>OX602121.1:0-1344492 GCA_951449985.1 Falcaria lacertinaria
AATTATTTTATTGCGCTACGCGCGGGAGCTCTACGACACCGCTACGCTGCTACGCCACTACGCCAAGAGGCTACGGCGCTACGACACACTTCTAACTTTATATAATTTACATTACAAAGTAATACAATGCAAGTGAGAGTGAGCTGCAACCAACAGTGTCAGTACATACGATCTGTTGTTGAGTGGAGCCGACTGCTCACACACATGATAATGCATTCGTAAATATAAACTTCACTAGACTTTGGGCAGGTAGCCTCCTCTTCGCGACTTCAGTTCGTCGTGGACTGATGAGCGCCTTTAGGGACACATTAAAAACCTCTTTTCAAGTTAAGTCAAGTTAAGTCCGCATCAGGGCCAACATGTTTTGTTTGTAACAGCAAAGGTAAGTAAGAAACTATTCCCTTTGCCTGCAGCTGCAGCTACAGAACATGACGGTGAAGACAATATTACATCGAGTAAATAACTAACTAATGGATCCCCACACGTATATCAATTTCGAAGTCAAGCTGAGTGTGACGAGGAGTGGACGGGTCGCAGTCGCACCACGCACGAGTGGTTTGTGCCGCGTGTTGCCACGCCGGTGCTGCCTGCACAGTGACTGGTGAGCGGGCGCGCGGGCGTGGAGCACAGCACATCAATCATTGTGTTGTGGAGCCGGTGTCAGTGGTGTATCGGCGCAGGGACGGACGTGTGTCGCGAGATAACTAATATCTGCTCAGAGCTCGCCGCTCGGCCAGTTCTTGCGGCGGGTTATTGATGTGCCTGCTCGCTGCACATGTATCACCATACATCAAAAGAAACGCTACGTGTCCGCCCTGATCGAGGATCTTTGATCCGCGCCGCCCTCCGACTATGTCTTATATATTATAGAAATGAATATACTTGTACGTTTCATTTCTATACAAAGAACTCCGGACGCGAAGGAATTTATGATGGTCATAAATATTGATTAATGTCGCTCGCCAACTGTAGGATAATGTTCATAAAAGAATATACTTAATCATTTTACTATTTTTATCAAATATTCTAACAGTTATTTTCACTAATAATATTTTTGTTATCATTCATATCAGCACGCGTCCACTCCCACTGTGGGAGCAGGAGTGCAGGGAATAAGCAAATCAGCTCATTACAGTAAGAGGCGGGAGTGTTCCTCGGGAGGGACCGGCGGTCCCCCCGGAGCGAGGCCGCGGACATGAGCGTCGAAGGTGACGAGCGAGTCGCCCCCGATACAATATTTTTGACGCAGGTGTTGCTCCATCGTCGCCTCGGCACTGATATTACTTACTAACACACACACACACACATATACACAAAGCGTCGTAAAACCGCGACATCTCTCCTGTATTACAGGTCGCGGCACGAAACTCTAGCGCTGAGCGAAACGTGGAGGGGATAGCTGCGCATGGGTACCATCGCGCACGCAATACAAATTAGTAATTTAATTGCTTAGTTAAAAACAGCAAAATTCATTATATTTCCCGCCTGAATAACTTCTGCAGTTTGTTTTATTTCACTTATATCTACAGTGCTGCGGTCAGAATCGAGTAAAATACTCGCAGCTTCGCCAATTTCACTTTGAATTTGTTTCAGGGAATTAATGAAATCATTCGATTCCCTTTTCAGAAAACAATGCACGTCAAACACCATTTTCCGTGCCTGTCTTTTCAAAACAGTATTCCTTCTCGGCCTCGGCATTTTCACTGTTTAAAAACTGTTCAAACTTAATCAAACAGTGAATAAACTAACAAACACAACAAACAAATCAACAAAACAAACTTAACAAAAAACAACAACAAAAATTAACGATGACAACAAAACAATTCAGAACGCGACTGTACACTGGAAGTGCGCGGAGCGTCGTATCGGCACGGGGGACGGAGTACGACTGGAGAGCCAATCGGCGCAACGCACGCTCGCCCTTCACCCCTGTACCCCGCCAAGACACCTTATTTTTTACTTCTGCGCAATAACGGTCAGCGCTAGAGTTTCGTGCCGCGACCTATACGGTGCGCGTAGGTGTCGTATATGACGTCACGACTGCTACGTTTGGTATTGTGGGTTCGATCCCAGCGCCAGTTTTGTGTGTTGGTGTGTTTGCATTATCGTTATTTAAAGTTAAATACTAATATAATAATATATCAAGCAGTATCATTAGAATTTTTTATCAGACATTTTTTTTACCACTAAGGTGGCAAACAAGCGTGCGGCCCACCTGATGGTAAGCGGTCACCGTAGCCTATTCTGACTTCTAATTAATTTCCTTGAACTTGATGTGATCTTGGTGAGTTGATTTAAGACGGGATCTATAGCCTCCCTCGTACCACTGCTTCTCCAACAAATTGCCTGTCAATTGAAGTAGTACCCGCGCCTCGCATCCGGTGATTCCCCGGTGGTTGTGTTGCTGCAAGGGGCATGCGAGCGTGTCGCAGGATCGTACTCATGTGACTGGTCACTGGAGCGGGGAGCGGGGAGCGGGGAGCGGGGAGCGGGGAGCGGGGAGATGGAGGTGACACGTGGCCCTCAGCTGACTGGGACTCTGGGATACTGCTTCATTATGAGGCTAATTAGTTGTAGTTCTGGGAGCCAAGTAAGTGTGAGATAGGATTAGCGAGCAGTCGAGTGTAATAACAATAAATACACAGGACACAGAGATTAGTGTCCTGGCGGCTGAGTGTGATCTGTACTGCGGCGCGCGATCTTTACTCGCCTCATTACACCACGAGGCGGGCAGCTGCAGGCCGCTGAGTGGACCCCACTGGACTGCGCACATATACGTTACCATCACGTAACACAACTACAATCGCGAGCCCCGGCTCAGAGCGGCGCTGCATACCGTCATTCACACAGAGAAGACGCTACAGCCTGGTGACTGTGACAAACCGATTACGCGCTCTTGAGCAAAGGGCGTCTAATTATTTAAAGGTGCGAGCGTGCGTGGTGTACCGACCCTACGACGAATATATCAGACGAGGCTTTCCGGGAATTTGAAGTGGCTGGCGCATTCAGGTTTAAATTATTGCAAAAACTGTAACCCTGGCCTGTTGTGGTTCACCACTCCTGTGCTATACTGTTAATGTGGTCGTTGTTAATACTAATACTAGCTAAACTTTTGAGCATTTAATAATGGCTCTGATGTATTGTTTCCCAAACTTTGTAGTTGCGGGGGGGCGGGGGGCGAGGGGCGGAGGGCGGGTCGGCGGCGGCAACACAAACACCGACACCAAGTCGCCTGACACCTGACTCCACTCCACAATTATTCACTCTTTGTTCTCTTCGCACAACTTGGCCGACTGCTCCGGAGGGTGATATTGTTCCACTCTAATTATTCACTCGATGAAAACTAAAACTTTTAAAAAAACTTTGGAAGTCGAAAGGATTATATAAATGTTCCAGCTCCGAGCTCCTCCGAGCGGCCGCGGCGCCGAGCGTCGTAAATAAAGCGTTTATTGCGATCGGAAACGCGTTATGATTATATTAGGAGCACACATTGCGGTTAGCAACGGTTGCTTAGCCCGGCTCTTGCGTCGGTAGTGCGGGGTGTTTGCGCGAGATTTATGGATGCTGTTGGAATATTAACGCTGTTTACTGCGAGCGTAGAGCTGCAGCGATCTCCACCAAGCTAATCTGTATTCATGACGTGAGCACGAGACTGAAAAGTGCAGAGCTAGACTAGAGCTCACCATAACATCCAGTACGTCATATAATTAGTACGTATACCGTATAAGAGCTCTGTGCCACCACTATCAGCCACCACCACTATAATGTCTTAACACTACTGTACTCTACCTAGTTGCTCGATTGACGCACAAATTACCTAACTTAAAAATATTATAAAATATAAAATATATAAAAAACAATTTTCAAGCCGTCCCTGTCCCTGTGGCATCGAGTCGGTTCGTCACGGGTCACGGCGTTGCATGTGCCGGCACTACTGAACTGGCGCGAGCGGTATTAAGGAGCATATTATTGCCTGCTTGTAAATTGAGTTTGTTGTTTACTAGGTATCGACCAGCTTTAGTAATATTTTGTATAATCAGTTTTTTTCCACAGTGAAGCGTGTCCTGGTGTAACCAGTACATATAATATTGTGCTGAGCGGGTGTAGAGCGGGGCGCGTGTACCGGAGGCGGCGGTCAATATTGGGCGATCAACATTTGCATGGAGTAATGATGTGCTGCGGAGGCTGCGGAGAGCGGCTCGTGTTGGCACAGCGGCTTGTCGGGGAAGCGATCAGATGACCGACACACACACACACACCGAGTGTCTCTGAGAGCACTATATTACCGCCGCACGGCTCGCCCAGATGCACGATTCGAAGCTACTGTAAAATTAATTAAATTTCGTTCAGAATGTAATATTTAATTTAGGAGTAGTTGAGTACAGTTAGGCAGCAACACGTTGTTACGTCGCGCAAGAACACGGGCAAGTGGTATGTGTCTCTTATGATATTAATATAATTACAATAGGACATATTGTGGGTGTCACGTGATGTCAACAGAGAGCTATAATATAGGAAGGTGCGCGGACCACCATGTGATCAGCCGCGAGCGAGAGGGCCGGCTCACACTACACACTGTACTGTACACTACACACGGGTGATTATAATTATGTGTAGTGGAATTGGGCTCCATACTTTTTATACATGATTTTTAGTTTCACCTGTCCGGTGTGTGGTTATCAAATTTTACACGATTATCTAAATGCCGCCATTTTGAATCCAATATGGCGGACGTCACAAAATGAAGATCTGTAAGTTCCACATTAACCCCTATGATATGGGTGCCAATGGAGAGGGCGTCATTATGGAAAAAGGGTTTTACAAAACTTCATCTTTTTTAATTACTCTTTAAAGTGTGGGTAAGAAGTAAGTACGATTCCTTCCGGCTGTACTTGATAGATGATTGAAGGCGGAAATTGATTGTGAAAATGATCAAACATCTGCAAGTTGGTTGGCAGTTTGACGAGCAGCCTGCCGAGACACGCTGCCTGCTTCAACTATCACCACGTCTACCTTATTACAATCACGGCGGCGCTAAACTCAACAAGCGGCACAATATTGTATTGTATCGCTGCACACCTGTATAGGTACATATATATAGGGATGTACAGACAGCGCGCACGTCACGACACATGTGTTTCATATTTAATAACACGCCTGACATGTGTAGGTTTGGATCAGTAGAATATGAGGAAAGCTATTTAATAGCGAACCATGAAACCATTTTGAATGTTTCAGTTACAGCTGCTGTTGAGTGTTAATCCACTGCAATAAGGACGCCGGTAGGAGTCAGCGAGCAGTGTGTGCCCGCTGACCCCACGGGCGCGGTGCGAGTGAGTATATGACGGAGGTACATGGCACATGGCACATGGTACATGCGCGGGTAGCACGAGGTGCCGAGCGCCGTGAGGAAGCGATCACAGGAGCATTGACCGAGCTGGTGATTGCCGGCCTCTGAACAATTCCTATAATAATAATAATGTATAAACAATCATTGAACGAGTGTGAACGAGTGTGAACGTGCAGAGTTCAGTGCGACAGAAAGTAAACAAGTGCAGTGTAGCGCACTCGCGGCGACCCGCCATTATCACCCGCCATTACACATTTAACGACAGCATATGTTTCAGCCACCATTCCACATCATTCAATGAGATTGTACAGGAATTATTGAAGCGTTAAATTGTGCGAAGTAGAATTACTTAACGGCAGCCGAGAGATAGCACTGGGGAAGTCATTAACGAGCCGGGGCCGGGGCCGGGGCCGGGGGCCCTCCGTTGGCATTACAACACAATCTCAGGAAGCATAACAATTTAACCGCGGAATTCGCAGAATCAGTACCTAAGCCTCCAGGCTCGTGTTCGTGTAGTACCGTCGCTCGGTTGGAGCTCCGACCAGGTCGGGATTACCGCAGGCCGGGCCTCACACATTACAGAGCCGATGTCAGCTTAATAGCTTTCCATATCGACACACTGCTCTAGTGTCGTATGTATCCATCGTATGATTAATCAAACTGCTCATAGTGGGCGTCTCTTAGCAACCTGACACCGTCCGCGTCAGTAACAGATTATTGTTAGAGCTCGCCATGAATGTAGGAGTGTATAGCTGTAGAGTGGCCGTGCCCCTCGCGGGGACCATCTCATATTTTATTAAAGTTTATTTTCTCGTAAAAGAGGTATACATTCTAAGCAGCTTATTTCGTAGCTGACATTAAATCTTGTACGTTGGGAAAGAGAGACAGCAGTGAAGTGTGGCACGCAAACATTGCTTCGGTAACTTTACAATATAAGCTCAGCAGAGGGAAGCTTGGTGGAGGAGTCAGTGAACCGTCTCCCACAGATGAACTGACACATCACATGTCGGGTAGGAAACACAGAAAACGGAATTATAATTCCGAATTGTATGGTGTGTAAAGATGCTAGCATTGACAGACAGGGCATCCTGTCGGTGCTCTGGTGTCTGGTGTTCACAGCGACTATAAGTGTATCGGTAAGGTCACCCCGATACATACAGAGATCGCTTTTTCATCTTTATACCCTTATCTTTAAATGTTCACACGCAGCGAGCTATGGTTTTAGATATGGTGTGCCTTTTAACATTACTCCTCGAGAACACGCTGTAACTGGCAGTAAGGTATTGTAAAGTAGTAGTATAGTAATAACATATGCTGCTAGTACAGTGATTCCTCTCCGAAATAAAGTGGTAGTGATACATCTAGTATCAGAAACGTCTATTAGCAACGATGACAGTGACCGAATAGCAATCCGTTGCCTAATCGCAGTACAAATGTCGCGCGGTCACCACGCTACCCGCTGGCGTTCACGCTCGCCGCGGCTAATGCGAGCTCCGACGACTGCAGCTAGTATACCAGCGCTCGTCGCCGCACCGACCCCAGACCCTCTGGAGAGTATTTTATAAACGGACTCCATAATGAGATGGCAGTTACAACACGCCCAACTTATTATAGTTGAATACCACCAGGTGAATACGTGGACGGCCGCTGGGTCGATGGAAACGGAATGTAATAATAACGATGAATATACAAACAGCAGGAGCTGCGTTGTATATATGCATGCAACTGCGTTATACTGATCAATAAACAAACATTCGCCTCGGGAGAGAGTTCACTGAGCGAGCAGTGAAGTCAAAATAATGCCGGAGTCAACGAACAGTGGTCGCGTGTTCTCGAGAATAGTTCGCGCCGCGCCGACAATGAACACCTAATGCAATGCTAGCAGTCCCGTCCCGCTACATGTGTATGTATGTAGCTATACACAAAATATCTGCCAGAGGGTATTCGGCCCGAATTAATTTGTCAAGTTTTTTGTTGGTCTTCATTAAATTTCCCTTTTGACGTATTTGGTTTTAATTAAAGCTAACTACAAATATAATACCTACTGTCAATGTAATGGTCGATAGCTATTTTACAATATGAATTGTGTTTCTCAATAAGTGCACATATGTGTCCAAGGGCACGCGACTGTGTTGAGTGAGGACAGTGTCGTAGCTACTAGTACCATTAGTAACAGCGCATCGTCCATGACGCGAGCCCCCCGCCGAGTATTGTACGGCGCGGCGCCATTAGCACACAGTTAGGCAACACTCGCACGACCGATGGGACAATATCGCACCCGCTCTGAATTATTCATATGTCTAATGTGCCGTGATTTTTCACGGGTTAAGTGTAGTCGCTTCATCAAGCGAGCTAATCTCGCGTCGCGGCGGGGGCCCGGGCGTGGATACCTGGGTGTGGATACACTCGCACGTGTCTTACTACTACTAGTTATGTTTTCAGAGTTTTGTTCTCAGATATGTCCTGCGATTCTAGTCCGACCTTCTTGGCCGTCTAGGCGTCTGTCTGTCATGGTCCGTAATAGGTAGACGGTTGTAATTTTCTCAGAATATGTATTACTGTTGCCGCTATAACAACAAATATTGAAATGCTCAAGAGATTATAGCTAGCTACTTTTTCTTTAAAAAAATGGATTCACTACTAAGCCTAAAACCTAATTATACTCTTTTTTTATTCCACTAAGGTGGCACACAAGCATACGGCCCACCTGATATAAGTAGTCACCGTAGCTTATAGCCACTAGCAATACCAGGGGTATCACTAACGAGTTGCCAACCATGTTGTTGATAAAGACTCACTATGCTAGCAGCATTATTACTAACCCAGCGTATCCTCGTGGAGCACTGGCAACCTTACTTACCGTAGACAGAAACACAACACTACATGAAAGTAGTGTTATTAGACAGCGGTATTCTGTAAGGTGGAGTACAGTCCCCAGTGGGGCGGCTCCAATATTAATAGGGAAACCCACGGGAGAACCAATTCGCCCTACCTCTCTTTAAAACTTTTTTACTTACCTCCATCGTCATAGCATGCCACATACAATATTTTAGTCAGAGCATTCATTAAAATAGCTTTAAGATATATTATAGCAAGCGGAGGACGGTGCAGACACCCCGGGGCAGAGGGACGGCCCGTCGCACACGACGTGTGTGGCCACACACCCACTGACACCACTACAGTACTAGAGTACTACAGTACTAGAGTCGCCTAGTCCCTAGTTTTTCAATGTTCCTGGGTCCATACCTACTAGGGCTGCTGTATATTATATTAATGGTGTCGATAGCAAATTCACAGCTCTCATACATATATGTGGTAATGTGGTATACCTTGTGTATACGAGCCGTGCGATCCAGCGGCATTGCCTATAAAACTACCTCCATTGTGAGCACTACCTTACGGAGCACTGAAGACGAACACCACTCCTTCGCAATCTTATTGGCCATGTGTAATTTGCTCATTCCCGCTTATAATTTGGTGTATACTTCAAGTCCCGTGGGAGCCCGCCTGTCTGTCTGTACTTCACGACACATCTTAACACATCCTAGACACACATATCTCGACTTTTCGGCGAGATCCAGAGATACCTACATCTCGAGGCAATAGTAACAAACCATAGATAAACAATACTACCTACTCGCATAAGTATTGCCACAGTGTGAATGTAATGTAAACACATTACCGTGATCAATCTCGCACGGGACGTCATAAAAATTATAATGTCAGTCCCGTATATTATATTACATTAGGACAGCGGGTAAGTTTAATACACGCTCACTTTATGGCTCTCCTTGACCGTTCACACACACACACACACATACACACACACACACACATGCACACACCCGAATAATAATTATATTATTCCAGCACACTGAGATGAGACTGAGATAATAAACAAAATATTCTGAGTAGCTTTCATTCGACTGCACAACTGCTCTGTAACTGTTGAAAATATAACTTTCCTTTGGTGGTTTTCCTTTGAGCCAGATTGGACCCCGCAGGGGCCGCCGTGACGGTTTTTTCCGCATGGGAGCTGCCCTACTAGGGCAATATTCGTCCGAATGACACCATACTTGAATGAAGAACAGTTTTTTCTACAGTAAACTAGGCTTTCAAACAGCTCTGTGTGGTAAGGAGCCCTGCTCGTCCCATGCGCTGACAACGGTCATTCTCGCAATATAGAGTTTCACTAACGAGTACAAGGCAAGTCGTACAATGGTTGGCCTCAATTATTATTTTTTAAAAGCGAGCACCAAGCAGTTGAGAGATGAACATTGCAACCCAAACTACTCACCAATCCCGTTACTACAACACAGAAAAAACAATCACTATACCTTATTATTTAACAAACCAAGACACCGTCCTCATCACGAAAGATATAGAATGTTCGTAGTGCCGCTATTTACCGCGAATATCATTTGTGACAAATGGCAGACCTTAGGTATCGGGTGTCAAGTGTCGATTTGTGGCCGAGACTCAAAACTGTAACCGACGCGGTTCATGTACGGGCCTTAATTACTTGGCGATTTTATGGCGACGAAACTCCCAAAACAAAATAGCAGTGTCGGTTTGTAGATAAATTTCCAAATTACTTAACCAGCTGGCTTGTATGAAGAGATTGATGAATGTAAAAGAAGCATTATTTTTTGTGTTTGTAATTGTCTGGAGAAGGTTCTTATTAAGAAATTTGAATAAAAAACAGGAGCATTTTTAATTTTGGGATAAACTAAAGTTCGTTTTTTCTATGGTGTTTTTGGCATATATGAATTTTTAACATAGAGATGGCCGCTCGTTACCAACACAAGTTCTGCGGCTCGTGTGTAATGCTCTTGTAGTGACAACACATGAAAGCGGGATTGATATATTTTATTATGGATGTCAATAGAAACATTTGGAGACCTGATGTAAAACCAAACAAATAGGCAATTTCCTGTTTTACGAGGGAACCCTAAAGTTAACAAAGTAAAAACAAAAGTACTCCCGAGGCAGCCATCCAATTACAGCTCACCTACACACCTACAGTACTACAGTACAGGTGTACAGTACAGTACAGTACAGTACAGTACTGTACTATAGCTGTCTACAGCCGCCGCTTGTGTTACACTGACACCTATTTACGCCGCTCCGATACTATTGGCAGCTCCTAGCTCAGTAGCTGACATGTCTCCACTGTCAGCCTGTAGCAAGAGCATTCCACTGTACTAATTCTGAATTAAAAATATGAGAAACTAGCTTCTGCCCGCGACTACGTCCGCGTTGATCTTAGAATCTCAGAGGAACCTAACATTTTCTCGGGACAAAATCCTATGTGTTAACCCAGGTTATAAATTATCTATGTTCCAAATTTCATCCAAATCCGATGATTAGTTTTTGCGTGACAAACATCCATCCATCCATACTGACTGATATAACATTAGTAGGATGATACTTAGTGGAGTGTGTCTTAGTATAAGCAACGCGACGCGATTATTATTGAACGTGAAATGTATTTTAGTACAATACTGATCGCGGAGTTATAACTTCCGAGCGCTAGGCTGAGGGAGACGGGAACATTACAAACATGCACTGCCTGTTGGCAAGTTATAACTGGCAGCTATTCCCGATAATCCCCTAATAAAGCGAGGGCGCAAGTCGCCTTACTGGTGCCCCTCGCCGCCGCGCCGCTCTCCTCGTTACGAGTTGCTGCGTGCCGGTACTCGACATCGACACACAAAGCCTCGGCCGGGAACACTTCAACAACAACAACAACTTTCAAACTTGCGTGATATTACAGATTATTAGTTACCTTGAAGACGGCAGCCAGTTAGAAAACATTTATCAGGTAGGTACAATATTTGTATCGATAGTGTCTGTCACAGGCGTGCGTGTGTGTGTGTGTGTGTGTGTGTGTGGGGAGGTACTGGAGGCACCCGCGTGCTGCCATAAACGTTGCTCGGAGGCTATAAAATGTGATTGACGTGTTCACCTCCCCCTCCCCCCCGGCTCCCCCCACACAAGGGCACCTCGGGGACACACCGCGGACAATCACTGCCCTGACACATGACGTGTAACAAGCGTTAAACACAGACCTGTTGGGCCCGGCCAGTTGATATACATCACACACTGCAGGCACAGTAAGATGACGTATCTATCAAATCGTTATAGTAGCCTCCAACTATGTGGAGTCCCTACACTTGCGTCAGTTGTCCATACAATTGGAGCATTCTCAGTAAACGAACACCGATTGTATCACACCTTCTAGTACAAAAGATGTCAAGGGTCGATATGCACCTGGGGCATCATCACAAACTCATTCCTCGTGCACCTGTTCATATATGTCAGCTGAACACAGAAGCTCACTAGCGGCCTTCCAACGGCAGCATATGTCAAAATGGTGACTGTCTGAGATTGGTCCGCGTGGCTCGTGCGCCTGTGGTGTCTGCCCCCGCACTGTAATTGTGTTAAAATGTATGCTGTCGTGAATGTTTTAATATTTCTCAGGATTGCATAGGACACATCGTCTCAGCCAGGACTTAGCTCTCAGTCAGTGTATTGTGTGCGGACAGCTTGCATTACTGTGTTGTCGAATAATTCGTCAAAGTCTGATATTATTCAATTATGAACTGACACAGGGTCCCAACACTCACGGTATTCCGCACATCTGGCGTGGCAGCACTTCAGTTATACGAGTAATACATCTGTGAATGAATACACCAATAAATATGATGTCGTACTAATGGAAGCTAAAGTTACAAAGTGTATCTCCGCTGATATTGTTACATCACACGCGGGGCGGGAGGACCGCTCCAACTATCGGAAAACATTACGAGAGGGCCACTAATTCCCTTCGATTGGCGAAAGTTAGTTCCACTTGGGAAGTGGCGGACTCGGGTATTGAAAGTGTTGTCGTGTTTTCCTGCTCCTGGTTTGTTGGCACCACTGCTGGGGCCCAGACCAATCCCGCTACACCGACATACAAACATGTTATTAATTGAAGCATACAATGCTTTTCGATCACTAGTAGTGCTCTTTCCATCGAGTTCAAGTCGCTATGTGCGATCTGTTCTCGTGTGATGTCTGGCACTCAGTACGAACGTAATATAAATACTGGTATTTCTGGAAAACAGAGACGGAAATCGTTGGGCTGTTATTGATGTTACAACAGAACTTTATACGTCAACTACTCCTAGGCGGTGCGAATGCCACAGATGCTTTGCAAACTAATAATTAACTATTTCTGGTGCCTGTACCTCGCGCGAGACAATAGGTTTTTAACGGATTGACGGAAGCAGCAGCCGCTCCTAAACCGGCGTAATCTTATTATTATACGAGTACTTTGTGTTTGCGTGTGACAATGTAAGTCACCTGTTTATTATGGAGATGTGTTGTGAAGCGAAGCGGGCCAGGCCTACAATGGCCCCTTGGCCTCGAGCAGTGGCGGCCACCGCTCAGTGCGCGGCGCATTGTGCTCGTAATGACCGAGCACGCGCTAGGTACTGGTCCCGTTTCGGTCAAATATGGTAAGTGGAGCCATTGGACGCTCATTAGTTGTCTGTTCAAATGCTAATGTTTATGGCGCGCTATGAACACGTGCGATAGAATGTGGAGGCACTGTGTACTGAAGACGTTACGGCTGCAGGTGGCTGGATGATCAGCCGTGGAGTTGACTGGACGAAATGACATCAGGCTTGGAACAAACAAATGTATTCTTATGGTGTAGGTCCCCCCCCCTGCCTCCCCCGTTCCCCCGCTACTAGCCGTGTTTATGTATCGTTAGCTCGCGCACGCACTGACTGCTTCCTGTACGATTTACGAGGCATTTAACTTAGATTAAGCACTTTTTACGACTCAATTCGGGATATGTAATGTACTACGCGTCCGATGCTGTTGGTGTTGGATGAAATAACCGATGTATTCACATACTTACACTATTAAGAAAACTTTCACTCCTTTTTGAGTTTGGTTAAAAATCAAAGTGTGAATTATTTCTCTCGTACGTCTCTAGTAGGTACACGGGGTATGTATGTATGTGCTCACTCGACATGTGAGTGTATGTTCGTAGAAGAGGAAATCTTTTTAAATTCGACACCTACTTACTTTGCCGGGAAAATACACGTCGTTAGCGAAATCATTTAGCTAAATAGCTAGGTAGATAATACGAGGTGTTGTAGCAAATTACTGTGTCATTTGTGGAGCAAGTAGTGTGGTGGTGACGTCACGTCCAAGCGGCCGTGTGGCGCCATCTGGCGGCGGACGGCGGCGCCCTGACCTACAGGCAGCATATCTCATCCCGGCCTAGTGTACTTGCTTACTATTAGATATTCCGTGCCCGGCTCCCGGTTGCCACTAATTGGCAATACCTGCTGAGTCTGGTGAGTTAGTGAAGTTACTGGACTTGAGGAGCTGTGACCGACTAATATCACTTTAATTATTCCCTCTAATGTACTAGTTGGCATAGTTTCAGGACTTTCAGGATACTGGCGGCGGTGAGACCCGTCGATATAATGTGAGATCAGGTGGTAATTAATAACGCGTTCTGTAAGATAACAATTTGTTTTATGGACAACAAGACTTCATTCCGAATGTGGTAGCATTACAACAAAACGCCTGTAGCTTGGAAACGACCGAAGTCAGTGAACGGTCAATAAATGAAGCAGTTCCGATGACAATAAATAGGTTAAGTGCCGGCGTGTCGTCGCCTTAATTAACGATTTGGCTAATTTATTGTACCTTCATTATTGTGCGCCGCTGCTCTTTATTAACCGCCGCGAACAGCCACGGATTGTGATGAGGTTGTGAGTGAGGGAGATAGCAACAGTTGTCTCAGGAGCCGCTAGAAACAACGACCCCAAGGAAATATAGGTCGCGATCAAACAAGTGTTCAATGGCCCAGCACCACGATAACAGTACCCGAGGCCTGGAAATGAATATCTGTCAAATTTGACCCTTTATATTTTTTTAGGATTACAAAATAGGCGACTCATGTAAACTATAATGAAAGCTGAACCAGCGTACTTGTAGCTGAACATGCAGCTTACATAATAATTATGTACAGTACTGTAGTGTCGTTGACCTCACCCCGACCTCGACTCAATCTCCGAGAACTCCTCACAATGTGCTAATAAAGGTATCGAGTACAATCATTCCAATAGAAAATTAATCCGTTTTGTTGTAATGTGGAAACCCGAGAGCTGTATCGAGGGGCATTCGCAATGAAATCGGAATCGATTACCGCACAAACAGTTTAATTAAACGCTCCGGGGAACAACACGCTGCTGTAATCAATCCGCTCACTACACTACACTTCACTACACTACACTACACTTCACAACGCAGCCCTAGCACGGCTGGGGACGTGGACGTGACAGAACATTTACACTAAGTACTAGTACCAGCTCAGAGGAATAATGTCGACTCCATAAACGATACACGAATCGTGTCTGTGCTAGGTGGGATTGTAAGATAATATGTGATGTTTTTGTGTGCGTATCAAAATTTAATGGAACATCGTCATATATTAAAAATTATAATAATAAATGTATGTATTATATAATATAGTAGGTATATCCAGATACATCGACTGTTGCCATTCACCGTCCAAGTACAAGCGCACTGCACTCCTGTAACGCCGCCCCTCCCAGCGCGGCCCGCGGCCTAATTACTTACTTTGAATTCAATTAATGTTATTTATGTTTTCAAACTGTTCTCTTTATGGGAGGTAAGCAAAAACATACTTAATTGAGCCTTGTCTGTGGGTACATTTCCCATTGCTTGACTCTGCATTCCTGCGGGTTGCCGGCGGTCGGCGGTGAATCTACATTAATCCCAAATAACAGAGATGAACCGCCAATGTGGCGCACAAAGCATTGCCACCGCTCTCACACGGGAACCACTGCATCTGCCGAGCGAGCCTACATAAATACTACATACATATAATATAATATCATATATACATAGAATAATACAGATGTCATTGAACATTGACAAATAGACTAAAGGTCAAATAAAGAAATGACATTCACTATTAGAAGAACCATGTTTCAATTTGAAGCATCGGCCAAATACAATTTCGCATGTAAAATCGAATCGAAGGCCAATCAAAATTAATTTGGTATCAGATTTGACTGGTTTCAGTATCCGGCTATATAAGGCCGGTAAATATTTAATCCGTAACAAGATAGGGTTACATCGGGAAAACATTTGTTGGTGTCTTATTTCGCTGGACTGAGTCGCGGCCTGAAGCTAGTGCCTAATTTACAAGAGAAAGTACATTTGAACATATCGCGGGTGTGTCATCGCATTCAACGCACTGATTAATATTTACAAAAGACTAAATTGGATGTTTTCCAATTACTTCACAAGCGCGGAATCGATGGCGCCGCGCACATAAGGAGCATTACACGGGATCCGGCGGATTTGATGAGCTTACAGCAGACCGGGCTCCGGACACTGATTGGATATATTATATACCGGCGGGATGGACGGACAGACCGGTACTTCATAACGAAAATACAATTCCATCCGCGGGCTCTGTGTTGCTTCTCTCTAGAACAAGTCACGCGGACTCACACGGCTTGAACAGAGCCCGCATCAAAGCCAGAGTACTATTATTGTTGATTTGTGATCTACAAATGTATCTCAAGTGTTTCCGCGTTGGTAAAAGATGTGAAGTGAACTATGATGTTTATCGCACTCTGTAATCAATGGAATGAACATTATTTGATCGCCGAGTGATGTATGGACCTGAGATAGCCGCCACATGCCCGGTGCTCAGGAGTGTTTATCACAAGTTAACAGTTCACTTGTAATACCTCTGCTCTGGGTCGGCAGTGGGCAGTGGGCAGTGGGCACCACTCCGCCGCTCTGCTGGCTGTGGCTACTCGTGGACAACGACAGATCTATAACAATTAGTGTCGCAATACATTCAAAATAAATGTTTGCAATCATCGTTAGAGCCGTAACAGTTGGTTGGTGCAGGATAATATTGATAGATTAAGATAGATGGATGAAGGTTCAGTGGTTTTATTTATGAGCACGACTAACTGTATTTAAGCTCACTGAAAACTGTAGCATCCGTCTGAGTGATGAGATGATATTTATATGAAAATATAGCTTTAGGTATGTATGTTTGTGTCCGCAAAGCTAGAACAGTTGTCCGAAGGATTGACTTGCATATTTCCACAACATTGAATTTTAGTAAAGTAGTGACTTGGATATAAGGTGAATGGTGATGATAAGTGAAGAGCCGTCTGCAGGCGTCACGCAGTTGTGAGGGGAAGTGGCGCCATCTCGCGACAAACACAGATTAATAGCCATCACTTCACTGGCGAGTGGCGACAACCCAGAGAGAGGAGTTGATCTCATTTACATTTATTTGGGAGCTAAGTGTAGTGTACATACATTATATTATTCCGGCACGAACTGTTGACGTGACTCACATCAGACGTGCTAACTGCCAACGTCACAAAACAAATTACCTATTTAATGAACAACCTCTCTATATTGTGTATGAACTCTGCATGGATGTTCATGTGTGTGGCGAACAGTGTGGATCCAATAAAGTGTCAGCGGCGGAAATGAATTCGGTCCGAATATGGTGTCCGGTGTCCGCGACACGCCGCCATCCCCAAACGACATTATAAACCAGTTCATTTAAATCAATGTTAACACATAAAGACTGGGTTTAAAGGTCACATATAAATATACACTCCATAGTTGTTACTGCGTTACTCCCACAATTGAGACGAATGTAGCGACACCTCATAATATACTATGATGGTGTACATCAAACCAAGCATACATACAAGTATGAATGTGCAGCGAGTAGCGACGTCCTCTCTCAGGGATGTCCCAGTATTGTCGCGTGTGTTGTGTCTGATCTCCAGCGAGCTGAGATAAAGTTAACGGCGTCGTAAAAATGTGTGAGCATTATATTATATTGCGAGTTATATAATATTCCACATCGATAAAGTTTATATCGGGTTTATGCTACAGTGAAACGTTTAAAGCTGACGAACAGTCTGCTAGCAACTCCGCCACCTGCACCTACACCAATATATATAGTTGTCTTGATAACTTCAAGGAAACTCACTGGCTATCTGAAAAATGTAGATTAGATTGCTCTCTGAAAAGCCTTTTAACTATCAATAAAAGTCAAGAAAAAATGGATACGCTTGGATCTGGAGCTTGGGTTGGAGGAGAAAAATCTATGGATCGTAACGTGCAAATAAAGCATAAACCTCTTGATCGCACAGACGCGCCTCAAAATGTTGATTAGCATGTGAAGGTGTAACTCTTATAACTGACAGAAAGACAACGAAATCATTGCCAATGGCTGCAGAAGCACGACACTTGAGTCCCATATAAAAAGTGGGTTGAGTCGGTGAAAGTGCAGGCGAAGTGAGTATCCATAATAGTGATACTTATCTTAGAAGGAGGCTCTCTTGGCTTAAAGAGTCAAATCAAATCCGTACTCTAGTTCCAATAAAGTGCATTGACAGTGAATGCATTAGACAAGATATTATGAGCGCTAATAAAGGAGAGTGCAGCGGCGGAATAAATACCATTTACAAACCGACAGCCAGGACGCTGGGGCGTGACGAAACATTCCATTTTCCATCGGTTCCATCAGATTCCATGTTATGAGCTCTCATCAGTTCAATATACATCACATTATTATTATCATTTTACATTGAAGTACGAGCTAATTGTGTATACTCGTTTGCTCATTCAGTTACGTTTTAAATACGTATTTATGATGCTTACGATAGTCGTCAGTAGAATATTAAATGTGAGTGCTGTAATTGAAACACGAGTAATGTGCCGAAGAACAATTACGAGACATCAAAGTATCATTAGGAGCCGCAATTAGCAGACCTCCTGCCCCCAGCCCCAGCCCCCAGCCCCCAGCCCCGCTCGGACGGGGCATCAAAAGCTAAGGGCAGGTACACTCATTATTTGTACAGTTAACAAACTCGATGAAGACACCCACACGGTGCAGGGGGCAGATAATGTTGTGTAGATGTTTCACGCGATAATTACGAGAGAGAGAGAGAACCAAATGACATCAATTCGTTTATTGTTGGTGGCCCTCGTCCCAAGCCACATGTATTACCGCACACGCCTCAGCGCAGTACACTAAGGAAATTATAATGAAACTCAACTGAGGCCCTAAAGGACCTGTAACCTATCAATGACGTTTAATGTACCACCATCTTTGACTAGAGTTTTCATGTGTCAGCTGAGAGATGAGCTACTGATAACAAGCTTTTTCTGTATAAAGTGTGTAACAACCAATACACCCATACATTTGGAAGATGCTTATAATCTTCGTCTGATCAATATGATAATGGAACCATGATTTTTTTATCTATCTGTGAATGTTATAAGTCGCCGCTCTATCACGACTACAGAACCAATAGAGAGAGAAGCGAGAGTCACACGACTGTGAACTGTATCTCGCCTCCTAACTATGATAAGCAGATTACTGAGGGTAGTCCCCGAAGGACATATCTATCTAAGCTCGGTTTGTTAAAGCGCAGTGCTAGCGACCTCTGGTGCCTCAGCTGGGAGACTGGCAGAGAGAAACTAACTGAAACAAAAGTTACAGACACTTTACTAACAGTAATACTGGACTTGATACATATTTAAACAGGCAAGGCGGGAGCACCCGGCGGCCGCCGTGTATCAACAGATAGATCAATGTACGAGTAGCTCAAACAACAGCATGCAACTCAATATACTCTCTCTATAAACAATACACTGCCTACCGTGAAAAAGATCCGCGTGACCATATAAAATATATATGTGTATAATTCCATATTAGCACCGGCCTGCCGACCTGCCGACCATGGTCGATACTACAATAAACTCCCGCAAGTACGCAAGTATTATCTTAATTCCCGCAACACGGACCAACAATTTGAACTGAGAGTAACAAATATTAGCATCCAATTGATCTCTCTCGCATTCAGCTCGTTACTCAATTACAGTAATCTTTACTATGTCAATAAAATTGGCAAGTATTGTATTATTACAAGTGTAAGATACACTTGTAATAATACAATACAATAATACAATAGAATAGTGCTTTATTTGTGGAGAAGATGTACCTTCATAGTTCATGTAATGTACAGTGGGGTAGACATGTAAACAGTTGAGGCAGGGAATACAGGTAGGTATCGAGGGGAACAGATGACCTCACTGGATGAGACACCAGAGAGAACAGGTACTTGTATTGCGTTATATTAAGGATAACATGCGGTGTAATCAACCGTGGGTATTGATAGTGTTTATCACGGAATGCGGAGTTATTTTAACATAAATATATTCTGGAAGCGAGCTCCCTGCATGTTTGATAATATATTCTGGTGTGCGGTACAGTGAAGTTCACTGAGATCATGTTCCATGTGTCCAACGGCAACAATATAAACAAGCATAATAATATTTATTAAATGTAAAAATGATTTATTCTGTTTAGGACCCTAATAAGGCAATTATGAATGCCGTAATTGAATCCAAATGCGTGTTTGGAGTTTGTTTACAGAACAAGCGAGATGAGGAACAAAGGCGCAACATGTTATTTGCTCGCAACAAAAGTATTTTTATTCCAAATAGCCATTCAAAGAACGCTTGGCCGTTCACAGTGAAGGAGATTAATATTTGAGGGTAGGTAGCCTCCCCTGGGGGGATGGGGGGGGGGGATAGGATGGATGACAACCACTTCACAAGGAACACTGCACACACACACACACACACACACAACTACCGCATGCAACCAATTTAAAACACAAATCGCAGCTCGTGTATATTGGAGACAATTGGGCGCTATTCATGTATTCTATTCAGCGAGCTGCCATTGTACATGTACTGTACTGTACTGTGCTGTGCTGTACTGTACTGTACTGTACTGTACTGTACTGTACTGTACTGTACTGTGCTGTACTGTACTGTACTGTACTGTACTGTACTGTACTGTACTGTACTGTACTGTACTGTACTGTACTGTACTGTAATATACTGT
The DNA here is from genome assembly GCA_951449985.1 of Falcaria lacertinaria. Classification (NCBI taxonomy): domain Eukaryota; kingdom Metazoa; phylum Arthropoda; class Insecta; order Lepidoptera; family Drepanidae; genus Falcaria; species Falcaria lacertinaria. The sequence continues at coordinate 20,355 of OX602121.1, forward strand.
ACTGTACTGTACTGTACTGTACTGTACTGTACTGTACTGTACTGTACTGTACTGTACTGTGAGCCAACCTCGTGATAACAACACAAGTATTGTAATGTATAAAGAACAAGCAGTACAATAACATGAATGGATTAATACGGACGAAGCCGGCGTCTCAATAATATTGTGCAGTAAATGGTTACGTATTCCTCTCTCAGTAGCGCTGCCCTGGAGCTGGATCCTTTTGATATTGTATTCATTATTATTATATTATTGATTGGCACCCCACCTGCCGACCGAATGGCTCGGTTAGTAACTAGCCAGGTTGTGTGCCGGGAGCCGCGAGTTCGATCTTTTCGACACAAACATTTTTGTGAAGCAAGTTTGTTTGTTCCGCTTGAGTCTGATATTTATTCATATGGATATCCACTGGTGCCTACCCAGCTCTTGCCAAACTCTTGTGAATTCTACGAAAAATGTGGGGATCAGTTACGAAAACACCAATTTGGTGAAAGAAAGAAAATTATTTCAGTGAAGTATGAGACAAAACAATTATATACGAGTATGAATACGGCGATTCTACACAACTGCTACATCCTAAAATTTCTATAACATGGATTCTTATTATAGACCGAAATAAAAACTATTTAATTTAAAACAAAAATTGGTAGGAAATCACTATCATATAGCTGTAATTGTCCTCACTCTTAAGGCCTTGGTGAGCCTGTAATTAGTCCACAAGTGATAATTAGCCACCCTGTACTAGCAATGAGAGCCCGCCGCCCCGGGGCCGGGGTGACCTACCAAGTCCAGGTTACACTCCAACCCTCATCACTACCGTTACTGGTAATTTAGACCTTTATAAGTGCCTTATTAGGACCTAAACTAAAAAAAATATTTTGATTTTGATTACATTTTGTACTTTGTGAACATAATATATTCGTTCCATGTATTTTGCACACTACTCAGTCACAGTCAGTACAGTCAGTACCTCCGTACTATAAAATAACATCCAATAGTTATTTAAGGCATTTTTCAAAACATACTTCGTTACGAGTGAATACTTGAATAGCCAGTGTACACTAATAAAAACTATACATGTAGACAAAAGACATCTTTCGGGTTTCAGACGCCAGGTGTTTTGAATCATAAAAATTGTTATTTTTTATTATTTATAAATATACGTTCGATAGTGGAGTTTAGGCTTATGTTGAAAACACGCCTAACGAGCTATACAGCCAGACAGACAATATGCCGCGTCTACTTATTACGACTAAAAGAATGAGAAAGACGCACAAGAAAATAGATTCTAATAAATTCCGAGAATTTTCGATTTGATGCCTTTAATTTTGTTCCAATTAGAGTACGGGGCTCTGTTCCCGGACAGCCGGGGCGGGCCTGTACTGTGGCGTGACGTGACGCGACGTGTCGTGACGTGACGGCGCCGACAGGTGGTTGGAGTGACGGAGCCTGCTGCATCTCAGTGAACTTAGCAGATCATTGTCCAGCAGATCATGAATAAATTGGAGTTCTATTCGCATGCAGAATAGTTCTATAGTTCCTGATACTTTTTAGAAATAGTTCTGGCGTTCTAACTAAAAAAAAACCAAGTAACAAAATGCTCTGCTAACTTCACGTAACAGATCATTTGCAGCAGATCGTAAAAAAAATTGAGTTCTTTATGGATGCTGCTGAGCTCTATAGTTCCTGATAATTTTTAAAAATAGTTCTGGCCTGTATACCTAAAAAAAAAACATTTGATAAAATTATCTGCCAACTCCCAAAGCGGACAATTTTCGTCGTTTCAAATGTTTTCAATTATTACAAAGGCTGAAACTGTTCTGTTTTTCACAGATTTGTATCAGAACTATGATCTAGACGTCGATTCGAGACCAGAACTCATCTTTAAGTGCCAGCAGATCATAGGTGAACTTTGAAAATTAGGAAAAATCTTTGAAGAATATTTTCATAATTTTAAAATAGCTTTGAAAGATAGAACTCTTTTGAACTCGATAGATCCTTATCTTAAGTATCATATAGAACTCAATTCGAGACCAGAACTCATCTTTAAGTGCCAGCAGATGAAGGTGAACTTAGAAAATTAGGAAAAATCTCGGAAAAATTAGGAAGAACTCGTTAGATCCTAATCAGTACTTTCCATAAAGTGCCAGCAACTGTATGTTAACAGTAACTTTATATTTAGTATTAAATATATTAATCTAACCTTACCTTCACCAAGGTGTAACTAAGGTCAGGTTACGTTTATATGTTACTAACCCAAGGTACAACTTGGTTAAGATTTGGTATTTTTAAACCTTTTCTTAGCCATGTAGTGTTTTTATACAAAGTGTAACCAGAATGTGGTATGTATCTGAAACTATACTAAAGTACCCATGATTACGAACAACTTTTCTATATACGACTTTCCCCAAAAGTCAATAGTTTTTGAGTTATCAAGTCTCTAAAAAAAACCTAAAATATTTTTTTTAGGCAAAATTAATTTCTATCATGGGCTTCAGTTCAGTCTCTCTAAGCAGCTAAACGCATTCGGGTGTTTATGTCGCTAATTTGCTAACGTGAGTCGTGTGTTATTGTTCGGATTATTGTAGTTATTGTTATTAATCATTCTGTTATTGTTATTGCTTATTAGTATTGTTTTGTGTCAACAATGTCGACGGAGACCTACACCAATCAGGAGGACTATTATGTTGTGCATTGGTAGATTTGCGATGGATGTAGGTACGATTGAGAGCATCGGGGGCTCTCCGCAAGTGTTTCGATACGTGATAAAACTGTTCATCGACCGACGTGCCGCTTCATGCATCGAGCGAGAAGTGCGACATATGAACCCTTATTGTAGTTCTTGTTGGTAGCAGCTCGCAGCAACCGTCGCTTTGACGTCACGACGGTTGCGAGTGCGCCAGCCCTTACCCTTGAAGATTCGTACCCACGTACTCAAACAGTTCGTAATAGTGTAATAGAATCCAACTGCTTCGTGTTTTACAATTTCCAATTACGAACCTTCTTTAAGTGTCCTTCCCTACGGAAAACGATTAATTCTTAAAGTGAACAAATACGTGACGTGTCCGATCAAATAAAGTAACATAATCATTATAACAGGTAAGTTTTAGATAATTTAAAATCAAACAAATAGGTAGACGTAAATGGATGCACAATCCACTGTTACTGAGTAGGTTAATTTCAGCGGGTGCGGCACGTGTAAGGCGCTTTGTAGTTTACCGCCTGCCGCCGCGCGCCTCATTCATCGAATAATGCATAGCTATAGCTCAAGAGGGTTGCTACTATTTTGAAATAAATTGCATAAGGTAATTTTAGTATGAAATTAAAAACATACGATCTCCGAGTCGGGACGTCGGCTGTGTAACAATCACAGGTGATACTTTGTAGTGCCTAAATATCAGGACTCCCTTTCCGATAAACCTTGTATAATGCAGAATATATGCAGAAAATAAAATTTAACCATACATAAGTAATTAAAAATAACCTAACCTGACCCAAATTACTCACTAGTTAGACAAACCTGTTAGGTATAAATTTATAATATGCATATACCTTAATCTAACCAAACCTCAATCAAGTTGTACGTAAAGTTTAAGTTAAGTTAGGTTAAGTTAAGGTATTTTTAAATCTAGCCTTACCCATGTAGTGACTTTCTATATCGCAGAATATATGCATAAATAAAGTTCAACCTAACATAAGTTAGTAAACCTAACCCAAGTAACTAACTTATTAGACAAACCTAACTTAGGTATAAATGTATGTTATGCTTATATTCTGCTGGTTTAAAAATACCTTAGTAAATACCTTAGGTTAAAAAAAAAAGAAAAAGGTTAGGAACTTAGGTTAAGGTATAAAATTTATAAGCCTTACCTCATAGAACTTTACCCGAGTAGGGTTGTTACATAATGCAGAATATATCAGAAACATAACGTAGGTTTACTTATGTGACTTTATGCTTAAGTATAAAATGTAAAAATCGTACATAAACAAAGCTTACCTTAATCAAGTAAGTAACTTGGGTTAGATTCGTTTAAGAAATACCCCAAACCAATCGCAATAGCAAAATAAGCAATCGATTGAATCGATAATTTATATGAAAAAGCGCTAGCTGCGGCCGCGTTTCGCCACCATAGCTGGTCTAGCTTCTAAGCAACTTACTCAACCATTATGAAATTTGGCAATGATTATCTTTATGCTACTTGCAGTGAAAATGATTATCTTTATGCTACTTGCAGTGAAAATGATTATCTTTATGCTACTTGCAGTGAAAATGATTATCTTTATGCTACTTGCAGTGAAAATGATTATCTTTATGCTACTTGCAGTGAAAATGATTATCTTTATGCTACTTGCAGTGAAAATGATTATCTTTATGCTACTTGCAGTGAAAATGATTATCTTTATGCTACTTGCAGTGAAAATGATTATCTTTATGCTACTTGCAGTGAAAAAATACAAATATCAATTACAATGTACATCCAAAAAGTTAATTAAATTAAGTGTAAATTATATAGATAATATAACATAATTATAATTGGAGACACCTATATTTTTTTCTTGTTCGCTTCATGTGTAATGCCCCTCATGTAACTTTATAAGTTTAAGTATAAAATGTATAAGCCTATCCGAAATATTAAGTAACTTAACAAAACCTAAATAAGTTGTTTTTTTTTATTTTTATTATTTTGATTTTCCCTAATTTTCAAAGTTCATCTATGATCTGCTGGCACTATAAGATGAGTTCTGGTCTCGAATTGAGTTCTATATGATAGTAAAGATAAGGATTTATCGAGTTCAAAAGAGTTCTAGCTTTCAAAGCTATTTTAAAATTATGGAAATATTTTTCAAAGATTTTTCCTAATTTTTAAAGTTCACCTATGACCTGCTGGCACTTAAATATGAGTTCTGGTCTCGAATCGACGTCTAGATCATAGTTCTGATACAAATCTGTGAAAAGCAGAACAGTATCAGCCTTTGTAATAATTGAAAACATTTGAAACGACGAAAATTGTCCGCTTTGGGATGTTGGCAGATATTTTTTTCAAATGTTTTTTTATAGGTATACAGGCCAGAACTATTTTTAAAAACTATCAGGAACTATAGAGCCCAGCAGCATCCATAAAGAACTCATTTTTTTGTACGATCTGCTGCAAATGATCTGTGACGTGAAGTTAGCAGATCATTTTGTCACTTGGTTTTTTTTAAGTTAAAACGCCAGAACTATTTCTAAAAAGTATCAGGAACTATAGAACTATCCTGCATGCGAATAGAACTCCAATTTATTAATTATCTGCTGGACAATGATCTGCTTAGTTCACACACACGCCTGCTGCTGAGTGGTCACACCACACTACATACCGGCTGACACTAATAGACAACAGCCAGATTGGCTTTATGGCAGAATTACTCTACTCTCTACTCTTACTGAAAAGGTTTCCTTGTAGCTACATGAAAGGATTAATAATGCAGACAGACTCATTTTACAGAAAATTATTATATACCTCCTTTCCTATAATAATAATAAAATAATTAATGCGAAAGTTTAAATGTTAGTTTGTTACTCCATCACACCAAAGTGGGTGAACAGAAATGTTGCAGCAGAGGGCTAGAGGCCCACTTTTGAAAAAAGAATCGGTTCTTCGTAATCTGAGTTTTTTTTTCTTTTTCACGTCTACGATACCACGTGGAGATTCTAGTACTTAAATATAATATTAAAAACAACAAAAATAATTCGCAGAAAAATTAATTGAATAGCATTCCAAATCTCACCTGTAACAATGGCTGTAGCGCGTAACGCAATTCGTCTCGCGATAACAGTGAGAAGCAGCACTACACTGACAGCTGACACAGACACGGCGCGACACGACACTGCACTCGGCGCGACACGGAGCGGGACTCGGGACACGCGGCTCGCGCGGACACCGGCTTGCGACTGACGGACACCAACCGCGCCGCGCACACTTCACTAGTTTTCCAACTACACCGTGCCCTAGCACAGTGACGATAAAAATCTACTTTTACTGAAAAAATATTATCCCAACTTATAATATAAATCAAGGGTTTGCAGGAGGCGATAAGAAACTTAAAACTGCTATAAATTAATATTGTTTATTACAATATATTTTAAAAGAGTACATGCCTAGTTATTGACATTACAATAAGATATTAACTGACCAGCTTACTGTTTGCGACGACACAGCCAAACACCTTGTTGAAATAAGTGTTTGAAACCGATAACAATCTATCGCAAATTGTATTTTTTGATTAAAATGATGGGGAGGAATAGCACGAGGTATGCAGGCAAGTGGCGGTACTCACAAAACCCATAACAATAATATAGAACTACCCCCGCACACGACACACGTGACCTACTTACAGTACGCGGAATGACTCCGTACATTAACGACATACCATTTGTATCTCTAAGTACCAATAAAGTGACGGACCTACTCAAGTGGTGCTAGCATGTACTCACCACGAATGTGAATGGGGGGTGATGGGATCTGTTGATCATGAAGATAGCATTCCATCACATGATGACATCTCGGCCGTTGATTATTATTATATTTACTTAATAATCAAAACTTCAAAGGTCTCCAACTATATATAATATGTAGTTAAATATAAATGTATATGTTTCATTGTATTATAAATTAAGTTGTTTTCATCTTCCCGACTTTGTTATCGGTTCACGTTTTTATAAAAAACCCTACTTCGTGCGCCTGGAATAAATTTTAACATGAGTACATTTTTTTTGCATATACTATTGGGGTTTCAATAGAACACATGTTGAGTATTATATTATCCCCTATCCCAGGGGAACCGTCCTGAACTTCGGCATAAAAAGTATCACATGTTTTACTTCGTAGTATCAACTCAAATCGTGCCCGTTTCGTTTGAATCCGTTCAGTAGTTTCGGCGTGATGCGCGGCCATGAAGCGGACAGACAGACAAAAATAAAACAGATTTGGGTTCGGTATCGAATATAGAGATGTTCGACATCAAAAAAATCAAAATATCTTCAATGTGCAGAAGTGGACCTTCATGACCTGCTACTTGTGGCTCTGGTCACCGCCGGAGTACCTGCTGTACTGGAACCAGTCGGCGAGGCTATGGCCGGAGGCCGGATGTGGCTCATTTCGTTGGTGCCATGGAGATTGGGTCGGCCCCTGGTGTGGGATGCAACTTGTGTCGATACCCTGGCTCCGTCTCATCTCCCTGGCACCTCGGTGGCGGCCGGCGCCGCTGCTGCTCAGCAAGAGTACCTCAAGCGTCGGAAATATGCATGTCTTGGTCCAGGGCACATATTTTCTGCATTTGCGGTTGAAACTCTGGGTCCCTGGGGCCAGGATGCTCTTCGGCTTTTCAATGAGGTCTCACGTCGGCTGGTTGAAGCCTCCCGTGACAGGCGTGCTGGAACATATCTCGCTCAGAGAATCAGCATTGCTATCCAGCGTGGCAACGCTGCCAGCATTCTTGGCACGCTCCCGCATGATTCCGGTTTGGGTCATATCTTTTATCTATAAGTAGGTAAGCTAAGATATGTTTTTGTAAATAGTTTAATCTGTTTTGTGTCAATAAACATTATCTAATGTCGGATTATGAGTATAATGCAGCTGCTAGCTACACTGAGCTAAACGTCCAAAATCCACTGATGATGACACTTATATCTCGATTTAATTTGATCAATCAAGTGACGTCATCCACAGAAGATCTTATAAAATAAAAACGAGCTATTAATGATGGAGGAGTACCCACTGGCTTCCCATCATGAATCGCTCGCAGTAGCAGCAGGGATCCGAGCAGAGCCGCTACTTCCTAACGTTAGTTCGATGATACATAGCTCATATATACTCGTATATATAGGTAGCTCTAGAGCTACCTATATGGACTGCTGATTTTTAGCTCTTTTATGAAGTTATTGCAATGAGCTACTCACGTGATACATTAACCACTTCCTTGTAAAATTTACTACAATTTAATTTATCCATCGCTGGCATATCTCGCAATCTTTTAGAGAAAAAATATATGAATGTTTAAGAATAGCTTAACAAGGTCGCGGGCGATATAATAATGGTTGTTACCTACATGAATGATCCACGATTGATGTAATAGACAAACAGAGCGTAGTGTTTTATCGTAACCCGAGTGTCGTGCTTCACCGACCTGTGTCGGTGAGTGCAGTAACGAGCAGGGCAGCACCTCGGGGCGGGCCACATCCACGTGCCGGATATCGGGCAGGCAGCCTAGTTAGGCTCAAGCATGGAAGTTATTGTGCTAAAATCGCGTACATTTTGAACGATAAGCTTAATATAATTAAAGTCATGTACTTATTACATTACTCTTTCTCAATCGGTATCTGTATAATGTAACGGATCTTCCATAGTTCACGCGAGATTTGAATTCAACATTTATATTTTAAACGTAATCTCATTATTATATACTAGCCATCACCCGCGTAGAATACGATAACACAGAAATATCAGATAGCTATGTATCCTTATAATTAATAACTGTTGTTTTTGGTTCACTCAAACTCAGACTCGGTCGGTTTTGCTGAGAAGAATCCGGCAAGAAACTCAGCAATTACTCTTTTATTTTATATTATTTCCCAAATATACGAACAAGCGATCGATCAGGTAAATTTTACCTCGTCTGATCTTCAACCATTAGGTCGAATGCTTATAGATACGTGCTCCTCTTTTTTGAGGGACATTGCAGTGAGTTAATGATCGTGGCGTGTCATGTGGAGGTAAATAGCCCCTCAACTCATCAGCTCAGACTCGACGCTCGTTAGTCTCAGCCCCAGCCACAAGCAGCCGGAATCTTTTCACGCTCCAGTTGCTGGCTCCCATTGACACGTAATGAATCTAAAAAGTTCGATAACACCGACAGTGCTGTTACCAATACATACTTTACACTATCCGTACTAATACTATAAATGTGAAAGTTACTTTGTTCGTTTGTTTGTTTGCTACCTTTACACGACTAAACAGCTGAACGGATCGTAATGAAATTTGGCAATGAGATAGATTATAACCTGGGGAAGGACATAAGGCTATCTTTATCTAGAACCACGCGGGCAAAGCCGCGGGTAAAAGCTATAGTATATATAGTATCCTATAAATCCCATCAAGATATCAGGACTTGCAACCACAGACATTATTCAACAGATTTTTCAATTACGTCGAGTTGACAATATCGAGTTAAATACTTGGAAACAAATCACAGATCCGCCCGCTGCGGCTGATCCCGAAACAACAAGTTAATTAAATATTCCCGCGTGATGCTATCCTGCTCCTGCTGAGGACGGGGGTCGGGATTCGGGGGTCGCGGGGGTCGGGGGCCGGGGGGCGCAGGGGGGCAGGGGATGTCACTTACAACGTTTAAAAAAGTTGGCAAGGCAAGCGCAACTTAATGAAATATTCGGTGAAATATAACCGGCCTGTAAGCGACTCAAATTCCACACAAACTTATATTATTTTTTACAAGTTGGGACGCCCGGCGCCGCCCGGCCCCGTGCCCGAATGTTTCTACTGAATGGGAATATGATAGTATTGCAAAGTTTTCAAAGCATTATTACAGCAGTTCCTTTACCAGTATCAAGTTTCACATCGCTAGTTGCAAAGAACGGACTTTTATGATTGTCATCGTTCCACCGATCCGGCTCGAAGGACCTCAAAGATATACGATCTAAGATGGATGATAGAAGTTTGACACAGGAGTGATAGTCTAATATTATTTGATTCGATAGAAAGTCAAAGTAAACAGTTGTTGATACGTAGCAATTTCGTTTGGCTGAAGTAATATTGCTGAGGCGACGTAGCGTGCGGTCGTCTGTCGCTTGTATCGAATATTTCTCCGGTTGCGCGGAATTGTTTTCCGATTAAGATATTCGTGGAAACAGGGGCATGTCGACAGCAAGCCGGAGTAACTCACACATGGCGGCGCTCTGACGTGCGGCCACGCAGCTCGCGGCGCCGCCAGTTACCAACTCTAATACTCCAGCCGTCACATTACGTATATTTTTATCTCCAGCCCAGCCATCTGGCGCTCCGACGCTGGCTTTATGGGCTGACACTAGTTTTATTACAAGTTAGATCAAAATATTCGCTCTTTTGCGTTAGAAAATAAACTCTTTCAGCCGGCGCTAAACAAAAACTGTTCCACTTGTAGCGAATTGCATGCGTTTGTGTTCGACAACCACTTGAGCTTGGAAGCTGGAGCAGGAATAGAAATCCATTGTAAATATGTTGTTCCCGCGCAAGTATGTACCGCGCACCCTGCGTCCGGAACATTTGAATTAGTAGTTGGTATATATTCAAAGTTATTGTAAGCGTGAGAGAACATACATGAGCTAGGAACGTGCTGTGTCTAACACATCGTGCGCCGGTAACAGAGTCCGTTGTAACCAAATCACATAGTGTCACTCCTCATTTGCTGAACATTACAACTAAACGGAATTGAAACATAATTTATTAATTGACACTACTATAATTATATTATGTCAGTATGTGGCGGGAACGTAGCTTTCTCTAAAAATACACACAGTATTAAAACAAGATTAGACATACTACATAGGTAATACATTTTACGTATATTTTTCATTAGAACAAAATTTATCAGCTGTAGGTAATATTTATTTTTACCCGACTATAACGAATAAAAAAAGCATGATTAGGGTAATTACTTAAATAATTTTAAATACCAAATTAGGTTAACATTAATGACTTCAACTAGTCATAGGTGATAGCTAAACCTCTTTACATATGTATTGTGTACCATAGAGTCGAGTGTGAAGCACAGGATCCCATGGTGTGGGTGTGAGCTCCATGCCTGCAGTATCCCGACGCCACAAGAGCCGGCTCAACAAGTGGCAGCCGGCGCGGCGCGCGGCGGTGAGCGCCAGTGCTCATCGAATCAGCTTCCCCAATCCCCAATCCCCGCGATGGATTGCAAATTAGATTCATGGCGCGTTATTAGTATTTTATAAACCGTATTTGTGCTGTTCCGAGGAAATGTGCTTACATCCACAAGCGATATGTATGGAGATTGGGACACATCGGATGTCACGCCAGTATATGTATGGAAATAAATTGGATCGGGGATATGTTATATTAATATTGCATACACACACAAGTTCTTTTATCAGATTAGGGATTGGAGTACTGGGATCACATTTGCGTACGTGATGCCGAGAGTCAGAGATGACAGGTAATATTATATTAGTTATACATTGTCTTCGTCTACCTGCTGAATGTTGACTGACAGCTAATGCCTTCCATTACCTAGGGGCAGGGCACTCAACAATTAGGGAAACTTAAATAAAAAATATCTTGCATGTAACAACTAGCATCATCCATACCTCATAATATATTGTATCTGTCGGAGAAGGCAGAGCTCCACTTGACCCGTATCTTACACACATCTTTCAGTTGTATCATATCAAACACTCTTCATACATTTAGGCAGTTCCTCTCGTCAGTAGGTCCTCCCGTACATAGTATTGGAGGTCTACATCATTATTATAATATATGGAGGGCTTCTAGTCAGTCTGTTGTCCTTGTGTCCTTTGTCAATATAATTGGTACAGTCTGACGATTTTAATGTACTTATTTGTAAAGCCTAGTCAAATGAAGATGATTATGAGTTTGAGATTGAATAAAATCGCTAACTCTTTTGTAAATATCTTAAATCGTCGGACGGTTATAGTCAATGGTGAATATATAGTAAACATGTATCTATACCGTAATAACCATCTAAGGTTGCGAGGTGGGGCGGGTGGGGCGGGCGGCGCAGCCTCTACAATAGAGCCTTTGAACATGATTAAAAATTAATAAGCTGCGAGTGCTCGTACCCGACATGTCGACTCCACTGCCGCCGGATTTAATTATAGCACAGTACCTCATGGAGCATGGAGCCCACTGTACCTCATGGAGCCCACTGGAACGGAATTGGATACTTCAATTATTATACTTAATTAGCTGATATTGACTGCCGAGATCAGGCTGTTTTATCTCTAAAGCTTTTATTCTTTAGCGGAATGCAATAGAAAAATTACCGAAAATATGGCACTTTTTGGAGGTTGAGGATGCTCACGACCGTAGGATCCATCTCAAGAGAGCAATGACCCCTGGCCGCTACTATACTGAGCGAGCAGTAGCCTGTGAAGGCACCGTGTGGTTTGTCCACCGACACGCGCCTTTGACATCTCTCATCAACAATCAGTATCGATGTCAGGTGCTGATGTGAGAGGGACCGCTTACTAGTACATACGAGCAGCCAGTCACGGCGCCGCGCCGGCCTCCTCGGCGATAAATGAAGCCGGCATGTTCCAAATGGCGTATTTTTCTCCCACCGGCGAGTGCCTACCCTCGTCACAATGTATGACACATAATGAAACGGAAAAAATAATTCTGTTGCATATTTATCATATTCGTTAGAAGATCGTCCGTTATCCAGCTGTGTCGCGGCTGCTTGCTGTAGCTGTACATGTGGGCTAGACGGGCTCGTGCCATACGTTCTCCTATAGAGTGGATGTGATTATGAAACTAATTATGGCATTCGTCGCTGTGCCTACCGTAAGTAGAACAACAAATAATCGCTTATTACATACAACATCATTTGCGATCTAAACACATTAATGACCTAACTGGATAGAGGTACTCGATCTGAAAATTCTTTGAATAGATCGACACTTCTACTCCAGAACTATTCGAGAAGCCAATGAAATTAATAAATTCGTAAATATCAATTGGGACAGTGGTTTCAAACTTTCTATTTCGTGAAATCCAGCATTAGGATTTTTTTTGCGTTGCGAAAAATGTGTAGACGTTGTAGGTGTGGTGGTGTTGTGTGTCGGGAACTATTTATATCTCCTCCCATGTGGTGTTACATACAAATATTTGTTCTATCCGCGGATCATCGCAGGACAGGGCGGAACCACCTACAATCAGTCGGCTCGTGACCACGGCAGATGCAAGTTGGTTGAAACGTCGAGGTTAATAAACAATTGAATATCGCGTATAACATCCATTTATAAGCCATTCATATTTATTTCATTTCTGAGAAAAAGACAGCAGTAAAGATTGGGTAATAATATCCGTAAAGAATGAACGGAGGTTGTTTCGTTCGAGCTTCGAGTCAGTTGTTCAGTGAACGCGCCTGGCGAGGCTTCCGCGGAGACACCACGACGGGAAGCGACTACCTACCTCAAATACAATTGACACTGTTATCTGGAATGTTGTTAAAACTACAGGCAGTTATAGCACTGGCTGGGGCCCGGAGGTGTCTCGTAATGGCGGGTGGTGCTTGCGAGGCGGAGCTATATACACTATACAGTCACCCAGTACTTAGTATCGTACACATCGTAGCCGTGTACACTGGACGTGCATTGTCTGCATTGTGGCTGAATAGAGATCTGATGGTGTTAATTGAAATATACAAAAATACCACATTAGTATTTTTTTGTTTCAGAGATACTAATCTTGAGTTCGGCAAGTTTATTCTGAGGTAAAAAATACTAATTACAGAAGATTATTTGAACAAGTCAAAGCTCCCTAATTAGCTACCGGTGAAAGCCGAGATACAAAATAATTATAATTCTATGAAAAGCAATAATTAAAAAAATTAGTTTGCTACTTGTAAATATTTGGTACTAGCTTCTGCCTGCGACTACGTCCGCGTTGAGCTTAGAATCTCAGAGGAACCTAACATTTTCCCGGCAGAAAAAGTATCCTATGTGTTAACCCAGGTTATAAATTATCTGTGTTCCAAATTTCATCCAAATACTTTGAGTAGTTTTTGCATGAAAGAATAAAAACATCCATCCATCCATCCATCCATTCATACTCACAAACTTCCGCATTTATGATATTTGGTGGGTTCGTCTGGAACGGCGAGGCGATAAAACCACACGAGCAGAGATTGAGACCTCCCTAGACCACCTTCATTGCCCTCTTGCAGAATACTAACTGTCCTCAGTGTGAGGGTGAGGACTCCAGCGACTCAACGGAGATGTAACGACACGATAGTAAATGTGTACACCTAATAGCTTGAGAACATGACATAGTTTAAAGGTGGCTTGTGTGTAATAACGATATTGATGTAGACTGTAGAGGCAAGGTAAGGTACCCGCGGTACTAAACATAATATTCGGAGACATGAAAGCGTCCTCGCTGGTCAGGACCACCTCATGTAATCCGCGAGCATACGGGTGACACCGGCCCACGGTGTACAACGTGTAATAATGCCTATTTACATTACAGCGACATCTAGTGGTCAAAAGTCCGTTAAACAACTTAACTGAACATTTTGTGACTAAGACATTCTTAACCTTTTATGGGGTTGTGCGTCATGGAGAATAGACTAATTCTATTTTATTATCTTCTCCCTGTGATACCTCTAGTTCACTAATAAACCTATCGTTTATTAGTTTATTTGATGAACACCCCTGTGTTGTGGCTTAATTAATATGGCAGTATTATATTATTGGCGTGCTATGTTGATATTGTCTGCGTCTACTACACACCAATAGAGACGCATGGTACAAGCGATCAGCAGGTGCTGTTAGCCCGAGCCGGGGGCTTTTGGGACCGGGACCGTGGTCCCAAAAGGCGCCATGGATTTAATTAATATTTTTCAGGGGGATAACGGGACGACGAATATACGCACACGCCGCGCGCTCGACATAGATATAATGACTAGTATCGGCAGCCGCCCCGCTCCTGGAGCACATGTGAGGAGGGCAACCCTCCCGTGCTTCCATTGTTTATAATCCTGCGCGGGAATAATAGAGTGTAAAGCAGAGCTCCCTCGAGACGCGCCGGGATGCAATCCTCAACTGCACGCGATTGCGCCATAAATATTGAACGAGATAACTTACACACATCGCAGCACATCTCTCCGCGCGAGAGAGACAGGGACAGATGTATCGAGCACAACGCGTGCGGGACACAGACAGACAGATCCCATCTGGACGGGACTGATTTTAAATGGAGGTTTTACAATAAATCTCCATTCGCCGGGCAACCAACGATTAGGATTAGAGGACTGGCGCTGGCGGCGCGCCCAGTCAGTATTGTACTGGAATAGTTTGTACTGTGATACACGATCTATGTACTCCATTGTTTTCTGAAACTTAATTCCAGAATAATGTGTATTTCTCCGAAGGCTCATATCGGGTAGATTTCAATCAAACACTAATGTACTTCAGCCCCGGGCTAAGATGTATTAGATAAATATTATGTGTTCGCTTCATACTATGTATTATATTTATGTACTAGCTCATATGTATCAGTTTTCTGGTACCCATAGTACAAGCTTTGCTTAGCTCAGGAGTCAGGAGCTGGCAGCGCGGTGTGATAATGTTCCAACATTATTACCTATGCATATAGAAACGATGATTACAATATTAACAACTAGACAATATAATACAAACACACACTGTTGAACACCACTCATAATATGTCTATGACACCACTATATGAGCAGGCGAAGATTAACACGAAAAGTTAAGCTTGATGAACTTCGAATATATTTACGGTTTTCTTAAATAATTCCAATTGATAGTATTACCATAAGAAAAGGTCCAGTAAACAGCAGAACGTTCAAACAACAACAATATTATAATAGCGCGCACCGACTGCTGGGAGCACCCTAAAGTTAGTGTAGAGTGTCTGCCAGCCCTCGCCTCGCTGAGGCTCATCATATTATATATCTGATGCACATCACATTTGTTTATGTACTACTAGCGGGTACACGACTTAATTAAAGTCTGAAAACATATTACACAAGAGTTGTGGAATTAAAATCAATTTGTGATACTAACAAAACATTCTTCTATATTATTAAATCTAGAGATCCAACTTTAAATATTAAAACCGTTATAATATCAAGAAAAACCCAAAGCACAAACTTTTTTCTAAGACAATACTCAGATCTAATCCTAATCTTAAGATCCTGAAATCTGAGGATCTAATCAGGTCCACATTATTACAGAAGTGGGTTTTGCCACGTTTCAAAATGAGGTTATCCGTATACCTACACACCCACACGAAAAATAGTAGACAGAAAGTCATATTGATGTGTCATCAGATGTGAATATCCGCTCCAATAAATGGCGGGTTCAACCTGTGACAGTCCCCGGGCTCGCCTCGCGCCGAATCGAAGGTCACAGAAACACAAGCGAACTGAGCAAAGTAAATATTCAGCACAAACAGGGCTCCGCGCGAAGGATTGGCGGTCTGTTGTCAGAAAATTAAATCTCTCCAAATGTGTGAGAGACTCGCTCTAATACAATTGAAACTCCGACAATGAGCTATCGCCGGCCTCGATCACACCACTCAGTCACGTGACAGTTACTATCATCTACCATTCCCAAGAATAACACATTATGATACTGACTTATCCCGCACCGACGTGGCGTTTTGCTTTCAGCTTAAATTGGTTTCTATAGACCAACAGGTATTTTTCTACGAGAATGTAGGTTCTTAATAGGATTCTTACTACAATAAAGTGTTTGTGTATTTTTGTTCGTAATGGATATTCTGCGAATGAACGCGTAGAAACTTGACTTCCAAACGCTCGGATGATTTTAACAAGATCTTAGCAACACAAAGTGGCTTCCCTCGGCAGCTGAAAGCTCATTTGTTCTGCTTTTATATAATCCAGCTTACAAAGTGACGAGTACTTAATCCGCCCTCCGCCGCCTTCTGTAATGATTAACGGTCCATGTGGGAGTCCCTACACCAGCGCCTGCACCGCGGCTGCTCGCTGCCACGCGGCGGCGGCGGCCAGCGCGGCCAGTAGGGCTGCCACACATGTGCGTGGGCAGTATGGGTGCAACACATTTGCGTGGCCAGTAGGGCTGCCACACACGTGTGGACATAGCAACTATTTCTACCTTTACTATCTCGGTCCTTTACTAGTAGACACTAAGGAAGTCAATTCTCAAACATTAAGCTATAGCTCAGTGCAGTTTGTTTCATGCGGAGATCGATACTGCGACCTCGGAGTACTCGAGGCAATCGCCTAACCTAGAGACAGACCGCTCATCAAAATGCTTGTGGTACAGCAGTTTCTAGTAACTAAATAATTTGTGTTGACCGATCCGATACCCTTCCTTAGGGCCCCCGCAGACTGCAGACTTTTTATCGGCCGATAGTTTGGTCGGTTTCTTAATCAGTATGGAGAGGAATGCATATGCGCACACTACAGCGATTCAGTATCGGCCGATAAAAAAGTTTGATGGGCTACTCGATTGCATTCAAACTAATCTGTCGGCCAACTGTCGGCCGACTGTTTAATCAGTATTGGCGCATATACGCCTGCGCATACATGACGATTGTTTAGTCGGCCGATAGTTCAGTTCGCTCTGTGATTTGGCGTCGTGTGCTTCTATTCAATATGGCTTCGCCCAAATCACAATTGTTGATTATAGAAAGTTCCGTCGAAAACTTAATTGAAGAAGTCGAGAAAAGACCTGCGCTTTATAAAAAAAGTTTAAAGGAGTACTCCGACGCGAATATGAAGAAAAAACTGTGGGAGGAAGTTTGCGAAGCAGTTGTTGTTGATTGGAATTCGCTTAGCGCTGAGGAGAAAACAAACAAAGGTAGGAATGTAAAAATAAAAATATTAGAGTATTTATGTGAATTTTTATTTATTTATTTATTTATCTATTTACAATTATTACACTTTGTTATATTGACACGGAATCGCGCCTCCGGGAGAAATAAAGTATGACGACATGTACTGTCGCACGTTATTCATATTATTTCTTCCTCGGTTGTCTTCATTTATAGTAAAGTTATTCATGGGACAATTGTAGAGAGTTTCTGTGAAATTTATTCCATCTTTGATTCTTACATAATTATGCAGGACACAGCAAGCTTTAATTATTTTGACACAAAAATTGATATTGACATCCATTGGTCGGTGAAATATACGCCATTTGTTAGCAAGAATCCCAAAAGTACACTCAACCATTCGTCGAGCTCTTGTATGTCTATAGTTGAAAATTCGTTTGGTGTAGTTTAAATTTCTTTTTGCATAAGGACGTAGTATTTGATTGCCAAGTCCAAACGCTTCATCCCCTACGACAGAGAATGGAATAACATCTCCGACATTATCATTAGGCAATTGCCTTCCGGAGGGAATATTTAATCGGTTTTGGGACAGCCGTTTACCCATTTCTGATGATTTAAATATTTCCGAATCACTAGCTGTTCCATAAGAACCAACGTCTATATATACAAATTTATAATCTGCGTCTGTCCAAGCCATTAACACGCACGAAAAAAACTTTTTGTAGTTAAAATATGATGAACCGGAATGTTCTGGCTGTATCATCCGTATATGTTTGCCATCAATTGCTCCAATGATGTTTGGAAAGTTTGTGCGACTATAGAATTCGTCTGCGATTTTAATCCAGTCGCCTTCTTCTTTGGTTGACATATACAATGGTTGAAGTATATTCCATATTTGCTCACATGTAGTTTTAGTAATATTTCGTATTGTAGAAGCTCCCATCAGATAATCAAAAGATAATGTATTGAAACTAGCTCCTGTAGCCAGATATCTGTAAAAAAATAAAAATTAATTATATTTCAATATCTGTAAAAAATTAAAAATTAATTAAATTTCAATATTTTTCAGGTCGTGATGTGCAAAAAAAATGGGCTAATTTAAGGACTTGCTTTCGTCGCGAATTAAACGCTCAAAAGAACACTAAGTCGGGGCAAGCTGCGAATAAAAGGCGTAAATATGCCTACTTTGAACAGTTATTATTTTTACTTCCATGCATGGAAAACCGACTTACTGAAGGTAACCTGGAAGAGGAAAATTTTCTATCAAATGATGAGGATGATGATCAAGCTGGTTCATCCACTCCCACCCCTATTCGTCAGCGGAAAAAGAGACCTAATGTACCGAAGCAGACGGACGTGGATGAAGCATTATTAAAGGCATTAAATGAGCCTAATACTGATGAAGATGTGAACTTCGCTTTGTCACTGGTCCCTTCACTCCAAAGTTTAACCGCAGAAGAAAAACTTGATGCTAAAATAAGTATTCTTAACGTTTTTAAACAGATAAGATCAGCTAGGTGCGTTCAGTCTCCGCCAACATGTACGTACAACAGAGTTCAGCAAGCCTTGTACTCTTTTCCAATTTCGCAACACGACAACCATTCGAAACATTTCATCACCTGGCAACTCCAACGATACAGCCCAGTCTCATTATTCAAATTTTTCAGATGAATCGCAAATATATGACTTGTAAATTTTTTCCGAATTTTGTAATATTAATTCTAATAAAAATAGTTGAAAAGTATTTGTGGTTTATCTTACCTTATCGTAACGCTCAATCTCTCCTCCACAGGTATAGAAAGTCTTAAATTTGTATCCTCCTTCGCTATTGCTGGTCCAATTAGCTTGACAAGTTCATTGAAGCTGGTAATGCTCATTCGATAATAGGCGAAAAATTTTTTCGGGTAATCAAGTAATTTGGAATGCATAGTGTAAAATTTTCCACTAAATAATCTGTCACTGAGAATGGGATGCACCCAATGCTCTCGCAATCTCTTCTTGATTATCCTCCTCCGGAGTATGATGAGAGCAATATTTTTTCTGGACAACATTTTCATATTGTGTTGCCGCTTCAACAGTCCGTGACAAACTAGTTCGAGAATAGTCGGCCGACTGTTGGATAGTGTGCGCCCTGTTCACCAACCAAACTGTTTAGTTGGCTCGGTGTGCGCACTTTCAGCCCAACCCGACTAAACTATCGGCCGATCAAAAGTCTGTAGTGTGCGCCTACCCTTAAACGACGGCAAGGGTCGTTCGTAGCGCGCGTAGCTGGCTCGTCTACGGCGTAGCCGTGCTACGAATATGATTGATAGGCGGCGCCTTACGCTCGCGTGGCACTTTATTAGACGGATATCGACGCAGGCTGTATAATTCACCCGGCCTGGCTCCGAGGGCCTCTATACTCTCTGTACATATTTGAGATGCCCTTTAAGAGCATAATGTTATTTCCTTCTCGATGGGGTCGCGTGAAATTTTAAAAAGGTCGTGTTTCCATGTTAGGTTCCACAATGAATAGAGAGATATTATCATATTATGCGAGCCGCCCCGTCGCCGTCGACGCTGTTACTAACTTTAAGGGATTTATCTCAGCCCAGTTAAATAAACACAAACTGAGGTAGAATAAAGTAGAACGCTTATGTAAAGTTATATATCACAGATTATTTTCAATCTTATCCTTATAATAATAAGTTTGATATTGATCTATAACGAATGATAATACTGCGACCGAGCGTGTGTGCATAGAGCAGCTGAGCTAATATTATCATCACAAGTGAAGTGCAGCCAGCGTGACGGGTGTACTTACAGAGACATCCACTTATTATAATTATGTTAACACATCCACCACATCAAACATTTACAATTGTAAATAATATTTGTTTTAGAGTAATGTATTCCAGCTCTAATAATAATAAAGCTTGTTGAACGATAGCTATTCGACTGCAAAATGCGAAAAATACACTTCGATATTGTTCGAGCAGGTCGTGCACCATGTAAGCCGCAGGCGCAGCCGCGCTCTGACGCTGTTAATGGATGATTGATGGTATTCACATTTGAATGGCAATAATTACCTCAATATGAAGCTATATACACACTGAACAATACAAGAGATGCCAACAACAATAAACGAAACGGAATTAACTGTATTTAAAAATTATTTTGCCTTAACTGTATTTAAAAATTATTTTGCCTACAAGGAGTGAGACTCGATCAACACAGAAACTGTAACGTTTTGATGCATGGCAACCCGGCACTAAACAGCATGCTGGATGGGAGATGACATCCAAATTTATTTTTGTTAATGGAAATACTATTAACCGACTTAAGAAGTCTATTGGGTTGATGTTAAAGAGAATACGAACGGTAGCTGATGTTGTGTGTAGTTATCTGGTGTTGTGTGTAGTTATCTGATGTTGTGTGTAGTTATCTGATGTTGTGTGTAGTTATCTGATGTTATGTGTAGTTATCTGATGTTGTGTGTAGTTATCTGATGTTGTGTGTAGTTATCTGATGTTGTGTGTAGTTATCTGATGTTGTGTGTAGTTATCTGATGTTGTGTGTAGTTATCTGATGTTGTGTGTAGTTATCTGATGTTGTGTGTAGTTATCTGATGTTGTGTGTAGTTATCTGATGTTGTGTGTAGTTATCTGATGTTGTGTGTAGTTATCTGATGTTGTGTGTAGTTATCTGATGTTGTGTGTAGTTATCTGATGTTGTGTGTAGTTATCTGATGTTGTGTGTAGTTATCTGGTGTTGTGTGTAGTTATCTGATGTTGTGTGTAGTTATCTGATGTTGTGTGTAGTTATCTGGTGTTGTGTGTAGTTATCTGATGTTGTGTGTAGTTATCTGGTGTTGTGTGTAGTTATCTGATGTTGTGTGTAGTTATCTGATGTTGTGTGTAGTTATCTGATGTTGTGTGTAGTTATCTGATGTTGTGTGTAGTTATCTGATGTTGTGTGTAGTTATCTGATGTTGTGTGTAGTTATCTGGTGTTGTGTGTAGTTATCTGATGTTGTGTGTAGTTATCTGATGTTGTGTGTAGTTATCTGATGTTGTGTGTAGTTATCTGGTGTTGTGTGTAGTTATCTGATGTTGTGTGTAGTTATCTGATGTTGTGTGTAGTTATCTGATGTTGTGTGTAGTTATCTGATGTTGTGTGTAGTTATCTGATGTTGTGTGTAGTTATCTGATGTTGTGTGTAGTTATCTGATGAACGTTTGTGTGGAAGTTTTTATGCTCTGGAAAATTCCGAAATTCTTCATTAGTAAATTGCACCTGTGGGGAGCCGAGGCAGGCCACTAGTATTTAATAAATATGAAAAAAAAAATTAAGCGTAAATAAAATGATATAATTATAAATGTTTTAAATATATTGCTATTGCCTCGAGCACATTGTAATACGAAAGCCTCCCCATTAATATTGTAACTGAGGTGTACTTACTAATTGTACGCAGTACTATTAATGTCGCGTTGAGAATAAATGTCGGCAATTAGGAGCCACCACCGCAGACCGAGGCAGTTCATCACGATGTGATGTACCTGTGCCGGTAGCAGGAACATTGTCGACAACGTATTCGAAAACGTAACTCGCGGAATGTCAAAATTGGCACTCTAATTTTTAGTTCCACTTTTCACCGCCGCAGCGCTGTTCATTTTTCAATACAAAAATAGTTGAAGGCGATACGAAAACGTTGTCGAAAATGTTCGTGCTACCGGCACTGATCTGATATACAGCTGAGAGCCCTCACTCAGGATGAGCCACGTATGAAGCAGGCAGGGGCCAGGCACCAGACACTACACGAAGCCGATACTCGTGTGTAACAGACTAGCTCTCCACTCGTGACTACGACCACACATTGTACTGTGTGCATACCGGTAGTAAGAATACTTCGTGATCGTGAGTGAGTGAAATTACCACATACATACAAACAAATCCCTATTCATACAATGATTAGTATAGACATGCAACCAACCCAGACGTAGCTACGTGTGGGGAAGCGGGGTCGATATTAAAAGCTCCAATGGGCCGGTGGTGTCCGATACAACTACTGACAAGCCGGTCACGGCCCACAATTTTCGTCGGAGTTACTTTATATTAACAAGATATTATTGTCGGCTGTCAGTTAGTTTTTCAGTCCATCGCATCCTTCATCAGACAAGGCATTGACATTCCAATAACCCACGGTACAAATAACTTACAATAATATTAACTTATCTAAACTAGCTTCTTCTTCATGAATCACTCTATCTATAAAAAAAAAACCGCATCAAAATCCGTAGCGTAGTTTTAAAGATCTGAGAATACATAGGGACAGACAGAGGGAAGCGACTATAATATAGTGTCGGTATTTGATATATTGTCTTTGGTACGTCATAAAGATTTAGAGACTATCCATCCATATCGTGTGATGTAACTTTGTGAGACGGCGAGCACAGTCGGTGATGTCATGGTGTTACACAAGACAAGTGTCAGACTAAATCAATAAAAAATTATACATAACATAAAACATCACGTGTTATTACCACGACCGTATACCCCCACGTTTCACGCTAGAGCTGCGGCGGCGCTCGAGTGTAATCCAATAAAGTGATCACGCACGCCGTTCATAACTCACCACTCAACAGCTGAGCCGGATCACGTCAAACTTGATAACGCACACCGACAGCTCCGCGCTACTGCCTGCTAGTGGCCGTGTACAAGTCATTAGTCAGTCATTGTTACGACGAGCAACCGCCCCGCCATCTCACTTGCAAGGCTCAATTTGCTGGCAAGTTGCACTGGTAGGGCCACGTAGGGTCTGGCGTGACAATATTATGAACAAACACACTATAACAACTATTTTTAACCGAGATCTATAACCGAGATGTCTGCGTCATCGTCAGGTTTTGCATTCTATGATGCAACTCGTGGACAATCAAATTGTTATAGGAACACGTCGCCGGTATGTATAATGACCTTGGAGTTAGCTGCTATATCGGAGGCGTTGTCCTATGCACAAATTAATAGTATTGGTAGGAGTATTGTAATACTTAGTGATTGTAAGAGTGCTTTGCAACATATTTCAGGCTGTATAAGCGGAAACAGAGGGTGCTCGGTCGCTTATAAAATAATTCGTCAATTGGGATATTTTGATCGAAATCAAATTTGTGTAAAGATACAATGGATACCCTCACATATTGGTTTATCGGGGAACGAGGAGGTTGACCGTTTAGCAAAGTCAGCGGTTGTTCATGGTTCAAACAGTTTTGTTGGGCCATCGTATTCAGAATTATTACCCAAATATAAAAGTGTATGTTTTGAGAACTGGCGAGAGTATTTTGATAGACGGTCTCAAACCAAGGGTATTTGGTATCGAATAATGCAGAGCCAACCTCATCGTTCGCCGTGGTTTATAGGCGACGTGAGTCGAAAACTGGTTGTCATTGCTCACAGATTACGTTCCGGACACATTCCACTCGCGATATTTGCACATATGATGGGTAAAGTAGCTTCGCCTAACTGTGAGGTGTGCGACAAACCGGAGGATGTGTATCACGTACTGATGGAATGTGTCCGGAACCAAGCAGAGAGACGACAAGTGTTTGAGGACCTGGGAGTGAATAAATACAGTGTGGCCGTCTTACAAGCTATTTTGTCACGTCCAGCTTCAAATGAAGCCCAAATGATTTATGGACTGGTGACTCCCTGTCTCCAGTCCATAAATCATACATAATTTGATACGCCTTGTCAGTGGTTAATTAATGATAGCTTAGTCTTTAGTTTAATTAAGTTAATTTTGTTATAATTAAGATACGATGGGGCTGGCATAAACTTTGTTTTAAAGCCCCTTAAAAATAAAGAATAAAAAAAAAAAAAAACTATTTTTATTTGTCTTTTTTATACCACTAAGGTGGCACACAAGTATACGGCCCACCTAAGCAGTAACTGTAGCCTATAGCCGCTAGAAATACCCGGGTATCAGTAACGAGCTCTCAACCATGTTGTCGATGAGGAATAACTGAGCTAGCAACATTACTACTAGCGCACCGTATCCTCGTGGAGCACTGGCAACACTACACCAAAGTAGTGACCGTTCCTTTTCTCATGTACCTATTTTATTTCGTGACAAATATTCAATCTAACATATTTATTCAATTTCATAAATATCTTTGTTAATTTGATACAAATGATTATGTCCTAACTAACCATTACTCTTATTTGTTTATTTATTGTTTTTTTACTGCAGTAGCTTTTGCCATATATTGGTTTGCCATTTTAGTGGTATAAAAAAAGAAGTCACCAGCGCAGCATGATCATTAGAATACCGTCCGTGTCGCATGCTCTCGGCGACCATCGTCAGCCGCCCCGGCTCGCCTCGCGGCCCTATTAGCGGGGCACCGGACACTCGCAAGATTAATGACTCCTCTCTGTAGTGACAAACTATCTATTACCATCAATAAACCTCAATACAAAAATGCTAGCGTCAACGTTACTTACTTGAGCCCATTCACCACATAGCCATTGAAACTGTATGGATTCTTTATGTCCTCCATTATTCATTCTATCATTATTATTATTCATCTACATCAAGATGGATACATAAATTCAGCTATAAATCTCAAATGTCTAGATAATTTTAGATTATTGCAATCATAAACTATTTATTCTCTGCCCAGCACTGAAGTGAATCATAAATCAATTATTCTAGGAGTAATTCAATCGCACCGCAATTGTATAATACAATTTAAACACAAAAGTGAGTCGGAGCTATTACGAGCTGCCCCGCGCACCCGACACTCAGTTTGGAAATGTTTAATTGCGAAGGAATCCTTATTATTTCCGTCCACAGAGTTTTAATGAGCCTTTAGCGAGTCCGGCCGAGCTCGAGCCGACAGGAGTGCCTCATAACATACCACAGAGCCCTGCCGTCTCCCCTGACTACACCACGCTGACAACTTTAGCACACTTCACCTGCACAGCTCCATATTGCGTTCATAAAATATGTTTATTGTACTTCGCCTGACATGTATCCTCCACAGCACCTGTTGGAAGCGGCGATAATATTCCTAGCGGGTTATACAGCGTGCGCCATATTTATGAGTGTGACCCATTTTGAAATGATTAGAATTCAGCAGTAAGGCCATCAGAGATATGACTTGGTGTGACATGGATTAAAAATAATCTTGATTTCAATGTCAAATTGTATACCTGTGTCAACGTCACACATTAGCAACCCTTACGGTAGCAGGTGATAAATGTGAAACACATTATAAATTGTTATTTTGTGAGTAAACGACCAATAACACGGGTCCCTCATGTCTGGTCCAAATTCCCTGTAGGGACGCGTCCATTCCCTACAGAATATAGGTAAGGTACGCGCCATTCTCACTTTTCTCACGCGGTGATAATACGGCCGCCGACACATCTCATTACGAGCTTAGTGGTTTGGGCTTAAGGCTTAATATTGTGGTTCTCATTACTAATATTAATGTTGCTATCATTGAAATAGCAGATGCTGAACAAGAGCGTGGTAACACAAGCTTTATCTTTATATAATGTACACTTGTTTGAAATATTATTATGCTCAAGCGAAACAGGCCAATTCTATAATAATACAAGGAGGATCGTGCTAATAGTTCTGGAGATGAAGATCTAGTTATTGCAAATGATGTTCAAATATGTATGTAAGGTGTCTGCCCTGAATCCAAGTATGTAGTAGTCTAGTAGTGATGTCGCATAAATATACTGATAAACAAACCATATTCTGTAACAACATTGTTTCATTACAGAAACATCTTCGTCAAAAATACTGGAAGTTATTATCCAAGTGTAACATATCTAATCTCCTTCGTGCAATTCAGACTCCACCAACAGACTCAGATACCCATTGTGTTAATCTGGATATATTACAAAAGAAAAAATAATTCGACCCATTAAACAGACTGTGAAATATAATTTTTTCGTAGCCCTATCAGTTGAGAGTGAAACATGAACTGCAATCACGATAAGGTTGGTTGTTAGCCCAACGAGTGCTTAAACCTTGGTGTTCTGTAATTTGTAGGAAAACGGCGCTCAATTGTGGCTCTCACCCTAATCTACACAACATTACAGCCCTCCCTATTGTCGGAGAACGCTCTCCACTGACAGGAGCTCACTAAGGAAATTAAACTGTGATAAAATTTTATGGAAAATGGCTTTGAATGGACTTAGTTCCGTCAATTTGTTGACTTTATGATCTTCTGTTTGTGTCTGTGAAAGGCAGCCGTTACTGACTGACGTAAACAGCACACAGATCAAACTACTGAACGGATTGTGCTGAATATTGCCGGCAGATAGTTATGATGATGTAGGCTTGAACTAACACAGGATTATCGAAAATTAACTCCCTAAGAGAATGAAACGTGGGCCAACATTATTGAATTTTGTTTTCGAAATATCACAACAGTTGTTCTGTAAATTAATAAGTAAATACTTGTGCCAGGCTTTCTCTAAACTCACTCTCTAAAGCCGAGTAGTGGGGTAACAAAGTCTGAAACTCCATACCCATAACCAGTTTTAAACTAGCTAATTGTATTTATTGATTATATTTATTGATGTGATAACGATGATGACATCCAAAGGCACCACTGTGTAGGTTGTTAGCCTTATATTTAGTTCACAAACATTGATCCAATCCCAAATAAAAATAGACGAGATTTTGTAAGGCCTCGACGCTGCAAAGTTTTATGAGAATAAAATTATTTTTTTAAACTACAAATTACTTCTTAAACTTTTCAAATATTCTGGGGTCCACAACGCCGAAGGACGAGTATAATGCACTTTTGAAGACGTGCAGATACCCAGACACCCTTCAATGAGCTTTAGACGTAGAAGTTCGTTATTCTGCTAGAGACAATGTTATAGGATATTGAAGGCTATGGTCACCACACAACACACTAATTACCAATTTATTTTTCATTTGAGATCCAACATCACTAATGATGTTACACAAGTTAAATCATTATGTTAAGTTATCTAACTGTGTATTATTACACAGTAGATATTATACTGGGTCCAGTAGTACGAGTAGGTAGGTATGAGTTTCAAGAAGAGACATAATTGCAGTTTTCCTAATAATGTCTGGTACATTTTTATATGGATGGATGAATGAAAATAATATCATGATTAAAAAATCAAACTGGTATATCCCACAGATCTGCAATCATTTCATGTAATCAATGTCAAGTAATCAATCACTCATGTAGAACTCGGGGTATTATTTTAATGTACAAACGACATACTGTTAAGTTAACTATTATATGGTCATATTATATACGGTCATATTATATATGGTCATATTATATAAGGTCATATATTACAATCTACATCATGGTTCTAAGCGTGAATAATATGTTTTCATTTATAATAATCGTGTTGTATATAATGAAGGACAGGCAACACGCACACGCACCGCTGCAAACAATAGTCGGTTATCTTAAATCTTAGATGTGGCCGATAACAGTTAGGCGGGGGATATATATATATATATATATATAGCCCGCTGGTTGCCCATTCAGGCTTATTATGTAGCTGAAGGTTCATGACGCGAGCTTCAGGGTCAAGCAAGCCGCGTTCAGCTACCGTACGGTACTATTGGGTGTTCTGTTTCAGAATAGTTAAGCACAATATCGTTGCAAATGACCAGCCAATGAAATGTACTTATTTCACTTTATTAGGAGTCGAAAGGGAATGTGTGTAATAATATCTGCTTCCACTTGAAGTGAATTTATCTATAATATTATAAAATTGTAAATCGTTAAAACTGTTCAAATCCGATATCTAAAAAAAATACGCGGAATTGGGTAATGAGGTCACTGAATCCGAATTTATGGTTCTTGAAATTCTTGTTAGTAATAATCATAATACCGTTCGTATCTATATTTCAATACCACTTCAATATTTTATTCTTATATTCAAAGTGATTTCTTTTTAAGGTGAAATATAATTTTGTGAATTATATGCCTCTAAACTATTTTCATACTGATTGTAATAAACATAGACCTATATCTCATGACAAAAAGAATATAAAGCAATCCAGCAAGAGTGTTATAGTGAGCGCAGTGGAGGCCCCCTGTCAGCAATGGGGAGCACTTGGGCCATTAATTGAATCCTTATCGAGATCCCGCGCAGCCTCCCCTGTCCCTCGCAGCCTCCCGTGTCCCGCGCAGGGCTGGCGGCAGGCTGCGGTGCACGTGATACTCCGTGGAACACTCTTGCTGGCTTCATCAAGGCCCAGGCTAGTCTGGTTAGGTGTTGATAATGGCTTTCTTTTATGAAGGAACATTCCATGGAGATATCTCTGATCCAAAATAAGAGAACTTGTAATTTGTAAGGTTTGCGTATATAAATGTAACACACTTTATTTTCACTATCCAATCAAACAAAAATCATGTATTCAGTTAAGTTTATAAGGCACTTATGAAGGTCTAAATTACCTCATTATCCAAAATAGTAACCTCAATACAATACAAATATTCTTTATTTCACACCAAGTAAGAAATATGTGAAAAACAACAAAAAAATAATTATAGTGTAAACAAAAGGCGGCCTTATCGCAAGAGCGATCCATTAGTTCCTTCTCGAGGTATGTATGAGAGGCCCCGCAGCAGCGTGACAAGCAGCCCTAGAGCAGTCCCTGCAAGGTGTTCGATCAGCGATCAATGAGTGCAGCGCCCGGCAGCCGGATATTTGGTCCCCTCCCCCCTGCCCCCACCACTGTGCCCTAATTGGGCATTACGGGGGAATTACACCAAGCACTGGTTCCCGCCATTCGCTTTTTATATTGCTTTTGTCCCGGGAGATTTAATTATTGCTCCGATTAATTGGGGCGTTTTATTTTTGCCAGTTATTTTTTGTTTATTTAGGAAACACAGAAGCTGTAGGAAGCACTAAAAAGCGAAGTAGAAGTTCGACATGATGACAGTTTCTCGCCGGGAATCGAGTTCATAGTATTGTTTCAGTGTAGCATGGATTATGAATAGATCTAAATTGTTATTGGTCCATTCTACTCTTGTGTAACACACATAAATACATACACACACACATTCATATATATCGCGCGAGTCCCTCGCGAGGTAGGCGGAGAGTATGGAGCGCCATAAGAATAAATTACTTATTCTTATGCCTGCACACCTCTTGTGCTTCTTGTACATTCATGAATGTCTTCATACATGCCCGCCGGTGACGAGTACTCTTTCTCTTGCCCTCATTGAATACACTGTTAGTTTGATCTAGAAAGTTGTACACGAGGCCGCCGCGGCTTCATCTTCAACTGACATTCATATTACAGAGCAGGCTCTGCACCTTTTACATTCCTATCGTAGCTTCCTCAGTATAATTCAATGAGTGATATTTTACGCGCGTCCCTAACAAAATTACTGTTCCCTCAAAATAATAAAAAAGCACACGAAATTCCATTCCATGACGAAGACTGGCTTCACTCGCTAAATCCATTAAATTCTTTCCCCGGGCAATTATTCAGAGACAAGCGGCGACGGGCGGCTCATTTGAATATCGTGCTCGGCATCGCGCGCCGGGCTAATCCCGGTATTAATTTGGAAACACAAACTGCACCGACCTTCAGCCTGGGGACGTCTCTTAAGAGAGCTCCAAACTGACCGCGCAACCTCAGAGCAGATAATATACTACGTACATCTAAATGTCGCTCCTGCTACCTCTCCGAGCCCGCTTAAAGTGATACGTGATTATTATACTAAAATCTGCTCGCTCAAATCTGGTTTATTTCAATGTTTCATAGCAGACTCAAGGTATATAATAGATAATCTGTATATATTAAACAAGAAGCTGACTGACATATCAACGCACAGCCTAAACGGCTGGGGTTACAGACTTTAAATTTTGACAGTACGCACCTTTTATGACGTAGGCATCCACTTAGAAAGCATTTTTGGAAATTCCACCCCTAAGGGGGTAAGACAGTGGATGAAAGTTTTGTTTGAAAAAACGTCGTTTTCGAAGTTAAATCCATAAATATAGGCAGCAGTGGGCAAAAGCTATCATTTAGAATTTAAGATATAGGTACATGTTGACTTATTCACTTCACCACGCGTGCAGAGCCGCGGGCAAAAGCTAGTAAATAATATAGTATTACCGTATGTAAAGTAATCCGCGACGAGCACACGCGTCAAGTTAATGAATGTGAACTGGAGCTGGAGCTCATCAAACATCACATAGTGCTAGCGTTGTAGGGTTGCTGCTCACCTTCAGCCAACTAGGGGTGTTAACGAGTGATACACGACTCACTTCAAACTAGGAGACATATAGAAAATAGATAAATCACAATATATTTGACCCGACCCAGTATGTTATGGGCCACTGGTCTACTACTTACTTAACATTGTAACTGGTTGATAAGAGTAATAACTACTGGCAACCCTAACTTAGCAAGTCGTATAATGTGTTGTGGGAGCACGCGGTGAACATTAAAATACAATTAAACCATTATTCTATAATGAGGTGACGATTAAAAGTAATTTTAATTTGGAAAGTTCGTGATCCACTAAATGCGTTCAATTAGTGTAGCTACTCACACCGCACTGGTAGCTGACGAACAAACATGCCATTAGTGGATACCACCGCTCAATGTGGTCAGTGGTATCATCGCCACATCTCTAATTAATTAGAAGTACCGCCACACCTGTGTCTCGGGCATTAGTATTTATTACGCCACTGAAATACGTACTTTATGTAGTACATAGTACATAGGTACATGTCCGGGAGGGGAACCCGCGGAGAATCGTAACTGTCGACATACCGGGCAGCTGACATTCGATGGCTATTTCGACGGTCATACTTAGTAAAATAGTCTTGGTAGCCGTGTAGTATGAAGTGTTGCCTGCTATTCTAGTGATGCAAGTTCGGATCCGACCGGTGTGTACCAATAATTAAAAATTAAAATAGTACTGTGAATAGTCACACCACGAGCTTTACGGTGAAGGAAAACATCGTGAGGAAACCTGCATACGTCTGAGAAAAAATACAAGGAGGTATGTAGTGCCTAACAGACGGCGACGGCCTCACCATCTGTCACGTTGGCACTAAATTATCTTCGGTGAATAGTGGGTGTTGTCACACCTCTGCCTACCTCTTCGGGGACGCCCGGTTAATATAAAATATTCATTAAAAATCTATAATAAAGTTAATCATATTTTTGGCGCTCATTTTTTGTTCTTTTCATGAAAATGTAATATTCCATATTATGACGTTTGCATGACGGTTGCGAGCGTTTTGACGTAGCAGAACACAAAAATATGTGGATTTGATTACTAATGTGTCTTATTTAGGGTTCCGTACGTAAACCGGGGCGGGTCGGTAACTCGGTAGTATGTTACCAGATGTGCAATCTGCTGACATGACAGGTAATAAGGGTCGGCAATACACCGCGTGTTGATTGATCAATCAGTGAGGCTCGGCTGCAGTCCCAGACTAATCAGGCAGTCGCATTATACCGTGCGAGGTTTACGACGCCTCAACGACGCCGCGCCGCGACGACTAATTAACGAGCACGACACGGGGACGAGGCGGCTCCACCTAGCGACACGTCACACATGTATAGTATGACGTTCAAAGCGCAGTGACGGGACAGAAATGAAAAACGATCGTTTTCCGTTTCAGCGCAACCATTTATTATTGTGTCTCGAGTGTTCGGTATTGGTGTAGGTATTTACAAAAAAGTATGTATGTGTTATATCACTGGTTTAGTTTGGTACCCATAGTTTAATTTGCACGCAGTATAGTATATTATCAACTCTTAGGTTTCTTAGGTTTAACCGTACTCAGTTTGGGACCAGATGGCGCTGTGTGATGATGCCCTATCATTATGATTACAATGATTATTGCTCGGAATAATAAGTAAAGCTGGGATGTTTGCACGCTAAGATTTTTGTAATAATTTTCTTAGACAGCGCAACATTTATATTGTACCGGCAGGCGGTGTATTCATGTGAGTGCTCGTGATTATGTCAATGATATTATGTTTAGTACTCAGCCCTCGGTGTTGGTTCGTCGAGCTTATATTTAGCTTTGAATCATTGCCACTCTCTGTCTGTATACTCATACAATAACTACCACATTAGCACAGTGAGCAGCCATGCTGTGTGGACATTAATTATGGACACGGAGCCGCGGCCCTCTCATCTCTCCAGTTATTATTATTTCACTACAGTAATTAACCCGAGAGGCTGCGGGCTCGTGAGGTTTGTCTGTATGATCCCGCTGACTGGACCACGTGCTAGATAAACTATTCACTGTATACAGATTGACAGCTCTAGACGTTACAAGCTACAACGTCAAGATCTGTCTGACACAGTCATCTCTCTCACCCTTTGCAAGTGACAGACTTAACAAATAACATTATAACAAACGATAATAAAGCAATCAATATTTACAAGCTAAAGTCCTCCCTCAGTGTCCCCTGTCGGGTAGGCACAGGTGTGGGATTCAACACTTACTTCTCGCATATATATTTCCAACGAAAGGCAATTTATAAAATTCCTCAAGACTACGTTTTATTTATATCCTTTCATTAACAAACTCAATAAATGAATAACAGCAAATCAGAGGCTGTTAGTACCTCTGTTTAGTACCTCACTAGAATTACACATTACTGAGTCAAAACTACAGAATGTACCATTCGCAGGTAACACGGGCTAAGCAAACGAAACACGAATTTTTATTTTTAGCCGTATACTCGATTCTATTTGGAGTCAGTTAACAACGAATACAATTGATACGCGCCTCCATCTGTTATTTATATTCGTAAATACAATAAAATGCAGAGCTGATCGCTGGCTCAGCACACCACATGCAGTGGACATCATCCGATAATAATATAACATAGTTATAATAAAATATAACTTACTTGGACAGTATTCCAGTCAGCTTCAAAACTATTATTGGTGTTGCTCACGCGCACATAGTTTCAGAAAGTCTCAGAGCTGGCTCAACTCTGGTAACTGATATTCCTCGTACAATGGGTTGCCAAGGTCTGATGGCGGTCGCTTTGGGTAAAAATCTGT
The DNA here is from genome assembly GCA_951449985.1 of Falcaria lacertinaria. NCBI lineage: Eukaryota > Metazoa > Arthropoda > Insecta > Lepidoptera > Drepanidae > Falcaria > Falcaria lacertinaria. Next base: position 53,993 of record OX602121.1, read on the forward strand.
AGACTTTGCATGTTTGCAAACTATTTTTGTATGGTAAAATGAACAGAGCTGCGCTGACGTAACAGTGGGACAAAACATTTTTATGAACATTTTCGAAAGATGTTCTAGCTAACAGTAATACCGACACCTGCCTGCTGTTGTAACAGTACTTCCAGTAGACATGAGCTGCTTGATACATGGACCCGGTGCCTCATACATTAGCATTCAGAATATCAATCTAATTGCACTGTACTTTAATGAAGACAGCCATCAATAATAATTGTGTAAATGCGTACTATCCTGCACAAGCCCTGCACAAGCCCTGCACACGCCCTGTAAAAGCCCTGTACCAACCTATTAAGGATAGTCAGAATGCAAACGAAGCTAGCTGCAGTATAGATCTGTTGGAGACTCCGCAGCGGATCCATTAAAGTGATTAAAACTTTTTGTTGCAAGACTAACTCATTTATTGAAGTACTCCTGCGCCCCACTAGTACTAGTACCGCGACATCGACTGGTTCCATATTTAAAATGTTATCAAAATTTTCCATGTAACCCTTTTCGACGTCGATACATATTATGTAGATATGAGTACGCCAGGTCCCTCACGACACGAGCCAGAGAGTATAGAGCACCGTCTAGTGACCTGTTCTAGGCTATTGTGGTCACTCACCTGCTCGATGGGAGGATATCGAGGTTGGTGCGGGAATCGAACCTGCTAAGCGCCATTGAACCAATCTCTCAGCATCTACACCAACACCAAAGCGACTGCAAGCTATAAATGTGTGGGACTGTATATACTGTCATTTTTATATTACTTATATACAATGGTGCCGATTCTGTTGTTCAAAATTACTAAGCTTAACTAATTTGACAGGTCTAAAAAGTCTTGCTATCCCTTTCTCATGTGCGGGGTTAAATAAGGATGGCAATATTTTTAGACCTGTCAAATTAGTTATGTTTAGTAATTTTGAACAACAGAATTTGCACCAATATCTCTATAATTACTGAATCGATTTAATATAATTGTTATAAAAAGCAACACAATAACAACATACGCTATGTTATACTTCAAGAATATATGTTTTATATTTGTAAGCGGGTGTAGTCGCGGGCATTAACTAGTGTATGACACACGCAACATGGCGTAGTAGGCAGTAGGTGCGGACTCCAGCCGCGGGATTACAAGAGCAAGCTTCACCTACACAATATGATTTCCGGGCATAAATGTGTCAGACGCGATAGCGCGCCTTGGCTGCGAGCACTCAGTGTGGACGCGTTAGTTCATATATTTATTTCCATGTTTATTAACGAACTTTAACTCAAGTATAAATGTATCAACACAAGTGCTCTAAATTCACGATTTAAGAGGCTCAGGTAGATATACTAATACCAAATAAACTACGATATTTATCTCCGATGCCCGATGATTCACGATCACGTGACACTGAAAAGCACAAATACGTTTTTTTTTTCCGAATCTAAAGTTATTACCCAATAGAACACCCTTGTACAATCTGTCTCCTTCCTGTGAATATGGTCTGTGATATTACTTGTGTGAGTAATGTTGTTGCATTACAATTTGATTGCTATAAGGTCGGCGAGTGGGCTGGAAACAATGCCTACATCAGTTTCTTAATCGAAAACATGTTAGCAGACTAATTTCAATACAGAAATATTGCTCGTTGTAGATAATGCAGGATGTTGGGTAGAGGCTGGAGAGCTGACGGCGGTGTATTGTTCACGAGCGCGTGTCGTGCGCCGGCGCCGGGCTCGTGTTTCACTATTTACACTGGCGTGCAATAAAAAGGCTATTTCCGCCGACTACTCCGTAAACACACCGGCTGCCGGCCCACGGCCGTCGCCCGCGCCTCACACCCTGACACTCTTCACTTGAATTCACTTCACATCTTATAATATTACCATCGCTTTAGTATCGCAACGAGATTGCGCTCTCTCTGTATGACACCATACTGGGTCCCGGGAGTGGAGGCAGTCAGCAGCAGGTCTTGATGTGCGTGGTGGTAAATAAAAGGTACTTCTTGAATGGTATACGTAGGCCGGTTTATTGGTTAAGGTCCTGGTAGGTATGTTCGCTTTATTCAACGAGTCTCCGTCGCTGAGATATATAGCACAGCGACGGAGACTCTCTACCGCGCGTGCTAATAATTCGTATTTACATTGCAGCGACATCTATTGGTCAAAAGTCCGTTAAACATACCGCCCACCAAGAACGAATTTAACAAAGTTAAAATAGGTAAAGTACAGGTATAAATGCAAAAGAATAGAAAGGTAAAAGAAACACGCAGGTTATAAACAGTCAAAAAGAACAAAGTTAAAAATCGAACATAAACAATGTGGTAAAAAGACCAAAAAGGTAATTGTTAGGAAACTAACTTAGGTATTATGACACATGACATTTTTCGTGGTGTTGACGTCACTGTTGACTCACGGTTGACAGCTGACTCGCTCTTGAACGTTGGTGTCACCGTTGACGCCGATGACGTCACAGTCGACTCGTTTCTGCCCGTGGTGCCTTGATGACAATCTGACGTTACGAGCTTGGCTGATGACGTCACAGTAGTCTTAGTTTTGACCGATGACAGCAGCACCCCTCCTGGTGCATACTGCTATGGATTTCGCCCTACTCCTGACCGTAGCCCTCCTGCTACTGATCAAGAGTCTGAACGCCTCGTGGTTTTTCTTCAAAGCGGCAACCCTCCTGTTGCCACTTAGGATTTCGCCCCCACTCCTGACCGCACCCCTCCTGGTACTGGCCAAGAGTATCGGCACATCCTGGTTTATAAATCAATGCGGCACCCCGCCTGGTGCCGCCGCTGAGGCCTTCGCCTCGGTGTCTGATTACCACCGTTGAGCACCCCGCCTGGTGCCCAACAAAGGCTGCCTCCTGTCCTCGGAGACTACTCCGGACCTCCCAGGACCTCGGATCGCAGATGGCGTGGCGATCCGGCTCGAAGGACCAAAATGTATGACACCATACTGGGTCCCGGGAGTGGAGGCAGTCAGCAGCAGGTCTTGATGTGCGTGGTGGTAAATAAAAGGTACTTCTTGAATGGTATACGTAGGCCGGTTTATTGGTTAAGCTCCTGGTAGGTATGTTCGCTTTATTCAACGAGTCTCCGTCGCTGAGATATATAGCACAGCGACGGAGACTCTCTACCGCGCGTGCTAATAATTCGTATTTACATTGCAGCGACATCTATTGGTCAAAAGTCCGTTAAACACTCTCAGTGTTACGAGCATCGCATAAAATTGTGCTCGCTTGCCCGGCGTTAACAGAAGCTAATTGTCTACCGTGCAAATCTCTTTACATCACTCTTGAAGAACCCCACCCCTTGGGAACATACAATTCAAATTGAGCCTACCGCACACCCTAGTGTATCGCTGGAGGAAGCTTGTCTGATACTGCACAGTACGAGAACAATTTGGTTCCAATGTGTAGCCTGTAGCAATGGATACCTATCAGACATATCCTCAGCCCACTGCTTTAGTCTAAGCCCCAGCCTATTCTAATAGCGAATTACTGAATTACAGTACATGTCAACATTGTGCATTATTTTAGTGTATCTTACAGCAAGCTTCGTGGTCAGCCCTGCCTCTGATGCAAGCTGTATTCTAATACTATGAGGTAATATTTTAGTGTATCTTACAGCAAGCTTCGTGGTCAGCCCTGCCTCTGATGCAAGCTGTATTCTAATACTATGAGGTAATATTTTAGTGTATCTTACAGCAAGCTACGTGGTCAGCCCTGCCTCTGATGCAAGCTGTATTCTAATACTATGAGGTAATATTTTAGTGTATCTTACAGCAAGCTACGTGGTCAGCCCTGCCTCTGATGCAAGCTGTATTCTAATACTATGAGGTAATATTTTAGTGTATCTTACAGCAAGCTACGTGGTCAGCCCTGCCTCTGATGCAAGCTGTATTCTAATACTATGAGGTAATATTTTAGTGTATCTTACAGCAAGCTACGTGGTCAGCCCTGCCTCTGATGCAAGCTGTATTCTAATACTATGAGGTAATATTTTAGTGTATCTTACAGCAAGCTACGTGGTCAGCCCTGCCTCTGATGCAAGCTGTATTCTAATACTATGAGGTAATATTTTAGTGTATCTTACAGCAAGCTACGTGGTCAGCCCTGCCTCTGATGCAAGCTGTATTCTAATACTATGAGGTAATATTTTAGTGTATCTTACAGCAAGCTACGTGGTCAGCCCTGCCTCTGATGCAAGCTGTATTCTAATACTATGAGGTAATATTTTAGTGTATCTTACAGCAAGCTACGTGGTCAGCCCTGCCTCTGATGCAAGCTGTATTCTAATACTATGAGGTAATAATGTGTCATAGTTTGAAGTTTCTATATGTATAGCAACTTTAATATAGACGAGTATAATGTGAGTAATAAGTAATTGTGTTACTAAACCTCCGCACATCACATCAACTCCCAACAACTCCGAGGCAGGTGGCGCTCAAAGCCGGCGCGCAATTACTTAAACACGATGTAGTATTAAAGAGCTTTCAATTAATTCCCCAACCTTTGACTCGGAGCACTCCACTATTTACAGCGAGCGAGCGGCAAGCGACCTTAACGATAACGACTTAAAGTTGTGTTTTTGCTCTGTTTTTCTCGTAAGAGCTGTGAGCTGTGCAGGTGGCACATGTGGCGAGTCGACGCCGACGCTCGCAGTGTGTTGTGATTGTGGATGTTCCCTCTCGCTCGTGCTCGCTTCATTGTTGGTGTTGACTGAACCATTTCAGAATCACCGAGGTAAGGCATCCACCTTGACACTGAGAGAAACGACAGCTCCATCTCGATTGTCTCAGTAGCTATGCCTCACGCATCAACAATTACAATGGCCACTAAATAGAATCGTAGCTGAGCAACTTTGTATTCATATCTCTGTACATTAATAATTTATTGTAGAAAAATGATAGCAAAATTTTAGTTGAAGCAAGTGTAACCGAACCTTTAGAAGTTCCGAGTGTATATATGATACGTGGTGTATCATAGCGTAGGGGAGGCATCCATTAACACGTACATGTATGGAGGTGAGCCAGGTGCTCCTGAGACGTAACTTTAATAGAGTGACCGTTAATAGAGAGTAGTGAGCAGTGAGCAGTGAGCAGTGAGCAGTGAGCAGTGAGCAGTGAGCAGTGAGCAGTGAGCAGTGAGCAGTGAGCAGTGAGCAGTGAGCAGTGAGCAGTGAGCAGGGAGGCCAGACGGCGCCGCTCCATGTAACACGTCGTCTTGACATTAACTGCCGCTGTATAATCAAACTGTCTCAACTCGCTCCTATGCTTTTTATAGTTTTTATTAGTAACTAGCTGAGCCCGCGACTTCGTACGCGTGGAGTTTTTATTGGTAATATTAAGTAAACAACGTGGTAGTGCACATAATTTTATTATAATGGTTAAGTTAATTCATTAATACACGACATTTCCTTAGTTTTACTTAAATAAAGCATTGAATATAAAGTCACTACGAAGCAACGAGTAAATAATAAAGAAGTAAGGATAAAAGCTCACATTATAGCATGACTTTGTAAGAAAAATATTATTCATCTCTTGTCGTATCTTGTAGTCTTCACCTCAACAATCTCGTATCTCAATATGACAAGGTAATTACTGATCAGAAGTTTGATATATTCATGCATAATTAGTATTAATTAGATTGTTCGGAGCGCAACCCTACCTAGTTACCCACTGCCGGGCGGCGCGGCGCACACGAGGTGATTAATGAGTCAGTACTCGGTGTGCTCCACATCTCGCCACGAGACGCGAGACGCGGGACGGGACGCGGGACGCCGGCAACTGCACGGATTACACGGCGTAATTAAAAATGTTACCCGTGTTACAAGTTTGAAAGCCCGTCCGTATCATAATACGGCGGAGCAGTATACAATGTGAAAGTTTCATCGCAGCCAGTGTATAGTAATGTATAATGCGAGGGAATCATTTTGAGGCAGGAATTTATGAACGTTAAATGTTTGAAAAGCCGCAATTTATGTAACAACAGTAAACCACTCGACACTATGAACTCCGACATGATCATTATATTCAAAGGCGAAATAAACTAAACGCTCGCACTCTGAGCTAGTTCAGCAGTCATGCTGAACTGAAGCTTAGGATCGACAGCTAGACAGAGCCGCGGCGGAGGCGAAGGCGGAGGCGGACGCGAAGGCGGAGGCGGGAGCGAAAGCGTCCTGTATTAAGCATGGCGCACCGGGAGCGGGCTCGCTCCGTATAAACTATGCAAGGCCAGTAGGGATGAGTCGGAGTCTTATTCCATTCGATAACTACAACATTTTACGCCGAAGAGCAAACAAATGCGAAAATTAAGAACATAAAGTAACACAATTCTGGCGTATCATATCTGCTCAGATCATTTATATGTATTAGCGGCTACAACATCATAACTCATGGTTACGAGGACGGGGTGTTAATCAAGCTAGCAGGCAGCAGGGTTCGGCGGCTCAGTGGCTTAGTAGCGGCCTCACAAACCCTATCTGCAGGGAGTGCTTACTGCTTGTACGAGTAGATATACATTTTGGGTGTTGCGTTTTATTTAAGTAAAATATGTACGATGATACTGAGAAATAAATAAAGTGAGCGTGATATTTTTTTAAATCAAATTTACAACGCGTTTCGTTACAATTGTAATTGGCCCCATCTTTAGAAGGAGCAAGTACCCATAATACTCGCCGTAGATGGATGCAGATGAGTACTGGGCGAGCAACCAATGGTGAACATGGAGCCTCCGACTTGCGGAAAACAAATATTACACCGGTACGATAATAATGTATCAGTCTGCCGAACAAACCTTTAATGAAACCACAATCTGCTCGCAGCCGCAATTATTGGCATCCTAGTTGGTTTCTCATCAGACAAGCTCGATGTGTAACTCACTAGTACAAATACAATGACGGTATAGTCGATGTCAGTTCAAACATATAGTCAGGTAACGGGAGACCCGCAGCAGGTTAAACAATTTATCGTCTCATTTTCTAGTCACGTCAATTAACTGAACTGAAAGATTGAATTTAATATTTAATAAGCCGCCAGAGCTGATCCGGGATGGAATCCTGGATGGAATCCTGGCTATAATGTTTTCTACATTGAAATGCTTTTTGGGGAAGAAAACCATTGTGAGCAAACCTGCATACATCAGGAATCGTTTCAACATCAACTGACATTTACATTTCTACCGAAAGCTTTTAGCATGTGCAAAGAAAATATACATTTAAATCGAATGATAATACCTAATTGAAAAGTTCAACCCGACTCAGCCGGCACCGGCAGTCCCCGACGTCCAACTTTCCAAACTCATCGCTCGTTCAGCTCAGATGGCGCCACTGCTGATGTGCATGCCCCGGACTCCCAGCTGTGGTCTACTGCACACCTCCCGGTCGTTTACCGGGAACAGATCAGATAGATCACAACTGGCGGTAATAACACGTGGTAACCAGTTGTGTTACTTACTACTAACACATTACTACCGAGTTGGTCCGTCATTGCAGATTTTTCGTCCCTAAAACCTGTACTCTGTGCGCTGTGGTCTCAAACTCACTGTTCGCTCTGAACTATGCGAGTGTATTATCTATGGGTCTGAATAGATGCCGTACTAACTGTGGACTTGGTGCTCCCATTCGTCGCATTCCTCGCATGATTGTAGACTATAATAAACGCTTTGAAGCTATCGATATTTTTGCCAGTACTCCCCATAGATTTAAGACTTCTCTCATAAGTGCGCTTTCCAATTGTGACTTTGATTTCAATGATTAATAATATTATGTTATAAATTACATTAGAACACTATTTTTGTTAATTATACTGTACGATACGACATACCGCTTTCCATGTAATGCCTTGATTGTATATATTATGTTAGTTATTTTTATTTTCTTATTAAGTACTACAATTATCCCTGAACAACGCCGATGACCAAAAATCACAGCCGAGGTGTTCTTGAGGTTATCAAATAAAACGACCACGACACGACTGAGGAACGAATCACTGCTATATTATATACAAACTCTATATACAGAGATAGCGGATTGCAAATGGTAGGAAAAGATGACATATTCTCGTAAGACTATATTGAATGTTAACACTACCTGTCATGTGAGTTGTACAAAGCAAACAGTGACATCTAGTGCCAGCAAAGTGAGGCCTGAACTGGTAGTTGCACTTTTGATGTAAATCTGTTATCGAACTGTGGATATCGTCGTGGGCAATATAATTAACAACATGTTTACAGTTCATCATTCATCATTCATCATCATCATCATCATTTATTTGCAGACTAAGTGTATGCAAACATTATGTAACTGTTTGTTTTCCCTTAATAAATAAAATAAAGATACAAGTACACCGGGGTGTAACAGATGGTCCTCTCGTCGGTCGCCCTCACCAACTACAACACTAACATCGCTCATCCCGTGCAACAAGTATATTCCCAGACATTAAGGGGCCGGAACTCACACAAGGAGCTATACCGTAAAACGGGACACGATAATTTACTGGGCTCGAGTGCGTAACGGAACGTAACGTAACGTAACGGCAAGCGCGGCGATAATCCCTCTCCGCTATTGCTATAACTCCGGGAACTTTTCCAATTTTACACCCGCTCGGGTTTGTACTTAAATCATACAGTTAAGACACAGTACAACAGTTCAAGCAGTAGCTTAACTACCAAGTGACTTACCGATGACAGCCACACGAGCCGTGCAACCGCAGCACTAGGCGCAACACATGTCATCTCATCTGAATGTTTTTGAGATTTAAATAATTAGGTTTGTCCACTGCTTCATACAGGATACGGGAATTGAGCGCACGTAGCAGCGAACCGGGAAGCGAACCGTTTTCCAGTTAGTATTATTATGTTATATATATATTATCTTTGATTGTCTAAACAATGTAACTTCGGATCCTATGAGTATTGTCATGTTGTGTTACTGTTTGTAGTTTTATATACGGAACTCAAGTGTAGCACTTCCTGTAAAAATTCAAAAATAGTATTTGAGAAATATTAAGTTTATTTTCAAAGGAAATTGTGTTCAGAAAAAATGTAAACAATAACTACTTGGACCCGGTGGTCGATGTGTGAAGAGATTGATGGATGTAACTGAAGCAAAAGAGGTGTACAAGTCAAGAGTGAAATGGCGCTCTATACTCTCTGCCTACCGCGTGAGGGACTTGGCGTGATGATATGTAAATTATGTAGTTCGAGAGATGACGTCATATATTATACAAACAAAATAAGTAGAGACAATAAGTCGCATTACCACAACACTTTCGGAAAATTAAATCAAAAGTTAATTGACGAGGTCCTCCGAGGCCCTCCGAGAGCCTCTGAAGGCCCGTCATAATATAATACTCCCGCTGCGGTTGACGCGCGGAAACAAACCCACAGTTGACGGTTGAGGCTCTCATTAGAACAAAGTGGTACCAAGAGGAGGCTCGTTCATTAGTGCGGTAATTAGGGCGGAGCGGCCGGCGGGGGCTCGGCCCGCCGGACTAATCCCCTTCATATCTTTGACGGGTGCTGGCTCGCTACTTTTGTGAATGAAACAAATTAATGAAACGAACTGAAGAAATATTGTTGCGACGACATGCTTGGAGGCTTTGCCTTGCTACATGACCTTTAACGATCGATTGTTGAAAACTTTGCACCGTGCGGGCCAGCGCTTAGATGACAACACAACACACTCGCGTTCGTTCGCGAGCTATGAGCATGCGATGCAACCTTCCTCTGCCATAATGTAAACACTATTTTTATATTGTGTAATACAATCTGTTTTAATTACCCCACAAGCGGTACCACTGCCTGTATTTTGACATTTTAGATTTGGACTAATCACTACATAAAAACAAAGTCGCATCCCGCTGTCTGTCTGCTTAGACGTAGGTATGCTTAGATCTTAAAAATTACGCAACGGATTTTGATGCGGTTTCTTTTAAATGTTAGAGTGATTCAAGATGAAGGTTTATATGTATAATTCATTTGTGTTTTAGGTATTTAACTTATATGGGCAACGGTGGCCGTGCGAAGCCGGGGCTCGGTACGGTTCCTGACCGCTCTTAACTGTGCTCGCTGTTCATAATTATATCGACACTGGAAGGAAAAACAAATGAAACGCCATTTAGCCAATTGCTCAACAGAGCTGCTCAAACTTTGAAATGACAATAGAATGTTTTTTTATAGTTATTAATGGATTTTTATGAAATGTTATGAGCTCCGATTGGCTTGTGACGTAGACAGTTCGATATAGAATCCAAAACTCTATCAAGCTGCATATAAAACTCATTTTCGACCAAACCATAATATTATGGTATTGGTGCTAAGCTCAACGCGGACGCAGTCGCGGGCGGATACCTAGTTATGATATATAATGTACACCAGTAGGAATTACAGCAAAACACAACGGTTTATCACTTATATTGATAAAATTACATTTGTACTTGGTTCAATTAGGATTACGCACATAAGAGGGGCGGTCTTGTTGTACTAGCAGCATGAAGGATGGCAGGACGTGCTTACTGCCGGCACAGTGCCTAAAAGAGCTCTGATTTATCTATTTATTTTATTTATTTATTATTTACTACACCAACACAATCATATACTGTAGAAGTGCTAGTAGTGTCACGTGGTGTGGTATCATGGACGAGGTCACCTTATATGTGGAGCAGTTCTCTCTCAGATTACCTTATATTAAACCTTAGGAAGGACAGGTAAGTGCTCATCCAACTATGCACAATTTATAGTTCCATTATAGGTGGCTTCATGCCGGGGTTATAACTTGAAGCTTAGTGAAGTGAGTCGTGTTGGCAAACTGGCGCGGTCCCGCCCGGGGCGTAGCAAAGGGTGTTAGCTATCGATTGTATCGAGACTGATACAATATTATGGTACACAGGCCCGTGATAGTTGTCAAGGTTGCTTATGAGTTTAGTGAATAACATTATTTTTTCATATAAATTCACAGATCAGAGATTCACCCACACATGAAACAAATAAATATCACATAATATTTGTCATGAGTGGGGATCGAGCGGTCGACCATCGGCACAGAAGCCAGGAGATCTGTCAACAAACTACACTAGTGTACCGACACCACAGTACCTACAGTGCTGGCCGGAGATCCGGTTACCGCGGGAGGCGCCGCGCCGTAATAGCCGCACACAATGCTCTCACATTCCCTATTATTTCCACTTGCTGCTCTGTGCTTCCCAAAGGTACAGACCACTAACAATATATTATTACCTCTCCTTGTACATCGAAGTCAAATAACGTACTGGTATTTAGTGTTTCTGGTGAGTCCTCGAGGATGCTGTGTTAGTAGCAAGGAAATCCCGCAGCATCAGTTCATAACTCTACCTAGACGCTGCACAGAAAATGTTGATTATCATGAGAGTAACATTGTTGAATACGTAGTCAAGGGATGTTCTTGCTATATTTATTTATTTAATTAATTAGAACGGCTTCAAGCCCATTATACATACTAATTAACAGGAGGATTATTTCGTGGGTTACATGAATGGATAATAGCCGTATATGCGTTTATACAAGTACCTCAAAAAAGCTTTTTGAACCTTCTCTATGAGCAACGTATATTTCTTCTCGTGCGGATTCCACACGCATGCACTGGACTCTAATTTGCTGCGAACAAGCGCACCAAAGATGATCCTGATAACATTGTGGTTGTTGAAATCTTGAGTATTTCTTAATACAAAACCCAATCGCCTATAGGAATCCCTGGCTACCACAGTAATGTGATCATGAAACGTTAGTTTCCGGTCGAAGAAGACACCCAGATCTTTCATTGTTTCGGTTTTGGTGATATCCAGATTATTAAGCTTATAATCAAAGCAGATTCGGTGTTTCGATCGACCAAAACTCATACTGTAACAATTGGCAGGATTAAATTCCATTTTATTTTCTACGCTCCACTTGGCAATGGCGTCTATATCTCGCTGCAAAGCGAGGCAGTCAGCTACAGAGTTGACGTCACAATATAGCTTTAAGTCATCAGCATAAAGGAGACATTTAGCGTGTACAATAATATCCGGTAGATCATTGACCATGATCAAATACAGCAATGGTCCTAATATTGATCCTTGACTTACACCAGAACGCGTCTGATACGGCTGAGACTCGTATAACCCTAATCTGACAAACTGTTGTCGATCGCGAAGATAGTCAGCGAGAAGACGTAGGAGACCTGGTGCAATCCCAATATAACTCAGTTTGCCAGCAGTATGTCATTGTTAACCCTATCAAACGCCTTCTGGAAGTCAAAGTAGAGGACGTCAACCTGACCGCCTCGATCGATCTTCTTGGAAATAAAGTCAACAAGAGTTAAAAGGCTAGTATTTCCAGACCTCCTCGCTCTGAAACCGTGCAGCTCATTACAGAGATATTTATCAACAACTTTAACAACTTCTTTATATTATGAACAACTGATGTAACATAATGTCATAATATCTAATCGCTTCGCAGCCCGCCTTATTTATTTGGTTACGTGGCGAAAAGTCCTCTTTTATTGCATTAACGTTACCGAAAAAAGTTTGTGAGCCACGAGCACACGTGTAACACCCGGTGGGGGAGTAGCGGTGTAGCGGGGGGTAGGGGGTATGGGGGGTGTCAATATACGGTCCCCGTGAGCACTATTGTCAAGACCCACGGCTATTCATAGCTTGTATTTTCGGATCTAAAATGCAGGCAATAGGTTTGCCAAGGTCAAGTGGCCACTGCCAAGGACAAGGACAATACAGATATATACTATACATATAATATAATATTCGCGGTCACTACTACTATATAATATAATATTAGAACAATATAACGCGTGTCTGATTTTCCGTCATCATTCCAGCCGCCAAGATCACGAGACTGAAGACTGGCGTGTACATGTGACTAATGTCAGATGTATTTGACATTTGTGTACCCGCAATCTTGTCGTACTGCGGTCACCATTGGAACTAACTCAAGAGTCATCTGGACACACTACACTAACCGTAGCTCTTTTTACCCGACACGGCGAGGCCAAAAGGAAGTATGTATGAATTTATGAAATCGGTTTTTATGTATAGTGCAAAATATTATCGTTATTATTATCTCGTAAAACTTGTCGTTAGCTACACTTTATTCCTGCTCAAGGAATTGAGTGTGACAGCGCGGACGGTATAGTCGGTACAAATGAGAACGATGCTGTCCTATCCTGTCACACTGATTTGGGTTTAATTGTCAAACGAGCTGACAACAAGCTTCGCTAGAGCTGTCACGATTTGTTCCGCAATTCAATTATTTAGTATTCACCTGAAACCCTAATATCATTATATCTGTAGTTTATTCCTTGCCTTCTAGATTTAGATACGCATCTAAAGGCTATGAATCGTTCATGAGGAACTGTCTGTTTTCTTGTAAACAATAAAATGCGAATATAATAAAAATATAAAATACGTAAAATTAAAATAATTTGATCCAGTATCGGATTGCGCAGACACTTTAACATATCAATATTCAACAAAATAGTAATATTATAATTAATGTCTTTGGCATTATGTAAATGATAAGAGCATACGGAAAGATATTCCCGTCGCACAAGAAGCTCCCGGCTCGCGCCATATTAGATTTATAAAAATGTTTACTTACGTTTGAAAGCAGTGACAAAACCAATTTGGTAGATGTAATGTTGAACAATGTTTGTATTGTAATTGATTTATCAAACAAGACATAGTACCTTGTTTTGTTTCTTGTCGGTTCTTCTCAAAAGTTCTTAGTCCGAAACGTTGGTAGTTTTACAGACCTTTGTGCCTTACTAAACGAAACGAGCCCAAGGGAAGTGTCAAATAGTTTTTGAATGTTATACAAAAATATTTTTTTATACCACTAGGTGGCACACAAGCACCAGATGGTAAAGAACGGAATGCCAACCTTGTTGTTGATGAGGACTCACTGTGCTAGCAGCATTACTACTAGTCCAAGGTATCCTCGTGGAGCACTGGCAATCTTACTTACCGCAGAAACACAACACTACATCAAGTAGTGTTATTTCACTGCGGTCTTCTGTAAGGCGGAGGTACAGTCCCAAGTCGGGCGGCTCCAATTTATATGGGAAAACCCACGGGAAATCCCAAATCGCCCTACCTCTCTTTTTAAAACCTCATGGTGTGAATAATCACTGTACTTAAGCTTAGAAAAACTGATTTGAACCTTGGCCCATCAGATAACAGGCCGGTGCTTCAACTACAAGGCAACCACGGTGAAAATGTAATAAAATATCTAAATTAAATCGTTATATTTCATCCACTTTGTGCCTCGTGCTTCACCGCACAACATTTTAAAATCAAAAATGTAAATTGGATCCCATTAAATCCCTGGAAAGCTCAACCAGTCTTGTTAATCTGTTAAATGGTTCCACACATTTAATGTGACTGGGCGAATATGCGCGGCTACAACTAGTCTAATGGCCGTATAATAACTGCGGCCATTAACGAGACACCTTTTGGTTTAGCACCCTCGCTACAAATGGGATTCTGGAGGTCTTCCAGCTGCATATCAATGACAGGCTGTCTATACACGACGGTCACCCCACTAGCGACTGGTCGCGTGGTGACCAGCCGCCAGACCGTCTGGCCAATATGATATACATCTACCCTAGTTACAAGGAAATTGTATTTGAAATGGATTACACCAACCTCACGTTCCCATCCCAATCGGAGAGACTTCAACTGCACCGTCCAATTCTTCTCCACTGAACTCAGCTCAGCTCACAGCTGGAATACCAATGACTCCACAATTTGTTAAAATGCCAATCTAGAACAGCATCCGCAGCGTGTGGCATCGAAGTTTCTGATGTTGCAAATCCTCGTCATCTTCATGTTATTGGATGACAAGTAGTCACCAGCACTACAAACACTAATCGTAATGGAGACTAGACTAGGATGTCAGGTATTCTATTCGTTCGATTATTGTCGTCTGGTATTTCAATATAATTCGTCCCACGCCTAGCGCCTGTCGACTTCGCGTTAGCAATTCATAGCAAACTAAATGTAAACGATGTTGTCAGAGTGTCCGCTCTTTACGCTCACGTTAAAGGTTGATTAACAAGCCGAGATTGATAACTATCGCGGGATGAAACTGTGTTAGATATATTATATTCGACGTTTCTCACGTTATTTGAGTATTTGTGTGAAGCAAGCGCAGTGAGTACGCAACCAATAGATATTTAAATGAGTCCCTCCCGACGCAGGCGTGGGAGTACAATAAGCGTGGCGCTATCAGGGACTCTAAATAAATCATGAATAAACTGGAGCGGGGCCTATCAAGTCATAAATAAATCGAGCTACAGGCGCTATCGTTTACAAAATATCTAAGTTAACGCGTTGCAGGGCTGGCAAGCCGACTTGTACCCTATACCCTATCAAATACAGAGCAAAACGATTATTCCGTTCAACATAGGAGCTCGATTGGGATAGTACCTAAACTTTACAGAAGATCGCAGCCTAATACCGATACTCTAGTCTACAATTTGAGGTGTTATTATTCCTAAAATAATGATAACGGTCATGACAATGCAAGTGGCCCTCTTACTCGGAAAGGAGTCACTTGAATTGTCATGGCCCAGGAGAATGAATACATTATCTTATATTGTATAATGTTCATCTGGCGCCAGCCCTGGTGCTAGCGACACATTGCTCTACATTTGTACAGACACTTGTTGCTTCGGTCCCGAGGGCCGCGTGTCAACCTGATTTGTATTGTATTTACGAATGTTTTAAGATTGCAATTGCTTGTAAACACTTAGGTATATGAAGCCCTTTCCTTGCCTTTTGTAGGATTTTGAGCGACAAATACATAAAACTATTTTGTTATCGGTTTTCTCGTACGGTATAAACTTGTGGGTTACGTTACGTACGGGCAAATACGGTCCACGCTGATTGTCGGGAGCTGACGGAGCTAGTCTGTGGGAACATCGTCTGGTGACACATTACATCATCCAAGAAATGTAAAATACATACAATTAACATTTAAAAAGCGACTAGGTATGCGTTATATAATAACAACCAGGAAATGACTCCGATATTAAATGTATATGGAAATTTTATAGGTAGCGGTAGCGGGTAACAAACAGGACCCAGGTTTAGTTTACTGAGAACATATCAGAACAGGTCTGTGTCGGCTAACAATTCACGTCTATTATCGATCGACCGCACAGCCGGTGTGGCAGTTTATATTATGTATTTATTATCTATGGTTGCGGCCGTGTGTCTGTGTCGCCTGCGATTCTCTCGACCCATTTTGAATCTCACCGATCTGTAGCAATGAGTTTTTCTAAAAGAGCTTTGCGGTGAAGGAAAACATCGTGAGGAAACCTGCACACGTTTGAGAACAAATTCACGTATAGTACCGTAAGAGCCGGCGACGGACTCACCATGTGTCACGTTGGCACCAAATTATATTCGGTAGGAGGGGTGGTTCCCAGACATTCAAAATTTTATTCCCACCACCTCCACGGCTTTTCTGGGCTTATATCTTAGGGGACCCTTGTGGGGCCTACATTTTCGGGGACCCTTGTGGGAGCGTAATGATGAAGATAAATATAATAGAACCAAATACGTTTGTCCCGTTTGTCATTATTAAAGGAATACTTTAAGGAACCAACGTGTTCATCTGACGACACATGGGAGTGTGTCGCACACGCCACAAGTTATAATGTGATCGGATCGCGGGCTCACCGCGTTTCATATCGAGCCGCTGAGCGTGTACAGAATTAGTAGGGCTGTCAACCATACTCTTATATTGGTGTCGATTCTGTTGTTCAACATTACTAAACATAACTAATTTGACAGGTCTAAAAGTCTTGCTAACCCTTTCTCATGTGCGGGGTTAAATAAGGATGGCAATATTTTTAGACCTGTCAAATTAGTTAAGTTTAGTAATGTTGAACAACAGAATTGGCACTATTGTCTACGGTCACAAAAGAAGCCCCTTTCGACACAGGCAGAGAGTATAGAGAGCTATTTCTTTTTTGACTAGCACACCTCTCTTGCTCTTACATTCATCGTTTCATACAATGCCCGCCGGTTCCAAGTACTCTTTACATTTCCATAAGGTTTCAACGGTTCCGTCCACACTAGCGACTCGGAGTCACGTGCCTGCTCACATTACAAGTGCAACAATACTACAGCCATACTATATATATAGTACTCCTTTCATACCTTAAAATGTTAACATATTAATTTAGTAGTGATTGGATCTGTAAATGTAAATAGTTATGGCAATGAATTCATATTTAATATTAACCTCGCCACTTCAAAACGTCTTACTGCTATGGTACTATTAGTATTCGTAAGCTTAAGTAATAAAATAAAGGTATGGTAGCCATTAAAATTAAACGAGTCATCTTCCTCTCCACGAAGATTTATCTGCTCACATATTCACCATTTCACGGCCCAGATATCACTTTACGATACAATTGGACATGAACACGTTTATACAGATATCCAACAGAATATTGTGTTTACTAACTTAGAGAAATAAAATATTGAATGAAAACAATTGATGATAATGTCATCGTTAATTCTCGTTTATATTGTTAATGTTGTACACTAAATGAATTAACCCTTGGAGTTGTTGAGAATAACAAAAATAAATGTAACGTACAACAATATGCTTTGTTTAAGAATACAATTTTGATTAATCAAAATCGAAAAAAAAAACGTTTAAATTATGCCAACCCTAGCGCAGGTTCAGAAACACTTGCTTCACACACATTATTGGAAAATTCTTCGCG
Source organism: Falcaria lacertinaria (assembly GCA_951449985.1). Classification (NCBI taxonomy): domain Eukaryota; kingdom Metazoa; phylum Arthropoda; class Insecta; order Lepidoptera; family Drepanidae; genus Falcaria; species Falcaria lacertinaria. The sequence continues at coordinate 71,788 of OX602121.1, forward strand.
CGCGTCTGCCGGTGGCGGGATATGCCTCATTCAGCTCAATAACCCATACATTTAATATAATCCCACGTACACACATTTCATACACTACCGTGTCGATAGGTGAAGCTGATATATTAACGTGATACAGCTGTACCACCACACAACACTCATATACCAAGAACATCTTCAGCAAGAACATCTTTCGAATACGATGACAAAAAAAATACGAAAGAAACATACGAATTTTTGACACTTTCCGCTCTGTTAATACATAGCTGTTAATTTTTCTCATATAAAAATAGTCGAATGCGATATGAAAACGTAGTCGAAATCTTTCTTGCTGAGGCCACAGAAGTATGTAGTAAGAGTGTGTGCTGGGTGTATTCATGCTTACAATAAATATTTTGTAGGTCTGGGAACAACCCAATAGTATCAGCTCCCCGTACTCTTTGTCAATGGTTGAGTGAACACATTCAACCCACGATGGGACACTAATTTATTTAATGTGTTAGGTATATCGTAACAAGTCACGACTGTGTGCACTAAGATAGTACCTAAAATTATACGTCGAGGGAAATCCAAAGAGACCTGACACCTTTACATACAGAACGTAGCCCGTGTATATATATATATGTCTATGTCTGAGGTGGATCGATACATAAAAATGTTTGGAAAGCTGCGCGAAAATAATGCTAGCCGAGTACTTTATATTCAGTTCCCTGAGGTTATCCGAGACCGCTTTGTGAGACGAGGTGCTCCCACAAAGGAACAGGCGGCCGACTGCCGTGGGGGACTTTTTATCAGTAACGATGTTTTGATAAGATTACATGTGCCAAATGGATATAGTACATGCCAACCTACATTCCATGACATATTATCATCACGCCAACTGCCTCACGGGGTAGGCAGAGCGCCACTTCATACACCTCTTTTGCTTCTCCATTCATCAGGTCTTCTTCAGGCATACCCGACTATAAATAAACATAATATATTTGATGAAAACATGACACTTGACACATTATAGTACAACATTATCACCAGTACAATATATCTCTCTCAATATGATACGGGCCACCAGTAGGAGCTGTCACGGATGTGTGCACAGAGTACATAATCACTACGTGATGTGTGAGAGAACTCATTTCACGGCCGACTAGGTGTCAACACGCAAGTATTCGGCAATCACGCGCTAGTGGCGCACTACATTCACGACGGGAAGCCTGTTTGACTTGCACACCTGTTCATATATCGGAGACACGCACCATCCACCAGCTGACAACACTCGCTATTTATAAGCAAACAATAACTTGTTGCCATGTCGTTGAATCACCTTGCGCCAGGTTCAAGCCCCGGCCTGAACCAATGAGTTCTTCAAATATAGTTATAAATCACACTATGAGCCTAAAAAAGAGAGGTAGGGCGATATGAGAGCACCCGTGGGTTTTCCAAAAAATGGAGTTTACAATGAAAAAGCGACCCTCCTATTATTGAAGTCGGTTAAAATGATTGACATTATTGAGCGCAACGGAGGAAAATACGTAAATACTAACAAACTAATATACATACATATATACATAGACTGCTAAAATCATAACCCTTCGTTTTGTGCTCGCCGTAGTCAGGAGAAAAGTAAGACATTTAACAATGATATTCGTTTCGTAAATAACAATTAAAACAGACCGAAGCCATAGTCAGGAGAGGTAGAGTGCCACCCATCTTACCACTGACCTAGGCGAGGTCACATTAACTACCCCAGCACAGCACAGTGTGAACATTAACTACCCCAGCACAGCACGGTGGGAACAATAACTACCCCAGCACAGCACGGTGGGAACAATAACTACCCCAGCACAGCACGGTGGGAACAATAACTACCCCAGCACAACACGGTGGGAACAATAACTACCCCAGCACAGCACGGTGGGAACAATAACTACCCCAGCACAACACGGTGGGAACAATAACTACCCCAGCACAGCACGGTGGGAACAATAACTACCCCAGCACAACACGGTGGGAACAATAACTACCCCAGCACAGCACGGTGGGAATATTATCTATTCCAGCGGAAGTTCAACTTGTTTTACAACCTTGGCGGCTTCAAATGATTGTTCTTTTAATGTTTTGACGTCAACATAAAATATAAATAATGTGTCAATAAATCATCGCGCGTGACGTGGGACGGCCTCTTAATTTAATTAGCATATTCATGATGCGCGACTAACTGTGGAGAGTATAGTTTTTGCGCTCCGCAGTAATGTGTGATAATTACTGTGGGACACACACCGTGACCAATGTTTAATACATCATACGTCATATAATATTTCATTCAATTTGTCCGACTATCTGTAGCATCTTAGGATAATTCTCTCTGTACTGTACTTGTAACAATACCTGGCCGCCCTTCCGCCCGCCCGGGTCCTACAGTTCGTGCGTGCTGTAGACACCACAGTGCGTGCTGTAGACACCACAGTGCGTGCTGTAGACACCACAGTGCGTGCTGTAGACACCACAGTGCGTGCTGTAGACACCACAGTGCGTGCTGTATATATCATTCTGGTTTTTACTTGTTCCAAGAATTTGATGTTGTAAGCCATTTTGAATTTTAACGCGAACAAAATATAATCAAAACCATGCAATTAGCATACATGTTGTATGTTGTATGTGTGTTCCGCATCGAATCAAAATAAAACAATGTTGGTAATAATTTGTTTTTAATATTTATCCAACCAAAGGTAAATGGTAGTTCGTTGACGTCAACACACTTACAATAATAGTTGCAGGCACCATTAGTAGAGGTCCACTTATCTGGGCAATTACCGCTTTAATGGTTGAGGAAACCTTAGAAATTTTTAGGTTTTCCTGTTTGTCTGTAACGTGAAGGTCCTGACTAGTGAGGACCACAAGAAGCAAAAGAGGTTGTAAGTCAAGAGTGAAATGGCGCTCTATACTCTCTGCCTACCGCGTGAACGATTCGGCGTGATGATAATGTATGTATCAAGTGAGTTACCAATTGAGATGTCACCACGCTTCTAACGAGTCGTGTGGTTGACTGGTGGCTGACAGCCTTCCAGGGGACTTCCACAAACCATTAGAAGGGCACAACGAATATCTCCCGTTCAAAATAGTAGCCCGACTCGGCCTTACAGAAGATCGCAACCTATACACACTACTTTAGCACGCCTAAAAATAGGAACCATTTTTATTTTTATTTAGTTTAGCTTGTACACAATTTTATTCGATCTTTTATGTAATAGGTACCTATCTATGCTAATAATATTACAAAAAGGAAAGATTTGTATTTTTGTGTGTGTGTTTGTATTGAATAGGCTCCGAAACTACTGGACCGATTTCAAAAATTCACCGCAAGTCAGCTACATTATCACTGAGTAACATAGGCTATATATTATACTAGCTGCCCGCCCCGGCTCCGCACGAGTAGACTAAATATTTGATAAATGTCTACCCGTGCGAAGCCGGGGCGGGCCGCTAGTATATTATAGATCATAACTTCATTAAGTTGTAGACAACGCATATCGTAAACTACTGTAGTAGGTACTGGAGATTTGACATTTGGAGAAAATATTTCTTCAGCACCCCAGGGGTGAACTAAGATATTTTTTGTAAAAAGGGTTATATAAATTGTAACCGCATGTGTCGCTGTTCCTCGTGATGTGAACCATCCCTATAGCCACCTCCGGCTGGCAGCCCTGCCGAGTATCTCTCGGCCGGGCGGCCCTTCAAAGGGGCGGTGTGCCGTAAATACCGGAGCCGCCACCAAAAGTAAATTATTGACATTGTATTCAAACTCTTTGAGGAAAGTTACACAAAACACCCGCCAGCAGGCTTCTTCACAATTGTGGTCGGAACAATGGAATTGTACCTATATTTTGCTTACAAAATACGCTAATTAATATTTTTCGGCACGGAAGTCTATAGAATACCATACACTTACATTCGTCTACATGTAAGCTAAATACTTACAAAAATAATAATAATTATACAAAAAACCTTCCTCTTGCATCTATTAAAAAAAACGGCATCAAAATCCGTTGCGTAGTTTTAAAGATCTAAACATATAGGGACAAACAGACAGCGGGTGGCGAGTTTTTTTTTTATACTATGCAGTGATATTGAAGCATAGTAAGTGTTTGGAGATATCGGTGTACGATGTGTGCAAAGAGACAATATTTTAGATAACGTGTCAGGCGAGGGCTAACTCCACTCCCTGGCAATCGAACAAATACAAGATATAAGACCAGGGCTATTAACAAATTTTAGCCCTACCTGGGATGGAGCTTTACTGAGCCATAGAGCGAGGCATACATCTCATACATCATACATCTCGCTCTAAATTACGTTCAATCTGTAAATAATGAACCTCTATTTCGCCGGCAGCCTTTTAGTAGCAGTTTTTAATCCGTTTACGAGATTTGTTGTAAATAGTGGGCGTGGGTAGTCCCTGCCCTTACTGTGAATTATTTGAGGATTTAAAACTTTTGGAAAGTACATCGCCACCCATTGTTGATGCCAGAAGGGGAATTATCGTGTCTACTAATTCAGTGTCGGCTATTTTATATTCCGTACATCCACTCGGTTAGATGTATTGAGTCCGTGTTTAGGATAAACAAGTAAAACGACATATAATACTATAAACGGTTGTATTTGGATTGAGCTTATACTGTACTACTATATATTACTATATGTACTACAATGTATTGTCTTGTTTGTTTATACGGGGTAGTCTCTGAAACGACTGAGAAATCGTTCCCTAATGGAAAGCGTAATGGGACTATGTGCCCTATTTCGCTGCGAGCGAAGTCGCAGGCATAGCTAGTATATATATATAATACGAGCATTAATGTACACCACGCACAGACATGATCATACGGGAATTATATATATTATAAACACATTCTCCGTCCCCGACAGTCTGTCTTCATGACCTGCAATGGAATACCTGCAGCTACACATCACACGCAGCCTCTGATATCCGAACTAGTTACATATCACTACCGTGTACCCATTCTCAACCCTTATCTATAACTTACATTCTTGTTATATATATAATATATATATATATAACAAGAATAAAGACGAAAGATTTGCATTTTTGTTTGTATTGAATAGGCTCCGAACCTACTGGACCGATTTCAAAAATTCTTTCACCGTTAGAAAGCTACATCATCACTGAGTAACATAGGCTATATATTATACTAGCTTCCCGCTCCGGCTTCGCTCGGGTAGACAAAATATTTGATAAATGTCTATAGGCTCCGAAACTACTGGACTGATTTCAAAATTCTTACGTTAGAAAGCTACACTATAGGTGATTAACATAGGCTAGCTGCCCGCCCCGGCTTTGCACGGGTACACAAAATATTTGATATAAATGTCTACCCGTGCGAAGCCGGGGCGGGCCGCAAGTCTAAATATAAAGTACTTTTATATTTTACTTTCTCCCTGGTTTCTGTAATAGTCCAATGTTGGGCTTAAATTATCTTATCTTTTTATAAATTTGTAAAACCTGTTGCTAACAACTGCTACATTGGACGCTGTAGTCTCCTATAAGTGAAGGAACACACTGAACCAGGACCTATTGCTTGTGAAAATTGTACATTTGTGTATCTTTTGTTGGAGATCCTTAAAATAAATAAATAAATACTAGCGGCCCGTCCCGGCTTCGCAGGGGTAGACATTTATCAAAATAATATTTTGTCTACCCGTGCGAAACCGGGGCGGGCAGCTATATATAATATTATGTAAGGCCCACTCTATGATGACAAATTTATAACACAATTTTTGGACTTTCAGTAATTGTAGTAATACTAGATGTAAAGGAATACATAAATAATGACGCAAGTATATCAACAAAGAAATCTTACATAGCATAGGTACGAGTATATTCTTGCATGCCCGAGGCATAGTATCAGCGCTAGTTAGCCAGAATGCAGCGAATTTGTGTATATTTTTTTCTGCAGTACTGGACACTGTACAGCTTGCAAACCTCCAGGCTGGTATGAGCCACGCACCGCCAATAACCTGTTCTATTCTACTTCAGTAAAAACACAGCCCATATGAAATCTAAATATGTACAAATATAGAACACATTAGTTTGTATGATGGCTGTCATTGGTCTGGCGAGCGTATGTAAATTGTAGGACAATGTATGTGTAATGAAATGTTATTTATTGTCCTGCAGGATAAAGTCCGCGAGCCTCTCCCCGATGGCGAGCACGGCCGCCTCGGAGTTCCCCCGGGGCGCGCGCGGCAGCACGCTGGCGTCGGCCACGCGCAGGCGCCGCACGCCGCGCACGCGCAGCCGCGGGTCCACCACGCGGCCCAGCGCGCACGTGCCCACCGCGTGGTAGCCCGAGTACGTCAGGTGCCGCATGTAGCAGCGCCAGTAGCCCTGCCCGTCCACCTCGTAGGCCGGACACTCCGGGAGATGCACCCGGTATATGCTCGCGTTGTACCGGCTCAGCGACTCGATCAGGTGCTCCATTATCGTGATTGAGCGCAGGAGTTCTTCCACGTCGCGCTCATCATCGAGGTAATTTGGAAAGATTAGAGGCGGGTCGGAATGTTTGGAGCTCGCGAGGCGCACGTAGCCCCGTGAGTGAGGCTGCAGAATCACTGGCGACAGGACGACCATGGCGTATTGCTCGTTGACGCGACTGAACTGATCCATCACGAAGTCTCCTAGACCGAGTGTATGCTGAACGAATTCTCTCGCAAGAGGGATCAGGCTCCGTTCAATAAAGCCGTGAATGACCTGCAGCGAGGGCACTTCACACTCGGGTCGGTCGTCCTCGAGCCTCCGGTGGGGGTAGTTGTAACATTGCGTGTTGGCGAACGCCGTGACGCCGCTGAGGCCGATGGAGGTGAGCGGCCCGCGGCCGGAAACCAGCGCCTCCACTGCCTGCGAGGCCAGGCTGCTCAGGCTGCTCAGCTCGTCTGCGATGCCACGTGCGCGGTCGACTAGGATCGGAACGATAGCCAGATTGTGATCGGACATGTCCTGTCCTACCGGTAGGTCAACGCGCACCTTAATACCGACATCCTTAAGATGGTTCGCGGGACCGATCCCTGATAACATCAGCAGTTTGGCAGTTCCTACTGTGCCTGCGCTCAGGATGACTTCCCGCTTTGCGTATATTCTCATCTTCTTTCGCTCCTTGCCATGTCTGACGTACACACCCCGCGCCACGTTGCCTTCATCAATGATGACGCCAACGCACATGGTGTTCTTAGCAAGTTTCAACGCGGCCTTCACTTTCTCCTGAGCCAAGTATCCGCGAGCGGCACTCATGCGCTCGTTCCTGTGCACGTAGCCCAGGACCTGGGACACACCTATCTGGGACTTGGCGTTCACATCAGGATTGTAAGGGAAGTTGAGGGACCGAAAGCCGCTTATTAAACGGGAAAACCAAGGGTTGGCAGAGTCCTCGATAGTCCCGATGCGGATCGGTCCGGTGGTGTTATGGTATGGGGTGGAAGAGGGAGGCAGACTGGACATATCTTGGGCTCCCTCGAATTTTAAAAAGTAGGGCAACATGTCCTTCCAGCCCCAGCCGGGGATGTTGAGGTCGTCATAGTCGTGAGGGTTGCCGCGCACGTAGATCATGTGGTTGATGCTGGTGGAGCCGCCCACGCACTTGCCGCGCGCGAACCTGCACTGCCGGCCCTGGGAGGCCAGGCACGACTTGTTGTTGGGGACGGTCTGGAACTGCCAGTCCAGGGCCGTGCCCAGGAGCGCGAGCGCGGCCCCGGGGATCTGCAACAATACATACTATTTAATATCACCCTGACTGCGACACCTTCACATGACTCGTGAGGCGCAATACTCGGCATCCAGGCCATTCCTTTGAGAGCTGTTCAATTCTTTAGTCAGAGAATACGTCGCGGAATGAACTGTGCATCAAAGTGTATGTAACCTATATATCAAACTTAAACTCAATCTAAAAATCATCTTTATTTAACTAGACTTTACATCTAAGAACTTTCAAATTGTCTGAATCTACCATCCGAACTGGAAGTTTCTTATTGCTGAGAACAATCCAGCAGAAACTCAGCAATTATTGTTATCAATACTCGTACACCCTAGTGATGGAGTAGTTTCAACATCTAGCACCAGATTTTGGTTTGGGAGGGGTTTAATCCAGAGCTGGACCACAGGGGATGGTACTGTCATAAACTTGGTATTATTCATGATTGGACCAGATTGTTTTTGGGGGGCTGTATGAAGGTACCCTCGTGAGCAGCGTGGGGTCCCCGCCGGCCTCCAGCAGCAGCACGCGGCGCCCGGCCAGCGCGAGGCGCGCCGCCGCCGCGCAGCCGCCCGCGCCCGCGCCCACCACGATGTACTCGAACGTGTCACCATCTGCACCACGGACCAACTATTACTTCTACCATACCGTCTATGACGACGACGCTATACTGAAGCAGTTCATTGTCGCTCTATCCTTTAGAACCGAACCGGTCTAACCTGCACTCAATAATCCCCACCAAGGTATAGATATAGTAAACATGATTTATAATAAATTCAGCAACATTTCTTTCCGCCGACTTTATATTTACAATCTACGAATCAATTAATAAAATAAGTATATTTTATTCATAAGGTCATTTACTCTCCATATCGAGTTTTATAATATAATTGTATAATGATCTGCAGTAGTAATAGAAGCCACTCAAATTGTATCAGGCGCTGAGACTATCAGAAAGATAACAGGGCAATATATGATGTCATTAATATTATAATTATTCGTCTTACCGAAAGGCCACCCCATGACCCCATGACCCCATGACCCCATGACCCCATGCAACGTATAATAGATTACATGCTTCTTTCTAATTATTATGACTTTGGACTCGAACTAAGGACCTCACGTGTCAAGCCAAGCTCAACCGCTTCTATCGTGGAAGCATGTCTCTAATACTTGAATGTATGGTTAGCATGTGAGTGTGACGGTCACCATGTAGCGTGGCGCCGACCGGCAGCGAGTAGTCGGCGTAGGAGAAGAACCCGGAGGTGCCGCGGCAGGCCGGCCACCACGCGGCCACACACACCAGCGCCAGCCACGCCCGCCTGCACAGGGCACACCACCAAACCATTACACTCAGTAACACAACACATACAACCAGGCTATGACACACGTCACACACCGCAGACAGCCGGACGTGCTGAGAGATGTTATCAGAACTACTGGGGACAATCTTCACCTTGCAGAAGTTGACAACTTTTTAGTTGAAGATTCAAATGTGTAGGTTTATAGGACAGGAGTCATATCTTAGCCCAATTATTAGTAGTTATATACAGTGACACCTAGTTAGTAAACTTAAATTTGCTGGGTCCCTAGACAAGGCTATTGCACCAACCGATTTTGCTATTAATATTAAATCCGCTTTTTTTTTTTAATATAGCAATTTACACTCTAAGAGCATTTCAAGCATCTAATTGTTACCATTATTATGATAAGAGCAAAATAAAATACAAAAGAAAAAAAACTAGCAGGGGAACTCCCTTTATAATTTAATTTGTATTTTAATTTTATTATTTGTTGTTATAGCGGCAACAGAAATACACATTCTGTGAGAATGTCAACCGTCTATTATTACGGACAGACGGACGGACAGACGGACGGACAGCGTAGTCATAGGGTTCCGTTGGTTACCCAAAATAATATTCAATGAGTTGAACAAACTGCTTAGTACAGTAGCATAATTTATTGATCATATTAAAGTGGGTTGACGCGGAGACAAGTGGCATCATTAGGGACTCAGTTCTAGTTGGCAAGTGTATGACGAAGCACAATCCAACACAAACAAAACATTATCCGGAACAAAGCTTGCTTCAGGTAAGCCTTTGAAATTACTCTATGATAAATATAAGTTTGTTATTTTGTTGTTATAAGCCTTAACTTTGCTCATACAAGTCATCAATCGAATTGTTCACCTAATAGGCATATCAAACACATAATATAATTGGCTCGACAATTGTACCTCAATCAATTTTAATTACATAAGGCATTCGTGTTACTCCGCTCATGTCCGTGTTTTTTTTTTTTTAGTTGAAACTGTGTTGTTTTGTTTTAGTGAAATTAAAACGTTTTTTATGAATCCTAAACTGTTACTACAATAAAAAATTCAACATAAAACGACTGCTTCGAATTGCGAAACGATATATATATATATATGATAACGGTTTTTGATGTGTTGATGATTTCAGGCAGCCCCACATAGCATCCAAATTATTATTATTATTATTTTATACCACTAAGGTAAGCAGTCACCGTAGCCTATAGCCGCTAGCAATACCAGGGATATCACTAACGGGCTGCCAACCATGTTGTTGATGAGGAGTCACTGTGCTAGCAGCATTACTACTAGCCCAGCGATTCTCGTGGAGCACTGGCAACCTTATTTACCGCAGAAACACAACACTACATCAAAGTAGTGTTATTTCACTGCGGTCTTCTGTAAGGTGGAGGTGCAGTCCCCAGTCGGGCGGCTCCAATATTAATGGGAAAACCCACAGGAGATCTCAATTCGCCCTACCTCTCAATAGTATAAATGTGCTAACCTATCATTGGGAGAATAATAAAAGTAAAACTGACTGCATCTTATGCCAGTATGGAGCGAGCTTTTGGCACAAGTACCAAGATATCGTATTCTGTCTCACAGACAGTATATTTATGCGCAATGTATATAAAATGCAGTCATTATTGGGGGTCGTTTACAATGTTTGTCTATTCCACGTGACAAATATATTTTATCCCTTTCTTTGATTGCTTATTTGTCGGTATTCTTCGGAATCGCGATTGACGCGGATAACTTAGCTTGTATTTTAGCACCTTCTTTTATTAGATTAGTTAAAAACACTGAAGACTACAGTCTCCAAGTTCAAAGCTGACATGACAGACAGAAGACAGCTAATTAAACTAGCAGGGTTTATTTAGCATTTTGTATTGATCACGATTCGAATACAATCTTTATAAATATAATAGCTACCGTTTTCGTTTCTGTTTGTGAATCAATGTTTTACTTTCGGTTAGTAACTCGTTTGAATATCTATTAACGAGTCTTAGCGGATCATTAAAACAATTAGGAGATAGTAATTACTTTTCGCCACAGTGAGGCGTGTAGTTGTGATATGCACAAGTGGCTCCCCGCTCCTGGTAATTGTAATAGTTGGAATATGTATTTCATGAAAGCAGTGACAAAACCAACTTGGTAGCTTTTTGATATTTGTAATTTCATACCAATGTCTAGAAGAATTTTGTTACAAATTGTTATATAATGATTGTTACATGAAAGAAAAAGACAGCACTGAGTTTCATGCCGGTTCTTCTCAGGTGGTTTTTTTTCCGAACCGGTGGTAATTTAGACCTTCATAAGTGCCTTATTAGGGCCTAAACTGAATAAATGATTTTTGATTTTGATTTTATGTAACCTCCCCGGCGTGCAGGTGCCCCGGCCGCCCCGAGCGCCCGCTACTGTCCCCATGGTCCTCGGCACCGGCACCACACTCCACTGACACAAGCGCCTGAACTTAACACGGTCGCACCCGAGCACACCGGCTCCGGCCACTCCACACACTGCACCAAACAGACTTCAAGTAACACGAGCCGGATTAACAGCTTCTCTTATAACGGGTTGCCTATTAAGCTTTGTTTTTTCACAGAAATTTTGCGTCGATAAAATAAAGTAGGTACTTAACGAAAAAAAAAACCGGCCAAGTGCGAGTTGGACTCGCGCACCGAGGGTTCCGTACACACTTGTAGGTAAGATTAAAAGTAGGCAAACTTATAATGAGGTCATTATTCGTCGGTGACTCTCAACAGCGCGATTCAGGATTTTTTTTTTGTAAATTCGCATTTAAAAAGACAACAAACTACACATTTACGGTTTTCAGATTTTATCCTTTACTTGTGCTGCAAGACACTGCTTTTTGCCAAATGTCATGGTTCTAGTTCTATCATAGTACCCTGTAGGTTTTGATTCCCTTGTGAAATCGTAAAATATGCGACATTTTGCGACATACACGGTTAAATCTTTTGTTCATATTGACTTACAGGTTTAATTATTTTACAGCCGAGCAAAGGGGCCACAGACCCGTGTATTTCATATTTATTAAAATTTGATAGATGCACGGGTTCTTGAGATAAATATTCTTGACAGACAGGCAGACAGGCAGACAGACAGACAGACAGACAGACAGACAGAAAGACAGACAGACAGACAAACGGACAACAAAGTGATCCTATAAGGGTTCCTTTTTACCTTTTAAGGTACGGAACCCTAAAAATAAAAACGTTAAAAATATCTTTATATCACATAATTGTGTATAAAGGCTACATATATTGTCTTTGGACAACCTTCTGGTGGCTGTGTTGGTCTCAGAACTGGCCGGTGGCGAGGGGAGAAACTCTCTATAAAAAGAGGGCACATCGGTGTCTCCTGTTATTAAACAGAAGCCGCCCTACTGGAATAGTCCTTACTAAAGATCACTGAAAAATTACTGAGCTTACTTATAGCAATGTGTTTCTATGATAAGTGAGGGTTCCAGTGCTTCTTCAGGATGCGCTGCTGCCAGTATGGACACGTGTGCTCTCACTGATCCTACTGGAGCTACTAGCACAGGTATGGGTTGGCATCAAGTAGTGTGCAAAACATGAATTATTTAATACTTTTAATTTATTTATTACTTTTAATTTTTTTATTTTTCCTATAAACTTTAGTGTCTAGCTTAACGTTTGAATTATCTCCCATTCATAAAATGTTCACGATATTGAAATGACTGTCACATTACAATCACTAGAGGCCTTCTCCAACAAGAAGTTATTTAAGAAAGAATAATTCAAGCCTCCGTTATCAAGGCAGAGGTCAAAGAACTGGTATAATGTATTCACTTAAATTATTATTACGGCTCTGAGCTAACAAACTAAATTTATTTATTTAAATATTATAATGATAATATAAATCGAGAGGACGGTGAAGAGACTTACCTGTGTATTATTCTTTAAGAGATGCAAAGTTAATTACTGCAATAAAAATATTCCCAGGTGCCGTCAAAGGCCATGCTCGCAGAAGATAAGTGAGACTTTCTGTAAACCACATCCAGAATATGATTCAGAGCACTCACGAAGGGTAAATATACTTTCAAGATCGTATGTGCAGCGCGGCCTCACATCCAAACCATTCTTTTATAAACATCGGAAGTCGCGGTTTTCCCAAAGGAGTACAGCATGGGTTTCTTCAAGAAGGGTGTGAATATCTGCAGGGTCGGCGACTCGCGAAAGATACCACTGTTGTTGCAAGCGTCCATAGGCTACAGTAACCGCTTATTATCAGGTGGGCCGCATGTTTGTTTACCACCTTAGTCATATAAAAAAGGCCTTTTATATAGTATGTAGCTAGTATGTAATGTAGCTAGCTCGGCTATGCTTCGCACCCGCCTTAGCCTTCTAACCTATCACGGCCGACAAACAGAATGCATAAAAATGATAGTGTCCGTTCACACTCTATCGACAGTATTCTCACCAAACACCAGATTAATTATAAACTAACGGTCTTACAATTATCTAGCTAGATATATGTTGTAATGGACCTGGAAGACAGATGAGAAGAATACTCACGAATATTGAAGCCGACGGCTAAACTTGAGAGATGTAAAGTGCTACGGTCGATCAGACCCTGTCAAGCACAGCGCCCTCCCTCGCCGGGGGGTGGACGATGATCTGCGGTGAAATAAAACATGTGCCCGAGATTCGTATTGCCGGAAGCCTCCACAAATAGGGTGGAATGCGAATAGATTCGTCGGCGGCATAAATTACGTATTCCAAACAGAAGTTTGCGAGTACGATCACTGCTTTTAATAAAAGTATGCTTGGCGATTGTTCCATAACTATTTTTGTATTTTGTAGACTTAAGGATAACAATCTTTGATAAATGCCCTTACTGTTTCCATTTCAAGGGATAGACCAAAACATATTATTGTCAAAAATGACGAATGGCTAAAGAATCCGACAGAAGAATACGACAGGCCTGTCGATCGCGGTGTCGCAATACTTGCACCACAACCCTATCAGCAGCGCTGGTGTGAAGTCTGGTGGGAGTACAGACAAGGGCCGCTAGATGCAGTGGCTCCCCGCTAATATTTGCAGAGGACTCAACTAAAGCCCGATACGAACGTGCGCATATAAACACGAGCCGGTTGAACGCGGAGCTTACATGATAATATAATAAATACGAGTATATAGCACATGTATCGTACACAGCTGTGTTCCTACATTTATCTACATTTCTGAGATTGTACCTCCTGTGAACACCTGCCCTAAAAGGTCCTCAAATCCATCAGCATATTCAGTCAGCCAGGAGTTATTATTTCATGTAAATATTGTGTTGGGGGCTGTTCGATAGAATCGATAGAAGAATATCTTATAAAAATAATAATCTAATTTATATAATTTTCTTAATCGAGAGGTTATTATAATAGACATCACTGCGGAGCTGAAAAGATGAACTGTTGAGTCACTGGATTTGAACTTGCTTCCTTTTACTTCACTGGCGGGATGTGAGACACACAGATAAAGTATTACTTCACAGTAGATAACATACCACGTATTACCCACCACATTGTTGGCACGCAGCCCTGACCTGAGCATGAGCCCCAAAAGTTCCTTATCAAATAATTGTAATCCCGGGCCGGCGGCCCCCGCGGGTCCCGGCCCGGGATTACAAACACACAGTAATTACACGCATTACTATTGCTGAGTATGCTAAATATCCGAAAAATGTGGTGTTGACAAGAGTAGAACTAGGTACCATTGGTACTGGTGTGTAGTATACCACCAGTCCCACCACGGTACCGTATTATAATTATTATTATACGTGTGTAGTGTGTATCATACATATACATGAAAATAAGTTCTGGCCGTGTAACATATAGTTATTTATATGACATACTGGCCCAAAAGAGTGAGCAAACACTCCGTAGCTTTATCGATATTCGAGCCACAGTTTCGAGCCTCGATAGAATAAACTGTTTTCATTTCATCAGATTTAACCTCATTATGTTACAAGAGGAGTTAACATAAATCCTTGTCTTATATGGAAGCCATCTGCAACATTCGTGCTTCTACTATGTTAGAAACGTATGCCTTTAAGGCCGTAGCCGCAGCCGCCTATGGACCTTCTTAAGTGCCTCATTAGGGCCTAAACTGAAATAATGATGTTTATTTTGATATTATATCAGTCCAGTATATGGATTCAATGCACTACGAAAGTTAAAAAAAACATTTGTATCTATTATTTAAATATCTTTAAAAGACGTTAAAAATCAATTGAATTACCTAATAATGAATTACTTTAACGATGTTTATTTTCGGGAGTTTTTCCTTGTCACCCTGACGCCCGCCCGTAGAGAGAAGCGTATTTCGACATCGACAGTACCCACCCGAGCATCCAACTCTGATGCAAAGCGGGAAATATATTTCCTTAGCCCACGCAGGAATAGCTACATCAAGTTAATCGCCTAGGTGTGAGCAGAACATTAATATAATGCTTCGGATGACTCAGGTGCTTTGAAGAATTTTCATTGCTTAAATATAAAGCTGAGCATTAAGTACGGAAGCGGGAGATAAATACTTGTCATTCTGTGCGGACTACGGGACCGACTATACAACACTTTCTGGCATCGAATTTTTTTATTGAGATAAATACATTTCTTTGTTTGTTTGTTTTGTACCACGTACCTTGTACCATGTACCTGAGCACTCAATGCTTGCCTATTACAAGTTGACATTGTAAAAGTAAATTACTATAAACGGCAACGTTGAAAAGGACATCGAAATATTTTTATAAGCAAGCGATATCGCAATTTTATTACACTTAAGCTATTTAAGGTTAAGTTTGCATTAATTGTTAAAAATAACAAACACCACCAGGGCCATCGGTGCGGCGGCGCGGGCGCAAGCGCCCTTCACTACATGATAATCACACTAAATAGCTTCATACAGTTGGTATCAGCCACTTCGATCGCTTGGACCTAATGTTTGGACTCAATCAATCAATCAAAAATCATTTATTCAGTTTAGGCCCTAATAAGGCTCTTATGAAGGTCTAAATTACCACCGGTTCGGAAAAAAAGCCACCTGAGAAGAACCGGCAAGAAACTCAGTGCTCTGTCTTTTTTTGCATTTAACAATCATTATATAAAAATTTGTAACAAAATTCTTCTAGACATTGGTATGAAATTACAAATATCAAAATGAAAGCTACCAAGTTGGTTTTGTCACTGCTTTCATGAAATACATATTCCAACTATTACAATTACCAGGAGCGGGGAGCCACTTGTGCAGAGTGAGTCTATATATTCCAAGCATTTTTATCATTTACATAATCATTAATTTTATAATAGGCTTTATTTATCAAAACTCTTTTGACATGAGTCTTAAACTTATCGTAATTCAATTCGGTAATAGATTGTGGGATTTTATTGTAAAAGCGGACGCAGTTTCCCATAAATGATTTGTTTACTTTTGTAAGTCTAAACCTAGGAGCCACAATTTTGTTTCTGTTTCTTGTATAAATATTATGGTTGTCTGAATTTAACTGAAAACTTCTAATGTTCTTTTTTATAAACAACAAGTTCTCAAAGATGTAAAGAGCCGGTAACGTGAGAATATTAATTTTCTTAAACAATTATCTTAACGATTCTTGGGGACCCATTGCAAAAATTGCCCTGATTGCCCTTTTCTGTAGAATGAATATCGTATCCAGATCCGCCGCAGATCCCCATAATAACACGCCATAAGACATGAGGCTGTGGAAATATCCGTAGTAAACTAATTTTGCAGTATCAATATCTGTCAATTGTCTGACTTTCCTAATGGCAAACGCAGCTGAACTAAGTTTCTTTAACAAAGTCTCAATGTGAGAGCCCCACTGCAATTTTGCATCTAGTGTTAGACCTAGAAAAATCGTGTTATCAACTAAATCAAGTTTTCTGCCATCTAATTGTACATTCGTGTCTACCTGCGATGAGTTTGGAGGAGAAAACCGTATTCATTTTGTCTTTTTTGAATTTAAAACTAGGTTATTGGCGTCAAACCATTTAGAAACGGATGCTAGCGTTTCATTTAGACTTATCATTTCTTTGTCTTTTCTGCTCACTCTAAATACCAGAGACGTGTCATCCGCGAATAAGACTATGTCACAGATATTATCCACTACAAGTGGAAGATCATTTATGTATGCCAAAAATAAGAAAGGACCTAATATTGAACCCTGCGGAACTCCCATTTTTATTAATGTGCCTTTGGAAGTTATGCCTCCGACACCGACTTTTTGCTGACGACCGGACAAATATGAGGCTACAAGATCAAGGGCATTTCCGCGGATACCATAATATTTTAGTTTGAGCAGTAGCGTACTATGTTCAACGCAATCAAATGCTTTAGATAGGTCGCAAAATACACCTAGGGCATCATTTGAACTTTCCCATGCTTCAAATATATGTTTCAGTAATTTTGCCGCCGCGTCACTTGTAGATCTACCTTTAGTAAAACCGAATTGGTCTCCATGTAATATATTATGCGCATTAAAGTGACCTAACATTTGATTTAACATAATTTTCTCAAATATTTTACTCAAAGCTGGCAGTATTGATACTGGTCTATAATCAGAAGGATTTTCTCTAGATCCCGCCTTAAAAATCGGTATTATTTCACTATATTTCATTAAATCAGGAAATATTCCTTGATCAATGCAAGTATTAAAAATGGTTGCCAGTATAGGAGCAATCGTTGGTAGAATTGCTTGAATAACTTTAATCGAAAGTCCCCATAAATCTTCCGTGTTTTTAATTTTGAGCGTTTTAAATGTTTTAATAATATCATTTGCATTTGCATGTCGAAAGTAAAACTCTGGAATAACTTTATTAAACGATTTCTTAAGTAAGCCTTCGGCTGTATTTGCACACGAGCTAAGGTTTTTTGTAATTTCGGACGGAATATTGGCAAAGTAGCTCTCAAAAGCTGCTGCGACGTCTAACTTATCCGACACAAGATTCTCGTTAATTTTAAGTGTGCTTACTTTTTCTTTAATTCCATTCTTTCCCGTTTCCCTATTAATAACTTTCCAAACCGTTTTTATTTTATCATCGGAATTACTTATTTCATTACTTATATATTTTGATTTAGCTATTTGACAAACAGTTTTAAATAATTTAGAATATTTTCTCATGTAACTATAAAACTCTTCATTAGTTGTATGAGATTTCTTATAATACAACTCATACAAAGTGTCTCTACTTTTCCTTATACCTTTAGTTGCCCAGTTACTAAATTCCAATTTGTTATTTAGCTTCATCTTTCGTTTAGGACAGGCCTTATTAAATTCACTGCATATAACGTTTTGTAATTTTTGAAAACATTCATTGGGCTCACCAGACTTAGAATTATAAATTTTTGATTCTAAATTCTTCCTAAACCTTTCCATTATATTCTTAGACAGGGGTCTTCACTCTTTCATAGAGGTGCTAGGTTGTGCACTATCATGCAACTCAACAAATTGAGCCATATGATCTGATCTAATGCCACTTATTAACGACTTATTTTTTATATTTCCATTTGATATTATATTATCAATGCAGGTAGACGAAGTGGCTGTTATTCTTGTGGGCTCATTAAATATAATGTCTAAATTAAATGACTTGAAAAGATTTTTAAATAATCGGGCCTCAGTTGACATTTTTAAAGTATCTACATTAAAATCACCACATATAACTAGTTTTTTATTTGTATAAAATAATTTTCTAAGCATTGCCTCCATTGTTGAACAAAATAAACGAATATCCGAATTTGGAGGTCTATATACACATAAGATTATGTATTTATCTATCTCTGCACAAGCTGCTTCACAAACCCGCTCAACAGACAAGCTAGTGATATCATTTCTATCTTTGCACTTTATATTACTATTCAATAATATAATCGATCCACCACCCTCCGCTGAGAGTCTGTTAAACATACTGGCAATTGTAAAGTTACTAATATTGAAATGCATGGTGTCTGGTTTTAACCAAGTTTCTGTAAAACATAGTAAATCAATTGGAAATTTGTCTAGTAATAATTCTATGTCGAGAATTTTGCCAGAGAAGCGGTTAATATTTTGGTGTACACCTTGTATATAACATGCATCCGACTTCTCTCTTGTCTTACGGACTAGTTTAAAGTGTCAAAATGACTATTCACAGTGCAAGTAGAACCACTACCTAGCACTGTTTCGTCTCTTAAGCTATTCGTTGTTATATTAGATATAACAGAGTTAATATAAAAACCTAACAATGTAGCAATATGCAGTCTGCATTTCTTAGGGATAAATAGTGATTCCCCAGTCGGTCTTACACCACTAATAAAATGGTTTGTGTCAAATAGACTAAAAGTTTCATTATATGTCCTCATAATATGCATTAGATTATTTATATAGGCTATCTGTTTATTCTCAGTCTCAGTGTAGTATGCACTATAAGGAAATGTACACAATAAAATTTTACCAGCATTTAGGCTTGTCAAAACATCAAAACTACTACTAAACTCTTTTCTGCTTAAGTTTAGACATTGACCTACTAAAATTATTATTATTGTGGAACTGTCATGGTTATTTTGTCATATTTTATCTACAATTTGCCTATATGAGGCTCCTGGCATACAATAATTAATAACTGTGTGAGCTATTTTATTATTTAAAATAAAACCTAAATCTTGACCTACTTTGTCAGAATACAACACTATTTTGTATTTAGTGGGACATGAACTCATTTGTTGCACAGTCTCACCCAACTCAGCAACCTGCAACTTACAGGGCAGTGTCACAGGCTCAGGTTCAGGCTCGCTGGCTGATGGTATATTATATGCACAGCTACATGTGTGCTTGGTTGTCAATGAGTCAAAACGGTCTGCATTATAATTACACAAGTCTACCAGCTCTGTTGTTGCCAGAATATGTTCACTTATTTGTTTCTGAGCTTTATTGTATTTATATGTCAAGTCAACTAAGTATTGTTCTTTACTCTGTAAGTCAGATTGCAATCGTTGGGTGTCTGTGTCATAGGCAATTTTCAGGTTACTTAACTCACATACATATGTGTCAAGTGTATGGCTCAAAGATATGCACTGTTTTGAAAGCTTAATGCTGTCATATAACTTTTTGTTAGATTTAATTAATTTTCTTGTTTTCCTAATGTACCTACGCACCCTAATATACTTTTTTAACTTATTATGGCTAGCCAACTGTATATTTGAGGACATATCATTGGTTAAGTCAATTGTTACTAGATGGTCAGTAGGCACAGCTCCAGAATCAGTACTCATCAATTCATCGTAGAGACTGAGTGTTGTGTTGGACTGGTGGGTGTCCCGCTCCGTTTCCAGTTTGTTCACCTGAGTGTGGGCCAGACTCAAGCGGCTCTCCAGCTGGGAGATGCGAGTCAGGGCCTGCTCATGTGTATCACTGCACTCATTGAATGATGAGACTATGTGTTGTAACTGATCCCGCTCATCCACAACTTCAGTATATTTGTTGTGTAACTCGGCCATGTCCTTCTTCAATTGACTATTTTTCCTAATGATTTTACTGACTTCCTCTTCACTCTCTTCCCTCTCCTGTAGAAGTTTGTCACAGAGGGTTTTAGAAGATTGAAGTTCTTGAAGTGCCTTCCTAAGTTTCTCCTCCACATCCCAGGGCTGTGGCTTTACGGGTCATCATGTTATTCATTGTTGGAGAAACTGTAAGACACACAAGACTAGTGAGAGTATGAAATCAACAGGATTGTTTGAACTGATTATTGTTGTTTGTACAGATGGAATCAAATGGAATTTCTTTATGGATTATGGTTGCAAGATTCAAAGCTAAAGTGTAAGTGTATAGGTATTGTGTGTGGCAATTGTTGTATTTGTCCTCTGTAAACACTTTTTATCAAAACAACATAATATAATGTAGGTACCTACTCAGTTATGAAGATGTTTACTAAAGGAGATTTGGAATCAGTCATTTGAGATGACGTACCAAATTTTTATTAGCATTTTTCGGCAAGCTTAATAGCTAACGGCTAGCTAAGATGTACTACATAGGACATAATGGTGTCCATTCTGTTGTTCAAAATTACTTACCTTAACTAATTTGACAAGTCTAAAAGTCTTGCTATCCCTTTCTCATGTGCGGGGTTAAATAAGGATGGCAATATCCTTGGACCTGTCAAATGAGTTAAGTTTAGTAATTTTGAACAACAGAATGGACACCAATATGTAGTTAATACGTCCGTTACGCACTAGGCCTCTTCTTTCCTTTAGAGATTAGAATGAAATACACGCACATAGAGAAGGATAGTAAGCGGTTATCAAGCCCGAGCTTAGTTCAGTGTTTTGATCTATAGTGCCGGTAAGGGAACCTGCCTGCAGGCAACCCTGTAATGTAAATGGCAAAATAATCGAAATCCCGGATCGTGTTCCGGGGCTTATTGTTTCTACCAAATAAATGTATGCAAATACGTGCTTTATGAATAGATAATAAATATCTCCTTTGCTTTCTGGCTTTGCAGCAGGTATTATGATAACAGATCGAGCTGAAAACATAAATAAATATAATCTATGGTGTGGATGGAACATGTCGACCCAAGCAGTTCTGAACATTGTTTCATTTTAAAATTATCTCCGAGCTTACCGACCCTACCTAAATGCTACTAGCTCAGAGTAGATAATATGCTAGTCTACG
Organism: Falcaria lacertinaria; assembly: GCA_951449985.1. Classification (NCBI taxonomy): domain Eukaryota; kingdom Metazoa; phylum Arthropoda; class Insecta; order Lepidoptera; family Drepanidae; genus Falcaria; species Falcaria lacertinaria. The sequence continues at coordinate 93,544 of OX602121.1, forward strand.
TCTAGTAGGTATAGACATCGAACACATGTCACACACACACATAAACAACACTAACAATGATGTCAATGAAGGCCTTGAAATATACATAAATAAATACTTCATAATCATATTGAAATATATTTTCTCATGTATGTATTATATATAGCTCTAACCTGCCCTATCAACATGAAATTAATGGCGCGTACTCTATTCAACGACATTTGTTGTAAAATTGGATGAAGCCTATTACTTTGATGCTCACTTCATGAATCCATATCATTCAAAGCACTTTTAGTTAACAGAGTTAGACCAACATAAAAGCCTCGAATTGCTTGACAAAGAGGCAGGATATCAAACGATTGCACGTGACAGCTGAACATTAATAATCTGGGAATACTAAAATACCCTCTGAATAACTAAAGGTTCTGAGAAAATTCCTATTAGTATGGAAGATATTATTGGAAAGGTGGTACAGCGGTCAGATATCTCTTGGTGTGGATACGTCTAGAAATCTATAATAATAATATTTTTTGAATACCACTAAGGTGGCAAACAAGCATACGGCCAGTAGTGACGCGGAGACTCAGAATAATAAATGTATAGCTATATGATTGTCCTAGTTACAAGCGATGTACATACATATTACTTTACTCATTGTTGGTCTTAAAATAGGAATAATTGATTCACGAGAAGGCTTTTACCATTATCCGCTTGATGCCATCTAAGCGGCTCTTATCTCAAGAACACTCCGAACAATTTATGGAGCGGCCTCCAAATGATTTGATAGAATATTCCAGATATTATCTTGTCCTAAGACGGCACATTGGTTGCGGGAGCAGACCAGCTACGATATCGTAATTCGTAACACAATTCTGTTCTATTTAACCGTGATGGCCGTGTGGTTGAAGGGACCGCCACTTTGAGGCGGTTGGGGTTCAGACTCATTCGGCCTGTAACAATGGATCAATTTAAACTTGAGTACAGAGATTATTCACACCAGATAGTCCAGAAACATAAATAGAGATGTAGGGAGTAGCTTAGATAGTAACCAAGTTATAACACTTAAGTTTGTAATTCCATCCACGTCTGAATTTCTTCTCAGTCTAATATAATGACCTTTTTTGGTTGAACTTATATAATTAGGGAATATAGGTACGTATACTTACTTACGTTATCAGATCTACGTTCAAATGCATTGTCTGAATATAAATTAGTGTTTAAGTATGCAGCAGCATGTCCAACAGGATCTATCTACACATGTCATGACGGAGATAGTTACAATGCTGCGCCCAACCCGTCGCCGGGATTTAGGCTGCTACATCACCACAGATTAGACACGAAATATTGTTGCAAAGCATTTGTTTATATACTTACCTTGCTGCTACATACCTATCTATAATTATGTTCGCAATCTAAACGCATAGTACCTACCTATTAGGTATAGGTATCTCCACGTTTATGCCAATTTGCATCGCCCCATGGTCCGGGCTGACTGCTTGCAGGAGTGTCCACCCCCGTGTTGATCCGCAGCTACAACGTGACGAATCTCTCTCCAATTTGTTTTTAAATAAAAATAAGTCACGATGTCTTGAGATAACATTGTCTGGGGATTGTTTAGCTTTACATAGAATCATCGACTTGAATGTTAAACCTTAACCAATGGACCTGTCTGTATTGTAAGGAGTCGTCGTGAACACGTTACAATATTAAAATAGATATATGTAGAAGTAGGTATACCGTTTGTGTGCGGATTGCGGAATGATTGAATAACGGCGACACCCGGAAACATGCATTGTGGGAACACCCCGGAGAGCGGGGAGCGGGGAATGAAATATTTGCCCGAAACGCAAATTCATCCAGTGCCGGTAGCAGGAACATTTTTCGATAACGTATTTGAAAACGTAACTCGCGAAATGTCAAAATTGTCATACTAATTTTTAGTTCCACTTTTCACCGCAGTAGCGCTGTACATTTTTCAATAAAAAAATAGTCGAAGGCGATACGAAAACGTTGTCGCAAACTATTCATGCTCGCGCTACTGATAATGCCTACGGAAATAATCCCTCCGAAATGTTTATAAATTGATACGTTTTATGAATAATTAAGTAATATAACAGACTGTAATTTACAGTTTCTAATCACGATTCAGAATAGATAATTATGTTGTCAACAAATCGATGACCTACCTTCTGTCAAATATCTTTGAACTAATGTAATACATGAGAAGGTTTGTACGTTTGTCTGTCAAATATGCTGGACCCGTGATTGTGATAAACGTTTTTGTAGTTTCACGAGGACACAAGTCTGCGCGTTCGCCGCCGAGTAGCCTAAGCCTTAGCCTAAGTTTATCTGTCAATCAAAATGAATTCATAAAGGCCTTGCTATTATTGCTCGCAGCATCAATACACTTAAGTATGCAAAATTAAATTACTTTACCTCTCATACTGTCATTTTCTGGGCTTGATACTATCTACTCTGAGCTACGTACGTACAATCTGGGCAGACAATTACGCCTAGAGACAACAGCTAACGCCATCTATTGGTCATCTGCTGAGAGTAAAATGAGAGGAGAGAACGTCTAGCCGAGCACACGGCACAGCGCGAGCAGCCCATCCTCAATCGGCTCTAGAACAATACACGCAGCGAGCGACATCTGTCGATGCTGGGATTAACTAATAACGACACCTTGCATTAGATGTATGTGATACCACAAGCTCTACTAAAGTATATTATCTACTCTGAGATACTACGTACAACCACAAGGCAACGAGGGTCTTCGCAGCGACAGATATTAATGTCTATGAATAATAAAATGTGTCGCTCTAAGCCCCTGCAAAAGTACTAACAACGTACAGCTTGAAGTCAGAGAATAGTAGATGAAACTGAAACCAGTTGGCACCGTACACTGACCTAATATCAGCCCAATTCGTACTGAATTTTTCTAAGCCCGTACAAGGAGGCATTCAAGCAGAATCTAAATGAAACCAGCATTTGAATATATCTACATATAATATATTATGTTACAACATATAAAACATAGATTAACAACGATACACAATACTGTTATCATGTGCGAGTGAGCAGCCTGCAGCCTGCAGCCTGCACTCTCTCACACCTCATGTATTACACTATTATTGCACGCTATTTGGACGCCAATATTACACCTTCATATCCAGAACAGGGTTGTCTCTGCGATACAAGTATTACCGTGACTTCTTGCTGAATATAAACATTATCAGAAACTTTGTACTTACATATTATCATTATTTTCAACAAGCTTTCTCCAACAAAAAGCATATTATTGCAGCTTTAATAAATACTACTATCAATAATAAAATATCTTAAACATGACAACCCTTCGGACACTAGTGCTATAGTAACTAATACAATATGTTTGTTTGTAATGTATAATAATAATAATTATTGTTGTGTGTGTCGGGTTGGGGGAAGCTCGTGTGTTCTACGCTACAATTAAAGCTATCACGTTGTGCGGGCCCGGGGTCAGACGTCACCGCGTCACGTTGCTTGCTCATACTACTGTATTACATACTATACTTCGTGCATCAACTTGCCTCAACTAACGAGAGATGGCGCTGTATGATAACAAATATATCTGACATTAATCAAATTAAAGCAAATGATTACATGTATGTGTGGATACAGTGTGCCTATAGTACATCGTAGGCCTTAAACTAACGTTAATAATTCAATTCCTTGGTGTTTACGTGTTACGCTTACCCTAACTATGCTACGCACTGTGAGTGTCCGTCCGTCCGTCACCTCGCCTCGCGCTAATGGGGAATGTCTCGGCTCTTCGTACAACGAAGCTAAGCTTGTTTAACAATGCTCTTATGCAACACAATTCGAAACAGTTTCAAACTATTGAAGAAATAATACAAATCATTAGTTATAATAATCAGACAGTTCATTAATCTACTCACGGTACATGGTTGCAATACTGAGACCATCTACGATAATATGAGGCGCTTTGTAATAAATTAAAAATATAAATATTTGGTATACTTCAGCCTTAGATATATGAAATGCCTTTTACAATACAATGTATCATTACAATTACAAATCGGCTTATTGTACAGACAAGTTGCATTGTATAAAGTTCTCTCTAGTGTTTGTTCCAATATTACCTAATACTTAATGCTAAGCGAGAGTACAATAACATCCGGGGGATAGCAGCTGTATATAGACTCCAATACATACAATATATTAACCTCTCACTAACAATATTTGGGATTAATAATATTTGAACAAATGTTGCCACCATCTTTGGGTTCCTCGCACATCAAGCGTCAACTATTATTACAGTTACTAACTGACTGACTGACTATTATGGTATAGTTTTGTTGTTGGCTTATGTTCAACCGTGACCGCTGATTTATAACATCAAACAAGATTAACCTTTTCAAAATGCAAATAATATTTATCATCCACAACATGTAGTTATGGGATTACTCTAAAATAAATGCTTTGCATTGCTACGCGTGCTCGTACGACAAAATGATTACAACGTAAAGACACAAAACGCTTTATAGTCATACAGGACTATTATGGTTGCAACAAGTATACAGTCACTGGTACACAATATTATGTCAATTCAAAATATATTTTGTAAATAGTGCCTCAGCGCAATACTAATGTTACAGTAACACGTGAACGTTACTGTAACAGGCTACTGCAACTTCAATTGATTACTACTTAGTAATTGAAATGTAAATTATATGTATGTATTTCTTTTGGTTTTAAAAGAGTAATTGCTGAGTTTCTTGCCGGGTTCTTGTCAGCAAAAACGAACTTCCGAATCCGGTGGTAGATTCTGACGATTTGAAAGTGCTCTGTAAAGTCTAGTCAAATAAAGGTCATTTTGTGTATTGACTTCTTTTTTAGTTAACTTCATGGATAAACATTTCAGAAATCAGCGGGTAATTAGTCTGAGAGCGAAACACATTTCAAATAATTTACTTCGTAATAATATAAATAACGTGGCGATTGCGTCGTGTTGTAGGGTTGTCACTCAGATTTGTGTCCATTATACAGTGATAAACAAACATTTACTGAGAATTTAACAACTTAATACCTTATCCACCTGCTGCAACATTTGTGCGGGGCGCGATTCCAAGTCTCTTGAGATACCATATCGAGCGGCTGACACTTCTTTACAAATGGTGACGTCACGCGCGAGTGGTGACGTCACGCGCGAGTGGTGACGTCACGCGCGAGTGTAGACGCGGCGTGCTCACATGAGGCTGCACTTGCCTAGCTTCCTGCGGCGACGCTGCTTCTCCTCGCGCTGAGGATGGTTGCGGATTATGCGCACCAACTGCACAATACATTTACAAGTCATTAATTTGTTTTGATAACATTTACAACACAATTGATTACAATCAAACACAATTAAATGGATAGTAGTCTAGTCCAGGCCACTCTTTAGAACACAGCAAGCTGTGCTACCGGCAGCTAGAAACTAGCGTATTCTCGTAGAGAACTGGCAACCTTACTTACCGCAGAAAAACCACATTACGTCAGAGTAGTGCTATTAGACTGCGGTCTTCTGTGCGTGTAGCAGTGTTCGCGAAATGTCAAAATTATCATACAACATTTTAGTTTTAACCGGCGCAGCGCTGTTCCTTTTTCCATACAAGAATATTAGCAAGTGGTTGTGGGGCGTCCCGTGGCGCACCTCGTGGAAGGCCTGGTCGATGTTGAGCGGCGGGTCCTTGGCGCTGGTCTCGATGTAGGGCGCGTGCAGCGAGCGCGCCAGCTCGCCGCCCGCCTCCGGGGACACGGCGCGCGCACACACCAGGTCCACCTTGTTGCCCGCCACCACCATCGGGTACGACTCCCTGCACAACACACTCTACCACTCCCTGCACAACACACTGTACCACTCCCTGCACAACACACTGTACCACTCCCTGCACAACACACTGTACCACCCCCTGCACAACACACTGTACCACTCCCTGCACAACACACTGTACCACTCCCTGCACACATCACAAACACCACACATCAATTACGAGAGATTTTTTTGGATATCCGATAGTTTCGCTTACTGTTACAGAGCTCCATAACATCTCATCTCTACTCTATACAACTCGCACTGCACACAACACGATCCCACCTACAGACTCCCTCGGGGTCGCTCCTTTATCAACCACTCGATGACATGTCCACTACAGAATCTTTCAATATACTCAATAGTCTATATCTACAATCAAGACTTAATAGCTGTGTAAACTGCCTCAAGCACGACAATTAATATTGTTATCATCATCATCGTCTTTCATCACGATGTTTAAAAGGTCGGCAACGTGCGAAATGAATCACTGTACTACAAGCGTCTGTAGGCTACGGTGACCGCACACTATCACGTGGGCCGTATGCTTGTTGCCACCCCTCCATGTGTGAGCAGTAGCAGCAGCAGTAGTGTTGTAGTACCTGTCCTTGACGCGCAGTATCTGCGTGTGGAAGTGCGTGACGTTGCGGAAGCTCTGCGGGTCGGTGACCGAGAACACGAGCAGGAAGCCGTCCCCCTTGCGCATGTACTGCTCGCGCATCGCGCTGAACTCCTCCTGCCCCGCCGTGTCCAACACTGCCGACACACACACACACATAACACACACACACACATAACACACACATCACACACACACACCCAGAACGTACCACTCAAACAACACTACTCTGTGCCGGTAGTAAGAACATTTCTCGACTACGTTTTCGAAAACGTAACTCACGAAATGTCAAATGTATTACAAAATTTTTAGTTCCACTTTTCACCGCCGCAGCGCTGTTCATTTTTACATACAAAAATAGTCGAAGGCGATACGCATACGTAGTCGCAAATGATTCTTGCTCGGGCTACTGATCTAGTGTTTTGTTCCAGCAGTGAGTAAGGCTACCAGAACTATTCGAGGATACAATGTGAAGGAATGTTGCTGGCATATTGAATCCTGTCAACATTAAGAATGAAATTATGAATATGTATTTTGACGACCGAAGCTCAAACAGCTACGCGGGCCTCTAAACTTTGAATATCGTTTCAGTATTGGGCCGTGTCGTAAGCCTCCAATAATGTACAGTTACTGACCATCGAGTATGCACCACTGGCCGTCAACCTCTGTGTGCTGGATGTAGGAGTCCTCGATGGTTGGGTCGTAGTCCGTCACAAACAGCTTCTGGAAGAACTGGATGGTGATGGCGCTCTTGCCCACGCCGCCGTCGCCCACCACCACCAGCTTCACCTGCACACCACAACATTCACTTCACATATTAGTACACTACACTACACTTATATTCACTGGTATACTATACAATAGTTCATTACTAGGTATCAGAACTTCTCAATAAAAAAATGATGACAACATCTACTTTACAAAAAAATGCAGCCATTTATACTACCCTGTTGTAGTGTTGTGTCTGCGCAAGGGTAAGTACAGGTAAGGAATTATTATTTTAGGAAGTTTATATGCAGCACCAGTGACTGAAAAAGTATAGATGACATTTTGTAATGTTGTGGTATCATTGCACAATGCAGAGGTTAACAAGCTTCGAGTGTGGAGGTTCCTTTACATTCTCTCTTGCAATCCAAGAGAGAATATAAAAGAAAATATGAATGTTTGTAAGTTGGGATAGAAAATGAATGGAGGAGTAAAAAACACAAACCCAATTATGTAATATTTGTTAAGGATACTTGGATGACTTCCACAAAATAATTTCCAGGTTTTTTTTAATAGCAATACTTCCAATACAATTAAGAGCTATTTATGTTCCTTCCTTGAATTTTACTATATGATTTCATTTTAAATGTTTACCTAAACATCAAAATAAATTAATATCACATAATTGTAATCAAGACAATTGTTTTACCGATTTAAATTTGCCTAACAAAGAGAGGGCCTAGGATTTTCTATACTATAATTTATTCTGTGGTTTAGGTATCTTATATTTAATAGAGATTTAAACCACAAAGTTTTAATATGAACTCCCTAGCACAGGATATGAATACCTGGATCTTCTACGTTCTACAATGTTTGATCATCACAATAACCAAAGGAATTAATTTTCAAGAACTGCTAACTTATTTGTAGTCAGACCAACATGCATAGTGTTCACTCCAGCAAGGGGGGCTACCCTACACACACATGGGGGCTACCCTACACACACATGGGGGCTACCCTACACACACATGGGGGTACACAAAGCCAACATACACTGTCGCAGTCCTTGAATATGGACATTGCCCAGCGACACCACTACCTACATCATTTCTGCAAACAAATCACACAGCTTAGCCTCTTCCAACGATAGATATCATATTGTGTCAACTAATGATTTGACTCATAGTTCATTTCAACAAATATTAAAGAGAATCAAGCTATCATTTTAGTATGGCAATGGTGTCAATCTGTTGTTCACAATTACAAAACTTAACAAATTTGACAGGTCTAAAAGTCTTGCTATCCCTTTATCATGTGCGGGGTTAAATAAGAATGGCAATATTTTTCGACTTGTCAAATTAGTGAAGTTTAGTAAATTTGAACAACAGAATTGGCACCAATATCTTACACACAAATAATTAATATTACGCTTGTAGTCAATGAATCCAGAACACAATATTAACATTGATAAACAGAATAAGTACAAAACTTTATCAACATCATAGCAGCTATATCAATTAAAATTATAGTTGGTACCCATCAAGTAAGGGCTCTTATTTAGTTAGAGGTCAGTTTGAAATGTGTCATGTCCTAAATATTATATTCTGCCAAATATATGAAGTTTATAATTGACAGACTCATGCTTTTAAATTATGTTGAATGATAAAAGTATTTAGCTAGCCATCCTACAAGCCTCCCAAAGCACATACCTGATAGATATGCCCCAAGCTACATGCGAGGGTGTAGGTAGAGCTCTGGTCAATTGTAATTGTAGTTACTTCAAACTAGGAGTCTCACAAATACTGATAAGGAACAACAGCATTAAGAGCACCAAATGTAGCATTATACAAATTGAGGAATACTCTGGTTTTATTGTTCATGTTTACCAATAATAGTTTGCAAGCACTACAAAAATCTTACATTAAAATATTTGTAAATGTGTGAACAAAGCCTATTTTTTGCGATAACGATCTGATCTTTTCAGTAGGACTTAAAAGGGGTAGATTATACACGCTCACCGTGGGGAGGTTCTCACTGGGTGGCCCAGGACGCGTCATGATCCCTGCAAGGCTGCGCCCGGCAGCGCTCGCACTTCAAGCACACACCAACCACTATCATGGAATTTTATCTGCAAATCACCACCGCGTTACAGACGGACGAAACACATAGATAAGTACATAACAATAACGTGTTTACATATTGCCTGTCGCTATAATTATTGGATGAAGGCTAAGGAAATAATATATGAGTTTTCCTTATCTTCTCTTCGGTATGTTGGCAGCAGTGGTCTGAGTGCTCCGCTCCGCCCGCTGATCCCTCCCACGCCCGTCAAGTTCAGCTGGTTGGTGCAAAACGCAAAACAAATTACTTACCTCATTTCATTATCAACCGTTGATGTTGTGTTCAATTTGCCAGTAAGTATTTTAGTAATACTTCACAGTTTCCACATGCAACACAGGTGCTTTATCTGTTTTAGTTCTTGTTCTCCATTATCAAGTCAAAACAAAGATATTCTGCGTGCGACTGACGCAAACTGTAGTGACGTGAGTGACGTGAGTGACGACGTGACGTTTCGTGACGTAAAATAGTGACGCGCCACGACGCGATGTACTAGCAATGTCAGATTTGCAGAAGATAGAAGAACTATCGAGTGATACTGCTACCATTATTCATGAATTAGACAATGACTCAGGTAAGTAACATTTATTTTAAAATTGCGGTTTATAGGTCATTATTAATACCATTCTAGTTAATTTCATTAATAGCATCGTTTGTTTAAAACGTTCTGAATAACAAAGGACATCATCCATTTTTGTCCAATACTGAAAGAGCGCCAACGCATTTTTTTTAGTATATTCTGTTAGAGCTTGCCCGCCTGGACATTTTTTAATGTGGCACCAAATCTGTAGGATCATTGTACCTAGTTGATTTTATTTGAGTTCGAAAATCTGTTTTTTTATATTTTTTTGTTGAAAATAGAAATTAAAGATAACTGAAACAAATGAAAAGTGCCACGGTAATAAATGCTCAGACGGGCAAGCTCTAACAGAATATACGAAAAAATGCGTTGGCGCACTTTCAGATTCAATCCTCTTCAAGGATTTTTTTGCCAGTGTCGAGTGTTACAGAAATAAATTTCTCAATAGTATGTTGCATTAAAATGCCTAGTGTCATATACTCTAGTGCTTAATGGAATTTCTGGAGGCAATCCATGGCAGTAGCAGATCATAACATGCCTTTAGGTCAGAGGAGAGGTAACCTATTGACCGAAATGATACATCACTTGACCCAAGAGCAATATTACAATAAGTATTATTTGCAATGTTCGGGTAAATCAGTTACTAAATGAAAATTTACTGCACAGAATGACACTGACATAATTAAATATAACACAATTTACGAGGCACTGGAAAAAAATGCACTCACTCCGCCTGATTACCGCCAAAACCTTTACCTCTTTTATTGTCGCTTAAGTCGTCACTTCTAAAAGGAGGCATCATTTAAAAATCTAGGAGAATACAATATTTAGTCATGGTGATGTTTGTTTTTTTTATACTACTAAGGTGGGCAAACAATCATACGGCCCGTCTGATGGTAAGCGATCACCGTAGCCTATCGCTTGCAACACCAGTGGTATCACTTGCGCGCTTCCGACCCTATGTAGTTTTAATTCGCCTTCTTCCTGTTGATGTCGTCGTAAAGAAGGACCAAACCTTGTCAGCCAAGTACGGTCTACCCACTGTCACATGTAGAGAGACGAACAAAACTATTCAACGGCAGCTGCACAGAGTACATAACCACTACGTTTTGGCAGCTGTATGTCGACTGCCAATTATTGCGATGTCGGCCTACCACCCGACCACTGACAGGTCACGTGTTATGCACAGCTGAGTGATCTGCATCACCATTTAATTGATGAATCACATCAAAGGGAACGGTTCACGTTTACTGATCCATAGCATTTAGGATTGTTTAACTCGGTCGCCGGGTGATAACTCCGCTCGTTGTCGGCTTTTTTCACATTTTTCCCTCGCATTCCTGCAATTTGTGGGAGTGATTTCATGAAAAGGGACGGAAGAGTGTTACAGGAAGTCAGGGAAGCGCGCATGAATTGGCCGTCAGATGTTACACATCATATGCGACTCTTATAAGGCTCGCTCGTATCTTGGGGACTCTAGGATAAGGAATTAAGGATAGCTACTGTAACAGTAGCCTGTAGTTTACTGTATATCCGATGTATATCTCTTTGATGATCAGGTGTTATTGACGGTGTAGTGGATAAGGTTCGTATTTACCACAGTACTTAAGTTAAACATCTTCGGAAATATGGTTGGGGGTGGAACCCCAACGATCGAGGACAGTCAACGATCGAGAAATGACCCAAAATAATTTCAGTGATAGGTATATCCAGTGCGGATAGCTTGGCATGTTACTTGGTACCAACTTCAAATGTTCAAATCTCAGATACTAACTTTTAACTGTTTAGTGTATGCAATCGGTGAACTAACGAAAGGATTATCTTAGTCATTCCGGTTCTGGGTTTGTATGATGGAATTCCGTATTAAATTTGTCAGATTTCCACTGCACAGCAGTAATGAATGCCGCGCCCATACACTCCCAGTGACCCATTTCGGCCCCTACCATTGAGCGGCCGACGTGAATGGCCCGCTCCGATTAGTTTTTCTTGATATACTTAAACGAAATGACCACTTCAAGCTATTAGCAGTCTATGCATGTATGCTACTCTCTCTAGCAAAGCAAAGCAAGCCTTTTGAGACTTATTGGGACGGAGCGGCGTGAAGGTTGTTGATAATAATTAAACTACTCTACAATAAAATGTCTATCTAGGATTTGGTTTTGGGTATATCGTATTTAATTTCATCTCGTTACGACGAATGATCACAATGTAAGATGATATCATCAAATAGGATTATTAATAGCTCAGACTAGATAATATACCTAATAGGATCAATTATTTATAACGATAACATACCTACTAAGTTTTTTGGACAAAGTCTGCGTTGTGGATATAAGTCTATTGAGATCGATAGTGAAATAATTTATTATAATTAAAATCATAAAAGAAAGATACTGTGTTCCAGATTGAACTAGAAAGATAGCTACTTTCTCCTACTTTATAGACTCTTCGACATTCACAAGTACCTTATTAGGGCTCATACGTAATATTTTATTTTTAGGTATTTGCATTGAGCATCGCTTTCTAGAAGCGAGCCATGCACTGTACTCAGCCTTTACAAACCTATGCATTTTGCGTGTCTGAAAACGATTTTCACAAGTCACACCTAAGTAGTCGACGTTATAAGGTAATCGTGCCCTTTGTTTAACGGCCTCCTTTGCCCACAATAAATAGGGAGCAAAATTATGAAGGTCGGCTTGTATTCGAGCACGTCCACAAATCTTATTACTCCACAGACCGTTTGAACGAATCGCCTCGATAGTTAATGTCTGCCGGTTGTCTGCTTTATGATGTCTGCTTCCGAAAATTTGTGCTTCTCGCATCGTTGATTTATTGAGCAGTCCTGCCTTGTACCTACTTTCATTATAAAATGTATGACCGAACGGTTCCACGAAATAACGAATACGTAAGGTGTGAAATTAGTGAATTACAATAAAATACTGACACTGAAATCTCGCTTAATTTTACGACCTACCCATTAATTGATTGAATTTACGTTAGTTACTTACATAGTCACCAAACCACACATCATAATAATACCTATAAGAAGTAGGTATTACGTACCTTTGTTTGTTTGTTCAAAAGAAACACTTCACAGTACATGTTTTTTTTATTTGATTAGCATTTAAATCAATTAAAAAAAATATGCCCTGTAATTATTCGTAAAGAGACTTCATACTGCACTATCGGCAACTTTTCAAGCTATGAACTATATTGCACTGAAGCGAACTTACAACATAAAGTATCCTTGTATTAAATGCAGCCATATGCTTCATCCCCTATCTGGCGGGGATCGCAACAAGATTGTCCAACTCTAAACGGTGCTGAGGGCGGTAGTAAATAACGTGCATCGAGCTGCCCCCCGACCCCCTCTACACTACACTACACTACACTCATATTAGGGCCGTAAGTAAATACACCGTACACTGTGGACACGTGAAGGGACAGGTGATGGGCAAATCACACACCTTCGGAGTGTAACAGTTTTTATAACTTTTCGTAGGTAAACATTCCTGGAGATATCCAGGATATCCTGTATATAACAATCTCTTATTAATAAAAATTAGAAATCCACTGTAAGATATTACTATTAATAAGAGATTGTTATTTACAATATAATACCCCAATTTTCTAGTGCCAATCCCCACCCTTCCTAATGATAAATTAATACATTTTAGGGTCGGCAACGCGCAAGTGATACCCCTGGTGTTGCAAGCGTCCATAGGCTGCGGTAACCGCTTACCATCAGGCGGGCCGTATGCTTGTTTGCCACCTTAGTGGTATAAAAAAAAAGAAAAACCTTGCAGTTTAATTTTACATAAACGAAGACTTGAGAAATTGATAAAACAATATGAAATGTCATCCCTTTTGGAGTTAGTCTAGTCTCGTAGTCATAGCAACCCTCCCAATATGGCGAGAAAGCTTCCCGCGCTTTTATCGGTTTCCCGCCTTATCGATTTAACACGTTCGGAAACCATGCTCATGCAAATTATATGTATAGCTAAATATGTATATGAAGAAACATTTTATGAATGAAATGCCCAATATTACAGTTTAAAGAAATATTAGTATCAAATTAATTTACTAATGATAAAAATATTGGATGCAAATTTTGAAAAGACCATATTTATATAATTTATACCGACCTGGATCGAAACTGAGGATATTCCTGCGGTTATTAACACATTAACCCGAATTTGATATTATCATTAAATACAGTTTAACACTCTTGCTGGTTTATTGGATGACAATAGTTTAAAGTATTTAAAATTTACTAAAATAAAGAGTTCTATACGAACCGACTGCGTAAATAGTTTTTAGACTTCCAAGAATTACTAATTTTTAAATACCCAGACAGACACCAATGTACATTAGTGTCTGTCGTCTAGTCTCCATCCAATTAAGCGACGCGACGCTTGTTTTAACCAGACAACTGACAGAATACTTACAAATCTTACTATGTATATGTATATTTTTTGGAAAATACATAATTTTTTTTTTATATTCTTACGATTTCCTTGTATTTTGAGTACGATAGGGAAGGAAGCTGATGATCCTGCTATAAGTAGGTTTAGACGGAGCAACTGAAACATCAATTTAAGAATAAATACTTTGTTTTAATGCCAATTTCGGCACCACACGTGGGCGAGTAAACGACAAAGCGCAGCTTTTTGAAATTCGAACGCACCCCGCGCCGGCTCCTCAAGCCAGTGCGTCGCGCAACGCCGCCGTGGTGACCGCGTGTTACCGGTCGCGCACTTCCCAGTTCAATGCACTCCCGGGACGCTCCATATTCACAGAGTAATCACACATTCCGTATTTCTTATATTGCATAACATTGTGGACCTTAAACAGCGTGATATAGTTTTATGTGATTTGAGTGCAGAGTGTTATTAGGATGCTGTGAGCCAATTCAGCGCAGCAGCTAGCTCTCAGAGCGGGTAAATAGTGTTGAATAACATCGACGCGTGCCGCGGTTTACTTACCGATGTCTGATAATTTGTGCCCGGAGGGTGACGGATTTTGTATTCCCTCTCTCTTCTCTAAATGTATTACTGAAACAATAAATTGACTAATAACAATAACTAGGTAGGTGATGTATTTTCTATCGTAAGATTAAAAATACATTTACACAGGCACTAAGCACTTATAAGTTCATTTTGTAATTCCGTCACGATCTTATATTTTCCAAAATATTGTACATGAGGTCAAAGCAGCTGCAACGAGCTAATCGATGAAGGTTTCGGAGTTCAAACGTGCATTATTTACGTTTAAATAACGAAATTCGATTGTAAGTTGTAAAGATTGTTTTCGTAGTGGGCGCCCAACGTGGCACTAATCTTGTACACGCTGTTGTCAGTATTTGTTTCATACCCGGCAAATTTAATTGATCCATTATGACGAAATAATGCGTAATTGTTAATATTGTTACGAATAAAGCAGATCTTAGTACATGAGATATGAACGAGTTAATCAATAAATGAAATCCATGCGTTTAATTATTTTAATGGTATATAGCCTAAAAAATATTTCTTTGTTTTTCAAAACATCTTCTTCCAGCAGAAATATATTGTATATGACCTAACAATGAGTCGTGTTTCGAGAAACACCGCAATACTCTTTGTACTTATGCGTAAACAGTTCCCGACCTTTCATTCAAATTAAAACTTTAAAAGTATAGAATTGTAGTATAATTTTATTTGGTCGATGAAAGGGGGCTGGGGCGCGGGTCGTTCACCCCGGTCTCCCTCAGCTGTGTTATGCAACAGTTCTGTTTGTCCGTCACGTCGGCAAGCCAGCCGATAATAGGCTCACCTTGTAATTGGGAATCTACATGGCTCTAAATCTTTATTTATTAGTTGGAACATCCCCTAGCTCGTTGGAACAGGGGCCAGAAATAAAAGGGAATGCGAAATACGACATTAGTTGATCAATTGTCATGATTGCTTAGTAATAGATGTCAAAATATTTAAGGACTGATGACATGAATCATGATCCGTTATATTCCTCTGACTGAAAATTGTTAAAGATTAGCAAATTTCCTGTAGGTACTTATTTTGCAAATTTTCTTATACTTCAAATTCCTGGGTGCGTCTCATATATCGTGATTGATTACCATCTAACGGTCACGTACTTAAATTTATTGCTCTTCAATATGGTAGCTAGCTATACGACCTTCAATTCACATTTTGTGTAAAATGTTATACAGCGAAGAGCACGGAAGTGGTTACGTAAAAATCCCTGCTACAGCACATACCTACCTACCTCAGGTTCCAGATGTTCACATAGAAACTATGTACCTAACTTTAGTGGTTACATATTATGAGACCCTTCGTCGGTAGAAGTAATATTGCAGTAATAGTAATGTAATATTGAAGTAAATATGCTTTGCACGAAAGCTTGTCATATTGTAAACGCTTAAGAACTGATGATATTTGGATGAGATAAGGACGATAAGTTTAAGACTCATGTCAAAAGAGTTTTGATAAATAAAGCCTATTATAAAATTAATGATTATGTAAATGATAAAAATGCTTGGAATATATAGACTCACTCTGCACAAGTGGCTCCCCGCTCCTGGTAATTGTAATAGTTGGAATATGTATTTCATGAAAGCAGTGACAAAACCAACTTGGTAGCTTTCATTTTGATATTTGTAATTTCATACCAATGTCTAGAAGAATTTTGTTACAAATTGTTATATAATGATTGTTAAATGCAAAAAAAGACAGAGCACTGAGTTTCTTGCCGGTTCTTCTCAGGTGGCTTTTTTTCCGAACCGGTGGTAATTTAGACCTTCATAAGAGCCTTATTAGGGCCTAAACTGAATAAATGATTTTTGATTTTGATTTTGATTTGATTTTGAGATAGAGAAGAATGAATGAAGACGTCTAGAGGCAATATTTCCCACCATTTTGGTTTGATCTAGAAAGGTATTAATGTAGTAATTTATATCTGAGAGTCAAATAATAAATGCAATGCCTATTTTGCCAGCAAATGATGTTTGATAAACGTCTGTGGCAGTGCCGGAGGTTGTGTAGCGATGATCGCAGCATAAACGGCGGCATATTTTCCGGGCGGGCGGTCACATGAATAAGAGCGCTGACCGTGAGTCGTGACGTGACGCTGGCTGCATAAAGCTTACAATAATACTAGGTTTGTATGTAATAACTAGGTACCTGCCTATAATATAAGTCATAATATACCGCGTTCAAATTAATTGTTCATTATAATGAGCATGGCTGTCCAAGACGCCTGGCGTTTTCTCACGTCATCGTCAGCATCAGATCAAATTAGTGACTTATTAATTATGGATTTGTATGGTTCTGGCAAACAAATCATTGCGTCTCTGAATTTATTTCGATATTTTTATTGGAATATTAATTTAGACTTCGGTTCCTTCGATGTTTCCATCAAACCCTATCAATTTTTTCCCGAGTCACATTACAGGAACACACCGCACGGCTTTTTCAGGCGGCCCCTCTGCCCGCCTGCCAGGCAGGTGCTCTCCCTACGAGGGATCCAAATTAGATTTACTCTCAACTGTAGACAACGCTACATCTGCCGCAATATTGTCTAGATTACTCGGTATACCTACACACATGTAAAGGACGATGGGTAGGCTAGTGGGGAGTATTTTTCCTTACTTATTTTTTTTCAACATTGCTTATTTATTTGTTACGCTTTCACATCAACTACTCAACTGATCATAATGATGTTTTGTAGGGTTACGCGTTGTCAGGGTACAGAAAATAATATAGGGTACCTGTGATGCAGAAAAATAATTATTCTTCTCTCCAGAATCATGCGCCCGGAACCTCGAGTAAAAGCTTGTCGTTAGTTATTATAGATGTATTGTTTCTAGTTGAATCGAGATAAAAAGTAGAGTAGTAGGTACTCTACTTTTTATCTCGATTCAACTAGAAACAGTGATCGTCCTACAATGAATCTCAGTGTGAATGTCGCTGATTCTACCAATATCCCCAAAGAATGGATTTCCTAGCTGTGATAAATGATCCCCACAACACAGACGTCTGAGCGGCGAAGGGAACAAAAGGCGATGATCTACCGCTGACGGCGCACGCTCATTACTCACTGACATAACATGTACCACTACCAAGTTATTTAGCAGACCCAATCTAGTTGTTTCAAGGATTCCAAACTGAAAAGTGTAATATGGTGCTCGATGAATCATTTCAAGAAACCTAAATCCTCCTAAAACCAATCTCCGGGACAAATCTGCAGCCCTGAAACAGTGGCAATGCTAGTTACGCTATATACTACATGGCGACAAGGCGACATTGATTTATTTAAGACATGATAGTTTATATGGCAAGGACCTTTGCCAAAAAAGTATTCATAAATTTAGGTTTTAGTTACTGATTTCTTGGCAAGCGAGTCGCAATATTCATGAACTTTTTTATTGGATCAAAAAAACGATATATCCTATATTTTTTTTAATATTGTTTAAGGAAGTCTGTTTCATCGCTATAGTACCTACCTATCGATCCGGGTGGACTAACATCCCAATGACTCACTCAGTACGCAGAAAACATCAATATTAACGAGACGAGACCGCTGGTCTAGTGGTTAGTATACCTGACTGCGACGCTAGAGGTCGCGGGTTCGATTCCCGCCGGGGCAAACATTTATGTGACAAATATGTTTGTCTTGCGTCTGGGTGTTTGGTATGTATTATAAGTATGTATTTAAAAAAAAAAAAAGTATATAAGTATTCATAATCAGCTGCTGGTTCTCATAGTACAAGCTTTGCTTAGTTTGGGGCCAGATGGCGCTGTGTGATAATGTCCGAGCATTATTATTATTATTATGTTTCTCTTAAATTCACGGAGCCTCATAAGCAATACTCATAAGGTCCGGTCCTTTATCAAGGCTTGCGTGGGGATATATATCCAACACGTAGAGGCCCGTTCGAGAATTTTAATATTTGATAAGGGATACACGTGGCGAGTATCATCCCCGGAGTGCATAGTGATGCACCCGGGAATGATCCTCGCCGAGTGCAGAGACTATTTCATGGGGATGGAAAACTAAAATTGGGCTATTATGGTGAACTGTTAATGGATTGGGATATCTGGGCTATGGGATGAGACTACGGACGTCTGCCATGCAATATGTCTCAATATTGAATAAAAATTGGCAGACGGTGACTCGCCACCTGCTAGATGGGCTCCCCTTAAGTGCGGCGTATAAGATGCCGCTGAGGGGCAACATGGGCGCAGGCGGCTGAAGGGTGTCGAGAGGTGTGCACCGGTTTCACCATCGCGGGTACTGGCATAGCAGTCCCCGGAGCGGGTTTCCCCGCTATTACGCATATTGAGCACTTCCACCCTTTCGAGCATATAGCTCTCGCGCTCCACTCTGGCCGGCCAGTGAAGGCAAGCCAGAGGCGGGGGCCTAGGCGCCGCCCCCTGGAGGCCTCGGGTCCGTGGTGTCGCTACTCACCAACAGCTCGCCACAAGCTGCCCTGCGGCCTTATTATTATTATTATTAAACATGCTGTCCGTAAAAATGTAGATTCAAATAAAGGTCAATCGCCTCGGCCCCCTTTGCTCTGCCGGCGGTATCTTGACCTGACGTCCAGGGTCCTCGGATCGAATCACATGTTGAGGTACACAAGATTTCCTAGTTTTCTACACCTGTAAATTGTATATCTTTAGTTAGTTATTTTGTCCCATAGTGAGATTTCACTTCCTCATCAATTGAGTGAGTAAGGAACTGACTGGACTAATGACACACATCAGCTGATCCTTTCGGGAACCTGATCGGCAAAGCGTAATGGTTCCAAATAACAAATGTGAAAAAGAAAGAAACGTACCTACCGTGTCCACAAGATAAATATCCAATCCTTTCCTGTAGCCAGTAGCCAGTACCTACACATTACGTATTAAGTACTGAAATACAATGCATTCATCCTACAGACCTTCATAAGTGCCTTATTAGGGCCTATACTGAATAAATGATTTTGATTTTGATTTTACAGCTAGATACGATCCCGCACGTTTCTAATCAAGCTATGCTCGTTATCCGCGAGCACGCTCCAGTCGGCGCTGAACACTCCCGATGGTCTGGCACTCGTACTCGTTATGGCTAAGGGACGATAATTGCCCCCTCAACCCTCCCCCTACCCCCTTCTAACTACTTATGCTCGCCAATGGTGGTACAGTTCTACGTATAAATGTTCTACTCCGGCTAGGCGCCCGCCTTGTGCCTACATTGTCCTGAAATTGTTTTGTAGTATTACTTTACGTAGTGAGTAATAGTTAAGTATCAGATCATAACCTAAATGCTTATCTAAACACGCCTATGAACTTAGATCAATACACGGATAGACTTTGTCTGTACTCTCAATAATTTCTACATTACAGCATGAAAGGGGTGGCCTGCGGTGCTTAGATAATAACTTTAATAACTTAAGAACAACATTCAATTAAAAAAAGCTAAACGTAAGACTAAGCTATAGCTTAATAGACATAGATCAGTGTATAGCTAAGTACGTTCCGCAAAGTTCCACTCCCTATAGCGACTTCCAAGCTGGAAGCCAAGCCACCGAAGGCTTAGACAACTGATCAAATAGATAAGTGTATATGGTCAGTGGACTGATGTGATAAGGATGAGCTTCGTTGACTGGGGTCTACAATGAAAATCGAAGCTTTCGTTTTGACGGATCGGCGTTGATCCTACCACGAACAAGTTGGTATAAGTTCGAAATTCGGTGATCCTTCGTGTCGGTCGGAACAATCGATGTTCGTTCTTCAATGTATATCCTAATTCCTATCAAACTGCGATCATCAGATTCTAAACATGCACGTGATAAGAAAAACGCCGACAAGTCAAAACGAAAGCTTCGTTCGTTTTTTATTGTAGAATTTGTAGACCTATTGGGAAGATAACAACTGCGCAGACGTCCACACAAGTGAACATGACTACCACCAAACAGTACCAACACACGGTTTCAGGTCATTCGCTTAGTGCCGCTAGTCCCGTAAGGCCGCACCACACCCTCGTGTCCCGCCAAGTGCGGGGTCATGAGTGCCGATGGAATTGTTAAACACACAAACAAAGGGTTGACTGGCTGACTGGGCGACAGATAATTAAAAGGGTTTGTGGATAAATATTTGATCAGTACATTTTAAGGTCAGGCAGCCTCGATCGCATACGCTGATGAAGTTAGGAAGGAAATAAAACATACTAAGGATTATTATCACAGTATTGTGAATTAGCAACTGAACAGTTAATAAATATTCACATTACACGTTACTACTGACCTCGGGCACGTAACTGTAAAAACATCTATTTAGCATAAAAACATATCCATGCTTTCCTGTCGCGTCGCAGCCGAATGAATTTTGTTTGAATGTTTTACCTATCTTATATCATATTTTCTTTGTAATTACAAGGAGCGTGTCGTATACATTTACGGTAACATATGATTTAATTTTGTTTATGTTTTGTCTGCTATCTCGCTCGCACGCCACAATAGTTTTTTGGTAAATAGCGGACAGGTCAAAACCGTCGATTCCTCGCATACATAGCGGGAGCGGGGAAATCGTTTATGTCGACTCGTGACATGAGTAACATGTATATTATCGACTCTGAGGTAATATATAGCTATGTAGATATATTATGTGATTCTCCTTACGTGTCGAACCCAATTTTGAAGAGTTCGGGCCGCGATACTTGGCGTCGGCCCAAAACGAGTAATGGATGCCGAAGAAAAACAAAACTTTTATACGTTTAACTTCGGCAATTCGTAATTCAGTCAATATTGCCGGAAAACAAGCTTGTTTTCT
This sequence comes from Falcaria lacertinaria, assembly GCA_951449985.1. NCBI lineage: Eukaryota > Metazoa > Arthropoda > Insecta > Lepidoptera > Drepanidae > Falcaria > Falcaria lacertinaria. The sequence continues at coordinate 115,212 of OX602121.1, forward strand.
TTTTAGAGTTACCTTTTAAAGCCATTTCAAAACGTATTCAGTGACTTAATCACAAAAGTCATAATGTTGTGATCAGGGTCTCATTGAGCGCGGAACACCGATACTAAATAAAAAACGGTGAGTGTTAACCAATATTTACAAGTTGCAAGCGATAACTCACAGGCCAGCCCTCCACCCTCACTCGGAGGGTTGCAACACCACTAAGCAGGAGGCACCGGTACTCGTGTATAACGCGCGCCGAGGGACGCCCGCCATTTCATTCACCCCACACACGAACTAGATGGTGATTTCTGCACGACACGTAGGGGACGAAAACATTCCGCTGAAGGGCTATATCTTTGAAGTCGGTCTTCCAGATTAATGCTTAGGGAGCGGAAATAAAATGGACTGAGGCCCTTCCAATGAACATGGCTTTTTGACTCGTACATACTTTACTCACTCAGCGTATACACACACACACACACACACACACACACACACACACACACACACAGTTTACGTTATCGTACTCGTATAATAAATACGATCGCTTTGATATTTTACTTGTTTGTTTACTCAATCATGACTGAACGCAATGATGTTACATACTATGTGAACAGAAACGATTTTTATTTATTTCAAAATTCTTCGTTTTTAAATGTTAACCATATAAATATTTTGAGCGATAGCCCTGAATTAGTGTAACGATTTATAAAGGTAGGTACTCCCCTGTACGGGCAAGCATGCAAAGTAATGTAGCATTAGAATTTTGCTGTAACTTAAAATTTACTTAATTTTGTTCCGCACCGCGTACTCAAGATTACTGACTTTAATTCATCATCATCCAAAGTACCTACTGCATTCACATCATAGTGACCTGTCATCTTTCTCGGATGGGCGTAATAATAGGTTTTTTTTTAATAGTAGAAAAAGCTCGATAGAATGTATGTTTATTGCAGATGCGATGTGGAGCAGCGTGGAGAGCGGGTGCGCGGCGCCGTGCGCGCGCGGGAAGCACTCCGCCACGCTGCTGGGCGGGCGGCTCTACGTGCTGGGCGGCCGCGGCGCGGGCGGCGCGCTGCCGCTCAGGGACTTCTGGCGGTACTGCCTCGGTAGGGACACACATCACACTACATTATCACCTGACTATGTACCTACATCTACCTACGTCATAAGCCTTATTAGGGCCTAAACTGAATACCTAAATGATTTTTATTTATGACATTGTAATCGAATCGATGCATAGTCCACATCAGCATGCCCATCGTCTAACATGAACCGTAGGCCTTCATTCAATATATTATTGCAACCTTCAGTAAGGTCGAGTCCGGTCCCCCGACTACCTATCTTCTGCGCTTATTTTTGTAGCGATGACTTTCTAAAATCAATATTTATGAATGTCGTTTAGCAAGATGAAGAGTCCTATAACGTGAGATCGTGCTGAAAGTGATGACAAAGCCTGTCCGAGACCGTGTCGGAGTGCGAGCGCTCTCCTTTGAGCTCTCTTTGTCAATAGCAGTAATTAGGTCGAGCACTCCTCACAGCGGTGTTGCGCGCCGATTGTGGTATTATTTGTTCATTTTAAATCAAATTGACCGCCTTGGTTACCGATGTATTATTTTGTGAATTGACTGCCATGTCTGCCATCAGCCAACATACCCACCACAGATATCTATAGAACCATTTATAATCTAGGAATATCCACCACAGACATCGGCATTATTAAGACACAGTCCGTGTGATATTCCGATTCTGTGATAGCATCTGAAGTGTAAACTGATTGGAATGTGTGTGATCGTTGAGTGAGGTATGCAGTAGTGAGTAGGGTGTAAGTGTAAGCGTGGTGTTGTTGTCCAGCGAGTGGTCGGTGGGAGAAGCTGGAGTGCCGCGGGGACCCCCCGCCGTGCCTGCAGGAGCACAGCGCCGTGGCGCACGGGGACAAGCTGTACGTGTTCGGCGGAGAGGCCGGCGCGCTCTCCAACGAGACGCCGCTCTGGATATATGACACTAAGGTAACTGCTACTTGTAATTAGAAGTCGGGGCACAGTTGCCATTGCATACTAATCGGTCTGCGAAGTTGTAACGTTAGCTGTAGCCGACAGCAACCACAACAGCATGGTTAGATCTCAGGCAGTAATCAGGCAAGCAATAGCATGATAGGTATAATCTGTTGGTTCCAGACGGAGTTGTGGCGCAAGCTGGCGGGGCAGGGCGCGGGCGGGGCGGGGCGGCGGCGCGGGGCGGGCCCGGGGGACCCCCGCGGGGGGAGCGCCGCCCCCGCGCCGCGCGGCCGCCGGGGCCACTCCGCGCACGCGCTGCGGGACTGCCTGCTGCTGTACGGCGGCTACCAGGACCTGCGCGGCTCCTCGCGGGAACTCTGGGCGTTCCACTACGGTCACTACTGCCTACTGCTTGCATCCTAACTATTATATTCTAGGGTGTACCCACGATAACGTGTGCGTCGCAATTGTTTTTTTTGTCCCAGCTATGTAGCTAATAAAGGTTGCTGGAAATTGCGGGATTCAATATTTTACCTGAGACAGTTCTTATGATGTATTATTATACATGGCGCGTATCTGATGTGAGTGGTTGTGTGTAGAGTCGGAGTCGTGGCAGCAGGTGCGCACGGCCAACCCGGGCCCGGCGCGGCACCGGCACGCCGCGGCGCTGCACGGCGCGCGCCTCTACGTGCACGCCGGACAGACCGACCTCAAGGACTGCAGCGACCTCTGGCACTACGACACCCGTGCGTACGACACTCTTACACATCATCACCTATTATTGAACCCTTCAGAATGAATGAAACACCTACTTTCAACCGAGAAGTAAAACCTCGAAGAAGTTGCACCTGTCGATTGATAGTGATGCTCTGGTTACACGTCGAATTTCAAGGCCGCGTTTGACGCCCAAGGCAACAGAAATTATTAATTGTTTATACTGTGTGTTTCCATAGTAGATTCTACTGACCAGTAGAATGCCGTAGTTTTCAGAGAGAATAGCATAAAGTCTTTCATGTCACATTTTAGCGTCTCTAATTTTGCATCTAAAATCAGAGGCCACTCAGCATGTGACATGAGATCGCGAGTGTCGTTTCAGTATTGGGCCGTCAGTGATGTATTGTCGTTGCGTGTCAGTGAGCCGCGTGTGGAGCGTGGTGCGCGTGTCGTCGCGCGCGGCGCCGAGCGCCCGCAGCGGGCACGCCGCGCTGCCCGCCGGGGCGCACCTCTACATCTTCGGCGGGGAGGCCGCGGGGCACGCCTGCAACGAGCTCTGGCGGTTCCACTTCGGTACGGACTGGGGCCGCACCACACCATTGATGCGCGCTGTGCTAGTCTAGTTGTCTCCGCATTCTTATTGTATTATTTGCTCGTACTAATGATGCTTATCATGATGCTGATCATACAATTTTTCATACCAACAACAGGTACAGAAACTTGGGAGCGGATAGTTCAGGACGTGAAGTGGCCCTCCCCCCGCGTCGACAGCTGCGCCGTGCTCGTGGGAGGGCGGGGCGGTCCCCCCGCGCCCCCGGGCCTGCCCGCCCGCGCGGGCCCCCCGGCCCCGGCCCCCCCGGCCCCCGGGCTGCTGCGCGAGCTGGCGCGGCTGTCGGGGTTGCACGTGCGGCGCGCGGCGCGCTGCTCGTACAGCGTGCTGGGCGAGCGGGACTCCACCGAGAGCCTGCCCAAGTCGCGCTCGGCGCACGCGCTGCCCGAGCGGCCCGCGCCGCCCGCCCCGCCCCGCGCGCCCCGCCCGCCCCTCGCGCACGAGCCCATCTCCGTGCCCGACTTCGCCGACATGACGCTCCCCACGCCCGTGCTCTCCCCGGTCGAGGCCACCAAGCTCGTGTACCTCGACTCGGACGAGGAGGAGGACATCGAGAGGGAATACGCGAGCTCGAGGAAGATGTACGGCGAGGGGGCGCGTAGGACGATCGTCGCCTTCCCCAAGTCCGCGTCGGTGCGGTTCACGAGGGACACCTTCCGGGATACGGGCGAGGACGACGCCGAGCTATCGACCTCGGACTACGCGAGCGCCGAGCGGGTGAACGGAGCGGCGGTCGCGGCGCTCGGGTTCAGCAACCCGCACTACCTGCGCGGCGACGTGCGCGCGCTGGGGCTGGCGCTCACGCCGGACTCGGGCGCCGAGGACCTGGAGCTGCTGGAGCTGAGGCGGCGCCCGCGCGAGCCGCGCCCGCTGCTGCTGCTGGTGGGGGGCCGCGAGCCGCCGCACGCCGCGCGCCTGCACGGGCCGCTCTCCATGTGGGCCTACAGCCTCATGTAGCCGCTCCTCACGGGCCGCTCTCCATGTGGGCCTACAGCCTCATGTAGCCGCTCCTCACGGGCCGCTCTCCATGTGGGCCTACAGCCTCATGTAGCCGCTCCTCACGGGCCGCTCTCCATGTGGGCCTACAGCCTCATGTAGCCGCTCCTCACGGGCCGCTCTCCATGTGGGCCTACAGCCTCATGTAGCCGCTCCTCACGGGCCGCTCTCCATGTGGGCCTACAGCCTCATGTAGCCGCTCCTCACGGGCCGCTCTCCATGTGGGCCTACAGCCTCATGTAGCCGCTCCTCACGGGCCGCTCTCCATGTGGGCCTACAGCCTCATGTAGCCGCTCCTCACGGGCCGCTCTCCATGTGGGCCTACAGCCTCATGTAGCCGCTCCTCACGGGCCGCTCTCCATGTGGGCCTACAGCCTCATGTAGCCGCTCCTCACGGGCCGCTCTCCATGTGGGCCTACAGCCTCATGTAGCCGCTCCTCACGGGCCGCTCTCCATGTGGGCCTACAGCCTCATAATAGCCGGTAGGGTCTACCTGCCCCCACCATATCGTGTCTACGTCCATTAAAGGAACTAGAGTCCGCCCTGTCTCGATACTAGGGCTGTCACGTAGCCGTCGCAATGTAGATTTGTTCTCATTAGATTTTTTATTGAAATTGTAATATTGATCACAATTCCTTACAAATACGCTACTTAATTAATTATTCTAAATAGATTGTAGGTATGGTAGGAATGAGAATTACTTATTAGATATGGATAAGGTTAGGTTAGATCTGCTTAGAATGTCATACCTAGCTACGGCTAGCTGCGACGCATTCGCGCAATTTTGAAATGTATTGTGATTCCATTGAATTTATTATCAAACTGTAGGGTCTATAGGTACGTAAAGATATAGACATCCACAATAATTATTACTATTTCAAATATTGAGAAGTCCATATATTAAGTAGGTAGTAAGTAATAGCGACGAGTATAAGAATCGTTTGTCCGGAGCCAATGAGTGTTCTCTCCAGCTAGATTCTACTCTGTGCTCGACTCGTGTACGACTCCACGCAGTGAACTGGCGCTTCCCGTACAAACCAATAGATTAAGGCCCATTCGTTAACATTTGTGTTATTGTGTTATTGTTGGATTCATTTTTCATTGTTACTTGTATGAGTACTTACTCTGTTGTTTTTATATTTTCGTTGATTATTTAGTTTTAAATAAGTGCAATATCAATTATGATTTAATGTCTGGGATATACTCGTGGAATGATTTATGACGCTATTATACAATTACTGGCTATTGCCTGCGACTTTGATCGTCGATCACTTCTGATACTACGGGAAAGGACAGACCAACAAAAACCTTTTGCATTTGTAATTCATATTATTTTATTAGGGACATTCCTGACTTTTTTTTAAATTAAATGTTATTCCGGTATTATAAGTAGCCCGTTCGAATAACATCTGCTAAGACTGAGTAGTGCAGCGGGTACCTTAGTACCGCCATTCCATTCTAGAACTGCTTTATTTTTTATAATAATATTGTCTAGTCTAGCCTTCCCACCAACATACTACAACTTACCCATAAATCCCGATATTAATAAGTACCCATTGTATGTATTATTATTATTACCTTTTAGTATGTACAAAACAATTATTCCAATTCCGTACTCATGTATCTGTTCTGTCACAAAATCTTTACCAAAATCTGTTTATCAATTTTGACAAATCCGTGAAATTCAGACTAACTGTTTGTTCGTTATTAATTTGTAACACTAAATTATATAGAGACATTGCTGTGTTCGCCATTCAAGCATGGGACTACATGCAATTTCAAAACAGGTGGTTCTTCCAGCTTCCATTAGCTTCTAGGCTACTTGTTGGTATCTATGTTTAGCATCGTCCCGGTCGTCGTGTATCATTATTGTGTGACTGATGCATAGAGAACTACATTTAGATGGTATTAAATACAAACATACATACACTTCTGTTTGTTACTACCCCATTCGTTACAGCCTATGGAGCATCTAAATAAAATGGCAGAATTTAACACTACAATAGTACCGACCAACCCCATCGTAAAGTAAGTACCACTAGCACTGACAACTTATGTTGATAAATCAGTGTGCTGGCACCATAAGAGATTCATCTCTTATGGTGCCAGCACACTGATTTATCAGTAAGTGTTCACACTTACCACCAGCACAGCGCATCCTCCAGCTCTGGTAACCTATCTATAAATATCACCAAGGAGAAGTGCCATGTTCAAATTGATTATGGGGAACAGGCAGAATGGCCCAGAGTAGTCGACATTATTTGATTTAAATCAAACACACATGTAACATAATGAATATTTTTTTATTTTAATCCATATTTTAATTTCTTACAACTAAATGTGAATGATGAGAAACTGAAAAAATTATGTGATATAAACCTACCGTTACATTACCGTGTATATAACTTGCTCTGTCCATGCATACTGATGCTAACTATAATTATTATTGTAGTGACACTCACACAAAAATATCTGTGTTTTATAAGATGGTAGCCATTTCATTAAATAAATACATAGTAAGCTACATACCTTGTTCCAAATGAATGTATTACCACACAACAATATATAATATAACTAGCGGCCCGACCCGGCTTCGCACAGGTAGACATTTATATCAAATTTTTTTCTACCCGTGTGAAGCCGGGGCGGGCAGCTAGTATAATATATAGCCTATGTTACCCAGTGAAAATGTAGCTTTCAAACGGTGAAAGAATTTTTGAAATCGGTCCAGTAGTTTCGGAGCCTATTCAATACAAACCCACAAAAATACAAATCTTTCCTCTTTGTAATATTAGTATAGATAAAACACAGGATTACAAATGTTATTCGTCCAAAACGACGCCATAGACTACGAAAGCAACGCGACAGTAAAAATAACCTAGTACCTACCTAATTACATTATTTTTACCTTCGCGTGTCAATCACAACATGTGTTATTGAAAGGCCAATACATTTGTTATCGTTATTAAATTCATTTGGAACAAGGTTTAGGATATCAATATTTCTCAATCATGAACCACATATTCAGACTGAATAACAAATACCTAATTACTGATCATCTTAAAGCCCAGTTTATCAGACGGCGATTTGAACACAACACATTCTGTTGAGGAGCTCAATACCTGATACAATAGGAGACTATTTTACAAATATTTCAGAATTATTGTTTTTAGGTTTTCATCGAATTAATGCGTTTGAGCTATCGACTGAATACGAAACATGAATATGAAACAAATAGTCACCAGGATCACGTCTGGTATAGGAGACATTGATTTATATACTTCATAAGTGCCAAATTCATTGCTTTTACATAGTTATAAATTCTTGCTTCTTTTTCGTGTTAGCCTTATTAAGACATCACTTAGCCTTCGAGTATTGTATTATTCCCTGGTGTACGTTTTGTTGGTCAACTATAATAAATTAATAAATCAAGCGACATGTAAATGCTAGGTCGGCCACTAGGCGGCTGTAGCGGCTTGTAGGTAATGTATAGGTGTAGCGGTGGTGCGGTGTGTGTGCTGGCAGCTAGTGCACGGGCGCGTTCTGTGTGCAGACAGCATCGAAGTGCACTCCGAACAGCGCCTCGCACGCACTCCGCGCTGCGCTCTTGCGCGCCTCGCGCTTGTTGCTGGCTGCGAGACCACAAACGGTTTTTTTTAAATTGATAGAGTTTTTTTTATGTATATCTATAACTGCACCCGCACGAAGCCGAGGCGTGTCGCTAGTACACCATACACGGTAATCATACCTTGCCTAATGCCGTTATGGTTTTTTTTCTTTATAATCACTGACCAAAGTACAGTGATATTATTCAAGACGGGTGTGAAGAGATTTCTGCAGGGCCGGCAACACGCGAGTACTACCTCAGGTGTTGCACTTACCATCTAGCGGGCCGTATGCTTGTTTGCCACCTTAGTGGTACAAAATAAACTAATATTACACGGACGTCGGGTCTAATACAAAATACACGAAGTGTCCGAGAACTAACCTGAATATAAAATTCTTGTATTTGCCAAAACACTTAAAAATCTTAAAATGCCCTAAGATGAGCTTCATACATACGTTATGTGTATGATGTATGGTGTAGTGTAGTGTGTTGTGTGCTCACCCTTGCCGATGTAGGTGGTGCCGTCGACGAGCACGCCCATGGTGAACATCATGTTCTGCGGGCGGTCGCCCTCGGCGGCCAGCTCGCGGTAGTCCAGGCTCGGCCGCATGTAGCTCAGCAGCATGCACGGGTGCATGGCGGCCGCGTTCCCCGGCAGCTGCTTCACCCGCGCCCCCCGCGCCGCCTCCTCCGCCCCGCCGCCCCCCGCCTCGCCCCCCTGCACACACACACACTATGGCGGCCGCGTTCCCCGGCAGCTGCTTCACCCGCGCCCCCCGCGCCGCCTCCTCCGCCCCGCCGCCCCCCGCCTCGCCCCCCTGCACACACACACACTATGGCGGCCGCGTTCCCCGGCAGCTGCTTCACCCGCGCCCCCCGCGCCGCCTCCTCCGCCCCGCCGCCCCCCGCCTCGCCCCCCTGCACACACACACACTATGGCGGCCGCGTTCCCCGGCAGCTGCTTCACCCGCGCCCCCCGCGCCGCCTCCTCCGCCCCGCCGCCCCCCGCCTCGCCCCCCTGCACACACACACACTATGGCGGCCGCGTTCCCCGGCAGCTGCTTCACCCGCGCCCCCCGCGCCGCCTCCTCCGCCCCGCCGCCCCCCGCCTCGCCCCCCTGCACACACACACACTATGGCGGCCGCGTTCCCCGGCAGCTGCTTCACCCGCGCCCCCCGCGCCGCCTCCTCCGCCCCGCCGCCCCCCGCCTCGCCCCCCTGCACACACACACACTATGGCGGCCGCGTTCCCCGGCAGCTGCTTCACCCGCGCCCCCCGCGCCGCCTCCTCCGCCCCGCCGCCCCCCGCCTCGCCCCCCTGCACACACACACTGTATCAGTATCAGTATCAGTACGAGTAGAGCGGCGAGCCTCACCGGTGCAGCGCCGGGCGGGGCGGCGGGCTTGAGCTGCGGCACCTTGTGTCCGTCGTACTCCCACTCGGTGAACAGCTTGTGCAGCGCGAACGACGCCAGCTGGATCATGGGCAGCGTCTCCTCCGCCTCCAGCGCCTCGCCCAGCTGGGAACCTGAACCTGGCGACCACACCACACGCTACTATTACATTACATTACCACACGTAATGAACAAGACAAGTGTGATACATCAAAAGATTACTTCAAATTTGACAAAAAAAAATTAAGTACCAAAATAAATAATGCCATTTTTTTTGCTTTTTGTGTACTACTTTCTGAGAGGATGCAATAGTATGGAGTGCAACAATAAATGTCGTATGTATAAGACATGTTTAGTGTGAGGATTACCGTCTGTGCCGAGCATCTTGTTCATCTTGCGGATCATGAGGTCGCGGATGGCCTGCTCGGCGGCGGCGTTGCGGGCCGTCATCTTGTTCTCACCTTATAACACATCACACATTGTTTAACTGACTTTATGTTTACACATTAATAGCGATCGATGGCGTTGATATGGAAACAAAATAAATTAACACGCGCTGTAGAGTCTCTGTCGTATATAGGCTCAGTGACGGAGACTCATACAACGAACGGAACAAGCCGACCAGAAAGGAAAACGCTTAAACCTACACGTATACACATATAACAAGTTATATTTTCCAAGCATCACCACACCAAGACCTGCTGTTGGCCGCCACTCCCAGGGCCAAGTATACCAACATACACACATCAAACAAGCAGCTATAACTAACAAGTCCATTGAAAATTATTGTAACTGTGTCGCTGCTAAATGCTGCCGGTTAAAGTTAAATAAATACATCAAATCTGTTGATGATTGTCTATTTGGTACACAGTGCCGTAAATAGGGCCCGGCCCAAGCACAGGGCGTGGACTCTGGAGAGCCGCAGAAATTACCAGATCAGGACCCCAAATATTTGTCAAGGGCGCGGCTATAGAAGCTCGCACCGGCCGCACAAGACTAGTTACGGCACTGATCGTACGTGCTTAGTATAACAAACTCCCCGTTAGTGTCATGTCAACATTTACACTTGAATTCGCTTTCAGGATTTTATCATACTTCCTACTTTTAGTATTATATGACTTTGTAAGAATGGATGTATGGATGATGTTTGTTGCTCAGTCGCGTAAAAACTACTCATAGGATTTGTATGAAATTTGGTACACATATACTGTACCAGGATCCTATATGTTAAGATACTTTTTGTCCCGGGAAAATGTTAGGTACCCCAGGGATTTTAAGCTCAATCGCGGGCATAAGCTAGTCTTTCTATAGACAAAAGCACATTATGAGTAGCTAACTCATTATGATGCCAGGCCGTGTTTCAGTAATAGTACATTACATGGTGTATACTCACCATAGCCCTTGTAATTAGCGCCGTCTACCGTGAGGTCTGCGCAGAAGTTGTATGCGTTTTGTGTGTACAACTGGTTGTTAGCGGCCGGCTCCACCTTGAATTGCTGCATTATAAAATAAAAACATATTCTCACATATCCCTTTCCACATTTGTGTTGTCAGTTATTACATTAACAGCCATTGGTCGGGGCTCCCCAATATCCCAAAGGACATTTTGGTCCAAATCTGAAAGTGTCCCAACGCAGTTTCTTTGTATATTCGGTTAGAGCTTGCCCGATTGAGCATTTATTACTACGGCACCAAACCTGTAGTACCATTGTAGTTGATTTAATTTGAGTTCGAATACCTGAATTTTCATATATTTTTTAAATAGGAATTCAAAATAACCAAAACAAATGTAATGTCCTGAATGTCCAACTTTGGTACCATAGTAATAAATGCTCAGACGGATAAGCTCTAACAGAATATACAAAAAACATTGGCCGTCACATTCACACTTGGACCTAATCTCTATGAAACATGGATATACATTCATTCAATACTGAGATAAATGCATTGCTGACATCCATAGACTCATCGCATAGGTCAGATATGCATCCACAGTTCACCACAATAGCACAAGTTTAGTGCTTCATTTCGTTGGACTAGTCTCTACACTTGGCGAGGATATTTTCGCACAGTTTAACGTGATGGCTATGTTGCCACACGCACAATGGGGGCATTTAAAGGAACGTGCTCTACGGGGTCCGTGAGTTTATTGGCCGATTACTGAAACACCGGTCAAATCTAAAGCCAATTAATTTTGAGTGGCCTCCGATTTTACATGCTACATTATATTTCGAGGGCACTTCAAATATTAATGTGGGCGTTCAAAGTTGAACGTCGTCTCAGTGCCGGTAACAAGAACATCTTGAAAACGTGACTCTTAAAATGTTAATACGAATTGTTCTACTTTTCACCGGCGCAGCACTGTTTGTGTTCTCATACAAAACTAGTCGAAGGCGATACGAATATGTAGTCGCAAGTGATTGTTGGTCGGGCTCCTGTATTTGGTGGTAAGACGGGTGTACTGACGTTGGCGCCGAGCTGATCGCTGGGCATCATCTCGTTGAGCACCATGAGCGCGTTCTTGGGCGTGAGCAGCCGCCGCAGGTGCTCGTTCTGGCGTCGCCGCCGCTCCTTGTTGCTCAGCTTCTTCACTGCCATCACACACAACGGATTCAAACATCAGGGCTGACCACTTACCACTTCACACCATAACAAATGCTGAATAATGAATAACACCTCTAAAAAGTGCTATCATTTTGTTAAAATGAGCCCTTTGCTCTGCTTGCTTTGTTGAAAGTACTGATCTGGCCACGATTTTTTGTGGATTGTATTGTGGTGTCGATGGGGCACTCACCCCCCGCTAGCTTGGTCTTCATCCAGTGCGGGCGGCCCTCGCAGTCCTCGCCCGCTACCGACTCCTCCGCCGCAGACTCCTCCTTCATTATCGTGTCTGGCGTCTGTTGGGACACCATGTTCAATACTAAAGCTACCAGCTACCATACCATCGATCAATTAACACAACCTCAGATGGTAAACGAGCATACGGCCCGCCTAATGGTAAGTGGTCAGGCAGTTACCATAGCCTATGGAGTATGGACGCTTGCGAAACAAGACGCTGCCGACCATATTAATTTATTATCTAAAATATTAAAGGCTCAAACTTAAGAATATTCAATTAAAAACACATTGGTGCCAATTCTGTTGTTCAACATTACTAAACTTAACTAATTTGACAGGTCTAAAAATATTGCCTTACTTAACCCCGCACATGAGAAAGGAATAGCAAGACTTTTAGACCTGTCAAATTAGTTAAGTTTAGTCATTTTGAACAACAGAATCGACACCAATATATCTCACAAGTATTACATATTATTATAATCAATAAATTTGTTAAGTGCGATTGCCAAGTCTATTTTATTTAATACTTAAAAGATTTTTAATGTTGATATGGTCACTACGATATTGTGTTAGGTTTGCTAATTAAGTAATAACTTTAGACAAAAGATCCCTTAAGATTACTTATACGGGACTAAATAAATTAACCAGTATAACATGGATCTCACAACTGTTTACGGTACAAGAACTGAGTAGGGAGACTAGGTTTTTTTACGTTTTGTTTTTGACGACATATTATTTCTTTTTGTAGGTACACTGATTCATTCACTGCAAATGTAACTTCGTAGTCCTATATTTTTATATGGAATTACAAAGTTATTTATGCAGTTGGTGTATCTAGAAAACTGGACCGAAATTACTCAATATTTTTTCCTTGATTTATACACTCACTCCCGTGCCCTTAAACCTTGAGAAAAATTTAATTCACTTGGGAGACTATAAGATATTGGTACAACCCAATATAAGTCATCATTATCAGAAAATACCTGGAAATCAACCAACCTGTAAGGTCAGAAGGTTCTGTATCTGGGTGGCTAGCTGTGGCGGCGGCTGTTGCTGTGGCGGCGGCTGTTGCTGTTGCAGCGGCGGGGGCTGAGCCTGTGGCTGTGGCTGCGGCTGCTGCTGCTGCTGCTGTTGCTGTTGTTGCTGGAGCCGGCGGCCCTGGCCCTGCCCCTGTCCATACTGCTGTGGCGTTTGGAGCTGAACGATAATAACACTAATATCACTATACAAATACACCTCACAACGATTTATCAAAGTTATTTGCGTTCCAAGAAGGCACTGTCCATAGACTGTGAATGAAACGAACATGACGGTTTGGTAATACAAAGTTGTTTCTGCCGCCGCGCCACGTTCACAGTGTAGACACGGTGTGTTATTGGAACGCAAATACATTTGGAATCGCTGTTATGTTTATTTGAAACAGACTGCACATGATTGTGTGGCTGTAGTGGTTACATCAGACGGCCTTGAGACAACCAATTCGTGATGAACTGTGGATGATTAGTTAATTAACAATAGGTGTCTACGTATCAGCAGCGCTAGTACAGTGCCAGTAGCAGGAACATTGTCGAAAACGTTTTATCGCCTTCGACTATTTTTGTATTGGAAAATGAACAGCGCTGCAGCGGTGAAAAGTGGAACTAAAAATTAGTATGACAATTTTGACATTTGGCGAGTTACGTTTTCGAATACGTTGTCAACAACAAACGCGATATTGGCGAAATTGTGTTAACCCCGCAGAAGCCTATATAGAAAAAGTTGAAGTTGACAATGTTCCTGCTACCGGCACAGATACAGCATGTGTTTCTATATGTTGGACTAAATTCGAAGGATTCGTGTGACAATAGTGCCCCAGCCCCCATTGAATTTAAATGGACATTATTGTACTAAAAAGAACTCAAAATTAAAAATAACTGATAATCAGGTTGGCTACCCTGAGATAAATAAAATATTATTTTGTAGCACAAATTATCGAAACATTTTTTTTTTTGGGAAATAAGGTGACTAATTAGTCAGTCCCCTAAGTAGTAATAGCCCTAGGCCCCACAAACTCATTGTACGCCTCTGAAACAGGAGACTAGTATTGTCGAGTGAAGGGCTCCACCACTGCACATTGTGCCACCCTGGCCTTCAAGTTTTCAAAAATCATATCAAGCATGCTGTAGATACTCACAGAGTGATTACCCCCAGAGAGGAGCTGTGCTACACGCCGCGCGGTCCGACACCAGCTGACGTTGTTTAGCTGAGAGGGTGGTGTGCCCACACCGCTCACACACACTCACACATCCAAAAACACTCCACAAATAAATAATATACTTTAGGTGCCAATTAAGATATTATGTACAAAAAGGCAACCTGCCAGCATAGGAGCCACAGAACATTGTAATTAAGGTAACTTTCATACATTCACCAATCACACAATGAGAGTGGGTCCACACCACCCATCAACATCCTTAATCCTATCATGTTTGTTGCCCAGTGAAATTGTACCAGTTCTTCAATCAACTATGCACCATATTACAACCAGCTTGAGCCATTAAATTTAACTGGCATTGTCATACTTTAAGATTACAATTTCGAGCTACCAGTTACAATTTCAGAGGGCCAACACATGCTAGGAATCTGGAGCAGCTCGCAGTCTACCAAGTCACGAGAAGCCTGTATGTGCATGAGACAGTGCCTCATGAACATAATGTATTCTCCAACCTCAGTTACTCTCTGAGAGTCTGGAGTCGCCATCTTAAGTCTCTCCCCATACACCATTTTTAGTGTGGATACAATCATTGTATGAGACTGGTAGCTAATTCAATAGCTCTTGCCCCATACAATGTTGGAAGACAGATAAAGCTGACCCAAGAGCAGTCAGAGAGCAGCTGGGACTCTGTGCAGCCAGTATCCGGGCATCTGGAGCTCCATTATATGCTGCACATAATAAATGCTGTTTCAATACCTCCTTGCACAGAAGAACTTACTACACTCTCTCTAAAATCTCAATCAATTTTAACACTCAGACCTGACTAAAAGTTTGGTACATGCTCTATTTAGTGTAATTTAATAATTATTATGTCTGAATGCATGCAGGTAGGACTGTATGGTCTAATAAAAATATCCCATGTACTGGTTGTTTAAAAAATACAAAAAAAAACATTATAAGCACAGGTACATTAATATAATAACAAAAAGAAATTACCTCTCCAGCAGACACAAATTGGCCCGATGTGTTGTAGCGGCCCGAGTGGCGGGTGTTATCTGGTGGACAACACTCTTTATAAGAATCGTAAGCAAGGTTTTTGTAGTACCACCTATATGAAGAAGGTGCCATATACCCGGTATACCATGGTGAACCAAACACCTTAGTTAATGGTTAGAAGAGTTACCTTGTAGAAAAGTAAGCAAATTAGATATATAATAAATTAGATAATAATACCAAGAGAATGGAACCGCTTCGCCTGGCTTGATTGACATACATACGTATGAACCAAGAAAACCTGTAGCTAGGCTAATATCA
The DNA here is from genome assembly GCA_951449985.1 of Falcaria lacertinaria. Lineage (NCBI taxonomy): Eukaryota > Metazoa > Arthropoda > Insecta > Lepidoptera > Drepanidae > Falcaria > Falcaria lacertinaria. The sequence goes on from OX602121.1 coordinate 130,858, forward strand.
TTGTGTCAAACAAATTGTAGTAAAGTATTCCCGTACATAGAATGAAAACGCGGCCGTGCGGCCGTATGAAATCAAATCAATACTTACAAGATCTGTTGTTGTACATTGTTTTTGACCTGTGCGTCTGAGATGCGAATAAAGATGAGCGCCTGCCGAATAATGGTCGTTAAAATCACTTATTTCACTATATTGTTCCCTGTTAACTTTGTTGTATTGTTTAAGGTATTCGTAACTTTTATTTTTACCCAACCCAAGAGGCTTTTCCACAGAGTACATAAACATAATCAATCACTATGGGCTTTTCTTTTTACACATAGAATAGCACAGAGTATGAAAGTAAACAAAATTAGCCCAATCCACAGAGTACATAACCACTACGTTTTAGCCCAATCAAAGACTACAAACAAATCCAATACGAAGCCCAATAAACACAGAGAAGAGAGCGTGTAGAGAGAAACACGTCAAACACGAAAAAAACAATTAAATTATTGTTGATAATAATAAATAATATTAAAATTTCATTCAGTGACTGATTTATAATAATATTGGAAATAATTATATTATATTCTATTCTATTCAGTCTTTGCTGTACCATTGCTGGGCAAAGGCCTCTCTCCCCTTTTTCCAGTTACCTCGGTGTTGTGCTGCGCAGTGCTCTTGGCCAATCCGCATTGAAATGTCGTCTCGCCACCGGCATTGCGCTGCTACAATGTATCTTTTATTATTTTGGTCAATAGATTACCTCTGACCTTATCGCCTGTTACGATTTGCTACTGCCACGGATTGTCTCTAGAAACTCACATAAACGTTTGAATGCTTGACATTAGGCATTTTAATAATAATAATAATGCTTGGACATTATCACACAGCGCCACTTAGTCCCAAACCAAGCAAAGCTTGTACTATGATGGGAACCAGAAGCTGATTCAATACTTATATACTTTTTATTTTGTAAATACATACTTATAATACATACCAAACACCCAGACGCTAGGCAAAAATGTTTGTCACATAAATGTTTTGCCCGGCGGGAATCGAACCCGCGACCTCTAGCCTAGCAGTCAGGTATACTAACCAGTAGACCAGCGGTCTCGTCAAGTTAATGCAACACAAGTAATTAATATTGACAAATTTGATAATTTTCTTACACTCGAAACTGCCACTGGCAAAGTCCTTGTCCTTGTAGTCCGTGTAGTCCTTGCAGATGATTGATTGCCATAGTTAAAAAGAAGAAGACGAAGACCATCTCATCAGACAAGACAAGCTAGATGACAGTTTGCTCTTGGGGTTTGCTTAGTCTACGGCTTTATTGCTTTTCTAACTTTGTTTTAATGCTTGCATAGGAACCAAAAGAAGCCAGGAATTGAATTATTTATTTTACCTATTCGTTGTTTGTTTGCCAGTGTTGATTCCAATTAGTGTCCTTTCTTAATTTGTTTTGTAATTCTAATAAGTGGTGAGCCGTGTTGCATTGATGTTTGGAAATCAAAAAATATAAGTTAACTTTCCAACAAGTGTTTAGAAGTTTACAGTTTTGTTTGTGGTGGTGCTAAAGACAGTTTGATACAAGTAGCAGAAAAATGCAATACAAGTGTCGGATGAGTGATACGATATTAAGACGAGCTGATACTTTACCTTGCTTATAACAAGTGAATAAGAGTTGTTAAGACATTATGTTTACATTTATTTGCTTCATCAGCATGTCTTAGGCGACTGGACTGTGTAAGTGACAGTGAATATTAAATTATAAATGTACTTATTATTTTGACAACACACTTTATCAATCTTAACAGAAGTGTAAAGGAGTGTATTATAAATAAATAGTATATGCCAAATATGTACCTATATTTTAGATATTAATATACATACATAATTAATCACCCTGAGTTGCATTCAAAGTAAGCAGAGAGCACAGAGTGCCATTTCACTCTTGACTTGGTTTTTCTAACTCATTGCAGGTTATGTCCCAGCATGTCTTCTGTCCACTGTGTGGTGGTCTGGGAATGGCACTCCAGAGGGCAGTGGTTGCCACACACACCAAGTGTGACACGCACATTGGAACGGGCACATGCTAAGAAACTGACCAGGGTGGTGCTTGCTGATGCTGATCCAGGACTGAAGGGCCATTATGTCAACCTAAGGACACTTACACAGAGCTCGGATACTTCAGGTATGATTGATGTATCCTCATTATTTTACATACCATATGACCAGACCTAGTTTTAAGAGTGGTAGGTTGATTTGGGATTTCCTGTGGGATTTCCCATTTCAATTGGAGCTGTCCGACTGGGGACTGTTCCTCCACCTTACAGAAGACCACAGTGAAATAACACTACTTGATGTAGTGTTGTACAACTAAGCAATTAAGCCTATGGTTATCTATACCACCAAAATTATCACTTTTTACCAACTATAAAACAGTTTAGTTGTATATCTGAATATTTATTAGATGGTGATACAGTGGAGTGTGGAGTGCAGCGTTCATGCTACAGTGTGCAGTCTCCAGCTGGACGGGGTATCCGATGGGAGTGGGCCCGGTTTGTTGCACCACCCATGAGTGGGGAGCTCAATTATGAACCTATGCCCATGGAGGTATGTTATTCAAATATATTGGGTTTTATATTAAAACTGAGTGAGATTTCTTGACATTTATTTTAATTGAAACCTGAACAAAAGCAAAATGGCATCAGATAAAATCAAACAGCAGTAACATACATTCTAGCTTCAGTGCATTACATTGGTGATTTATACCTTCATAAGCCTTATTAGGGCTTAACCCAAATACCGAAGTGATTTTCTGTATGCCATTGTGATTGGAAATAAACCATAACACTAAACTATTATAGTATTATGTAATTACTTTTGCTGTTTCTATTATTATTGATTGGAATGGATATTATCTGTTATTGGTTTAGTAATGAGGAATATTGTGGTTAAATATTTATTTATAATCAGACATTTACTTACATAAGCGCTGATACTCGTACAGTTGAACAATACATAACGACTCTGAGTATCTCTTTTATGGTATGGTTATTTTTGGTTTTACCCACAGCTGCTGAATGTATGTTATATGCTGATTCTAGAACCTATTTAATATGAGGATGGTTCTCAGCACAAAGAGAGGCAATTGTTTGTACACATTAACAAAGAATTTGCTAGAGAATTGTATATGCTGGTGTATAGGGTGTAGGTTGGTGTGTGTGTGTAGCGGCTGTAGTGTGTGTGTGTGTGCAGCTGCAGTGCGTGGTGGAGGAGGCGTGGCGCGGCGGGCGCGGCGTGTCGTGGCGCGGCTGGCGAGTGTGCGGCGCGCGGCTGACGGCGCGCGCGGGCGCGGCGGTGCGGCTGCTGCGGCGCGCGCCCGCCCCGCCCTACCCGCTCACCCGCCCCGACCCGCAGCCCCCGCCGCCGCCCGACCGACCCAACCAAGACGGTATGCTACACAAACCACTCCGCTTACTTCCTTCCTCTAGGGATTGTAAGGAGATGCCAGCTAAGGTGTACCCCGCAGGTCGCCGGGCCCGCATCCCGCAACAACACACGGGCTCGAGCGTGCAGTCGGTGCAGTCGGTGCAGTCGGTGCAGTCGGTGCAGTCGGCGCCCCCGGGGGCGGCGGCGGGGGCGGCGCGGGGCGAGGCGCGGGGGGGCGGCGCGCGCAGCGCCTCGCCGCGGGAAAGGAAGCCCGGCTTCGCGCGGCAGATCCTACATAATTTGAACATATTCAGTAAGTTCTTATGATCTTCCAACCGAGTCCAAATTGGTTTCAATAAAGGCAATAATAATTGGATTGTAGGCAATAACAACAAGCAGCCCCCAGTGGGGCCGAAGCCCGCGCCGGAGCCCTTGGAGGAGCAGCGCCACACCGACACCGAGTGCGGCAGCACGCGCTCCGGCAGGAGGCACAGTGTCGACACTGTGTCCACTTACCTCAGCCACGAGAGCAAAGAGAGCTTGCAGGTGGGCTCAATATCAACTTGAAATAATGCACGATTTCTGATCCTGTGCAGTTTCAAAGAAGCTTCTTTCACTGATAAGCTAAGTGGTAGAATGAGCTTTCTGCTGGTGATGCGCTGTGGTAACCGCTTATGTATTAGGCGGGTTGACATGGTGTGTTGTAACTAAGTAATGGTGACGTGCCAGTTAGTATATGTTTAGTGTGTGACGTGTCGCTGCAGCACGCGGCGGTGGGCGAGCTGCTGAGCTGCAGCGCGGGCAGCGACGACGTGTTCGAGGGCGCGCCGCCCCACCTCGCCCGCGACGGTGACGGTGAGCCGGGACACATTATATGTTTCTTAACATCACTCTTATGATGAAATTCGGTTTTTAAAAGTAAGAGTTTGCATGTAATGCGATGTAGACGTGTGCTTGTATATGTATGATACTTCTGGTAAAAATAAATACACCAGTTGTAGCGGTTTAATTGCAATTGAAATTGTACGGTAGGATTGGAGCTGGAGCCGGAGAGCGATGAGCAGGCGGAGGGCCCCGCGCGGGAGTGCTGGGCCTGGGGCCCCGGGGGACCCTGCCCCGTCTGCCTCGGCTGCTGCACGCACCCGCTGCACCTGCGCTGCCAGGTGTGTGGGGAGGGGGGCCTCGGCTGCTGCACGCACCCGCTGCACCTGCGCTGCCAGGTGTGTGGGGAGGGGGGCCTCGGCTGCTGCACGCACCCGCTGCACCTGCGCTGCCAGGTGTGTGGGGAGGGGGGCCTCGGCTGCTGCACGCACCCGCTGCACCTGCGGGGAGGGGGGACTCCCGCTGGCACTACCTCGTCTTAAATAATTAAGCATTAACATCTACGATTTATGCAGACGACCGTATGTAATTATACAAATGCTTATGAGCAATATGTCGTTATATGTTCCCAGGAATCAGCGTGCACGGAGTGCCTGGTGTGCGGGCAGCAGTACGCCCCCGCCCCCGCGCCTGCCGCCCCCGCCCCCGCCCCCGCCCCCGCCCCCGCGCCCCCGTCGCCCCCGCCCCCGCCCCCGCCCCCCGGCCCGCAGCCGGCGGGCAGCATGTCGTGGCGGTTGCAGGCGGTGCCGCTGCCCGGGCACCCGCCTGACTCCAACTCCATACTCGTCACATACAAGTACGTCATTTTGTGTGAATTATAATGAGCAGTATTTAGTGGCCCTTGAAGGACTTAAAATATACATACAAGATTGTATTGTGTTCATATCGGTGGGCTCCGGCCACTTGGTGACTGTAGTAGGGAATCCTCTGTGGGTGTATAATGCAGAGAGTGTATGTAGTGTTGTGTAGCTTCCAGTCGGGGCGGCAGGGCGCGTGCCACCCGGCGCCCGGCGCGCCGTACTACGCCGTGGGCTTCCCGAGGCACTCGCTGCTGCCGGACAACGCGCTCGGGCGACAGGTATACCACCAGCCCTACACACACCGACACAGCAGCCTGGCAAGCTGCACCACATATTATAGGACTGAAAAGTTCGTTACGCTATATTACTACAAAAATCCGTTAGCGGATAAATTGATGCAAGCAAAATTTAATCGTGCGGCGATGAGAAAGGTCTTAATTGATGATTTTTTTAAGAACATACTTTATCCAAATTCCGTGACGTCATAATCTACTGTATGTGTGTGTGTGTCAGGTATTGTGGTGGCTGCGCGTGGCGTGGGAGCGCGGCGTGCTGTTCACGGTGCGGGCCTCGCGCACGACCGGCCGCGAGCACGTGGTGGCCTGGCGCGTGCCGCCCCCGCCCCCGCCCCCGCCCCCCGCGCTCCCCGGCCCCTTGCTGGCCGCGCGCGACCGCCTGCGCGCGCTGCTCGCCCCGCCCGCCCCGCCGCCCGCCTGACAACACTCCCCGCCCCCGCCCCCGCCCCCGCCCCCCGCGCTCCCCGGCCCCTTGCTGGCCGCGCGCGACCGCCTGCGCGCGCTGCTCGCCCCGCCCGCCCCGCCGCCCGCCTGACAACACTCCCCGCCCCCGCCCCCGCCCCCGCCCCCCGCGCTCCCCGGCCCCTTGCTGGCCGCGCGCGACCGCCTGCGCGCGCTGCTCGCCCCGCCCGCCCCGCCGCCCGCCTGACAACACTCCCCGCCCCCGCCCCCGCCCCCGCCCCCCGCGCTCCCCGGCCCCTTGCTGGCCGCGCGCGACCGCCTGCGCGCGCTGCTCGCCCCGCCCGCCCCGCCGCCCGCCTGACAACACTCCCCGCCCCCGCCCCCGCCCCCGCCCCCCGCGCTCCCCGGCCCCTTGCTGGCCGCGCGCGACCGCCTGCGCGCGCTGCTCGCCCCGCCCGCCCCGCCGCCCGCCTGACAACACTCCCCGCCCCCGCCCCCGCCCCCCGCGCTCCCCGGCCCCTTGCTGGCCGCGCGCGACCGCCTGCGCGCGCTGCTCGCCCCGCCCGCCCCGCCGCCCGCCTGACAACACTCCCCGCCCCCGCCCCCGCCCCCGCCCCCCGCGCTCCCCGGCCCCTTGCTGGCCGCGCGCGACCGCCTGCGCGCGCTGCTCGCCCCGCCCGCCCCGCCGCCCGCCTGACAACACTCCCCGCCCCCGCCCCCGCCCCCGCCCCCCGCGCTCCCCGGCCCCTTGCTGACCGCGCGCGACCGCCTGCGCGCGCTGCTCGCCCCGCCCGCCCCGCCGCCCGCCTGACAACACTCCCCGCCCCCGCCCCCGCCCCCGCCCCCCGCGCTCCCCGGCCCCTTGCTGGCCGCGCGCGACCGCCTGCGCGCGCTGCTCGCCCCGCCCGCCCCGCCGCCCGCCTGACAACACTCCCCGCCCCCGCCCCCGCCCCCGCCCCCCGCGCTCCCCGGCCCCTTGCTGGCCGCGCGCGACCGCCTGCGCGCGCTGCTCGCCCCGCCCGCCCCGCCGCCCGCCTGACAACACTCCCCGCCCCCGCCCCCGCCCCCGCCCCCCGCGCTCCCCGGCCCCTTGCTGGCCGCGCGCGACCGCCTGCGCGCGCTGCTCGCCCCGCCCGCCCCGCCGCCCGCCTGACAACACTCCCCGCCCCCGCCCCCGCCCCCGCCCCCCGCGCTCCCCGGCCCCTTGCTGGCCGCGCGCGACCGCCTGCGCGCGCTGCTCGCCCCGCCCGCCCCGCCGCCCGCCTGACAACACTCCCCGCCCCCGCCCCCGCCCCCGCCCCCCGCGCTCCCCGGCCCCTTGCTGGCCGCGCGCGACCGCCTGCGCGCGCTGCTCGCCCCGCCCGCCCCGCCGCCCGCCTGACAACACTCCCCGCCCCCGCCCCCGCCCCCGCCCCCCGCGCTCCCCGGCCCCTTGCTGGCCGCGCGCGACCGCCTGCGCGCGCTGCTCGCCCCGCCCGCCCCGCCGCCGCCCCCAATCATACATTTTTTTATATATAAGCATCATAACGTGAGCTTAGCCATGACAATATTATTAAATCGAAAAAAATACAATACCGTCTCATTGAATAATTCAGTTTGTTTTGTTCTGACCAACTCAACTCAAAATATACATAAACTAAAAGATATTATACTTTTTTTAAATATAATTATATTTCTGTAATGTATTTTACATAGTTTTATATTATATTTTATACTAGGACTCTAACAATGTCTTCCAATATGTCTTCCAGTACTCCATTATTGTCTTCCAGTTCCTTAGAACTTCCAATTTACATTACCTATTAGCATGTCTCCTCGTATTGAAGATAGCGATGCTGTTTAGTTGATTTGGTGGGTTAGGGGCGTTTCGTCAATGGTGGATTTGTCATCTTTAAAAAACCTTTTTCATTGACATAATATGCCTATTGCCTATCACGGTGTTGTGCTATCATGAACATGAAATTAAGCTTTTAATTTTAAACGTGATGAAAAATCGTTGGTTTTATTTTAACAGTAATCTAATCTTATAAGATCTGTGGTAACAATGAAGCCAAACTCAATGTATGGACGTTAAAATCAAAACAGCAGTATGACGAAACGGCCCCAACCCGATCTGGTAGCTGTATACATAAGAGACTGATAATTATGTTTACTTTTATTGATATAGTTATGTGCAGTTAGGTTTAGTTTCTAGTAAATATCGTATACATAATTATATCTAATGTAATTACAAATTTATTATTATGTTTTTGGATTCAAATTTTAACAGCACTGAAAGTTGAAAGAACTAATTTTTTTTAGTCAAACCTCAGAGTAGATAATATATGGTCAAACTAAACATTTTTTAAAGCTATGATTTACATAAGAAAATAATGAAGTGATAATTGCAATTATGGTTCTTAAAGGATCTAATCGCTTGTACCATGTACCATGTAGGTACCGTGGACTAAGGCGCATTAAAATCCCTTATAATTATATAACTCATTTGCCTATATATGTTTGATAGTTTTTAGTGATGTAGTCTTGCCACCAGGTGCCTTAGCATGTTGTTCATGTACAATAAGTATCCATACATTGCCATTGTAATGTCTTCCTTAGTGTTACGATTATTTTATTTTATATTCTATTGTCGAGGTGGGAGGGTCGTGTTTCCCTGTAATGCTAAAGGCTAGAGTATATTGGATCAAATCCTAAGTATTGTGATTGACTGGACGATTTAATATTTCTTCTCACAATGACAACGATTGTAATTGAATATTGTACGACAGCTATCTATTCTTAGTGCAATTTATTATTGTTCCGATCGTGGAACATTAAGAGCGATCAAAATGTGATGGAACACGACTGCTAGATAAAATTTTAATACGAACTATCTAGGATAATTTTATTATTACTTAATTATTGCACAAAAAACACAGACTGCTTTAAGAGAACTCACCATAATGTGCAGCTCAGTCGAAACGTTGCGGTAAATAAACAATTTAATATCGCGATTTTATGCCACTAATAAGTATTATATAAAGCGTATATAGCTACAATAGTTGGTGTCATGAAGGGGTTTATTTTTTGTTTAAAGTGTGTATACAATTATATGTTGATAGATCAGTACATAACTTGCCAAAGTGCTTTGCTCATTGACGTTTTAACAAGTGTATAGTTCTGTAACTATAGTTCCCTATATTTAATTATCATGTATTTTGATATTAACAAGTATTAAATATTATATCACTTTATATACGCCAGTTATTTTATTTGGGAAATAAATATTTTATGTACAAAATTGTTTTAATTACTTATCCATATTATAATGGTCCACAACATGGTTATAAATGCGAATGTTTGTGTGTGTGTGTTTGTACCCCGCCTCACGCCTCAAAGGCTGAATTAATTTGTATGATATTTGTAATGGAGGTAGCTTATAAGCTGAATTAACATATAGGATACTTTTTATCCCGGACAATTGTGTGGTTCCCGAGGGATAGTAGAACCATGCGGGTTAAAGCTAGTAACACAATGGTGTCAATTCTGTTGTTCAAAATTACTAAACTTAACTAATTTGACAGGTCTAAAAAGTCTTGCTATCCCTGTCTCATGTGCGGATAATAAGGATGGCAATATTTTAGACCTGTCAAATTAGTTAAGTTTAGTCATTTTGAACAACAGAATTGGCACCAATAGCCATATAAGTTAAATACCTACAAAACACTCTTGAATCACTAGATCGGGACAGACAGCGAGAAGCGACTTGGTTTTATACTATGTAGTGATTAATTATCAAATAGCGCTCTGTACTCTCTGCCTACCGTGTGAGGGACTTGGCGTGATGATATGTGCCTGTATCATTTCAACAGTCTGCTTACGTGTAACTAGACTTACTTCACACTTATCAGATATCTGCTCACCTCGGGCGAACAGACCTGGTTACTTTCCATTTACCTAATATGTAATGTTATGTTAATATTTACGCCTGTCAGTCACACGTGTTTAGTCAGAGATTGAACTGGAGGGAACAATGGCCGCCATATCCTCTAACCTTAACCAGACGCCCGCGGCTTACATGACGTATCCTATTCCTTATCTCTTATCTAACATAGGGCTGGCAACACTGACACTACCAGAAGAAAAAATCAAAATAAAAAAACATTTATTCAGTTTAGGCACTTATGAAGGTCTAAATTACCACCGATTCGGAAAAAAAGCCACCTGAGAAGAACCGGCATGAAACTCAGTGCTGTCTTTTTATTCATGTAACAATCATGATGTAACAATTTGTAAAAAAAAACTTCGACATTTTACTAAGATATAAAATAGCGAGATCCTAGCAGTTCATCCGTTTCGCATTTTGGTAAAATAACCCACCGCTAGGATTTGATTTTATAATATAGAAAAGTTTCGTCACTTAGATATGATTTCTATTGCTGTTGCAGTCAACTTGGAACATCCCATTGCTGAGCAAAAGCTTCAGTTCTTGATTTTAAAGAATGTTTGCCCAACGGTGTTGTTTAAAGAAGCTATTACCATCTTTAAACATCATAATTTCCTTCAACAACTCACTTTGATATTAGCATGTCATTAATTGCAGTACCTACCTAAGTTGTTGTTGTCGTTGGGGGTCTATGTAGCTGATGCCCCTATCCTGCGAGAACATATAAGAAAGGTTTCCAGAGCTTCTCGAAGATGTGTTGTGATATCAGTAGAGATACCTGCTTACCATCAAGATGATTCACGGGAACATTGGCTCCCGTGAAACATCTTTTTCTTTATACCACTAATGTGGCCAACAACTGAAACAAGCATACGGCCCACCTGATGGTAAGCGGTCACCGTAGCCTATGGACCAAAGACTATGCTATGGACGCTTGCAACACCAGGGGTATCACTTGCGCGTTGCCGACCTTATTCGCGCGTTGCGTATCTCAAGGTAAGTTGGTAACGTGCTAATGATACCCGGTGACCGCTTATCATGAGGCGAGCCGTACGCTTGTATTGTAAAAAAACTAATTTGTAAATTGCCACCACTATCATATTCAAATTGATGAATGGTTGACATCCTTGCAGTGAATTCGCGATGTCATTAGGACAAACTGATAGCCTCACATCCCCACACTCTTATTGCCGGGTGCATACGGACTAAATTACTACGACACCTGTTCATCTCGAAATAGAACAACGAACAAAAAGGTGTTATTAATATAAATTGATAGGATGGAGAGTGGCTGTTATTGTGTGACCGTGTGTATCGGGGGCGATCACAATGGGGGCCAAGAGCTACATACTCGAACAAGTGCTGGATGAGAAGCAGCTGCAGCTGGTGGTGAAAGCTAGTACGGGGGCCGACAGCTGGGAATTGGTGGGCTGCGAGCTGGGGGCGGCGGGGGAGGGGCTGGCGGGCTTCCTGGGAGACCACATCAGGGCCGCGCTGCACATCCGACTCGGCGGCCACGACACCACTTTGCGCCTGTTCATCAAGAGGGTGCCCCTCGGGAATAAGCCCAAAGCTGACTTCATCGATGATAATGACTTCTTCCGGAGAGAGGTGCTCATGTTTAAGTTGGCTGGTGAACTCCGCGGCGCTGAAGGTAAGGTACCTCAATACCTGCTTTCATGTGAATGCCGATTAGAGACGATCAAAGAAATCATCATAAAAATCTCATGGTTTTTTAATCTTCTAAACTGTTTATTGTTGCTGTAGGCAAAGTATACTGTCTACTGAGGTTTTAGGTACTTTCTTATACTATAAATTAAGTATAAATTTTGTAATGCCATAAAAATGGCCATAATATAGTGCGACCGTATTCCCTTGTTACTACTGCTTCATCTCCAGTACCCTAGTCTTCAGTTCAAATTCCATTTGAGCTGGTTACAACAATCTGTTGTTAGCGTGTTACATGAAATTGTACTGCAATCATTAGCTGTGTTAGTATGTTGGGTTCGTACACTAAACACACCAATAAACAGCAACTTTCCTTTCCAGGCTCCCATCCGTGGTGTACAAAAGCCTATTTCTACTCGGACTATATAGTCGTGATGCCCGATCTGTCGGCCGAAGGTTACACGACACAGCCCTTGTTGGAAACCTATGATCTGAGCCACGTGTTGGTCGCAGTGACCAGCCTCGCCCGCTTCCACGCAGCCTTCGCTAACTACGAGGCTCGGAGGAGCACACGCTCCACCGGCCACTACACCATCCTACAAGACCACGGGCATATAATCAACGAGCGAATTTTTAAGGATGGTCCCTGGGTACAAGCCGCCGCCAAACTTACAACTAATATGCTCATACAATTCTCCAAGAAATACAACGCTGTGCAAGATTTGGAACGAGTGCTCTTTAAGTTGTACGTTGAGGCGTGCGACTCAGTGCAGGAGTATGACGACACGCTGAACGTGCTGCTGCACCGGGACCTCTGGAATAACAATATCATGTTCAAGCATGAGGGCGGCGAGCCCGTCAACTGCATCCTGATCGACTTCCAGTGCACCAGGTACGGGCCACCCGGCTTCGACCTCATGGTCTTTTTGTACCTCACCACTGCGAGGAGATTCCGCCAGCAATATGAAAAGGATATTTTCCGTCATTACTACTCTACCTTCTGTCAAAACTTAGAAGATGTCGCGAAGACCAGAATGAAGGTGTTGGCGTACGATGAGCAGGAGTTTCTAAAATGGTGCGAGATTGGAAGGAAGTTTGGCATGTTTGTAGCTATGAGTATCTTTCCCTTCACCCTGATGGATCCTAAGGTTGCTGAGGAAACCTTCGATAACCCTGAAACATTCCAGAAGTACATCTACGAAGACAGGACCGAGCCTGTGGTGAGATACGCCCATAAATGCAAGGAGTACCGGGAGAGGCAGGTGGAAACTGCTGAGGAATATCTTGAAAGATATGTACTATAACTTCTATATATACAAATATATATCTTTGATTATATACTTGTTTATATACCTACGTGTCTTGCAAGTATATCATCAATGATATGTACATTTTAGTAAATTAATAGTTGAGTGTGTAAATAACACTCAAATAATTATTTATGTTACGTAAATAGTTTCATTTCTATTAGTTTGTCTTGATAAAAAGAACACAGATTAATTTCTTCTCTTCTCTTTGAACAATGACTTCACTTTTCACTTTCCTCCTTTTTTAAAGTCGGCTAAATTTACCCGTACTATATTAACTCTGTGCCCGTACAAATAGTTGAAGCACATTTCCACACGTTAAGGCAGACGAATGATTGAAACCCTGAAAGGAGAGATCACGATGATCTTTACGAAGATCAAAATCAAGTTTTCAATAAGCTACCTCATTACAAGCAGAATTAGGTCTAAACCATGAAGCCGGCGGATAAATCCATGTGCTGGTGCAACTGGCCATATGGTCAGTCCATATGGCCGCCGAGTATGGCCAGATCTGTGTCATATGCGCATGTCACGACCACTCTCCTTAACGAGCTACTTGCTCACCTATTGGGGATTTTGGGTTCCTTGTTTGTGAAGAACCTTTTTAGTGGTCTGTTCGTTACTTACACTAATCATTAATCTGGATTAGTTATTTGATATTGGAAACACTTTTCTAGTGCTATGAAGTTGCCACAGCTTTTCAATGATGCTCTATGCTGCCAGTACGAAAAACTGTAAACCGACTACGGAAAACACATGTTTAAAACCCGGGCAGAAAAAAAATAAAGGAAGTAAGTTTTAAAGGTATATGTGACTGTTCCTTTGGTTGGAGTCGGGTAAAATATGTATCCGGGCCATAATAACGAATCGATTGACACCTTATTCATCAAAATCAGATGAATAGTTTCGGCGTTACGACGCCGACGGAGGAATGTACGTAAATACAAACATAATAATATATATAAAACTACATAGGTTGCTAATCTCATAAACCTTCCTTTGGCTTCGCCGTAGTCGGGTAAAAAAGCCTTTACAATAGCAAAGTGATTCTCTCTCAACACTAACGATCGCTCTATTAATACATCTAGTATTGCAGGCATAGGCTACGGTGACCGCTTATCATCAGGGGGCAGTAAGTTAGTTAGGAAACTAGTTATATATATATATATATATAGGAACATAATTTTATGTACAGAATCAATTATGTATACATTCAACGCGCACTTAACCATATTATGAGTTCTTTGTGAAACTTTTTCTGCTGCTATGTTACACTTATTCATAAGTTCTAGTACATAATGTTTAGTCTGACTGTACTGTCCGAGTCTTGCAAGAGCTGCCTCAATTGGGCACCATGCCGTCAATACAGAGGTTAATTTGGTGTGCTAGGCTCGTCCTGTGAAGCGTAACAGTCATGACATCTAGCTTAGTATATACAGCTGGGTGGGCTAATATATACACATAAGCAGTCGGTTCATCTAAACATGTCGATATTATATTAAAATAATATCTACGTTACAATAAACTAATGTCGAAAAACCAAATAAATATATGTATTTACATAGTAAAGGTTTTTTTATGTATTCCACCAGGACTACCAGTAGGTACAAAATATCGCTTAGTTTGGGCGTTCAGGACCGAATGTTGTGTGATAATGTCCAAATGATTGACTGGCACCGTGTTATACGTGATACTAGCTGGTACCCGCGACTTCGTCTGAATTTGCTTAAAGACAAAAGTAGCCCATGTCCTTCACCAGGATATAAGCTATCTCCTTGTCAAATTTTGTTACGATCCCTCCAGCTGTTCAGTCCTGAAAAGATAGAAAAAAACAGAGTTACTTTCGCATTGATAAAATATTAATATGGATGACTTCTTCCAATATCATTGGCTAAATGAGAAGTCCACGGTGAATGTTCATTTGGGGTGTCCTAGTTATCCCTGTGTGTAGCGAGGCTGCTGCCCTGAAGGCCAGCCGGCGCTGCGCCTGCACCGTGACGCTGCACAATGCGAACCACGCGTCACCACAGCAGCGTTTGCGCACTAAACATATCACTGTGCTCTTTAAAGACTGTGCATACAGATTTTCAGTTATATACTACCATAGCTATCCTACTAAAACTAAAGGCAAATACAAATATACACCAAGAGTGTGTAACATCTTTCCTTTAGCTTTCCGGCAATCTCTGGAAGTGATTTCGTGAGGGACGGAAGTGTGTTACATGCAGCCGGGAAGAGCTATTTGACTTGACCAATAAGCGCGGGGACAGATGTCATATGTAATACATCATATGCATGTAATGTTAAGGCTCGCTAGTGGTTTATATATATATATATATGTAAAGTGAGAGTTAAAGTTACGCTTATCCTATGTGAACCATTTACAATATCTACAACAGGTTTCAATAAGCTGAGCTCGTGCTCGTGAAGAAACGGAGAGTGCCTTGCAATGGCAACGCCGTATTGGGCGACACACCGCCCTTGTCCCACTGAGGGTGACGCACAGGGCTGCGCGCGCGCATTGGGAACTTTAAACGACATATTTATAGATTGGTGATGTAATGAGGTGGTTACTTCGCTAGGGTCAGTTAAGTAAATTTGATTTTAAAAAACAAATGCAGTCTCTGTTTGCTTTTTGTCAGATGACATATCATTCCCGCAAAAAACTCATCAGTCGTCATCACTCAGAATCAGACTATTGTCTCGTAAATTGTGTTATAGTGATCATTAAAGTGTATTTCCGGTGACGTTATGTGCAGTAAAGTTTCATTTAGAGACTGATTTATAGGAACCTTGGCAATAATGCTGTAATATCGCATTTCTGTAAATTAAAAACTTGATAACTCTGTAAGACTTAACACTGGCAAAAATCGTCCTTGAAGAAGATTAAGAAGAATAAGTTATGGCAAAATGTAGCCTAATGTAGCCTACAATGCTACGAGTTTAGTGTAGAATGCACTAATTTCATAGATGCTTAAAACAATTTGAAGTCAGTGAAATATAACAAAATTGTAATGTAAGCCAAGAAGAAGTATTTTAAAGTATTTAATTGTTGTACAACCTCGGAGCTGGCATCGCTGAATTATATTATTCCTTATAAACGTAATGTAATGTAAAGGTTCGATGCGCCGTTCTGAATATACCAAGATTTATAGCCTGATGCAACACGCACAGACCGGGCACCCGCCGCCCTTCACTTCACTGACTCACATTATTAAACATCCCATAAGTGGTACAGGGAAAATGAAACCACACTCAATAAAAAACTATGGTATTTTTTTTACACCATATTTAAAACCTTATCTGTTTAATTATACAAAATAAAGCCATTGTTTATCGTAAGTATATAAGTCTGGATACTCAGGATATTCTGGGATTGATGTCAAGAAAGAATCAGTAATCTAGTAATGCCGAAGGCAGTATAATCCTTGCTACGAGATTCACAATATACTGTGAACAATGGACATTATTTCGAGCAATTGATTAGTTGGAACATTAAAAATTAATTTTGTTAACAAAGCGACCTTTCCTTCAGCTTGTCATGTAACACTATAGGCCAGTATCCCGTGTATAGCTAGTGCGAGTCTCCTGTCATTTATACAATATCTTATTTCCACTTACGTTTCCATTTCAGGTTCCCTAAACTAGTTATCTGCACTGAATTCCACTAGAATTGTTTCTGGAGGATCGGAACTTGCTCTGTCAGCTATTTAGAACAATCATAATCTGTCTTAAAAAAACATACACGATAAAACAGGACGTAAAACCACCCCAATGTTAAAATATAACTTGAATTAAAAGACACATGTTGGTTGCAACTCCAATTAAAATAAAAAGCAAAGTCTGTGGTATATGGAACCTATGGCCTATTTCACGAAGTTTGCTACGCATTGGTTGTGGTAGTGAAGTGTACCGATAAGACCTTAAGTGTGTGTGAACGTTGATGAGTCCTAAGCTCACGCACACTAAAACACTGTGCACAAGCATGCAAAACCACAAACATAACACTGTGCACAAGCATGCAAAACCACAAACATAACCAAAAAGAATTGGTGAACTAGAACATCTGTAGATGACCGAAGCATTGAGTAGCGCTCGCCCTTAACCCTATAAGGTAGAAAAATAAAAGTAGTGTAAAATATACTATTATTCGGCGCCTTAAAAAAAATCCAATTTCAAAATAAACTTAAGTTAAACTGTCGTGAATGTTTGTTTACATACCTCCCCATGTGTATGTACTATAAGTCGTGGTCTTGGCAGACAAGGCTCCGAAATGCACGCAGTGACTCATTAGCAAAGGCTGCACTTAGCCTCAACCTACAATGCTGTTTGAATACAATATTGTTGATCTATATCCACCTACCGTAATTAGTTTATTTTAGGCACTGACTTTTAAAATATGACGTCATTTTTATTTAAAAATTAAGTACCAAAGAGGAACGATCAGGTTTTGGTAGGATGATGATAACGTGGGTAATTTTTTTAATGGAGGCTTTTTTTTCATTCTTTAAGCCCTTTCAATTGATTCCTTCATTATAGGAGTTAATACTAACCACTACATCAGCGGTCTCGCCAAATTACAACATACTTACAAATGACCAACTGTTACAATGATCTAATTTCTCGCAATAACTAAAATTAAAGCAGTTTTGTTTTACAGATCGGCACCTTCTAGAGTCCACACAGAGAGCCATATCTGCCCAAACTCCATAAATGGCAGCTCATAGTTTAAGTGGAATTAATTACAACAGGAAAACTGATTCCAAGGAATGTGTTGTAGTGACGTCACTGACCCTGGTCCATTTGGCAAACTTACTACAACATGGACTGTGTTCCAAGTAAGTAAATTATGTAGTATTATTATGTAGGTCATGCACATGATTCTGGTGAACATTCGTTTCTACTTTGGGCTTCGTTAACACTTTTGATACATAATACTGCTCCGTAATTTGTTTTTGAAGGCAACCTATCTTGTACTGAGTAGAAGCTTGACCAAAGCCTTATATTATTATTATTCTTCTCGGGAAATGTCTCTATATATGGAATAGCATCGTCTCCTCGTATCTAAACCTGCTTTAAATGATAGTAACTTAAATAATTCGTTCGTAATCCTGCTCCTATACTCATCGGATTATCATGAAAGTTTGGTCAATTATTTGATGAGTCGGGCGGTGGTCTTTTGGGACCTAGACAGCGGGTCCCGAACGCCACATTGGATTTAATTTAAGGAGGAAATCGGGACCAATTGTTGACCGCGATTCTGTCAATACAAAACAGGAACTTTGCGGGCCGTAATATTTTAGACTGTCCACTACTTAGTTCTTTTTAGAAAGAAGAAGAAGCATTGCATTGCAATGCATGCTGGGAACAACTCGATGTCGATGTTAGAATCCTTACCTCTCCCATATAATTGTCTGATGAGTTAAGTGGGATCCTGACCAAACTGTCTGGATAATGGTGAGATGAGTGTACTAGCCGGCTTAAACCGGTCATCCCTGGTATTAAGTCTAATAGTCTCGGTGCCGCTATAGGGTCATCAGGATTGTGTTTCGAAAGTTACAATATACGTCCTATAAATTCCCTTCTACTATGATAATGTATATTAAACTGCCTCTCGCTGTCCGTTGTCGTATCACAGGGGACTACTATCTACTGAATCGCATTGCTATTGGTTATGTATGGTCGCAAGCGCAATACGTTTATTTTGACAAACAATGTGGAACGTTATTGAAAGCAATCCGTTTGGCGATGGTCTGAATTTTCTGGACAATCGTGCGCTTATTCATTTGTCACCGGATCGAGATCTAAGATATTGTGTTCTTGTCCACTCTCGCTTCAAACTTTCCTGCTGTCTCTCTATAGAAAGTGATTCATGGCCCATTAGGGGCTGTTATCGTCGACACGGTAAAATCTTAATGCAATCATATCAATAATCATTTGGCAGCCAAATTTGTTGGCATTTAAAAGGACATTTGAATTCGCTAGAAGTAATTTATCATTAGATAACGCTGCTGGTCTGGTCTGGTATAACTGCCTTTATAGCGTGGTTACGTGATTGTCGTCTTTATTATAAGTAATATTATATACTTACACAGGGTAGCAGCTAGGTATATCTTTTTATAAAATGCGTTCTGCGTTCAGGATTCTGAATCGGGATTGCCTTACGCTTTCCTCTTACAGTTTCGTTCAGACAACCCTTCAACGTTACCTGTATTCTAGACTGGTAATTATTAGTAGTTTCGGGGACCGAATGAAGTCTCGTCAAATTGAAACTGTTTGGGTAACAACAAGATATAAAAAAAGTTACAAAGTGTCTTCGATCTGCAAAATATATATCAACATTATTTAAGACTATTTCCGATATAGGTACATTATTAGTTGTACCTGTAATGCTAATCACCCTATTCTATTATTTAGGCTGCGGTGTAGCCACCGTGTCTAGGGTTACATTACAGGCAGCGCAAGAGTTGCGCCACGCGCCCTGTGGCTGCTTGTGACATGTGTAAACTATCCCTTTATTTTAACACTTTCAACTTAACTCGAGTTTAGTGATTGCACTAATTTTAGGGATTTTTTTAGCTTAGCTCTAGAAGAATAAAGATGAGCAATAAAAATGATAGTAAATCAAATCACACATTCAAACCCATTAGATCTTGGCCCAAAATGGCCTAAAAATATAAGAACTTCGAACACAAGATTTCCAAAACGTTGATAGTTACGTCGACGGATATTCATTCAGTCTTAGAGTGATTACTTATTTTCTCTTTCTCGTGTTTACCCACTCCTCTACAAAAATTAACTCCTACGTACTTATAGTGACATGTCCCCGGGCTCATTAACAAAGCAATTAAAATAAGTGAAGTATCGAGTAAATCGTCATCTTGGTTTACCTCGCAAGGTCGCGCCCACGCACCTGACTCACTGTTCAAACACCATTACAATTTACACTTGCAACGATCGTTTTGTAGCTTAGTAAGGTTCTATGCAGGTGTATTGACTTAGTTCATCTAAGCTGGATCTTCAGATGAAGATTTAGGCTGCAATTAGAGAAGGTCTTGACATGCTTGTGGAATTTTTACATTGGTCATGTTAATAAAAGCATCGGATGGATAGAAATGAAAGATAATAGTACTGTTATCTACGAATATCCTCTTTAGCCTGCTATAAGGTTTTTTTATAGCACTGAGGTGGCAAACAAGCATACGGCCCGCCTGATGGTAAACCGTAGTACCCCATGGACGCTTGCAACAACAGGGGTATCACTCAGGTTGTAGGATGATTGGAAATCAATTTACTGCCATGGGGTCCAGAGGCTCATCTGCTGTACAAGGAGGTCTCGCGACGATTGATTGAGGCCTCCGGTGACAAGAAGGCTGGAACATATTTTGCGCAAAGGATCAGCATTGCCATACAGCGGGGCAATGCTGCCAGCCTTCTTGGCACCCTCCCGCGTGACAGCGATTTGGGACAAGTGTTTTATTTTTTTATATTAGTTTAGTTTTTTTTAGTTTTAGATTGTCCCACACAAATTGAAATCTACTGCAGGATAATATATGTTTCATTATCGTTGAACTGTAAGAAAGGCATAGTAAAGTTTATCTGGGGTCAACAAAGAATTTGTTAAAAATACATTAAATTGGCAAAGGTTTAACAAATGGTTGCTATTTCCAAACTCCAAAAATGTCAGGGTCGCCAATAACGCTAATTTAGTGTTGGAAGCAGGAGAACATACAATAACAGTCAGTGGTCATATACACATACAAAACGATGCATATGAAACAGATTAATTTTTTAGAGTGAAGCATTTACTTAGTAAGCAAAAGTGAAGAAAGTTTTTCTTAAAGTAAATAGGGCTATGTAATATTCAGTGAATAATAATAATGCTTGGACAGCGCCATCTGGCCCCAACCTCAGCAAAGCTTGTACTATGGGAACCACCAGCTGATACAATACCTATATATACATTTTCTTTTTGTAACTACATACTTATAATATATACCAAACACCCAGATGTGTTTGTTACATAATGTTTGCGGCGGCGGGAATCAAACCCGCGACTCTTAGCGTAGCAGTCAGGTATATTAACCACTAGACCAGCGGTCTCATGAAGTCTCGTCAAATAGTGTAGATAATACTTAATTGAAAACATGCTGATGATAGATAACATAGTATAAGGTATAACGCGTTGAGCACGTACACGTCGCGTGCGCACGACGCGGGGCGCGGACCCCGGCTCGGTCGCGTCGCGTCACGCGTGCGTCGCAAACGCACATTTCCCTACTTTGTACTATCATAATCGTCAATAGACCCTTGTTGTGATATAAATGATATGAGAACTTGTAAGGAATATCATATTACCTTTAAGTTTGAAGATATAATCAAATTCTTTGTTAACAACGATCCCACAGACAGACACATAGATAAGAAATTATAACAACACTTTTTTGCGTCGAAAGTAAAAACACTGTACCAACGTTTTCTAACTTTACAGTGATTAAGCACACCATGAGCTTAAATAAAGAGCCGGAATAATGGGTTTCCCATTTAAAAATAACTGGAGCCGGCCGACTGGGGACTGTGTGAATACCTTCACTTCGCAGTTGGCAGATGACATTGCTTTGTTTTGGCGGTGGCTAAGGGCCAGAGCTCCTTGAGGATACATCATGTTAGGCCGCAGGAATCTGATAGGAATAAATGCAATTTTGAGCATTTTATTAAACTTAATCATAGTTTATCTTGTGGAAGGTGATTTCATTCATAAAGGCACATAATGGCTTGCTATTTGCAGGATTTGGTCGTGTGAGGTGAGGTGTATGCGGAGTGTGTAGGCGCAGGTGACGTCACCGCGTCGCGAACATCCCTTATAAGGCGCCAACAGCCTTCGATCTGGTAAATCGACGCGATGTGTAATGGGCGTGGATAAACGATAATTTTCTACTACATGCAAACACTACTGAGTTGTCTGATAACTAATAGTTATAAGTTGCATGTTTTTTATAAAATTGACAATTTAGCTTTCGGTATTAGCAAGCACGGCACATACACCGGCAGATCCGCAATGAATCAATGGTACCCTGACATGGAAGATAGCTGCAGGCCCTGGAATAACAAGCAAACGTTCCGCCTGATGGTAAGCAACATCGTTTTACAGGCGCATTGCCGACCCTGCACATCTCTCCATACACTTCTTACCGTAATACCCTGTTTTACGTACGTGTTCATTCCGCAGCCTAGACCTATCTACAGAAGTCTCAACCCTGAACAAATAATTAAATTCTACTCATCTTTTAAGAAGATCATCCAAGGTCATTAACATGTGGTTTTATCACAGAATTCATACATTCCATTTGTCAATGTTGAAAAGGCAAATGTTCCATTTTGGGAGGCGCGTGGGCCTTGTGGATGATCAATATGATATAATGGATCACGGCCCACGCGTGGGCAATGTTTCATCGCCAGGTGCCAGACAAACAGGCAGACAAGTAACGGGTCCCTTGGCCTAATGGGGCTCATTACGAAGACCCATTTAAATCAGTTAAGTACTAATTCAACGGCCCGAGGCGGTGTATATATTTTTGGCGTCCTACACGCGTAACAGTTATTGCAGCTCGAAGAGTTATTCCGCATCAATTGGATCCTTTTGTTGTAATACAAATTATAATGGCAAAGGTCTGCAAGTTTAACGTCTCAATCGTAAACGTCAGAAATGAGCGTCATAGTTACTTCTTAAATGACTAAAGAAATGTGTGAGGTACGCACGCATCAATAAACTTGGCTGTAGCTCAAATTGAGGGCTCAGATTGATTTCAATTGGAGCCGCCCGACTGGGGACTGTACCTCCGCCTTACAGAAGACCGCAGTGAAATAACACTAATTGATGTAGTATTGTGTTCCTGCGGTGAGTAAGGTTACCAGTGCTCTACGAAGATACGCTGGGCTAGTAGTAATGCTGCTAGCACAGTGAGTCCTCATCAACTGGTTGGCACCCCGTAAGTGATACCCCTGGTATTGCTAGCGGCTATAGGCTACGGTGACTGCTTACCATCAGGTGGGCCGTATGCTTGTGTGCCACATTAGGGGTATAAAAAAAATTAAAAGGAAAATTATAGGTAAAACAAAGGGTCCAGTTAATTTCGGTAAAAAACTTAAGCCTTTAACCAATTATATGAATCTGACACTTTGCAGATAATTTATTTGGAGAGACGCAAAATAAGGTCCTCATGAATTATGCAATATTTTTGTCTTGTATCAGATTTAAGTGTTGGAAAACGATAATGGTTTACGAGCGGCGGCGGTGGCGGCGGCCCGCCGACGCGCGAGTGGGATCAACACCATCGAGGAAGGCTTAGCGGCTAGAGTGATTGACGTTTTGATTGATCACTACAACCAGCCATTAGTCAGTGTTTACATTTAAACTGTTATCGATTTCAAGGCTCTGTTTATATCAGCAACTAAATTGCGAAGAAGAATCAAATGTTGCATGTGTCATAATTTTGCATCGTCCAAAGTGAAGCAAATTCTAGATAAAAAGCTTCATTATCCTTCATAAGCATATTGTCACCCGGAGGTATTTCATACCCGACTACTGTGAAAGAAAAAGGAGGGGTACTTAATATTGGATCTGAGGAAGGCGCTCTATTCTTCCTACGTCTTGAGGGACTTGGCGTGATGCATCTATTTTAGCCATGTTTTTACTCGCCTATCATGGATTCTGATTGAGCTTCATTATTTAGCGGCGTGTGTTGTCTTGTCGACAGTGGCAACAATAGCTGAGTCAGCAGCGCATTGTTCGCATTAGGAGCTGCTGCGGCGCCTCGGCTGATTGTGATGCTAATGTGCACGTCACCGGTCACTGACGTCATGGCATAGGTGATGCCTGTAACAAATACTCCGCTGTTTTCTTAGCTCGACCTATTGCTAACACTAGCTGCAAAAACTGCGTTAGTGATGAATATACGATCTGAAATCACAGGACTCATTGTAGCATAATAGGTCTTTAGTTTTATTATCTCCCTAATTCAACGTATTTTTATACCACTAAGGTGACAACACTTACGGCCCGCCTGACGGTAAGCGGATACCGTAGCTTATGGACGCTTGCAACACTAGGAGTATCACTCGCGCGTTGCCAACCCTAAAAAGTCCCTGAGTTTGTTCTACCGCGTCACCTGTTTTATCCCTATAATAGTCTTACTTCATCGTATCTCGGATATGATAGACAACATTACAAACTAGCATAGGTACATAATTACACGATCGAGCAGATTTCCTGATGCTTAAGCTGATTAATGGTGAACAATTTGAAAACCAACATATTTGAATGGCTACTAAGGTGTATGACGAAATCTGTGGTGTGTACCTATATAATAATATGTTTATTGATTGTAATATACCAATCGGGTGGGAGCAAGTAATTCATTAATCATATGGCTAATCATTGATGATTTTTTCCGAGGGATAGCCCAGATAACACATTTCGAAATGAGTCAAAATACCAATTAATCATTTTGGTTTAGATTCTTTCTATATCAATGTTGAATGAAATACATCTGAAAGTCTGCTAGTTTACTTTGTATGAAGCTAATCTTGATAAAATATATACAGTTATGGTGGGAACCAAGTAGACTAGCCAAAGTTTTTTTATAATATTCAATTTAATTATGAGCCCGTGTAGTAAAGGTATTGTTGGTTTGAGTTTTATTCTCTAGACAATACATCCAGTAGAAGACAACAAGGCTGTTTTCCATAAGGAAACAGTTATCACACTACATGACACTTCGACACGGCGTTTTCGGATAAAATTAGCACGCATTGACGTAAACAACTCGGGAGGATCACCATTCGGGAACAAGGATGAATAGGATCACTATCATACAAGTACCGTTCCAATGTTGAATTGCTTGAACCACGAAACACTAATTTATGAAGATTAAGACATGGTTTATACTTTGTGGATAATTCTAAACGTAAACCAAATGACCGCAATTCTGAGTCAATAACGTGTGAAGTTTATTATGTTTCAGGCTAAGTTGTGATGGTAACTGGTTCGTAGTTTTCCTCATTGCTGTCGTTAGAATGGTAAACGGTCGTCTTCAAGTGCAATCAGAGCTTGTCCAAACAAGGTCTCAGGTGTCGCAGCGTGCAGTAACTACAGCTTGTAGTGTGAAGGAATAAGTGGGGACAGATTTCACAATAATTAAGTTAAAATCGTGGCAGTCTGTGGCAGTGGCTGCCCTACAGATGATCAGGGCTCAAACTCCGGTTTGAACGGATGAATTTTTAAAAACTACAGGGATTATTATACACATAAACCGAACGACGTATATGTGAATTCGCAATCGTGATGAGGCTGGCCTGAATTTTTCAATGATTATATAGTACTTTACTAATTTAATGACATGGCTGGTAACATGATGAGTGTAATTTAAACTGTGGTGCACATCACTTACTTAATGATATTATAAAGTATTAAGATGGCACCCTTGTTCTGCCAAAAAGACCGTTTTATTTTTTCTTATTAATTTTACTGTTATTCTTTTAGGTTGGTGTATGGGTTTTCAGAATGAATCGGTTTAAATTGTATTTAAAGGTTTCCTCACACTTTCTGCTTTAAACTAGTAACCCTAATTGCATATTCTTCGTTGTATAATAACACATACGCAGTCAGTACATAAGCAAAGCTGTCCAAATGCCTGAAATACTTGAGGACAGTTAGCGGCCATATGTAGCAGAGATATGGGCTGACTGCGTCGAAAGTGGTTACTGAACATTTGGAATGTTTGCCCCCATATTCGGTGGTCCTGCTGAGCGTGTGTTATATAACACTAGTGCGCAAGCGCATTTACTACATCCGTATTGCATAGCTACGTGTATCTATGCCAGTCAGCGAATAAGCAGATTCACAATCCATCTCAGCTTGAATCAGATTACATTCATGTCACAAATAAGCATAATTATGGCATACATGTAATGAAAGTCTCAAGAATATGAAAAGGAATGAATTTAGATACACTGGAGACAAACCAAAGTAATTAGGTGAATGTTGACAAATAACTGCAGATATATGACAATATATCTATCCTACAGCAAAGATAGGATTAATGCAGGTAAATGAAATTATTCATCCTACAGAAGTGAAACAAAAGATTTAGGCACTCCCAAACATGTTGAACTAACCTAAACCATAACTAATATTGTTCTGACTGCATAAACTATACTTCACATTGCACTGCACAGACTGCAGACACTTGAGAAAATAGTCCGTGTGACTTTCTGGGCCGTGCGTGTTATATTTACGAACCATTGCTTGTATGTATTTAACGCAAATTTAACGTAAAGCATTCCTTGTAAGGTATTTTATGGTGCCCTAAAATAGTTAATATCATGTCAATTGCAATATGTGCAATGATTTACAAGCTGCTGTGCGCAATAAACTACCTATGTAGCCGTATGGCGGTCGATACATTCATAGTTTACGAGTTTGCCTTTTTTAGCTAAAGGGGCTAAATGAGTTGTGTTTTGTCTTTTTTATTTAAGTACGTTATTTAAATGCGTGGTCGTTTTATTGCTTGTATCTCCGTCATTGATATAATTACTGCATCCAGAACATTATCGTAGACCTTTTTCGGACTTTCTCTCGATGCAGTGTCACCGTCAGGCATCAAAGCTTTTATACTTGCAGTACCATCATCATTTTCATCACCACTATTTGTATGACTTCTGAAATTAAAAGATACATGAGTAGAGTAGTATCATAAATTCCTGGTCAATTATTTAGCGATCATAATATCTTGGATCGATATAGCAATAATTAAAAAAGATAATATAGATTATTCTATTACTGTTCCCCGGTATGGTATATAATTGTTTCCAATAAGTTCCTAAGACATGTACATATCTATCCGCCACGTTTGTATAACACGAGGATAGGCCTGGAGCCATTAGAACCGTAAACAAGAACCCAAACAAGCCTTTACCAATAAATAACGCTCTTAAGACTAATTGGTCGGCACAAGTGAGGTCAGTTCGCTTTCTCGGAACCCAGGCGATAATTTTAATGTGGTAG
Source organism: Falcaria lacertinaria (assembly GCA_951449985.1). Lineage (NCBI taxonomy): Eukaryota > Metazoa > Arthropoda > Insecta > Lepidoptera > Drepanidae > Falcaria > Falcaria lacertinaria. The sequence goes on from OX602121.1 coordinate 157,614, forward strand.
GGTGCGCGAGAGTCCGCAGCGAGAGGGTCGAGGGAGGAGCAGGCGCGCGCGCATCCCGCGGTTGCAGGCTGTGGCTGCGTCGGAGTGGTGTGGCCAGGCCGCCGCGCCGGCAGGACAGGACAGTGATCGCTCGGACGCCACACGCGCCGCACGCTGCTGACAGCCGCTCGCTCTTACCACACCGCGAAAAAACAATAAAACTAATCGACCCCGAGTGACCCCAAAAGTGCATACCGAGCGGCCGACACGAACGAAACGACTTCGCGAAGACACTACTCACGACCAAAATTAATAGCACTAACACCTCGCTTGCCAATAACACATGCGAGCTTAATTTAGCTGGTAATATTAAAATTACAATTAACATAAAAGGTGAACTCATTGAAACATTAGACTGTGCGCTCGAGTATCTCGAGTAACGTTTGAGAATAGTTTTAAATGTTAACGGGCGGTCTTCAATAGAGCAGCCGGAGGCGGGTACCCGCGACACAGGTGAGTCCGATACATTTTAAGTAAATAAGTTATGTTAGTATCTCATGTCTCACTCAGCTGAGTAACGAAATGGCTGGGGTTCTGACAGTTGTTTTTTACACGTGTCTGCACATATATTAGTGTTACGTTCCATTCATGTATCGTCACTGTAGTTATTAGACTCTGTGTCTGAGCCGCTTTCGTTAAATTTGACTGTATAAGTATCTGTTTTACTGTGATTGTGATCGAGATTATTTGTTGATGCTCGATCGTAACCTTCAGGTGACGAGTGTCGGTGACATGTTTACTTACAGTTTGTTTGTTTCGCTAGCGGAATGCGCCCGGCTTTGTTCTGCGCTGTGTTGTCATCATAACAAATATCTTGGGCTTGTGTGTGTCGAGGCTGGCTGGGATCACTGGCGACTGTTTGTTCACCTGCTGCCGGAATTCCTATTTGACTCCAGTTAAAATGCGATACTAATTTGAGTCCATTTGATAGCAATATGTTTATGTGAACAAACATACCGTCATTTGCTTCCTATATCTAAGATCCCACCTATTTTAACAGGTCTTGTAAGATCAATGGACCTATGTCCTACAACATTTTCATTGACTTCATGTAAGATCGAATTTTGTTGAATTTGTAAAGTGTTCTTCAAGTCATTCAATATTTAACCATTATATTGTACATCTTGTCCAAAATAAAATGGTCTGTATTCTATAGAAGGTACCGACTGCGAATGCTTGCATTTTGTAATATTTTCCGGAACAGTATCGGAGTGCAAATCCTGCTCCTCCCACACGCCGTATATAAATAGCTGCTATAGCAAACCTTTACAGAACCTGCAAGGCGGGTTCACGAGGCCCGCTCGCTAACCCGAGCTTTTTTACTCGCCAAATTATATTACGTGAACCATACATGCATATAGTTGCATCAGAGCTATTGGACTAACCTCCATTCTCAGCAATTATAAATATCACGCCAATTTCCATGTATTGACACTTAACAATCCAAGAAGCAAGAGAAGTAATCTGAGCTTTGTTGAAAGAGATACATACCGTTACGAAAGAATGTAAAGAAGATAAAACTTAATGGCTGATACCATAGCGGGCAGCGTAAATCAAAGTTAGTGATAAATTTGATTTACCTATATGAACTAAAGCCATATCTGCTGGGATCATTTGATACACAAATCAACTGTAGTATAAAAAGAAAATTTTGCAAACTATGATTATTTTGAAGGCGTAAGTCGTAACAGTGATATAGTGATGGTAGATGCTAAAAATATGGTTGAGGATAATTTTATATGCTTAATAATATTCATTTTAAGCTCATGTCCATCCTGTATTGATCCAAGTGCTCATACGTGTTGACAGACATGTCGGAGTTTTTGGCGGGAATCGGCGGAGCGGTTGAGTTTTTTTTCCAGTGTGTCGTAAATTGTGTTATAGTGATCTTTAATGTGTATTTTTGGTGTCGATATGTGCAGTAAAGTTTCATTTAGTGACTGATTTATAGGAGCATTGGAAATAATGCCATAATACGACTTTTGGGTTAAGTGATTTATCATTTTGGTCAATAGGTTACCTCTAATCTAAAGGCGTGTTACGATCTGCTACTGCCGTGGGTTGTCTCCAGAAACTCCATTGGGCGTTAGAATGCATGACACTAGGCATTTTAATGCGGCAAACACGAGAAATTTTGCAACATGAAAATTCTCTAACACTCGACACTGGCAAAAATAGTCCCTGAAGGGATTGATTGCCATACTTAGGAAGAAGAATCACTAATTTAATCACTATACCAATTTCCCAAATGAAGTCGTGATTACACGCCTAGTAGATACAACCTCATCTGTCCCAAAAGAATGCGTACTCCGTGGTCACAGGTTTAATAGATATTTTAAATACTGTGTTGTGGTTTCTTCCGTAGGAGCTTCCTTCCGCAGAGGCTCAGGTAAGGAGGTTGAACTAATTAATATAAGGCTTATTATGAAGGGTGTAAGGAGATTAGTGCAGGATCGGCAATGTCTACAGAGTGCACGGTAATCGCTTACCAACAGGCGGGTGGGATGGTTGTTTGTCAATTTTGTGGAGTAATGAGTCAACAACGGTCATGACCACCGCCTGTCGTGGATTGATCGCTGAGGATAACGTTATCATCACCATATCGATTTCTTTTGAAATCCTCAGACGCGTAGGTTTGAGTAAGGTCGCGGGTGCAGCTGTGCACATTGCACGCTGCCTCTCGCTTATGTCACTTTTATTGTTTTGACTCCGCACTGAGGCTATCGGTGTGTTGCCGCAATTATATTTCACCACCTTAACTTGTGGCGTGGGATGGCAACACGATTCCATTCTTAGACAAATTATTTTTGTTCTATCTTTGATTTTTCTTTCTCTTATTACGTTTTCTTTGAAATCCATCGCTTGGGACTATTTACTTGTTAGCTAATCCTTTTAAGATTCAAAAATCTTCTACTGAATATTTAGTTTTCGTAAAGTTTTCAAATACGTTTATTATCGTTTCATTGCGTCGGACTAGCAGTAAAATTATATCTACGTTACAAGATCCTGCAGCAGTATTTGCTTACTGTAGTATATCGTCAATGCCTACATCGGTACTTTTGTTATCGTCTAGCAAGCAGACGGTTGTAGGAGCTATCAATGTATTACCGTCAGCAATGTATAAATGCTTTCCTTTATTTAGACTAGGTATTTGTTGTAATTGTTCTCTTCGCTATAATTAAATGTTATCAGGTGAGTGAGAGAGTACTTGAAAAGGAAATTGAAGCATTACAAAAACTAATGGCTTTCGATGTTAACTAATAGAATTAATATACCTACTTAGTTGGAAAATAAATGTTTTAGCACACCTTGCGACTTTGTCCTTTTGGCAAAAATGTTACGATGCTAATTAATTACACTAAGCAACTGGGACTTACTAACATCGGCGGTAACCCACCCGACTACTGGCCAGAATTAAGGTTGCTTAGCTTTACATGTTGTAGAATATCTACCAAGATCTCCTCAATCAGACAAGACAATGTTGATAACCGCAATAAATACGCGGTCTTTTCAGAAATTTAAAACGACCACCAAAAAAGTTCCATTTGTCACATCAAATGATACTTAAGTCATGATAAAATAATAACAATTTAAGTCTTTATTAATTACCTGTCGGCCTAATTCCATTAACGGGTTCCTAAGCCTCTGACTAATTAAAAAACAATTTATTACGATGGAGTTGCCTAACGCATAGACAACCTCTAATGCAACTCGTAATGCGTTTATCAAAACATTCCCTTAGAGTGTACGTGTTCTATCTGATTCATTTATTGTTACAATACTATTATCTCTCACGTTTCTCAGCTTGCTTTTATTTATTTAAATTATTTTGTTGTACAGTGGAGCTGGATTTGCATATTTTGGTAGTCAGCTATTTTTATTATCGTGCAAGAGGCGGCTCTACATGATGCTTGGTAGAGTCATTTACGTCAAATAGTTATTTGAAGAAGTTTGAACTCAACTTACAATTTCATATCTTAATGTTTTCTCCCACACTTGTAACTTGACTCCCTGTAAAGTGTATAGGTAATACAATAACCACTGTATTAGCTCATAATTATTTATTTATTTTATTAAATATTATTATTTTATACCACTAAGGTGGCACTCAAGCATCTGATAAGCGGTCACCGTAGCCTATGGACGCTTGCAACACCAATGGTATCACCATTATATACTGCAATGGTAAAAATTTGCAGTCGGTCTAATGGTAAGCGGTCACCGTAACTTACAATATTATGTTAAAAGAAATAGCTATATAAAGAACAGGAGATAAAGCCTATTCATTCGTTCCAAGCTAGAATCGAACCTGCAATTATGTAGCTCTAACTCAGGTTAGGCATGATGAGGCTTCGTGATAATAATGATGAATTACATTCAATAATGACCGTGGATGAGGTGTCAACCAAATGTGGAGGTGACAACAGACTCGAATCACGGACAGCCGGACATAATTGGTATCTATTAGCGTTCTCAGAACAGCATACTGAGATGAGTGTCATAGGGACTTATTAAGGATCTAGTAGGAGTGTTTTTATTTATTTTTTAGGACAACCAACAAAAATACACTAGAAATTGCAAAATAACACAGAAATATTATCTAAATGTTGTCTTAATTATTAGCCTATAAGCAGTGGTAGCCGCCACTGCTTGCTTTATAAGCGAAAAACACGTAAAATTTTAATATAATTTAAAAAGAGTTAATCCCATGACCAAATACAATTTCATCCAAATCAACCCACAATACAAATTTGGTCTGCACGCATTTCGTCAAATACATACGCAAATAGCCCGATTTTCAATCAGGTGCGTTCGAGAAAATAAGGAACTATAATAAAAACAAATGAGATTACCTTTTTCTACATTGATAAAAACTAACATACCAATGCGCATTGATCTGTATTTGTGATTAGTCAGAAGTTATAAATATAGACGTATATTTTATTGTGGTGACCGACGTAGCAAATAATGTAGCATGCTTGGACTTGATGGAATGATAGGCATGATTTAAAGACGCAGGGTACTTAATATCTACTCTGAGATTAAAGCGTTGATGAAAAAGACAGAGCACTGAGTTTCTTGCCAGTTCTTTTCAGGTGGTTTTTTTTCCCGATTCGGTGGTAATTTAGACCTTCATAATGCCTTATTAGGGCTTAATCGGAATAAATGATTTTTGATTTTGGAGATCGGTTTCCTTTCCCGGGATTATTCTTCCACGACACTTTTGTTTTCATTGTAGGGCCGGGTAATAATCCTACATTTGCCATTACTCTTTTTTAAGTAGATAAATAATGTATTATATAACAGGTATATATAAATGTTTTCCAATTCCTGTAAGGAGCCTTTAAACTACTACGCTGCTGATGCGCACAAAACTTGTTTCGATAAAAATGTGTTCTAATTAATTCACAGATAAAATGAGCGTAAAGTTCCTACAACAGTGTGTTATTGCGAGTGGAGGTTGTTATGTACTTTTAAATAGTTCACACCTTTTTCGTTAAAACGTTTGCATAACAACGATAATCTTTGTCAAATTGTCACTTACCTGTTCAAAACACTTAACAAAAAAATTCGCTGTATTTAATTGAAATTTTACGTACACTATGTGTTGCGTTCTGCTCCGTTAAATTGCTAAATATGTTTCGATAATTAATTTTGATAATACTTATTCAGCAAGGATGACATTAAAAAGGTACTTTAGATGCCACATAAATCCATATAATCACGCCAAGTCGCTCACGGGGTAGGCAGCGATGGTGCACCATGTCTCTTGACTTACACTCTTCTTCAACATTCATCAATTTCTTGATACATTCTAGTTGATTCCGAGTACTCTTCATCTTTCCCTAGTGATTGACTTTATAAACGCAGATAAAATCAGAACACACAAGAATCTTAAACTTTCCCACCCATATCGGGTCAAGTTGTCTTCGCTCCCGCGTCCACAGTGCATCCCATTAGCGGCTGTCTAATGGTCGGTGACCACTGACCACTGAACACACGCAACACGCTGGTCAATTAGACGAACACGCCTGTGGTCGCACCCGCTACTATGTCGGTTTCTCTATTCAAGCGACGCGACTACGGTGCTTAAAGCATGGTTTTGTTTTATTGTCCCCCGAGAGGTGTTAGAATTTGTTTGAAATAAACACCTTTACTTTAAACATACACAGATATGTTGTGTATGTATATTGCTTTTCTTTTATTGACACACCTTTCATATAGTGAAGTAGTATGACTGGTGCAGCGCTAGATGTCACTTTAAATCAGTGCGTAGTGGATGTATTTAAATAAAGGTATGTGTGTATTTCATCAGTTGTCTGGTGAGACTTTGTGTAAGCATTGCTTACTTTGAGACCAATGTCCGAACATTATATTGTTTCTCCAACCGCGACGTTGAGTCTCGATTTTCAACGTCGACCTTACAATATGAATTAGCACATCTGTATGTTGTTTTTCTACCACGTGTTTTCTATAAATAGTCTCACCAAACCTGTCCGCTGATTTAACAACTACAAAAACAAAAATGGTCACAAATATCATTAAATGTTATAAATCCTACCAGGCCATTAACAAGGCGTGTTCTCCCACCGTCTCCTCCACAATAACTTGACCACTGATGGTAAAGGTTGAGCGACAAACAAGCGTAGCGCAAAATAATATATCACTACGTTGGCTGACCATTAGCACGACGGCGACGCGTGCACGTCCAGCCCACGGCTGCTCACCGTACCAGCAGTAGGGTTTTCAGCTCTGAAAGTCGGTCTAGGAAATCAAGGAAAGCAGTATACTAAAAAACAAACCAAAAATAAGATTTCTTTTTAAGCTATTGCATAGCTTTTATCGCGGGCCTTGAGCGTGGGGACCGAATCCAGAAATTCCATAACGAAAAAAACCTAACACCCCCCACTCCGACCGGCACAGCGGTGATACTTTTTAGTTCCATCTATCGATAAATACCAGAACTTTTAATGACTTTTTGAAATATCACGCTTGTCTCTTTAGTTCAGCAACCCGCCTTTAGGTGGCATTGGTTGTATTGGAAAACTACCGTAATCAGCTGTTTGTGAGAAAGTATATAGGTATATAAAAAAATACTGCATTAATAAAATAAATAAATAATTATAATTGCATAAGTTGATAAAAAATGCTATGCAATAGCTTTACCGCGGCAGTCTCCGAGTGCCACACCTAATTTTTTTTCATAACTTTTAGTTGAACAGTAATATACTACTTCCTTTAAGAATACTGAAGAGAGATTACCTCTTAAACATAAAAATTTTGTCATGCTGCTACTGACAATCATCTCTTTTTAGTCAGTTTATTTATACACTGTGTGTTTCTCGCATATTTGAATGTTAGTTCGTGTTACTTTACTCTATGTAACTACTGTAACAACTATGGCTGTTACATTTCTTTCTCTACCTATCCATGCATGTATTTTTTTAGCTGATGGCCCACGCTTTTTGACAGCCCATAATAAGGTTTCAACTTGCAAGGACATTGCTTCAAAAACATTCAGATGCTCTGCATATTTTCTCTTATAACAATTATGGCAACTTGCATTTCAAAGCTAGCTATATTGTTGTCGCTTCCCAATGCTAACTTAATATAATTAAATCAACCAACCATAGCATTATAATATGTTATTTGTGATTTAACTGACATGAGTGGTGATAAAATTCATCGTCAAGTAAAATTTTGTTTAAGGTCTGTAGGGACCGTGGTTGGTTGCTCTCATTGTGGTGCCACCAGATTGGGGATGACGTCACGGACAAACCGGTCGCCACAATCAGTATTAAGCACGGCCTGTGAGCCGCGAAGCCTGCAAACATCCTAAGTGGGTGGGAAAGAATATTTTTAGCATTAATTTATTTTATTATTCGCAAATACAGGTCATTTTACATCCTTGTGATCAGTTTACAAATTAATATGATGCATTTGAGTCGTTAAATGGTTACATAACAGTTTACAGCACCAGTTAAAATTATCTCCGTACAATAATTGTCTGAATAAAATTCGCTCTCTATACCAAACAAGACGTCGTATGTGTTATGCAAATCGACAGATATGCTAAATAACACGTTCACTAACATTACTTTATGTCTTGTTTAGTAAATTTGTTTTGATCATTGGAGACAAGACGAAAAGACAAATATCAAATACAGTTTAGCAAGTATGTTAATTATATAAGCTAGCAATATGAGAGCTTACTATGACAACAAAATGTAGGTATGTGATACCCGTAAGTCAACCATTTATTCGGTCTTGATATAAAACTTCATCGACAAATATATAGCGTCGGCTGTCCAGTCGACAAATTTCTCGACGGTCCATTGTAGTAAAAAGTAAAATGTGTAGTGTGTGAACCCTGCTTCCAGGTGTACTTGAGGTAGTGAGATCAATGCGATTACGATCGAGAGCAGATAGTGGCGTCATGGGCACTTAGGACGATAATGTCGCTTGGGTCTAGACACACGAGGCAGGTTTTATGCGAGAACAGACAGACCAGGCAGACAATCTAGCGCCTAGATTTATAGTTACTACGTAAGCATGTTTAATCAGCAGACATTTAAGTTAAGACATTTCGCTATGATATCTTTCGTCTCATTCATCGCCGTGATAATATTTTTCATTGGAGGCAAAATAGATTTGGATCGATCGCAAAACGCGGCGTTTAGCCCGTTACATTAGGACACCTTTATGCGTAGGCGCATGGAGCGAGCGATTGTTTCATCTAGCGGGCCACCCCCGCGGCCATTAGCGGCCTACAGTGAGCCCGGCGCGCGCGCACTCGGGCGGCCGGCCGCCTCGACGACACATCCTTATACCGCTTACACTATTTACATTGGTAAGTGATTTACTTTGTATCCATATATTATTCGTATCCTTTATATAAACGTAGCTTTAATTAAAGGGACACTTTTAATTAAAGCTACGTTTCTACGCTTTGCTTCAGTACAGTTAAAGGTGATAGTGGTGGACGTAGGTTTATATTCAATAGCGAGAATAAATGAGATAACATCAACAAGGTAAAGTAACTCCGGTCGTGAATATAATTCATACTAATTCCTCAGGACAATATCAATTTTTTTCCGCAAAACGGTATGATGCAGTTTGTTTAACTTGTTTGTTACTTCAATAGTGATGTCATTTCCAATATTATTATTGGCAATCTTGAGCCTTGACACAAAGTCTTTTGTACAGGTTCATATTTATGAGACCTGCAAATAGCATGAGTAATGTGAATTCATTATATGTTATATAAGTATATATATATATGTTATATAATATAAGTGTTCCTCTGTTATTGGACAGTTTGTCTTTGTATCAATAATGATGTAGATCACATCACCAGGACCAGTGACCCTCGTTAGGGTGACGTGATGGGTCTTAGGCACCCTTTGATGGGGAAACTGATATTTCGTCAAGTGGTATTTAACATAACATAGGGATTAAGATATATTATATTTTGGTACTAGTCATCACGTTCAGACATATGACATATTCCACAAAAAAAATCCGTGTTTTCCTTCTATCTGAAACGAATTCCTAAATTAGGTAAGTGGCCGGCGCAAAAGTTTCAACAACCAATATAAGTCCCAGATCAATGTGTCTCACATATTCATACAGTAACCGCTATACTCACCTAAAACGACAACGAAGCAAACATTTGTCAAAGAATTCGATTCAAAGAAATGAATCAATGATTCAGCGAAGGTTCCGCGTCAGAGATAAAAATCTTATAAAATATTGCGAGAATTACGTGGCCACGGTCTCATCAATAATGAGGAATAAAGTTCGAATATGATACAAATGATGTTTGCAAATGTTTCATTATTGCCGATAGATTTACTTTTATCATTCGATTTTGATTTGTAATTAGATGGAGTCTCAATTTGCTAATGTTAAGCCGTGCAAGTCCCATGCTTTCTGATAACAGTCTCCAGCAACATGAACCTAGTCTCATACTTAGGTCTTAGGCACACTTAAGATATGAGCATTACATTTTATAAACATATCGCACAGTGCAACAACAATGACTGGGATCCTAGAAGAAACAGGTTCAAACGGTGCGCCGGCGCACCATCCGTGAAGGCTACGGTATGAGATGTTCTTCTACACACTGTCAGTGTGTATTAGAGAATATTACCCGAATGATGCAGGGTTAAGCTAATGCACACTATCATTAAATACCGAACGAATGGGCATCGAAACATTCAAACCGTATCAAAGTAAACTTAATTTCATAAAATCTCCATAAAATGTTAATGATTCACTTCTCTATAGTGAAACATATGCAAAATATCGTGTTCTTTGAAAATGTTTGAAATTTGAATATTCCAATCTCCTTCTAATATTAATGTGAACAGAATATTCGAATCCTCGCCAACCCTACTCGTAATATTGAGACATAAGTTCAGTTAATCTATTTGCCACTGTAGGTACAGGTTGTCATCTGAAGCGATATTATTTGAAATACATCTCAAATAATGACGTAACATATTGCCAAAACTGTAGAGTATTCTCTCGAGTGTAGGCCGAGGCACAGTCATTAAACACGATATGATTCTCTGCACACCTCGCCTCCACGCTATCATGTCCTTTCATCCTACAGATATATATAAATATATACAATCTGTTGTGGTCACCATCACAGCAATAACTTTGTCGATGTTTTTACATTACCCTTCTTTACCACAATGTTTTGTCATCCAGTCTCTATTCTTAGCTGTGCACTAAGAGCATCTATCGAGATTTTAGCGACTAATATCCGAAATGCAAACTGACTACGTATAAACTGTGTCCAGTCTATCTTTATTAAAAGTGGGTAGGTAATTAGCGGATAAAACAGAATCTTAAATATTGTAGAATGTAAGCAATATTGTCTGAACCGTTCAGTCTCTACCGTCTGAAGTGCTGTGTATCTTAAATTGAGTTCGTTGAGATATTTCTCCAGGATAAGATGTTTTCACATAACAGTCCTCGTATTTAATGCAAACTATCCGTGGATTTAGTAACAGCTCGTGGAAACATCGTCAGAGCGTGTTTTGAGAACCTCGCTCGCGTCGGCTCCAGTTTCATCGGAATAAAACATGAAGTGTTAGACATTTAGCTTGTTTGAAGCTGAGGGAATTGACATTTCAATTGGAATTTATTAAAAGAGAGGTAGATTGATGAGATTTCCCGTGGGTCTTCCCATTTAAATTAGAACCGCGCGACTGGGGACTGTACCTCCACCTTACAGAAGGCCGCAGTGATATAACACTACTTGATGTAGTATTCTTTTTCTGCGGTAAGTAGGGTTGCCAGTGCTCCACGAGGATACGCTGGGCTAGTAGTACTGCTGCTAGCACAGTGAGTCCTCATCAACAACCTGGTTGGCAACCCGTTAGTGATACCCCTAGTATTGCTAGCGGCTATAGGCTACGGTGACTGCTTACAATCAGGTGGGCCGCATGCTTGTGTGCCACCTTAGTGGTATAAAAAAAACCTTGCATGTTATTGTATGGTGGTAGTAGTATGACCGGCGCGGGCGGCGAGCATGTATGAAATGAAGATCTTGTTGAAATCACTAGATGCAAAAGAGGTGTGTAATTATAGAGTGAAATGACGATCTGCCTACCTCGATAAGGAGTTGGCGTGATGTGTGATGATATGCTATTGAAACAATAGGGAATACCTAGATCAACTTGAGTTATATGTATGTTCTATTTGGTACTGGTAAATAAAATATGCTTACAATCTGTTCTCTCATAAAGTGACGACGGTGGTAATATATCTGTGTATCTACACGTTGCCTGCAACTCTGCTCTTCTCGTTTCTGAGAAACTGTTCGTGCGCTTGATCAATTACATGATCAATTTACAAATGTTGTTTAACAAGCCATTTGACGATGAGATTTACAATCCAACTTTAAGATTGGAGGATGTCAATATGACTATGCTTTGAATTTAATATTTGTAAGACAGAAAATTAAGGTGACGTGATACTTTAGATAAGTAGATCATGTCAATTTTCTTGTCCGTTCTTTTGAAAATGTTATTCCTTGATGTTCCTTGGCCTTTCGCCTATGTCTTTTAATTAATTCCATCGAAATGTGTGTAAGCACCACACCTGGAATAGGTTGTTTGTTAGGAGTTACCGTTACTGTATGCTCAGAGAAAGGTTCGCCAAGTTACCACCACAGCGTATCATCTCCAAGCTCTGGTGCTTACTCAGTGCCATCTACTTTGGGAAACAGCAGCTGACACAATACTTTTTTTAATACTAAGCAGCCAGATGCAAAACAAATATGTTTGTCACGTAAATGTTTGCGCCGGCGGGAGTCAATCCGGCGACCCTTAGCGTAGAAGTCAGGTATACTAACCATTAGACCAGGGGCCTAACCATAGCTCCTTAAGCAATATTGTTTTCATCATACTCTGTCTTTTAGTACCACCAAGTCCAATATCATACTTTAGCTAGAGCTTGTGGTTGGCCTGCAGCTTGTGGAGGCTCTATCCCCAGTTAGGCGGCTCCGATTTTGAATGAGTGCTTCTGTTGTTAAGTGACGTGTGGTGTATGGTGTGTACAACACAATAAAATATCAAGGGCGTATACTAATAATGGTATTTGCATGATATTACATACCGCGAATATCAATAAAATAGTAATTTTGTTATTGTAATTTCATTGTCTATGTAGGTGTGTCGGTGCTTATATGGTAAATAGACTTATGCCTTCGAACATTTTTGGGAATATTTTACGACCCGTGTTCGGAATCTAAGAAATATCATCGTTTACCTGTAAATATAGCATCTAAGTATAACATATAATATTGTAATAAGATGTGTAAAGATATAATGATATGACAGTACATTAAATATGCCATCCCAAATCAATATTATAATTATTTTTTGTCCGTATTCGCTGTTTCTTTTGCAACAACACAAAAAATGTGTATCGACATACATTTGACATTTAAGATTATGTGCAAAAACTAATCGCTTTATTAATTTGTCTAGAAAAACAATGAATACATTCAAAGTATGACATTCTATTAATAATTTTGTAAAATTGTTTCTCGATAATGTTCGTCAAACAAGCATGCGGGACGCCTGATAGTAAGCGGTTACCGTAGCCTATGGACTCTTGCAACCCCAAAACAACCTAACCGACAAATACATAGCAGGGACATAAATAAACTACCGCTTGAAAAATACAAAGCACTGACTTGTTGCCGGTTCTTCTCAGGAGGAATTTGTATCCGAACCGAATATAGGCCTTCATAAGTGCTTCATTAGGGCCAAAACTGAATAAACCATTTTTATATTGTCCTAAGGGACAAGGTGTAAGCATGTCCTAAGGTGTAAGCTAGTTCTCCCACGCGTGCCTTTATCGTTACCTCCTTTTTCATATAGAAAATCACATATTTGTATATATTAATTAGCAGACTATCGAAAGATACTTAAACTGCCAGAATGGCGCCATAACGATACAACTGGAAGAAAAAATTTCGTAACATGCAATAGCAGACTAACAGTGAAGAATAGAGCATAATTTTATTTACCCCAATTAGTAAATTAGGTAAATGCTGATCAGATAATAATAAAGTCAGTTAAAAATGCAGTTGGACTTGGCCAAAAGCCGAGTGAAGCGAATATATATGCGCAGGCGCAGTAAATATAATTAAATATACGTATGTAAACATTGTGGTACAAGGTTGTATGTTGTATGTATCAGGGATTGTTTTCTTTATCACTTGTCTTTATGTTAATGGCTTATTGCATTTATCATACTTTATATGTTAAACATAGCGGCATACATATTCGTTCGCAAGATCTACTCTTCACATAGAGACACACACACACTGGCACTTTATATAAAAGTACCTTAACTAGCTTCTAACTTATAATATGATTGATGCAAAACTACAAAAAAGAACAATTGTTATATATACTTATTAATAATCACCAACATAAAACCAAACAGTTATGTATAAAATAAAGTAAATAATGAAAAGATTTAATTAAAAAAAACAGAAAATAAATATGCGGCCAGTGCGCGCACATCATTACAATTTACATGGTAACACGGAATAGAAATGTTCTCTAGAGATGTTATGATAATACTCACGCATTATCAAGTTCTATCTCCTTAGGTCTTAATTGAGAATAATATCCCTTGACTTCCGGTAGAGTAGAGGCGAGATAAGCAATGTATCATGATTAGCATGTATTATGTCGAGTTGGCGAACTATCGATCAAGCCGGTGATGTGCCACGGCTAGGCTGGTGGGCGGCTGACTCAGTGGCTACTGGGTAGGGCGGGGCCGCAGTCATAGCGGAGCGGAAAGCGGTCACTCATGAAATGTTTAGTTTTTTGTGCAACGCAACGGATTTTAATGGGGCTTATCAATAAGTCAAAAACGATATATGTATATGTATCGCGTTAACACTGCACATATTATTCAGAGTTAAACATTATTTTTAGGGTCGGCAACGCGCGAGTGATACTCTTGGTGTTGCAAGTGTCCATAGGCTGCGGTAACCGCTTACCATCAGATGGGCCGTATGCTAGTTTGCCACCTTAGTGGTATAAAAAAAAAGTGACATACATATTTCCGTGTTCCAATTCCAATAGTTGGAAACTTTGGTTTATTTAAATTAAAAATCAATATGAAATGTAAGGGAACAATAATAATCCCCACGGTCGTCCGCCCGCTCGCAGCGGGCCCCCACCCGCGCGTATTGGGCTGGCTGGATAAAGCCTTGTTTGCTACTTGTGAGATCACGAGGCCTAATCCACGGCTACATTTATCTGTTGATGTCATCGGAAGCACTTTGAGACGATATTTTTATTGCAAATTCAGTTTTATTGTAATTTTGGTTGGAAGTCGTAAACGTGTATTTAACGAATTAGGTAATAGTCGATGTTAGAATGGAATGTAGGTACGTGTTATTTCGTCTCAATGAAATTTGAGTTCTATTCCTTTTGATTTCGACTTATACTGAATTGAGCAAGGTTAACGATATTATTTAGCCCATGGCAACATTACTTACTCCTTTTAAAACGTTACACATAATACCGAGACAGGATTTCAAGTACAAATCGACGCCAAACCCGTCTGGCACCATGTCCTATAATAGTAGATCGTAACTAATATGTCATAACATATCCAGAAATGCATTCATACGAGATCAGAAGTTTAGTGTAAATTTTTAAAATTATTCTAAGCTTGTAATTGAAGCCGTCTCCGGTCTTCTTGTCCCCAAAATTTTAAGCACTAAACGCTTCCGACAACTAAAAATAATATAAATTGTAAAGAATACTAGCTCTTACCGGCGGCTTCGCCTGCGTGGTTCTAAATAAAGAAGCCTGTGACTTTCCACAGGTTATAAACTATCGCATAGCCAAATTTCATTACGATCGGTTCAGCCGTTTAGTCGTGAAAAGGTAACAAACAGAGTTACTTTCCCGTTTATAATATTAGTATGGATGTAAAGATAAATGACCTAGTACTGTTGCTGTAACAGTAGCGTGAGCATGAATAATTTGCGACAACGTTTACGTATCGCCTTCGAGTATTTTTGTATTGAAAAATGAACAGCGCTGCGGCGGTGAAAAGTGGAACTAAAAATTAGTATGACAATTTTGATATTTCGCGACAGTTTCGCCAGTTACGTTTTCGAATACGTAGTCGAAAAATGTTCCTGCTACCGGCACAGGTTACATTTGTAACAGTGACATCTATTGCTCGAAGTAAGAAACAAATAATAATTATTGATTATATGAACCTTGAGAAGCTCCGGCGGCTGCAATAAAGATCATTCTTTATGAATATTGGAGATGTCGTGGCTCGCCAGTTATCGCGACCAATTGCCTCCGTGACATCACCGCAGCGATCAGCTGAATGTATCGCTGTGTTGCCATTACATTTGATAAATGCACCTCAGGTAACATACGGCCCATTTTTCCAAGTGGCACAGTAACATTTTATCTGTAACAGTGGCATGTTATATATGTATGCTTAAAAACTATTTTACTCCAAATAATATAGCACCTCCCCTTTTGGAAGTACACCCTGCATATACCTTTATATACTAACCTGACAGTGACGAAGGTAACTAGACAAATATATGCTTTCTGCCTGACTTATAAATGCAAAAGGTTAAAGGCTAAGGTTGCCAAACGTCTGGTGCCCAAGCCGTTATACGGCAACGGTTTGATATTTATTCTTGAAATTGGTTTAGTTATTCCAATAACTTAAAATTACTTTAATCTTTCTGTGACGTTTGAAGAGCACATCCGCCGACCGCCAAGGCCTGGCAAATATTAAGTCATACCGAATAATATCCGCCTCTTGGTACAGCCAGAGGTCGTTGCGGGGCACGGCCTGCGGAGTACAATGCAATGACATTCCTGCCGTTGTTTAAATCTTGTATTTTAAGGCCCCGAAAGAGCGACGATGGGCATGCAGTGTGACAGCACATCATTTCACCCACTGACCTAGGATTTTCGCTAAAAGATATGTATTTGTCAATATGGGAGAGGGTGTCAGTCGCTGCACTCTGACACATTTTAAGTTCTCAATTTCTTATACATACAGGACTAGCTTCTGCCCGTGACTACGGCCGCGTTGAGCTTAGAATCTCAGAGAAACCTAAAATTTTCCCAGGAATTAACACATTTCCCCGGGATAAAAAGTATCCTATGTGTTAATCCAGGTTATATACTATCTGTGTTCCAAAAATCATCTAAATACGTTGAGTAACTACTCGCGTGAAAGAGTATCAAACATCCATCCATACTCACAAACTTTCGCATTATTAGTAGGATATAGAAATAAAAGCCATCCGCCATTCGGCTGCGGAGGCAGCTTATTATTACTTTACATGATACCGTGAGGCCCAGTCTACACACATGCTTGAAGCATTTATCAAACAATTATGCAGCCTTTCATATGAAATTGTACCTTAAGCCTGTGAAATACAGCACATTAATCAATCGTTTTTCTGTGTGGGTTAGGCGACTTGCGATGAAAGTAACAATCCGTAAAGTTAATATATGGATTCACTTAAATAAATAATGAATGGCTTTTGGCTTGGGAAATGCTCGCGTATAAATCTCGGCGAGCATATTGCGGCGTGCGTCCACTCCCCATTCCGAGCACAATTACTTTTGTATTGAATGGTACAGGAACTCTTATGGGATGGCCTGAAGCCCACTTCATTTGATAAAATCTTTTTAAATCAGTAAATCACCCATACTATAATGCTGAAGACTATCATCACCAGATCATCACCATGTCACTAACCGCCAGACGTCCACTTCAGAAAATTCAAAACTTCACCCAATCATGATAGACTTCAACAAACAAAAATTGGTGCTACATGCATCCAACGCCTGCGACCATAGCCTGGTTTGTCGTCACAGATGTCAGAGACTGTTAACAGACCATGCAATATTTTGGACGGGTTCATAAGCTTATAAGACCCGGATATTATCCAAAAAATTCCAAAATAATATATATACAATCTTTCCGGACGTAATCTTGCTGAATTCAAAGAAGAAAATAATTTATTTTATGAAGTATGTGTTTTCTTTTATCTTCCTCGAACCACGTATGAATCATACGAATAATGAATCGTTCTGTTATATGAGGGTTGATTGGTGGATTAAAACGGCACAGAAATACCTTAATTTTAGAAAATGTTGTATATAGGCTACATCACCCCAATAAGTGAGAGTGAGGTCGGCACGTCTACTGGTCAGACCTAAGCGCTTTGAATACGGTAGCTCCGCGTAGTCCGCGTGTAGACTGAATACGAAATTGACTTCATTCAGAGAGACGCGGGGAATGGACTGCGGTTCTCAACCACAATATGGTCCATGTGGATACTGTTTCTCAAATTACTGCAATAATAAAGTACGTTTGGTCAGCAACCTGATAAAATGTGTCAACATGTCTAAACATGATAAAATATTTAGTAAAATATATTAAGGATAGGGTTATGTTACAAGTGTCTAGGATATGTATCTGGTATCTGGCTTACCATCAGCCACAATAGTCGTTAGAGGAATAATTAACAATAGGCTGGCTACAAGATCCGATGGAATCCATCCGCTCATTAAAAGACTTCAACGGGGTGCGCTCTCTATCGGAAGGTCACTTTAACTGGTCTAGCGATTACGATTTACCTGCCATGCCCACAGTAATCGGTTTATATCCCATAAAAACACATGTATAAAGTTGAACAAGTTTGCTTTTTTTTTCAAGATTTGTTACTAGCAACTTGCAGCTTATTGTAATTTATTCGGCCATTTTAAGATTCCAAGTCTACAAGTAACTTAAGGAAGATGCACAACTGTGTACCCCATATGTATGAGGCGAGTCTTCACACATACTTTATTAGTTATCTCGGTACAAGATAAATTGAGTTACAGGCTATAAGTTTACTTTTATATACCACTAAGGTGGTAAACAAGCATATGGCCCACCTGATGGTAAGCTGTCACCGTAGCCTATGGACGCTGGCAACACCAAGGGTACCACTCGCGCGTGCCGACCCTTCATAGAGGCCAAGTAAGCTTAGAATCAGACTTGTGCAGTAAGATAAAGAACATAACCGTTTTATGATTCTCATAATAATAACATTGCCGACGAGAGCGACCACAACACAAGCCGCCGAACCAGTTACACATCTCGTCTCGTTGTCAACACGAATCTGGTATATATTCGCATAACATAGTAATATACATACCCGTATTTATACTACTGTTATGTAACAAAATAGATTAACATTATAAGTGTCGGATATTACATCGTGAAGAAATCTGCATACGTCTGAGAAGAAATACAAGGACGTATGTAGTGCCTAACAGACGGTGGCGAACTCACCATCTGTCACGTTGGCACTAATTTTGACAGTAGGTATGACCTTTAATGACGTAGGCATCCACTAAGTAAGGATTTGTGGAAATTCCACCCCTAAGGGCGTAAAAAATGGGATGCAAATCCGTCATTTTTGAAGTTAAATCCATAGAAATAGGTAGCAGTGGGCCAAAACTATAATTTAGAATTTTAGATATAGGTACATGTTGACTATTCACTTTATCACGCGTGCGAAGCCGCGGGCAAAAGCTGGTCTAGAATAATAATTTACGAACCTGCAGCTGTATCTATACCGTGTCCCCACTTGCATAGGCATTAGGCAGTCTCCGTCAACTTGTAGTGTTCTGTTCTACGCTGTATAGTCTATAGCAGTTCGAATTGGACTCGCGGCAAAAGTTCAAGGTCTAAGGAAAGTAACCTGCGAGAGAGAATACTCGCACTACTATGACCAATGTTAGGGGAACTGTACCATGCAGGTAAATTAGCACCCATCGCAAGATATTATCGAGTGGTTTTTTATTTAGAATATTTTTACTCACTGTTTGTTGCGCTTCTTCAAGATTTGATTCCTGTTTCTAGTTTAGTATATACCTCATATTACTATGTTTGTTAACTTTAATTTTGTAAGTTGTTTTTATACCTCTAAGGTGGCAAACAAGTATACTGCCCGCCTGATGGTTAACGGTTACCATTTTATGGTTTTAATTTTTTTTTCCTTTACTTGTGCTGTACGACACTGCTTTTTGCCAAAGTTGATTCTACGTCAACGGGAAGTACCCTATAGGTTTTGATTCCCTTGTGAAATATCAAAATATGCGAAAATTTGTGACATATTCTTTCATATCTTTTCTTCACATTGACTTACATAGACCCGGGTATTTGATATTAATTTCAATTTTATAACTCCAGGCGTACTTAAGATAAATGGGCTTGACAGACAGATAGACAGACAGACAGACGGAGAACAAAGACAACCTACGGTTCCTTTTTCCTTTTTAAGGTACGGAACCCTAAAAAAGTAATGGTGCGTTTTCCAATCGATCACTATTACACCGCAGTCGATGGTACAACAGAGTGTGATGTGTCGTTAATCACCCAGCCCATTACTGAGATCAGTGGTGACAGTAACAGTGGTCATTAGCTGATGTCACCTGTCACCGAAGTGGTGTCGCCATACCGTTAGTTTTGTTCTTAAAAATGTGTGGTCACGTGACCTTGTCGATACAAACATATTGTACTTTGCAATTAATATTATTGGTTTTTAAAAACATACTGATTGAATACATAAATATAAACATAATACAATCAGACGTCAGTCGCAAAGAAAACACAAATGTACCGAAATGTTTTTTCCAATGGCGGGAATCGCATCCCCCCCCCCCCCCCCCACTCTTAAAACAATCAGGTGTACTAATCACTAGACAAACGGTGACATGGCGTATTGTATTCTCTTGGGAAGGTGTCGGATGAGATTGAATATTTATTACAATTATATGTGTAAGTTTGCTACAATTCTTGTTTATGAAGGAAATTTCCAAAATATTAATTTAGCTCGCTCAGAGAATCAGCATTGCTATCCAGCGTGGCAATGCTGCCAGCATTCTTGGCACGCTACCGCATGATTCCGGTTTGGGTCAGATCTTTTATCTATAAGTAGGTAGTCTAAGATATGTTTTTGTAAATAGTTTAATCTGTTTTGTGTCAATAATTTAGCTAATTGTTAATTCGTCACAATGTTTTCTTCCGCACGGATAGCAGGAAAATTAAACCATACCTGTGTTGAATTAAAACGTTTTATTTTTCATATGCGATTATTATAATTTATAGCATGTTTTTTTTAACTTTGCGATACCTAGCCAGATATAGATAGCAACAGATGGTCACACTCCAACATTCTAGAAAACCAATGTATTTATCCTCGTAATGTAGAACGAGTCAATAAAGCATCAGCCACAAAAAGCAGACAAGTCCGTATATGTCGGAGCGGGCACAAGGGCGCGAGACCCTGTTAATAAGTAGGCTTTTTTATTACATATATGGAATGTAGCCTTAAATTGTTGCACATTGCGCAACGCCCGGGGAAATGCAACGAAGGTCGCGCATGATCTGACCATTGCGAGATGTAATTAGAGGATTATGTGCCATATTAGGAAGCTGGAAAGCCGAAATTGCTGAGACATGTTTGACCTGTGATGTTAAGCCGAAGGTTGATTACATTCTTGAGAAATATTTTGATTGTAACACCGTGAATGATAAATGTTTCGTATCTAAACTTTCATCGCCTTCGTCTTAAGGCATATTTTGCTTAGGTCGGCAGCAGGTAGTGCGTATGTAGATGAAGTTTGAAGTTTGCAACTGGCAGTACCTATGATTTCATTCGTTTTCCGATTAGGCACAGCTAGAACATTTTGTTCTAAGGCGAAAAAAATATTCCAGTCTGGGTCGTACGTGGTGTACTCATGTCATGTAGTAATCTGTTGTGAACCATTTTTCGTTATCATCTGGAAAATTTGTCACGGTCAAGTGTGATATACAGTGGTAAATTAGACCTTCATAAGTGCTTTATTAGGGCTTTAACTGAATAAATGATGATTAAGAAATAAAAACGTTGAAGGGAAATAATTTGTCGTATTGAACTAAGAAAGGTAGGGTTGTATAATAGTCGTACATAGAATATGGTTTAAGACATCTTGTCCGGTATATAAAAAGCGAGAAACCTGTGAAAATAAGGATCTGCGGCATATTGTTTGCTTGCACGTTTAAATATTTATCAACTTAGATAATTCTAGCGACACAAGTTCGAATCCCGCTGGTCTGTACCAATGATATTTTATAACTTAACTGATTAGTCACATCACGAGCTTTACGGTGAAGGAAAACACCGTGAGGAAACCTGCATACTCGTACGTCTAAGAAGAAATTCATGGTCGTGTGTAGTGCTGAAGAGACGGCGACGGACTCACAATCTGTCACGTTGGCACCAAATTATCTTCGGTGGAAATTGGGTGTTATAGAACACCTCTGCCTACCCCTTCGGGGACCCTTGTGGGAAGGCGTGTAGGTACATAATAAGTTAATACTAATGCTATTGTTTTGTATATTGATGTGTGAATGTTTTGTCCTCAGCATGTCTGAAGGGGACGTATCCTTGATTCGTGACGAGGACGTGCTACGGCGTCTGGTGAGTTTTACTAAATTAGTTTATGTTATATTTTTACCGTTTGCTTTATTACTTTTATCTATATTAATAAAATATATTTGGTTTGATATCGAATAAACTCAAAAACTACTCGACCGTATTTTTTTATCACTGAGTAATAGGCTATGAATTTTTGCCATGTGGGCGAAATCCCGTGAAAAAACTAGTTATATTAATATAGGTACAATTTGTTTGTTGGTTTGCAAAGTATAATGAAAAGCTAACACGCATATATATTTTATCTTAAAGGTATCCTCTTTCTATGCGGCCGAAGTTCTACGCGGGAAAAATCTAGTGCATTGCATTTAAAATAATAATGGCTAAACCTTGTCATACTCTTGAAATCGCAAGCGCCTGAATTTTAGGCAAAAGAAACATTGCTATTACATTATGTCAGGCGTGAACCGACACAAGCTGACAAACTCCCGCGTGATGTCAATTCGACTCTTTGTATACATATAGATAGATAGATAGGTTCGGCAACGCGCGATCGATACACCTGGTGTTGCAAGTCCATTGGTTACGGTGACCCCTTACCATCAGGTGGGCCGTATACTTGTTTGCCACCTTAGTGGTATAAAAAAGATAGATAACTCTTTATTGTATACCAAAATATTTAACTATGGAACATAAAATACATTATAAATCGGTACAATTAGCGGCCTTATCACAAGATGTGATCTCTTCCAGACACATCATTAGATAACATCCAAAATATTGCAATAAACTTGTCCTATTGTCGAGGAAGCCATCTTGAAGTGAAGATCTGTTGAAGTTAGTCTGAGCTACAATAAAGCTGTCAGTTGAACCCATCTCAATCGGTGTATCCACTGGCTGCATCCGCTACAGCAAGCCTACAACTAATTTGTTTAACGGACATTGATATTTTAAGTTTACACCTTTAAATGTACGATTAAAAAAATATATATTTTGATGATGTAAGTAGTCTCTACAAAACGTGGTTTTTAAATTGAGTTTTGATTTCAAACTGAGATATCGTTAATCGTTCTTGCATCTTTGAAATGATTTTCATATTTATTTTTTTCTATCTAGTGGCAGCAGACTGAAGACTTCTCTCGCAAGAAAGAAATCCGCGCCCACATGTATCGGCTCAGGGAGGAGCGCCTGCGCAACCTTTACTCACCCGAGCCCACTGCAGATGCGAAAGGTACTTGGCTCTTTTATACTCGTCTGTACCTTGTCTGAATGTCTTCAGTACTGGTTGATTAACTTTATAGTTATTTATTTTTATTATTGATTGTACATAAAAAACTACATAGCGGGATCAATATCATTCATTACATATTATTTGATAAATATTTTTTGTATTTTTATTTAGCGAATGTATATATGCAATATTTGACTGCATAATAGTTATACCTATTTACGTTTATTTTCCAACTTATCCAGCTATTATATTCACTATCATTGCATAAATAAATCAAACATTTAGGGTAGAAAAAACGTAATGGGTGTGAGTCGCCATGATTGAATGGCAATGTTCCCTGAAGCCGATAGCATGGTACGTATGCAAAGTGACTCGAGTGGTGCGACCTCCGACAGGTTGTGAGTTCTCGTCGCCGCAGGGTCATGTGACGTCATTCGCGGACCAGAGCTTCCAGTCCATGAAGAGCAAGGAAGTCCGCGACGCGGCCTCCCCACCCAGGGAGTTCCACTACAAGGGACAAGGTCCGCAAATATGCACCCTCAACCAGCCTGCATAAGGCTAATTTAACAAAACTAACGCTTCCTAATCGAAAAGGGGCGTGGTCTCATCCGGGTTTCAGGTGTAATCATTTGAAGGAATAATTTAGATGCTAAGTTCCTTTTACAACTTCAATTTCTAAAGCGGCACGTATTTTGCTTTTACTCGGGAGGTGAGAGAGAAGATCTACCACACTTACAACGAACTTAACAACCATAAGACATATCCAAAATATATACCTGCATCTTCTCTAAGCAATACAGTATAACAAACTCTTCCATCGTGTACCCTAGGGCTTATTACAGTATATATTTGCAGATCTGAAGGAGCTCTCTAACGCCGGTTGGAACGTGGAATCTTCGGACCGCACGACGGACGACGGTCGCACGCACGTCAAGTCCGTGAATGCTGACATTTCGGGCCACTATGACGTGGCCAACGATCGCGGTCAGTTCGCCGCGCGGGACTCGCAGCGTCACGCGCACACCGAGTACCAGGATGACACCACCAGCTTGAAAAGAGATGAGAAGTCCGCCTCCACCGCTGCCACTGAACACGTGGTGCGCGACACTGGCGACGGTACACACTACTCCTCTACCACCAGCTCCTCCACGTCTTCCTCTAAGGTTCAGCAGGTTGGTACATTTACTTATTATTACATTTTGCCACCTTTGTGGTTTTAAAACTTACCTGAATTACTTACTCACTATTTTGCTCTCCCACCTCACATAAAAAAAAAATTTACTGTCAAGTAAGACGCATACCTTAAATTATACCTCGATGTGTTCTTCGGTTTCAGAGCTCCTCGATCAAACACGAAGTGCCATACACTATCAACGATGACTATGAGAAGAGAACCCGCGACACTAACGACCAATTACTAACTGCGAGACAGACTAACAACCAAGAGTCCATTCGGACGAACACGGATTATGAACAGAGTCTGCGTCGTAACGACTACGAGACTGGCGAGCTGGTCTCCAGGAAGGTTGAGTACCCTGATGACAACACCAAGGTGATCGTGGAGACGAGGTGCCTGCCCGACGGCACCCGCGTCACCAGCACCAAGAGGGAATTCCGAGCTCCGGTGGTTCAAAGTGCACGTTCTGAGCAGCATTCCCACCAGAGCAGGAGTGAGAGTAAATCCTCGTTCAGCTCTCAATACCAGTCCGACCACACAGAGTCTAAAAACACCCGTTCTGTCACAGACAACCGCATTAATGATATTGTCGATTCTCAGAGACACGCCGACGATTATGACTTCCAAAACAACCGAGTGTACTCGAATAAAGATAACGATAATTCGCAGACTCACCGCACTAATCGATATGAAGAAGTGACTGACCACACCAATAAAAACGCTACAATAAACAAACAAGACTATTCCAACGAAGATTACTCTAAAACGACTCAATACCGCACTAACGAACACGAGACAAAGGTGGATAACCAAGTCTTTGTTAGCAAGGTAAATAAGCAAGACCACTTGATTAGGGATGATTACTCGCAAGTTGACCAGCGCGGGATTCAGCGTCATGATAAAAAAGTAGATGAGACAGATCGCCGCGAAATAATAACAGATGATGTTCACTACTCTCGGGATTCGAACAACAAGGAACCAGTCCATCCAAAAGACATCAAAGAACGCATCCAACCTGCAAGAAACACAGATGAACGTACCCATATAATAACAAGTGACAAGAAGGTGGAACAGTTCGAGAAGGTAGACAAGAAGACGACAAGTGATCAGTATCAGACGACGTATCAGAGCGACTTCACCCAGAGGAAAATAAGCACTGACTGGAGTCCCACGCATCAGGCTTGGGCGAGCACTTTGCGCGCTGATACTCCAACTACAACACGCCCGTCTACTAGAGCTTCGTCACCAGGTAGCAGGACTTTCAAGTCTAGCACTTCTTCACTAAGAAGCAGTGTGAGTCCTGACAAGGCATACAGGAAGCCTTCGAGCCGAGGCGGCAGTCCAAGTAAGGTGGACAGGCAGTCACCTACTCGCACCTCAACAACGTCAGATAGATACTCGAGCACGCGCTCCACCCACTCGGTAACGGAAACGAAAACTGATAGGTACACGAGTCCTGAGAAAAAGCCGCCTCAAAGCCGTTCACCAACAAGACCGGGGTATAGTCCCGAAAGGAAAACTCACGATGGCCATCAGCGTTCAAGCATAAGTCCTGAGAAGAGACCACAGGCCCAAAAACCCAGTCCAAGCCCGGACAGAAAGCTTGGACACAGGGGTACCCCAGATGGTCTCCCAAGAACTAGCTCTCCAGCTAAAACCATTGACAAAGATGGAGCTCCTATTCAAAGCCCCGAAAGGAAGCCAGGGTACCCAACTACTTCGTTAGATGATAATCCTCGAATCGGGTCGCTAGCTCGTCCTATAAATAGAGATGAATCTCCTACAAGAACTGTCCAAAGTCCCGAAAGAAAGCCCCATAATTCTTCTCCAACTAGACCTGTAAATCATAATGTGACTCCTACTGGTATTTCCAGAAGCCCAGAAAGAACACCTGGATCTAAACCAAGCTTTAAGGAAGCCACTCCGACTGCCGACCGAGATCCACGTCAAAGCCCAGAGAGAAAACCTGGTCACCAACAAGACCAGGCACCTGGAAAAACTCCTTCATCAGGATATAAGCCTAGGTCGAGTGTCAGCCCTGAAAAGAGACCTTCCGAGGGCGTCCCAAAAAGTTTTTCTCCTACTAGAAGTAGTCAGAGCCCTGACAGAAAACATGGACATTTACCTACTGCACCTGTAGATTTAAATGTCAGCCCCGACAGGAAATCTCCAACTAAACACGTGCCTTCTCAAAGTCCAGATCGTAAATCTGAGGCTTACAATAAATCAACAAAAATCAGAGAAGATCATTACAAATTTGTTGACGAAGAAACTAAAACGTTCACTCGTGTTGATCAGTCCGATATCAATAATAAACGAACTGCAACTACCACCCAAGATTACACCAGCCGTCGCAGTGAAAGTCCTGTGCCTTCGGGCAAGCGTCCCTCTGAAGATGCTGTAGATTATTGTCGACCTGAGTCATCCAATTCCACTAGTCTTAGACAGGGTTCAAGGTCACCATCTCCTGCTAAGGGTCCAGTTTCGTTCGTAGAAGATAAATTTAGTCGAATGGATAAAACTGTCACTGACATCATAAATACAGACAGCACCACTTATGAAAATATTACGCAAGATGTATCAACAAAGCACCATAAATCTAAGGTAGAAGATACGATGCCATCAAAACAACATGCGTCTAGGGAGCCTTCTCCGACAAAGTATGGTACTTACGATAAGAAGAAACCATATACTAATGAAGATACGGAAGCAACTACCGTTAAAGACACAAAAGATGTTAAGCAAGATACTCTGCTGCGTCGAGAAACGACCCCTCAAAAAGTCCCAAATCTTCCGTCGTCACCTACCAAGAGATCACCTAGGCTTAGTGCCTCTCCAACAAAATCCCCAACTAAAGACATAAAATACAAAGATACTACAGATTTTCTCTCCACCGAGAGGACAACGGAAACGGTTAATAAAAGGAGTACGAAAGAAAGACCGAGGCAACTTGTCACTCCCTCCTCCAGCCCTACTAGGAAGCCTAAACCTACTGAACCAGAACCATCTACTGGCCAGAGTTCACCAACAACTTCAGTAAGTGGTTTCGTGTATTTTGGGTCTCCTCGTCAAGAGACCCTTGTGACAGATTTGGATGACCAGGAATTCATTTCTGAAACGAACTTATTAGATGATTCGTCTATTACATCCAATACCTTCAAAAGACCTGAAACACTTGATGTAAAACGTTCTCCGTCGCCTTCTAAAATACCGTGCCGGTCCCCGTCACCAGAGAAAGGAAAATCTCCAGCAAAAGAAAGCCTACCCAGAAAGAGTTCTCTGAAAAAGCCTTCAATTGTTCCAAGTCAAGTGTCTCCCACTGAAAAACCGCCAACCAGTTTCCTCGTGTCTCCAAATGGTGAATTCCCAGATTTCCCCAATCTTAAAGATATTAGTAAAGATCAACCTGAAAAGGTAGGACCTAAGGCAAAACCGCCTCTAGAAAGACGGGAAACATATGAAGAAAGGTGCATGAAGATACTCGGCATGATGAATGAAACCAATACATCAACAAGCGTAACGAATGAAAGTACCTATCAGAAGGAAACTGAGACGAAATTAAGCTCGACCGGTGGCTCACCATGTCGTAGTCCTATCACAAAGAAGTCGTCTCCATTTGACAACTATCCTACAAAGAAAGATACTATTAAAACCAAGAGCGATGTTGCTGAATTCATTTCTCGCGAAAAGGAGGATATAGTAAAGACTACAAGTCGTCACGAACAGCCCCCCAAAGCCAAAACTCCCTCAAGGGAGACTTCACCTGCTAAGCTGCAGGACATAATGAAAGAAACCCAATTTACTCACAAGTTGGACGAATCCACGGAGAAATACCAAGATGTCACCATCACGAAATCAATCAAATCTAAAACTCCGGATAGAAAGCCAGCTCAAAAGCCGTCAGATGACGTGTCAAAACCTTCTCCAAAAGCTATATCACCCGTAAGACTTAGCCAAAGTCCGGATAGAAAACGAGGCAGTAAAGCACATGACTCGAAACCATCTATTCTACCTGATAGAAAATCTCCTTCCAGGCCTAGCCCGTCAGACAGCGCTCCAGGTAAAGCTCGTGTCAACCCTGATAGTCAACCAGTACACTTACCAACTAGGGCAAGCATTAGCCCAGAGAGGAAACCAAACTATATGAAGCCAACTACTGCTGTAACATCTAAATACGAGGTACAAACTACCGAAGAATTCAAAGAAACAACTGCAAACATTTCAAAAAGGCTTGGAACTACCGAATTTACACAGCGACATGTACGTGGATCATCTCCTGATCATTCAAGAACGTCACCAGCTCCTATGCGTACTCCAGTGGACCGGGACAGCCTTAGTCCTGAACGAAATTCAGCTCAGAAACCTTGTCCAACTAGAGTAAGCCCTGAAAAGAAACTAGATGATAATCTAAAGGGCACAGACGATTCTAAAACACCTAGCTATATGAAGAGGACCACTGCAATATCCTCGAAATTTGACTCTTCAACTACTGAAGATGTTAAACAAACTACTAAAGCTACGTCAAAAACTGCCCAGACATATTATCCAGAACCTAAATCACCCACACGAAAACATACAAACCTAAGTGAACAGCCTAACCAAACTGATCATACTCGCAATGTCTCTCCAGCGAAATCTTGTCCTCAAAATTTAAGTCCAGAGCAAACAATAAACGAGAAAACTCCTACAGACAAACATTCCAAAGATTTATCCAGTAAAACGATGCCGGTTACGCCCGGTTATATGAAAACTACTGCATCTGCTACATGCAAATTTGATACGTCAACCACAGAAGATATTCAAGAAATTACTACTGAAATTAAACAATCTTCCACTCGTGGTCCCAAGCCGACCGAAAGTCAACCTAAAGATCAACGTCGAAGCGTTTCACCGACTAAGCCTTCAAAGGTAAGTTCTCCAAAACGACCAGAATTAAGTCCTGAACGAAGACCAGGGTTCAAGCAGCCATCATCACCAACAAGTGATAATCAATCCAATAAACCCGTCGACAAGTCTCCACAGGATTCGAGTGTTACAAAACCAAGCTACAACAAAACAAAGGTATCATCTCAATGCGACACTGAATCTTTATCCGAGGACTTCCATAGCTCTATGACGTCCGAAATTACCGAAACTGAACACTATCCATCATCAGAGCCACAGAGTTCTCCAACTCGAAAGTTTTCCAAGCCAACGGATGCTCGAACGACATCTCCATCAAGGCCCACTCCGCCAACCGGCAGCTCTCCTCAAAAGCAACCAAGTCCTGAAACAAAACCTGGATTTGGACAACCAAGATCAAATAAATGTTTACCAACTAAACAACCAGATGCTAAAAATACCAGCCCAAATCAACATACAAGTGTCGATAAGAAGCCAGGGTACATGAAACCTACTACTGTGGCTACTTCAAATTATGAGACAACTGAAATTGAAGATGCTGAGGAAATTATTATAACTACTAAGGACAATAAGTACCCTTCACCGAGATCCTCCAAATCTCCAACACGCCCTAAAGAGACCGCTTTAAAGCCTAGTACAGTAGCCGAAGAACCAAGGCAGCTCAGAACTCCATCACCGACTAAAAAGGTGACGAAAACTACTGAAATAAGCACAGACTTCATCATTTCGGAAAGAGAACAAGAGGTCATGGACAGAGTTAAAAATTCCCTGAGGAAGTTGTCACCAGAACGTAACCAGAGATCACCTAGCCGAGAGCAAAGTCCAGGTAAAACTACTACTAGTTTGAAGGATATTGAGGTTATTAGCAATAAGTATACTCGTGATGATAAAACTGAGATTATTAAAAAAGAAACTACCTCAAGACCCAATGCAACTCGCCCTGAAAAGCTTCATGATGATAAACCAGCCGAACCAAAGGCATCTAGTAAACCATCCTCTAGGACTGTCTCACCAATAAAGAAGACACCTTCAAGCCCGACTAAGCTCGACAAAAGTCCTGAATCACCTACAAAGTCAAGAAGCATATCGCCTAAAAAACTCGTGACCGGATCTGAGCGCCCCCTGTCGCCGCAAGTGCAGAAAGCAAGTGGGATTAAGCCGAGGGAACCGGTTCTTTCTCATTTGATTCGCAAACCGACCCCAGCAACCTTGACGCCCAGCAAAATTGAAAAACTAGCTCCAGGTGACATTAAAAAAGCAGGTGGGTTAAAGCAAAACAGTTTCACCAAGACAACTACCACCAAGACAACTGTTAGTAAGACTCTTCATTCGCCTACAAGTAAAAATAGTGAGCCAGAACCGAAACGCATGCCCACTCTTAAAGGTATCAGGGACATAAATCAGAAGAATAATATAGATGCTAAGGTTACAAGAACAACTAGTGATATCACTATAAGGGCAAAAAAATCTTCTCCACAGAGAATGAAATCGAAACCTGAAATTCAAGTAAATGACGTGACAACTACTAAAACTACCATCACATCAAAAATATACAAAACTGGAATCAAGGAGCCCCACAGTAAATTACCAAATAGTAAACCTAAGTCGGCAACAGCTTTGAATACCTCTACTGAAGATGATGATGTAATTATTGATGTACAACAATCAAAGTCATCGCGTGAAAATTCGCCAGATCGCATCTGTCCCACTCCGATTAACTTTGGCGATGACGTAGGTACGCCTAGATTTCCTGATGAAGTTAGCGAGCCAGATGATGAGTTTGATAGACGTACACATCACATAATTCATGAAACCGAATCATTAGTGGATGACATTGTCGAAATATGTGAAGATGATGAACTATTTGTCAAAAGGACTGATACGACACACATAACAGAAGATGACGAAAGCCTTCTCAGTGTAAATGACAAAGTATCGCGCTTCACTAACAAAAATGAAACTGTTAAAAAACCCAAGGAAACTACGGCTAATTTTAAAGATACTGAAAGGAAAGTTCACTCTGACTTCGTTGAGCAGAATTTAAAATCTGACGAGTGTTTGTTGTCTGTATCGGAGAAGGTTAATAAGTTTGCAAAGGGTCCCAGAGATACGAAGGATAGTAAGAGTCCTTCTCGGAGAATCGTTGATGAGTACGATAGAGATACTGTATACCAAGATGACTACACCAAACTTAGCGTCAATGATAAAGCACATTTATTTGTGGAAACCGCAGAGAATGTGAAGACACCGAAACTGAAGCCATTTCAGAAAGTAGAGCGTCCTGACTTAAGTAATGTTGATGAGTCGATTAAGAGTGACGATTGCTTGCTTAGTGTTTCCGACAAAGTAAATAAATTTGTTAAAACTGCTGAGCATTTCTTGATAGAGTCTCATGAGGTAGAGGAAAAGGAGAAGAAGATAAAGGAGCAACATGATAAGATCATGAGACAAATTGTAGAAACTGAGGACGATGAAATTATCAATACAAAAACAACTGTGGTAACTGAGGATACAGAAAGGAAAATTAGACACCCTATTGAACCACGCGATGACAAATCGGAACCGTTCGCAAAAGATACCGCGTCTTCTAAGCCTAAAGCCAAGATCACTCCGAATCCAAAAGTAACTGAGAAGTTACCGCCTGTCAAAATAACAAATTTACGTGGTAGTGAAGCTGTGAAGAAAGCTAAGGCTTTGTTTGAAAACATTGCGTCTACAACTCAGAAAACAAAAGATACTGTCCACTCAAAGACCACTAAGTTGACTGACATCGGCGTAATGAAGAAAACACCTAAAAGTGATTCCACTACTGTTCTCCACCCTTCAGTGGAAGACGACTTACATGACGTGAAGGACGAGTGCCATAATGAAGAAAACCCTCACGTGCCCAGAGACCGTCCATCAAGCGGGACGCTCACCCGACCGCACATCGATGACAAGCCGCGCAGTAGCCCCTCTCGTCTTACTACTCAGTCTCCTGAAGTACCTAGATCAAAGTCCCCAATGCGCCATACTGTGGAAACAGTCACTACTAAAACTAAAACCTCGAAGTACCCCTCTGAAAGACCCGAATCTCCTAGAGGCCCTGAAACGGAAAAGCCTGATAAAATACCTGGATATTTACGACCAACGAAGACAAGTCAATCCAAAGATGAGACCAAAGTATTTGAGGGGGCGGAGGTGAGCAGCCGACGTGGGAGTGGAAAGTTTGGAGTGGAGCTTAAGCGGACCAGCGTGGAGCGGTCTACGGTCAGCAGTGAGCGCCGCAGCCTGGACCAACACCAGTCCTGCATCGAGGACATCCTCGATCTGGACCTCCTGGAACAGATGGTCAGTAGGCAAATTCTCTGCATGCTTATCACTATCATTTACACGTTTTATCTTTTACTGACTCTTTAATTTTCAGTTGGAAAAGGTCACGGGTTACGAGCAGAGGCGACGTATTAGAGCACAAATACGCATCGCTAAGAAGGTACTCGAAGATCAGGGCATAGACTCCACCACCTACGCGAAGACCACCAAGAGAACTACTGAAACCATAGTGAAGACTCGTTCTCCTGAACGTCAGCAGCTGAGATCTCCGGAACGGACACCTAAATCTACTCCCCAGAAAACATCGTCACCAGATCGCCACGCTAAGACTCCACAGAAAATAGTACCTGAACGCATTCAGCCTAAAGATCACGTTGTACCAACATTAAATGGCCATGCAAAGGATAATTCCTCACTCAATAAGGATACGCGTCAACGACCACACAGTCCTGAAAAGCCTGCCTCTAAAACGGTTGCTAAAACACAAAGTGCGGCCCGCCAGCCAAGTCCAGATAAGAAAACTCGGGTCCCGTCTCCTAGCAAGGCAGTCGCTCCTCAGAAACCAAAACCCAACCGCTTCAATGAGTACGCTTCAGCTTACATTAAGCGAGTTGGCCTTAAAGACGCAAGTCCTATAGTCTCAGCCACGAAGACTAAGAAGATGGATGTGAACAACCACAAGACTGTGAAGCATGTCGAAGAAGTTATAGTGGAGAAACACTCTACAGCAACATCAAAGACTTTCACAGACAGATCTTCATCTAAAGAGGTCATAGAGATTGTTCAGGTCAACGGTAAGAGATCACCGTCACCTGAGAAAAAGCTGAGTCCAGAGCGGAAAGCACAAAGTCCTGTTCGGAAAACCCAAAGTCCTGAGCGGAAAGCACCGAGTCCCGTAAGGAAAGCACAGAGCCCAGAACGCAAATCTCCGGAAAGGCTCTATCAAAGAACTCCAAGCCCTGACTTCAAACGACAGAAGTCGGACGTGATCAAGAATGATAAGATGAAGACAACTAATGACACAGGAAAGAAGACCCCTACTAAACCCGCTCAGGAGGAGAAGCCTTCTTGGGTCACTAACAGGTGAGAGTACAATCTGGTAATCAAGCGAGCCATTAGTGTATTTATTTTATTCCATTCTTATCATCTCTTGTAATGGGGGTGTCTATCACTGGAAGACAAGCATAAAGCTTGTCTGATGGTAAGTGGTCGCCGTAACCAATAATCGCCTGCAATACCCAGGATGTTCCGAGCGTGTCCCCAACTTTATGTTGAGAGTAATCGAATAGCAACCTCATACGTCACTTATCTGAAGCTGCTGTACAATGACCGTGTTTTACCATTTTACCAGGAACCTAAAGAAGATAAACTCGGAGTCTCGCACGTTCAGCTCGCGCAAGCTGGAGAGTGAGAAGGGCAAGTACCGCGCGCCCAGCCCCTCCAAGGTCATCAGCCGACCCATCGACGTCATCACTTCCAGCTACGGCCCGGGGCCGCTGGACGCGGACGGGAAACCACTCTTCGGCATCAAAGCCTTGAGGAACAGCTCCAATTATCAAGGTGAATTTACGTCTTTTTTTTATACCTCTAAGGTGGCACACCTTACCGCAGAAACTCAACACATCAAAATAATCATATCAAAGTAGTGCTATTTGTCTGCGGTCTTCTGTACGGTGGAGGTAAAGTGACAGTCCCCAGTCGGGCGGCTCCAATATTAATGGGAAAACCCACGAGAATCTCCATTTCACCCTACCTCTCTTTAACGCCTAGTTATTCCTTATCGCACCTACCTCCGTCTGATTCATGATTATTATTCATAAATATAATATTTACTCAACTGTTACTCAGGCGCCGGTGATTAGTGCGTACAGAACCAGTGACAGCTTGCTAGCTGCCGATTTAGATCGGACTTAAAATACTATCCATAAGGATAAATTCGATACATAATCAAATGTGATCTACATAAAAAGTGAATCGTAAAATGCGTTAACAGTGGAGGTGTTCTCAAAAAATCGCGAAGGATTTGCATATATTATAAG
The DNA here is from genome assembly GCA_951449985.1 of Falcaria lacertinaria. Taxonomy (NCBI): domain Eukaryota; kingdom Metazoa; phylum Arthropoda; class Insecta; order Lepidoptera; family Drepanidae; genus Falcaria; species Falcaria lacertinaria. The sequence goes on from OX602121.1 coordinate 192,326, forward strand.
TAAGAATCACAGCTTAATCACAGTTATGTCATTGCTTGACGCCAAAATTTTTAACTTTAGCCTAATTTTGCTTCAGTATACTTTATTTGACATATGTTGAAGATTACGTGCGTAATATACGTATCAACATGATCGATTTGTTTATAAATATCATTTTGTTAGAATTAAAGTGGCTTCATAATCGGCAATCTTCAGAGTATACATATATTTGTTTAAAAAACAGGTAAACAAGCGACTGGTTTTGATTGTTTTGATGTTATGAATTTACTATTCGTTAGTATTTTTGCATCAAGACGCTGCCATTTGTATGGCATTCGTTGTTGCGTCATCAGTGACTTGATTATCTGATTACATCGCATTGTTTACTATCCGTTGAAGTGTTTACTGTTTAGATCTACGGGGAGTGTGTCAAATGCTAAATAGCCGTGAGAACACACTTATGGCTACTGTTTCTTCATGGCATATTGTTTATTATTTTATACATCGTTAGCTGTGCCTCGTGGTTTCTCCCGCTTTTCAAACTCCCTTTTTAGGGTTCCGTACCTTAAAAGTAAAAAAGGAAACCTTATAGGATCACTGTCTGTCTGTCTGTCTGTCTGTCAAGATTTTTTATCTCAAGAACTCGTGAAGTTATCCAATTGAAATTAGTGTGAAATACCCGGGTCTATGGTCTTTTTAGGCTGTAAAATAATCAAACTTGTAAGTCAATATGAAGAAAAGATATGACCGTTTACGTCGCAAATTTTCACATATTTTGCGATTTCACAAGGGAATCAAAACCTACAGGGTACTTCCCGTTGACCTAGAACCATGACATTTGGCAGGAAACAGTGTCTTACAGCACAAGTAAAGGGAACAATCTGAAAACTGCAAATATGTAGTATATTTTTTTTAAATGCGAATTTACTAAAAAATATTCTTGTTTCGTACTGGTGAGAGACCGACGAATAATAACCTCATTTGAAGTGCGCCTACTTTTGACTTTACCTACAAGTGTATACGGAACCCTCGGTGCGCGAGTCCGACTCGAACTTGGCCAGTTTTTTTATATATTATCTTTTCTCCAGCCTCTGCATCTAGAAGCTATCTGGTCGTCAGTCCTTGTTTACCAGCATCTAATCGTGTAATGTATGTGTGTAGTGAAAGGCACGGTGATCCGGCAAGAGTTCCACTCGCGCAACGGTGCGGAGCCCGAGGGCAGCGTGTCGGTGACGGCGTACAGCTCGGAGCCGGCCGAGCTGGAGCAGCTCCTGGCGGCCCAGGGCGAGCCGCCCTCGCGGCTGCACGGCCTGGCCGCCATTACCACCACCAAGCGCTTTGGAGGACATACTGGCGCCTCCATCAATGAAGTGCACACGGTACGTGATTATTGAAGTAGAAGTAGAAGTCTACGCCTGAGTTTTACCCTAATATTGCAAAGATCCATACGGTATGGTAACCGCTTACCATGAGGTGGGCCATAAGCTTGTTTAGTGGGATAAAAAATGACGACATTATTAATGACCAATACCATACCTAGTCCCTGATGAGAGCCTGCGTAGCATTTCTCGGGCATCATTAGCTCTTGCATGCTATTAGGTATTATTATAATATGTCAAATACTTACCCATATAGAAAGAAGACCGCGCCAGCCTTGAACAGTTCACACATAGCGACCGTCGCTTGATCGAACACGTTACTGAAGACTTTGACCTCCTTGACGGTCGCACGGGGCACACGCGGCGGGTCGAGGTGACTCGAGAGGAGAGGGACATGAAGCCTACAGTAACAGAGACTAGGACCACTTACAGAAGAGAAGAGAACGACAAGAGAGGGAAGGAGGACAGGAGAGAGAGACACGAGAGGAGAGAAGATAAGAAGACAGTCCGGCAGAACTCTGTTAAATCTCTCACGGAGAAGTTTATTAAGAGTGCGAGTAAGTAAATTCACCGTTATCTGAGGATTTTGTAGTTGCATATATGTAGTATATAATTTTTTTCTAAGTTGCCTAAAATACATTGATGACTACAGGTCGTTTACCTATAAATCCTCCTTTCGGCGATAGCGATGTTAGGTAGTATGTCAATCTTATTCGATGCTACACAAACATGATTAATCGTGTCAAATAGTTGTTATTTGGTTGTTCTACTCATTTATTTTACATTCGTATTATGTATACTAATTAGTATATTATCTACTCTGCGCTAATAGTATAAAGAGGTTGTAATTGTCTAATTAGTACAACTTTTTTTTAATCAAACGTGTCCAAGCACGTCACATGTTGTGGTTCCGTTGTTCTCGTGAACCGTGTCGTGCCGTAACACTGCGTGCGGCGTGCGTAGCGTGCAGCGTGTTAACTTAGCGTACAATTCGCGTGTTGCATAACAAACACAACTTTCCTTTACACTGCACCGCCCCGGTTATCAGTCGTCCTCGTCACTTCAACAGTCAGTCGTCAGTTGACGGTCGAAGTAACGGTGCTTGGTTATTGATCGTGACCGATATTATATATTATACTGTTGTAAACAATGCGGATATATAAATGTGAGCTATATTATTATTTATGTGTTATACTATATGTATATGTGTGATTATTATAGAAAAGTTTTTATTTAATATTTGGATAACTACGTGACACATTGTCAGATGAAGTTTTGCTTAGCGAAAAGTGTTTGATTACAATTTGTAAATAATTTTAAAATACGTAACCCTTGGCTTAGATATTTATTGCCATAATTACATCTATATAATTATTTTATTACTACCTATTTAATTTAAATTTGTTTTTTTTTTTTTTTTTGGGTCTAATCTCTAAAACCATTGAATCGATTCTAAAAAATCTTTCACTCATTCAAAGCTAATGTATCTCTGTGTAACATAAGCTATATGTCTAGTAGTAGAGCTAGTATCGTTCAAAGTTATCTTCATGAATGGGTGTTATAGCAGTGTGCAAGAAACAGTGTCAAATTATGAGTCAATGGTTGTCCGCAATTTCAGACAACCTTGAAATACTTTTACAGATTTTTGTAAATTTTACATTGTTTCCAAAACATGGCAGCTTACCCAATAACTAATGGCACGAATTAAACTTAATTTGCAATCAACTTATAGCCTTAAGGCGTTAATAAAGTGTATTTCAAAATAAGAAAATTCTCGACATGTCTGTAAGTACATACTTACTTTCAAAATTGATACTACCATTATCGCAAATTAGCTTAGACCAACAGACAGACAGATCTTAATGTGCGATTAGGCATTTGCCTTTGGTGTCGATTACGTTGTAAAATTAACTAAACTAATTTGATAGGACTAAAATCTTGCCATCCCTTTCTCATACTTTTTGTACTATCAAATGAGTTTAGTGATTTTGAGCAACATAATCGACACCATATTTTTTGTGACAGCGGCCCACCCCGGCTTCGCACGGGTAGACATTTATCAAATATTTTGTCTACTCATTTTTAGACGTTTTCAAGCAATTTTTTATTTTTTTCTCTGTGTAAGAACCATCCTCGTACTTCAAGGAATATTCTTAAAAAAAATTAACGAAATCGTTTCAAGTGCTCTCGAGATTTGCGCTTAGCAACACATTCAGCGATTCATTTTTATATTATAGATCTAGATATAGTTTATTTATATAACTCTTTATCAAGAGATTAGTTCGTTATACCATTTCCATAAAAAAACAGTTTTGTAGCTACATCAACGGAATTGACAAAATACTCTGAAGATACATGGCATAGTGAGGTAACTTGAGTGTTACGCTGCAATTAGAGAGAGCGATTACATTAATTAATTACTCTACACTATGAGCCATTAACTTCATAATCAGCCGTCATATGTATTAGTACCTCTATTTAATTATGCAACTTATAATTAAGATGGACCCTATTCCCTGAAGGTCCATATTATAAATAATTCACAAACAAAGCAAGGTTTTCCCCTAAATATAGCAACTAGCTTTTCCGCCGCGACTTCCCGCGTAGCAAAACAGTTATGTTACTAGGTCTAGGTACTCAAATTTACTCGAGGGTTTGTCTTATTATATAAAAGAATTTGAACATCCTTAGGTTCTCATAATCAAGTTGTTATAAGTTAATGTAAGTTAGCTAAAAAAAATATGAAATGGGAGCATATTTTATTAGGTAGTTAGTGAGTAACGAAGATCAATCTTGTCATAGTAGTATCAGTACCAACTTATTACCGACTACGGCGAAGCAAAAAGGAGGGTTATGATTTGAATTGGTATGTAGGTATGTATGTACATCTGTTCCCTCAGAACTTCCAAACTATTTAACATAATTTGATCACGGCTATCCTCTGAACATATATGATATGGATAAATACGTTAAAATATATATGATGAATATTTTCTTGTTTGATACTTTTAGGGGCGTGATTATTCCGCAGTCGGCTTTTAGTTTCGAACTTAGATCTTGTTTGTCTCAGGCGAGTCAACGAAGAGCGAGCGCATCACCTACCCCAAAGCGGGGCTGATCCTGCGCACCTCCACCATGAAGGACAGCGTGTCTAGCGACTCCTCTGCGCATGCGGGTAAGTTATCATCAGATACCATGGCATCATGCACGATAGGTCAACCTCATACGTTAAAGCCTTTTCAATTAGTCTCCGAAGCAGGTTCCTTCCGCACGAGCGTTGTGTAGTGAGCTCCCCGCCGTAGTCTTCCCAAGCATACAGCATGGGATATTCGAAAATAATGAGAAGATGTATCCAGGATCTACTTGACCTCGGCTACAGTAACCGTTTACCATCAGCTTCAACGCTCTCCTGGCTTCTGATCCAAGTGTTGATATGTTTGTGGATGGATGGAAGAGTTTACTGTTGGCATGTTTGAAGTTTGCTGAGAGGATATTAGTGCTTGTTTAAAATTGTTTCTTATTAGTGTAATTGGCTCTGCCGTTCTAGTTATTGTAATAAATAAAATAAATCAGGCGACCCGAAAAGGTGATTAACACACTTAATTTTTTTTTAAACGGGTTCTATTGCTGTCTCAGAAATTTATATTAAAACAAGAAAATAAACAAAATTAAAAATATAATAATAATAATAATGTTTGGACATTATCACACAGCGCCATCTGGCCCCAAACTAAGCAAAGCTTGTACTATGGGAACCAGCAGCTGATACAATACTTACTTTTTTTTTGTAATTACATACTTATAATACATACCAAACGCAATACAAACATATTTGTCACATAAATGTTTGCCCCGGCGGGAATCGAACCAGCGACCTCTAGCGTAGCAGTCAGGTGTACTTAGCTTTAGACCAACGGTCTCTTCGAATACGATACATAGTAGGAAAAAAAATACTCTACTGTGTAAAAAGTTATGACGCTATTATTGAATATTCTCTCTACACGTACAAATCTAACGACACCTTTACTTACTTTTTATATCCATCAAGCCGCTTAGACTAAAGAGTATGCCAAAGAATGATACATACATACACTCGTAAAAGATAACCTGTCTCTGTGTCAGCCGCGGTGAAAATACATGAGTATGTTTATATTTAGTTTCGATTGTGAGACGTATACGGTAGCCACTTTCAAGTCTACGCAAATACAAATACTTGTGACCTTGATTTTACTTTCAATTCCAGTAGCTAGGCTCGAGCTTCACCACCTAGGAGCATTCACATTCGTTATATATTACGTCTTCAACAAAAGTTGTAATTCTTTTGGTTTTTAAAAGAGTAATTGCTGAGTTTCTTGCCGGATTCTTCTCAGCAAAACCGACCTTCCGAATCTGGTGGTAGATTCTGACGATTTGAAAGTGCTTGCCTAGTGTAGAGTCTAGTCAAATAAAGATCTTTTTGAGTTTGAGTTTGCAATTGTTAATGTACAGTTTTCCAACTACGACAGGTTTTCTAAAAGGTATTCTTGACTTCAAGCTTCTGATATCTCCTATCATATTCTTATGGTCGTTCAAGTAGCTATGATAAGGTAGCAAGTCGGAAATGACAGCTAAATATTCATAGTTTATGATATGAATCGCAGTATATGCTTGGGTTGACTGAATTGTTCTTGATATGATATTTAGGAAATTTAGGGCTTGAGACACAAGTGGGAAGACATCCCAAAATTTATAGTTAGATAAAGACATTGGTAACACGTATTTTTTCCGAATATATATTGAAATCTTGAAAAGAAAAGTTTGAATTTTATAATTTACGAGGTTTTCCCAAAGGAGTAAAGCATGGGGTTCTTCAAGAAGGGTGTGAAGAGATTTCTGAAGGGTCAGCAACGCGAGTGATACCCCTGGTGTTGCAAGCGTCCATAGGCTACGTTGACCGCTTACCATCAGGTGTGCCGTATGCTTGTTTGCCACCTTAGTGGTATAAATAAAAATTATTGTCATGCGACCTGATCAGACAACTGTTGTATATAACATAATCTATAAACACATACATACGTAGCATCATGCCAAATCCCCCACGGGGTACGCATAGCAAATGGGATCCACTCTATATGTATAACGCATAGTGTTCATGATACCTTAGGGCTCGCGCGCACTGACAGCGAGCACAGCCTGGCATCTGTGGAGGAGACAGGAGTGACTAGCCTGCAGGGCGTCACCACCACCACCACAAGCTCGCGGCAGGTGCGCGGCCAGGAGCGCTCCTTCCTCGACAGCACCACCAAGGTCACCGGCGTGCAGGATATACTCACCAGGATGAAAAATGCAGATATTGGTGAGTTATATTTACAGAAAACAGGACATTGCAGCGAATTCATACTGATGTACTTACATGTTTCTGCAGTAAATTAGGGTTCTGCAGTCAAATAATACTTCTTTGAGAAGTTTCGTGTTGTATTCCTGCAGTAAGGTTTTCAAATATAATAAAGTTATAGATAACTCTTCGACAAAATAAACTCAATAGTATTTTGTTCTTGCTGTTATTTGTTTGAGAACTTAGGGAGTTGTATCATAAGTGTGATCTCTTTAGTTAGTACTAAAGAGATCATGCAGTGATACTTCTATGGTAACAATCAGATAATGAATTCTGTCTGCATTAGTGTATGTATATGACTGTATTCTTGATTGGTCCCTCCTGCCTGCAGTGATCCAAGAGGGCGACTCGCAAGAGGACACCGAGGCGCGTGCGCTGCTCAACAAGTTCCTCGGCGCCACCGTCCTCATGGCGGGCATGCAGGGCTACGTCACTGACCAGCCCGGTGGCACCCTCACCATCAAACAGGTCAGTCATACATCTTAACAAACCATCATGTGGTGCCCCCGCTAACATATACCGACTGGTCTCTATGTCTTCACACTATTTATCCAAGGGACCAATTTCCGTGATGTAATATGAGCCCCATACAAAAGTACTGAAGAAGTGTTCAGAAATAATATGCCATTTTATACAGTTTCTCCCTGTATAGTCTGTGTAGCCTGTGCAGTGCGATCCTCCAAAAACAATATCTGAAATCCATCGACTATTTCTGGATGCAAGATGTCGAACGACGAATACATTGCAAAGATATCTCAACATATTAATTTCATTATATTGTGTGTTCTATCTCGCTTACTCGTCATACTTTTGGCGGATTAACCATTTATTGAATCGAATGATATCAAATAAACCACCATTATAAAGAGTTATTTAGTCCCAATGATCACGGCACGAACAAAGATATCCATTATTTTACTTCCATGCCAGCTTCGTTCAAGTGTTCCAATAAGAGAACATGCGCATGCGCGAAGTCAATGGCCACCCTCAGGACTAAATTAAATAAATTGTGCACGGTCTGCGTTAGCGCGATATTGACACGAATTGTCTTTGGTCAAAACACTTATACACACTGTGCCATTATCTTGTTTTTATATACTGATGACATGTACAGCGTACGACATGCTATTTTATAGGTAGCATACCATACTGTATGTATTCTGATTGGACTTTCATCGTGTATGTCTGCGTGTAAGCCCTGTGCAAATCGTCTACAAACGTTTGCGAATTATACCTATATACATATGTAACGGTTTAAAATTATCTCGCTACAACGTACTAGCGGAAATAGTGGCGGTGGCGAGCGGACCGTGCGCACTGGCAGACAAAGTGTATGTTCTGCTTGCTCATGCTTTCCAGCTCAGTGATTATTGCGCCCGGCAACCGGCATTCACTTGCAATCTCTTCACCACTTAGCTCTAGCTCGGAACATAATCTTAGACTACTTATGCTCTCGGGTGCTACGGTAAACGATCCGAGTAAATTACACTCACATCTATGAAAAAAGTCAGAATCCATATCACACGCCCTTCAAATCATACGAGGAGACTTCCCTAAGAAGACTATCACTTGACAAAATATTGCAGTGAACTAATCTTATTCTCGTATCGTTATCTTGCTGCAGTTAATATGGTTCAGTAGCGCGAGCATGAATAATTTGCGATAACGTTTACGAATCGCCTTCGACTATTTTTGTATTTAAAAATGTACAGCGCTGCGGGGGTGAGAGAATTTTGACATTTCGCGAGTTACGTTTTCGAATACGTAGTCGAAAAATGTTCCTGCTCCCGGCACTGAGCTTCTCGTCAATGCGCTTTGCTGTAGCAGTACGGAAATCTTATGTGTCCATAAGCTACGGTAATCGATTTCCTACAGGCAGGCCGTATGCTTGCATATCACCTTGGCCAACGGATAGAATTGCAAACTTTTGAAATGAAAGTATAAATTTACCTGATGACCTAAAGTACTATTCCGGATATCTCGATGTAGATTCTCTTTAGAGACAGTCTGATGAGATGCCGCTTCAAAAGGCGTATTTATACTCAAAATGTGTTACAATACACGAAATTTTCACATATAACTCATATATTTTTATAAGTTCATAAAACAGAACTTCATATTTGAAGAGCTGAGCGCGGCCGACCTTGCGCGCCACTCGCCGACTTGATGTATGTTTATCGTTAATAAAAACTGTCTATTTCCACCGTCCATTCGTAAACAAGTGCTGATACGCCGCGGTCGGCTCTTCATATTTACATACTCTTACCAGAAATCGTGTGAGAGTTGCCAGCATTAGCGCCGAACTAATTTATCAGATCAATAGGTCAGGAAAGATCTGCAGACCTAAAAACCCAATGTCACGTATATAATATGCAATTTAAAAACGAAGATATTACGTTCTTATAGTGCAAATACCGATGAAAATAATTAGCAGCCAGCAATCGACCAATTAAATGAAGAGAAACAAAAATGCGGCACGCCACACATTGTTGGAATACCAATCGCGCCGACACGAACTTTGCAGTTTGGACTTATTTGCAACTTTTATTAAGATTTAGTTTTCAACGGCAGATCATTCCACATGACTTCTCTTTAGGATCTCTGTGAACGCAATAAAAGGCCTCGGTTAGACTGCATACCAGCATCCGCAAAAATATTCCATATAATTAGACAAGTGTCATCCGATCCGACTTCGACTAATTGTATAAATTCATTGGTTAACTAAATTTGGATTGATTCAGTTGGACGTTCATACATCGGGTGAGGTGTATGGTATTGGTCTTTGTAAATCTATGATCCATACCATAGATTTACAAAGACCAAACCACGTGTATTTATTTTGGAAAGCATAGCTTGAGTTTTTTTATGCACCATGTCCGGTAAAACGATTCTCCTGAAGTCGATATTGTATGGGTCAGAGTTCTAGCTCGGGCATCTTTCCTTAGCTTTCAAGAACTTCTGTGTTCCATTTACCGATATAAGGGTCAGTGCCGGTAGCTGCCACCATGCTTGTCGTGTGTTTGGTGTCGGTGCCGTCAGTAGACAAAAGCCAGCCTAAGGCGGCCCGCCCGCCTTATTGCCGTTTAAAGCTACGCCAGAGCATCGGTTGAAAGCGACGAAAATCCACGGCAAAAATAACACGCCCGACCCGACATTTCACCACCAACACCCCCTGAAAAGACCTAACCGACATTCACATGCGTTGAAATTTCAACCTAGCTTACTACTACATAGCTTGCAGTATCGGATTATCTCGCGTGCATAGATCCCGAAGCTATATTTGGTTATGTGACGTCAGTGTGGGCCGCGCGCGCAGTCGATTCCCATCTCCCGCGTGGATTGGAGCGCGTACAATAATGCAGTAATATAAATCAATAATATTAGCCATAAGTAATTATGGTATAGATTGATTAAATTAATTAAAAGCAAAGTGCAGCGCATACGCGTGTAGTTGCCAGCAACACAAGTGCATCAAATAACAGGATTGTGCGTGAACCTAGCCTAAAATTTTAAGGTAAGATTATTTTACTACCTTATTTTTTTTTAATAATTAAGTACCTATAAACGAAAAAATATTACGGAAACATTCGCCCATCCAAAATGTTCTCCTCTATAATTTCCATCAGCATCCGTTACCAAAGAAGTGTACCCACTTAAAATTCTATAAGACGTCGAACTATAATATTGTAATCACATATAGAAAGAATTAAAGTATTCAATTGTGATGATTTTATAAAATTGTTTTGATCATGTTAACTAAAAATTATTGGATGTCGACGCAAGTTGGGGTCGCACTGCTCCTTCATAATCCAATTAATAATAATTATATATTAGTAAGAAAATTGTTAATGGAACTGGAATCTCGAATTATAATTTTCTTTCATGCAGACTGCAGTCAAGTGGTAACTACGCATTCAACGTACAGGCCTACACCATGGCTGCTCCTGATGTATAGAACTACCAGATACTATTTAATTGAAAACTATAAAGGCACCGCACAATTGCCATTTCCAATAACCAATCGAGTTAACAGACTACCAAAATATATTTGTCATCTATCAGAATGGCACCATTAGGACACAATTTCGACAACACCCCTAGTATATAATTTAAACGCAACGGAGGGTTAGGAACATATTAATGTTTAAGATTTTTTACTGAATAGTGGTCTCGTAAATGTTTCATCAGATTTGATAGTTTTTGAACATCTTCCACATCATTCCTATCAGTGGTCAAAAGATCTTTATAGACATGACCTGCAGCTATGGACAGGGTCACATACCAAGCAATCATCGCTTGTAAGTTTGAAATGCAAATAGTAAAGCTTGTAGTAAGTCGTGATGAAGTAAGGGCGGCCCACACGCGTCCGTGACGGCTACCGCGCGTGACATTGCGGCTGTCACCGGGCCTCGCCGCCCGCCGATGCAGAGGTTGCGCTTGCGACACACTGAAATAAAAACATAACGCTTTAAAAAATGATCTCGGAGGAAGCTAATACGTCATTCGTTGACATTTCTAGTTTCACTAAACGCATTTTTTTCCGTGCCGTGTCAGTTATCAGACTTATTAAATTTAAACAAGGCGAGACGACCTGTTTGTTTAAATATCTATGTACTTTAATTTTACCGCATTATACATCGTTCGTCGCAATTTTATTTTTAAAACCAACATGAATCGTTCATGGCGCCTAATCCTTTTACTGAATTTTCCGGACGGCACGGTAAAATTGTCATTGTCATTGTAAACTACAAAAAGACCAAAAAGTACAAATTAAATAATGCAATTTATATTTTTTTCATCGAGTAACTTGCTGATGGTAGTCATCAATACAAACAGTGGTAATCACACGGAAAGTCTATCGTGATGTTGTATTGAGATCCAATAACAAGTTACCACTTATCTGTCGGTGAGATCGTAATTAAACGAAGCTTAACTATTATAGTCCCGTTGACTTCATTTCTAAGGCTGATCTCTGATCTGTTATTATTACGGTTTCTAAGTATATAGGAGTGAAATTTAAGAAATAAACTAGGTGATTTTCAGATTTGTTTACTGTATCTTGAGATGGGCGATCAATGTCTACAAAAATCCTGTAAATTGATATACTGTTTTTATTCAATTTGTGTACAAACTAACCCAGTGTAACAACATCTGCCCAAAACTGTGGTACAAATACGCCATGTCTGTGGTTCTGGTCCTAATTAATTTCAAAATATACAAGATGCCCAGCTCATCTAGACATTGGTCGAATTGGTTTCGTCTTTTTGTCTTAAATAATTGTATGCTTTCAAATTTACCTTAATGCTGTTTTTAACCTTGGAATTGTTCGTGTTGTCATTGTCATTGTGGGTGCATTATTCTAAAGTGAAGTTGTTCAAAAATACACTATAATTTTAGTTTAATATATTTCCTGTCATAATGTCACAAGCTGTCGGTGTTTTTAATGAAAACATCATGAATCGTAATTTGTATTGTGTGCGTCTGAAATAACATAAGTTATAACATTTCTGAGTTGGACGTCATTGGGGTATAAAATTATTGTGCTATATAGGTATGTAAGGTGTTTCAGCTTAGTTTCATCTTTGAATTAGATTCATGACAATATTTACCCTTTAGTACAAGCTTTTGTTAGTTTGGGACCAGGTGACTCTGAATAATAACTTAATAAGCATTCTTATTACATTAAGGGTCGGTAGCACTTCTGTCTGCCCTCTTTCACTTCGTCCACACAAGTCACTTCATACAAGCTCGTCTTAATACCTATATTTCAGAAAAATTGCTTCTTTATCAGACTTAAATAAATTAATGAATTGACAATTATTGACAATTATTACGAGCAAATATGTATTCCGGAGCTAGTCTTATGCCACTGCAATACTAATATCACTTATGAAAGGACCCACTTTCACTTGTTTTGTCACTAACGGAACCGAATATATATATATATAAACGAAGCTAATTAAACGGACATACGTGAGGTTATTGGCAAAGAGACGGTCATCGCGTGAAGTAACAATTATTCAATGGATCGGAATCGGTTTGTCACAGATGCCAAGTAACAGCATGGTTCGGTAGATCTTGGTCATTGACAAATATCGTGAGCGGAAAGCAGTGGACGGCTGGTCCATAATGAGGGTGCGACTTGTCCCAATTGTAAATATGTAACAGAAATATAATAGATTAACAGCTAAAACAGGAATTCAAGAAGATACATGCATTATGGAATACGTAGGTAGTGTAACTTCTGACGAAATACTATTATTAACTAAAGTTATTATGTTTCACTCATTCTTCTCTAGTAAATGCATAAAGTTTCGTAATGTAAATTTGATGCATAATCAAATAGTAGGGGCTATCATTGTTAACGTCACAATAACATGCGTTTACAATATCATCATGGATAACTAGAAGATTATCTTGAAAACTATAACGATCATATATCACGTTTTCTTCTTTACCGAAGTTCATAGTGACGAGCTCTGTAGCTTTTGCCAATGTCAAGTACTGGACAGTTTTCGGGTAATGTCAAGTGCTTGTGAATCGTCTTCTCCCGGGTCAACAAGGAACGAGCGTAACCCGACCGCGGCAGGGCGTTCACACGTGCTCTAATTATACGCAGTATTGCGCCAAATATAAGCTCCATCTAGGTCAATCGCTCCGCTCTATCCTCGCTGCCAGCAGTAAACAAATACTTGAACCTCTACAAGTTGTGATCATGTTATTGTCATACTGTATGTACACAACACGCCATAGGAGGTACACGTGGAATGGCGTATATTGATGTATAAGGGACTAAGTCTTAAGTTTTCTTCTGCTGTTTTGTCTTTGGACATATCACATGGTTGGATCATTTTGGTTTTGATTTTGATTGATAAAAATTATTACGCGTACTTGAAATATAAGCCATTTAGAGAAAGAATGTGACGTAGTAAATTAAAAGATCCTTTAATATTATACAACTCAAAATAATGGTGTATTACTTATAATATTTGCAATACCTAGGTATGTACAATTCTTTATCAACTAGCCTGAGTATAAGTCGTAAAAACAGAATAAATTCGACGCAACAAATCTCTTTGTTTCGTCAAATCTTCCGTCGACAGAAATATCCGATCTAACGTCATCCAGAGATCTCCTAGTCACTGGCCACGCGTGGTCCTCGCTGGGCATGTTGGGCCAACGTTGTGCCGGTGCCAAACTGCGCATGTGCTAAAGCTAACGACCTTACGTCTATGTTAATACGCGTGCTTCCTACATGACCGCTTTTGGCATTGTTTGGTTCGCTTTCACAGAATAATGGGCCAAGGTTTCCCTGAAGTGGTAAACTCAATATTTTAAGATTCTTTGGCGACGGTGTTCTGTAGCGCCATAGTTGCTTTTATGGCACCGTCATATGGTTATTGGGTAACATGAAAATATATTAGCCTTCATTTTACAGTACTTAGTAAACAATAATAATGAACAACGGTTTTAAGAATAAGGAACCGACGAGCTCAGCTCCTTGAAACCCGAAAGGATTATTTTGTCAGGAGTTTGTGTTGGATATAAACATCACGTGATATTGGGGATCTGCCAAAAAAAGCTCCGCGTCCGAATGGATCCATGTAAGGACATATATTACTACTGCCAAAACTGCACGATGTATGTCCATGCACTTCGCACGAAGTGACTAATATGTTGTGTTTGTCCGAAGCGGGAGAAAATAATGGTGACACGAAAACAATCTTTGTTAGCCGTATCATCTTATAAAAGTCCTAAGGCTTAGACCGTCACAATGAATATAAACCATAACCAAACAAATCAATGCCGAACATAAATTTCATGTGACTTAAAATCACAGTAATATAAGTCGTCCAAATGAAATCAGTGTGTACATTTAATCTTGCTGATATATTGCGACTGTTTATTGGTTAAATGGTCGTCAATATAATAATGTCTTTCTACCAATGAGGCTGTACGACTTTCCTTTAGCATCACATGAAGAAACCAAAGCATTATTCACGTACTGTTAAATGTAAACTTCTTACCAGCATAATAATAGACCTTCTTATTACATGTTCCTGGAATTTTCTACCGTGCGTGAAAAGTAAATCAATTTGCTTGTTTATGCTTCGATACAGATTTATTTCTTGCCTCTCCGCTGTCCGTCAATATGAGACGCTGTTCTTTGGAATTCGGTCAAGTCGTTACTGGCTCGCATTTATTTGAATGCGTCTTTGTCATCACAAATTCTAGACCTATATCATTTGTATCAAAGTAGGGAACAGTAAGTTCAGGATTCATATTTTAATCTTTGACCATAAGGCATTTTTTTAGTATGCCATCTTTGGCGGTACTCTGATTATTTTTACGCCAGTTGATACGTTCTGAAAGTTCGGCTACGGTTTTACCACAATAAAAACTCTCGTTTATTCCGTATTTTTTTCGTAATCACCTCTGCACGCTATCTATCTCGTAGTCCGAGATGTGCTTCTGACCAAGTAAGGCATTCGAACTGAGAGTCAGTTTTATTTCTTGTAGCGTCGTTGTTAACATTTATTGCCGCTTCTTGTTGTATGAAAGCTGTATCAAATGTAATTGCCGTGCTTAATGGCTTGTTCTCGTTTTTCATGATCTGTATTATGGCATTCGTTACATTTTAATGATAATTTTATGCAATATAGAGTGCGTTTGGCTAAGATAGTATGATCGGCAGTCGCTGCCATAGTTAAGGCAAGTATTTTGTCATTTAATCTTTCCAGCTGTTTCTTCGATTTGTTCAGCCATCCAACATAATTTTTCAAATCGCTTTAACTGACAAGGCGGATACTCTTAATTCGGATCGTTTTTATCTAAAGTGATTAAAAACATATGTTGTTATAAGATTTTTTTATTTCTTTTTTAGAAAGTAAATTTACTTAATACAGTTTACCTGAGGTAAATTGAGATATCTTCCCTTATCACAGTAAATTAAATTAAACTTTATTGGACAGTACTGCAACCGAGTGACAGGCACATCATAATAATTCGCTCATGGTGCGCCTGGTGTGACCACTTTCAGTCACTTATCGATAACCATTTACGATCTGATGTTTATCACCAGGCTTATAATCTTTATTATTCTCATGCTTTCTCTGTAAATTATTTACATTACGATTTTATTAGCCTGTCATATCTTGCTTTATACCAAGTATACCGATTAATAAGAATTTCCACTTACAAATTTGTAATTTGCATTTATTATTTAATAAACGATAAACATGGTCTACTTCTATCTTTATTTATCTGAAACTTTCATGTGTCGACAATATTTCATGTTGAGTGTAAATAAATTTCTAATAGTGATAACTGTCGGTTGCTAAGTATTGTAGAGAAGAATCTAATTTGTTTAGTTAAACGCTTTCTTTAGTGGCCACTGGATCTGTCTACTATAAGACCGAAGAGTAATTGCCCTTCTTTTGTTCTGTCATGCGGTTGTCTCGTGGTTAGCTAATTGTCCAAAAATGTCGGACCAGACCTCCCACAGACTATTCTTTCAGTTGTCTCCTTGTTAGCTTTCACCACTTATTTCAATATTAGCCTTAGTTTTTGCGTCGCGACGGCAGTTTTTCTTATTACCGCTGTAATGAGAGCTTTTTGAGCCACTTGCTTCTTGTTCTCGTTGTCTTGTGATTTCTAATTTATGTTCAACTCTATGTCTGCTCTGTCCAGGTTTATTTGCATTAGTATTTACTTGTTATAAGTAGTGTACTCCTTTGTAGTTTTTCAAAAACGTCTTTGGAAATTTTACTAGCAGTTGTAGTTTTCTCTTGTGTGAGCTCCATTAAATGCGCTTCAAAATACGTCAGTACTGTATATAGTATGTCATTAATTACCGACTAGCATGTCTCGTGTATCCAGTTTTCCATTTCGAAGGCTATATTTACCGCATCTACTTCTTGTCCGCCACAGTTACCGGATAGGTACTGTTACATGCATGCAGTATACATACACACCTCCATCCGTAGTGGAACCAACACCGACTTATTATTTACTAGGTTTTACACGCGGCTTCGCTCGCGTTAAATTTCACGCCTTTAGGCTTAATTATGAAAAAGCCTGAAACACGTATTTTCTTATTTATTTATAGAAGTTTTTCTTTGATGTTTTAAACTAAAAATCGATGTTATCTTATTATCCATACAAACATTGGATACCCATTTCATCTGCATATGGGTCGGCAACGCGCGAGTGTTACCTCTGGTGTTATGTCTATAGGCTACGGAAACCGCTTACCATCAGGCGGGCCGTATGCTTGTTTGCCACTTTAGTGGTTTAAAAATAAAAATAAAACCCTTTGGAGGTAAATTTTGGAAAATCATTTCTTAACGGATGCCTACGTCATAATAACTATATTCCCGCCAAATTACAGATCAATCCGTTCAGTGGTTGAGCTGTGTGTTGATATGTCAGTCTGTCAGTAACGTTTGCCATTTATATATACAGTATTATACAGTCCACAGAAAATAAATACGATACCGTAAACATAATTAAAAATATCTTCAATCGTACAACCGGAAATAGGCTGTAAATAATGATATCATGCTCACAAATTATTTATAGCATCATCAACGTCATCAAATGTAATTGAGATTAATGTTCAAACCGTTGTGCTGATATTTTATGTAAAAGACGTTTGAGAAGTGACGCGGTATTCTGCAAACAGCCGAGTGCTCGCGTGCGCCATCACCGTTAGCAACACTTTGCAAAGTTACTACGTTTATAGGACTTATAAGAAGGTGTACAAAATGTAATGTTTTACTAACATAACATTCAATGTTTATTGTTCAGCTTAAATTTTACATTGATCATAGATAGATTGGAAGTTGAGTAGCAGACGTATAAACATGTATTGAGAAATGATATGTTTTGTATTGATATGAAGACTTAGCATGGACACTTTGCAAGTAGGTTTGATGATAATTGTACAGAGCGAAGCCCGCCAGGCCGAAGCATTCATGCTAGCAATTCTAAAGAGAGCTCATTGTACTAGTTAATTCGGGATGCGGCAGCGCTCGGGGGCGCTCCGCGACCTGCCAAAAATTCGACCTAGTGATCTTCTCGCCGCGTCACCGCTATTGTTACCGCCCCTGGAAGCTGGTCTCTCCCATTAGGTAGCTTACGTAGCAACCTTACTAACCGCGGAAACACAACACTACATCAAGTAGTGTTATTTCACTGCGGTCTTCTGTAAGGTGGAGGTACAGCCCCCAGTCGGGCGGCTCCAATTTAAATAGGAAAACCCACGGGGAATCTCAAATCGCCCTACCTCTCTTTTTAAAACCACATGGTGTTATTAATCACTGTTCTTATGCTTAGAAAAACTCATTGGTACAGGCCGGGGTTTGAACCTCGGCCCATCAGATGACAGGCAGTTGCTTCACCACAAGGTCACCACGGCTTTTTAAAATTATTATAATAATTATATTCAATAATGAAGTTGATTGTAGTTATTTTAAACAACATCGGCTAACAGAAGCAACTATAATAGCTGAAACAATGCTCTCAGTAATGAGATGTGTAACAGTAATGTTTGTATCGCATGTCACATCAAAGAGTCATCTATCGGCGCGTGCGCAGCGCCGGCGACAGACAGACTGACGGACAAGCTCGTGTACTATTACTACGTATCGTGTGTCGATCGTAAATATAGCTGTGATCAAATATTTCGTGTGAAGCGCCTTTGGCTCGATGACCCGAACTAATAATAGCCACGAGGAACTCGTCCCCGTACGAATTTAGTGCATGATTTTGCGTGAAAAAAACTTAGATTCGCGTCACCTTAGGCCGTGTCTGATCCATTTCTGAAGGTAATTGGAAGATCCTTACTTGGTACGATTCCTGCTCGTGGTCAAATTGGCCAGGAGTTGATGTGATTCGTTCATTTTGTTAGGTCGCGTAATTTATCCCCAGCCTGCCTTAGTGAGATCGATACGAAACTTAGAGGCCAGTATGAAAATGTTTTTCAAAGGTCGAATAAATATGATATTGAGAGCAAATTTTACAGACAGACAGAGTATAGTTAGTGGATATTTGCGTTAGAAGCCTCTCAAATTACTGCTTATCAATCTTATACAACTGTGTTACAACATCTTGGTCTCATTCAAACACTTATCACAATATCTTTACATTTATAATGTTTCTCTCTATAAGCTCCCTATTTGTATTATCCATACTTCTTTCGTTCGCGCCTCAGGTGCTTATCTGTCAAACCCGTTTGACTCTCTACGTTTTGTTCCACAGACAACCTAGATAGGTTGAAAAAGCTAACATTTGTAACATTAAAATAGTATGATATCGTAAGCACAAGCACTATACCTCAATTACACTCTAAGGGCGAGTCTCCAAACCGGAAGCCGCTACCACATTCGCGCCGCGAAATTCTGTTACAGGCATATCCCGAGAAATAAACAATTTCATCATTTTTATTTATAACGCTAGTTGTCTAAATGTTTACCTCTAGGATTGGAAGCGTCTCTAGATAGTATACCTATGTAACATACTGCGGGCACGGTAAACGCTTACTACTCATATCAGTATAGGTTGCATCGTCGTCAAAATGCGTGTAATTCGGAGGCCACTCAAAATTAATGTGCTTCAGATTTGACCGGCGTTCATTTTTCGGCCATGTCATTTGTAAATGGGTAGCGATATTCAATAAATGTGATTAATGAAACTAAACGCACCTCCAACGTTTAATAAAAGTGTGCCTTACCCAGGTCAACCAACCCGTTAGTGTTGTCAGTACGGAATCAATCAGCCGTCAACTGATCGCAGCGGTATACCAGGACGACGCTCAACTATACTAATTTAAATAAAGCAGATAATAATCACGTAACATATATTTTATTAGAGCCAAAGGATCTTCGAATAGAAATAGGTTAACTATCTGCCTACCTGCATGTCGCCGTGAAGCACACCTGAGGCACTGCGTCCACTGTTTGCTGGCATCATGGCATGACGCTTACCATCCCACAATGTTGTTGTACTCATTACCCGCTATGTTTGATTACTAGTGTCACTAACCTATCAGTCGAAACGCAAGTTTTTTTTTTAAACCGACATTCATTCAATAAAAAGAGTTACCAGAGAGTAAATTGAATAAACGATTATTATTTACCTCGATTATCATTTGACTTCGCCCTGATAAGTTGATATTTTGTTATCAAAATACTGTTGCTTATTCGCTAGAATAGTCCAACTATAGAAATAACGCACCGTGTAAATAGCTGTTCGATTCTGAGTGACAAGTTGCATATAGCTAATTATGCTTAAAAACTTCGCTAAACGCAAAATTAATTTGCATCAATTTCTGAGGAGGTTCGACGATTTGTACGATATTCTCACGCCATCTGCGAAAATAAACGGTAGCAGTGTTTAATGTAGTCCAATAAAATGGTACTGATTTATATATTTATAATAAGATATATGTAACGATACGATTCGATGTGTTCGGGCAAGGTCAACGCTGACGTACCAATATTTTGACGCCTACGCTTGCAAATGACTTTTCACCACACCTGTTTCCTAATGTAAGTTAATCTTAATCGTTGGCAATTTGTTTATATTTAACGAGAGTAAGTAAATCATGATTATGAGTCGAGATAACATCGGTGCAAGTTGCTAAAGAAACCTAGTCGTGCCATTAACCAATAAAAAAAATATACAAAAAGCCATTCTCACGTGCTAGTAAGGCAGAACAATTGTTATCAATTGTCCACGCACTAGAGATACCCCTGCCTGGCATTGCAAGCGTCTATGCTACGGTGACTGCTTAACATCAGACAAGGCGCTACCAAATTAACTAATTGTATTTTAATTAAACTTATCAAATCCCTTAAAAAGGTGCAAAAACGCGATTGTTAATGTGGGTCTTAAGTCTCAAAAATAAATGACACAATGCATGAATTATTTATTATCGTCAATTGTCTCCCAAGTGACCGTGACCGCAGTTGATCAGTGGTTACACAACACAACATAATAACTCGAACACTGTAACCCAACCCGTAGCTATGCTGCAGTGGCCCACGAGCCGCAGCCCCGCCACCAATCATCCGCGGTAACCGGTGACTCACAGTTGACAGGTGCTTCACATTCCACACACAAATAGCACCTAAGGTCACCCTTGTTTGTGAACACTGAAGGCCCTTTTCACTACGATTTTTTACGTCTATTTTTTATTGTAGACAAGTAAATTCATACATTTGTAATGACAGAAAATAAGGCCAGAAATCAGACGCTCGCTTCTTAAACATTAGCAATTTCATTAGTATTTTGTAATCGCCTTGATAGATTATTTTGGTGATTAGGAGATTCGTGGGTCTCAATAAAGTCGAGCGGGGACGTGCTGCCATGTCGTGTGACAATATCTGACGTAAAAATCATCTATCTGATATTAATTATGCTTGATTGCTTAACTAAATGCAATTGACCATGGAAATAATACGAGTTTGTTCTCATCAAGGCCAATGAAAGCTGAAATCGATAAGTTGTGTCTCTCATTTATTTTGCGTTGTCTTGTCTTCGACAACTTACGTACTAATAAACATGATATCTGCATTAAAAGAGGCAAGTCGTAATAGAATTCCCATCAAAAACTTGGAGCCCTGCTGGATACAGTACCTTCACCTTACACAAGATCACAGTCAAATAAAACTACTCTATTGTAGTGCTGTGGTTCTCCTGTGAGTTTGAAGACTGAGAGATGTGATTGCAATGAAGAATTATTTGCTGATTAGTACATTAAGTCCTCTCCAGTTGTCAACGAGCTTAGACGGCTAGAGATATTACAAGCATCTGGTCTTTGATTTCCACTAAGGCCGTAAGGCTCCGTCTTCGATATATACCTAGCCTTCTAAAGGGTTTAGATCCTAAATGTGTGATTTGTCCTCAGGAGTCAGTCCACAGCAGCAGCGGTGGTAAGGTGACCAGCTCGCGCACAGTCGAGGAGGTCGACCTAGAGCAGTGCTGGGACGAGCGCGTGCTTAGGAAGCTTGTGAGTACAGCTGTTGCTACGGCTTTTACACCACACGCTTCAATTTATACACCAAACCTTTCAGTTTTTGTCCTAAGTGTAGAAGTGACGATAGTATACCTTTGTCACCTCGATCAGGATGGTCAATTAAAACCTAAAACGGTGCCTTGATACAGAACTGCTGACTGTAGAGCTACAGATTCCTCAAGACATTTCGTATTATTAAGTAACACATATAGTACAATTTTACAGTTGGGTTTAACATTTTAACAAATTCGGAGGCATCGAAATAAGCACTAAGTTTCGTCTGAATTACAAAATTAAATGTTACGTCATCTGATAATAGCAT
This sequence comes from Falcaria lacertinaria, assembly GCA_951449985.1. Classification (NCBI taxonomy): domain Eukaryota; kingdom Metazoa; phylum Arthropoda; class Insecta; order Lepidoptera; family Drepanidae; genus Falcaria; species Falcaria lacertinaria. The sequence goes on from OX602121.1 coordinate 214,399, forward strand.
AGCATGCGTGACATGACGTGACGCGTGTAAACGGCCACTTGTCCTCGCTCTCACTTTCATGGTCCCAGTTAGGAACTCGGAGGTGAAATGCACATAATCTGGCTAGTCATCAAGCGGTCATCGCGCACAATTGAGAAATTGAACCGATTTCGTGCATCATCATGACTCGTCATAAATATCGTGTAGCATCCGTTACGTCTACCGTGTTCTTCAATTGACGATATGTAATGATTGAGTCAAATGATTTCTAGTAATTATAGTAGCTTACAGAAAATTACGTGTGCATTTTATGTAACTAGCTGTAAGCGAATTCATTCACGAGCATTAAAAAAAATTGCTTACGTTAAGTTCGTCGACATTAGAGATCTGTTTAGCCATTTATTTAAGCGTGATGCACACAATACCTAAGAAGAAGCGGAACTACCTAAGAGAAGCAGAGATTTGCAACTGTGCTTCGGCCGTTAGATTTATTTATTACAATTTACGTGTAAAATCGAAGACCACTCAAAATTAATGCGACACATGCATTCATTTAACTAAGGTAAGGACGGGACGTGCGGTAAATAACAAGTTGTTTTACTATTTGAATAGACGGTCAGCTAGTATATTTTCATGAACGTGTGGGTAAAAAGTTGTAAATGAAAAGCGCTGCCTCAGGAAGTGAATGGAAAGTGTCCAACGGAAATGTGGTGAAGCCTTGCGCGTCCCCGCCCGCGCCCTTCACTCACGCCGGAAACAGTCGCCGCGACTAATTGTTCACACACCAAGCGTTGCAAGTGACAAGCTTTAGGCTAATACTTTACTAGTGGAGAGTTTGTTATTGATAAAGGCAGGGTTTATCTAACAGACGAATTAGTAAAAGACTAATTATTTACGTGTAAAAACCATATTATACTAATTCTGTTGCGGCCATATTTGTGCCAAAATATTGGACATCGAGGAGTCGGTGCTAAAAACAAATTAACTTTGCCGTTCGATCCCTAGACACGGCTACTGCACCAACCGCAAATAATATGTTTGTAATACTAAATTGGATTTTTTTACGTGGGCTGACGAACGGCAGTCCACGAAGTTTTAGAAATGGGGTTCCATTGGTTACCCAACGGGTACGGAACCCTAAGAAGATGCAATCTGGTTCCTGCTAGGGCTAGAGAAGTTATACTGTGCAGTAAAACTCAACCACATGGCACCTCAAGTAGCAATGATGATGATGAACTTAAAGTAGACAATTCTTCATTTAAATTGTCATTGCATTATATCATGGAACCATTCCACGAACCTCGATAAGCTTATAGCAGACACCGAGTTACTCTGCCGGTGATCTGGTGATGTACCGTGAGAACAGCGGCGGGCGGCCGTTTGTTTGACTGCCTACCGACTGCCCACTGACACTTACATCACATACGAGATCGGACAAGCTTCAAACACAACTGTTATTTACTTTTCGTGAAATACAATAGATTTGAGAGGTATAAAAAAAAGATAGGAAAGGAACTTTGTTTTTACATTGGACATTTAAAAAGATGATTTATTTAAGCGTCATTGGTTAACCTTTAAAACAAGAAGTGTTCCAGCTTTTGGCTGAACATGGCCCAAGAGCGTACAACCGCTACACTAGACACATGGCTATAGTCCACATGACTACCTATAGCCTCAGAGTAGGCAATATACTACGTACAACTATAGCCATGTTCGATAGTATGGCACGGGCATGACAGAGTGACAGATTTCTCCGTAATGTCACTGGGCTAGACAATAAAACGCAGTAAAGGTGTAATTTAGGGCAGAGCGCTTCCGCTTCCGGTGCGAGACCACATCCGGAGCGTCACAATAGAAACTATTTGGTGGCCACTGTTGACTGGTGTTCGTTTTCCCGCGATCCATAGTGTTTATTGTATTTAGAACCTTGTTATTTTGAAACTAAGTAACTTTACGAATAACTGACATTCCACAACATGTTCAACATTTGATTTGATTTGTTGATGTATGTATTTGGTATGGTTTGACCTTAGTAATTGCGATCATGTAATTGGGTAAATAGTATTGTGCTATAACTGTAATAGCGATTAATCATTCTGGTCTCCTCCAAAAAGTATACAATATCTACTGGTAGAGTCTTCTCGTACAAGTTGATTCCTCATCGGTATATTGTCTTATTTTAAATAATTTGGTGTATAGCGTATGGCCTGAAGCAATAGTGCACAATATCGTATAAAAATTCCAACCATCATATCCCCATGTTCCAGTTGGACGAGTGCACCGACTACGAGCAGCGTCGCCGGCTGCGCGCGCGCCTGCGGACACTCATGGCGGAACAGGAAGGTAACTGTACATAATCACATACCTATATATTATATATGTTTCATAATGTTGATTCACAGTTAAATAACATAACATATTTGAAGATAAGTGTCGTATTCGGACTTAAACTGAATAAACAAATTTCTTTCTCATTTCATCTTAATGGATGGTATCTTCCCTATACCATAAACTTTGCTAGTGTTAAAATTTGTAATAGAAGATAACTAACTGTAAATGTTTGTGTTGGCAGCATGTGCGAGTGCGGTGACGGAGGCGCTGGCGGCTGCTGGCGAGGGCGTCGAGGGCGGCGAGGGCGGCGCGGAGTCTCGCGGTGAGTCTCTGTTGCTGCCGCTGCTGCAGGGGCTGCTGGGCGGTGGCGGGCGGCTGCTGGCCGGGCTTGGCGGCGCGCCCGACGTGCTGGGCGACGTGCGCCGCGCGCTCGCCCGCCTGCGCGCCGCGCTCGCGCCGCCCGCCGCGCATCCCTCGGCCGCCGCGCTGCTGCACCTGGCCGACCGCCTGGAGGACGCGCTGGACGCGCCCGACCGCCTGGACGGCGTGCGGCGCCGCCCGCGCCGGCGGCCCCGCGCCGCCAGGCACACCGTGGCCGTCTCCAGCGACGACCTCTCCGCCGCGCGCCGCCTGCTGCTTCCCGACGAACTGCAGCCGCCCGCCCCCGCGCCGCCCACCAACGGCTCCACCGACTCCTCAACCCCCGACCGCCGCGAAAGTATCGATGACGAGATAAGATTCCACGATGCGACTCCCCCGCAGCAGCAGCCGCCGCCGCTTGCACACTCGATAAGCTACGATCAGCCACCGTTAAACAATGGAGACTCGGGCGTCGTGGAGCGCCGGGCGCCGGCGCCGCGTAAGCCGGACTTCTACCGGCACTCGATAGGGGACGTGCTCGGGCAGTCGCAGACGCAGCAGGTGCAGCAGGTGGTGCAGCAGGTCCAGCAGCCGGCGCCGACGGCGCCCGTGCGGATGGACCGCCGGCCGTCTGACACGAGGAACAGTATAGCCGCAATCGCCAACAAATTTGACGCCAAGGTTCACATCGACCGGGAGCCGGTGAGGCGAGCGCCGGTCGAACACCCTCTGCTACAGAAGCAGAACTCTAAGGAGGACCAAAAGCGGACCCTGTACCGGCCGCTGCCGCCCTCGTACAACTTCGCAGCGCCTCCGGTCGCGGTCGACGACTCCAAGCCGCTGAGCAGGTTCAGCAACAGCAACAAGCGGCTGCGCATGAAGCGCGCCAACACCATCGACATCGGGCGCTCGTTCGCCGGCTACCGGCCCGACAGCGACACGGACGAGGAGGCGCGCCGCCCGCTGGTGCCGCCGCTCCAGCCTCAGACGGACAACGACAGGAAGTTCGTAGCTTTCATGAAGAAGAACGAGGTGGTGGAGCGTGACCCCGCGCCTCACAACAACTGGAGCAACCGGTTCGGGAATATTAAAAATGCGTTTGAGAGCCGCGAGCAGCAGGAAGGCAGCCGGTCGTCTAGTGCGTCGTCCGCGCGGCGCTTCTGGCGCACGGCCGACGAGCAGGGCTCGGGCCCCAGGCCCCGGGGCTTCGTATCCGAGCCCCAGGCTGAAGTGGTGAAGCCCCCGTGGGTGACTGACCGCCGCGAGAAGCGCCAGCCTCAACCCCTCGCGCCCTCCTTGCCCCCACACCATAGCCCCTACCAGCCTCAACACACTCACACGTCCCGCTTTACCAGCAATCCTCCTCAACGAGCTCCTCAGAAGTCCTCTCACCAGCCTACTTACCAACTCCCACCCGCTCACGATCCCCCTCACCACCTCCCCTTGTACCCCCCTCCGCAATCCCCTTTGCAAGCCTCCTCTCAACCACAAATCCCACAGTCCCCTACCAAACCGCTCGTAGTTAAACCGTTCGTAGCGAAGCCGATCCCGGTGAACCAGTTCTCCCACGCGCCCATGTCCGCGTTCAAACCTCCCGCCAAGATCGCGTCTCCAACCGCGGCGCCGGCGCACGTGTGGAGCCCACCCTCCCTCAGCACCGGGGTGTCGCCCACCACCGACATGGCGCCCTACCCCCCGCTCAGGTCGGGGCCGAGTCCCCCCACCTCGTGGATCCCTGAGGTCGATAGGCCTAAGAGAATACCCGCATACCACGTGAGACCCAACGCCCTCGGGCCGCCCACACCGCCGACTCACGCGCCCCCGCCCGGCCCCATGGCGCGAGCTATACCCAACCAGAATAACCTCGCCGCCCCGGAGCTCGTGAAGCGAGCTGAAGATGCTAAGCCGTACGCCAACGACATGTACTCGCCGGTGCTGGACGCAGAGCAGCTGCAGATACAGTTCTACGAGAAGCAGATCAGGGAGAAAAACCGGCGCGAGGCCACCATCAACGGCTACTCGGAGCACGTGGAGCGCAAGCCGCCCGCGAAGCCCGCCTACACGATCACCGACTACACGCCGCCCGCCCCGCTCGCCACGTTCGTGCCGCTGCAGCGCACACCCGACATCGAGAAGGCGCGCGCGCACAAAGTGGACTACCTGCCCGACGTGGTCACCAACGACACGGACCGCGCCCGCGCCCCGCTCGCGCCGCGCTCGCCGCACGCGTTGCACAACGGCCACGCGGGCTCTGCGCCCTCCGCGCCCGCGGGAGACGCCATGGAGCACAGCAGCGTGGTGACACGCGTGATGCGCGGGCCCGTGCGCGGCGCCGCCACCATCACGGCGGGCGCGCGCACGCGGCAGGCGCACGAGGCCGACAGCCTGCGCGGCGTGCTGGGCCGCGTGGCGCCGCGCCAGGACCGCCCGCCGGTAGGCGCCCCCGGGACCTCCCCCACCACGCCCGCCTCCCCCGTGTCCTCCGCCACCCCCGCCAGCCCTGCCAGTGCCAGCCCCCTCAGTCGCTCCGGCTCGTGGCACCAGGTGGCGGGCAGCCCCAAGGCCGAGTCCCCGCGCCGCGTGGTCTCGCGCACCAAGTCCATGCACCTGCTGGCCGTGCCCAAGATGTTCGAGGGTGGCATCGCGCGCGAGGAGGTGACTGAGAAGCAGCGCACGGTGGAGGCCTACTTCGCGGGGCAGCCGTCGGCCCCAGGCCCCGTGGCGAGCAAGGCCAGAGGCCCGCGGGGGGCCTACTCGCTGGGCCGCAGCCGCACGATGCCGGCGGTGTCGGAGCTGCAGTTCCTGGACGAGAGCAACGCGGACGACGCGTTCGAAGACCTGGTGTCGGCGCTCGCGTAGCGCACGCGCACGCGCACGCGCACATTCCACTAGTTAGGAGGCGGCGAGACGCGCGTGAGTCGTGTGTGTGTGGGCTGCCTGTCGCTTGAGCCGCGCGCCGCATGCCTCCACCCCCTCGTGTACATATTGCGTGTAACATCATCCGAATACCATTTCACCGCGCCCTGTAACCGTGTTATTTTGACTAATAGCTTTAAGAACAGTCGTATATGTGTTGCTGGTTGTGTTCCACGTGTTCGAGTTGTTGTTGCAGTGTCAGCGCCGCGAGTGGCCCGCGAGCCTAATGTTGTGTTTCTGTTGCAGAGGAAGCGGAAGTAACGGTGACATCGAGCGTTAGGCGGAACTCTTCAGAGAAAACAGTTAGCAGTAGCACTACTACTAAGACTTCTAGAGGTACCACATTTGTGCATTACCGTCAAATTTTGTCGTAGATAATGAGTGAGTCCCAGTATTAAAACTCAACTGTATGATAGTAGACTAGATATTGCATGGAATCCACCGAGAACATTTATTACTCCAAACATTATCTGTCTAAATCTGACAGAAACTGCATTTTATTGTACGAATAAAATTCAAAGTACAATTCCTTATGAAATTAGTTACCCAGTTGATTGCTTTAGAGGTGAGAATGGAATACCAATCTTGACTGAAAATCTAGACACGCGGTATCGTGTCAAGCCAAGTTCAAGCTCGGCGATAATATATTTACATCTAGCTATGGCAAAAATAGTGTCAGCTTTGTAGCGCGTTGTCTGTATCGTTGCCACTGATAATGAATGTCAAAGCATCACTCGGATATAATCGGAGACTACAAATTCAAAGCAGCCGATTAAGGCCGATTGACATTCTAAGACTTGAAGTGGAATATTTACAGCCGAGTCTTTCAATTTACTGCGGTATGCCCACACCTCCCAAACGCACCAATATTTTGGATACTCAGTTGAAATATGCCAGTGAGTATCCAAACGTCTCGTGATAGGTTAGGTTAGGGCATGTCGCTGTGAAAAAGGAAAATCTATACCGTAGTAGTATTTAGTGTAGTGTTAGTTATATAATCGGTGTCTTATGTGTATGTGTCTCCATTGTAAATATTGCGGTGTGTGTAGTGGTAGACAGCATGAGCCGGCCAGCCCCGAAGCCTGTGTCGCCGTTCGCCAAGTTCCGACAGCTGGAGAAGCAAAACTCACTCAACAACCCCAAGTGAGTACCCAACCAGTACATCATCACATCTACCTAGCGTTCACATATTCTCAGTGGCGAATTTACACGTCCCACGTAAGGGCTGAATTTTGTCACCCTTACTTTACAATTGCCAGTTATTATATTATTATTTCAATTTGTACTTGACATTGCACAAAAAATATGTTAATTCGGTCCTCAAATCTGCCCCTTTAGATTCAAGGCTCAGCTGGCTGGTAAATCCGCCACTGCCCATCCTAATACACACCATTATTGATTAAGAAGTATCAGTTGTTTCTAGTTTAATTACTAGAAGTTTATCTGTGGATCCTGCTATAAGGTCAGCGGTCACCTTCATTAACATATTCAACAGATACACTTCACACAGTTAGCCATCGATAACAATAAAATTCAGTTCAGTCATATACATTAATTATTTTTTTATTATTATTTATTATTGGGCTATAGGAAGGCTATCTTCATATCTATATTATTTATCAACTCTTTGCTTCGCGAGTAATATAAGTATTTAAATTATTTCAACAGACATATCTGTGGATACGGATAAAGATACAAGTAAATACAGAGTATGATATGCATCCTATAACATGAGTACTATAGCCGCTTCATTATACATACAAGTATTATATATTGATCATTTATATCAAACTCGGGAGGTACTCGCGCGTCGGACGATGATGCCACCTGTGCCGGTAGCATGAACTTTTTCGACAACGTAACTCGCGAAATGTCAAAATTGTCATGCTAATTTTTAGTTCCATTTCTCTTCGGCGCAGCGCTGTTCATTATCCCATACAAAAGTAGTCGAAGGCGATACGAAAACGTTGTCGCAAAATATTCATGCTAGCCCTACTGATCGACTCGGAATCCAATTAGAGTTACCAAACTTCTTTAAAAACTGAGAAAAGATATAAATTGTTAAAATTGTTAAAAATAAGTTATAAGTTTCGTTAAATCTTTAAGCCGATTCTAAGTCGATATAAAAGTGTCATAATCTTCCACGTGCGCGTGAAGTGTGCCAATGACATGACATGATACATCCGACTGCGTTGCGTTCATCCTACGGCTGCTTCACGTAGAAGACACCATCCGCACGCGATTTGGTCGTCCTGTCAATAACAGCCAGCCCTATTAAAACGAGCACTGCGCGACCGTAGCACGGGTTTGTGCCAGCGCACCCAACTAATAGCGCTAACCCGAGCCACAGATACCATAACCATCTCACAAATCGGTATATTACCAAATTCAAAAACTCCATATTCCGGTTCCTTACATAGATGATCAATATGTCACTAAAGAAAAAAATACGCAGCATCGAAATTGGAAATTGAATTGGTCAAGTAAATTGAGTCCCACTCTCACGGGAAGAGTGTCCGTAGTAGACGGCGCTGTAGGGGGTGATATAAGTGGTGATGAGGATGATGCTGACTTGGCCCCCGGTTGTAGCTCGCCCAAGAGCCCGCAGAGCCCGGGCTCTCCCGGCAAGCAGGCTTACTTCAAGTTCACCGACCCCGCGCTGCAAGCGAGCGCGCTCACTATTAAAGAGCGGCTGCTGCAGTGGTGTCGCGACAAGACACGGGACTACGAGGTACCCCGCCTCCGCCCGCACCCCCGCACCGCCCCCGGCGTGCAACTCCACCCCTATATGCCCCCCACCTGTTGCCTTGCCGTGGCGTGGCGACTCGAGGGCCCCGCACTGGAGCCCTGGCTCCAATCTGATATGACGAACGTCTAGCAAATATTATTGAAACTAGCACCAGAGAGAACCCCATATGACTTATAACCACATTAAGACTTACTAATATAAACATTTCTATATTGATGGAACTGTTGAAAAACAACACTAGTTTTTTAAGCCTAGACACGTCACGCCACAGTAAAGTAAATCGGGCGAATTATTTAATTACATAATATTCAAGCTTTTATAGACAATGTACGGGGGTGTTTGAGATGGGTTATGTGGAGGGCAGGGATGTATGTAGGGCGGGAGTTGCATCGGCCGTATCGCGGCGCCTACCGCGTGGTGGTGGCATGCGCGCACCCTAACACACGTCGCCCCACGGACACGTCACGCTTCTCTTGCGCTTCACTGGCTGCTCTTCTGTATATATTATATCTTATTACTGGTACCACCTCACCATCATGCCCACATATTATTACTTTGGCGCACCACCATAACGTCACACAAAACTCATTTAAAAATTATTTATGTTTAAGCAAATAATTATTTTTATATTAAACAGATTAAATCAGGTGTGTATAGTGTGGACAAATTAAATTAAAAACGACTAATGGAATAATAAAGTCATCAAAGTTTGAGACACTTTGGTGAAGCATGTAAATTAAAATTGATAACATTACCGTGACAGTTTGAAGATTCGAGATTGTATGGGTGTTTAGTGCATGACTTTGTGTGTTTAACTCTACCGGGGACGGGTGTCCTCGTGTAAATATAGGTAATATATTAAGTACTATATCCTCACCTACACATTAGCAACGTTACATTCAAAACACAGCCCTGTAGAGCAATCCAAGCACTTGCAACATCCAAATACATACAAATAATATTTTTAGAGGCAAGACTGCTTTGAACGGGTTATTCCCGCTGTTCCCACATTTATGGCCGCATTAGCGGTGTTGTGCTCTGTGATAGTCTGTGGTGTATATTTTGGGCATTTGTAAATTTTATGATATGTTAGATGAGATAAATAACTCTTGTACGCCAGAATTTGTAACAATATAAAAGAAAATTAGTTATACAATGCATATCGGTACAATTGGCGGCCTTATCACAAGTCGTGATCTCCTCCAGAGTTCTCTTAGTTTAATGTCGATGTTAACTGTAATGTTTATCACTAAACTAATAATTAGGTCAGTGTTTATGATACAAGATGACGCTAGGCTACCTCATCCACGAAATATGTATCGCAAAGTTGCTGTGATGTAGCTTAAAATTAAAGCAGACCACATGTTACTCAAAACATGTACCAATCTATTTTCTGTTAGCTGTTAGCATGGTATTTAACCTAGTTTAATGTAAATAGCTGTTACTACAGAGGCCTACAGAAATATGTTAGTTAGGCTAGGTATATGACATAGGTTTTGTAACACACAAATTTGAGTTCTGAAGGCCAATATTTTTTTATGGTGAAAGGAATGTTTGTTTTTTTTATAAATCCATGGCGCAGGTTACAAAGTCCTTTTGCTCGCATTGCTAAAAGCTAACGGTGTGTGGTGTACGGTACAGAATGTGAAGCTGGAGAACTTCTCGACGAGCTGGGCGGACGGGCTGGCGTTCTGCGCGCTGCTGCACCACTTCCTGCCCGACGCCTTCGACTACTCGAGCCTCACGCCCGACCAGCGCCGGCACAACTTCACGCTCGCCTTCAAACTTGCCGAGTATGTATATCATACCACAGCGTACAACATACAAAATCGTCTAGTTTTTTTTTAAACTACAATGGTTGCACACAAGCATACGGCCCACCTGACGGTAAGCAGTCACCGTAGCCTATAGCCACCAGCAACACCAGGGGGATACCCCTTTATCGATGATACGCATTAGTGATAACTAATGCGTTGCCAACCATGTTATTGATGAGGACGCAGTGCTAGCAGCTTTACTACTAGCCCAGCGTATCCTCGTGGAGCACTGGCAACCTAACTCAGCGCATAAACACAACTCTACATCAAAGTAGTATTATTTAACTGCGGTCTTCTGTAAGGTGGAGGTACAGTCCCCGGTCGGGCGGCTCGAATTTAAATGGGAAATCCCAAATCGCCCTCTCTTGGTGTGATTAATCACTGTACTTAAGCTTAGAAAAACTCATTGGTACAGGCTGGGGTTTGAACCTGGACCTATCAGATGACAGGCCGTTGCTTCAATCACAAGGCCGGCACGACTTTTTAATGATTTATTGGACGCGGCCATTCTACCACACAGGCCACCATACCCAAACACGAAAAGTGTTTATACGTATTACGTATTCAATGCGCTTGTTCCAGTGAGAAGGCGGGCATCTACCCCTTGTTGGACGTGGAGGACATGGTGACGATGCGCAAGCCGGACTGGAAGTGCGTGTTCACCTACGTGCAGGCCATACACCGCCGGTTCAAGGACGAGATCTGAGCCCAGGCCCACTAGCCTTGCGGGCCCAATGCACCACACACCACAGATATCATTATAAACCACTTTCCTGACGGAACTGCGTGTCTTCAGTTCCTCAAACACGCCTGAATGTAATGCTCTTCTTGTTTATGTATATATCTGTGGTGAGCGCTACATGCCGCACGGAATTGCTGCGTCCATTGCCGCGTATACCGAGAACTGTCAATGTCAAACTCAGACAGGTTCGAAATTCAAATCTATTTTTTATGATAATACGGTATATGCGTGCTATGGGGCCTCTAGGCGCGCGTAGAATATTGACCGGAATGGACCAGCGTTTGCTATGAATACTATGCAATATAAATTAAGATATTGAAGAACGCTGCTTCGTTCAGGCCAGAGGGCGATGACGTCATAGTATTGAGTACAGAGTGCAGTGCACACATCTTGCCAGACTAGTGTTTGAAAAAGCACTGGAGCTCAGTATTAAGCTTAGTGACGTATTAAATGCACCTTGTACACATTATCGTGACGTCATCGTCCGTGACGTCACCAGGGTGGCCCCAGTAGTCGAACGCAAGGTCACAAAATGCGTGCGTTGTTTGTCCAAAGAGAGATTGTTATGTGTTGGTGTTTGTTAAATGTTTATAGTCAGTCGATCCGCCCACTCGTTATCTCCAAGCTTCTCGTATTATATAGCCTCCTATGTATTGTAATCTCAAGATGTATGTGATTTTTTATTATTAGCTGTAAGTTTGACTAACATTAGGGCAGGTGTCGGCAATGTTGTTCGATTTTTGTCGGTTCGCTCGCGCGCTCATTCAATATTGAACCGATTCAGTATCGATTGATCGCGCTCGTTAATTGACTAAAATCGAGCAGATTAGCAAGCACCTTTAGTCTGTAGGTTCTCACTCAACAGCACTGTCTCACATCGGATCGCTTCTACTTATTAAACCATATAAGAAAGTGGTATCCTTTGTAGCCACGCAGTGTACAGTCACACTAAGATTATTATTATTATTATTATATTATTTAACATTATTTTATTTAAATATTGACAATTTAACAGCGGCTTGATGTAAACGCCTACTGATTTTTAAATTTAATTATTATGAAACGTTGGTTTATATTGACAATGAAATAAATATTAATTAACATATTGTTGTATTATTGCTGACGCAGACCAAAACTAAAATGGTATTTATAAAATATATATATATTGCACCAATATTAAACGTACTCCAAAACAAGTTACGTCATATAAAAAAAATGGTTCAAGTACCTTAATTTGTTGAATGATATCATCGAAAATGTTAATTATGTATCGGGGGGTTCGAACCTGTGTCCCCTCTGCCGCACCACCACCAGTGTGACCAGTAGGAGGAAGCAAGCAGAGCTGGAGACCAGTACATAGAGCGCGGTCACCGACGTCATGTCCTTAATAACAGTCGCAGCTGGTCTGACTGCCTTCTACTGGGAATGGTTATGTGTATTCGCACCAAAAATCTGAGAAAAATAAACACAGTATTTCTTAACCAAGCATGATTTATGTTAAACAGATTTGTGAGTGCAACTATTGTTAACAAATAGGTCCATAAAAATATATGAAACTGAAGTTTATTTTTATACTTCTAAGTTGTTGGAAGCGGAATCGGCATCACTCAATGGCCTATGGCCTCTGGTCTGGTTAGGCCCTTTTGCAGGATTAATATATAAAAGATCCAGACCACATGGCTGCTCATAGGTGACCTCATTGACTGGCCGACGGTCAACTACTGAAATGAAATGACATTCAAAGTTTGAAAACCCATGCAACTATCTGAGGCGTGGTCAAAATTCAATTTTGGATGTAAAATTGGCTATATATTAGGTCCTTACATATGAAATTGGCGTTTTGTATGGGAGGAACAAAAAGTCGAATATTTTTTAATATAATATATTTAATTAATCAAAGTATGAACCATTATTTTCTATGCACTTTTGCCATCTCATAGGTAGTTCATTGATCCCTTTACTAAAAAAACCAGTCGGACGGGAATCAATAAAATCTTTGAAGGCGATTTGGACTGCCCCATCGGAGTTGAATTTTTTCCCTTGCAAGAAGTTATCCAAATTTCGAAAAAAATGGTAATCTGTTGGAGCAAGGTCCGGGGAGTACGGAGGATGTCTTAGACTTTCCAATTGAAGCTCTTCTAATTTAGTAGCCGTCTGTAGCGCAGTGTGTGGTCTAGCGTTGTCGTGAAGCAGCAGTGGCGTGGAGCGATTGACCAGCCTAGGTTGTTTAGCCGCTAGCTTTTCCATCATGGTTTGCAATTCCTGACAATAGACATCAGCCGTAATAGTCTGGCCAGATTTGAAAAAACTGTAATGAACAATACCGGCACTAGTCCACCAAACGCTTACAAGTAACTTTTTTGGGGTTAATTTTCGCTTGGGGCAGGATTTGGCTGGCTGGCCAGGATCTAACCATTGCGCTGAGCGCTTCCGATTATCGTAAAGAACCCATTTTTCATCACAGGTAATGATTCGGTTTAAAATACCTTCATTATTGTGCCGGTTTAGTAATGTAACGCAGCAGTCGACGCGCGTTTGCCGGTTTGTTTCAGTCAATTCGTGAGGTACCCACCTTTCAAGCTTTTTAATCTTCCCAATTTGCTTCAAGTGAATTAAAACAGTTTTATCACTAACATTGCAGCCTGCAGCTAACTCGGACGTGGTTTGCGATGGATCCGCTTCCACAATAGCCTTCAACTCTTCATTATCAACTTGAGTCTCAGGCCGTCCACGGGGCTTGTTCTGCAGGTCGAAATTTCCAGAACGAAAACGTTGGAACCAAAAACGAACTGTGTTTTCTTTTGCAACACGACCGCCATACACATCATTCACCCTTCGAGTTGTTTCCGCAGCACTAGTGCCACGGCGGAACTCGTACTCGTAAATAATGCGATATTTAAGGTTTTCCATTTTGTAAAATGAGTGACGCAAACAGAAAAAAAACAAATGAATGACGATCATCGAAGCACAAATACATGAGTCTATAGCTGTACAAATTTGAATTTGGAATTCCTTACCAAAGAGGAGAAATTCGTGATTAAAGTGGCCAGTACGAAAAACGCCAATTTCATATGTAAGGACCTAATATATAGGCCAGCTAAATAAATGAGGCATCAGATAGACGTGTCAGTATTCGGCCATATGTGACACAATTAGGAGAATCCACCTTTATCACTAAACTCGAACTCAATTTCGAGTAAAAGTTATTCCAAACAAAAATATAACCTAGCCTAACTAATACTCGCAGCATAGAATACAAAAATCCATGCGTGTAGAGGAAAGTAAAGTAACACCGCAGTAGGAAGGAAGTAATCGATGGTGTATGTGACCTTGGAAGGCAACGTCTAGTCATGGGTCGGGCAGGGTGTAGGGCAGCGCCACCATGAAGGGGTCAGCGACGTTGGTGCTGCGGTCGGCGGTGGCGCCGCGCTCGGAGGCGACCACCGTGGCGTCGGAGCCGCGCGGCGTCAGCGTGTCCGCGTCCTCCGCCAGGCTCACGTGCACGTGCAGTGTGCTGTCGCGCCACGCCTGCCACGACAGCTGGTGCTCCTGGATCTTCAGCAGCATCCACGTCGTCAGCAGACCGTTCAGCGCGCCTAGAGGTCAATGTATACCAAAACTAATATTCACTGTCTAAACTATCTAGATACTGGTGGACAAATGAAGATCCTTGGTTTTATACTACTACTAGAAACATCTACGCAAGAGGTAACGTGCTTTCGTGCCTAGGCTGCGCACATGTACATGCGCGCGCACACAAATATTGTGCGGAACCAACTTCGTCGTCGTAGAAAAGACCATAGTCCGTTGAATAATGAATTAATGATGAGTGCGTCTGTAAGTGAGGTTATTGACCTATGAGGCCGATGAGCAGCGAGGAGAAGAGGTTGGCGGCGAGCGCGGCGCCGCCCCCCCGCCGTGCGCCGGCCTGCAGCACGGCGTCGCAGGCGTGCAGCGCGCGCGCCGTGCCTAGGACTGACGCCGCGCCCAGGGCTGCGCCTCGCCACGCATCCGCTGCCAGCGCCCGCCCGCGGCCCGACACCGCCCACGCCGCCAGCGCGCGCGCCCACGACCACTTGTGGCTGCGCGTCACCCTACACACACACGCGCGCGACGTCCACTACATCCCATTAATAGGTTCGCTCGTTTATTTTGGAAGACAATAGTTTAAAGCAGTAAATCATACTATAAACGAGCCTGAGGGCCAAAATCAACGCGTATGCTGTGTGACCTCAGAAAGTCATATTTGAAGGAGAGGTAAGGCATCCTTTACACAAGCCATCCACTACTCATCTAGCCCATCCCATTTAAAATCAAACGGAACGCCGTGTAACCTTATATAGACAAATCTGTAAAGATAGCGGACCCAGTTATTAGATCTGTGCCTCGAAAAGGTTGGCAATCGGTCCCGGTTTTCCATGAATAATTTGGCAATTGCAGGAGTCAGAATCAGAAAGTCACATGTCAGACTTATGCGGTTAAGGGGTAAATACCGGTTAACACGGTACATCAGGTAAGGGTCGATAGTGCCGTAGATACTTGGTTAATACCGACCCCAACACTGTTTGGGATAAAGTCCTTTGACCTTAGGGTTAATACAAGGTTAATGTTATGAACTATGATGGTTACACATAGTGATGTCGGCAGAGCTCGCAGTAGGAGGTGGCGGCCTGCAACAGCCAGCGCTCGAGGCAGGAGCGGTGCACGGCGGCGATGGTGCCGCGGCAGGAGCACGGCCGCACCAGCCGCTCCGCCGACTCACCGCCGAAGCAGATGCGGCAAATGTTGTCCGAGCGCAGGCTGCTCTCGAAGCTCGCTACCTCCTTCGGACCGGAGGAGCCCTGGGTGCATCACGAACAACTCACCCAAGTCTTAAGCAAAGTTGGACAAGACTAGGGCCAATAGAAAACGTCAGGGCCAGGCGTGCAATGAATTTAGCGATAAGCAACAAGGATAAGCGTGTGATAAGGATAGTTACCTGCTTGTTGAGCAGCAGCGCGCACACGGAGCCCAGGATCGACATGGATCGTGCGGACGGCTGCAGCAGGGAGGACGCCGGAGAGGAGAACGTCAGCGAGTCTGCGATGCGCGCGCGACGGATTCTCTGCTCGTCCGCTTCGGATAGGTTCACTGACCAAAACCCATGAGAGAATGTAGTTTCTTTTAAATACAAGAATTTGCAAAAAAAAGCAAGAAGAAAAAGCAGGGCAATTGGCGTCCCGCACGATTCCCTCAGAACTAAATTTGCAAGGCTTTAAAGTCCTAATTCCAAACGGACAAAGCCACTGACAAAAGGTTTTGTTTGATCAATGATGTTATTGTTATTGATAAGTACCTGGGGAGACAATGCCGGGGGTTCGGCAGCTGATGTCCGTCTGCTGGGCAGTGGAGCGGACCTCCTTGTCGCGGTGTGAGGTGGTGATGGTGACGGCACTTGTCTGTGACACGACAACATAGGTACATCATAACAACCATACCACATAACATATATTTAGTCGATATATGTTGCAATGTCTCTATTTATTTCAGGGTTTGGTCAACCCAAAACCTTTTTAAAATAGATTGAGTGCCCGTGGACGCCAGACCTTCGTAATTTTATAAAAGATGAAAGTTTGTCAGCGCAAGCTCCCAACACAGGTAAGAACGATGGCCAATTAGGAAGTCTGGGTGACCTGGGCTTTGGCAGATTTGCTACCATCATGCCCACCATTTAAAAGATGCAATTTACCAAGCGCCTTTAATCGTAATATCCCGTGTTCACAGCCCTTGTCAGCTAGGCTTCAATAAGTGTAATTTCGCTTTTAAACCAGATATTGCAAGCACACTTCCTACTGCCGCTGGCCGGTCGAATAACTGGCACTGCGGTGGTATCCTACGTTCCTTTGTGATAAGAATCCCAGGTATGACCTGGTTATATTAGTACCTATATCTACACTAATATTATAAAGAGGAAAGATTCGTTGAAAACTGAACTTATTTGAAAAAATATTTTACCATCAGAAGCCGACATTATCCCTGATGAACATAGGCTACTTTAAACCGCGGGAAAATGCTTCATTCCTACGGGAAAACGGTTAATAGAATACTATATTGCTACGCGGGCGAAGTCGCGGGTAAAAAGCTATAATATAATAAACGTAGTTTTAGCTATAGTTGCGATACTCACAAGCAAGTGCACTGAGGAGCTGCTAGAAGCGGACATGCTCATAGTAACCTTGCTCTCTGAACGCTCGTAGCCCCAGAACATCAACAAGGTCTCGCCCTCGCCCACATTACACTCCTACAATGATACAACACACACACATGTACAGTTATACACATCACATTGGAGGAATATATGCTTCAAGTGTATAAGTAATCATGACTGAATGAGTTTAGTTCTAGAATAAATCTCCATTCATAATATAGTTTTATGTCGAGATTCGTGACTGATCATCATTTTGGAATACCGGTCTGAGGGGCGAATACTGAAACGAGTTTCAAATGTTGAAGGCCCACGTGAGTGTTTGAACCGCCGTCAAAATACAAATTCGCATGTAAATTCGTAGGCCACTCAAAATGAATGTGGCATCAGATTTGAGTATTCGGCCAGTAGTCTTACTCTCAGTTATTTCTTCGACGGAGCTACTTCCATCTTATATCAAGTACCTGTCTGTAGTACTGTAATAGATCATTATTTACCAATCTAAAATGCCGTGCCCTCCCACTTAATTTCGCCATGTATTACGTTTGTAGGTTAGGTACGTATAACTGCAGTGGAGGGGAAGGCGCTCGTATTATATAATTTAGTTTAATAAAATTCTAACTATAGAAGTTGCAGAAGTTAGAAGTTATAGACTTCACCTAAGAATAACTGTCAGACGAACTCTATAAACTTCTGTCTGTCTTGCCACGTCGTGCTGCCACCAGCCCCGCTTGAAGGGGCAGCCCGAGCCCCACCCTGGCTGCACACGAGCCCGTCGGCCCCCTTTTACTTGCCTTTTACGACAGGCAGGGGATACCCAAATTTGCTAATAATTTGGCTATGGTAGCACACCTGCTTTAACCAGTTTAAGTTGGCACCCATGAGTATCACCCGCTAGTGCACACTGCTCGCGCTTGTCACCTCTCGCCTATCACAACCGTAATACCAGCATGGACCCCACTGCAGGATATAGGAGTCCCCTCTAGGTTGCTATAAATTATGTCAAGGTCCTGTACAATGCGCGTCCATGTATAAAACAAATATTACCCTTATGATATCCGCGTAACTGCAACTCCTATGAAACTTAAAGTTGACGGTATTTAGAGCTTGCAGGATGTTGGGCTTGTACTCGATGGGGACCAGTAAAGCGCGCCTCAGTTTCTGGATAGCATCGCTCGGGAAGGGCTCTACGTCGTTAGAGTCCACCAAGCAATTTAAAGTTACAAATTTACGCATTTTTTATCGTAGTCCAATAAACATTCTGACATATTTTTGTATTGTTTTATATTTTTATCTAAAATGTAAGTATTACAGTATGGTGTCCATTGTGACGTAAGCAACGTCAATAGTTTGTTTTTATAAACAAGTAGGTCGGCATACATAGAAGAGCAGAAGTAATTAAAATCATAGACCTCCATGGCCCACGATTCACCCAAGAACCCGAGATTTGTAGCAATGGCGTTTCGGTTGCCAATCATACTTTGGTTGGTAATACCTCAAGAGTAGATAATCATTTATGCTGCTTACCTAGCGTTAGCGAGCGAGCCTTAGCAAGAACAACTTTCAAGACAGCGTTTCAGCGTGACATTATTATTATTATTATTGTAGTTGTATAGATTATGTATTAAGATTTCTTAATAAAAGTTCCAATTACTTGTCCAGGATTTTTGGCGGGAATCAGGCAGAGCGGTTGAGATTGTGACAGTGTCTCTTAATTGTGCTCTGTGATCTTTAGTATATATTTTCGGTGGCATTATGTGCAGTAAAGTTTAGTTCTGTGACTGATTTATAAGAACTAGAAATAATGCTGTTAATTACTTTTGGGTGAAGTGGTTTAACAGTTTGGTAATTAGGCTACCTCTGACCTAAAGGCATGTATGGTCTGCTAACTGCCATTGATTGTCTTCAGAACGCATGACACTCGGCATTTTAATGTATCATATAACATAACATAAATATTAGAAGGTTTATAATTCTCTTACACCATCACTGGCAAAAATAGTCCTTGAAAGGCATTGATTGCCATAGCTTTGAAGATGAAGAAGAATATGACAACTTGTCAAGACATATGTCAAATCGAAAATTTGTCTTTTCTGATTAATTGCTGTCAAATACAAAATGAAATTTCCGATATTTTCAATTTTATTGTAATTTCAGTAAAACGCAAAAGTTTCACATACTTTTGAGCTTGATAAATAACGTGACATTATTTATAATAAGATTCTGTTAGTATGTGAGGAGATGAAAAGTTCTAACCGATTGAAGTGAACAGTGTTCAAACTATGGATGGAGGGGACAGAATACTAGTGGCTGCAGGGCTGACGGCTGCCGTGGTAGTGGGAGCCTTCGTGCTATGGGGGCCTGGGGGTGCTCCTAAGGTGCGGAAGCGCCGGGGGCAGATCGCAGGTCTCCAGAACCTCGGCAGAACATGTTTTCTGAACACACTCCTGCAGGCACTAGCTGCGTGCCCTACTTTCATCGAATGGCTCAAAAAGTACGCAACAGCAGATGCACACAACAGCATGATAACCACACTATACACAGTCATTGAAGGTTTGTTTCAGCTATGTAACCTTAGCAATATATTACTTGTTTATAGTAACAATTTTTATGATATTGGTGATCTTCTATTAGTGTCAGTCATCACATATCTGTCACTTATATACAAAAAAGCTGTCTTAATAATATTCATACAGTTTTATTTATTATCATGATCATGAAAACTGTTCTCTATCTGAAAGCATATGTAAAGGAATAGAGTTAAACCTGCATATTAATATAATATTCAAACAGTCTATGAAACAGCAATTCACAATTTGTACTGCACTAACGATAAATCAAACCTTACACCTGGTTTGGAAAAAAATCCTAGTGACATTCCTTCCCACAGTGGTTAATGGGACACATGAGTCAGCACGAGGCACGCCGGTCTGTCCGCTGGGAGTGCTCCAGTCACTGAGGGCCGCCGGCTGGGTGGTGCCCCTGGACCAGCAGGATGCACATGAGCTGCTGCATGTACTATTATCTTGTATTGAAGAAGAGACCACTGCTATGGCCAGAAAGGTGGGAATTTATCTAAATAGCTGATATCTATTTTTCTTAAACTTGTATTTCTGTTAGTTGTCTAAACAGTCTCCATAGCCTTTTGCAATAGTATACCAATAATCCTATAATGGGTTGCAAGCAGTCACCATAGCCAACCCTATAGATGTTTGCAATACCAGAGTTTTTACGAATGCATTGCCAACCCTATTGTTGTTGAGAGAACTAACAGAACTGTGTTATTTGAATGCAATATTCTGTAAGATGGAGGAACTGTCTTGGTGGGGTGGCCTGTGTTGAGTAGTGTTGTGTTTCAGCCGGGCTGCCTGTCGGACGCGCTGGGGCTGGGTGGTCGCGCGTGGTCCGCGCTGGCGTCGCCCGCCTCGCCGCCCGCCGCGGCCGCCCCGCTCCGCGCCGACTCCACGCCGCCCACGCCCGCCGCGCAGCCGCCCCGCCCCGCCTCCGCCGCGCCGCCCGACGAGCCCGCTCTGGTTGATCCAGGTACTACACTATACCATGCACAACATTATGGTGATTATGTTGCTACATGTGATTCTAAAAAAGTGCATGAATTCAATATGTCGCCAAATTGAGGCAGAGATGGGCAGCTGCCCCACCTAGTGATAAAAAATTTAACCATATGCAAAGGAGCCAAACTTCTAATCTAAATTCTTCTTGACTTGCTTAACCGATAATTCCCACATTTTGAAACTTGACCTGTGTCTACAGTTCATACCACATTCTCCATATATCCTGAGCCTGTATTAAGAAAAAGAGATAAATGTTTTCATCCTATAACGACAGTTGCTCAGACTTGAGTGAGTAGTGTAGTGTTAGATGAAAGTGTGTTGTGTGCGGTAGAGCCGGTGGGTGTGGGTGTGGGCGCGCGGTTGTCAAAGGGCGTGTCGCGGTCGTTCAGCCAGCTGAGCGTGCTGGGGCGCGGCGCGGGGCGGCGCTGGGCGGGGGGCGGCGCCCGGCCCGCGCCCGCGCCGCCCTCGCGGGGCACGCTCGCCGCGCGCCTGCAGTGCACCGTCTGTGAGCACAAGGTACTCACTACACACTACACACACACTACACCACAACCTTTACAAAACTAATATACTTAAGGGTGAGTTTTAAGAGATCCAACGGCTAATGTAAAAAATGTTTGGTAAACTGGGTAAAAAAAAAACATCGAACCACTATCCTCAATCAAACCAACAATATGAGATTGATAACTTGCTGTGTAAACTGCTTATCGATAGCCCAACTGTATTGTTGTACAATGTGTCTTACTCGAGCTAAATGAGTGCATATAAAAAATGATAATGGTACAGATAGGATACATACCACCAATCTCAATCACAGCAACATTACAGTGTGTTTGAATAGATTAAACCCTCTGCATGTTGCGTTAGTCAACAATAACTTGTGTCCACAGAGCCCGATTCGTTACGACAAGTTCGACAGCATATCCCTATCGATGGCTAACGCCAGCGTCAACCTCAGTGGAACGTACAGCTTAGCTGGTGAGTATAGCTCGATGTACAAGTAGTATTCAAGAAAGCAGTACACTGGTTTACATTCCTTTTGTGATAGACTGATTAAAATTCAAACAATTTCTAAAACAATAAAAAAATATTTACATTATTTTTAGAGCTATCGAGCGTTTATAATAATACGATATAAATACGTTACGTAAATTTTACCATACCGAGCTTATAAAGCCTCGATATTTTTTTATACATAAGACTATCTGTACAACATAAAGTTATCGAGGATTAAGACCATTATAAACGCTCGATAGCTCTAAAAATTGTGTTTTTTTTTAACTACATATTAATTGCCTTTTAGTTCTAAGTTCTGTTTAAAATCGATCGAAATATTTATCCCAGATAAAATTAACAACACAGCCACACTATAGCCGTTCCTTGTCCTAGCAGATCTAACTCAATTTGGAAACGGTGATAAAGATAGATATAAATATATTTAATAAATAGTAATTGATATTATTTGATTTCAAAAACATATTTGAATAGTAAAGAACGAACGAACTACGAACGCACACACTAATCACCAAAGTTGACATGTTACGTGTTTAGGGCTTTTGCGGGCTTTCACGGCGCCCGAGATGGTGAAGGGCGTGCGATGCAACAAGTGCTGCCCCGAGCCTGCCGCCCCCGCGCCCGCCGCCGCCTACACCAAACACATACGCACCGTCAGCTTCGGCAAGGTCATTAAACAACTTAGATAAAATAAAAAAAAACTCCATTATGCCATTTCAAATTTATAAATTGCTTGAATTTTTTACAGAGTGAATTTAGGACCACTTAAATTTTAGTTTTCAGTAACTTATCGAACGACATAGGGGTGTTCTTATATTTTCCCTGTTGTCTATGGCCCTATGGGTGCATAATGTGTGTGTGTGTGTGTGTGTGTGTAGCTGCCGAGTGTGCTGTGCCTGCACGTGGGCCGCGTGGAGTGGCGTGGCGGCGCGCTCACCAAGCGCGGGGAGTTCGTGGCCTTCCCCGAGATGCTCTCCATGGCGCCCTATTCCGCCCTGCACCAGCCTAAGGCATACACACTGACCATGCATATATTATAATACATTAGCACTTACCTGTGACTTCGCACGCATAGAAGACTTGTCTTGTTATCCCGATTTCTTTTTTCTTTAGGAAAAGAAAACAATTTTCGAGAAAAACGTATCCTATGTTCAAACATAGAATATTTCTACCTCCATTCAAAAATTCATACAAATCCGTCCTGCCGGTGCGGTCTGAACTGGGAACAAACACACGGTGGTAATTTAGACCTTCATAAGTGCCTTATTAGGGCCTAAACTGAATAAATTATTTTTGATTTTGATTTTGATTTTGACACACACAAAAACTTTCACATTTATAATATTAATTTGATACACTTGCACCTGCCTCTTATTAGCGATACTGCTTGTTGCTAGTATCAGAGTAGATGATATTCATAAGAGCTTATATTTTTTTTATTACCACCTGTACTGTGTAACAATTATATCACATTGTTATAGTACATTACTGCATTCTTATATCCTGTAAAGCGACAGGTATTATTTTGCAGGTGGATCTAGTTTCCTTGTTAGGTAAGGGCCGCGTGCGCAGCGGCGTGGACGCGGTGAACGCGGCGGAGGGCGGGGCGGGGGCGGGCGGGGCTGCGGTGGGGGCGGGCGGGGCTGCCTTGGGGGCGGGCGGGGAGAGCGCGCGCGCGCCCTACCGGCTGGCGGCCGTGGTGGTGCACGTGGGCGGGCCGCGCTCCGGACACTTCGCCACATACCGCCGGGGAAACGGGTTCGAGGCCAAACGGTAACCACACACACTATATTCATATTCAAATGTAGAACTTTAAGCTGCGCCCACGACTTGCAATTTTACCTTATACATAAATAAAGTGTTTACCCCATTCAGAAGTTGAAATTCAAAAACTCATGTATAGCTCTCTATACAGAATACAAAATTTCAAAATTATCGGCCGTGATGTGTGATTAATTTAACCAAGACCGGTAGGGCGAATTGGGATCTCTGGTGGGTTTCCTCATTAATAATGGAGCCACCTGACTGGGGACTGTACCTCCACTTTACAGAAGAACGCAGTGATAAAACACCACTTTCATGAAGTGCTGTGTTTCTGCGTTAAGTAAGGTTACCAATGCCTCGCGTGGATACGCTGGTCTAGTAGTAATTCTAGCATAGTGACTCCTCATCAACAACAGGGTTGGTAAGTTGTTAGTGATATCCCTGGTATTGCTAGCGGCTATAGGCTACGGTGACTGCCTTACCATCAGGTGGGCCGTATGGTTGTGTGCCACCTTAGTGGTGTAAAAAATATATAACAATACAAATATACAGTAATCTTCAAGTTTGTTCTTCCTATTTATGGGCGAATACTGTTGCGTGTGGTATGTTTACGGTGTCTGATGCAAGCGCGCGTGTCCCCCAGCTGGTGGTACACCTCGGACACGCTGGTCCACGAGGTGAGCCTCCAGGAAGTGCTCCGCTGCTCCGCGTACATGTTATTCTACGAGCGAGCGCATCACGACACCACATTCTCCACCGCAGGCACACACCACTTTTAAACAAATAATTTATTTATTTTATATTAAGTAATTATTGAGCATTTTTCGGTCTGATATCCAAGAATTAATGCTACTGTAAACTAAATGTTTTTATTCTATTTATGTACGGGTCTTACATTCGCTTATAATGTCGGCTCTTTTCCCATATAATAATATTATTCCCAAAAATCTTTAGATTGTCATATTTTCGACGTTCCGATGAATTTTAAGTTTTAGACTATATTTCAAATATATGATATTTTCTGGACGTTCAAAACACAAATTATGAAAGTGCATTTTCTAAGTATTTACATTTTATTCAAACTAAATCTATTATTCAAAGTAAGCACAAGTTTTCTTTTAAATATCGTAGTCGATTATCGTCAACTCTTAATTCGGTCGGTGCCTATGAGGTCTGTGTCACGTGATCCTAGCGCTTCTACAAATAATCGACACGATACTTTTGCATTTATCTCATAAGGGGATGGCGCGTTATTACACATCGTCCCATCGACAAAGCTGCCTCAGTGTTAGAACTAAACTCATGAACTCATGACATGACAGCAACTTATCTTAAGTACTCATTATAATGTACATCTTTAAGAAAGACATATTTAACGTGTAAAGTAACGGCGAAAAAAGGGCCCGTTGCGACGATGGTGGTACAAAGGCCTGATGTTTAATATTTGGCTGTGTCCCTAAGGGAGTTACATACTTCGGTAAATCTTTTAGTCCGATCTGAAGGTCGGGCAAGAATACTCGTAGGTACAATTCAGTACCAACTCCATCTCCTCGCATTCCATTGACACCTCGATAATTGCTAAGTCCACTCAGATTAGACTATAAGTTTGTTCCGTACGGTATGTATGTAGTAGTTTTATATTTGAATGCTCATTTTTTACAACTTTACTTTTATTGTATCACATTGCCCACATCATCATGTACGTTTTCCTAATACAGGTACATTGTAAAGATGTAATTATTAATCTAGCTAAATTTAATGTCCACTCTCTACAGATTGATGCCAATTTTATAAGGTAAAATCTCGAGCTAAACTTATTCAACAATATGTTTTAGTCGAATCATATAACGTTTCGTTACTTGCTCTTTGTTTATACGTAAATATAATACACATTATTCATGAAGAACTCTATTAAGAGCACTCTCATTTGTACGTACAAACGCCACATATCAGTACACATCAGTAAGTTAGTAATATGCAGAGTTGTCAGCTCACTGTTATCTGTACGTATTTTATATATACATACTTACAATATTTTGTTAGGGCAGACATAAAAGAAAACATTTATTTTTCTATCCTCCCATATTGTAGATAAACGGAAATATTTTACTAATTATCGACCGTTTTCTTGAACCTATTGAAGTAAACTATCGATAATTTATTTAGTAAGCTATCGACAGTTTATTGTCAGATATTATATCTGTCTCACTATTTACTGTTTCTATCTTACTTGTACGTTCCTGTACATGGTACACGATTCGCATGTCTATTCTTATTAAATAAGGATACTGTAAACGGCCGAATGCCGATTGGCAGTAGGCTTACAGTGTATTACAAATACAAATGATGGTTCAATGTGCCATGTTGTTGATTAAAGATCAGTATTTATCAATTTAGTTTATCGGATGCAAACATAACATGTATCGTGTAACTACACGACATTCATGTATATTTGAGACCTCATATAGCAAATAATTGAGGTATTCCTATATTTAGCATCTCCTACTTGTGCCTAGTAAATTTATAATGGCAATGTTGTTTTGATACCGTTTGAGTGTTGCTTATCTGTTGTGCTTTTTTATGTAGATAAATTCTGTTACATTTGCAAAATTGTCCTAATTAACTGAACTTTATAGATAAGAATAAGAAAATAAAATTTTCAAATGTACTATAGACTCGGTCTAATTATAAAAGTTGTAATGACGGTTGTTGGAGTTGATAGCTTAAAAGTCTGGTGTAGTTTTAGATTAAGTAATTTTGTTTGTACCAAAAATTTATTCATTTCTTTATGTCATTGACCTTTTGTGACCTGAGTTGATAGATACCTGCTTTTATTTAGCAAATAGAAGATGGAAGATGATTCCACTCCTCATCATATGACTTGAGGACCTTAAGGCGTTTCCGGCGAATCAAGATGTTAATAACAAATTGAGTATCAGTTTGTTCATAGATTGATCTTCCAGATATGAGTGGCAATTGTAGATAGGCTGCCGTGACGGCAGGTTTGTAATAAAGTGTATTCTAAGTTATTATGTGGTTTTATTTGAGCTGAATATCCAGTTTTATTCATCCACAGATTAGAAACCAGAAATATAACAGAAAAACGCTAATTTAATATAGAGCCTGTACTAAGAAAATAAAGATATTATCTATAATATTTACATGTAAATAAAGATCAATGTAATAAAATTAATGAGAAGTAGTAGAAGTATGTATAAACAAAAAAATAGTATACAAGTATTATAATCAGCTGCTGGTCCCATAGTACAAGCTTTGCTTAGTTTGGGGCTGTGTGATAATGACCAAGCATTACTTTTATTATTATAAAGACTTGAATAGTGGTTGATACTAATCAAATATTAGTATGGCATTACTAATGAGTATTCCAAAGGTAAGATATCAAGCAACTTCATAAAAAAGTACTAAGGGAGGATTCACATATTCAGTATGTGGAATAAGTCTTGTACCATTTAATGTAATTATTTATATTCTTACATATATATTATGAAACATAATCAAGACTCATTGGTTGTTAACAATCTGTCCAACAGACTCTTTCAGCTGCTGCAGCAGTTCATCAATACATCACAAGGCTTCTCCGTCCACACAGTGTTATGACATGCTGTCGATGAGAGACGCACGCATGGTTGATGTGATGGCTGTGGGTTTAGCATCATTCAGCTTGAATACACTCTCAATCACCGAGATTTCTGTAGAGGTAGTGTCCATGCCACAAAATGCACACCAATCATTGACAACCATGCCGGCAGCCACCACATCGCTGCCTCTGTTCACTGTGCCTGCAACAAGTGGAACTTGAAGGAGGGAAGAGAGCTCGTCCTGATCCTGTATAGTAGTTTTAGAGTGCACCAGCCCCCCTCGGTTGCTGAGCGCCACGTACGACCCCACAAGCACGTTGCTTGCTACTGTTTGTCTGAATACCTCCACATTTAGTGTGTCTGCTAAAATTTCCTCTGTGTCACGATCCAAGTCTGGATGCACCAGTGCTACGTAGTCGTTGCAAGCGATTACGTTACCGAGCGCGCTCAAGCGCTCTTCAACGCGCTGCACCTTGACAGTGTCCGGTAAACTGTTCCTGATGTGTTGCAGCTCTGTGTCGGTCGTGGAGGAGGGCACCAGCAGGCCGTTCTTGTTCGCCACCGTCATCCTGCCGATGATCCGGCAGCCGCCGACGCTCGCGTGCACCACTGGTATCGTATCCGCCAACTCCGCCTCGAACACGCTGTAAAAGTTCTCCGAGCCGCCGATAGCAACCAGACAATATGAATTTGTCATTTTACTGAACACTCCCACCTCGTTATTGTTTTCGAATTGAACACGGACCGCCATAATTGTTGAAAATATTAAATGTTACTGTAAATTTCAAGTTATTTCACAATATTGAAATACTTCACGTGGGGAGAAAAACACAGATTTGATTTGCGCTTGAGGAGAAAGAACCGTCCGCAGTCCGTCGTTCGTATTCGTTCCTCTGTCAATAATTAGACGTCACGTCACGTCACTTTACTGCCAATAAAACTCAAAGTAGCACTTGTAATAACTTGGACTCAAAGAATGAGAAGAAGTCCTGTCATTCCTGACAAGTGGAATATCTTCTTGATTATAATAATGGCAACCGAATCCTTTTAAGCGATCCGTCCAAGGATTACGGAAGCATTGAATTTTTTTTTTATTTTGTATTATTGGGAGTAGAAATAGTATAAGTATATTTATTTTAAACTTGGATGCTTACACTAAGTGTTACAGTTTTTTAATGCTTTCTATTCTAGAGTTCTTAGATACAATGCAAAGATCTTTGGGCTCTTGTTCAGGAAATAATCCCTTGTTACAATTAAGGCACAATAAATCGAAGCAATAAATAGTACATTTAGATATATTCCGACGTAAAGTAATATATATTGGTATCTGTGTGTCTACGATAAATGTCACTGTCAAGAATAAAAATTACAACAATAAATACAAAAACACCTCAATCAAATGCCTAACCTCAAAATAAGTCAAAACAAACACCCGATTTGCGTTTAATAAAGTGTAAACATTATAATATTGATTTCCTTAGCAATAACAATTAAGACAACAAGTTTGTTATAATTTTAAACATGTACATCAAGTACAACTGCACAAGAAACTGAGATGCGTTCGCTAAATTTGTGATGTTCTAGATTGTGATTGTTATAGATTTTTAAAAGTGTTTAATAAAAGGTAAAATGATACCTTCAAATACAATTTGCGTATCTCAAGAGGGACCTGCAAATGCTCTGGCCTTGAACAAAGATTGTACTCAAGTAGTAATCGCAGGGCGAAATGGTAATAAAATATAGTGTTACACTATTTGAAAATGTGTTTTAAATGTATTTTGTGCTAAATCAGTGTTTCTGTTACAGTGTTCAAAGTGTTTTCGATTGGAGATAATGACTTTACCGAAGTATGCAATTTGCGTGTAGGAAAAAACCTTAATTTAAATTTCTCCTCAATTGATGTTGCCTGGAGCACTATAGAAGGTAAGGTATTAAAAAACTTCCTATTAAGTAATCATGGTATATTATGATATGTGTATACATTTATACTAAAGATTTACATATTATTTAAATTCTGAATCTTTATACTAACCTTCATATTTAGTGCCTTTCAAGGCAAGATGCACACCTCTCAAGGTAGCTTAACTGAGTAGTGAAATAATTGCAGAGAACACTCTAGCGACAGCGGCCACCAATGGGGCGGTGGTGGTGTGGAACCTGGGCCGGTCGGGGCGCTCCAAACAGGAGCATGTCTTCTCTGACCACAAGAGAACTGTCAATAAGGTATTGATCACATTTTAAGGCCAATGGGACCAATTCTCTTGTCATACATTAGTCTTAAGTCACACTAAATTTAACCTTAGCAATTAAAGCCTGTAAAAAAATTCTTCTATTCTTGACTTTATGTAGTCAGTCAAAGAGTTAAGTATGTACCAGTAACATATATTCTCTGTATCTTCCAGGTCAGCTT
This sequence comes from Falcaria lacertinaria, assembly GCA_951449985.1. Taxonomy (NCBI): domain Eukaryota; kingdom Metazoa; phylum Arthropoda; class Insecta; order Lepidoptera; family Drepanidae; genus Falcaria; species Falcaria lacertinaria. The sequence goes on from OX602121.1 coordinate 243,836, forward strand.
CCACCTAACAGAACCAGCTCTCCTTATCTCTGGTTCCCAAGATGGCATGATGAAGTGCTTTGACCTTCGAATGAAGGAAGTTGCTAGAACATTCATCAGGTACATAATGGAGAGATAAGCACTTGATATGACAGCTTGATTAACATTATTATATTTCATATCTGTCTATTTTAGGGTTATTGATCCTTGCTCAAAATTTTAATGTCTGGCAAGTTGGATGAATGATAAGGGGCAGTATTAAGGTCGGCAACGCGCGAGTAATACCCCTGGTGTTGTAAGCGTCCATAGGCTACGGTGTCCGCTTACCATCAAGTGGACCGTATGCTTGTTTGCCACCATAGTAGTATAAAAAAAAAGTACAATACATTATATCTTTTTTTTTTATATGATTAATACAATATTATATACTTTTGATGAGTATGTAAATTTGTCATCATGATATTAACACAGTGATTTGATATCTGTTGTCACTAACCACAGTATAATTACTGCAAATTAATTCTGAATTGTTTCAAAGAATTTGCATATTGTAAAAGTGTTATTTTAGCTTAGATGCAGTAGTGTGACTTAAGTTAACATCAATCCCTATTTTAATTGATGCATCATAGTTTCCATTCATGTTTTTCATCAGTGAAAAGAGATCTGATATCTAGATAGTTGCTAGGCTTAGTGCTCATTATGTATAAGCCTGTGTGTGCACTTGGGCAGCAACACAGAGTCTATCCGGGACGTGCAGTTCAGTCCGCACGCGGCGAACCAGTTCGCGGCCGTGTCGGAGAACGGCAGCGTGCAGGTGTGGGACGTGCGCCGCCACGAGCGCTGCCTGCTGCAGTTCACGGCGCACTCGGGGCCCGTGTTCGCCTGCGACTGGCACCCCGAGCTGCCCTGGCTCGCCACCGCCTCCCGGGACAAGACTATCAAGGTCAGCAGCCTGGGGGCTTGCCCAGGGCCTGATGTACCATAAAGCAATTGCAGGCAACTTATCGATAGGCCCAACCCAGTAGAGGCCAGGAGGAAGTCTGTTAATAAGTAGCAAATAAAACTTAATAATGTCCGAGAGAGACTCATATATTGTTACTCTGTACTACAATTGACAGTTCAAATTCGTGTAATGGTACGCATAGCTTAGGTGCGATACACATCTTTAACCAAACTTTAAATAAATAAATAAAAAAAAATCTAGTGACCTACCTTCCTAGGACTCTTACTTACGTTTTGACGTACATCCCATAGATATGTGCATACTCTTTGTATATAGGTATGAATGTGGGCAGACACATAATATGGCCAGGCGGTGTTATCATGTGGCCTATATTTTGTACAATAATAGACTACAGTAGCGATAACAGAGTACCTATTTATTATGAAATTTTACATGTGCTAAAATGAATGCAAGTTATTATTAATATTTTGTGTGATATATTATTTACACATTATTTATATTGCAGTGATCTAATATTATAAATTTGGTTGGCAGGTCTGGGACATTCACGCGAAGCCCAACCTTGAGCATACAATATACACGATCGCGTCTGTCGGACACGTCAAATGGAGGCCGCAGAAAACGTGAGTATTCTGATTATTATTTGTTGTAGTTTGTAGCATAATGTATTCTCCCACCAATGGCTCCTACCATGATGCGCTAGAATACGATCCTTGTGAGTGCTTCACTACTCCGTTTCGGCATTTCTAATAACAACCTGCCGATCAAAAGTACTGTCACCTGTAGCCTTAAGAAGAATAACTTTCGACTACGTGTGCGTATCGCTTGCCACTATTTTTATATGGGAAAATAAATAGCGCTGCACCGGCGAAAATTGGAACAAAAAATTCGTATGAAAATTTTGACATTTCGAGAGTTACGTTTTCGAATACGTTGTCGAAAGATGTACATGCTACCTACTCTTATTTTACTACTCTTCCAATTTTAAAGTCTTGGTTGATTAGCTTTGCTGTGAGATTCTATTCGATATCAACTTAGCTTCGTAGCCTGAAAATTACATTAAAATAAATCTCAGGTTAGGCCCTAATGAGGCAACTCGCAACTGTGTTGAGACTTGATATTGATAATGATAATGACAAATATGATACATTTATGTATTTATATGACAGTCCGCAACTGATGATTGATAAGCGATGCTAGGGTCCAGGAAACCAGTGATATGAAACGATCGCTTTGTCTGAGTGGTTTAACGGCAGTGATGTTGTGTGAACGTGTGAGGTGTAGAGTATGTATGTATGTATCTAGGGAGTGGTATGTGCAGTGCCGGTAGCAGGAACATTGTCGACAACGTATTCGAAAACGTAACTCGCGAAATGTCAGAATTGTCATACTAATTTTTAGTTCCACTTTTCACCGCCGCAGCGCTGTTCATTTTCCAATACAAAAATAGTCGAAGGCGATACGAAAACGTTGTCGCAAGTATGAATGTGAGCTCTGCAGGTTCCAGGTGGCGTCGTGCGCGCTGGTGCTGGACTGCGCGGTCCACGTGTGGGACGTGCGCCGCCCCCACGTGCCGCTCGCCACCTTCGCCGAGCACCGCGACGTCACCACCGCCATCGCCTGGCAGGCCGAGCCCCACACCTTCCTCTCCACCAGCAGGGTGGGCTTCCCACTAACACTATACTAAAAACTAACTCAATCATGTTATAGGTTCAGAAGATTTACTTCATTCCGGCTCGAAGGACCAAGCTTTATAGCCTTCTCTATTAGTCGCAACTGGTTATGAGATTATAACTTTAATTTGGTCGATTTGATATTGTTGTGAGTGATGTGTGTATGTGTGTGCGTGCAGGACTGCAGCCTGTACCGGCACCGGTTCAGCGAGGCAGCGCACCCGGTGCTGTGGGCCAACCCCCAGGGGGTCTGCGTGTCCGCCAGGGGGGAGGTGGCCCACGCCGTGCCCGAGTGGCCGCTGCCCCCCCTGCCCGCCGCCCCCGCGCCCCCCGAGCGACACGTGCCCGGCCTGGGGTCAGTGCCCCCCACAGGTGGACCCCCTAGCGGGCGGAAGGTGCAGCGTGTATATGTGTGTGTGTGTGCAGGCGCAAGCAGCCGACGGCGGGGTCGCTGACGCCGGCGTCGCAGGCGCTGCTGGAGCTGTCGTTCCCCAGCGGCGCGGCCTCGGCGCTGTGCCGCTACGTGGGCCCCCGCGGGCCCTCCCCGCTGCTCACGTGCGCCACCGGGTACCGCATCCGCGGGCAGCCCACACACCTGCTGGCCGAGCATAACGCGGCCGTCGCCAGGAGCTGCAACAGGCACATGGTACGTGCAGCCAGATACATAACGAGTGCATATAAACTAAACAAAACTGCTTGGAGGGAGGTGTCGATGTGTAAGCTGTATGTACCTGCATGGCCTGTGTCCACTGTGCAGGTGGGCCACGTGTGGGACACGGTGCGGGCCGTGTACAGCGCCCGGGCCGCCGCCCACAGCGCCCCCGCCCCGCCCCCGCCGCGCCTGCCCGCCCCCAGCGCCGCCCCGCCGCCCCAGCAGCCCTCCTACAGGTACTGCCCCCTCCTCCATCATGTTGCCCCCGCCGCCCCAGCAGCCCTCCTACAGGTACTGCCCCCTCCTCCATCATGTTGCCCCCGCCGCCCCAGCAGCCCTCCTACAGGTACTGCCCCCTCCTCCATCATGTTGCCCCCGCCGCCCCAGCAGCCCTCCTACAGGTACTGCCCCCTCCTCCATCATGTTGCCCCCGCCGCCCCAGCAGCCCTCCTACAGGTACTGCCCCCTCCTCCATCATGTTGCCCCTCTCTATCATAATGTTTGTGTGTGTCGTGTGATGTGCAGCAGCGCGGTGGAGGAGGAGCCCCTGGAGGAGGTGGAGGAGTGGGCGGAGACGCAGTTCCACAACAGTGGCGTGCTGGGAATGCCCACGCTCAGTATCTACATCCCGCCCGCCAAGTACGCCAAGCAGCCCGCTGACGACGGTGCGTAACACATAACCTCGCCATACATAACCCTTGCACTCACAACACTGGTTAACCAGGTCTGAACTAAGGTATCTAGGAGGTGAAGATCGCTAGCTATCGATCATATACCTGAGTTAAATCAGTAATCTAATTTTATGCTTCTTCTAGAGCAGCCACCCGTCCATCTATTGGCCATAGTTAAGTAGCTTAATGACGCAGTTCGATTGATATGCGTCACAAGTCTGTCACAAGTCCGTCTTAAAGGCAACGTGTAATGTATTACAGCGGAAAGCGCGGGCTGGGTGTCAGCGGCGTCAGCGCACTACGTGGACGAGGAGGCCGCGGACTGGACGCTGCCCGAGGAGGCCTTCCCGCTGCGCGCCGCGGCCCCCGGCCCCGGCCCCGGCCCCCACGGCCCCGCCGCGCCCCACCAACCCCACCCACTACACGGCCTCCCGCCGCCGCTCTCACACGACGACAAGGACGCACCTAGTAAGCTATATCGCATTTTATACCTGCATCATCAATACGATAACATTGGAGTCATTCATATATAATATGATCCCAGTAGGTGCTGTTTATGTTCAGACTATTATGCATGCCACATTACAAACATATACATTTAGCTTTTCTGATGTTTTTTTTAAATAATATTGTTGTGATGGCCCTCACTTATCCGTACGTATAAGCAAAATAAATTAGGGTTGTGCTTTCAAGGTATACCTGAGGAACTTCATCGGGTCATAAGCTTGTATAGTCAAGTGGTATTGGTAGTGAGGGGTGTGTTTGGTTGCAGTGGGGTCCGGTGCGGGCAGTTCGTCCCCCAGCAGCGCCTCCAGCGGCTCGGCCAGCACGGCGCCGCCCGCCCTCGACCACCACTACCACTCCAGCCTCACACAGGTAGGGTACGGCGGGCTCCGGGCGCTGGGCGCGGTGGTGACGGCGCGGTGTTGCAGGGCTCGGAGGGCGAGGCGGGCCCGGTGCCGGTGCGGCTGGGCGAGGCGGCGGGCGCGGCGGACGCGGCGCCGCTGCTGGCGGCCGCGCTGCTGCAGCACGCGGCGCTGGGGGACGTGCAGACCGCCGTCGTCGTCATGCTGGTGCTGCAGGACCACCGCCCCGACCTGTTCCCCTACATCGACGAGGGCATGCAGGAGCACTGGCTGCTCGGCTACATCGAGCTGCTGCAGCGGCACAAGCTCTGGAATGTCGCTACCGAGGTCATTTCCTACATTTATTTTATCCTATGCGCCCATGTTTCAATTGACAGTTGCTGTAATTTTTTGTATAAATGATGAACAGTATTGGATCTAGGTGGAAGCCTTGTGGTACGCCTCATTCGGTTTACTATTTGTATCAATTTTAGCCTTTTATATTTCTAGTACCAACGGTTTTAAATATAAGTTGTTGAAATGTATAGATGAAATAACTTGGGAAGAGAGATATTTGTCATACAAGTTAGATTGCATTCATTGAAAGATTGTAACATAGTTAATCAAACGCGTCAGTCAAATCTGAGTAAATTGGCTAATTGCAATGCTGCAACATGTTTGTGTGGTGTTGCGTGGTGGTGCAGGTGGTGCGCAGCGCGTGGGTGGGGTCGGTGTGGTCGCTGTCGCAGCAGTCGACGGGCGTGGCGGTGTGCTGCGCGCGCTGCGGGCGGCGCACCCGGCCCCACGCCGCCTGCGAGCGCTGCGCCCCCGCGCGCCCGCCGCCCACGGACATCTGCTCCGTCTGCCACAAGGTACACCACACTACCGCCACACACCTAAACCACTCTTCAAATAACATTATCCTTACATTGAGACACAACATCGGCAATCGGCACCCAACACAGGCAGCGGATCCGAACATTCCCGGCAACCAGCATTCCATTCAACATCATCACTTTCAATATTGTAGTTGTCATTTTGTTTATTTTTATATGTTTAAAAGAAGGTCGCTGGTCCACTTCCACAGTGTCTACTGTACAGTATCACATTAAATTGATCCACAAAATCAATCATCCCCAAGCTGAGCAGTGCTCATAAAGCGGCACAAGCAGAGTTTCCATGCGAGGTTTGGCTCGAAAGCGGTTAGGTTAGAAGTTAGATTTTTTTAATGTTACAATGTCGTATAATTACTAATAACATACTAAGAAGGAAGAGGCGTGACATAGACTACAAGATTCCGAGAGACCCAGTGTGTTCCTTCGAACTGGTGGTAAAGTAGACCTTAATAAGTGGCTGAACTTAAAAGATGTAGTGTTGTGTGCAGGTGGTGCGCGGGCTGTACGCGTGGTGCCAGGGCTGCTCGCACGGCGGGCACCTGCTGCACATGCGGCAGTGGATGCGCGACCAGCGCCTGTGCCCCGCGGGCTGCGGCCACCAGTGCGAGCTGGCCTGACTGCTCACATCACTGTCTGCTCCGGCCGTGGCTCTATACTATCTATATAAGGGGGCGACGTCCCCCGCCTGCCCGCGGTGCCGCAGGATGCCGGCTGGTGAGCTTGTAAGTAATGTACATATTTTTTTTTTTCGTAAATTTCAAGGGAAGTCAGGGACGTCATCCACCAAGCAGTACTTCTTTACATATATTATGGCTATCAATTTGAAAATCAATATTAATTTTTAAGGACAAGTGATACATAAAATTATCTCGTATTTTTGTGGTGATTTTAGAACGAAACGACCGCATTGTACAAATATGACGGCTACATTTTCTTCAAATATGTCGGAAGTATTTCTTACACTTTTATTCTCCTGTTTTATCGCACAGTAAAGGGTTAGTTTTCACGCATTAAATGTCCACATATTTCATGGACCCTTAAAGAAGATGAATATACCAAGCACCACTACATTCATTATTTCGACTTATACCTTTTAAATTTGTGTCGTACGTCATTGTAACCGTTTTCATATGCTCATCAGTTTATGCCGTCACCTATGCTATAGATGTCTCAGTTGTTAAAAATATAAATACAAACATTATGTTAGTATCTAGTCTCATCCCAAGAATCATCATCAAGCCGCCTTGTTTGAGCTCTAATAGGGATGTCCCAGATTCGTTTCACAAATTGCGATGTTTTTAAGAATATTAGGTTAGCTAGCTGCTTGTAATGTATATCGTCGTGGCAACAAAGCTTACTAGTCTGCAACGCTATATCTATAGCTATGACGTATGCAAACAGTGTTGTAAGCATTCTTCTGAACCAGTGATTCCTAGGGGTCCACAGGAGTCTATATGGGGTCTACGTCGGCGTGAAAAATAAATGGGGTTGTTCGCTAGTTGTAAGTGGGGGTCCACCAAAATGTATCTGGTTTTGGTGGTGAGGAACAAAAAAGTCCATCGTTAGATCTAAACTTCACATTTATTACGAATTTTGGGAATATGGTAACAATGTAGCAACAGGGGGTCCACTGGTTGCAGTGAAATTGTGAAAGGGGTCTACAAGAAAAAAGTTTGTGTACCTTTGTTCTAAACAAATCACAGTTTCCAGATAAGTAATTAAATTAAACGTTTTTATTTTCTTTATCGATTGTGTTGTTCTGCACCGGCCCAAAAACCATGATGTAAATATTATTAGAATGCATATTTACTAATCTAAGATCATCATCATCACATTCTTCTCTAGTTAATTTATTCGCAATCTTATGCTTAAATCTACTGAGAAAGGTCTGGTATACGTTGTCTTACTAAGATGAAGAGAAAATAATGAAACAATTGTCGCCTCCAATAAGTCAAGTTAACCCAAATCTAGGTTTATTCCTTACTCCGGTTTCAGGTACTTATAATATAAATTATGGACATAATACCATAATATAACAGAAGTACACACTTATAAGTCATTGATAAATAATTTTAATATATAATATAACGATGTAATATAGATAATAACTAAAGGCTAGTACTAGATATGGTGTATAGTAATCGATGATGTAAATATTAGACTAAGAATAATATCAGACTGAATATATTTGTACATTTCGAAAGGATTTTTGTATAAAATGAAACAAATATTATTATTAGAATGTTTTATTTACTTAACTGTTTTTTATTTCATTTGAGTCCCAAACTGTTATATGGAATGTTAGGTAGTAAGGAATACATTATGTTAAAGCTACGTAGGAAGTTTGATATATTATTTTTATTGTACGCAGTGTATTCTCTACTCTGAGCTTTTATATACCTAAATGGATACTATTACAACTTAGATCGTTTTTACAATTTTCATCTAGCACTGAGACAGAACTGTGGTATTGAGACAATAATACAATTGAAAAGCGACTCCTAGTCTTCTATGATTGAGACTTAAATATCAGTAAGTCATATCTTACTTTGCTTTCGACAATTGGAATATAGCTTGTAATGCACGTCAATATGAATATCGCAGTATCCATACATTATTTTATCCATATATTAACGTTGGAGACTACATGTCTGCGGGTGTGATGCTGCTAGCACATGGCACAGCAAGGCATGGTGCAGCGTCGTCGCTTGCGCACCTCTTGCTCCTCCTCCTCAGCGGCCAGCCCTCTCTTCAGCCGCGACATCTGGCGGATCAGCGTCATCACCGCCTGGGGACACGACACTGTACATGCCTACCTCACATACATATAGGATTTACTTACAAATCAAATAGACCTGACGAAATTACTAGGCAGGACAGGCGGGCGGGATGGCGTTCGACGTAAGGAGTGAAGCCCCACTCTTGAAATGTGTACTTTCCTCACGAGACGGGGTGTGAGAATTTTTAATATTAAACACTAGCTTTTGGACCGTATCTTCGTCCGTGTATACAGACGGAAGGGAACAACTATATAGCCTATGTCTAGCCTACTACATTTGTGAATTGTTTATGGAGTCAGTAGTTCCAGGGATTACTCTCACCCGACATACTAATACGTTTCAGCTCTTTATATTATTATTATTATTGATAACTTATAGTTTCGTGATTGACCAATACTTACGTAACGCACCAGAGCGGTCGTAGATACATCTTCATCCTGTGATATAAGTTATCATTACCCCTTCTGAGGAGACTGTATCCTCAATGTTTTTATTATGTATCTTCTAAAATATAAATATGAATCGCTGAATTTGTTGCTAAGCCCAAATGTCGAGAGCAGCTGAACCGATTTCGCTAATATTTTTCTAAGAATATTCCTTTAAGTATGAGGATGGTCCTTACGGAGAAAAAAAAATAAAAAATTGCCTGGAAAAGTCTTAAAACTGGTAGACAAAATATTTGATAAGTGTCTACCCGTGCGAAGCGGGGGCTGGCCGCTATTTCGTAATAAAAAAAGTCATTAATATCTCATATTGAAGGCGAATATAATTAATATTTGAAACCCACTTCTTATTATTTATATTACTGTCATTGACGTAAGTTTGTTTAGTTTCAAGGAAAGTTAACAAAAACACAGCGTGAGTGTGTATATATTATAGTGTAATTATATAGTATGTTGGCAGCACTAGGCGGCCAGCACATAGCGTACACCGCGTGTGCCGCTGGGCCTTATACAATATTATGCTACCGTGTTACGCGACTGTGCGTTAACTTCACGATGGATAATTTACAATGATGATCGACATTGAACGCCGACGTACAAAACATGTAGGTACAGTAGAATCCCGACTATCCGAATCAAACAATAATTAAATATTAATAGCTGTTTTTATTATAGAAAGGATTTTAGATACGTCATCGAAACAATACGATATAAAAAAAAAACAGCTATGTAATTTAAAATTTTGATTGAAAATAATTTGTGATTAGGTAATCTTTTTTAACGTCGTCTAATCGTCGTATCTTTGCGCCCTTAAATTATTCATTAGTCTGTAATTAGAGCCTTATGAATAAGTCCGGATAATCGGATAACCGGATAATCGATGTTTGGATAATCGAGATTCTACTGTACATACTAGCCAATCTATATCATTTAATACCAACTTATCCCCTAATGATTGATACTGCTCGTCGTAGAAAGTTTGAGTTGCCACATCTTGTCGTTATTATAGGCGTAGGGTAGGCGTCATTCATGGCTCGCCTGGCTCGAGGCATCTGAATTGACACCGTTTAATAACATACTATCAATAGGTTGTGCTTTTATAATCGACTTTGATATTAGATAATAGCGTGAAAATAAAATAGTGATACATTTATTGGAAGACAAACTACATTTAAATAACTTGGTTAGAAATGGCAACCCAAACTTCCTACGAGATCAGTTATAATTTGTTCAAATAAATAAGTGAAATTAACTTGTCTGCAGTAACCATATCTTTAATGACATATTTAACTTCATATTGTACAAAATGAACGCTAGCAATACTTCTCGTGGTAAATCAATTTAGCCGGGAAAAATATATGAGCTGTCAAAGTGACAGATGACGTGACGGGTATGGATGGCATACAAAAATACAAATTGCGACAAGATATAGAAAACATGTGTTTATCGATCGACCGATCTGACAATCCTGAGCATCTATGAGCAGTGTCGATTCGATGAAGTGAATCTAGGAGCGGAATGAGGCTTGAACATAACTTTGTTGACAAACCGGTCGACCGACAGCCACGCACACAGCGCTAACCTAAAGTGTAGTCTTGTGAAGCGACATTCACCCACAATCACCCGCGACAGAACATTCACACACGCGCTGGGCCTACAAATATACAGACTTGATTATGTTGTTATCAGAATTATTTCAGGCATGGATATAGTAAACGTACTTATTTTATTATACTTTATTTCCACGGATATACAAAATTTGTCGTGACAATAGAAAATACTCAAATTAGTGAAGCCGTTTCCAAGTAAAACGGCAATTGATTTTCAGCCAACAACATGATATTTGTAAGCACAGCGCAAGCAACAATATCCAATACATTACATTTAGCTCTTATCTTAAACGAAATAAATACGAGACCTCACGCTACGCACCTCGCGCGTGTCGCTTGCTTTACATCAATTTGAACGAGATAACGCGGGAAGCGTAAATTTTAGACGCATAAAGCGATGACCAAATAACTAAAATGGCTAATTCTCGTTTACATTTTAAAACTACAAGAACTCCGCGTACAGTACATGACGTGCAGCAACAGTCACAAATAACAAAACCATTTTTATGGAATTCTATTCAAAATTTTGTACACCCTCACAAGTTTGCCATTCTAAACTGGACTTTATTAGAACGCCAACTGAGAACAGTATTCGATAAATGCAAGCACCATAAAGGGCGAATATCATAGTACATACATACGGCATTTTACATAGCCGCTTACACTTATAGATAAATCGGCGACCCGTGAACAGGGCTGCGCGGCACTGAAACTGTACGAGAAACTGAAGAATTCCTACATCTTGGAATTCTCTCTGCTACAACTGCATATTTCAAGACACTAGCAAAAATACTCTTGGGTGTTATGTAAAAATTATTGATGAAGGTTTTTTATCTTGATAATTAGTGAATGTCCCCACACAGCCCCACAAGCCCCGCACAGCCCCGCCGGGGCTCTCCAGAGCTAGACCCCACACAGGGCCCAAACACTGATGGTCGGCCGCTCTGCCCTCGCGTCATCATTAACATACATGCCGGTCTCCGCGAAACAATATCCAAATATTACCATTAGTTCCACAACAAATGTACATTTGAGATTCTCATTATGGACTGTTAGGAACAACGCCGACGTCAAACCATTAGTCAAGCAACAATAAGCCTTACGTGTAATTACATTAAATTCACAATAGACTGACAAAATAACACCGACAGTCACAGCCCAGGTCGTTGTTGTAACTGCATCATTTCAATTTTAGATTTAAATACACTTGAGAGAAGGTTTAATATCACTATGGCATGTTTGTGTTTCTAAGTGTAAGAGAACTATGGTCATCGGTCGGCAGTAGGCAGTAGGCAGTAGGTACGGTGTCGGGGCCCGGGCGGCTGGTCTACAAGATGGCGCACTTGAACTTCCTTCCTTTCTTCTTGACGTCCCCGTTGGTGGCGCGGCTGTCGTCCGACTTGCGCGACCGGATCTCTCGCATCAGGTCGAAGAACACCTGCGGACCGGACCACCTTTAACCCACACACACACGACACACAACACACACACACACACACACATATACTATCTACCACATTTCAATACCATTTGCATTGCATTTGGTTACAACGCGTTGTAAACAATTAGCCATGCGGTGTACACAATTATTTGAATTGTAATCTAGATCGTTCGTAATTGAATACCAGTTAAAGTGATTGCAATCTGCTCGTGTTTATGTATTAAAGTTAAAAAACTAATAATTGCAATATTGATAAAATATGTTTGTATTCATAGAGAAAAAGTAGGTTTTCACTATTTGCAATTGGTATTGAAATACGGTTTGAATAGACTGGACAGTAAGCGGGACCCGTAACCTTTACAAACTACGATTATGGATGATGGAAATCAAAATTGATTATTCACTTTAGTCCCTAATAAGGCACACACTGGCGCCAATTCTGTTGGACGAAATCATTAACCCAATTTGACAGGACTTACAATCCTTATTTAATCCCGAGAAAGTAGGTTAAAGTACTCGTATATTGGTGTGGTGATGTAGTAACGTAATGGGTAAATAGCTTTGTTGTGGAGATATATCCTTGTCGCCGGATATTTTTCTTTTTCAATTGTTTTATCTCATATATAAATTTGGTCCTCACATTTTAAAATTTGCATTTGTGTATCGGCCTACTTTCTACCCTGTATCTCTCAATTATACACCTATAAAGTGTCATTCAATTTTTTATAACGATTTTGTAGTGTATACAATAATCTAACCTATCCTAACCAACATCTTTTCACAGCCTTCTTGTTGAACCTTATGGCCACAGATATAAGAATAATAACACACTAGAGATAAGAACAGTTCATACATAGTTTAGTTCCGATTTCGCAAGACTCGTACATACACTTGCTGAAAACGTCCGCACAAGCAATTACCACATTACGCGCGGGGAAGAAATTACAAATCTTAATTCACGCGTTTGTGACCAAATGAGTAACACTCGCGGCGACAGGTTGACCGCTACACCAGTAGCCCAAGCAAGAATAATTTGCGACTAAGTATTCGTTTCAGCTTCGACTATTGTCGTATGTAAAAATTAACAGCGCTGCGGCGGTGAATAGTGGAACTAAAAATTAGAGTGTAAATTTTGACATATCGCGAGTTACGTTTTCCAATACGGAGGCGAATAATGTTTTTACTACCGGCGCAGCTGTCTAGTGCGTCATTATTCCGATGTGTGTGGGTAGCTGAGAGGTAGCAGCCGTGAGCAGAGGTGGTACCTTGTCGACGTTGTCGCGCGTCTTGGCGGAGGTCTCGACGTAGGGCACCTGCCAGTGCGCGGCCCGCTCGCGGCAGGCGTCGAGCGCCACGCGCCGCTTGTCCGCCAGGTCCGACTTGTTGCCCACCAGCAGGAACGGGATGTTCTCGTCGTTCTTCACGCGCAGGATCTGCTCCCTACACACACACACACACACGCACACACACACACGTCAACACAAGAAGCAAGCGGAACACATAGATAAATATATATATATATGTGTTTTAAAAATGCGTTTGTTGCTCATCAAGTCCTTTCTATTGGTTTATTGGTGTTGATTATCTATCTATAAACCCCTGTTATTGTGGAAACGATTAAGGTAATAGTGCAATCTCACGGGAACCAAATGTGTATGCCGAATTACACACACATACACCACAAACTTTGAGCTACCCCACTTGGGGATTGTGACATCACTTCACAGAAAATCACAGGAGGCGCTCAGCAGTACAATCCAGTCTATAGAAAATCGGTATTCGCAATCAAATAAAACTACTCATATTATTTCGACAGAAAAGAAAACTTGCATTCGAGATTACATAGGATTTATTAACTTTCGAGGAACGATTACAGAACACGCACAATAGCATAGATAGCCAACCAGAGAGAGAGTCTAAGCAAAATTGACAGATGCCAGTGTATATATGATGACGTTAGTTTTTTTTCTATACCACTAAGGTGGCACACAAGCATACGGCCCACCTGATGGTAAGCAGTCACCGTAGCCTATAGCCGCTAGCAATACCAGGGGTATCACTAACGGGGTGCCAACCATGTTGTTGATGAGGACTCACTGTGCTAGCAGCAATCCCAGCCCAGCGTATCCTCGTGGAGCACTGGCAACCTTACTTACCGCAGAAACACAACACTACATCAACTAGTGTTATTTCACTGCGGTCTTCTGTAAGGCGGAGGTGCAGTCCCCACTCGGGCGGCTCCAATTTAAATGGGATAACCCACGGGAAATCCCAAATCGCCCTACCTCTCTTTTTTTCTTTTGCGTTTACAATCTTATACAGTTCTAACACTAATAAGGGTGTTCGTCATTAGTCACCTGAACTCCTGCGTGGCGTCGAAGCTGTCCGGCTCTGTGATGGAGAAGACGCAGAGGAAGCCCTCCCCGGAGCGGAAGTAGTTGTCCCGGATGGCGGCGTAGTCCTCCTGGCCCGCCGTGTCCAGTATATCGATCTGCACCTCCTCTCCATCCAGCACCACCTGCGCACACGCAACACATCTATACACGTTGCTTCATTACACTATTATGCTAATTAAGAGGGATTGATGTGATCATCTCGTTCTGGTAATTTAGACCTTCATAAGTGCCTTATAATAATAATAATAATAATAATAAAATCTTTATTGCAGGCAACACAGTAAAGTAAAATATACATATACAGGGCCCATAGACAAATACCTTAACTATTCTTATATACTAACACTACACTTGATGTGCACGTAACGCTGATGACATTGACGTGCTTCTCATCGTGGCGACGCGAAGCCGGCCTCGAAACCGCCGGAACACAACACCCTTCGGCCAGAAGTCTTCCCTCATGAAGTGAGCAAGTTGCGTGGTCGGGACTCGCACCACAAATGATTTGAAGTTCACATTATGGCGCGAGTCGAGTTGCTCCACTCTCAACTTGAAGTTGGTCTTCGTGGCGATGTACTCCACCAATGATTCCACCTTGGTGGTGTAGTGCAGCCGAGAGACGTATAGCTGCGTCGACGGTACAGCTGGACGCAGGAGTTGCTTCGGGTCTGTCGTCGTTGCAGTACCGCAATGGTTGCGGGAGGGCTTCTTGTTCTTTTTCCTCTCCACTTTAATGAAGCCCTCCTTGTCAGCCTTGCTCTTGTGAGGAGCTGGCAGCGCAGTGCTGGGTGTAGTTCCAGCACCGTGTTCCACCTGTTGTTGCCGCGGATTACTATTGGGAGGTGTGGTCGCGGCTGCAGCAGCATAAGCACGCCGAGGTGGTGACGTACTTGTGCGGATCGACGTCACAGGCGATGTGACGGGGGAAGCGGGGCGAGGCAGTGCATCGTTCGCAGAAGCGGCGGCCGGCGAACAATTCGCTGGCTTGCAACTCGAGGTCGATGCATTGTCGCTGTAGACACGTGTGCTGACGTTCGGCGCCTCGTGTGATCTACTTGCGGAACCAGTATTGCGCAAAGACAATACTTCCGCACGCAGCTCACTGATGGTGTTTTGAGACGCCTCCATCTTGAACTGCAGCTCGACCAGAGATGACTTGAGCGACGTGATGTCCCTCAGCAGCCTGGTGACATCGACGTGATCAAACGTGACGGGGGGCAGCTTGCGCAGGTCCTTCGCCACGAACGTTGCCACGTCGTCAGGGTCGGTCTCCTTGAACAGCTTGATCATGTCCTGGAGACTTCTCTCTCCCTTTTCGTCCCTCCTGCGGGTCGGCATTCGGTCAGCCATGCCGAGCGACTCGAAAAGCAATATCTTAGCTTTCCGAATCTCTTCCTCAGTGTTATTGGATTTCACAATCTGCATAACACTGACCTCGTCCATGACGTCCAATTGTTGTTGCAGGAACGCCAGGAGCTCACTAACTATGAGTTTTTCCGAACCCATAGTTCGGATTAACGTGCAGCGGCTTGCGCCGCGCTAGTTCCGCTAAGTGCAACTTTGCACGTCTGTTGACATGCGCAGGTCGCACTCGACTGATGCTTATTCACTCGCCTTATGCGTGCCTAAACTGAATAAATGATTTTTGATTTTGTTCTTTGTGGTGATCGGGCAACCAATATGTTTCCTGAGACTAAAAGCATCACACCCAACTGCTATTGGTCCCAACAGCACAGTTTGTAATGTACGGGTACTAACCCACTGTCATATTGAGTCATCCACGGTCAATAGCCTGCTAATTCAGCAGGTAGAGTACTGAATTGATTTCAACAGCGTATGCGAGGACTCGTATCGCTTTCGACTATTTCGTATGAGAAAATTAACAGAGCTGCACCGGCAAAATGTAGAACTAAAATTAGTATGAAAATGTAGACATCTTGAGAGTTACGTTTACGAATCCATAGACGAAAGATGTTCTTGCTACCAGTGTTGAGAACAGTGCCGGTAGCAGGAACATTGTCGACAACGTATTCGAAAACGTAACTCGCGAAATGTCAAAATTGTCATACTAATTTTTAGTTACACTTTTCACCGCTGCAGCGCTGTTCTTTTTCCAATACAAAAATAGTCGAAGGCGATACGAAAACGTTGTCGACAATGTTCCTGCTACCGGCACAGGAACATCTTTACTTTGAAAACGTTACTCAAAATGTCAGATGTTAATTCAAATAAATTTTTAGTTTTACTTTTTGCCGCCGCGGCGCTGCTCATTTTCATTTTCCATCCAAAAAAAAATCGAAGCTATACGAATATATAGCTATACTAGCGACACGCCGTGGATTAGATGGAGTGGACTAGATTTTTTCTACCCGTTTTTAGACTTTTTCAGGCAATTTTAATATATTTTTTCTCTGTAAGAACTAGCGTTCTTCAAGGAATATTCTAAAATAAGAATTAGCGAAATCGGCTCAGCCGCTCTCGAGATCGCTTAGCAACACATTCAGCGATTCATTTTTATATTATAGATAAATAATAATAAATTGTTTATTCAGTAACATTACGAAACATAACGAAATGAAATCGGATAGTATGCCTGCTAAGGCTCTCTAAGTACAGTTGAGTGAATGTTTACCTTCTTCCTGTAGCTGTCAGCCTTGGTGGGCTCGTAGTCCTCGACGAACTCGTCATACATGAACTGCAGCGTGAGCGCGGACTTGCCCACGCCCCCGGAGCCCACCATGATCACCTTGTGCAGCGTGGGCTGCGCGGCCGGCTTCTTGGACATCACCACCACGCCGCGCCGGCGGACCGCACCTCCACACTGACACAACACATTCCCTTAATGCTATGCTTGCTAAACACTCTCATACGACAACTTTTTGAAGCCGCGGTGGCCTTGTGGTTGAAGCAACGGCCTGTCATCTGATGGGCCCAGGTTCAAATCCCGGCCTGTACCAATGAGTTTTTCTAAGCTTAAGAACGGTGATTAATCACACCACGGGCTTTTAAAATGAGAGGTGGGGCGATATGGGATTTCCCAAAAATATAACTTTTGAACGGCGGGTATTGGTGAATATTGGTATCATCTGTATCTTTTTTTATACTACTAAGGTGTCAAACAAGCCTACATGTAAAGATTTAAATAGCTAAACACTGTACAGTTTTTTTATGACCATAAATCGAAAACCAACCACTTTTTGTACTCGTCACCATAATTAAGAGCCCAATAATTACCGTCAACTGACAATGGAATGTCGTGGGTGCTGGATAGTTCTCAATCCAAAGCGTTAGGATACAATCTACACACACAATCGTCGGATACTCATAGAAGGAATTACCTACTGCTTATTTTAGTTTTGATACATTTTCGGAACAAATTTTTTATTTTATCGAATAAAGGTCTGTTTCTGCAATACGGTATTGCAGACACAGACCTTTATAACGCCCACGATAGAATGTCGAACTAGAACCCCACAAGCGTCCATTAGCATGCAACCGCAAAAGCTTTATATAGCGTTTATCAACAGCCCCGTCGCGTAGGCAACGTTATGTACAAGCAGACATCTAACCACAGATTAAAAACCCACTGTCGTCACTGGCAGAAAGTTTGTTTATAGGAATAAAACCCTAAAAAGACTATACTTTTCAGCTACTCCAGATCAAAAACCACCGGCGATTTTCTGTCGAATGTAACTAGTTTACAGCCTCTCAGAGTGGTTCTAACCCGCTTGTACGCTTGGGGTCGTCGACAATTGACAAGGTTCTCACAATTGCAAGTACCACAACAAATGATATAAAGATATGAATTTTCACTATCAAGATAATATTATATTTATTGCACATGCAATCTTTATAACATAAAGCCGACGAGCAATATAGCATTTTCTTTATCTCAACCGATTATAACGCGACCAGCTGTTTACTGTTATTTTATTTCCCTAAACAATTTATAAGTTTAAATCGGTACGCGTTTTAGTACATGACGTGCCGTAACATTCAATTATATGTAGTATATTATCTGTACATATACATAGTAAGCCACACGACAAAGAATATGCTCCTAATCGGCACGCCAGACACGAATCAATGATGATTACTATAACAGACTCTCGAAGCATCTACTCCGAATAAACATCCAAGCCATGTGTTGTACTTTTTAGGGTTCTGGAATCTGAGCACGTCATCGTGACCTAAGTTGACCAAGCTTATGTCTGAGTAGGCAAGGGCCCCCCAACTTTGTAGAATGTTGATCTGAAGTGTAAGCCTTAGATACAGAAGGTATTTGAGACGTTTGGTGAATTGGGAGCCGTCCCGTGGGTTTTCCCATTAAAAATGGAGCTGCTCGACTGGGGACTGTACCACCATCTTTCAGAAGACCGCAGTCAAATAACACTACTTTGATGTGTTGTTGTATTTCTGCGGTAAGTAAGGTTGCCATAGCTCCATGGGGGCACGCTGGGCTACTAGTAAGGCTGTTAGCACAGTGACTGCTCATCAACAATAGGGTTGGCAACACGTTAGTGATATCCCTGGTACGGCTAGCGGCTATAGGCTAGGGTGACTGCTTACCATCAGGTGGGCCGTATGCTTGTGTGCCACCATAGTGGTATAAAAAAAAAAATGATAATGTCCAGGTTAGCACAAGCAAGGCTAAGGCCGCAAGACAGCAAAGGCACAACACACAATGTCGGTTTGATAAAAATTTAAGCAACCGATCCATGCAGCTGATGCTTTGATGACAATATCAATTAGTTCGTTACGAGATAAGAATATTTATGAGTTAGGATCGCAACTACGCTGTGTCCATAACTCAAACCATACACCAGACAGTTCGTATCAAAACGAAAAATACAATAACACTTGCTCTTCTAAAAATATAACACTTTTAACAAAGGTTTCAAGAGTTGCGATATCTTGCTGCCACGATATTGAATTTCCATTTAGGGAACTTAATTTACATTCACACAACAACAGATAAGTATTGGAAACAAACACGATAGCTTAGACAGTCGAAACAATGCAACTCTAAGCGATGATTTGGCATAAACTACCTCAATATCAGTAGGAAGCTCGCGCCCAAATTTAGGGGCGCTAACAGCTCTATTCTACAGTCAAATTGCCAGTCATGGAATTAGTTGCAAACTCGGCGGCAGTACTTACACAGCAAAACATTTAGATATAATCCACGAAATTAACACAACTCTTTTAATACACCTCCAATATACACGTCATGGGAACACCATCACCATTCACCGAATAGGAAATTATTCGCGTCCCCTCATGGAATAGACATGAGTAACGTTATTGTTGGTCATCATATCGGATGTAATGCCTACATACGCAAATGTATGTATTAATAACATTTTCCCCGCGACTTCGCCCGCGTAGCAATATAGTATATGATGATTCATTCATAGGGGAATGAAGCATTTTCCCGCGGAAAAAAATTGCCTATGTTCATCATCACGATTTGAAAGTGCTTGCCTGTAAAGTCTAGTCAAATAAAGATCTTTTTTAAATTTGAATTTTAAACTTACTAGAGTTTTTCTTGCGAAACAATATTAATTGCACACAGCTGGTATACTTGTGAATCAATTCTAATATTGTAGTTCGTCACGACATGAATCTATCGGAGAATTTAATGTGCAAATTTACATATCCCAAAACCACCGGCTTGACGTGAGCGATAAGAGGCAGGAACAATAGTAATATGTTTATCATTTCTATACAAGTCACTGATGCGTCACTCAGGCCGAGTTGACTAGCACACAGCTGATAACGATATCCGATCCTATTCGTATAGTTTATGGGAAATTCATGTTTAATGTTCATCTTCAGCATTACTTTAATAATCTATCTTCAGTTGCGATCATAGGACGTCGACATTGGAGACCATACTTCACTTAAGATTTGACATTTCTCAACGTGTGCCAACAGTGTCCACCCGCAAAAAAAATGAACGTACATTTCTACCACAAAAAATAGTGCTTAGTAATTTGATTGATTTCTAAACAATTTCACCGAATTATTGTAACCAGTGTATATCGTCACAGAAGTGAAAGTGTACAACTGAACTCGGCGTGAAGTTGAAAGCATTATGTAAAATTTCGGAATGATACCGTTAGGAATGTAAGCGTGTGGTGCGCGAATATATACAATGGTTTCGGTTCAGAGCCAGGGAATACTTCGCATATAGAGACAATCACACATGTAGCTCTTAGAAGCACATTCAACCAACATCATGTTGGGATAGGTATTAAGACCATCACTGTGGCTTAGCAGGCTGCCGGCTGGGACGAGCCTCTGTACATCTTCTTACTTAATAATTCTCTCCTGCCCTTATGTCAAATTATTTGGATCGGGATCCCAAGTTTTCATGTATAACAATTTGGTCTAATAAGTCAACAGTATTCAATTTACACATTCTATCCATTTTTTGGAGGCCACTCAACTACCCATCTACCGTCACCATTCATACACAAGGTATTTTAATTACATTCTTGGACGCCACTTTCCATCTTCTCTTGATTCTAGGAGCTCTGTTTATCTTACACGGTTATTTGGTTACATCCATATGCTAGACTGTTTGCTCTCTTTTGTCTATTTACGTCTTTTCCCTGAAATGCAACAGTATTGCATGGAGTACCTACCAATATAATATCAATAAGACAACAATACTATTGGAAGTCATCAACAGATGTTGCCTCTTACAAATGTGAAAGGTTTAAATACCAGCCTTCCAGACCATCGTTTCTGAAGGTTAAACATTATTGACAATGGCGGTACAGAACGGGGAATGTTGTTGCCAAATCGATACGGAAATCAGGTGAGGATACCAATAGTTAGATACGAAACATTGCACAGATCTGGCCTTGTGATAGATATCGCAGGACAAAATAGAAACAAAAAGTATTATTCAGTTAAATACAGACTAAGGGATATTAACTTTGGCCTTGTCTCATGGGATTCTATTCTATTTTAGCACTCTGCACATCATCTAAGCTAATCCGCCGCACAATTACAGCACGGTCTACAACTACATACACACACGTGAAATGTGATTCGACATTCTATTTTAGAAAGATCGTTTCGAATAACCAATCAGGTTTGTAACACTGAACAGATAGATAGATAACTCTAATATAGTGTAGTAAACTCGATAACACAGAAACATAAAATACATTAAACAACACAAATTGGTACAATTGGCGATCTTATCACAAGATGTGATCTGTTACAGAAAACCTTGGGTGGGATTGGAGAATGGAGTAAGAGATATGGTACTTGTCATGAATAGTAACGACAACTAGAAGAGACAAAGATAATAAGTATATCCAAAACTGAAATAAGTGGTGTAGTAATGTCCAATTTGCAGGTACATAAACAAACACGATGTAAATTACCGCACACGGCAATTATCTGACCGCAAGCGCGGCAGAGCGAATCCAGATGTATTGATATCGTTAGCATTTGTTAAAAAGAGAATTTCCGTCATAGTGTCATGGCATTGAGTTCCTACCGCCTGTCCTGACCCAATCCTTACAAATATTAGGTCCTTACATATGAAATTGGCGTTTTGTATGGGAGGAACAAAAAGTCGAATATTTTTTAATATAATATATTTAATTAATCAAAGTATGAACCATTATTTTCTATGCACTTTTGCCATCTCATAGGTAGTTCATTGATCCCTTTACTAAAAAAACCAGTCGGACGGGAATCAATAAAATCTTTGAAGGCGATTTGGACTGCCCCATCGGAGTTGAATTTTTTCCCTTGCAAGAAGTTATCCAAATTTCGAAAAAAATGGTAATCTGTTGGAGCAAGGTCCGGGGAGTACGGAGGATGTCTTAGACTTTCCAATTGAAGCTCTTCTAATTTAGTAGCCGTCTGTAGCGCAGTGTGTGGTCTAGCGTTGTCGTGAAGCAGCAGTGGCGTGGAGCGATTGACCAGCCTAGGTTGTTTAGCCGCTAGCTTTTCCATCATGGTTTGCAATTCCTGACAATAGACATCAGCCGTAATAGTCTGGCCAGATTTGAAAAAACTGTAATGAACAATACCGGCACTAGTCCACCAAACGCTTACAAGTAACTTTTTTGGGGTTAATTTTCGCTTGGGGCAGGATTTGACTGGCTGGCCAGGATCTAACCATTGCGCTGAGCGCTTCCGATTATCGTAAAGAACCCATTTTTCATCACAGGTAATGATTCGGTTTAAAATACCTTCATTATTGTGCCGGTTTAGTAATGTAACGCAGCAGTCGACGCGCGTTTGCCGGTTTGTTTCAGTCAATTCGTGAGGTACCCACCTTTCAAGCTTTTTAATCTTCCCAATTTGCTTCAAGTGAATTGAAACAGTTTTATCACTAACATTGCAGCCTGCAGCTAACTCGGACGTGGTTTGCGATGGATCCGCTTCCACAATAGCCTTCAACTCTTCATTATCAACTTGAGTCTCAGGCCGTCCACGGGGCTTGTTCTGCAGGTCGAAATTTCCAGAACGAAAACGTTGGAACCAAAAACGAACTGTGTTTTCTTTTGCAACACGACCGCCATACACATCATTCACCCTTCGAGTTGTTTCCGCAGCACTAGTGCCACGGCGGAACTCGTACTCGTAAATAATGCGATATTTAAGGTTTTCCATTTTGTAAAATGAGTGACGCAAACAGAAAAAAACAGAAGAAAAAAAACAAATGAATGACGATCATCGAAGCACAAATACATGAGTCTATAGCTGTACAAATTTGAATTTGGAATTCCTTACCAAAGAGGAGAAATTCGTGATTAAAGTGGCCAGTACGAAAAACGCCAATTTCATATGTAAGGACCTAATATTATAAATGCGAATGTTTGTGAGTATGGATGGATGGATGTTTGTTATTCTTTCACGCAAAAACTACTCAACGGATTTGGATGAAGTTTGGGACACAGATAATTTATAACCTGGATTAACACATATTATATTTTGTATCCCGGGTTTTTTTTTATTTCGGGAAAATTTTAGGCTCCTCTGAGATTAAGGCGGACGTAGTCGCGGGCACAAGCTAGTAATATATAAACCTTTGGAGTTGTTCAGTCCTTAACCTTCAATGTTTTTGAACCATTTTTAGTTCTTGAAAACATTGACGATTATGAAAAAAGCGAAAGTGCTGTAGGTAAAAATAAGACAAAAGTGAAGGGGAGTTTTATATTCTAGGTCTTCTGCATACCCAGAAAAAGACAGAGTATTAAGACAGTATTTAATACTTATGAAATAAGCCGCAAAACTAAAGGACGTAACTAATATTTCTGAATAATATTTTTCGCAGTAAGACCCTTCACGATAAATTTACGATACTGTTAAACATTGACATTTGAATGGGCTGTTTTTTTTAAAGAAATTGTTTGCTTTAAGGTTTCGGTCGAAATACTGCAAATAATTATGAAACAATGAGATAAATAACAATTCAACGAACTTCAACACGCCAATTAACGTGACATTGCGCAGTCACGACTTGATTAATTACTAAAAGATAGCCACATAACATTAGCTGGTACATAAAAACCGTTGGTTGCCGCTTCACTTGCGGAGAAAGAGAAACTAAGTTATAGACAAGACAATGCACTTTATAATCATAGTACAGCTTTCTAACAGTACACTATCGTAGCACTAATTAGATTTAGTATTTTTTTACTTATCGGCTTTTAGACATTTTTGTATACAAATACATACCTATTTTATGCAGGTGCACTTAATAGATATTAGGTTTGAGGATAGAAGTTATCATGAAAACGATAAACAATAGATATATAGGGGGCAGACAGATGTTCGACAATTGAGAATCATTGAATTAAAAATTAGCTACAATAGCATTGTTTTGTTCCTGACTCATCGTAATAATAGCATATACTTGTAGCTAGAGCAAGAATTACATGCGACTACGTATTCGTATCACCTCCGACTATTTTTGTATGGCAAAATGAACAGCGCTGGGGCGGTGAAAAGGGGAACTAAAAATTCGTATTATCATTTACGTTTTCGA
The DNA here is from genome assembly GCA_951449985.1 of Falcaria lacertinaria. Lineage (NCBI taxonomy): Eukaryota > Metazoa > Arthropoda > Insecta > Lepidoptera > Drepanidae > Falcaria > Falcaria lacertinaria. The sequence goes on from OX602121.1 coordinate 268,210, forward strand.
ATATGTAGGCGAAAGATGTTATTGCAACCGGCTCTGATATACCTATGCATTATTATTCTTTGTAAAAAAATAAATACATAATTGCTTCAAAGAGTCTGATTCAAAATCTATATTTTGAAGAACTATTTCTTCAAGTCCTTAACCTTAAGGTTACCACTGCACATAGTTGATAAGTTTTGTGAAATATGTGAAAAGGTGATTAATATTATTCTTTGAAACTAACACCTCTCTACCTACTATACACGGTATAGTGACTCATTATTATATTGAAAGCAATCATTCTAGCATGGCTGATCGATTTACATTATTATCTACACTGGAAAATAAGGCATAGACCATACTAAATGTACTGCCTCACTATTTTATAATAAACTTACAAGAATGTTCAAGATAAGATAATAGTTTTATTAATAAAATATCTAAGCTATCAGGTAATTAAATGAATGACAAATTAGTATTTAAATTGCGTACCAATTGCAAAAAACATTCAAAGAAAGTATGACTATGAATTAGGTAGTAGTGTGCCCAGTATTATTTCTTGAGACTCATACAAGCCATTATAGCTATACCACTTTATAATCAAGAAAATAGATGGCAGTGTTGACAAGAAATTTTGGAATTAAATATAATTATTCTTGAAACATTTCAATCCCCTCACATTCACTAGTAATGCTGTACAGTATGGCTAAGGAGGTACTGTGGCATGATGTTATGTTATTATGTACTGATAAGCATTCAGTATAGTGAAGAAGTCAACATTAACTTTTTTGGCAATATGTGGTGCCGGTTGTCGTGGTGTTATAACGGTGACAGCGGTTAAGATACTTATGAGAATCTAATATGAAATTATCCCATCATTTACAATCCTCTATCCCTGTTTACAGCATTGATTAGCTCCTAAGTTTTGAGTGTTAAATATAAGAAACCTTACATGTTTTTTATTTTGAGTGTAACAACATGTTAGGTCTACGATTTTTAGGCTATCAATCCAAGTCCTAGGATGTTAAATGGGTATAAACTAACACTCCAATGACAATAACATTGTGTGAGTAATAACTGTGGATAGGCTGACAATTGCAGTAATTAGTCACAGCACAGTTGCTGCCATATAATTTACAAATATAGTTGCAACTTAGTAGTTACAAGGTTACAGTAGTCAGAACTTTTACAAGTGAGTGAAATATTTATTATCTTCAAATGTTATCTGCAATAAACTGGGTTGTCTTTGTATCCATTGTCACATACTACAATGAGATTATCTGTAGAACCATTTTCTATGAATGTCAAAAAAATAATTTACTTTGACAAAAATACATAAAATTATGTAGGTGTCTACTATGTATCAACTTAGTGGAAGAATATAATATAATGGTTGATGGTATATTTTTGGAGGCTATGGTATCAAGTAAGCAAGAAAATATATTTATATATTTTATAAGCATTATCAAGCTGAGTTCCTTTTGGAAAAATTTAATAATAAATTAAATTGTATAACATGTATATAATAATTGGATAAGCCTTTAACAGACCAAGTTAGTGTTTAGACTTGGTGAATGCATAAACAAGTTATTTATCTTAATTCAGTGGATCCATAATACATTCTCACCTTTTGTTCTTCTAAAAACTTAGTGGAAAGCTGATAAGCTATCGCAGAGAACATCGCGGGACATTCAACACCGTCTCCCAGTTGGAGACGTGGGTGGGAGCGCCGGCAGTCTCATAATATGTGTCCAGTGAACAAGCATAAACAGAAGATATATCGCCTAAGCGTGGTTAGTCTTTGTCACGGATAGTAACGGAAAACGGCAACGAAAACACGGAAAATAAATCACAAAATAATGAGTCACGAGCTATACGCGCGTGTTGGTGCCGGACTGGTCGACGCTATTTTTTTAATGAACCGAACACTGCTGCGCCCGAGATCACAGTAACTCACTGAACTAGGGCGGTAAAATCATTAGATACGTGAGAACTACAAGACAATACACGAGAAACTGTGGGAGAATAGTGAGGCGTTGCCTTTGTAGTAAACACTATCACGTCATGAATCCTAAATACACGCCACGGTTTTCCAAACTACACCAAGCACTGTACTGTACCACTTACCTAATTAAAAAAGAGTGGGTCGAGGATCCTCTGTACATATATCTATTTGTTTCGATGAAAATTTATTTCACTTTATAAAATCATCAATAATCACGAACTCTATGTACCTACTGAATCTAACTAATTCTAAATTCTGAATTCTGACGAGACAAGACGACGAATCACAAATGTATCTGTCAAATTCAAATTCTGTCAAAAGGGTTGTACGGATAAATTGCTGGCTGTCTGTCCACAGAGAACATAGCCACTACTTGTTTTATTTATGTCTGTCTGTCTGTGTCTGGATAACGAACGAAGGTAGAGCTCGTAGAGCTACGTATCTGTAGAACAATTGAATATCATTAGATGATTAGAGCTCACAGATTTAATGGAGACTTTTTATTTTCCTATTGACATGCTACTTATTATGCTCCTCTATCATTTTTTTCTTATAGTTCAGAAACTGTAATGATCATAGATTTAGAAAAAATCCTAGGTCTGTGGTCATGATAGTCATGCTAGTGAAACGTTTTGTTGTTCGATGTTCGTTGTCCCAACACAAGAAACAAATAAAATTGGATTGTAATCTCCAAATAAAAAAAAAAAAAAAAAAAAATTCAAATGTTGAATCTACACATTATACGCATTAGGTTTAAACTAAATAAATCACTCATTTTTACTTTATTACAATATTTTTTTGATACATTTTTTTTGAGTTTACTTAAAAAAGAGTAGAATATCTTCAACCAATATCAAAACTAAATACAAAAATAAATAAATAAACGTCAAAACAATGAACGATTTGATTTGAGTTATCGCAAAGAAACTAATCGCACTTTGCAAAGCAAAACATTTCCTTATTGCAATTTGCTAAAGACTATTTACGTAGAAGCTATGTTCAGCGCCAAACTAGACGTTATATGGTCTCCCGTGCACCACGATAAGTTCATAATATGGGGCCCGGACATAACCTTATACGAAGTAGCGCGAATCAAAGAAATAGAAAAGAAAACATGTACGTATTCTGTTGCACTCAGTTCCGAATAACTACTCTCTGATGCTTTTAAAACTATTCTGGTCCATTGGCCTGGTAGTGGTATGTCAACGATTAAAGATTCAAACTTAAATATTAAAATTTGGTTCTGTTAAATTTAGCATTACTTGCTCAGATAATAAGGTATTGCTTGTAATGCTTGCAGTCATTCCAATTTCCTCAACTCGTGGAGCGACAATGGTTGCTTCACAAAGTGCTGCGGGAGTGCGGTGTGTGGACATCAGTGCAATCTCAGATCTGCCTGAGCCCCTTCTTGCTCTGGGCTACGCAAATGGAAGGGTACTCCTTACGCAGCTCAAGCAGACCTATGACCCATTGGGATTGGTCGGGAGGGAATTTAGTGAGTGCTTTTAGTACCTATACTTCTGAACTACTCCTCTGAATACATAATTTGTAGTTTTTACAACTCAGTGGTATTGTCTGAAGTTATTTGCTTGGTGATACATAGACTGTAGTTTAATATCTTGGTTAATATTGATATTATAGCTCCCCGATTCCCTCGGATGTGCAACTCAGTGGCATGGAGCCAGGAGGAGAACAACATGCTGGCTGTTGCCATGGAGAAGCACCGCAGCGACCACTGCATCCTGCTGTGGGATGTTCACAGAGGCATGCTTGCTGATGATGCAAGAGGTGTGCACCATCTTCAAATAAGATTCATTGCTGTTGATTCTGTTCTACAAAATCACAAAACTAATCAAATTTGACGGGGCTTAAAGTATTGCCATCATTATTTAATGGTAGCGATAGGTCAAATTAGATTTGTTTAGTGTTTTTAATTTAGTACAACAAAATCGACATCAGTATTATCTACACTAATATTATAAAGAGGAAAGATTTTTATTTTTGTATGTAACGAATAAACTCAAAAAGTACTGGACCGATTTTAATAATTTATTTTTCATTAGAAAGCTACATCATCACTGAGTAACCCAGGCTATATATTATACTAGCTGCCCGCCCCGGCTTCGCTCGGGTAGACAAAATATTTGATAAATGTCTATAGGCTCCGAAACAACTGAACCGATTTCAAAAAATCTTTCACCGTTAGAAAGCTACACTATCACTGAGTAACACAAAATATTTGATATCAATGTCTACCCGTGCGAAGCCGGGGCGGGCCGCTAGTCTTAACTAATATCTTAAGTCAAAATGTGAGTTTTTTTTGTTATGCCTCAAGTTACTCAAGTGCTAAACCAATTGTCATGAAATATTGCAGGCACATTGTCAGGGGTACAGAAAAGAACAAAGGGTACTAATCAGCCAGAAAAAAATATTTCACTAAAACCATGCACATAAGCTGCTAGTGAAGAAATCTAGTATTTACATAATATGTAAAAACTAAACATCCAAATAAAATAACATAACATAAACTTTATCATATATGTACCTCCTTACTATGTTTAATGCAATATTGTTTTTTATATTTGATTTCATATTTATTTCTTTTATATTTTCGGCAATAGTTTTAATATGTTGCCTTGCTGTTTATTATACCCCCTTTTACAATCCTTTCTATCATGTGATTTAAAAATAACAGGAGGAGGTTCATCTCAATCACCAGAGTCAGCGAGGCCAGTCGCCGAGATGGGCCTCTCGGAGACTGCGCACAGCGTGGCGTGGGCCCACTGCAGCAACAGAACCCTGCTGGCCTCCATGAACATGAAGTATATCAAGATATTTGACCTAAGAGGTGAGCAGTGTGACCACCTCACCATCTGCTGTTCCATGTATTGTGGGTTTGATTTGTTTGCAATTATAATAAGTGTTGTGAGTAGACCTGTCCAACAAGGCGGTGAACGTGACGACGAGCCGGCACTGCTACGGCGTGTGCGCGGATCCCTTCAACCCGTGGCAGCTGGCGTCGCGCGGAGAGGGCGTCGTGTGTGTGTGGGACACGCGCGCGCTCGAGCGGCCGCTACTGGCGCTCGCCCACCCGCGGCCCATCGCCGCCGTGCACTGGTGCCCCACCAGGTAAGCCCCCACCCCCCACCTCCCACCCGCGGCCCATCGCCGCCGTGCACTGGTGCCCCACCAGGTCAGTCCCCACCCCCCACCTCCCACCCGCGGCCCATCGCCGCCGTGCACTGGTGCCCCACCAGGTCAGCCCCCACCCCCCACCTCCCACCCGCGGCCCATCGCCGCCGTGCACTGGTGCCCCACCAGGTCAGCCCCCACCCCCCACCTCCCACCCGCGGCCCATCGCCGCCGTGCACTGGTGCCCCACCAGGTCAGCCCCCACCTCCCGCCTCCCACCCGCGGCCCATCGCCGCCGTGCACTGGTGCCCCACCAGGTCAGCCCCCACCCCCCACCTCCCACCCGCGGCCCATCGCCGCCGTGCACTGGTGCCCCACCAGGTCAGCCCCCACCCCCCACCTCCCACACGCGGCCCATCGCCGCCGTGCACTGGTGCCCCACCAGGTCAGCCCCCACCCCCCACCTCCCACCCGCGGCCCATCGCCGCCGTGCACTGGTGCCCCACCAGGTCAGCCCCCACCCCCCACCTCCCACCCGCGGCCCATCGCCGCCGTGCACTGGTGCCCCACCAGGTCAGCCCCCACCCCCCACCTCCCACCCGCGGCCCATCGCCGCCGTGCACTGGTGCCCCATCAGGTCAGCCCCCACCCCCCACCTCCCACACGCGGCCCATCGCCGCCGTGCACTGGTGCCCCACCAGGTCAGCCCCCACCCCCCACCTCCCACACGCGGCCACCAGGTAAGCCCCCGTGGAGTAGAGGGTAGGCAGTGAGTGTATGTTTGTTGCAGGCGCAACCTGCTGCTGTCGCTGCAGCGCGACTCCTGCTCGCTGCGGCTGCACGACATACAGCAGGCGCACGACGCCAGGACCACGCACCTCGCTGACAATGGGGTACCACACTACACAATGCTGCTTTTTATTATCTTCTAGTGGGGAGGAGTTGAGCCACGTGATGCGTAGGACGTATTAAAAAGCTGTACTGTATTATCATAATAAGTTAAACTAAACAAAGCTTGTACAGCGCAGGGCAGATGTGATGATCGCTTACGTCACCCTCAATAGACGATGGCAGTATTAAAAGCGCTTCAGCAGAAAGGTTATGTTTTTTCGAGTTCTTACTTGTTTATAATGTTATTTGTATGAGATGTTTGTAATGCGGATGTGATGTCAGGCGACGGCAGTGGAGGCGGAGCTGGAGGAGCAGTACTCGCGGGGGCCCAGTGTGCTGGAGCGGGACGTGACCCCCGGGGGCGCGGGGGCCGGGGCCGCGGGGGCTGCGGGGGCCGGGGCCCCGGGGGCGGGAGTACTGCTCGCCGCGCGCTGGCACCCCACGCACGAGGCGCGCCTGCTCGCTGTCACCGCAAACGGTACGTATTGCACCATAACCTGGCCCAAGTTCCCAAATGAAGGCATACATGTTACTCAATGTATATTTTTAACACGCACGCTAAAGTTGACCGATGTCGCGCGAAAACACACGATCAATGCTTCAATATCGACGCTGGGAGGTGACTATCGTTTTTTTAATACCATTTTAGTGGCCCACAAGCATTCGGTCCGCCTGATGTCAAGCGGTTACCCTGGCCTATGGATGTTTGCAACACCAGGATACTAACGCGTTGCCAACCCTGTTGTTGATGAGGACTCACTGTGCTAGCAGCATTACTTCTAGCGCAGCGTATCCTCGTGGAGAACTGGCAACCTTACTCACCGCAGAAACACAGCACTACATCAAGTAGTGTTATTTGACTGCGGTCTTCTGTAAGGCGGAGGTACGGTCCCCAGTCGGGCGGCTCCAATTTTAATGGGAAAACCTACGAGAGATCCCAATTACCTCTCTCTCATATTTTTGAACATGGGTTTATGTTGTGCGTTGTGTGGTGCAGGCAGCATAGTGGACTACACGGTGTGCGAGCGCGTGACGGTGGCGTGGGGGGGCGGCGGGGGGCTGGTGTGGTCGGCGGGCGGGGGGTCGCGCGGGGGGTCGCTGCGCCTCATGGGGGACGACTTCTACCGCGCGCTGGGGGACATCTCGCACACCATGCGGAAGCGGGCCGGCACCGAGTACGGACTAAAGGTTACACAGACACACACTGACCACGATTCATGTCATCACACCCCACCACCACTGCTGTACAGATGGAACCAACCAATATAGTCACAGAACTAATAATACAAGGATATCGAGCACCTGTGTCAATTATAATAAACGGATATTACGCACTCACAACTAACTCTTATCTCATTACGACACTGCTTAATTTTGTTTGCAACAATTATATGGCTTACAACAGTCTACTAAAAAGAGGCTGGGGCATAATTGTATTGTATTCTCATTTTGTTGTGTTTAGCTCCGGATAATTTTGTGCGCAGACCCGAAGTCTATTTGTTATTAGGGCAATGGACATAGTCATATTTTTGGGGGTTCTAAATTAATGTACCTACATGGAAATAACTCTAAGCTACTTAAAATGCAAAAAGGATGTCTCTTTATATATCTCTCTCTCTCACACACACACACCTTTTCTGTCTGGCTAATTATTCCATCCTTCTTTTCTGGTCAAGACAGCTAGTTGTAAGTGGTAGGCAGTAGGTAGGCAGACCCCGAGTACAGTGTGGTTGTGTTGCAGGCGGACCTGTGGCAGAACGCGGAGCTGGCCGAGGACGAGGCGCTCAGCGGGCTGTGGCACTTCCTGGCGCTCAGCAAGTCGCTCGTCGAGGACGGTAAGCGGACACCACCCCCGCGTTATTGCATTGCTTTTTAAACAAACAACCTATCACGGCCAAGTTGAATTAAAACTATTAATAGAATTTAACGATGTTATAAATGAACTCTTTGTTTTTATACCACCAACGTGGCAAATAAGCTTACGGCTCGCCTGATGTTAAGCGGTCACCGTACCCTATGGACGCTTGCAGCACCAGGGTTATCACTCGCGCGTTGCCTACCCTAATTGGATTAGCCAATCTGCGTTAGAGTTTCCAATTACCCGGTAGGTTGCGGCAATTGTATAAATGTAGTGTCTGTGCGATGATTGTGTGGTTGTGTGGTGTGTGTGCAGGCTGCATCCGCGGCAGTCCGTGGAAGCACCCGGGCGTGCGCTCGGTGCTGCGGTCCCCGGGCGAGGGCTACCGCTCCGAGGTGGTGCCCTCGCTGCTGCCGGACCTGCCCCACCGCCGCGTCACCGTCTACAAGTCAGACTCACACACACTCACCTTACTTGTAGCTTAGCGACTAGCGACTAGCGACGGACCAAGGATACAGTCTGATCGCTGATAGCGCGTCATGCCCTCGCCAAGATTAGTAGATAATCACAACAATTGATCCCAAGAGTCGACGTGCATCTGGTACAACCTGGACCCGACTAGAGAAAAATTTTTAATTTTTCTATGCAATTAATAAAAACTACGGGAGCATTTTTCACTATGCTGTTTATCACTGGAAACATAGGTTACATTGAAGTGAAGTCGCGGAGAACAATCTAGTATTATGTAGAAAGGTTATCATATTTAATCGTCAGACATATTCTGCTTTCGATCTAGGGAAGGGCAGTAAAACGGGTTTCATTACTTACATAAATTAACTAGCGGCCCGCCCCGGCTTCGCACGGGTAGACTTTTATATCAAATATTTTGTCTACCCGTGCAAAGCCGGGGCGGGCAGGTAGTATAATATATAGCCTATGTTACTCAGTGATGATGTAGCTTTCTAACGGTGAAAGAATTTTTGAAATCGGTCTAAAAAATTAATAAAAAAATTTAGGGGTGGACTACCCCTAACATTTAGGGGGATGAAAAATAGATGTTGGCCGATTCTCATAGATACCGGATAAGCACAAAAAATTTCATCAAAATCGGTCAAGCCGTTTCGGAGGAGTATGGCAACGAAAACTGTGACACGAGAATTTTATATATTAGATAAGAGGGAGGAAGTATAGTGTGTGTGCAGGAGTGTATAGTGTGTGTGTGTGTGTGTGTGTGCAGGAGTGTATAGTGTGTGTGTGTGTGTGTGCAGGAGTGTATAGTGTGTGTGTGTGTGTGTGTGTGCAGGAGTGTATAGTGTGTGTGTGTGTGTGCAGGAGTGTATAGTGTGTGTGTGTGTGTGTGTGTGTGCAGGAGTGTATAGTGTGTGTGTGTGTGTGCAGGAGTGTATAGTGTGTGTGTGTGTGTGTGCAGGAGTGTATAGTGTGTGTGTGTGTGTGTGCCGGAGTGTATAGTGTGTGTGTGTGTGTGTGTGTGCAGGAGTGTATGGTGTGTGTGTGTGTGTGTGTGTGCAGGAGTGTATAGTGTGTGTGTGTGTGTGTGTGTGCCGGAGTGTATAGTGTGTGTGTGTGTGTGTGTGTGTGTGCAGGAGTGTATAGTGTGTGTGTGTGTGTGTGTGTGTGTGCAGGAGTGTATAGTGTGTGTGTGTGTGTGTGTGTGCCGGAGTGTATAGTGTGTGTGTGTGTGTGTGTGTGCAGGAGTGTATAGTGTGTGTGTGTGTGTGTGTGTGTGCAGGAGTGTATAGTGTGTGTGTGTGTGCCGGAGTGTATAGTGTGTGTGTGTGTGTGTGTGTGTGTGTGTGCAGGAGTGTATAGTGTGTGTGTGTGTGTGTGTGTGTGTGTGTGCAGGAGTGTATAGTGTGTGTGTGTGTGTGTGCAGGAGCGTGGAGCGCACGCGCGCGCTGTCGCTGTGCGGCTGGGGCTGGGGCTGGGAGAACGCGGCGGCCGGCGTGGAGCGCGCGGAGGCCGAGGGGACCCCGTGCCGCGCCGCCGCGCTCGCCGCCTTCCACCTGCGCGTGCGCGCCGCGCTCGACGTGCTGGCCCGCGCGCCCCACCCGCACCTGCGCGTCGTGGCGCTCGCCCTGGCAGGTAGGCAGCCCGCCCCACCCGCACCTGCGCGTCGTGGCCCTCGCCCTGGCAGGTAGGCAGCCCCGCCCCACCTCACCCCTCATGTGCCGGCTGCCCGCAGGTCTGAGCGACGAGCGCCTGTGGCGCGACACGGTGTCTGCGGCGGCGAGCGCCCTGCCGGACGCGTACCTGCGCGCGCTGCTGCGCTTCCTGGCGGCCTCCGCGCCGCACGGCCCGCAGCAGCCGCTGCACCAGCCGCTGCCGCAGCCCGACCTGGCGCAGGTACCCCGCGCCTGCCTGTGGGGACCCCGCCCCCTACGTATGTGCTGACTCCCCCTGCCCCCAGGTGCTGGAGGAGACGGACATGCGCCTGGAGGACCGCGTGGCCTTCGCGTGCATCTTCCTGTCTGACAGCAAGCTGCACGAGTACCTGAGCACCACCACCCAGGAGTTGGTGGAGCGAGGGGACCTGTCCGGGATACTGCTCACTGGTCAGTATCACACACACACTCATACTTACATACACTTATAGAATTATAGAATACCAATGTGTTTGATTATAGGAGACCACATCGCGTACTTCCCATACAAATAACGTTTCTGTATCCGTCGATCAAATTAAATAACAATCGGATAGAGCTAGCGAAGCAAAATATATTGCTTTGTAGTACATAATGATCAATGTACATATGACCAATTTAGTAGCCCTCTGTTATTCGTGACATATGATACGATATTTGGTACTGTATTTTTATGTATTGTATTAAAAAATATATCTGGCAGCGGTGGGATTCGAACCCACGCCTCCGAAGAGACTGGTGCCTTAAACCAGCGCCTTAGACCGCTCGGCCACGCTACCCGTTGTTGAATGCATCGTATATTCAGAATGTATATTTTCGTAGGGAATAGTATCTATAAATAGGTTGTTCAAACAATATTGCTGACGAGCTATTCTTGTCTATTGCTTGTTTGTAGTATATTATCTACTCTGAGCTATTGCTATTTACTTTAGTTAACTTTGAAAGCCCAGCTACAGATGCCAACATTTGTATTAATAGATTTTTTAATTTTCTACATGTGCGTATTTTTTAGTTTTTTTTTTGTAATTGATTTGTTGAAAATAATATCGGAATTGATACAAATTCGATACTCTAAAATGACTATCGAATGTCGATATATCGTGATTAAAAATATCGACTATATATATATCGATAATTGTATGGAATAATATCGATATTGTTTGGACATGGCTAGTAGTATGTGGTACGTGGTATGTGATGTGTGTGGTGTGTGGTAGGCGCGAGCCCCGAGGGTGTGTCGCTGGTGCAGCGCTGGGTGGAGCGGTCGGGGGACGTGCAGTCCGCGGCGCTGCTGGCCGCGCGCTGCTTCACCGCCGAGCTGCTGCGCGAGCCGCGCGTGCAGCACTGGCTGCAGAGGTACCGCAATCTGCGACCCTATCTCTCTCCCACACACACTCCTCCTTCTACCTTCTTTTTTTATACCACTAAGGTGGCACACAAGCATACGGTCAGGTACTAATGGTAAGCGCCGCATGTTGTTGATTTTAGGCATGTAAACAAAATTACCATAATAGGTTCTCATATAAAATGTCGAACTACATATTTGCTTATCTCGAAAATTAATTGATGTGTACAATATTCCCCATCTCATATATGTGTAGGTCTCGTCTGTCCTCATCGATTATAAAAACGATGTTTAGTAACCACGCCTAAAAACATCAATATAAAATATTTAATCTGTCACACAAGCTTCGGTTAGTTTAAAACTAGATGGCGCTGAATAATAATGTTTGAAAATTATTAATTACAAAAAAAAATGGTTTACAAGTTAGTTAATAAGATCGTAAAAATACTTCCTACAAATTAATAAAAAATATATCTGGCAGCGGTGGGATTCGAACCCACGCCTCCGAGGAGACTGGTGCCTTAAACCAGCGCCTTAGACCGCTCGGCCACGCTACCCGTCCGTAGCGTTCCCGTATTTCCCCGTCGAATTGAACTAAATATTATGTATCTCATTTTATGCTCAATACATTTTAAGCAATGTTAGCATTGACGTTTGATCCAGATAATTTAAGAAAGGTAGGGCGAATTGGGATCTCCCGTGGGTGCTCCCATTAATATTAGAGCCGGCCGACTGGGGACTGTAGCTCCGCCTTACAGAAGACCGCACTGAAATAACACTACTTTGATGTAGTGTTGTGTTTCTGCGGTGAGTAAGGTTGCCAGTGCTCCACGGGGATACGCTGCGCTAGTAGTAATGCTGCTAGCACAGTGAGTCTTCATCAACAACACGGTAGGCAACTCGTTAGTAATATCCCTGGTATTGCTAGCAGCTATAGGCTACGGTGACAGCTTACCATCAGGTGGGCCGTATGCTTGTGTGCCACCTTAGTGGTATAAAAAATATATGATTAAGGTAATAAACATCCTTCCGTGCAAAAAGAGCATTGATTAATATCAATAATGTGATGTATTTCCTACAAGAACTTTCTAGGACATAATGGAGCTAAGTAACAAATGTTATTCAAAACCAATTCAGCCATTTTAGCGTGACCGAAATCACATTATTTTTTATATCAATCGGGAGGATAGACGGCCATAGCATGAGTTGCCACATAAAGTAACAGCTACGTGCGAGCCTTAACTCTGGTTTTATAGACGTATAGACTTAGACTACGCTAGCCGCTTACCATCGCTGTAGTTTTAATTAGCAATCTACTATCGTCAAAATGAAGAAAATCTGCATTTTCGTTTCTCGCATCTTAGAGAAAGTAAAGTACTATAATGCTTCTAATTTAGTGTTAATTTTATTGTACTAGCGGATTAGTGTAGGGCACGTCGTATACTATATTGTTATCTACTCTGAAGTGTAGGTTTGAATAAATTATGAAATGTAGTATTTCTATAAAAATATATCTGGCAGCGGTGGGATTCGAACCCACGCCTCCGAGGAGACTGGTGCCTTAAACCAGCGCCTTAGACCGCTCGGCCACGCTACCCGTTGCCTATGATTCCTAAATTTCGTGTCAGTATTTTTATGCATATATATGCACATGAAATGAAATTTTGTGATAACCTCAGGTGGTTTGTTTCATCAACACAACATTTTTTATGATTCGCACACAGTAACCGTTTTATGCTGTGGAATGGAAACTTTCCAACAGAAATGCTTTAAAAATGCCCTAACTATTAAATTGCAAATAAGTAACAAGGTACAAAAATAAGTTCATATGCTTCTGTATGTATGCTCCAACTAAGCTTGCAAGCTGTAGATAATAATACGTAAGTAAAACCCACAGCGCTGGATTTCTAAAGCGATCAAAATGTTATTATGTAAATTTAGAAACATTATCTCTATGTATTTGTACACTAGATCGCGTCAGACAATACGATACGAGTTAACTCTCAATAGTGTAGGTACGTGCTATCCGTTAAATATTGCTGTGCAATCAGAGTCTGTGTTTATATTAATCAGTAGGTACATTACGTGTCCGTCTGTCAAGTCAAAATTCATCAATCGTGTCAAACTATACAGATATGTTTATGTAATTTACTGGTTGGAGGTACATACTATATTATCTGCTGTAAGCTATTGGCAGCAGCAGATGCTGCTAATGTGCATTGATATCTATTGTATTATTTTTTAATTTGTTGTGGATGTGCGTGCATCTATTATATTATATTTGGGCAGCGCGTGTCTCATTAATGAGCATGATGAATAAATAGTTCGGGCCTTATCACAGACACTGCTGTCGGCAATAGATGTAACCCGATGTGGCTGGTTACCTGACAACCTAACTGACAACTTAGATCATGATAATGACTTTATTTTTATACCTTGTGTACAACTAGGGTTGCGCAATTTGTGAGTCTGTAAATTTTTGCAAGTGCTCCACGAGGATACGCTGCGCTAGTCTCAAGTAGTGATGTAAGTTGTGTAGTATGTAATACGAGTGTAATAAGAAGTGTGTGTGTGTGTAGCTACCGCTGCATCCTGGACAGCTGGCAGCTGTGGGCGGCGCGCTGCGCGCTGGACAGCAGCATGCACGTGGGGGCGGGGGGCGCGGGGGGCGCGGGGGGCGGGGCGCCGCGCCACGTGTGCGCCGCCTGCACCTACTGCGGCAAGTCCGTCGCCGCGCCGCCCGGGGCGCAGCGCCCGCGCCTGCCGCGCCACCCGCCGCCCGCCGCCAAGATGAAGGTAACACACACAACCCCTACACACTCTATACACCCTATTGCCCGACCAGACTTGAAACATTCTTCGGACCAAATGGAACCAGGTTTTAACGCCGAAGACGAATGCTTTCAGCAAGCCGATATTGAGCGCAATTGACGTGCGCGGGTCACGTTGCATTTTATGTTATTAATTGTAGGCAATATTGAGATAAATTTTGTAGCATTTTTAAGCCTTCAGCTCCGGCCGAAAATTGAGCCGATAGCCGATCAATAGGTTTCGCTCGGATAGTATATACTCTGGTGTGAGTGGTACAGTAGAGTCGTGTGTGTCAGCAAATCTCGTCGTGCCCGAACTGCCGCAAGCCGCTGCCGCGCTGCGGGGTGTGCGGGCTGCACCTGGGCGCGGGGGGCGGCGCGCCGTTCTCCGCGTGGTTCAGCTGGTGCGCCGCCTGCCGCCACGCGGGGCACGCCGCGCACCTCATCGACTGGTTCCGGGACCACACCGAGTGCCCCGTCAGCTCCTGCAACTGCCGCTGCGCCACGCTCGACACGCCCGACAGACTCTAGCGATACACACACACACACACACACACACACACACACACACACACACACACACACAACGACACTGTGTTGATGTCGCTACAAAGGACTCTATTGTTATGTTTCTACTCAAATAGCTATACGTCCTCGCAGTGGCCGGAATTATTTAAAGGGAAACGAACAGTTGATAACCGTAGATCATAGGAATAAATCTACGTTTGAAGAGTATGGAGTTAGTAGTTAATCATCTATAATATCAATATTCCTTTTTTTATTACATACGAGTGTAGTTATCGGGGATTCTAGTCTATATGACAGTGTGAGCTGTGAAGTTTTTATTGATGTTATATACAATACAAATATACTGTACATAGTTTATTCATACGCAATCAAATGGAATTTATTAATGGTGGCCTATCATGGCCGTAACAAACCAAATCAATTACTTTAAAATAATTTGAATCTATAATTTAATAAAAACTGCAAACACTGTAACTAATGTTAACTACAAAACAATAATTATTATACAATTTTAACGTTAAAATGTTGCCCTTCCATATCAATTTGATATTAGATTACTGAAACTTTTTAATGAGACTATTTAGTGATCAAAATATCCGCTAGAGGCACTAGTTACGTCTGTAAATCCTATTGAATATCTAAAGCGAATTATGTTACATGAAATGTAATTCCCTACAATATTCTATTGTGAACATTGACAAGTGACTGACTGCCTACTGCCTACTGCGGTACTGTTAGGTATTATTGTACAAATCGTCTTAATATGGATGTATTGTAATCCTACTAGTTCAGTTCACTGAATAAGCAATTTTTTTATCACGTTTGTTTAATAAGATATCAGTGTAATTATATTCACTTCTTTAAAAGGTACCTTTTAGGTTCTGTTATTAAATTGGTCAATATTTTACTTGTAACGTTTGATTTGATCAAATTTCTTTTGTTGGATGGACTATCCCTAGGTACAGGTGTTTATTATATAAGTGTAGTGAGTGTAAAATGACTAATATGGCGCAATTGTAAATATTGTAGCTTCAAATATAAATATTGTAGCTTCAAATATAAATATTGTAGCTTCAAATATAAATATTGTAGTTTCAAAGGTCGCCGTCCTCTGCTCTTATAGTGGCTGCGTCATTGTCACGGGACTGAGGCTAGTATTTTTTTCTGTATACACTGTTACGTGTTACATAATAAAATCAATATGAATAAAATTTGTATATATTTTTTTTTTTTTTTTTTTTAATTGTCATCATATCCCGTACGTTATTAACGTTATCCGACAATCAATGCCAAAAGGTGTTTTAAATAAAATGCTGAAATATTTCCAAATATATATATTTATATATACATTAATTAAATAATCATTTCATCTGTACTCCAATTTAACAATAAAATTCTCAAAGACACAACAATATTAACTCTGTTTATCGTACTCTGGATCGTATCCCGGTACGTACGTATACGGCGAGCGGGCCTCCGTACAACATTACATGTAGTTAGCTTTATATATAGTTATAGAGGCGGCGCCCGCTGCGCACTGTGCTCACAGCCGCGGCCTTGCCATGAAGCGATCACACGGTGCTGGCTGCCAGAGGGATTCACTGCCCACATCACTATCGCTAAAAGGTCCCTTGGGCGCCCTTATTTAGGCCCCCTAACGACCACTGTATGCAGTAACAATTGCATATTATTCTGAAATGTTCTGCATAAATTGTAGCTCTCATTATAAACATTAGGTTCCCTGTACATCTTGAGATCTGATAGCGTCGCCCACGATGCTATCTGGGGATTTACTCGGGCTTCTTGGGGACCTATTGGATTTGAAGATTGAATAGTACGAAGAAAATAAGGTGATATGATGTATATCCCTAAGCCGGAGGGGGGACCGTCCACCTACAATTTTTAAAATGTAAAAGGAACCGTCACATGGACAGACTCGAGTCTGATTTTTCAGAGGTGTTAAGTGAACCCGATACATCGGGCGTGACGCAAGCTAACGTGACTAAACAAATGCTATTTTGAAAACTCGAGCGCGTCAGATAATATCCCCACAAGTGGAATATTATTGGGAGGGTATTTTTTTAAAGAGTTTGAGAGAATAATAATCAGGGTGCAAGGTACCCCCTTATGTTAACAGCCGTGCTTGAGTAAATCCCAAAATCCCCTCTTGGGCTCCCCTACTACAAAGTTTACTAATGGAATGCATACAGTAGTCGCAGGAGCCGTGTGACTACAACCTGCCGTGGATTGTGACTGGTGATGTCGGCATCCTCCACACAACTATCAGCGCCATCTGTTACAGACCGTCGCTCAACTAACATTGCAGCCATTCCATTGACACAACAGATACGTTACGATTGCACATTTATTAACTTATAAGTAACTTACAGAGAATGGTGATACAGACCCCGAGTGAGAACATCTCTTGGAGAGACGGGCGGGTGCGCCCTCGAGCGCGGCGCCCGCGATACAACATTACTATAGCTATACAATACAGGGTTACAATCACCCTCGAGGGGGAACAAATCGCGTGAGAAGCGCCGGCTCGTTTGCGCACGCGCACACCTAAAGTTTCATAAATATATTTTCCCCTCGAACACTTTAATACGACAATATAGAAAATCCTTCCATTAAAAATATTCGGGTAATGAGTCACCCGCAACGTGCCACCATAGGTACATAATAAGAAGACAATTTGTTTGTGCTTATTCGATAGAGCACCAAGGTTAAGACAGCTTACACTGGTGGTGTCGGCGACACCAGGAGCACTGCCGGGTGACGTCACGATGCAGTATCTGATACTGTACGGTGTGACGCGCGGCTCGGGCCGCACACAATCCGCAACTCCTAGCACTGAATACATTAGCGGAGACAACAATTGTATCGACACCCTTATAAACACGTACAAGTAATATGTTACATTAACGTTATGTACAAATATGAAAAGGATAATATTTGAATTAGCAACAATCTTTGGTATAAGTATAGAGAACAGGCGCACGAGACGCGGCAAGCGGTCACCGGCCGGCACGGGCTCGCATCCAAACATCATTATTATAACATTATCGTTATGTTATATTTTGTACACGTTAATTTACTACTTTTAAAGCTTTCAAATTAAGATTTGTCTTAATTTAATATTTATATATTTATTATAATATAATTACATTAACCACCGACACATACAATTCGCTACACCGTCACTAATTAATGATCAATATACCACCTATACACCGAGTGCACGTGTGTTATATATATATAATATACATACAATACCTATATATAACACATCGCAATGTACAACACACACGATAACAACAAGTATTTGGCAGGACACGTTTCGTTACAGACGCCGGCCGCTCCCGGCTCTAACCTAAATAAATAACTCTAGGGACACGACACAGCGACCCACCTACCTACTCCTACCTACTCCTACCTACTCCTATCTACTCCTTCCTACTCCTAATCCTACTCCTTCCACTACACTACCTACACGGTTATACAACTAGGAGACGCGGTCAGATTCGAGTATCGTGGTGCGCGGCGCGGGCTGGCCGCGGGAATGTGTGAGTGTGGGGCCACTGGGGCCGGCTGGGGCTGAGTGGGGCCGACTGGGGCCGGGGGCTCACTTGCCCTCGTCCTGCTCCATGGGCTCCTCCGACACCGAGCGCGAGCTGTCCGCCGACCTGCTGCGTAACACGTAAACAACACATTTGAGTGACGAGAATAATATAAATTGTAGGAAATAAAGGTAGATAAATGTTGTGGTGCATGGAGAGCGTGGCCATGGCGCGGGTGTGGTACAGGGGGTGTACCTGAGGTGGGGCGGGGGCGGCGGGTGGTGCATGGAGAGCGTGGCCATGGCGCGGGTGTGGTACAGGGGGTGTACCTGAGGTGGGGCGGGGGCGGCGGGTGGTGCATGGAGAGCGTGGCCATGGCGCGGGTGTGGTACAGGGGGTGTACCTGAGGTGGGGCGGGGGCGGCGGGTGGTGCATGGAGAGCGTGGCCATGGCGGCGGCGGTGTCGGCGGCGTCCCGGTCGGTCTGCAGCCGGCCCAGCCGCGCCGCCGCCAGCGCGGGGCCCGCCTCCAGCGCAGACATGCCCACCAGCGAGCTGTACCGCTTGATCTACACACACAAACAACACACACATTACTAATTTCCTAGCAATAGTACTGCCAGTATAGAAAATTATATCAACTTGTGTTTTGACAATCCATTAAATCAAAAATTAGGTGTGGCACTCGCAGACTGTCGCGGTAAAGCTATTGCATAGCATTTTTTATCAACTTATGCAATTATAATTATTTATTTATTTTATTAATGCAGTATTTTTTTATATACCTATATACTTTCTCACAAACAGCTGATTACGGTAGTTTTCCAATACAACCAATGCCACCTAAAGGCGGGTTGCTGAACTAAAGAGACAAGCGTGATATTTCAAAAAGTCATTAAAAGTTCTGGTATTTATCGATAGATGGAACTAAAAAGTATCACCGCTGTGCCGGTCGGAGTGGGGGGTGTTAGGTTTTTTTCGTTACGGAATTTCTGGATTCGGTCCCCACGCTCAAGGCCCGCGATAAAAGCTATGCAGTAGCTTAAAACCTTTGTTTTATTAATCCTACATCCTCAACTCAACAGAAAAGATAAATAACTTCAGTGAAAATAAGCTTTAGTGAAAGTGTTTAGGTAAGGTAGTGTGTGGGTAGTGTGTGTGGTGTGTGTAGTGGGGTACCTCCGGCCAGTGGTGCGCCTGCACGGCGATGGTGGTGCGCAGCGCGTGCTGCGCGGCGGGCAGCGGCGGGCGCGCCAGCTCGCTGTAGGCGGGCGCGGCGCCCCGCTCGCCCAGCAGCGCGCGCACGCACTCCTGCGCGCAGTCGCACACCGCCGGCAGGTCGTACCCGCCCTCCAGCGACAACACCACCTGCACACACACACACACCGCACGTAGCCTTACTATAACATAGTCCACGTGGCAGGGCACTGCGCTTGTCATCTCGGCACCTTAGTTCATACATTTCTTTGCCAAGCATTTCGTAACTAAAATGACATTTAAGCTTTTTTTTGTACTACTAATGTAGCACACAAGCATACGGTCCACCTGATGGTAAGCAGTCACCGTAGCCTATAGCCGCTAACAATACCAGAGGTATCACTAACGGGTTGCCAACCATGTTGTTGATGAGGACTCACTGTGCTAGCAGCATTACTACTAGCCCAGCGTATCCTCGTGGAGCACTGGCAACCTTACTTACCGCAGAAACACAACACTGCGGTCTTCTGTAAGGTGGAGGTACAATCCCCAGTCGGGCGGCTTTAGTTTTAATGGGAAATCCCAAATCGCCCTATCTCTCTTTTTAAAACCTCATGGTGTGATTAATCACTGTACTTAAACTTAGAAAAACTCATTGCACAGGCCGGGGATCGAACCTGGGCCCTTCAGATGACAGGCCGTTGCTTCAACCACAAAGCCACCACGGCTTTTTTTAAACTTTTAAATCATCTACTGAATGACATAAACTGTCACTGTGGTACTTCCCACCTCGCACCATGCATAAGACCTACTTCCTGGTTAATCGGCAGACCTGTACTCTCTCTTGCACCCTTGCTGTTTGTTACAAACAAATTATTATAAGGTTATTTACGCGCGCCGTGCAATGTTTACCTTTCCGTTGGCGAGCTGCATGAGGTCCCGGGTCATGTGCGCGAAGCAGGCGGGGGACACGGAGTAGCCCCCCAGGGGCGCGGGGTGGCCGGCCGCGGCGTCGAACCCGCACGAGACCAGCACCAGCTGGGGGTCGTAGCGGCGCGCGATGGGCATCACCACGCTGCGGAAGGCGGCCAGGTACTCGGCGTCCCCCAGCGGGGGGCTGGGCCCCCAGGCCACGTTGACGGTGTACCCCAGGCCGGGGCCCGCGCCCGCCTCGCCCGCGGCGCCCGTGCCCGGGAAGAAGTTCCCCTCGTCGTGCCGGTGCAGGCTCATGTACAGCACGCGCGGGTCCTCGTAGAAGATCTGCTGCGTGCCGTTGCCGTGGTGCACGTCCTACACACACACACACACACACACGCCGTATAGATACACAACCGGCCGGTACTCGTGCAGCATCGGGGGAAGAGGGATCGGGAGCAGGACTACTTGATGTAGTGTTGTGTTTCTGCGGTAAGTAAGATTGCCAGTACTTCACGAGGATACGCTGGGCTAGTAGTATTGCTGCTAGCACAGTGAGTCCTCATCAACAACATGGTTAGCAACTCGTTAGTGATACCCCTGGTATTGCAAGCGGCTATAGGCTACGGTGACTGCTTACCATCAGGTGGGCTGTATGCTTGCGTGCCACCTTAGTGGTATAAAAAAAAGGACGGCGACGCCGCCCTCCTTGACTGGGCCCTACGGCGCAGCGTAACCCTGGCTGGCGGTTGTGTCCCACTAGTGGTATTGTTGTCCATGGTGCCCTGTAGACCTGTGCCGGTAGCAGGAACATTGTCGACTTCGTAAACGAAAACGTAACTCGCGAAATGTCAAAATTGCAATACTAATTTTTAGTTCCTCTTTCAGCCGCCGCAGCGCTGTTCATTTTTCAATACAAAAATAGTCGAAGGCGATACGAAAACGTTGTCGCAATTATTCATGCCAGCCCTACTGGTGTAGTGTGTAGGTGGGTCACTCACCCAGTCGACGATGAGCACCCTCTGCAGATGCAGCCGTGTGTTGAGGATGCGCGCGGCGATGGCCACGGAGTTGAAGAAGCAGAAGCCCATCGCCTGGTTGGGCTCCGCGTGGTGCCCCGGGGGCCGGACCACCGCGAACCTGAACCATTGCATATCATCACTATGCTAGGAATTCTAACAGCATGGCTCTTGTATGAGTAGGGTTTGTGTCAAAGAAAATATATATTCTGGTTAGGCCCAAATAACGTATTTATGAAAGTCCACATCGGTTCGAAAAAGGCTCCTGAGAATAGCCGATTAGTTACACAGTAAACTGTAATTCTTTTATAACAACAATCATAATTTCACAAAATAACAAAGTTAATTAAAAATGTGTAACAAATAGTTCTGAACATTGTGTGTGTGTGTGTGTGTGTGTGCGTGTGTGTGTGTGTGTGTGTGCGTGTACCCGTTGCGCAGGTCCCCGGCGGCGGTGCGCAGCGCCAGGTCGAGCACGGCGCCGGCGGCCATGCGCGCGGCGGGCGCCGTGTGCAGCTCCGACCAGGCCGTGTCGGGGTCCACGCCCAGTCCGCCGCACGCCAGCCGCACCAGCTGCCGCACCGACCCCGCCCCCGCGCCCCCCGCCCCCGCGCCTCCCGCCCCCGCCGCCCCCGCCCCGCCGCCCGCCGCGCCCCCGCGCCCCCCGAACGTCGCCACGTGCTGCTCCGAGTGCACCGACTGCAGTTCCTCCAGCGTCGCCTGCCGACACACGTCTTCAATACACACACTGCCACCCATTCACTTAAACTACACAACATGTTAACTGTCTAATTAAGTCGTAATGCTGTCCAAATCTAAATATATTCCATCAACACGATGAACATTGTAATTGCAATGAACAACTACATAAGGTAAACATTTTACTTTAGTTGCGGTTTTGTCAGATGAATAAGACAATTGGCGACAATATCGCCCTATTACACAGATAACCTTAAAAGATATTTATTTTGTACTACTAAGGTGGTACAAAAGCGTACGGCCCACCTGATGGTAAGCAGTCACCGTGGCCTATAGCCGCTAGCTCAGAGTAGATAATATACTACGTACAACCGCTAGCAATACCGAGGATACCAGTGAGCCCGCAATGTAGCAGCGTGTAGTATGTGTATGGTATGGTGTATGTACCTTCCTGGGCCGCGTCCTCTCCGCGCGCTGCGCCAGGCCGGTCTCCGCGAGGCGCGCCCACACGGACTGCAGGCGCCCCCCGTGCTCGGGGTGCGTGGGGGCGTGTGCTCCGCAGCCGCAGCCGTGCTTCAGCATCAGCGGGTCGTACGCCAGCCCCGTGGGCGGCGCGCGCGCCCCCACCAGCGGGGACGACAGCGCGCGGGCCAGCGGCGCCGGCTCCAGGGCGGGCGCGGGGGCGGGCGCGGGGGCGGAGGCCAAGGCGGGCGCGGGCGGGGAGCGGGGGCGGCGCGCCGTCAGGTCCATCACCTCGCCCTCCTCCTCGCGCAGCGCAGCCGCCGCCGCGTCGTGCGCACGCGTCAACACCTGCACACACACACACACACACACTTTTAACTACTCGTCCACTGCTACTGCTTACTGTTCATATGGATAGATGACGTCACGACAATGGACTAGCCGAATTCAAAATTTACTTCCTCTAGTAAACATTTCTTTGAGAGAGTTTGAGAATAGCATCAATGACAAAGTTGAAAAGTCAGTGCTTGTATGGAAATATAAGAATAATGTTTCAAAGGGTGTTTTGTTATTGTACCAATATGCATTACGATGTAATACGGGCAAGAGTGTAACGCACCGTCTTTCGTATCTGGTCCCTGAGGTAGTGGTGCGCGGAGGGCGGCGCGAGCGCGGGGTCCCCCAGGGGCAGCGGCGCCGAGTGCGTGCGGCCCAGCGGGCGCTGCGCCAGCCGCGCCGCGCCCTCCGCCTCGCTCACCACCGGCAACACCACCTGCACACACACACACATCACACATCTCACCAGGGACTCTGGGTGGAGCTGGGTTACACCATGTTTCCCCATCGGCGAGACAAGGTACACACAGACTTACACATGTGTAGATTTCATGGCGACTCTCCCACTCTGTTACACCAAGTTTTCCCACTGATATGGAGGAGAAATATTTAAAAACAAACTTTGTGTGTCACAGTTGAACAAATAACAGTTTTACTCATGAATGACTGCGTAATATTGGATTAACTGTACAATTTATTGCAATTTTGTCTCATTCCTTGCGCACTTCTTGTTTACTCCGCCACACACAATCATATCGGCTCGCCAACAAGGACACGCTAGTGACACCATTGTTATTGGAGGCATCTTATAGTCCACGGTGAACGCTAAACATGACGTACAAAACATAGTAGTTGTTAGTATAAATGTGTACTGACCGGTGTGTGGATGGGCGCGGGCGGCGGGTGGTGCGAGTGGTGCGAGTGGTGCGAGTGGGGCGGCAGGTGCGGGTGGTGCGGGCGGCCCAGCGAGATGTTGGGCATGGAGGGCGACGAGAACAGCAGCTCGGCCGCGCGCCCGCAGCCCTCCTCCTCCTCGCGGATGGGCGCCGGGGCTCCCCCCGCCCCGCCCGGGGGGGACCCGCGCGGGGACCCGCCCTCGCAGTCTGCACACAAACACATACCTCGTTATATTTATACTAACGTGGAACACTCATCTAAATGATTACGTTCAGTTTATCGTTTTAGAGCCGCACACTGTCGATATGCGCGTGCGTACTTATTAGTGGAGCTCTGTTAGACAGATCTACATTAATGTGTTTGTTTGGTGCCGAAGCATTGTGGCACAATGTAAATATGTAATTAGAATGCGCCGTAGAGTCTCCGCAACTTTTATATATGTATCGTCGAGCAATAACACCGCACTAGCACTGCCTTGCGTCTTATTACACCAAATAAACCAAGATCTGCTAGGCCACTCCCAGGACCTGTATGTCGTCAAACATTTTGGTCCTTCAAGCCGGGGCCATGAATGTCTTAACTTTACCACCGGTTCTGAAAAAGCCACCTGCGAAGAACCGCCACGCGCCTCAGTTCTCTGTCCTATTTCTATGGATATTGGTATATATGACATTGTAAGCTGCAACACAGTTTGCCGAATCACTATGTAACTTGGAACATGACTTTCATGAAGGACTTTATAATTTTTTGTACAAAATGTACACAAACAAACAAAATGGCGGAATATCAAAACATGATTTTAGGTGTTATTAGCAGGTCGTTGCACACAATCACGTGGAGTCGAACTTCTGACCCCCAAACTGTGAGGTGTTGTACACACGTCATAGTAACGACTTGTATCTGCTGTGTATCTAGTACTAGTACATTATAAAGAAATATCCGCACATTACAGCACCACTGTACCGTTGAACACGATAACGCAAGCGGTACTCAATTAAATTGTTATGGGTGCCAATTCTGTTGTTCAACATTACTAAACTTAAATGATTTGACAAGTCTAAAATATTGCCATCCTTATTTAACCCCGCACATGAGAGAGGGTGAGCAAGACTTTAAGAACTGTCAAATTAGTTTAGTTTAGTAATGTTGTACAACTGTATTCAAATAAATGACGGTACGCTATATTAAGGTTATATGTTTTACATTAGTTAGTTATTTCCACATTGAACATCACACTCCGAACAATAATTCAAACTGTTAATAGCTCACAGCACACATTCATGTCTTGATCTAAAAGTCTACCGTAAGAATACATAACATATACTTAAATAAAAGGGAGCGCTTCAATGGTAAGCAGCGCCCCTCGAGGCCGTCGCCTGGTGGACGGACACGCTAAAGCCGGTTCTGACCTTAATATAAGGACCACTGGAACTGTATGTGTTATTCATCTATGGAACCAGTGTGGGAGCGTTGTGGAGATCCTGTGTGTTATTCTCCGAGTGGGGATATGATATGTGTTGTGTATTTGTGTCGTGTGGTGTATGGTATACTGTGTGTGTTGTGTAAGATATATATGTGAACGTAGTCGCAGTGAGATACTGAGCTAAGGGGGATCTAGTGATATATTTGGTCCTAGTGTGGTGTATGACTCACATCTACCCAATACACCTGCGACACTCAATAAAGACAAGTGAACGGACGTATCATCTAAATCACACTCCTGGTTCCGAAATCGCACCAGTGTGAGTTAGTGTATACGTAGTTAGTGTATTGTGTAGGTATAGGTAACACTGATGTTTCTTTTATATCTTCAACTCATGAGCTAAACAACTCTAATTTTAAGGTGTTGTGTATTGTAATGATGTACGGTGCGGGATGTGTGGAGTATGGTGTGTGTTGTGAGGTCTGTTGCTTGGTGTGTGTGTGGTGTGTGGTGTGTACTCACTGCGATGCTTGGCGCGTGCCTTGTGCGGGCGGCGCGCCAGCGGCGAGGCTCGGCGCTCGATGACGCGCGCCTTCAGCCGCACCTTCAGCATGTTGGGCTCCGAAGCTGCAAGGGTTAGTGCACGCTCATGCCTTGCCTTAGGGCTCACTTTACCGTGCTCGCTACCACCCGCGAGGAACCACTCATGTCTACACATTTAACTGTTATACTATAATTGCTTCAACCAACTTTCTAGATCAAATTACCAAAGTCAATGATGGAATGGTAAAGAGTACTTGGAACCGGCGGGCATGTATGAAGAGATTGATGGATGTAACAGAAACAAGAGGCGTGGCAAGTCACATGATGCCGATCGACCTTCAGAACCCATTTCAAGGGGACACCGGCAGCTCAGGTGACGGCACCAGATGTTTAGACTTCCTGATCTAGCTAAGCTTGATACTACAGACATGACTAGTTCCCCATGGTTGTACGTTTTCCATTTGTAATTCTACAAAGATATAGGTGAAACAATTGACGACAAGAACATAATTCATACTTGATTAAATGCAGTATTGACAAGTATTACAAATGGGAAACTTTTTATTAAACAACAAATACACACTTTTAAAGTAGCCAACGAAAACGCAACTTTGTTTCGAAGGCTATAAGGATCCATTGTACTTGTCCTCCACTAACTGCATGCAGATTAATAGTAAAGAAAGGTACATATAGCTAAAATCACAGCACATGAGCACATTCCGTCGAAATATATTCTTGAAGTGGAGAGTGACGACTTGATTAAAAAATGTGTTTTATTATATCGAACATAAAGCTTTAACTGCAATGTAATGTAACTTAGTATTTGACTTTCATTTCATTTCGACAGTACGAGCTCGAAAAGACAACAATCACAAACATAAAAACCAATTCACTAAATAATTTGTTTGTAGTTTATTATTTCACGCTTGTAATCTGGTTATCCGTAGCAATATATCAAAGACTTCTCAAAGTCGAGTGACAGTTACAATTCGAAGCGTACAATATCGCTTTATTACTAGCGCAGCGTATCCTCGTGGAGCACTGGTGTGTGTGTGTGTGTGTGCGTGTGTGCGTGTGCGTGCTCACCAGTCTTCCGGAGCGGGTAGTCGCTGGCGGGCGGCGCGGGCGGCGCGGGCGGCGCGGTGGGCGCGGCGAGCGCGAGCGAGGGCGCGCCGAGACGGTAGGGGTGCGCCGTCGCGCCCGTCGACGTGATCGACTCGCCAGACGACGATTTCACTATACCCCTGCCGAACACGCTACACATGTACCGTGTACCATGTACCATCGCTGGCGCAACTTACTTCCATCATTCTTGAATATAAAACAATCTTTACCAATTTCTATAGGGTGAACCGGGTAATGTGCCGTTCGCACACGCTGCGGCTTGTTTTTTCTTTAGGAACTCCTGAAAACAAAAAAAAAACTATTATTATATATATAAGTAATATAATATATATAAAAGTATGCAGAAGATTTAAAGCCGTAGTGGTCGTTTGGTTGAAAATCCACCTGTCATTTTATAGATCCGGGTTCGAGCTCAGTCTGTAAAAATGACTTTTCTTCGAACCCATGTATAGCTTATTAATCAATCACACCCCAAGCTTAACAAGAAAGTTGGGGCCGAATGGGATTACAAATAACACTAGTTTTCCGATTCTGGGGTAAGAAAGGTTGCCCTTGCGAAGGGATGCCCCCACTAGGATACACTGCTAGCACTTATAACTTTCAACAATAAAATAGTTAGTAACATCTGTGGTATTGCAAGCGTATATAGGCTACGCTACGGTGCTGGGTCACCATCAGGCAGGCCGTACACTTGGTTGGCAGAATGGTAGCAGTATAATAAGTGAAGACTTGTGGTCACCTGCAGCTTCTGCTTGACTTGTGTGGAGGCGTTGGCGGAGTGGTCGTGCTTGTCCTTGGAGCGCAGCAGATCCCGGTCGCGGTCCCTCTCGCGCCGCTCGCGCGCCTCCCGCGCCTCGCGCGCCTCTCGCGCCTCCCGGAGCGCCGCCTCCTCCATCGCCTTCTGCTGCTCCCACAGCTGCAACACCAAGGGATACTAACGGATACGGTTTTACGAATTAAAACCTACTATTGCTCCTTGAGATAAAAATAAAAATCAATAATTATTATTCAGGTTAAGCACATATGACATAACGTTAGCCTTCGTCTTTATCTGGTGCAGGTAACTTATGCTTGGCCTTCCTCTGCCACGCTTTCCTTCGATCTTTCCCTCTATCATATTTCGTATAAATGGATCATGAAAGACAAGACAGAGCCTAGCTCTTAAATAGATGAGGAAGCACATATGAATGTTTTAATTAGCACCGGTTGGAAAAAAGCCACCTGAGAAGAACCGGCAAGAATCTCAGTGCTGTCTTTTTTGATACAACAATCATGATATAACAATGTTTAACAAAATTCTTCTAGACATATGTATCATTGGATTACGATGGGAAAGTAGTAGTACGAGAACTCGAGAGCTACTCAAAGCTTCTATTTACTTTGTAACCATGATACCAATCTATTATTAAGTAGCGGTTAGTTTTCTATGTAAAATAAAATAATAAGAAAAATGATCATATGTTCTAGTGTACCTTCATACATTCTTCATTTATTATTCGTCGATTACAATGTAGCCAACGATTATGTTAATTAACTAGATTTATTTATACAACGATGTTTATTTTCATTGGACAGTGCCACTAGCAAATTCAGTTACGTCTTTTATTGCCGGATTAGTAAGTAATAGTTAAGTACATAGTTGAGTCGTTAGTGCGGCCCTGTCCTTTGGATTATTTCTAATACCTACTGAAGGTCCTATCACAATCAATACAAGTGGTGTGTGGAGGTGGCCACATGTATGTATGCTGCCTGATGGGTTTTCCTAAAACCACCTCCACGTATGCTTTCTAGCGGTTATTTTATTCCCATAATGTCACGCTAAGCCTGAAACGTGGAAAACCTAACCACAAAACAATGATATAACAATGTATATAATATAATTGAAGGCGAGTGTTTCTATGAAAATGCTGAAGGCGGTGAGAAATACGTGTTTGGGACATGCGTCACCTGGTAACACTCGACGCACACGACTTTCACCATCAACACGTGGAATGGGCGTGTTATTGTCACCGTACAGGAATTTTCGCCTGAATTAACTTTCCTCTTGAAAATTGGTGCCCTATTTATGACGGTGACAACGTTATAGTAGTGTTATTTATGAGATAATACAAATATTTGCATATTTACATCAATCAAGATAATAAATTAAATAACCATAAGAGTTGTTTTGCAAAGTGGAACAGGTCAGACCGCTATGGAAATTGCTACTTTGTTGTTGTTTTGTTCAACGTTCTCATATAATTTATTTCCAGTTTCCAGCGACGGATCAGTATCGGCAGACTGACACCAGTTATAAAAGGCACTCTTTATTCGACTGAATTCCTTCATTAACTAAATTAAAGAATACATCAGTACCTATCGGATTTCCTTTAAAGATTTCCTTCATCGATACTTCGGAATTAGCGTCACCTTTCGAATTAACGCCCATAAACTGAGTAAGTAAGGATGATATGATAGTAGGAAATATATGCTCGGCGGGAGTGTTATTATGTGCCGCAAACGAATCTAATTCAATTACATAATACCATGGTAGTTATAATTGCTAGCCACTCGCCATTCACGTCTATTAATACACGGTCGTGACACCGGAGCAGTGGCATGCCAAATTCCAGGGTTATTTGAATGGCATACCTGTGTAGGCAATACTACTCACTAACGATTTACTGCTGTAGCCGACGGTACAATTGAACTCTGTCATACCGTTGCCGCAAACTGATTACCATAAAATTTGTAGGTTGATTTATTGAATAAAACAACCGACAATAATGTAAAATTACAAGAATGAGCAGCTGCAACCAATAATTTGTTTTGAGCGCCTTTTGTAGCTAAATAAAATTAGTTGTATCGATGAACCTCACTTGGTGCAATTCCCGAAATTATGATCGTCGAAGAGCCTGGCACTTATCGAAATGTATCTGATGCAACATTGTTATGCTCTGTATGGTGTCTTATCATGGCTTGAGCGCGTCTAGGGTTCATTGGAGACTTATTACGTCAATTAATCAAATACACGCCATGCCACACACACAAGTACTGCAATTTCATCAATTTTGGTTATTGACCACCAGTGACAAATAAAATACGTATGCCGAAATTTGCTTATACAGATATCGACCGCAACGCGTCACGTCTATATATTTCAAAATACCACAATAAATAACTTTATTAATATTCTCTTATCACGAGGCATCACTTTGATACAAGTTTTTTTGTTTTGATTCACGTGGGTAACCAGTTGTCGGGGCAAAATGATGTCATTCGCGTGTGAGTGTTTAATTGTCTCTGGTTCATAAAAATATTATACAAAACGTACTAACTAACCACCAATATTTTTTTTAACATTTTATCGTTCGATTTATGATTGTTCTTCTACTTCTAGTCGCTCACCGTTCATTACCAATCATTACTGTAGCCACTGTAGGTCAATATACTCGTATATTTAGCGCAATCTTGACTAAGATTTTACGTTCAAGGCTAATAATACAATTTTTTGGTACTAATTAAGATTAGTGCATGTAAATGTTTAAAATCCTTTTTGACGGGTTCTTACCACGGTATTTTTTATTTAATTAGTTCCGTGATCATGGTGCTTGCAACAGCATCCAAATATCGGGCAACGAATTAAATAATAATACCGTGGTAAGAACCCGTCAAAATAAATTATAAACATTTAGACCATACCCACGAAAGTTTAAAACAAAATATTTGTGCTTGTAACTTAATGATTGTGAGAAAGTCAGTATTGATGCAAATAAATAATTTTCTCGTAGAAGAGAAGGTACGGTTATTACCAATAGTAAACATGATAATATGATAGTACCTCTAAGTGATGTCTCAGCTGCTGCTCGTGTTCCCGGGCCAGCTGCTGCCGCTGCTGCTGGAAGTGCTGCAACAAGATCTCTTGCTGCAGTTGCTGCTGCTTCTTTAGCTGCAACAGTAGGTTACAACGAGGTTGGGACCCATCTTAATCTCTATGTTACAGTTAGTTTTGTGGCTCCTTCTGATTCTGACGATCCCATGTAAACAATTTTTTTTTATTCCTAATCTGCGATTCGGAAAGATTGTGTAAAACTGAACTAAATAGCTAAGACTGGACTAAATGTCAGTATGATGTGATTCATTCTCGATTGATAGGGAATGTAATGTGATATATATTAGAAATTGTAAATTCGTCTATCTCGATGATTTAGTTATGTTTCACAGTACTCAATTTCTGTGGACGTGCTATGAGGTATTAGCTATAATTTGCTCTAACAATGAATTGGTTATGCGATGCACGTGATTTGTCAGCTATGTTGGGTTAGGCGTCAGCGCATTATTCGTTAATTGATAATGTCTTTGGTGAATTTTATGCCACCAAGGTTATTCAACATTTCAATATTTTATTTCATATCTAAATTTACATCTCCAAAAAGAATCGTTCTCGTATTTGATCTGTTCATTTTATTAAACCTCTTTTATCTACCTGTACTTTATGAAAATTATATACAAATACACCACAAACATCTGTAACACTTATAAAAAAAGATCAATTAGCAACATCTGTGCCATTGAGCAACCAAACAAAAGAACATATTATGTTTGTCAGTTCTGTGGGCCAATAGAACAGATAATGAACACTATTTACACATATAGTATGAGTAACATTCTACATGACCGATATTAATAAAATTGGTGGCACATTTGTCGCGTTTATGTTCGTTATCACAATTAGATTTTTGATGATTCTTCTTCTAGGAATCTAAAAAGAAGGTTTTTTATGCTTGTTATTAGGGTTCATGAAACATTTCACTTTGTTACGACAAATATCTGAACTATTGTGGCACCCAGTCGTCGAATGGGACTCACCGCGTTGTTATTCACACCATGTATAATGTAATGTAACTCACTTGCAGCAGGAAACTATTCTCTAAGGTTTGTTTGGCTCTCTCCGCTATATGGTTCCTTCTTGGGCTCTGAGTCTGACAACGAGAGGAAATACATGTAGGACACCAGTTTACAGCCCGGTCGAGGGTCAGAACTGTTCAGATGGGGAACAAGCATTGTGGAATAGATAACTGAGCTAATTACCATAATCTTGGCTTGCGCTCAAAAAAACATACATATTTCAATAAACACGGCCATTATGACGTATTTGTAGTTTACATCGTGACGTAGTTCACACTAGTGCGCAAAGTAAATGTGATGACGGACATTGTTTTGAATAGATAGGCTTGATTGGAGCTGGTAAGAGTGGATTCCATGCCCGATTCTTTGTTTTATCAGCGTCCTTGGTGTAAGAGCGGAAACGCAGACGTGGATGTGCGTCAGATTGGGAATATTTGTAGCGCGGCCTGAGGAATGTACCACGAATAGCAGCGCGGATATTTCGCGAGTGGGAGCGCGACGCGGCTCATCCATACATCTCGACCCCCATATGAGTTTTCTTTGCTCATTCGAGGCAGTTACACACTTTACCTTTCTTAAGAACGTATGTTAATCTGACAGAAGATCCACTTCGTAAATACTTTCGGATTCTTTACAACCGACACTAGAATTTAACACAATGAAACAGGCTACGAATTAATTCATACTTTAATACATGGTTAGTAGAGTTGTGTCTTAGCTTTAGCTGGTGTAAAGTATAAATTGTATTGGCAAGTGTAACAGAATATCGTTTTAATATCCGCAATAAGATTTGCGTTTCGCGTGGAAGGGGCCGCGCATCAACATTGTCTTGAAATAAACCGCTCGTATTATACGACCAATATAAATATAGTGAGCAGACCCAAGCTTTAAATATCATACGGGCGTGTATGTAAATGTGTTTATAAATAGCAACGCGCGCGGGTTTTTATAAATAAAGCGCGGGCGAAATTTAAAATAAAAACAAGAGCGATGGCGAGTGTGGGAAAAGGTCAGGGCGACGGAGCACGTAGGAGCATTCATGTACCCGCGTACACCGCCGACTCTTCATCACCGAATGTACGACGCACACGCTACCAGGCTTCAATGTACGACACTACGAGAATATATGTCATTTTTCTTAAATTTACTCAGCCGATTTTAATAATAGTT
Source organism: Falcaria lacertinaria (assembly GCA_951449985.1). Taxonomy (NCBI): domain Eukaryota; kingdom Metazoa; phylum Arthropoda; class Insecta; order Lepidoptera; family Drepanidae; genus Falcaria; species Falcaria lacertinaria. The sequence goes on from OX602121.1 coordinate 301,151, forward strand.
GCATTAAACTTCGATCCACAATTTAACGAAGTTCAGTTGTGAGTTCTGCCGAGGTAGTGCAGTTTCACTTCGGGCGTAATGGTTTCCAAGAAAATTTACCAAATTAAAACGCACGTATGTTTTTTCTCAGAGCTGGGCGAGCAACGTAGTAAACGAAGAATGACAGCCAAACGATTTTTTTTAACACTACAGGTGGCACACAAGCATAAGGGCCCATGATGGTAAGCAGTCATCGTAGCCTATAGCCGCTTGCAATACCAGGGGTATCACTAACGAGTTGCCTAACCTATTGTTGATGAGGACTCACTGTGCTATCAGCATTACTCCTAGCGCAGCGTATCCTCGTGGAGCACTGGCAACCTTACTTAACGCAGAAATACATCACTCACTACATCAAAGTAGTGTTTTTGACTGCGGTCTTTTGTAAGGTGGAGGTACAGTCCCTAGTCGGGCAGCTCTAATTTTAATGGGAACGCCCACGGGGGATTCCAATACGCCCTACCTCTCTTTTTGTTCTGATTCAATAAGTTTATACACTTTCATTAATTAATAATTTGAGGTTTATGTTGTATATAATTTAGCTGATCATTGTGCCGCTGCAGTGGTGGACTAACCTGCATAATCTGCTGATGAAAGCTGGCGTCGGGGACGGGCCCCCGCGGCACGTGCGGCGGCGAGGGCGTGTGCTGCGGCGAGCCATCCGTGCCCCCGGCGCCTTCATGCGCCATTTCCGCTGGAACAGGACATACAACATCATCAACATAGAACTCTAAGAGATAAGCTCATATTTAATGTAACGTGATTATTGAACTCATTATTTCCATCTGCAATGTTCTAAAGTAACGCTCAGTCATGAATCTCGACTTATTCTAGAACAAAACTCGAGTCAAGATTGAATCAATGATCAGGTGTAGTGTTATCAAACGACACCTGAGTCTTGGTTTACATTACCGACCTAAAGCCTATCCTACCAATACAATAACTGCGACGTTTGGATGTACCTACATAATATTATGTATGTTTACTCAACACGCCAAACCAACGGACCGGATTCATTGTAATTCGGCAAAAGTATAGATCGTGTGCTGGCGTCAATCAGTCATATTTCACTTATAAGACTCCTTTGAAAAATTACAAGCCGTACACGAATATTCTATTTCGATACAAAGTATTTAACCGGGAAATGTTAACAAAAGACTTGGCAATGAAGAGCTTCATCCATATAATATAAGTGTCGATGTTGCGACTTTAGGCAGAGCCTGTGACCTAAATCACCTAGGCGGGGGCGTAAATAGTACGAGGTTCGTGGAAGCCGCTTTGTTGTCGCGAGCTTGTAGCGAAGGCCCGAAGGGTCGATCGAGGACATTCAGCTAGTATTGAGTGACTCATAAGTCTGATACGGCTTTGTTCGATGTTGCCTTCGTTTTGTGTCGACCGAAAATATTACTGAATGTAATCTAATATCAACATTTGTTTGCGATTTCAATAGATGACGATTAGATTTGTTTAATGACTATCTCTATAATGGTAGAAGAATACAGATGTAATAGCGTGGGCAGCTTCTGTAATGTAACATAGTTGGCGAGCTTGTACATAACAGCTGATTTGGGATTTTTAGCATCAATGTTTTTAACTTCAAGATTATCAAAAGCCCTTAGATATAAGTGAGGTGGGGAGTGAGTAGATACCCAGCTAAAACTGGTTTTATCTTTAAAATGTGATCCAAGTTTTGTTCATCAGATGATTTAACGCTATTTATAGCTTGGAAACCAGTTTCCGCAGACATATCATTTGCATATCGCGAGTGTTCATTATTAACCGACATTTATTTGTGCTATTGAGTATTTGTTCTACCTGGACGACTTATGGTTTAAGAAGGAGTAAATGTCTGTAGAGTAGACGCAAATTGAGAAGCCGATTCACGAAATCTACAATGTAACTATAACTAGTCTTCCAATTCCTTCCCTAATATTAGGAGTCTGCTATATTTTCGATTGGTCATAACATATAATTGGTAATGGTTGTCTTTGAAAGCTCTGTATTGCTAAGAGGACCTGAGCTGTGTGAGCTCAGCTCCAAAAGATCCTCCTGTACCAATCAGACCCTTAACATACCTGATAAAACCCCCGAATTAACAGTAAAATCATATTCAGGACAATAGTCGAACTTTAACAAACAGACGAACAAATAACACGCTACGAGTAAGTATTTACAATGACATTACAATATGTAAAAGCTTTGTTATTACAACGAATCAACTCTGTGGTACTCTACGGGCTCTACGACAGCATATATTTAAACATTTACTTACATATACCTACAGGCTATTTATCTACGTGCCGTCATAACTACAGCTAGTGGGGATGAAACTTTGAGATTCTGCGATGCGGTCTAGGCTGGCCCCCACCAACCACCCGTTCAAATGTAGGTCGGTGGCTGTGCATAGGGGTGGGGCGGGGGCGCGACGGGGCAGGGGCGGGGGGCGGCGGGGGTGCGACAGTTATTTTTAGACATTCTATATTTAGAAGGCTCGTGGGTGGCCCGGGACCCTAAGGAGCGGCCGTCCTTCGGGTATTGTTAAAGGTCGCCTCACTTGTTTTACATTGAAGGGTTATTTCAAGGGTTATTTTGCTTGTGGGCTGTTGACAAGCTTCGTTTTAACTTTATATCGTACTCCGCAGAATACAGCCTTCGTAAGAAATCATTGTAGTTGAGTACGTACGTACACTATAACAGCCAAAACCAAATTACATCTAGTGTCCATTCCAACATTTTTCGAGATATAAAAAGGACAGGGCCATGACATATATACTAAAATGATTAAAACTATGTTAGTCAGTTTAATTTAATGTGCTTATAGTAAAACTACTGGGTATATGAGGTAAGGCACGAGGAGCTAAACAGGCTAGACAGAGTACTATTATTAGTTACTTCTGCCGCCCTGCAATCGTTAAAGGCACCAATTTATAAAAAAACGGGTACGCCTCGATCCATCAGTACGGCGTTAAGATGATAAGTGTACTAAGAAACTTCATTATTATATGTAAATAGATAATATGTCTATCAAACATGTACAGTCGGCCACACACATATAATATAAACCAACTAGCTTCTGTCCGCGACTACGTCCGCGTTGAGCTTAGAATCCCAGAGGAACCTAAAATTTTCCCGGGATAAAAACCTTTTCCCGGGATAAAAAGTATCCTATGTGCTAATCCAGGTTATAAATTTTATGTGTTCTAAATTTCATCCTAATCCGTTGAGTAGTTTTTGCGTGAAACACATCCATCCATCCATACTCACAAACTTTCGCATTTATAATATTAGTAAGATCTCCGCGCTAGACGACACAGAAGGCCGATTACGTCAAACTTTTCTTTACAGGCCCGCTGAAGCACTTACACGAAGCAGACACCTGGGTGCGTTTCGTAACGTCTATTTAAGACCATTGTGTTGGTAAATACCTAAGTGCATGGCTGTATATATTAGGTCCTTACATATGAAATTGGCGTTTTGTATGGGAGGAACAAAAAGTCGAATATTTTTTAATATAATATATTTAATTAATCAAAGTATGAACCATTATTTTCTATGCACTTTTGCCATCTCATAGGTAGTTCATTGATCCCTTTACTAAAAAAACCAGTCGGACGGGAATCAATAAAATCTTTGAAGGCGATTTGGACTGCCCCATCGGAGTTGAATTTTTTCCCTTGCAAGAAGTTATCCAAATTTCGAAAAAAATGGTAATCTGTTGGAGCAAGGTCCGGGGAGTACGGAGGATGTCTTAGACTTTCCAATTGAAGCTCTTCTAATTTAGTAGCCGTCTGTAGCGCAGTGTGTGGTCTAGCGTTGTCGTGAAGCAGCAGTGGCGTGGAGCGATTGACCAGCCTAGGTTGTTTAGCCGCTAGCTTTTCCATCATGGTTTGCAATTCCTGACAATAGACATCAGCCGTAATAGTCTGGCCAGATTTGAAAAAACTGTAATGAACAATACCGGCACTAGTCCACCAAACGCTTACAAGTAACTTTTTTGGGGTTAATTTTCGCTTGGGGCAGGATTTGGCTGGCTGGCCAGGATCTAACCATTGCGCTGAGCGCTTCCGATTATCGTAAAGAACCCATTTTTCATCACAGGTAATGATTCGGTTTAAAATACCTTCATTATTGTGCCGGTTTAGTAATGTAACGCAGCAGTCGACGCGCGTTTGCCGGTTTGTTTCAGTCAATTCGTGAGGTACCCACCTTTCAAGCTTTTTAATCTTCCCAATTTGCTTCAAGTGAATTAAAACAGTTTTATCACTAACATTGCAGCCTGCAGCTAACTCGGACGTGGTTTGCGATGGATCCGCTTCCACAATAGCCTTCAACTCTTCATTATCAACTTGAGTCTCAGGCCGTCCACGGGGCTTGTTCTGCAGGTCGAAATTTCCAGAACGAAAACGTTGGAACCAAAAACGAACTGTGTTTTCTTTTGCAACACGACCGCCATACACATCATTCACCCTTCGAGTTGTTTCCGCAGCACTAGTGCCACGGCGGAACTCGTACTCGTAAATAATGCGATATTTAAGGTTTTCCATTTTGTAAAATGAGTGACGCAAACAGAAAAAAACAGAAGAAAAATAACAAATGAATGACGATCATCGAAGCACAAATACATGAGTCTATAGCTGTACAAATTTGAATTTGGAATTCCTTACCAAAGAGGAGAAATTCGTGATTAAAGTGGCCAGTACGAAAAACGCCAATTTCATATGTAAGGACCTAATATATATATATACAGCCATCTTGTATTGTGCGGAGTTGGACCGGTAATGTAAACAGTGTTTTAATGTTGGTAGAATTTAGAACTACTGAACTATGAAGCTGGCAACGTAATGATCCCTCTAGTTATAACAGACAATTCATTGTTCAATGCATCTGATAACATCAACAAAAATATCGGAGATATAAACTAAAGAGATTCAATTCTGCTCAAGTATTCATGAGTTTACCTCCATTTATTTACATAACAAAAACATTGATGTAGCCCACTACTGTGGGACAGGATGTCCAGAAGTGGAGTCTCAGTATGGACCAATCAATTAAAATTAATGCCGTGGTCCAGCCAGTGGGACATAAATAGGTGAGATGGGACATCTGCGACCCACATTCTGATAATAGCTGTCCAAATTAGTTAATTATATCAGCTAATGCATCAATTATTCATGCTGCTAACTCAGTCTATCCGTGCCACCGTGGTCAGCTCTAATTATACGATGCACGTAGCGATACTTCTTATCTAAAGGATATGTAATTTTACGCTGTACTAGTTTTTATAATATTACTAGCTGTCCCGACAGACGTTGTCCTGTCTTAGCTATGAATGCATATGACAAATATAGGGGTTGATCGTAGAGGGTTGACAATTCAGGGTTGTATGTATTTTCTAAGGCTGTATCATAAAAAAATCTAAAATAAAAATAAAAATTGGGCTGCACTACTCTTAACATTTAGGGGGATGAAAAATAGATGTTGTCCGATTCTCAGACCTACCCAATATGCACACAAAATGTTATATATCTAATATATAAAATTCTCGTGTCACAGTTTTCGTTGCCATACTCCTCCGAAACGGCTTGACCGATTTTGATGAAATTTTTTGTACTTATCCGGTATCTATGAGAATCGGCCAACATCTATTTTTCATCCCACTAAATGTTAGGGGTAGTCCACGCCTAATTTTTTTTTTATTTCTTAGACCGATTTCAAAAATTCTTTCACCGTTAGAAAGCTACATCATCACTGAGTAACATAGGCTATATATTATACTAGCTTCCCGCCGCGGCTTCGCTCGGGTAGACAAAATATTTGAATGTCTATAGGCTCCGAAACTACTGGACCGATTTCAAAAATTCTTTCAACGTTAGAAAGCTACACTATTACTGATTAACATAGGCTACCTGCCCGCCCCGGCTTTGCACGGGTAGACAAAATATTTGATATAAAAGTCTACCCGTGCGAAGCCGGGGCGGACCGCTAGTCTATGTATAAGATTAATTATAGTAGTATCAAGTAAGTTTTATTATTTAGCATTGCATTCACAAGAACATTCCTGTAATATAAAATGTAACCTGCATTTTCAGCGTGGTGTCGTAGAAGCCGACTAGGGAAGCTTACGAGAGCTACGGGCTACGGCGTCGCGGGCGTAGCGCTTTCCACGCTACGCTACGAACCACAATACTACTGAATACAAAAGCTTAGGTTATAAATAGGGTATCCAAACCTTTGTTTAAACTAAAACATTACATATTCTGCAACATATTTGAAGCAATTTTACTTATTGATATTTGAAAAGATTTTGTTGATAGCCAAATAAATTTTATATTAATTATAAATAAATTGTGTTTAATAAAAAATAAAATAAATTACAAACGTCCAAATGGTTGTCTTTGGAATAATAATATATTGTTATTAAGCACGAAATGACCTCCGGGAGTGTCATTTTTAATTTTGGAGTCGTTCACCTTCCGAATGGTTTTCGAAAACTTAACACAAACACAACACCGATAAGTGTCACAAATGCAACCAGTTTATAAATGGAGGCAGCTTAACAGCAATATCGAGGTTAAAGTAGTAAATAAATATTTAGGAAGTGTACGCACCAGAATCCGCGTCGAGTAACACCATACTATGAGTAAGTAATAATTACAAAACTTTAAACTAAAATCAACAAAGCGACGGTCCGCGCCGCCCGCACTCTTCACCCCGCCATTTTAATTTTAGAACAGCCGGCAACACCGTGCGACAAGTGAAGGACGCTCCCCGCCCGCGCCTCACTACTCCTCTCTCGCTCGCATGCAAACCCTGCTACAGTTGAGTGAGCGAGACGACACACAATACACAGCAAATTATGAACATTTAAAAATAGAACATGCACGCGAACCACGAAACGTGCGCCACTCAAAGTTATTTTACCAGTTTGCGGAAAACAATAAAGTTATTGTCATAGCTATATAGGTCCAAATTGAGAAAACACTATCTAATATCTATACTATATGACATATAGTACACGTTGTGTTGTCTCCGGATGAGCTGTCACTGCGAAGGTACTCCCAGCCCGGCACGTCCTTAGATTATGACACATATTTTTAAGTGATGACAGTCGCATTTGTGAATTTATAGTAACTAATTGGTAGCGTCTGAAGTTAATGTGTGAATCGTAGTGTACCTATTAAATTGATAAAAGTGTAAGAGTCATACCAGTAAGAAGCCAACCATCCACGAAGATACACCTGCATGAGGAAATACGTTTAAAAATGTACTGTTTACATTTCAGTGCGCGACTGGACACGTGACTTTTTAAATGGATCAAAAGGAGATTTTTAAAATAAAACTCGTAATTTATTAGGTTGTCCTGAGACCTATTAAAAAACACATAAGACTATTGAGTTAAGTTAAACTAAGATGGTTGAACATTATTCATGTGACATACCCAGTTACCCACCCTATCACATATTCTGCCTGCATTCGTGCATGCAAGTAAAGTAATATCTTATAGTGTCCTTGTGTTCGGCAGTGTATGTGACTATACCAAACCGAACATAAAAATTAATATAGGTATTTCAATTATCTAGTCCTGAATAAGTCAAAATATGCAGACACAGTAATCACGTACACTCGTTTGCGAAAACACAGACTCACATAATAATATACAGGTCAAACCCGCAATGACATACATGCAGACGATGCAACCGATTGTAAACAATGTAATGCAATTTGCATAAAACATAAAACTATGGACATAGTTATATACACAGTGCTATTAGAAACACTTTCATATATTTTATTTATTTCAATGCTCGCTCATTTACATATTCAGTCAACCAGTCCATTGGAAATATTTACTTGTCCGTCAAGTACCCATGTATTTCAAAACGATGATTCTTTATTACCGTTTAAAATTAAATAATTCGGTAGTGTTTTCCGTTTTAGGCAATAAATTTATTTATCGAAACTCGAGCAAAGGACATCATCCATTTTTCATTGAGATTTGGTCCAAATCTGAAAGTGGCGACCAACACTTTTTTTGTATATTCTGATGGAGCTTGTCCGTCTGAGCATTTAACATTTCATTTGTTTTGGTTATTTTGAATTCCTATTTTCAAAAAAAAAAATGAGCATTCAGATATTCGAACTCAAATAATATCAAATACAATGGTCCTACAGATTTCTTGTCACAATAGAAAATGTTAAGTCGGGCAAGCTCTAACAGAATATACAAAAAAAAATGCGATGACCGGCACTTTCAAATTTGGACCAAAATGGATGATGTCCTTTGTATGACTCGTATAATCAGTTCCTGGTACTGCCCTCCCAAACTCCCTTGCATCCTCCATCCATATAGCTGTTCAAGCAACAATGCCGCATCAACTGGCTCGTACATCTGCGTCCACGGCGAGTGACCGAAATAAGCTGCCATAAAAGCCAACTCCTGGCCGGTCCAGTTCCAGAATCGGCCGGCTCTATTTCTGTGCCGGGTGGTAAACTGTATGATTGACGATCCACGCCGCGTCCGCTGCTATTTTCAAACGGCTAAATACAGCCGCCACCGGAAAGATCACAAATGGATTTTGGTCCTGCGCTTCGTTTTTTGATGGCGTTAATATAAAAGGGCTGGGAGCTTGGGAGCGTTTGATATCTTGAATTATTTACGTTAACTTATTGATGATTATGAAATGGGCTGGAATCATCGAACTACATAGATCTCATCTGCCCTCTGATGGGACATTGACCCGAACATATCTTGTCGCCAAAGACACATAATGTTCAAACATCTGACCATTCATTATATTTACTGTACTTAACTGTATTTATGAGATAGTTCATGTTTCCGCATGCTTGTAGGTACCCCGAATATATTTTCTTATACAAACACGCCTTTACGTAACGAAACATCAACTAAAAATAATTAAAGTACCAAAATAACGTCCGGCGAAAAAGTGTTCGGGCAATCAAACATACGACGGCAAGATTTGCGCGGGATCGCTGCGCTCGCGCTCACTATGCACGTTATGTTAACACGGGATAACTCTAAATCACAACTGTTGATCAATAACAGACGCCAAATATATATAAAAAAGCTACAGTAAACAAAGTCATATCGCGCATATTTCACATAGTTTTACGGCGAACTTCAATTGTTTTCAATAGACGATAATTTTTCATGCTTTCCAACAAAAACTGAGAATTGCCTTATTATATCCTATATCCTGTTGTATCCTATCGTGGCGTCTTTTGTAGGTTGGTAGAATTTTTAACAATTCCGATTCGGTAAGTTACAGTCATGTTTTTACGATAGACATTACTTTCATTGCAAGAGTGTTAGGTGGTGCAAAATGATAACGTGAGTGTCTATTGGGAGCTATTCGCGTCCCGATCGAGTATTTACGCGTCGGATTCTGTGAACTCGCGTGGAATGATCGCCGCATCCGGTCCTGCTATAACGATGTATATTATACTATACTGTTAAATATTATTATGAAAATATTTCAAAACACTGCCAACGCGAGCTCGCTCAACATTAAACTAGTAAAACGTCTCAGAATAAGCTGCAAGTAATGTTCGCAACAGAAACATTGATGAGATAAACGATCTGAGAGAAATAAAGAAATCCGACTGTTTGAAACAACCACCAGACGTATTAAACAGTGAGAGCATGTCTAGATTTAACGTCAACAGACCGAGAGAAGACGTTAAAAGTATCAACATTCGGTGAGACTAAACGCAGATTGCAATTATAACAAAACACACCACATTTGAGGACTATAGACGACTTAACTACACTTCTGTAAACACAGACTTTAGTAATTTAAACGTATTATCGCAATATTAATAATAACTATGTATTTTTTTGCAGCAAAACAACTGTCAATACACTCGTTTTTTGCTTGTTTCAATTTGAAAGACGAATGTGTCAAATAGAGGATTAAAAACATAGTGTTGCTAACGAGTGGGTCGAGTGAACACGTACTGCAAGCGGTTTAGTCAGCCAGATACGCTACGAAGAGATGATTTTGGTAAAATAGGGCATCTACACGAACACACACATGTAAGCCATAATTAACGTGTTGGAAGCGCTGCGCAGGAGTGATTCACATCTATAAATAGCTGCTGGTTATAATTAGTTTACCATACAAAGACGATCGTAGTAACGAATCAAAGGATTCCGGCTCGATTGAGTCACGTGTGAGTTCTTTGTCTCCACAAAAGGATCCAATGCACTGTGTACTGGAAATTGTGTTGTTGCATTTGTGCTTTAGTGATATGAGCATTGAAAGCTGTTGTGATTTAGACATTACTCAAATATCGTATAGTCATAGATCATTAGTGGAGGTTCAATTAAGATTTTTAAGATCAACTACTGCAATGCATGAAGTAGGTGAATTTCTCGAACATACTTAGTTATTGATACAAACTACATGGCTAAGAAAATATCTACTTACCTACTTGATATTCAGATGCATTTCAACAATGAATGACGATGACGTTAAACAGATTTAACATTTTTTCTCAATTAACCAAATACATAAAGACAAACTCTTCACATAACAAGTGAATCGCAGCCAACCCTTGCCCTAATCTAATGGCACGATGCCACGCGCCGCACCTGTGGCCCTATCCCCATTCAACCCTCTAAATACACTCGTGTTCTCGTCTTTCAAATTTTTTGTCAACCTGCTACAACCTGCCTCTTTGTGTGGGCACACAAATAGACTAGTATATCTCCCCCGCTTCGCGTGTCTACTCTATAAACAGATGGGCGCATTCCGTGTTACGATATTTTTAGATGTGGGACCTAATTCTGGATACACTGACACTTGGAACGACTTGTATTGTTTAATATTTTCATATTTACGAAGTTGTATGGTCCGCGATTAATATTCAGATCATTCATAATGACATTATAAATGACTAGCTTCTGCCCGCGACTACGTCCGCGTTGAGCTTAGAATCACAGAGACAAAGTAAAATTATCCCGGGATAAAAACATTTTCCCGGGATAAAAAGTATCCTATGTGTTAATCCAGGTTATAAACTATCTGTGTTCCAAATTTCATCCAAATCCGTTGAGTGGTTTTTGCGTGAAAGAGTAACAAACATCCATCCATCCATACAAACTTTCGCATTTATAATATTAGTAGGATTATTATACTGAAAAGCTTGAAGATAATGAAACAAGTGGATTAATGCGACTATTGGAGCACAAAAGAGATGCGCCAGTGCTAATTCGAGATTATTCGTTACACAACGCTCCTATAACTACTACTACTACAACTATCCATAAAAAAAATATATAATCGAGAATATAGAGCGCTTGAGTAAACAATACAATAAATATTAATAAGGTATTAATCAAGTCAATTATATAAATATAAAATTAACGCTAATAAGGAAACATAAAATAAATATTGAAGAACTTTACTGACAATGAAATCAGCAGATATAAAACTTAACTTGATAATAATATACAAATGCTATATAAGTTTCTCTACATTAATGTAACAAACTGAAAATATCGGGAAATAATTTGGAAATATGAAAATCATTAGGTACATTGAGAAATGTCGGTAAATTGAGGACACTGGACATAATCAATGGGACTCTGATCGAAATATATTTTACGTGCAGTCGACGAAGAAAACTGGGTATCACAAAGTTTTCCAATTCTGTTCGTGCTTCTGGCTCACCCTGCACCTGAACAAGCGATATCAGTTTTAATTTCTATGTTGAAAAAAATCAAGGTTCAAGATCTTGTACTATTTTGTTACATTACTATATCATTTTAAGATTCTTAGGCTATATTGTCGCTAAACAACAAAGCTTATCGATATCTAATGCATAGCAAACATGAACGAACATCAAGGGGTACATTTCCAGTTTATTTTCGATCAACAAAGAGTGCACAAGTCGCTACGCCGGCTCTATTAATATAATGATCGATACTTTCCCACTCGCTAGTTTATTCCCGGAGTTGGAGTTATACAAGGAGCTATTTTAGAGCCCACATTGTTCATGTTCTATTTCGAAAATGTTGTTATGAAACTTACATACACATTCGAAAGGCTTTTATTTTGTATTCTACTTTCAATATATAAATAATGTTATATCGTGCTACTTGTGCTGTCTGGGTTTCTTTATAAAATTTACTTCGTTCACAAAAGGTGCTTGAAATTAGAATTGATTAATTAAATTAATGTTGTGACATTTATAATTAAATAAAGCGTTTTGTTTCTAAGTAAGACATGCCGCCAGATATCAGTTTTTCATCATTTGTTTTACCATACGGTGCAGTAAATTCATGTATGTTATGCAAATCCGACGTGGCAGCAAGCGTCCGTGCGAAATCATTAGTTGCGTAATTCGTTGAGCTGGTTTCATTATACACGTGTTGGTATCCACCGAGACAGCATTGTGTGGCGTTAGCTACTACTTATATTTAGATATATGTTTTGAATTATATTATATTGAATTATAAATAAAACGGCGATGGACTAAAGTCGACATGCTGAATACATTGGAGGTCTTACATAATGCTATTTAGACGAAAACACAATATCATTGATGATAATGTTGAATGAAACTATCTGCATTCATCACTGACAAGCCACGCCATTCCTAATCTATCTAAACTAGACGCATCATCACTAAACAAAGGCACAGTAGACGCAACTCATAATTCACACGAGAAAAGGAAATAATTGTCGTAAGAAAATTACGCGAACCAATTCTTACAGTGGTTGGAATTCTTTTCCTAGTTCTCGCAATGACGGGGCGCTTTTCAATTTAAATAAAATCAATAATAATAAAGCCGGATAAATATAGCCAAGGCTGGCCCAGCACGACGGTGCCGCGTGACTGCCTCCGAGTTATTTTTAGCGGGCTATTGATGGACGGCTGGAGTGCGAGGGCGTGCCAAACAAACACACACCATGCTTCAATACAAACACACTTGTTACAATCGCCAGTGTCGGTCACTTGCACGAAGACAATGACACTGGACACTGAAAGGGGTCGTGACTCAGCAATTGACGTTGAAAGTAACATCGTTGCAGGCCGCGATACAACTAAATATATGTACCGATATAAAATGAATGAACAAATCAAACATAGTATAGTCGACACAGGCGTGCATGTTAAGTGAAGCTCATTCTGAAGAAAAAATACGTATGCAAAAGCTGCATGGAAGGTATTTCTTCGCGACTTTATTCCGGCTTCATTGCAACAAAAACATGTACTAGCATGCCCAGTTACAACAGTGTTGGCAACGCGGATAAAATAAATAAAACACAATCTGACGGTAATTTAAAATACTATTGGAATAACAAAATTGTTACATTCGTGCGTAATTACGAGATATCATAACAGATAAAAGTTAATAATGGAGACCAGTCAGAATATTTGTCAATTTTTCCATTCCGTGTGCTATTAAATACATTTGTAAGACAGCGAGCTACAATGGATGAGACCAGAACTGAAAATATTTGCATACGAGGAAAACGTTACTGATAGTTCAAACTACAAATATAGATGTGGTCACTAAGCAAAGCATGTCCAGTGGCAACCACTAGCCAAAGACAAATACTTCATGTCAATACTTGCATTATCTATCCATCTGCGACCATACCAAACAGTTTTCACTCCCGACTAGAACAACGGAATCGTCAACTACTATGGAAATCTCAACTGAACCAAGTATTTCAATATCAAAGTGTCAAAACGAATTATCTCTTACCTTAGCCTACTACAGACAAATGTATATATATATTACCAGAACACACATCAGCTCACTGAAATAGCTCTCTAAGAATAACTTCACCGACCGATATATATAGATATGGCAATAAATACAGAGTTGGTCGTGCACTGAAATGTAACCGCCAGTAATCGCCATTCTGTTTTCCTCATTAGCACATAAATAAACGTTTACAAAATAATTGGAAGACTTGAAATGTTTAATAATAGACCTTGATATGTTATGCAAACAATGTGCTGTTTCATTATAACCAGTATCAAATGTTAATATAATATAATACTTTGGTCGGTAACTACTATAACTACTAAAATAGTTGCACTCCGTCCAATGTCGGGTCGAAACTGTCTTGGGTAGAATTTTAATGTTTAACCACAAACAGTCAATAACCTCTCTGACAAATAGGTTCTACTAGAACTAGAAGTATGTTCCATGACAGGTGGAGCTGAAGCCGCATGCCGGGGAAACGACAATACAATAATGAGCAGTTGACTTGACAATTGACTAAATTCCACGTGTAGTTGCATAGCAAATAACAACACCACAGGTGTTGTGTTTCTATGGAAAGGTTTATAGAGCTAATTTAGGATACGTTGTGCTGGCAGTAAAAAATAAGTTCTCTCAGTAGTAGTTAGGAAGTCGCGCTAGTGATACCCCTCCTGGTATAGCGAGCGTCTATAAGCTACAGTGACATAAGCTTACCAACAAGCCGTAGGCTTCCTTGTCACCTTCGTATAAGAATCAATGAATTCGATTTTAAGTTACGTCATCCGACGAGTTAACCTGGCTTCTAAATTCAAAATCAATATTTTATTGTTAGTAGCCCCCTATTTTACACTTCCCATTACATAGTAAGATGATGAATCTAGCTGTGGGAAACCCTACACTATATTACGAAAACAACATTGCCGGCTCTATACAACTATTATCTAATGGGTACAAAACATTATTGTAACTTACATAACGGGAGCCGTGAAGTGTTGCACAGTATCAACAAGGTGGTTGTAATAATGCGTGTAATACGCAACGACAACACGTCAATATAATCAATTTATCAAATACTAGCTGTTTTCACCGCGGCTGCGCCCGCGTATCAATATAATATATAGGCTTTGTTATTTAGTGATAATGTAGCTTCCGAACGGCAAAATATTAATTAGTCTTTAAGTTTCTTCGTTACATACAAAAATACAAATCTTTCCTGTTTACAATATTAGTGTAGATACGGTAAGGTTTAACTAATTGACTATTTTGACTGCGGTTTCATCTTAAAAATAGCTTTTTTTGTATGTCTTAGTATTCTCAATTACCATTCATCTGAGCCACGTGTATTTATGTACCTTGCTATATGTATGTATTGTCGTGACGTTGCCTATACCTTATACATAATGTATATGACTTTACCTTGTGTTCGATACTTGAGTAATAAATACCATAATTGGAGTTATGGAACGATATTTTTCCTTCGTCTGAGTTGCTATTCTTGTTATTTATCTCGAGTGACTTCCAAACCAGCCAGTGTAGAGACACCCCTCTATAAATATTCATATTTTACACAACAGCCGGCTATTCTTATCAAATGGAATAAATTATTTAAAACATGTTTCGTTATAAACCCATAATACAATTTGTATACTTAGATATACGTATAATTTAATGATGCAGCATTTTACCATATTTTATTGCATTTGGGTAATGTACTGTAGCCCGAATATGGCGATAAGGTCTCAAAATAGCTTAATATATGTATAATTAATATTTTATAAGAAACATTAATATCGATTCACAATTGGCGGAGTAATCGGGTAACAAATATAAAAAAAACATACAGTCCAATTGAGAAGCTTCTCCTTTTTTTTTTGAAGTCGCCTGAAATATATATTTAACACCATTTTAGCACACAAAAAATATTTATATTTTTAGCAAAACGAGGTATGGCCATGCGAGAACCTTGTTCTGCACGCGGTGCCTACCATATCCGTGAACACTCCAGGATGTTTGGAAATTCTTCTTTGAATAAACTACAGAATATGTTATATGCACACAAAGATGGAATAACTCTGGCAATCTGGTTCTATCAGCGAATGATTCGATGACAAACAAAACAATAGTTTGCTCGCTTGTGATAGTTGCTAATTACTAGTAGAATCTTTTAACGCGTTTTAAAAAAATATATACCTACAGTATTCGCTGCTGAACTCTTCGATACCATAATTACCCCTATAAGTATAGAAATAAGTTCTTGAATCAAAAACTATCGTTTGATTCAACCCAAAAGATAGGCTCGCCGGCCGGGCCGCCGACTTGCCCCAAATCGCTCTCCATTCTTCGTTAGTGGATTCTTGCACCCTACAAGAAACCTCAATTCAGATTTCAAGAGAAGAGAAATAAAATTTCAAGTATATAGGCAACCTTTGATTTCGTGATGAGGTAAAGATTGAGTATGAATATATTGCACTTTTAGATATATTTGTTTGACAAATGGTTGTGAAGTGAAACTCAGTTACCGATGTGGGCAAGACGGGATTTTTGTACAATCCAAACTATTCCATTTACTATATTAGTTAGATTTCAGGTCCCCGATGAGGCCATTAACACCGCCGAAAATAGCAATATTACAACACAAACAATACAGGTTTCGATAAGACTAGAAGTACAGCCGATTGAACATTTCGTGGCGTTTAACACTTGAATAAATTAAACCTATTGTTCAAAATGCTATGTGAGGAAAACAGGCCACCGTCTATTTAAATAGACACACGTAATTTCCTACCATTAAAATTAGAAATACGTAAGATACACTGACGATATGAATTTGAAATTTGGGTTTTCTAAATATTTTGTTTACAAGATTTTTTTTTTATACCAATAAGGTGGCCAACGAGCATACGGCCCGCCTGATTGGTACGCGGTTACCGCAGCCTATGGACGCTTACAACACCAGGGGTATCATTCGCGCGTTGCCGACCCTGCAAAAATCTCTTCACACCCTTCTTGAAGAACCCCATGCTGTAATCCTTTGGGAAAACCACGGCGGGGAGTTCATTCCACAGTTTAATTGAGATCATAAAGCATACGAAGTTTAAGTCCATATTTAAAGTAGTACAGCGGATATTTTAAGCTCCTGAATTATTAGTTTCCAAGGTATATGACAATGAATGCGGCTAATTACAGAGTACCACACGGGCGAACTTGGGGTCATCCATCAAAAGGCTAAGAGAATAAGCTTGCCACCTCTGCGGTCATAAAGAATAATTAACATTCACGGTAAGTCTTGACTTGATATATATAGCCAATTGGCTATTCTAACACTGGAGCCAGTTATTCCATAACGCTATGCAGATAAACCTGCGCCAGCGCAACCGCACATGTTCTCAGCACAATTTGCTATGCAGATTATACAGAACTAACTATAAATATACTCGACACTGATGATAAATGTGTGGGGCGAGCGAGGTGATCATGCTCAGCCACCACAAAGGGAAGATCTTCCAGCCAGGCGGGTGTTTTTGCCTGGGGAACCGCGGCTCCGACTGTTCTAGTCGGAAACTTGTATATATGTTGAATTGCGTAGAAAACTTCGCTAGCGCGTGGCAGGATTGTGACGTCATTCGTTGAATGTTGTCCTGCTAGTTAGTCGATTTCTAACGTTGGTTTATGTAGCCGTGAGGTCGCTACATCACTCCCCCCCGAGACCCGAGGTCGATCCAGAGCTTGATTACATACAGTCAGTGCTTGAATGCTTGCAAGTGCCAGTGTGCTTCGAAGTCTGCGGTGAGTCGAGACTGAGCGTTAGATGCCGACTGAGTCCAGTATCTTAATGCAAGCGTACGACGTGGAAATAAGACGGTGAGCAATGCCGAATGGACTCCAGAAGTGGGCTGTGTGAGGCGGACGTATGTTAGTCGGTGGAGAGGTGAGTGCCAGGACCAGTAGCGCGGTGAGTCGGCTGAGTTGGACCTGTTGATACTCGATGCTGGCTTGCTGTGTGACTGCTGCTGAAGAATTTGATGGGGGTGGAGAAGGTTGCTGATGTTCACGCCAATATTAGCGCAACGGGGTCACCAGTGTAGGGCGAGCGAGGGTGATCATGCTCAGCCACCGCAAAGGGAAGATCTTCCAGCCAGGCGGGTGTTTTGCCTGGGGAACCGCGGCTCCGACTGTTCTAGTCGGAAACTTGTATATATGTTGAATTGCGTAGAAAACTTCGCTAGCGCGTGGCAGGATTGTGACGTCATTCGTTGAATGTTGTCCTGCTAGTTAGTCGATTTCTAACGTTGGTTTATGTAGCCGTGAGGTCGCTACATTGATTGAAGACCATTGGAAATTGCTATTGACGTTGTAACGTTGAGTAACGTTGTGAGGATGGACAGTAGAAAGTCTAATGAAATTTAAAAATTTATATTTCAAAATGTTGGCAATATATTAGAAATCTGCAGATTTTAGGACGTTTACCGGTGTCCCCGGTATAATGAGGTTGGTATTTGTAATGATAGCAATAATTCTTACCACGCCGCTGATCCACGGCTACAACGACTCACGATAGTAATAATTACCTGAAATAAGGAAATATTTATAATATATTAATAAATCATATATAACAATAGTTATCTTAAGCATATCTTGGATTTTTTACAATCAAGATAAAATGGTATTTTGATTAAAAAAAAAACGAAGAATGTCCAAGCCTGCCGACCGACTTGCGGAAATGTCTGGCGACGGGATTATACAAAACACTTATTTATACATTCGCATATACTATACATACCTATTATGACATTATTATAGCGGTTAAGTATTTGCTTTGTAAGTAAGACACCTGCCGTATTGATGCCTGCCCCCTGCCAGTGCACTGACATATTGGGGTGACATTTCATCTGCATGCTCGCCCAAGGATAAACAAACTTCTACGGTGGTAATTCTGATAAATGGCCCAGAGAATTGAAAAAAGACAAAATTTATTAATAATGGATGTTTTTTAAGAGATGGTTTTGTAGGTGAAATGGAAAAAATACGTGTGTAAATGAAGATATATTTCGTACCAATAAACATAAAGATGGAGATTGAGACTAATATTGAAGTGAGAGGCAGATAGTATAATTTTTATAAAAATCATTGTGCCTATACGTACTCGTGAATTGAGTTCAAGAGATATGTATAAGTGTGACATAAAAAAAGTCCTTATATAACTGAAAAAGTCATCCCAAATACGGAATTTCTGAATTAAAATAAAATTCATAATGGAAATATTTAAGCTTTAAATTAAAAAAGAACTGATGTACTTTTTTAATTTAAAGCTTAGAATAGATTTGAGAAATGTCATTTGATAATTACATAAGATCTGCAAGAATTTAATTAAAAGATAATTAGCGACTAATTAAATAATTAACATTTGAATATGCAAACAATTCTCTCATATATGTAAAGGACATCAAAATATTCTATTAAGTGTGTTTTATGTATTTTCAGACTTTTATGTGTATGTTCTTATGTTGTATAACTCTTAATACCATAAACGGAAATTTGAAATAAATTGTTAATTTAATTTAATTCTCTGATTTAATTTTAATTCCGAAGAAGGTATCGTGAATGAAACTAATCTGAAAGAGTTAGCTCCACGGCGCGCCAGTGTCACAAACAGTCTATTTTAAAACAAATACGAATAGGATTTCCGCGTGCGAGTATTTGCCGATGCTATTTTCAACGATGCCGTGCCGCCAGCCTCCCACCATCTGTCTGTTGCAAAAATTATCCCACAAATTTTCATTTTTAAATCCGACTCCGCTGATCGCTCCACGCGCCGGCCGACTGATCACAGTCCGTGAACTTGCTGCATGATAAATAACATAACGATTGTTATGTCAGCCGAAGACAAAGGCGCATTCTATTCATACTAGCAAATCTATTTCTGGTTGCGTTCATAAAAAGTGCCAATCGCAGCTTGATATGCGTGTTGGTGGGAATGTTATCCGCATTGTCATTTTAAACGTTACAGATGTTTCTCTGGCTGTCAATCAGTAGTCGTCAAAATTTAATTGAAATTGTGAGCAGTTCATTTAGTAAAAGTTACATTTCATGAGCAAATGCGGTTCTACTTCACATAATCAAAATAGATACATTCAATAAAGCCCTTATGGAAATCCTAATTGGTATCAACAGTCCCCATACCAAAGATAAGCTTGACATTACAATACCAAGAAACCATTGGCAAGTGGGAGTGGGAAGATGCAGGGGCGAGGCGAATTCCGACGACGGCGATAACGCATCCGGCGATGGTCGTCGACCTTCCGGCGCGCTATCAGTCAGCTGGACCGCGATCACGAGCGACGCGATCTCAC
Organism: Falcaria lacertinaria; assembly: GCA_951449985.1. NCBI lineage: Eukaryota > Metazoa > Arthropoda > Insecta > Lepidoptera > Drepanidae > Falcaria > Falcaria lacertinaria. The sequence continues at coordinate 321,284 of OX602121.1, forward strand.
CAATTGCATCTACAAGAACTGGACTTATTAGAAATCCAGTCAAAGTGCAGTAATTTACAAGAATAATACAATTATTACTATTCACCTTTAAATTATAATGATATATCAATGTACAACGTATATACAATGTATAGATCTACATAAGTAGATCTATACGTTGTATACAAAATATCTACATATATTGGATTGGGCAGCGTGATGACTTAAAAACACATTGGTATTTACTAATACTGTTTTAATAGCGGAATTGTGAAGACAACCACATATTGGAACGTGCGAGCGAGATAGGACACAAACAAAAACATTACATTATATAGGTAGGTATAAATTTTAGAAAATATAGAAACCTATATCATAATTTGGTGATCAAGTTGCAAGTAAGCCACGTGTGATTGGGAAATGTACTGCATGATCTAGCCTGCAACCTCTATTGGAGACATCAGAACATTCATAAATAATGGAACTCATAGCGATATATTTACAAACAGTGGAATGGAAAACTATCGTGGCCGAGATAAGCGGAGCCGAGGTGATACAACACAAGTGTTTCGTGTCGGGGAGTGCGGCCGCAGTAGTTTTCCTACAATTAATGCACTGAACGGAATTTCCTCTCGCATAAAAAATATTGTTGAGTAACTATTGTTATGGCGACGCCCAAAAGCTTGTTCTAGGAATTTCCGAGTTCGTATTCTCTAAATAATAAATATTTGTGTGTGGTGTGTGTTGTGTGTTGGGTTGGGAGTGCTTACAAATTACTTAAAGTCATAAAGTGTTAACTGATATCAGCTCTACTTAGATTTACTAACCATTGAATAAAAAAACATCGGTTCAGTTCGCGCCTGAAGTCATTATTGATTGACATATGACAATAAATTACTTGTAACCTATTGTTACATAGGTACATTATTACTAGATTTTACAGATGTAGAGAAGCAAAGATCTCAACGGAAGAATAAAGACATAGTCACTAAGCACTAATCCAAATAAGCAATGCGATTGAATTAATATGGCCTCAAAACTAGACAACATAGAATAGGACTTACGAAGCGGACATTATTCTGGATCGTTGCGAAATCACAATTACACAAGGAACAAGTAGTAACATTTTGGCAACATCAATTGTAGCCAGACTTAATTGAGTATTACACGTGTAACACATGTACACAACTAGCTAATTCGCTTCTAACTAATATAGGTCGAGAGACCTTACCAATGTTTCTGACACATCGCCTTAATCGTTGAAATTTTTAAAGAAGTTGAACCAAATCATAGAACTTTAGTACAACTCTTCCCTACAGAGAGCTCTATAATTGTTCTTATTGGTCCAATTACGAGCAAACCACTCCATCATCTTCAAGCTCCCTAAATAGGCGTGACTGTTAGTAGAGTGATCTGGTTGGTGCATGGAGCAACCTTGGCCCCGTAGCGTCAGGTGCCGTGGTGCGGGCCCGTTGCACAATGCAACTATTCTGGTGCATCACCTTGCGGCCGCTACGTTGCGACAGAGGTGTCACCCGCACGCGTCGCCTCCTCTACTTTGCTCTTTAGATTTTTGACTAATGCCCTATCGGATACCTCAATCGAATTTTTGTTTCCTATCATTTTCAAATACCTACTTTCAATTCGATTTGAGTGATCCAATTTCTATGCGTCTCCTTGTATACTTTTTTATTAATTTAGTATTCTGACCCTTTTTAAAAAGCATTTCGATATGAAACCTTATTTATAGAAGTGCGCCATTCGTTAACAGTTTGATTCATTGCTACATTCTCATCTATTTCTGTGTGTTACCTTGACATTCTTCTTATATTTATATCTGTGATTTCATTTGACTATTCGTTGTGAAGTCCGTAATGTATGTTGTGAACAAGGCTGCCTTCTCCGTAATCTTACATTCATTATGAATGCTTGCAATATAATATGGTCCAGGTAAAGCCATACAAAATGGCTGGGATGGCTGGTCCAAGGCGTGCGGCGACTGCTTGTCTGCTGCATCGCGGTCAAGGCATATCTTTGCATTCATTGCACGTAACAACTACACGCTAATTATAGTGGTCAAACAGTATTATAGTATGTTTATACTAGCATCTAAATTTTTCCCGGGATAAAAAGTATTATATGTGTTAATCCAGGTTTTAAATAATCTGTTTTCCAAATTTCATCCAAATCCGTTGAGTAGTTATTGCGTGAAAGAGTAACAAACATCTATCCATACTCACAAACATTCGCATTTATAATATCAGTAGGAAGGAAGTAGGATAAATATTAACGTTCTTGGCTATCATTTTTATCAATCAGTAATCCTTAGAGCTTTCTCAGCGCTTGATAATTTAAAGTCATTTTAGGTTTCGTCATCAGTTTCGATGGGCGCCTTCTTGCAGCTAAATCTGCTGCGTTGTGCTTTTGGTGGCTTCGGTGTGTAGAAACTTTTAGCGCCGGACCCACCAAGTATGCACAATACATTTTAAATCGCACGGCGCTCACGCCCGCTCATCTAGAAATAGACGTTTAATTCTACAAGGAATTCGCTTTACGAAATGTATTCGCAATGGCAAAATAGTAAGGGGAGTTTGTGAGGAAATTATCTGCAGTAGTTAAACTGTAATATGTCCCTTTATTATATCAGTTCTTCGGCCTATGAATTTGTGACATCAAAATGTCCATAAACATACTATTGTTTGTTTCATATGTCAAGAACCACGTATCAAACCGTACATTAATATACCAGTGTGATAAATTCGACATCGAAGCAGGATATATTTTAAGTACCCAGCTACTGCGTAGAGATACAAATTAAAATTCTTCAATACTATTGTGATCAGCCAAGACAGAGCAGCTACGAGCGAACACAATCAATCTTCTATTACAATCCCGCTGGCTATGCCAAATATACAGTACAGAATGTGACACATGACATTGTGGCCCATAAATTGAGTAGATCCCGGCTTGTGACAATACGTATTGAGTACTGTTGAAGAAGCTGCTGTGTGGACAACTGATGGTGATATTGCTAAAGAGCAGGATACCATTAATAAAGTATTCGACAGAACTTTAGCAGCGTTGATAACGAAGCTTACGAACACAAGTGTATAAATAGAAAAGACAACCAAAACGAGATCCACCCGACCTAATAATAGCCAAGTAAACAAACTAATAAACCGCAGGAGCACAGCCAAAGTTATTATAACCCAATTCCGCTGAAATAGCGTGTAGTATAGGCGAATGTCTTCGACCCGGCAACCGGGTCCCTTGGCAGGCGGCGGGCGATTAACCGGCGCGGCGGCCTCGCGGACACGCCAACTAAAACACGCCGCGCGCCGGTCACAGGGAACGCCTCTCCCGTGTTCACAGTGCACCCGATTTATATCGTACCGGAGAGATACTGAGTGCCGCATTCACAAATACACATATATAATAATAACGGCCTTTTAAACACTCGCATATCCTCAACAATTACTTCGTGTCCGCAATCCCAAATCAAGGGACTAAACTAGATATAAAATATACAGAAATCATTATAGTTTGGTCAAATTTTAGGATTAGCATGTTTTTTACCATGAAAAACAAATATGGGAGTTATTTGGTGTGATCTCATTTAACGTGCTGTTTTGTGTAGCGAAAATGTCGCATATAATTTTTATATAAGAGCTTTCAAGTGCAACCGAAGTTAATACTAGTTCAGTAAGATACGATCTAGCCAACCATTGAATTCCAATTAGCATACACAATCTTCAAACTGATATATCGAGAGGCGATGTTTCGCGGTTCAAAGCTAATCCTTCATTTGCATGTAAATAAACTTAATCTCCACGTGAATTGACACAACCACCAGGAGAGCATGTCTTCCTAGAGCGAGCGAGCCTCGTATCTATAGGTACCTGGCCAGGATCCAATCAGGTGCGAACACAGGCTAATTATATCCGCAGCCGCACCTACCATTTATAGCCTAACAAGAATAGACTGAGTTATAGACTCGACGACTGACGACCAATTGTGTTGGACCGAATTAGAATCGTAATGGAGTGCCCATTTAAGGCACGCCGAAATTGTTTGCTACGCGACTCCGTTTGGCAAAATGATGGTAACTTGATTTGAATATCTCAGTGAAAACTATTTAATGAATGTATTGCCTTATCAGAAACTATTTGTCGTGAAGTTCCAATTACAATGAATTGTCTTTAATTAGTAGATCATCTTAATGGACATTGGACGGCACACACTCATACACATTTGATAAATGTTCCTTGTTAATTTGTTGTAATATGACAAAAGGTAATTCGTGGTAAGCTATGCCAAACTAAAACAGGATCAATATTGAAGTAACAAGTCCTTCTGTACTCTACTCTACTTCGTATGCAATTTGGTTAATTATAAGATTTAAACAGAAATTATTCTAAAGATAGATTTATTTCCGTATAAAAGTAAGTTTAAGTTACTAAGTGTGTCGCTTCAAGGACACTCTTCAAATGATTTGAATATAAAATGGCCAGAATGATAAACTATCAAAACAACATATTAAAACTGATTTAATCATAACACCACCATACTTTTTGTTAATTAAAGCTAGCCTTATGCTCGACATTACACACGAAACTCTCGTCTCGTATATTAGTAAAGATAACTGCTTATACAAAGATTTTATCGCTCTACTAAGACTGCTAACGAGCCAAATTCGCGCGTTGGCACCCACGCCCGGCCGCGTCACTTCCGCCGCTGCACGCCGCGCCGGCTACCCTTTCACGGCTTCCGGTCCAAATGCTATTAAACTGCTAAGAAAATTACTCAATTGACCATGTGATCCATCAAAATCCGATCCTAAGGCTAAAATAGCAAATTTGTAACATATAATCAAGGTATTTTCAAAATCTAAATCTCGGAAGATTTAGATACAGAAGTACAAACTACAAAGTGATATACCTCAGAGACTTGCATAGGAATAGTATTTGAGTATTAGAATAACAGACGACCTGGTTCCGGTGAGGATTTGGCATCCTTTCTTATTTTTAATCCTTATTCTGAATAACTTTCGTTTAGTTTAATCTATTGTATAAATGAAACTATTAAAACAAACTAAACAACTGGCACCTCCTAGATTCTGAGAAATTTCCAAATGAAAATGAATTCATGCAAACACTCAACGCGCATGTGAACTACATCCAAGTCGGAAACAATAACCATATAGCCGTTAATAATGAAGTAAAAGTTATTTGTATGACTGTGGATGAGTATAGAAGTATAGGGGTCGAAGTAAGACCTAAGAAACGATGGATGGACTGTGTGAAAGATGACATGGCTAGAAAAGAAGTGAATACAGAGATAACGGCTGATAGAGAGGGATGGAAGAGAAAAACATATTGCGCCTACCACAAATAAAATGGGATAAGGGCAGGAGAATGATCATAAAGCCGTGAATACTGACTATCTTATGGTACTTTCAACTCCACCTGTTGCCGGCAGTAGTTGCGTAGCAGGGACCTAGACCTTCGGCGTGGGCGGCACTGGAGTGCGGTAGGTCAGACGCGCCTCTGACACCGAATGGATCGCGCGGGGAGGTAGTGTCAGACTTGTTTTCTGATAAGAAGACGTTAGAAAAACATTAACAGAACTTTTTCTCTATGATAAAATAAGCAATCTTAAAGGACAAGGTTTCAAACAATAAAATACTTAAACTGAAAAGCGATACGATAAAGCTAAAGCTAAATTAAAAGAAACTAAAAAAAATAAATAAAAAGCACCCGCAATATCCTTTAACCTTTGCAACTGGATTATTTTCCAATTTGCGAGATAATCGCTATTAACCTTTGACAATGGAAGGTCGTGAAGGAGTTTAGTGAGGGGCGGCCCCGTGGGTGGCACGGCACTCCCGGGGTTCTGAAATATTACTGAAATCTGATGATGCTATCTTGTAGTATTTAATTAAATACCATTCATTTACCCTATTGTAGTAAATTGTATTAATACTATTTAGTTTAGAAGACGTACTCACCTCTACTGTACTCCTTCTAACGTTGTGTGTAAATTGTTTAAACAATTCTTGTTATTGCAAAAAAACTAGATAATTCAGAATAATTATGGGCGGTTTACTATTTGGTTAGTACCAATATATTAAAGAATTGATGTACATAAATTCTTCAAAAACAATTCGTGTACAAAAATACAGTTCAACTGTCGCAATATTGTCGTTCGGTGTAGGTTAAACTTTGATGTAACCATTCTCAAACAGACATCAAACGAGTAATTAAGTGGACCTTCAAAAAATGGCCACGTTGTTTTGTCTGTCGAAGATTTAAAATTTACTTTTGAATCTATATAAAAAGTTTTAAATAACATTAGACGATTCAGCCGTCGTAATAAACAATCTCTGTTACCTAATACATATTATGAAAGTGGAAGAGATGTTTTTAGATATTCTGAAACATACCTACAATACATATGTATTTCTTAAGTTCGTTAGTGTATATATAAATGAAGCAGAGATATAGAATCTAGTTGGGTAACTTATCATGAACCAGTGAATGGCACACGGACCATAAAATGTGAATTGAGAGCAATCGCCGCCGCGCGACGGAATCTTCCGATACATTAATGTAGTGTGCTATCGCCGATACAAGGATTTCGTTCAATACAGTCAATACATGTTGATGATACCGAAAATAATGATTAATGACACATTATATGAGATAACATACAAAGGCAGTTGAAATAGGAGGTAGAAATCAGAAAGATTTACTACGGACTATTGACCCCAAGCTCAAACCACTGTAGACTGTAAACATATTGCGTACAAAGCTGAAGAGCAATTGCTGTAAGCGCTTGAGAAGACAAATAAGACTGCAAAATGCTAGCAAAACAACCAAAACCTTCCTAAACAATATTAAAATAATTGCATAATTCGAATACAATATTAAAATTGGTAGAGACTTCCAACATCCCGCAGCAAGGAGTCCCAGGGGATGTCTAATCATTAACAGACCTAGTATTAGTGGTTGCTCTAATTATTACATAATATGCATTATCAAAAATGATATCATCGAAAATTCAATGATTTTTTCCATATCAATTGCAAATAGCATAAACAGCACAGTAATACGCAAGAAAGGTCTTGCTAGTAACTTCTAGTTAACTCTGGATCTAATTCACTATTTTACCAAACGTTTGGTCCAATGCATGGGACTTCTGGCAGATAAGTGACGCAACGTTGGGCCAAATGCTGGCTTGTTTGCGACCAGCGGCAGGTGGTGCGATCCAGTCAATTTTGGTGCTTGAACTGTTGACCGGGCTATTACCGCTTCCTGCCCACGCGATCGCCATCACGACCAATTGCCCACGACCTTTGTATCTAAAAACAGAAATCTACTCATACGCCTACCAACATCAAACTATGGAATATTAAACAATAGTATCGACTCCATCGCTGTTAAATCCTCATAATTAAATCAGTTAATAAAGTTAAATATAAAATTTGTGTAATAAATGATAATTATTATGATAATAATCAACGTAATTAGCGGGCACATGAACAACTATTATACAAGTGCAAATAAAATAATATTATGTCATCATTCATTCATTCACATGTTATCTAGAAAATCGATCAAATCGACTTAAATGAATGGCGGTCACTTCATTCAAATAACAGTAATTCGCATGACCGCGCCGAATTTATATCATAGCACATTTGAATAATCTAGAGATTGCCATAATCATGACAGTTGCCATACACATGTTAAACTGATAACAGCATCTAAAGCTATCGGCGACAGAATTGTAACAAAAATCACTGTAAGGAATTCTTGCACTGAATTCACAGATAAAAATGAATACCAAAATCACAGCCTTCTTTTTCTTCAGTTGAAATCTGCTTTGGTGGGCAATTCTTGCCCTCTCACGTATTGCAATAGTGAAGATAGAAAAGTATTGAAAGCCGTAAACACAAATAGCACCAGTGTTGATCCAGCGAGCCATGAAATAGTTAATAAAATAAAATTAGGCAATAGGAGAGCACAAGTCATTTAAAATTTATGACGTCTAGCCGACGCCAATATCGTGGTGCCAAAAATAAAATGGGTTCGATTTGATTACGCGCCGTGACGCTCTGAAAGATAGACGAGTTGCATATGCACCACGTATTATGATCATCATTCTCCTGCCCTTATCCCATATGATTTGGGGTCGGCGCAATATATATTTCTCTTCTATCCTTCTCTATCAGCCGTCATATTATATTGGTTTGAATTGATATCGGTACAATCTAATCTCTGAAGCTAATGCATTGTTTTTGTCCGTAACTATCACCAAGTTATCAGACACAGTTCACAATTTAAAAGATACGATGCATTAAGTAATCGAAACGAAGAATACCGTCTACAAACGAGACATCCAAGGATAATGAATATTTATATATGTTTTATGTTTAACTATGTATTCTATAACTTAAGTCATTGTTGTGCTTTATATTCTTAGCGTTGGACGCACCTGTAAATGATTGGTTCATATAGTTGATGACCCTATACTGAGCAAACCATTAACATAAATAAATATAAAAATAAAAACAGTAAGTGACAATAAGAAGCTAGCTCCGTAACATTGGTTGCTATGAGCTAGATAAGAATAAATTGGTCGCTTCCGCTGTCCCATATAATTTCAACTGCTGCAGTTATTTAAGAGGAAGACAATGCAATGATTAACGTCTTTACAAGGAACATTGTTGCACAGCAAAGGCCCAAGCTTAGAAATAATTTAAGATTTACACATAACTTTCTATAATCTGATAATAGAATATTACAGTATGCATAACGAGACAAGTGCGTAGACAGGTTGATGGTATAGCTTCGGACGAGCCAGGGTGAAGTCAACGTGATATCCAACGCTGAACACACAATTCTCGTTCCATGTACGAGGGGCGTACCAACTATTATCACATGTAATTATATTCCAATTGTACCAACCAGTTTTAATAACACTGCGATGGTTCCAAGGTTACGCACGTGTTGGATCCCGGCGTGTAAATAACGTACGCTGAATTAACTATAGATTTAAACGATATAATTTCAATTAAATTAAACGTAGTAAATTAACTGGGAACTAATATCCACTTCATTCATATTTGTGTGTTTGTGTGTGTATGTTAATGATCAGAGAGATCACTTTTTCAGAGGAATCACTGTGTCCGCTCGTATACTATCTGCTTCCGGCCAGGACAGGAGTTTATCATCAAGAAGTTCTGAAAACCTCACCGAAGAATCAGAAACACAACACTACATCAGAGTAGTGTTATTTGACAATGATCGATCGTAAGGCTATTAAAAAAACATATTAGATTTACATGAAATGTATAATCATATTAGTAAAGAGAATAGCAGCTATTGTCTTGAGGCCAGTCACTCTTTTCACGGTAGTGAAAGACGACATTGTCACTTGAGCTGGATGGACGATGGACTCAACAACATATAATTTCATTTGACCTTTCCAGTACTGAATGTAACGACTCTCATTATAGCAATGTATGAATTGTTAAACTGACAATTATGACGAAGTTCTTTTACCTATTCAAACAAAGGAAGCGTCTAGACACTCGCGCGCACAAATTAACAAAACAAAAATACCTCGCGCGTCGAACGTGCGCGCATTGAGCTAAACATTACTTCTCGCCATTATACACATAATGATGTCATACCTTTTTATAAACAAGCGCTGGTGGTGGCATGTAATTAACTACACCAGATAAGCGGTAATTTAATGTTATGACTTCTAACCCAATGTGTACTTCTCTCGAAGCCGACTGTGACGCAGTCGCACCGAGCGGCCATTATCATTCATTCGATAAACGATCTCCGAGAGAGCTAATTTTACATCTAACAACATCTTGTAAGCACACATCTCACATGTAATTTTCAGATAAAATAGCTTTGACATTCATCATCCGTTTAAATTGCAATGATTGAAAGTTCTCCCGTTCGTCACACACACCCACGTCCCACAACGTAAACATAATTGAGTTGAAATTATAACAACAAATTCTGCAAATGAACTTACACGAGCAGAACTCCTAAAGGTCACCTCCTACGGATCTGACAAAAACATTCTACAAACATGTACAGATACTGCGAGGGCTGTAGGTAAAGTACAGTAGTAGTATAGGTTCGACTAGAGTAAAGAGAGAGGCCTACGCTAGACGCAAAGGTCACGGATGTAATGTCGGCAACTTCCGACATCTGTTGAGATCCAGAGCTAATTGCTCTCTACATTTATATTATGGCTCACCAGCACACCGCTAATGGCAGGGGTTGTGATCGGAAAATCTCTACGGTGTACCCACTAATAGTATATAGCCTCAAATCAACAAAACACACAAATAACGCCAAATATCTGCCCCTAATTTACTCATATAGTTCAAACAACACAACTTGGAACAAATGATTTAGCAAATATATATTTCAAAAAAATACAGAATTGCACAGTTCTTAAAATAAAATAAAAATATCATAGCAGTTAGTGAGAGAGCCGCTGTTAAAAATAACCAAACAGGTGTGAAACAGGTTCATTTCCCACGGTTCCTGAAACGTGTTTATGTTTAGAATCGTGGTCCGGGTGTGATTAAACCCTCGCTCGGCTTAATGTGATTAAGCTGTAGAGCCACACGTACTCTAGTGCCTACATAATAAGGGCTTGTTCACACCCCTAAAAGGTTCATTAAAATGGATAAGGGTAACGCTATAGAAATGTCACATATCAATGTGCGTATATACTTAGTCGTAATATCTGAAAATGAATGTTCAATCAGAAGGGTCACAAAAACATCAAAACATAAGGAAAAAAAGCTTCCTATTCAGAGAATCTCAGAGCGGAAGTGTACGATAGGGAAAAACACTATTGATGCAATTTCATGCTTCAACGATCTGAAATAGATATCAACAATAATTACTTCCTTCAATACTGACATAAATGTTAATTACGAGGAAAGGTGAAATTTTTGTGACATAGAATTAGGGAGATTGAAACATCTCACTACGGTATCATCAACATCATCATCATAAACATACGCATCAAATAACCTGTACGCTTAGGAGCGTGGTGTGAAGCTGTAACAATATTTGACAATATAGAGATCTGTCTCATTACATTAGTAACGAAGACGCGTACTTCAAAAGAACCTTAGATTATACTAGAGCACGCTGACCATGCGGAAGGCGAGAATACGGAAGGTTGAAGTTTGGGCAAGTTTCACAAAGGTGGCAAGGTCTTAGTTCTTGCGACACTGTTTTTGTAGATACACATCAAAGTGAGAAGGACGAGTCACGCAAATAGACCCAATCTTCTAATCTATCTGATATTTTTTCAAATAAAATATTTGCTCTTCAAGATCCGTCTGTATCAGCGATCCAATTCCATTCGCAAAATATTATTGAATGTAGAGTACATTTCTTACGAAACACATCGTACATTGGATTGTTCGTAAAATCCGAAATAAAAATCAATAATCATTTATTCAGTTTAGGCCCTAATAAGGCGCTTATGAAGGTCTAAATTACCGGTGGTTCGGAAAAAAAAGCCACCTGAGAAGAAACTCAGAATGATACTGAAGAAACATCAAATAGGTTTCGATATTAATTTATTTGTAGAACAACCTTTGGACTATCCAGGATGAATAGTCATTTATTTAATAATTTAGTACACACAACAAAGTAAAAAACAAAATCACAAGAAGGAAATACATAGTACAAGGGCGCTGCTTATTTAAAAAAAAATCTCTTCCAGCAGACCCGCGAGAGGAAAAATTAAAAGAAATATCTAAAGAATAGCCGATGAAATCAATACAATATATTCAATAATGTTCTTAGTAACGCTGAAGCCAAATTATTGATCAGTGTTGATCTTGATACTTATGTGACCAGTTGGATAGTAAAAGTTAATATAAAATATTCCGATGTGAGTAACCGGCTCATGTGGTCAACGATCCACAATAATATTTAACCAACAAGTGATTCAACTGGAACAGTTAACGAGGAAAACTTACCTGTTTCCAACAATATGACAATTACTGACGTGCTTGTGGTCAGGACAAAATAGCATTTTGTCAACAACAGCTTCAAACTATTGCGCAGTAAAAAAATTACAACTATTAGTTTATTCTTTGCATATGATGTTTCTTTAGGGTTTTAGTACCAGCATATTCTCAGTTAGAGACGGTTGCAGCTGACAAATGTTGATCTTTTAAATATTATTTTGAATCCTACCCATCTTTACCAAAAAGGCGATGATAAATAAATATAATCACTTTCACTTCCTAGTTCGTTTAGACAAAGTTTTTACTTTAAGTACCGTCCACCACATCATTGTTATAGTTGATTACATAATCCTTGTCTGGCTTTAACACAACAACACATAAAAAAACCATGAATGGGTTTTCATAGGGCATGAATCAACTCGGCTGTTTGTAGACACGTCAGAATAGTGAAGTTTTGTTATCCGCGGGTTTATATTACTTACCTAATTCCTTCCTACAATCCTATGCCGACTCATTTTCATTAAAGATACTATATTACGCGTTATAGGACATGTTGTAAGTAGAGCTGACTTCCTACTTTTTGAAACTTGTACATAGGGTTTATTAGAAAGAATAAAAATCCTAATTCAATGGACCATGACCTCAAATGAAAGTAAAAGCGTGAGTAAAATGTATGGCCCCAAGTCCAGTTTACTTTCACAAGCAATCTAGACCTCCACAGCCAATAGTCACACACGATATAAGCTAAAGCTGAGCGGATACTTTGGAGCGGGGGATTTTAGGGGAGGCTCCTAAGATGACGCCCAAGCGGCCCAACTAGAAGTTTTCTAAGAGCATATATTATAGAGTACTTCAAGAAAGTAATTATAGTGTGGCAGATATTATAAAAGTAGCCAACGCATGTTGAATAGCGCTACTGTTAGAAGCATCAACAAGCTGCGGCATTAAGTAACCTATAGTAATCGATCTCGAATGCTTGTCTGTCACAATAGTGGTTTAAAAAACTGTTATTTTGGTGACGAAAAACATCGCGACCAATCTTTACCCCACCCTAAGATCATTCGTCGTAAAAGTGAGTTTCTGATTCCAACAGAAAGTCCGATATCCTTTACATGGAGTCTTTGGCACTCTGTTGGATAGACATGCGTCCAGCCGTGACATGCGACATAGGTATAGATCGATGTTACCGATGAGGAAACTAAAATCTTAATACTGTGCAAATATATAATTCCCAAGTCGACTTAATATTCTTAAATGGTTCACAAGTGGTGTGTGCAAACTACCGCTCCGCAATTATTTCTGTCGCAAACCCATCTGGGCATGCGTCACAGCGTTCTGACGTAATGTACCAAAAAATAAACGCACCAATTGTCAGCAGACAAACATACTGACACTTGACAATATTACTAAACGATATCCACCAACAGAACAGGTCAGCTTTCGTAAACAAGGAACAAGGATAGAATCCAACAGCGAATATAAAAAAACCAAAATTACTCATAATTGAATTGAACACGCAGATTGATTTATAGTTTTAAAGAAAATATGTTTACGAGGAAACTATTCAGCAAGTAGTGGTATTTTCTATCGTGGACTAAGAAGGTTTAATCCCGATATAAAAGCTTGCTCTAATTCACTCTAAAATAAAATTATGAACACGATTTGAATGAGCCTTACTGCATAATATAAGACAGACAACTCGAACAATGCCAAATGACTGTAACGTCACGAATTGTGATGATTTACACATTACAAAGCATACAATATTGAAAATACCTATTTGTCGTCGTATGCTATTGGATACATTAACAAATCACGCGCACTTTGGAAATAGAAATTCTTTACATATTTTGAACGTTTTATTCTTCTTATTTCAAATCAAATGATATAATTAATATCAGATTCGGTATTAAAACTAATTAATACTACTACTACTAATTACTCCCGTGAGAGGCATGCTGGAATATGTCTCGCTCAGAGAATCAGCATTGCTATCCAGCGTGGCAATGCTACCAACATTCTCGGCACGCTCCCGCATGATTCTGGTTTGAGCCAGATTTTTTATCTTTAAGTTGGTAGGTTAAGATTTGTTTTTTGTAAATAGATTAATAATTATCTAGTTCAATTTAATATATGTATTTTGGACTTCATATTGTATTAATTCATCGATAAAATAATTACTATACTGAATAACAGCAAAAAGAAATCAAACCAAACTACATAGTTACATATACAATTGAAATCATAAATAAACATCCACACAGATTGTGGCCTACATTTCTAGCTTCCTGAGAGTAACGAACAATCAAATAGTTTATCTGGGTTATCCTCACCATGTTAAGTTATGATGTTTTAACGGGATCGTACGCAGAGACAAATAGTTTATGATACAATAGATAACGGTTATCACTGTACTAACTAGCGTCAATAGACTATTTATAGAATAGTGATACAACAATTTTATATAACAACATTTAACGGGAATATATAGTTAGATAGTTATAAGAAAGACATAAAAGAGAAAACACAATGGAAGTATCGTAAAATCGTTATTACTTATATGATAGTAGGGTGTAGAGAAAACCTTCTCTTTTTCAAAACCAAATACCCATGGCAGTAGTCAGTTATAATAGTCACTTATCATCGCCCTAACATCTATTGTCTATCCGTATGTACAACATACAGTGAAAAGATCTAAAGGAATATTTTTATGATCATCATTTGGGTCTGCTTCAAGAGGGTTATTGCTTATCTGTTTAGCTAGTTGCTTAGTAGTCAAGTCACTTCTAATATAATTGAATACTGCACATCCTTATATTGTTTGAATGGGTGTGCTATTACTATAAGTAAAGTATGCAGGATCCGACTGAGGTCAGTGACCGGGGCAGCCGGGCCGTCTGCGCCGCTCCAGGGTACGCAACTGGTTCCGTGTTCCGTGTAACTGACTCCAAGATCCGTGTCAGTGTCGGCAATTCCTACGTTAATCTTAGCTACATCGTTTTAATTGAGTATACTCTCTCTAACTGTCTGTGGATTTCTTCAATGTTATAATTTGTTATAACTACCGTGGCAGGAGTCACTATTAGGATTTCAACGAAAATTATTGTTTCAATTTGATGGAATTCGAGTCTTGACACATGACGTGACGAGAAAATATGAGCGAATAGTTAATTTAGGTTCAAATTCAAATCAACGAAGCGAGAGTGTAGAAAATGCCTACCTACATTGAATCAATTTACAAAACCGAACAATTATGTAATTCGTAGAAACTAGTGTAATTGCGCATTCCTTTTATTTATTTATTAGAAAGAAAAAAAGAACATTTAGTAGTAATGGAACGTAAAATTTAAAGACACCAAATAACAATAAGTAAAGTACAAAATAAATCTATGGTTAAGTGGATTGGATCAATTCATCGGGTGGTGCAATACATTGTTGCAGTCAGTTAGACTGGTGGAGTTTTGGGTGTGGTATTAAATTAAGTGAATCTGTTTTTCTTGGTTACAGTCACATTAGTGTTGGTAAGCAAAGACCTGCAAATGACACTGAATACACAACGCTTCATTATGTATTCCTCGACGATGATCCGGCGACCTTTCCTTCCATTGCAAACATAGAACGGTATTTGTGGGAACTTAAATTGACTAAAATAATTGAATTATTAGAATAAATGTAAATTTCACATGAATAACAAATCCACCTGAAAACATCGTGATCGATGTCAGGTAAATAATTGGAACCGTTCAATTGTATGGGTTTCCTATTCCTATAGAGCAAATTATCTAAGTTCAACATTTTTATCAGTGATATATCGGTAGCGATACTGTTGGGAAAGCCTAGTGGACTTGTTTCCTGTAGTTTCGCAACAAATTAAACACCGAACTTCATGCCGGACTCTAATCATAGACCCAGTCTTCATAACGGTAAAAGCACTTTCCTTTTGAAGTGAAATTACATCATGATAAATCTGATTTGGAAATTACTCAAACATGAATTCTTATTTGCAAGATAAAATATCAAAAGCGCGTGTACTTCCAAGAACAGAAAAAGACTAATGATACTGTAGGTTTCATTTTAATAACAAACTCTTCTAGGGCTGCAGACAATATGGAAACAAGATGAATAAAACCAACAGATAATGAAACACTCTTGAGTGAAAAGTGAGTGATAGCCAGTGAAAACTTCACATGGAGACACAATCATAGACAACGCACATTGAATTATTCAAACTGAAATGACCGAGAGATAAGGATTCGTCCGTCCGTATGGAGAGGATGTCAATGTAGAAATGAATATATATATATATATATATATATATAAACATATTTAATATTACTTACTTTTATCGAAACATTTATCACCCATGTGCCACAGAAAATCTTGGAATCCAATTGTGGTGAGTTAAAGTACTCAACTTTCCCAAGACGTTTTTTATTTTATTTTATTCAAAGTTGGCCTAATTTTGTATAAGCTATTGCACTCATCTATAGTAGTGTTGTGTGGATTCTAATGGAATTTTATGGTTATTTTATTTTCGCTTTCACTGTCACTGTAGGTATTTGTGGTGAACTGCAATTTTATTTTTTTCTGAATTCATTTAATTTATTAATAAATTTAAAATTATTATAATAGCATAATATGTTAACATCTTGTGTCAGTGTGTCATTACCGTGATTTAAAATGTTTAGTTCGAAGTCCTTTCGTTCCCAGCACGTCATGTTTAGTTTAGTTGTACAGTATTTTACACAAGTGTTTTACCAAAAACTACAAAGATATCTAGCATTCGTACATTCGGTCCACTTAAACTGTTTACAAAAGTATCTCAGTTAAGCTAATCAATGTAATGTGTATAAAGTAGAATGCACTATCTTTGTATGTCATACTGATTACGGAAATTGAGAGAGAAAAATAATAGAATGAAAAGAGATGCAGAAACGACAAGCTTCTAAAGTGTTATACATCACCTGGTTGTGTAATGTGTTATAGGTAATTTAGTTTCGATAGCTAACCTATACTATACTATACCTAAGCTATAGTGAACACGAGACGATGTGTGGTTAGTATTAAGACAAGGATAACATAGACAAATATACAGCATACAACCCATACAACCTGTAGATGACACACAGACTTGTAAATATAATATCCGAAAATAAAATCATCCGATCATAAAAATCATTGATTCATATCTAAGAGACGCCGAAATGTAATGAACATAACTGAATTAACATTGAGTTCAATAAATACATTGAACACGTTCCTAGAGTTTACTCTTTGTTGGAATCTTTAACAAATAGACTGAAAAATAATAAATGAACAGTGCTGATGCAAAATAAATGCTAAGTGACAGTAAACCAGTTGCATTGCAACGTTCAACATGTAATATTATTACCGGCTGGCGCGGAATCATTCGGGCAAACAACATCAAACGATGAGCAATGAGGCGAGCCTTTAATTAATAAGTTTGATTTGTAGCCGTGAGCGCTGGCATCACGTAACTCGCGACATTATCAGGCGAGGAAAATGATAACAGAACTAATGTGGACACGCCGGGCACACACACAGACAGAGCCGGCTGTACTCACTAACGCAGGCCGCCACGCACACACGCGCATGCGACCAAAATAGCAACACCGATAGCGCAAACACACCAACACACGCCCACACGCTGTACGTGAACTGTAATAAAAACATACATACACACTGCGCTATGAATAAGACAAATTGAAATGGAATCGTACAAGCGAACTGATTATAGAGTTCAGTTAACAAGCCAACAAGTCGAGATGTATAAACTTAAAAGACAACAGAACTCAACATTTTTCATTAGAGAAAGTTTAACTCTGATCCAACTTCGAGCCTATTTGCTCGCATCAGTTGTAAAAACTAGATCCATAGTGAACGCAGTGGCTACTAAGAATGGGACCTCTGTGAAACGCGCACACAAGGACCGGATCAGTCCAGTTCCAATTGTAGGAGCACAGGCCACAGCCTGCAATGAAATGGTGCAACAAGTCGAAGAATGTGGATCAACCACGGCGGAATGTCAAAGCGGACTCACCTAAATTTATGACATACATGGCCTGCGAGCGCTCGAGCCTCCTCGCGTGCTCTACGGCCTGGTACAGTCCGCCGGAATCCACTTTTAAGCACTATAAAACTGATTCACAAACAGGATCCACTGCGTCAAACGCAAACATCTTATGTTGGCACTGGCACTGCCGCTGAACGGCGCGGAACAAACTGTGGTGACACTCGATGGCGCGGCAGTTGAGCTCGGATCGCGATCGGACACTGACTGAGCAGAGCAGCGAGCACCGAGCAGCGAGCAGTGAGCGGCACGCTACGAGTTGTGTGTGCGCGATGACGCGGCGTACGCGCACGCTCAGCCGCAGCGCCAGCGCACTCTATCAACTCTCCTCTGAGTTAAGACGTCTTAAACTTGGCAATCGTTAACAAAAACCTGCTCACTATATAAAAAATACCACTCACTAAGAACTGCAATTTTCTCAGAATTAGCTACCGCCGAAAATCAAGAAAATTCAGAGAAACAATAAGCTATGACAGTGATGAAAATGCTGCCAAGCTCTTTGCTAACACAAATATTAAGCTAAAGTCATGAAACTAAATTATAACAATATTAACGAACACAAAACAGTACAAACGGACAACATTACGGTGATATCGTGGTACGCTGAGTACGCTGCTGTGACGCATGACGCATGCGGTGGCTACTATGAACTGTTGTTGCCTTAACGTTGCACTGACATATTTATAA
The DNA here is from genome assembly GCA_951449985.1 of Falcaria lacertinaria. Taxonomy (NCBI): domain Eukaryota; kingdom Metazoa; phylum Arthropoda; class Insecta; order Lepidoptera; family Drepanidae; genus Falcaria; species Falcaria lacertinaria. Next base: position 340,069 of record OX602121.1, read on the forward strand.
ACGTCACATAAATATGTCCCCTTCACTCATTGACTATAACAGGTCATATTATGAGACAATAAATTGAATGAATGTAAAAGAAACAAAAGAAGTGTGCACTGTGCAAGTCAGGAGCGAAATGGCGCTCTATGAAATATCTCTGAGTACCCCGTCGTGAGAGATTTGGCGTGATGATGATATGTATGTATATAACAATAATTGGTAAACACTACAATGTGTAAAAACACAAAAACTGAAAGAGAAATAATTTTGCAAAAGGAAACGTGATTATGAACACGAGGCTACAAACAAAGACAAACAAGGCTCCGACAGGAAAATAGAGATCAAAAACAACTTCATAAAAATTTAACTACGAACAGAGGAATTGCTTTTAGCAGACCGGTTTCCTAAACCGATATTATTCCTTGAAGCGGATATTGATCAACAGCCTCTGTTAAACCATAATTCAACTACACTGTGCTGAATGTACGCCTTAATAAAAAGTGACTTGCAAATACAATTCGTATATATACATGGAGCTCAATTAAAATTTGGTGATATAATAAAAGCAACGTAACGAAAATCAATGAAGACAAGGATATAGGTATTAAATTAATAACGATCAACGATTGAGCTTAAGATATTGTTACTATTTTTTTATACCACTAATGTGGCACACAAGCATACGGCCCACCTGATGGTAAGCAGTCACCGTAGCCTATAGCCGCTAGCAATACCAGGGGTATCACTTACGGGGTGCCAACCATGTTGTTGATGAGAACTCACTGTGTTAGCAGCATTACTACTAGCCCAGCGTATCCTCGTGGAGCACTGGCAACCTTACTTACCGCAGAAACACAGCACTACATCAAGTAGTGTTATTTCACTGCGGTCTTCTGTAAGGCGGAGGTACAGTCCCCAATCGGGCGGCTCCAATTTAAATGGGATAACCCACGGGAAATCCCAAATCGCCCTACATCTCTTTCAGTCGTCTTTTACTACGTCTCAAAATGTTTATTACTCATTTGAATTTAAAATTCAGAAACTATGAACAAGAAAGAATAAGAATAAGCACGCTTCCTGACCGCTAGCAAGTCTGCTCAGGAATCAGGATTTCGGCCATGTCGCGTGACGCAGTAATGACATCGTTCGCTCCTGATCGCACAACCGATTACCACTTTTATTTACATATTCTGATTTATGAAGCCCATTATATATCACGCAGTCATGTTATACGCAAAACATCATCGCTCCAATTTTATGCTCAAAGGTTACCCTGCTAATTGACAGTTTAATTAAGATAAATATTATAGGCGGAAATGTTAAAAATAAACTGACTAATGAATTTTATATCCTTATAGGAGGCCCCATACAGTTGTTTGTTTGACCTGCTACGTACCGTATGTCGTTAATTAAATTTGAAACAATGGTACGTTAAAACTAAAATGTTCCTCTTCCTGTGACAACTTCACAGGAAAGCATATAAATTCAATTAGGAAGAAGGATAAACATAAAAAAAACAAATCAGTAGCGAAGAAAGTAAATTAACTTATTTCGTAATATACCAAAGCCAAGAAAGATGTAATACGTTTGACAGTTGACACAGACGACCTCGGCTTCGAAATGACAAAACCACGATAAATTCTGAATGAAACACAAAATTCACATCGTCCGTCGTCGTCTCAATATGACTAACATAAACGTATAAAAATAAATTCGTAACCCGAGAATTCGACAATTACACTAAAACTTCCTGATAAATATAATATTCAGAACTTTATTCTTCAGTTTAAATAAAATAGACCTACTGATAATGTCTTAATTGTTGAGGAGGGCCTTTGAAATATTCACCTTCGTAGCCTGTTTATGGATAAGGAGAGAGATGGAGTAGTTTTTCTTTTGACTACTCTCTGAGCTATAATTTACCGTCATTTTAGTGAATTTGAATTAAAATTTACCAGGAAGTCGGTTGAAGTTTATAAGCATCCAAGTCTAGAATTGACTACCTGTTTCTTCATCTGTACCCTTACCTATTGATACATGATGTGTCATTTCAGATATGGCCATTCAGACAATACTATAGGCTGAGAGTGGATAATATACTACGTACAACTATAAGCTTAGTGAGACCTAAGAGTAAATATTAGGATAAGCAGTGAAGTTAATATGATAATGACTGCGGCGATATTTAGAGATGTGATGTGGAGAGCGGCGACATGCGCGGGCGCCGGTGGGTGATCAACCTTGTCTAGACTCGAAACTGACTAATCCTTAACTCCTATTTATGTAACAGTCTCATTGTTAGGACGAACACTCACTAGATTATTAATTTATTTCTTAAAATTTGTTCCAATGACTGCAGTAACAAACATTTCTCGATTGAAAGAGCTTAGGAACAAATTATTGACATCACATCTCATGTTACTATTGGTAAAAAAGAACCGATTGCAATTGCAATAAATATCACATAGGTAACTACAATCATGGGAAGAGCTTAAATTGCTTGCCCCTACATCTAGCTTTGTAAAACAACGTGACCAAAATTCGATTATAAGTATATGGGCGTGAACTTAGAGAATCTCTAGTTTAGATTTAATTTAAGTACACGTTCGTTTGGATGTTCTCACACACCTGACAATGGTGCCAATTCTGTTGTTCAAAATTATTAAACTTAACTAATTTGACAGGTCTAAAAATATTGCCATCCTTATTTAACCCCGCACATGAGAAAGGGATAGCAAGACTTTTAGACCTGTCAAATTAGTTAAGTTTAGTCTGCTCAAGCGATTGGTTGAATTCAGAGTCAACGGAACTATTTACATCGGACCTCCGCTGAAACGAATTCCAACAAAATCTGCGCACTTACTGAAACGAATTATAATACGATGGTCCACTTGGCTCTTGTGTAACATTTGTTAGTTGTTTATCTACATTAATTTTATTATTTGCTTTGAAATCTTCATCACCTGATTCACTTATTCCTCACGTTTGTACATTAAATATCTCATCGACATAAAAAAAATCATGATTTTAATTTATCAAATCATGAATTTTTTTATGCCGTTCAATTGGCAAATACGCATGCGGCCCGTAGCGTAGCCGATGAAAACTTGCAACACCCGGGTGTAACTCGCGCGTTGCCAACCCGGCAACATTATTACATCCTTCTTGAAGAACCTCATGTTGTGCTTTCTTTGGGAGAACCACGCGTTACATTCGATCTACAACTTAATGAAAATGTGAAGGAGTGCCTCTGACCTCGATCGCTTCAGACATTGTACCTGGGACCGTTTATTTGAAGGATCACAATGTTTTATCTACATCGGATATTCGCCTTCGATACATACAGAATGGTACGAATTGAAAAGTTGTAAATTCTAGTTATGTATCTTAATCCTGGGCAAGATAAGATTCATTTTGTATTATCTTTATAATGGATACAATTACCGACCTTACACGATGATCCTGACCTGTCAATAGCAATTGGTTCGAGTTACTAGGTTTGTCTTAAATTTAAATATTATTATTATATTTTAGGATTTCGCCCAAGAAAGGTAATCGAAGAAACGCTCTATTTATCTGACTTCAAAAGGAGGAGGTTCTATGTTCGTCTGACTGTTTGTATTTTTCTAATTACATGGTCTCTCTCTAGTCTGTAACCTTCTTTAATAAGAGCCCCTATTGCCCATTAGGTATTATTAATTTATAAATTATTATAATTAATAACAACAATGTACATAATGACAAACGCATTCCTTCCAGTTGTATGCATTTTAATTCATAATATATAATCTAATCACACCCAAACATACATTATTTATCTTATCACATTATCGGATTAGAGTTGATCTCTATGTGACTACATACATACCTATACGATAACACAATATAGCAACATTGCCAACTACATAGTAACACCGCGGAAAAATATCCTAATCTAAGAAGAATGTTACCAGTTACCAATTACCAAAGAACTAATAATATATTTAGTTTTCATTCATGGTAAACACGTAAATTTCGAGCGCAAGAAGAAGAGAACAGAGTTGAAGCACTTCAGATTTTTTCTAGTTACTTATAATTATGCCGAGTTTTTTTATAATGATCTTTAGTGTGTATATTTGGTGTAATTATGTGCAGTAAAGTTTCATTAAGTAACTGATTGATAGGAACATTGGAAATAATGCTGTGATAATCTTTGAGTGAAGTGAAATTATTGAAATCATTAATTCGGTCCTCCGTCCTGTGATAATCACAATCATACTATTCGTGCTATCGTATCCAAAATCGGCCATTTATCAGTCATTTTCTCGAGACAATTTGTCATTTTTGCCACCGTTTTCAATGCCCACAAGTGGGCCATTTGTCTCAATTCAAGAAGCTTTCAATACAAACTAATTTAATCTTTACCAAACCCCTGATAGATTGACTCAGCTTTAACTACGCACTGGTTTATTTTCAAACATCGAGATGATTATATCATAGTACTAAAACCATTAAACCTAAGTCTATGAGTAAAACACTGTTTAAATATAAAGGGTGACACGTGCGTCCGCAGCGACGGCGCCGCACACCCATCTTACTCACGTCCTCGAACACGCATAAACAAGACCGTCGGGTCCTCGTCGCCGGCGGCGCCCGTCGACAGCACCGACACCGTGTTTGATCGGTGATAATAATGCTAAATATTACACTCACAGGTATTGTGATTTCATTGAAGATTACATAAAGGGACCGCGATACTTACATCAAAATATTGTCTTGTCTTGTTATTTCATTAGCACACAGGTGGCTGACAAAAATGTTGATGAAGTTATCATTAGTAAGTATCTTCGCGTCACTAGAATTATATCTCGCGTTCCAGAATTTATGTTGAGAATCGCTCTAGTAGCAGTAGAGCCAAAAGAGTTCGAGTAGGAGTAGAGGTCACATCCAGGACCGGGCGTTTTATGGAGCCTTAAAATCACCAGTTTAACCGTTCAACTGCTAAACATCTAATTCAACAGTTAATCCTATATCTCTCGCGGAAAGCGCGAAAAACACTCACAATAATTATGAAGACATTGACGGAAATCTGTGTGCTTTGACTTCGCTTTTAAAATCCTCTTCGCGCAGCTTAATCTCAACCATTAAATGTTAATCAGTGGGTATGTTTACATGTTGCGTCACCGATGCGATGGCGCGGGCGCCACGATCTGGTGATCTATTTCAGCAGGTGACACGGCGACCAGCCAGTGACTCACTGCCCTGGGAAATCCCGAGGCGTAGACGGGCTCAGCTGAGTGCGTCAAGCGCGCCCCAAATATACCGTGGTAAGGCGTCAAACAGACACGGAAGGCGGTCGGTCGGTACACCTGTCACCATCTATTATATTATTTGTAACGCGTTAAAGCAAGTTCCGAAACTGGTAAATGCATATTACCCCCCACACACGAGGATATAGAACAAGTATACAAGTGTTCGCCAGCCAGTATTCGATGAAAGCTTTGATTTGTATGAATTTCAAATTGGCACATAAATTGCCAAGGTAGCTAATACTAGTGCATTAGCTACCTTCTGTGATTATTCTGAGGATTTAACCGAAAAACACTAATTAAAAAATTCCAAGCTTTTTTTTTGATTCGCCGGCCTTGGACAAAGAGTTTTGCGCCTTCTCATCATGCATGTTTACTGCAACTGTACGTTCATCATACTGTCTGTATGTCATGTCATAAAGAGTTGTTGTCATAAAGAGATGAGCGTTACCATTTCAAGTCCGATGGTAGCATGACAGATTCCTAAATTATCACAATTAAAAGCACTTATTAAATATAATCTGGTTATATTGGTTACTGTAACCTTTAAGCATATTAATATACTGAAGTGAATTCTACGTATCTAAGAAGAAGTAAAGCAAATCTGGTGAGATACATTCGTTACATATAAAATCTTTAATTAATATATTCTTAATATTATGAGACTCTAATTCAATTTGAAATAAAAATAATGTTTTCAATGCCCGTGAGTTAATGTTAATATTTCTTTGAAAATCGTTTGTAGCGCAGTGGTTTTAGCAATAATGAGTAAGGTTGTTGACATCCATTGTCATTGGTTTCGATAATGTTAATAGAACTGCGTCATAACGTGACGTAACTCGCGTGATGTGATGTACGACGCTACAGCCTCAGAGTAGATAGTATATATACTACGTACAACTACAGCCTTCAGTGCTCTCATTAAATCTTAACAGGTATTAACTGTGACGCATATCGACACGCAGCTTTAACGGTTAATAGCCGTTATCAACCTCACGTGTTAATTGAACATACAAATTAACCAACGCATTTCATTTACTACGAATTTCTTCCACTTTCTAGAAATGGTTCAAGCCGTGGTTGTAACGCGGTGCGTGCTAACCGTGGGTGTCACGCTAAGACTGTCACGCAAGCGTCCCGCAGCGAACAACTCACCGACGCAATGACGTCACCGACCTTTTCAAGGCTCAAGGGAAAAAGGGCTTGTTCCAGTTGATGACGTCAGCTCTACAAATAACACGACATAATAATCCTGAGTTGTTTTTAATCCGCATCTGCATCCGATTGACAAACGAGAAAATAATTATTGATAGATACCAAATACCAAAAACATACATTAATTTTAACACCTGAATCTAGATAGCTTTGATATTGATGAGAACCCAAATTTGTTTGAAGTTGTTGATGATATAATATTGAGAAAAAGTTAAATAGCCCATTCTAAACATCTGAAACGATTACGCATCCCAAAAGTCACAGTAGAAAGCAACGTTAAAGTGGAGACAATAAAACATTAACAGTTGGAACGAGCTATCATGCTATTATTGTATGTTTAGTCGTTTAAGCTAAAGATGCCGGCAAGAGCGATGGTTGGTCCATTCGTGAAATGTCAAGTATTATGAAACAAGCCTTAAAGTAGGTCGGAGGCACTCACGCCATCTTAACCAAACAACAACAACGGTAAAACTCATTTAAAAATAACTTGTTTTGCTTACAAATATGAAAATGGGTAACTTAAAATTTACTCAGATAAGAGAGCGTTCAGGTGTTGCTACAATAAAGCCCTTTTAACTAACTAAACTATAAAAGCCCCTAACTAAACTATACATCCGATTTTGATGAATAAGGTTACAATCGATTCGTTATTATGGCCTGGGTAACATAGGCTACATTTTAACCGACTTCAAGCATAGGAGGAGTCGAATTTACCTTGCAGGTAAACCCTACCATTTTAACCGATTTCATTCCATTTGTTTTGCGCGAGTTCAATTTATTTTTTCCGTCGGGTTACAGTTTATCAATATTTTTATGACTTTACATGATGAAGAATGGCCGTACATAAAATCGCATCACAGATTTAAAAAAATAATGAAGATGGCGATGCTGTAAAATAAGATAATTTTAAAATAGGAGTATGGTCACGTGTGATATTACGTCGATTCCAAATGACCATATTATTTGTCTCAAAAATAACACCAATAATGTATCTTTCAACCACTAATCTGGCAAAGATGCTCACAAGTCAAATACTTTTCGAATTAAATCATTTGTAAAACCCATTCTTCGATACATTACGGTGATAATGTCATCACGTCGATAACTCCATCAGATATAGTAATGACATGAATGACACTAAATAAATGTCCGTTTACATAATAATGTCTCTATTAGACAAAGTTTTCAGAACCAATATTTATCTCCAGTTTGGCAAAAACAAGCCCAACTAATAGTTACAACGGGGCCGCGCGGCCGCAGTGTTTGTTTGCGGTAGAACTATTTTAATTAGTGGAACTTTTGAGTCGTTGCGTCGTCGATAGCTCAATAGGTACCCACTTTAATCGACTGCTTTATTACATAAAGTAAGTCAGGACATGGGAAACCAATTCTTGTAATCCTCCATAAATTAAAGCATAGTTCGCCAAAACTACCGATGGAATGCTAGGAAGTTAGGAACCCTGGTATGTTGGGATGCAGACATCTACCTGAAACACATAAATACGGTGATAATACCTTTAGCGGCTACAGCTGGGGGGTTGACAGACATCTCTACGAGTACCAGTCCACGCTTCACTACCAGTCACACAAAACAAACTCTCTCACTTTCTATCCATTGTCCAGTCGAATCAACAATACGTGTGAATCGTGGAATCCAATTAATGTAGCGCTAATAGTCAAACCGCGCACATTTAGCCGCAAGAGTGTTCCAGTGGTGGTACATTGATAACATGTCATAAGAGTTGTAAACATACATCAAGAGATATGTTTGACAACAGCCGAGGTCCCAGAAGGCAGGTGCCGAGGCGCGCGCTCCCCGCGGATGCCCGAGTGGAACTGCCGCCGAGTGCCGAGGGCGCGGTGGCAGCAACCACAGCCTCCAACCAATAACAATTATGTAAGGAGGGTAGGTGCTATTTTTAGCTCGAAGGCGCATACATAACCGGTTGGAAGCATTGCAAAGTACATCAGTATAAATAGCCAAAGGACGGGTGCAGTGCGAGCCGTTCTGTATTTGCAACGTTTCTATTTGTGGAACTCCTAATGTTGTTTCGCAAGTAACAAGTTTAATGTTCCCGTTCGCAGTACTTATGGCTGGTTGTTTGTACTAGATCACAGTTCAGTGCCGCCTCTTTGCGGTGTTCTTGAAGCTATCCGTTGTTAACGATCACGGAGGTTTTTTCGAGAATGTGAGCCCGAAAGGATATGTTTTCACGATGAGTAATAGAGTTCAGAGACGAAGATAAATGGAGCCAGCTCGTTGAACTGAAAGTGTGATATTCATACTTTTAACTGACAACCAAAATATTTCCATGCGATAACTATAAACCAACATTAGCAGCAATGTAACCTCATATACATTTCATAGATCTTTATAAAGCTCTCGTTAATGACACAGTGGATAATCTAACGAAAGCTTGACAAACCACAAGAACACCGTACAGATTAATGATAAATGGTTCATAGTCTAGACTCCATGTTCCGTGGCCACCATATACAATTTAAAGACGATGACAATCAGGATAACAAATTTACCAAATATAAAAATTGGGTAGTGAGAAAATTGGGCAAAGCACTTGCCTCGGTGCAACCCTGAACCCCCAACCCCCAACCTCCCTAAAGGGCGATCCATCATAATCTAGTTGAGATCGAGTGCCCCTATTAAGTGACACAGATTACATACTAACGTGACCCGTACAGCTAGCAATCATGCTAGTAGAAAAAAGCTAACTTACCATGAGCTGGAAATTGGTCACGCGTCGTCCATAAAGCACACTTATTGTGAGCTGTAAAAATATACGAAGGCGTATGACAGAAAATACATAAACAATTGAGTTCCTGAAAAGATTTGCTAAAGATAACAAGGTCTTCGACACGTTCAAATTACTAGATAATTAGACATGACTTATGAGGTTAGTAATATAGATAATGATACTGAACATCCAACCAGATAATAATTACAAAGATTATGAAATGAAAGAAAGATCGAAAATGAAATAGCAGATGTAACACTTGGATATCAAAAATTACGTCAGTTATTATCCCCGATGGTTTCGCATGGTGGTTGCTATTAGATAATTTAATCCTTGATACAAGCAAGAATACTTAATTATACAACAATAGTCATATATTACTAATTAAATGTATTCACAAAAACATCTTAAAGAAGAAATTATAATGTCATTTTAAGTTATAAGTTTAGTCAGAATTTTTCATTACAAAGTTTGGATGAAAATTTGGTAGGCCAAACAAAAAACCCACACTTGCCATCTCCGTCATAAAAACTGTCAAGGGTTAGAAATTCTTTCAACGTTTCATCTAGAAAATATTCCTTGCTCTGACACAAAAAGCAATTTTGCAATACTTGATGCAGTGTGAAAGGCTTTAACTTTGAGCCGGAAAATATCGTAACTTTGCTGGAATTTCCCGGGGCGGGAGCTTATTCCAGTCTCGAGGCGGCCGGCCTTGGAAATTCCCGGCGAACACACCCCGCTGTAATCCGCGATGTTTACAATTCCACGTGTTTTATTGTACAAGTTAGTGTGATAAACAACAGGATTTATGGGAATGTTAATATTTCACTTTACTGTGGCTGTGGATAATATGGTCTATTCCCACTAGATTAGAGCTAAGATGTGGATAATATTGCTTTGTATTTGCTAGCGAGTAAGAGATTTGTCTATTTCGGGACGATGGTCAATTAGGTCCAAGAAGTGGTAGGTATAACGAGAACCAAACGTAAAAGGGACGAAAAAGCAACACACTTTGCTAAGAAACCATCGTAAGCCCCAGTTAATTCATGTTAACACAACGACAATGGCATTAATCAAACTCAGGGTACACAAATCATGTAACCGCCAAATGACAACTATAACCTTAAACTTGGTTATCAAGGGTAGATAGGAACGGCAGCTTAAAAGTAACCCTCTACGAAGGGAAAAGAGTGCATTTTGTTTAAGATACACAATTCAGAGGATCAACGGGCGGGGTAATTGTTTTACTGGCTTTAATTAAACTTAATTGTATGTTGATGGTAGTTTATTTTGTCTGGAACGTTATGTTAGAAGCACCGAAGCACTATTCAATGTAATTAGAGATTAATGTGAGTGCATGACATTTGCGTTAGCTCTGCTCTATTTTATTTAGTTACGTAGGTATTTCAGAATTTTTGTTATGAGTGTATAATAAAGGTTTTCTGGGCCGTGAGAAAATATCTATGCGGTTGTTAGTGGTCTATCAGAAGCCGAAAGTTTAACAGCTGGTTTAAGCTAGGTAACCGATTTACCCTATAAAATGGGATGCGAAGGTCAGATGGCAGCCGCTTTGTCGCAATCCGGTAACCAGCCACGTCGGGCTAGATCCAAACATGACAGTGTTTGTGATAAGGCCAGGGATGATGGAGATGATATTGATATCGCCTCATGATCATAATCAATGATCTGACGTACCTACCAAGGGACGATAGAAAGTTCATACGTTCTACTATTTCTTCATATAAATACGATTAACATCGCTTTAGAACATGAAATTTTATTTGTTCCTTTGCAGGAACTACATAGACACATAAAGTTTCTTTAGTTCCTTTAGCACCTTTTTAGTGAAGGAACTGGTGGGACCAAGAATTGACAGACAAACATACTGAGGTATCAGTATCTAAAGTACAATGACTTTGACTTTTATCTAGAATTCCCAGTAAGTCTCAGCTACGGTCATATTGTAATAAGAAATTCCGTGGAAACATAGTAATAAGCCGTGTCGAGTAATGAGGACTGAGGAGTATAGTACACCTTCTTGGAAGCGAAACGATATCTCAGTACAAAAGACTGTTACTATGTGTCTGTCTGTACGGGTGGGTTCACAAGCGGTAGCGGTTTCTATTGGCGGCTGCAATAGCAGAGCTCTCTCACGTGTGGTCAAAATCATTTTGAAGAATAAATGTGCTGCAGCACGGCGTATCCTCAATGTCTAGTAACCTTACTCACCGCAGAAGACAACACTACACACGCAGGCGCAGGAGTCATTTCATTTGGTTGCAATGTGGGGTGGAGGACTCAAACATTGGACCAATACTTCAATAAAAAAATTGCATAGGTACAGTGATTATACACGCCATGACCTAAAAACTCTTTTTTAATTAAATTAAATGACTCCTGCGCCTGGTAGGGCGAATTGGGCTCTCCTGTGGGTTTTCCCATTAATATTGGAGCCGATCGACTGGGGACTGTACCTCCACCTTACAGAAGACCGCAATAAGGTTGCCAGTGCTCCACGGACATACACTAGGCTAGTAGTAATGCTGCTAGCACAGTGACTCCTCATCAACAATAGAGTTGGCCAGTCGTTAGTGATATCCCTGGTACTGCTAAAAGTTATAGGCTACGGTAACTGCTTCCTCATGTGGACCGTATGCTTGTGTGTCAGTGGTATAAAAAAAACATGATCAGCCACGCTATTCGTTCGTTAATAAAAGCTTAGACTAAGTTCAAGGCTCGCGGATTATGAAAACAACAGTGTTTACGTACCGGAGGGCCGGAGGGCACTCGCCGAGAACAATTTACGGTATAATTTAATATATTATTTGGATAAAAGGGAATCGAACTTGTTTTGGTACCTATTGTTATTCCAGGCAAGGCAATATTTATGATTGAAAGTATCTGTGGCTGGGCCTTCTCTTTAATCTATCTAGGGTTGGCATTTTTACACTTTCTCAGCTACTAAGTTGGAAAAAGCATACGACCTGCCTGATGCAAATCTCTTCGCAACTCTCGTGAAGAAACCCAAGTTCGTACTCCGTTAGTAAAACCACGCCGGGGAACTCATTCCATAAGCAGAGTGCCCCGGGAAAAAACTGCAAAGTTCTATACCATATTTGTTACGGTTAAAAAAATCAGTTTGTTGTACATATAGCTGCCAATTCAATTTTTTTGTAAAATTGGTTGGAAACGCAAATTAAACTCGCATAGATTAAACATCTGCTATCTGGTATCCAGTGTGATCGCGATCATCTAGCTAGTGGATGATGAAGACTCATCATTCTGCCCTTATACCATATTATTTTTGGTCGGCGCAATATGGTTCTCTCTTCCATCCCTCTCTATCAGCCGTCATCTCTGTATTCACTTCCCTTCTGGCCATGTCTTCTTTCACACAATCCATCCATCTTTTCTTAGGTCTACCTCGACCCTAGTACCAATCCACATTCATACATAAAACCTTTCTTACCACGTCATCTTCGTTCCTCTGCTTAACATGCTCATACCATGACAAACACTTGCTCCTCATCTTTTCTGCATGAAGACTATAATCCAGATTTTGGAGTTGTACGTGGCCCCGCGCTAGTTTATCACCGCCCATTACCCGGGCGACACGGCTGCCGCATTATTGCTCTAATCCATCACCGGGAGAGCGGGCTCCTCAGACCTCATCCCGGGCCGACGCCCGCCCCCCCGGGCCCCCCGAAGCCCGGCTACGTAGGCGTATGTTGACAAACCTTGTTGCTAAGTCTATTTCGAGCGGGTCCCGGCCCCGCCCAGCTCCCGCCCCTAATGCGCCCTTGACCTTCCCGTATCCAAACAACCGCAGTCACAACACATCGACAATCATTTGTTTTTGTTCTTTGATTTGTTTTATGTTATTGCTATTTCATACATTAGAGGAGAGAGGGTACTAATGAAGGTTTACTATTAATTAGACCAGGTTCGGAAAAAATGCCACCTGAGAAATACCGGCGGCAAACTCAGTGCTCTGTCTTTTTACAAGCTTCTATTTACTGTAATCTGTCTGATGTGTGTGTATGTGTGCGTGAAAGTGTGTATTATATCTTGCAATTTAAATGTCATCCACTTCCCAGTGTCCGCTTGAGCTGTAATTTGGCACACACTTTTGGTTTCCGTGTATAATTTCCTAAAAGCCACCGTTTTTAATCAAATATGAAACGTCACAAAATGGAGATTTATCATGTCCACAATAACCCCGATAATATTGGATATCAAATGGAAGGGCTTTACGAGCGAAATAAAGTAAGTAAAGTGACGTCATTCTAAATCTAATATGGCAGCCGCCGCACGATGGCGATCTACAACCCTATAATATGGGTATTAACAATCATGATTATGATACAACTTTTTAATAATCATGGTTATAAAAACCCTCTTAAAATATTCAATATCGGGTAATAAAACCAAACATCTCCTCTCATCGGGAGCTTTCCGATCCCTCACGATGTTTCCAGAAAATTTCCACTAAGCTCCGTCACTTAGTAACGAAAGAGATCTGTTGCCAAGCGATCTCACAAAGGCTTTCATGTACTAGCCACATTGTTCTAGCAAGTTCCTTTCGTTAGGGGTTCAAGTCGTATGTAAAGTAAGTGAAACATAAATTATAATTAGATACTACTCACATTACTACATAATACATTACATAGTATAAAGCAAAGTCGTTTCCCGCTGTCTGTCTGTACCTATGTATGCTTAGATCTTTAAAACTACGCAACGGATTTTGATGCAGTTTTTAAAAAAAGATAGAGTGATTCAAGAGGAACGTTTATATGTATAATTCATTTGTATTTTGTAGCTGGTTTTATGTATGAATGTGGACGGGTACAGGGGTCGAGGTAGACCTAAGAAATGATGGATGAATTATGTGTAAGATGACATGGCCAGAAAGGAAGTGAATACAGAGATGACGGCTGATAGAGAAGGACGGAAGAGAAATACATATTGCGCCGACCCCAAATAATATGGGATAAGGGCAGGAGAATGATGAGGTATTTAACTTATACGGCTGACGCTGGCCGTGCGAAGCCGGGCGGTATGACTTACTGAAAATTATAATTGAGTTCTGATAACTTTAAACGAGTGATTTTAATGATCACTAATAGCATATCCATATGCAGCCATAACATTCCTGTTTGTTAATAATAATAATAATGTTTGAACACTATCACACAGCGCCATCTGGCCCCAAACTAAGCAAAGTTTGTACTATGGGAACCAGTAGCTGATACAATACTTATATACTTTTTTTTTTTTGTTTTTTCGTAAATACATACTTATAATACATACCAAATGCCCAGACGCAAGACAAACATATTTGTCACATAAATGTTTGCCCCGGCGGGAATTGAACCCTCGACCTCTAGCGTCAGGTGTACTAACCACTAGACCAGCGGTCTCGTCAGTTGTTAGGCGTATTATTACGAAACAGCAATTCGAGAGCTTTATATACATATAATAACTTGAGAAATATGTTATTCGGTAGAGTTATCACCAAATTCGTTCGGTAAAACTGCATCGGCAACGCGTGATTGATACCTCTGGCGTTGCAAGCGTCCATAGGCGACGGTAACCGCTTACCATCAGGCGGGCCGTATACTTTGCCACCTTAGTGGTATAAAAAGCCTTATTAGAATAGCCGGCATAAAACGCTGTCCTCAGTCCTTTTACATATTGTAATTAGTAGACGAGGAACATTTCGTAATACAAGGCATACAAATTAACACGTATACCTATGGTGGTTGGTACACGTCATAAATTTAATTAAACACGTTAATGCTAATTTCGTTTAATTAAACAGCTCTAGAATTTTTATTACCATAATTAATGGTGCATTATTTTTTTATTGTTTAAATTTGAATATTTTAAGCCTATGAAGATTTCTAATCTCTTATTTTGTCGCTCCGAGGATGTATTACATTACACAATAATTTGATAATAAACAAATAAATATACAGCTCGTGGTGTGACTAATCACTGCACTTAAGTCTTAAGAAAAATTCATCCGTACAGACCTATGGGATTCGAACTTGCTCCATACCTCACGGTCACCAAGGCTCTCTCAATAATTGTAATCAAAATTGTATTACTACATATATCCATCTAGATTCTAGAGTATTCTAGAGCTTACATAAGGAGATTTTTTACAAACTTACAGCATATAGTAAAATCAGCCTTACGAAACCGGCATACCTTTCTAAATCTAGTATCTTTTTTTTATGTTTACACAGAGTCTTTCTCTCATAGAACAAAAATCCAGATAACAAGTTGCAACACATAACATAACATTGAGATAATTCTTATTGTGAATCCGGTGATGCGTGCTCATACAAAATGCATGGCAAGATGTGCGTTCTCAATAAAAAATATTAAATTTCCCGTTCCAGAATCCAACTTCAACTTCTATATGAGTGGCTCCTAAAACGTTCGTCAATTTAATTCTGACAGACAACTGACTGATAAATTTGACAAAAATATTTTTCTACATCACCAATTTATTTTTTGAAACATTGTATTATGTGTTTGACGGTTGATTAAGTTGTATGTTATACCGGACTTTTTTTTATACCACTAAGGGCGCAAAAAAGCATACAGCTCGCCTGACGGTAAGCGGTTACCGTAGCCTATGGCACGCTTGCAACACCAGGGGTATCAGTCCCGCGTTGCCGATCCTAAATTCGAATCGAAATTCAGAACGGTATTCCGTTGTGGAGGGCGAAAAATTCAGTGGAGCAAACAGCTTCTTTACTTCGAGGATATGATGACCACAGAAGCCGCTTAGGTCTTCAGACTCATATGCCCAGTTGGCAAGGTCGCACGGGCGACGAACCGGCAACACCAGCATCCATCCTCGCGGAGCGGGGGGTGCGCGGGAGGCGGGGCGGAGCTGCTTCTATTAATACTGAATCGATAGGCCGTGGCCTTGGGCGCATCGATCGCGACAGAGGGTGTGGATGACGAGCCCCCTACTATGTACGCCGTACGAGGTACTGGCGCCGCTAGGGGTGTCACGCATCGTACAATTTGTGTGTTTGTATACAGTGTAAGGTACCATATAGAGCAGGTTCGGTGTACTCCATAGGGTGAAGCAGTACTTCACACCGGGGAAAAGACTGCAACTTTATAAGTCGCAAGTCCGGCCCCATATGGAGTACTGCTGTCATCTGTGGGGGCACCTGGATGCCAGCTTGCGCCTTTTGACTCGGTTCAAAGGTTATAAGAATTGTCGACAACCCCAAGCTCACAAGCGGCTAACAATCACAGAACCACTAAGTCTGAGGAGAGACTTTGCCTCCCTGCGTGTGTTCTACCGCTTGTACCTACAACGGACAGTGTTCTGAGGAATTGTTTGACATGATGCCCACGGCAACATTTTACCATCGCACCTCTCGCCACCGGCGGGGTATTCATCCTTTGAACCAAAATGATCCCGAGCTGCGCGGTACCAAAGGAGCTTCCTCCCGCGCACAATAAAACTGTGGAATTAACTCCCCGCCGTGGGTTCGCCAAAGGAGTACAGCATGGGGTTCTTCAAGAAGAGCGTGAAGAGATTTCTGAACGGTCGGCAACGCGCAAGTGATACCCCTGGTGTTGCAAGCGTCCATCGGCTGCGGTAACCGCTTACATAAGGCGGGGCGGGCCGTAAGCTTGTTTGCCAGCTTAGTGATATAAAAAAGGTGATATTATAAAAGGCATACAAGAAGAAGACTTCAGAGCAGAATTGTGTACTCTAAAACTCTTAAGAGAGAAACGATGGTTAGTCTGCACGAGATGTGGTGTAGAGATAAGTAAAGATCATTGAAGTTGAATATTTTATGTATACACATACCTACATGATTATAGTTGTGAGATACGAGTGGAGATCAAGTGTTTTAGAGCTTCTCCCAAGTACATTTGCTAGATTAAAAAAATACACCCTCTGCTCATAGCTCTGAGTTAAATAATGTATGTAATACATTAGTCTGAATTCCGAAATTATTTTGTTTTTTATTTAAACCTAGCCGAGAAAAACTTGAATCTGATATCCCTAACATGTCAGATAACGCGACTAGTTTGAGGAGTATATTCACCACACACTTTAATGATGTTTTTGATTAAAATCAAAGTTTGTTTTTGTTAATATGTACATACGGTTTATTTTTAATAATTTCATACTGTGTTCTATGAGCGCTAGCAAACAATGTAGTACGAGCATTGGTTAGAAGCAGGTAGGCAGATTTAAAATCGAAAGTGATAGAATAACAATGCAATACATTTGTATGGGGTCTATAATGTAATTACGTGTAGAGTAGAATCAACTCTATCAATATACTATAGGTTGTAAATTCCAATGAAAATTAACGCACGCGCTGTGGTTTCGATACCGAAAGTAGTTAGGTACTAACACAGTATGCCTGGACAATAGCCAGAAACACGATCGACTAAAAGAGCCCCGTGGGGGGCTAAAATGGGGGTACTGAATACCACAATGCCTTCTCTTGGAGTTTCTGGGGTGCTCCTAAATGCATTATGGATGGCCACCTGGGTTTTAGTGAGTAACAACCTTACAAAAACTAGGACAAGATTATTTTGAGTTCTCCATTTGATATTGAGAACTCAGATGAAATAGAAAAGTAGATGGATCTTCGCGAACAACGAAGTGACGCTTTTTTAAAACATGCAGTGTGTAGACATGGCGTATGTCCATTGCACATATTCGTTGTAGGTGTCCGTGTAACCGAGTATCGTAAAAATATTGTATTACATGACCTGCATTATCTATTTACAAAAATAATAATTAATAACATATTAAAATCAATATTCTTATACAACCGCGAATGGTTGTACGTAACCATCGATATATTAACTAAGTCCACATGGCGGGCCGTGAGGCCGTGTAAAACTACGCTTCAAATATGTATATATATAAAAAAAGATAGCACATACAGACAATTAAAAACAATATGCGTTTTGATTCAGTATCTTTTCTATCCCGTGAAGATATTACTACTGTGCCATGCATAGGTTTACACCACAGTGTAAAAAGGACATCATCCATGTTTCATAGAGATTTAGTCCAAATCTGAAAGTGGCGGCGTCACTTTGTTGTTCGCGAACTTTCATCTACCTTTCTATTTCATCTGAGATTGAGAATGTAATGTGGATAAATACAGATTTTTACATGTAATGATACTAGTTGACACAGTATAATTAATGTAGATATAAATAAATAACAAGGTAAACTTTGTTACAACTCGAGGCAACCCCTACAATATTTGGGATGGGGCCAGTGTGATAATAATGATCATGAACCAAACATTACTCCATTAATTAAATTCTCTTTTCCAAAGCTATACAGGAGTTTCAACAGCTGTTAATTTATTCTCCAATATTTCAAAGTTTAATGAATTACCAATGTATGTTCTTCTTCTTCTTCTTCCTAAGTATGGCAATCAATCCCTTCAGGGACTATTTTTGCTAGTGTCGAGTGTTAGAGAATTTTCATGTTGCAAAATTTCTCGTGTTTGCCGCATTAAAATGCCTAGTGTCATGCATTCTAACGCCCAATGGAGTTTCTGGTGCAACCCACGGCAGTAGCAGATCGTAACACGCCTTTAGATTAGAGGTAACCTATTGACCAAAATGATAAATCACTTAACCCAAAAGTCGTATTATGGCATTATTTCCAATGCTCCTATAAATCAGTCACTAAATGAAACTTTACTGCACATATCGACACCAAAAATACACATTAAAGATCACTATAACACAATTTACGACACACTGGAAAAAATCTCAACCGCTCCGCCTGATTCCCGCCAAAAACTCCCAATGTATGTTAATCAAAATAATAACTATGTACACAACATACCTATAAAATTACTGAGTAATAAAAACTAAATATATACACTTTAAAAAATCACTTAAATAATGTGATGGGATAACTTACCTGAATGTGAAGTAGAGCCACCGGGGTCATCACTCATGATAATGGTATCCTGAAATTATTGCATTAATTAAATATTAAATATAATTTTTGACAGTAAAGTTCCTTCATCAAAACTACAACACAAAATATTTTTATATATACCACTAAGGCGGCTAGCAAGTATCCAGCCTCCGGATGATAAATGGTCACCGTAACCCATAGATATTTTGCAGTATTGGGAGCATAATTTCTTCAAAGGTTTCCTTGGTGGTAGCGCGCGAACAGTGTGTCCTCAATAAGAACTGGAAACCTAACCACAGAAACAACACTACACAGGTGTAGTGATGAACTTCAACACACCAAAGACCACTTTTAAAATCTAAATCATTTATTCAGTTTAGGGCCTAATAAAGCACTTATGAAGGTCTAAATTACCATTAAGGTACAATAAAATAATATTATTATATTTTTTTAGTATTTATTGTGCACCTGTCATTAGAATACTATTAACTAAATGTGTGTATGGAATTATCACTAAAACTTCATTATCAAAACTAAAAAATCATGGGTATGTTTTTATTTACAACTTCCCTCCTGACATGTCTAACCTAGCATATAAACTTTTATTATTGTTGACTTTATTGTCTTGTTTGTGATTACAAGTACTTATATATCATACAATTATCACAAGGTTGAATTCCTAAATATACATTTGCATAATTTATGCATATTACGCTAGGTTCACATCCAGGGCTCAAAATTTGGAAGAACAACAAATAAATAAGATTAGATTTTTTTGTTCAGAAAAGAAATATGTATATTTTCGCACTCACGAAACTATTCGTTTTAAATTGTACATTAAAATTAGATTTAAATGCAAATGTATGAGCTACCTATAGCGAGCAGTGTGAGTGTGTATAAAAACCAACCTTACCTTCAGACCAGCTGGGTACCCAAAAAAATATTATTTTTCTACTGTTCTTAAATTAACTAAGGTTTAGTTTCACGCACCATAATAATGACATTTTCTACGTAAAAAGTGAAAATAAAGAGCATTATAAATCACAATTTTCACCCAAAACATCACATCGATCTATCAAAACAAGCACTATTTCCTCAAATTTGAGATTCTGCTTGACTGACGTATGTATTAAGTTGTTTGACTTTGACGTTTTCACAGTGGACGTTGGACATTTGGACATTTGAACGTCAACATACTTAAATGCCTCAGAATAGTAACTAAAGCGCCCTAGTGCGTCTAGCCTAATCTGAACACGTTTTTATTGAGCAATTTTATTATTTTTACTTCAAATATTGGCTCTGTTAAAATCGAACTACCTTATAGGTATGTTTTCTTTTGATTTACCAATCTCAACCCTCACTTCACTTCAAATCAAGAAAGGTACCTTTGTACGATACAAATATCAAAAACCGTTTGATAATGAACGATAATGTCAGCCTCAAGTTTTTTTTAATTGGCAACGTGCAAATATTATCAATACATCACTGTCAGCTGTTAGTGTCAAATATGACAACTGTGCTGTTTTTTTTGCAATTTAATATAAACGTAATTGTCACATTTTTGTCTGTCACTATCAGTCAAAGTTCTTTGTTGAATTCAACAATTGGACAAATTTGTAATCACTCAACAAAGATTACCTATTTGTTGTCTACAAATTTTACTCAGTTACGTTACTTCTATAGTGTACCAAGTTTTTTCAATGTTTTCATCACTGTTCGGCAAGCGACGGTCGTCTCCTGTGGAAGACGATGTTCCGCCAATACCTGGCGCGACGTGTGGCACGGCGGACGATGGTTTTGTGGTGATCGGTGCAGCGACGCCCAGACCTAATCTCTACCCTTCTGTAAGCGGAGCATCAATACCGTACCCGCAGCGCCCAGCGCCGCCAGCCCCTGCCCAACGAAACATGATCGACCAATCTTTCCATTACCTGCAAGGAGTGCCCTTCAAAATGTCTGGAGAGCTTCAGATGTCTTCTAATAAAGACGCTTACGCTAAACAAATAGGTGATCTACTCGCATTTCTTACTAATAAAGTAAACTTAAGTGGGTATGAATATGATTTCTCAATTGAGAAAAGTGTACTTAGGGAATGTTAGTGTTGTGCGTGCTTGTACATATGTGGACCATCAATTTGTAAATGTGACATATTCAGAACAGCAAGAACCCTGCCTGACTTGTGAAAATGAAATGCAAACATTATGGTATCCTTCCGATCAGGAGGGAATACTTGTTTGCAAACTTAGGAAAATATATAAATCTGTAAATAAAAACAAAATTTGTAGCTAGCATTCTCTTGGGCTGTGTTATGATGCATCTCTACTGAGTACATGCTACCATAATAATAAACACATATGTAGGGAATAGTTGTGTCATTTCATCTCACAACATCTCAGCAGAGCATTATGAAAATGTTGTGTTCTATTTGAATATTTCTATAATAACTTTTAAACTTTATGATAAATCAATTTATTTACCACAAGGTAATACTAAATACTAGTACTGCACATTGAATCTGAGCAGTATGCTAACATCCTATACTGAAACCAAAATGATCAACCATTAGTCTAATTATAATTGTAAATTAATTAGCCAATTCACTTGTAGAAAATTCATTTATCTTTTGGATATGATCATATTTTATGCTAAAGTAGTTTCTGAACCAATTTTTTTAATCTTGGAAGAACAATCCTCTGTGATAGCATCTTGTGCGTACCATACACATAACTAGTTTATTTGTACTTTAACTGTTGCATGGTCTGCAACACAATTATTATTTACCAGCTGATACCTGTGCATGAATATTGTTTGTTCAGAAGAGATACGCAATTGTTTTTATCTTTTGCATAATCTTGTGTACATCTTATCCAATTTCATCAACATCTGTTCTTTGGTAGTGAATAAAAATTAAATAATAAAGTGTGACATGGCATATTTATTTGTATTGTTACATTATTGAATAGTAGAAGATATTATGTACTCAATTGAAGTTTCACTTTCCATGCAGAACAATAAACACAGATCTTGTGTTGCAGATTTATATGTATTGATTTAAAATCTAGGTGAGTTCTTTGTGAGCAAAATATTCCTGTAACTAGAGATGGTAGCTACAAATATTTTCTTGTAGAACCTAATGCTAATGTATACAAAATATATTTGTAATCTTAGATCTATTATAGGTAAACAGATGTAAGAAAATAATAAAAATGCTAGGAAATTATTTTCATTATATTTTTTTGTGTAATTAAACCTACTAACAAAAATAAAGATATATTTATAACAATAATACAAGGGCAGTATCTTTGTCGCTCCCAAGTGATTCACATCCACTCAATAATATCAGAGGATACACTAAAACCAAGATAAATAGGAATTTATCTTGGTTTTAGTGTATGTACAAAATCATGTACAAAATCACTCCTCTTATGTTTGCATGCACCTCCCTAAACTTATTATACTCCGTGTATGCTTCCTGAACGAGTGACATACATTGATGCCAAACTATGGCATGCTGTTGGGTAAAGGTGTGACACAAACAAAGTTCCTGCTTTCCTTGTGCCACTCAATTCATTACTCATTACAGCAGATTGAACTGACTGACTCATTACAGCCAACTGTTAATAGTTTAGTTAATAGTATAGTAGTAGCTAATAGTTCCACAATTACAAAATTTGTCCTGAAGATAAATATAATGTGTCAAATTTTTTATGTAGATGCTACTTAAGTTATAAATTGTAATCAATGACTTCAGCAAGAGCTATTTATTTTTATACAACTAAGGTGGCAAACAAGCATAGGGCCCGTGTGATGGTAAACGGTTACCGTAACCTATGGACACTTGCAAAACCAGTAGTATCATTCATGTGTTTCCAAGCCTTACCTATGACAATTCTGTAACTAGTGAAAATATGGTTAGGTAGTGTGTGATACAGAATTTGAAGAAGTACCCTCATTAAAATTAAATTGTTTCTGTATAACTTAGTAAAAATGTTTCTGAAATGACTGTTCCCTGACTTCCCTTTTTGCAACACCCATAAATAAGCATTCACACTTACTGTTCCCATAGAGAGAAATGGAATTTAACAAAACAATTATATGATTGCAGCTAACCCACATATAAATGCTACAATTATCAAGAACGGCAACCAAGTCTTGACAAATCCTCCAAAGCTGGAAAGATAAAAATATATTATTCAACATTGTAAAAATATCATATAATCAAATTCATATTTTATAATCTCAACAGGATCAGAATTTTATATTTAAATAATGTCACTGGGCTTGGTGCCCATAATAATCTGAGCATTTTGTATCATTGTATGGTAAACTATCTGATCAGTTTCGGATTGTTGAAAAGCTCTAGAATTTTTTACCTGACATATCTTGAGTAAGGAATCATGTAAAAGGCTAATTTGACCATGTTCCAGTTCTTGCAGCCGCTGTAGTTCATTATATTCAGCGCCATTGCCACATGGGAGTGGCAGTTGTCATAGAATATTATGTGCTACAAGGAAAATTAAAGTTATAAAAGAAATATGATTACCCCAGAACACACAAACTTATTCGTAACACTTTTGTATAGGCTACATTACAATGTCTAAAAATTAAAATACCATTCTTTTTTTGTATATCTCAGAAGCTTCCGCTACAGCTGCATCCCATCCTGCTTGTCCATTGTTGGCCTTCTGTGGAGACAGCTGCCAGTATTTTGTAGGGTTACCAAATGCCATCAGGTCTTCAGATACGAAGTACGGACCCGCAAAGTCTCGTATCACTCCACTTGATGTACAGATGCCCATGTGGCCCAGGAATGGAAATATCCATCTGCAAATTACAAAACAAGATTTTACACTCCCTACCTTCTGTGTGAATACTCTGTATTTGAAGGATTATGAGTGTGAAGTTCTGATGCTTGTAAATTTTAGTTGCAACTTACGTTAGTACAGGGATAGGAGTCCAAACGATACAGTAAGGGTATCGATTTCTATCAAAGTCAATGGAATCCATGAGAACGATTTGTTCCTGTTCGTTAAAGTCTATAGGGATTCCCGGACTTTGGTCGCCGTTCATATTGTATTGTTTAATTATTTGCATTACCATCCATACTTGTTAGAAATGCGCATAAACTTTAATTACACTTCCAGCCGCAAAAGTCTAAATATTATTATTTTTAAAAGCCTTGAGAATTTTCCAATGTAATGTAAAATGTAAGTGTATCTTTTTAATCTATCTTCAAGTTCACAGATATTATATCGTAAAATGTGAAGTTGACGGAAGTTGAATGGAATGAGAACAGTGCTGCCAACAAAAATAAAACCGGCCAAGTGCGAGTCGGACTCGCGCACAAGGGTTCCGTACACACTTGTAGTGAGGTTAAAGTAGGCGAACTTCAAAGGAAGTCATTATTCGTCGGTGTCTCTCGACAGCGCGATTTAGGAATATTTTGAGTAAATTCGCATGTAAAAAAATTACTAAATATTTATGGTTTTCAGATTTTTTCCTTTACTTGTAAGACATAGT
Source organism: Falcaria lacertinaria (assembly GCA_951449985.1). Taxonomy (NCBI): domain Eukaryota; kingdom Metazoa; phylum Arthropoda; class Insecta; order Lepidoptera; family Drepanidae; genus Falcaria; species Falcaria lacertinaria. The sequence continues at coordinate 364,776 of OX602121.1, forward strand.
GATCCTATAAGGATTCCTTTTTCCTTTTTATGTACGGAACCCTTAAAATCGGACGTTTGATATTGTGACACTTGAATGACAGAGTCAGAGACAAACACGACGAAAATTTTGCCTTTTGTTGTGTTGTGGTCATGTTTGGCGCCTCTTAAATATTTACATTTACAAAATAAGTGCTAAAATTTTATTGGATGAAGTGCTTATAAAAGTGCTACAATGCCTGCGTTCCTCAAATTCATTGACATGGAGAATTTCAAGTCCTATCGTGGCCAGCACCGCATAGGACCTCTGAAGTCCTTTACTGCGGTCGTGGGCCCCAATGGGTCTGGTAAGTAAATTCTCTTAGCTACACTTAAATCTAGAAGCAAATATTATGCCGCCATCGTCTACGTTCACAGCAAATCTAATATTTTCCAATACTATCGGCGTGTGTGCATAAATGGATACAGAGAGACTTGCACACTGCTATTTCTTCAAAATTCATACATGCCTGTTGGTCCTGAGTACTCTTTACATTCCTTCACTGATTACATATGCATTTGATCTGGAAAATAAGGTCTTGACTGCCATGGCTTCTGCCGTTCACATTTGCCCACATAGTTTTTGTCTCAATTATTCTTCATTCATTTGTTCATTATGTACAAACGAACATAGCATACATTTTCAGCTTCTAAAATTATTTTTTATGCCCTGTAAAGGTAAATCTAACTTCATGGATGCTGTGAGTTTTGTGATGGGAGAAAAAACTTCACTGTTGCGTGTCAAACGACTGAGCGACCTGATTCACGGGGCTTCTATCAACAAACCCGTATCTCGAAGGTATGCAACTAATTTAAAAGCCTTTTACAATAAATTTCATTCAGTGATTTTATTGAACACCAGCTACCCTGATGGATAATGTCCTGTCTTAGGTATGAATTCTTATATATCTAATGCACCATGGAAAATGGGACCCTTAGTTTATCCTGAAATTAAAATGGTCTGGTTTGTTTTTCATATTTTTCTTGTTATAAGAACCTTCTTCTGACAATAACAAACATAAAAAAAGGTTTGCCATATTGGTCTAGCCATTCATGTGTGATGTCATGACCAAGGGAAACAGGGATTCATTTTTACATACAGAAGCTGATGACCATAAAAAAGTATATGTTCCTGATAGATTTAACAACTTCATAAACAATTTTGTTCCACCATGTCTCTGACTCTGCTATCAAAATTATTTTACAAGAATGTTCATGTCTTCGTACTAATAAATTCATTTTTAAGTTTTGATAGCATTTAATACTTATACTCAGATGTGAACAAGATAAATCCATAATTCTCTATAAAGAGCTTCTTGTTGTTTGCATAGTTTCAGCAAGCTAATTAGCAGAATTTAATATACATTTTACTTATATACATATTTCAGTGCATCAGTGACCGCCAGCTTTGTACTGGAAGACATGACAACAAAACTCTTCCAGAGATCTGTAATTGGACAGTCTTCGGAACACAAAATTGATGGACAGGTAAGCTAAGGTCATTAATAACTAACCTAAATGAAAAATTAAAACACCTGGACTCAAAATCCTCTAAAAATCAGAACAATCTAGATTAAGACACATGTGAAATAAAACAAAATTGGTTTATCTGCTTAGGAGTTACAATGCCACAGATAGATACATGGATATGCACATTCAACTTATCGGGAGTTAAAAGATGTATGGCCCAATTTTATCATTTAAAAATAGGAGCTGACTTGGTGAGTAACTGGCCTGACATGATCCCTTGCAGCCAAATAACATAACTTAACATATAAAGTTTTGTACTCTTATGATGAGTTGATTGATGAGCTCTGAAAGGATGCACACTGATGAAAATATGACTGATTGAGATCACTTGGTGCAATATCTATGGGGAAATGTCAACCCAATATAGAAATACCTACTAATATATTAATAACTGTTGTCAACAGCCTGTATCCCTGACCACATACCTGGCGGAGCTGGAGAAGCTGGGCATCAATGTGAAGGCCAAGAACTTCCTGGTGTTCCAGGGTGCTGTGGAGAGCATCGCCATGAAAAACCCTAAGGAGCGTACTGCCTTATTTGAAGAGATCAGTGGGTAAGTTTGAATTAGGTGACACATAAAGAGCAGTGGTGGTCGCTGCCTGCTCTTCTAGCGACGCTACGCGTAGTTCGAATCCCACTGGTCTGTGAGTTGAGTGAACCGATGAGTTTTTCTATAAACTTAGTGCAGTGATACTAAGAAATTCAAGGATGTATGTAGTGCCTAAGAGCTAGAGAGACCATGTTATTGTCTTCAGTGGAATTTGGGTGTTTAACACCTCTGCCTCCCTCTTCAGTAGGGGAGCCTTTTGGGAAAGCGTGGGAAATATTTTGACTTATTTACTTCACGTGAAATATTTCTAATTTACTAAAAAGGTAGTTTTACTTTGCATCTTACAAAAGATTGCAGCAAAATGTAAAAAAAAAAAAACCAGCCAGGCACTGCAAGTTTAAATAGGTTATGACAATTGGCTGGCTATCATTTGCATATCACCATCCCAAATATTTTTGTTTCGGGAAGGTGGTAAAGATTTGCATCCTTAAAAACCTATGACCCTGAAAATCAGTGCCACATGGGTGTAGTCTCCAATACTTAGTTACTGTGTAGTATTTATGTAAGTAATTGTCCATCCAAGATCTGGAGTGCTGAAGGAGCAGTATGAGGCGTGCCGTGCTGAAGTGAACCGCGCTGATGAGGAAGCCCAGTTCTCCTACCAGAAGAAGAAGGGAGTGGCTGCTGAGAGGAAGGAGGCCAAGTTTGAGAAAGAAGAGGCTGAGAAGTACACCAGACTGAAAGAGGAGCTGGTAAGATCTTTATCCTATAATTGTTCTAGGCTATTCTAGCTTTAATCTTATAATATAAAATGGATATGTTGTTAATTGTTTGTATGTCAGTGTAATCTCTGGATTTACTGAATTCGATTCTACAAAAACTTTTTTTAGTGCTGAGCCACAGTATCTCAGAGTGATTTAGGTTAAATTGGGAGTAAACTATTTACAAAAACTATCTTAACCTACCTACTTATAGATAAAAGATCTGACCCGAACCGGAATCATGCGATAGCGTGCCAAGAATGCTGGCAGCATTGCCACGCTGGATAGCAATGTTGATTCTCTGAGCGAGATATGTTCCAGCACGCCTGTCACGGGAGGCCTCAACCAGCCGATGTGAGACCTCCTTGAAAAGCTGAAGAGCATCCGGGCCCCAGGGACCCAGAATTTCAACCGCAAATGCAGAAAATACGTGCCCTGGACCAAGACATGCATATTTCCGGCGCTTGAGGCACTCCTGCTGAGCAGCAGCGGCGCCGGCCGCCACCGAGGTGCCTGGGAGATGAGACGGAGCCAGGGTATCGACATAAGTTGCATCCCACACCAGGGGCCGACCCAATCTCCATGGCACCAACGACATGCCATCCGGCCTCCGGCCATCGCCTCGCGCCAAGCCGACTGGTTCCAGTACAGCTGGTACTCCGGCGGTGACCAGAGCCACAAGTAGCAGGTCATTTAGGGTCGAATGACGTGACAGACGACCGGCGCTACCGACACATGAAAGGCCATGGTGCCCAAACACGTCAACATTATCCCCGCAATGACACCGATGAGGGACAATACACTTTACACCTAAGCGCAAGCAAGCACACAGCCTGAAAGTTGCACCAACCAACAAGGTACCAATATTAAAAGAAGGCAGCGCATGAAGCCAGAGCCCGGACTCCCACTTAGCAACTGCCAGGAGACGTGCACGGTCAGCAGAATTGGAGGAACTCTCGAGAAGAGAATTATAAGTCATCCTGCTGACGGGCTCGTCCCACTGCTTCTGCGATTGTGGTCTCAGCGGAAAGTCTGAGCTTGGACAGGCCAATGCCCAAGCATCTCTGGCCTCAGTCAGGAACGAAACCTCACAGCCACTAAGTGACGGAGTGAGAATATTACCTATGAGATCTAGCACACTATGAACTGAAGCCAGAAATGCAGGTAGGGCCACGTCTGAAATTTTGCGTATTCCCAAACCTCCAAACCGGATAGGGAGGGAAGCCTGGGACCACGTACGGTCATCCAAAGCTATATTAAATATAGATGTAATACTAGACCGAATGATCTCATCTAAATTTAGTAGAATAGAACGGGCTTTCCACATATGACTACTACGTAAAACGTATGTAAATTTGGGGACCAAAAGACAATGCCTGATGAAATAATCATTTCGAGATCTGAAAAAACTGAATTCACGTCACCGCCCAGAGTCCCATCGTCTAAATACCAAATGTTGAATTTAGACGTAATTTTCGCAATTACAGGGTGTATTGCGAGGCTGAATATGGCCGGCCCAAGAGGGTCACCCTGTTGACATCCAACGGATGAATTTAAAAGATTGCCCTGGTACATTAATTTGGTCGGTGAACTGTAGCATTGCCACAGGAAATTATAGGTAGAAGGAATTTTTTGTTGCACCTGCGTCAACAAGGTACCCCTATCGACACTGTTGAACGCGTTTTTAACGTCCACCTTCAACACTACCACAGCCCCGCAGTTATATAAAAGAGTCCTCAAAGAGTGGACAGCCGCTTCACATCCACCCTTCGAGCCAAAACCCAGTTGCCTTGGTTGGAAGTGGGAGGCCAAATCAACAGCCGCAGCCTTGCAGCACAACTTTGCTGCAAGCCTGCGGTACGTTGTGCCGACGGCTATCGGTCCGATACCGCCATCCTTCTTTACCAAGGCACATAGGTTAGCCCCATAGAGCACATCCAGGACGTCCCCGGGAACCTTACCTGACAACATTAAGTTGACCAGGCTTGTCAGGGCCTTCAGCAGCGCCTCAGAGGACTCATCTGCTGTTCCAGCAAGCAAGTCCTTTAGGTGTTGCGGTGACAGACCGTCTAAACCACCTGCTGAGCCACTGCGGAAGGATAAAACAGCATCGAGAACGTCCCGCGGCGATACCTGAAGTGGGACGTCGGATGGCTGAGGTGGGTCAGGGAGGTTGGAAGTGGAAGCCGGCAGTGGGTGCTTACTGCGCAACGCACTCAAAGTGTTTGCGTCATTAGCAGCGAGCGTATCGCTCGAAAAAAGGAGACGGGCAGCACCCTTAATGTCGCCGTCACTTAATTTTGACTCTACATGTCGATACTTATTGTCTTTCACTTCGAAATTTTGATAATTTAGGAAGGTTGGATCGAGAGGCGAGCTACAATGATTTTTTATTCTAGAAGTGAGTGACAACGATGATGATGTACTATCTTTGACGACATGTAGTACCGAATACGGAAAAATAAGCAGTTGCTCCCAAGCACGCGTTGAATTGTCCGACACCGTATCTTTAATAATTGTAGTTAATAAATTTGAAACCGAAACGCGCGCCGCTCTAAGAATACGTTTGACTAGGGGGGTAGAATTTTTAAGACGGCTTAACTGATCATAAAAATGTGAAGAGGTATTTTGAATAGGAAGAGCAAGATTTGAGGGCCCAGCCTGAGCTTTGTGTGCCTTACCCAGGTGGATCCTCAAGCCTCGCTGACCTTTAAAATAGCGCACTTGTGAACACTGCGGACATTGAATTTGGTTATCCAGCGATACGAAATTTGGAAAGTTGTTATTTATTACGTCATGGCTGGTGCAAGATCCAGACATTGAAGCACTCAAGATGCAAAAAGCCTAAATGTACACACACACAAAAAAAAAAAATTAGCGTCCAAACAGTCGGCACGGGCGAAGCTGGCAGGAGACCGGCGACCGGCCCGCAGGGGCGAAGCCCGCGGTGACCGCGACGCTGCCCCTCGGGAACAGCACTCGCGGCGTCGCGAGACGACCCTCAGGCAGCCGCTGACCTCCTGAAACACACAATAAATATTTATTATTTACAAGTTTTCGATTTGACGTGTGACAGTGCCGATGAATTTTTTTTTTTTTTTTAATTAAAATTAAATTTTGTTTTTGATAAAAGTATTATATTTTGAAATCTCAATACTTGTCCTAAACATACTACATACAGTACAATTTTATTAATTGCGTTTGGTGCAATGACCGTGTCTAGGGATCGAACGGCGAAGTTAAGTTTGTCATTTAATTTTAGTACTGAACCCTCAGTCCAACGCACACTTATTCGGTTTTAGTTTTGAAATAGATGTGGCGAGGGGACATTGTTTTATAATGTGTATAGCTTTTGCGAGTAAAGTGAATAAGTCCACGGACTTCCATACAAACTTTACCCCCATAGGGGTGGAATTTCCAAAAATCCTGACATATGTATTTTTTATTTTTCACTGATAGGCCAAACACCAATTTCATGCCTTTAACTTCAAAAAATACAGACTTTCATACAAACTTTCATCACCCCCTTAGGGCTGGTATTTCCAAAAACCCTTCCTTAGTGGAGGCCAATGTTATGATAAGTACCTACTGTCAAAATTGCAAGTCTAACCCCAGCCGTTTAAGCTGTGCAGTGTGCATTGATATGTCAGTGAGTCTGTTTGTTCTTTTATTAATATGTAATGTTACCACAGCAAGAGCAAAAGGTGGAGCTTCAGCTGTTCCACCTGTACCACAACGAGCGCGAGATCCAGAACTGCGAGGAGGAGCTGCAGCACAAGCAGCAGGAGCTGACCAAGGTGGAGAAGAGGAGGGTGAAGGCCGAGGAGGCGCTGCGGGACAAGAAGAAGGAGGCCGGCGCCATGCAGCGGGACGTGGCGCGCATCGAGCAGGAGATACGGGAAGTGGTCAGTGATAACATACATAATGTTTATTTTTATATTTATACCACTGTGGCTGGGTAACAAATAATCTAAAAGGTTCACCTGTAGGTTTAGAAAAAGTTTAGTACTACTTTTCGCCGCTGCGGCGCTATTAATTTTCAAATACAAAGAAGTCGACAGCGATACGAATAATCTTTCAAGCAATTTGATAGTTTTAGCATGGACCATAGTGTATAGATGCGACGCTTGCAACTCTACAGGCATCAAATGTGTTGTGTGCTGCCATCTTTATTACCGATTTAAAATTAAATTTGTTAATGCTTGAAGGCTATAGGTATCGAATAAATAATCTTTAGTCGAATGAAAAAGTCGTATACCAAATGCTAAAATACATCCTCAGTATTTTGTATAGGGGCACTGATAAATTTCTTGTATTACCCTATTATAAATGAATGAATGTTTCGTGACGTTGTAATGCGAACGACTATGTCCAGGAAGCGGAAGTGAGCAAGAAGCGTCCGACGTTCATCAAGGCGAAGGAGCGTGTGAGTCACACGCAGAAGAAGCTGGAGAGCGCGCTGAAGACGCTGGAGCAGGCGCGCAAGGCGCACGAGGCGCACCAGGCCGACATCCGCAAGCTGGAGGACGAGCTGCGCGCCGTGGAGGACCAGAAGGCCGCCTGGGAGGCCTCCGCGCTCGGCGCCGCGCACGTCGGCCGCGCTGACGTGCACCTCGAGGAGGCTCAGGTAACCCTCGGGGCCGTGGACGACCAGAGGCAGGGCAAAGGGCTCAGGCACGTTGACAATCCTGAAAAAGAGTCCAGTCTTGTGTTAGGATCGTGACGTGCAACCATGTTGCAGATATTGAATGAATCACCGACGATCTTAGAAGCTGTAAACTGATGTAGTAAATGTTTGTGTCGGTAGATCCGCGAGTACGAGGAGCTGAAGATGGAGGCGTCCCGGCAGGCGGCGCGCTACCTGCAGGAGCTGGACTCCGTGAACCGCGAGCAGAAGGCCGACCAGGACCGCCTCGACAACGAGCTGCGCCGCAAGGGCGACGTCGAGAACAAACACAGGCAGAAGGTACCCCACTACACACACACACACACACACACACACACAACTTTCCTCCTTCACGTCCTTTGAACAACGTAACAAAGAGATTTAATATCTAAATCAAAAAGACAGCCCCTTTGAACCATATAGTATAAAGAGAACTAAAGAAGAGAACTCATACACACAGTGTGTGAAAGTCAACCGACGTAACAACACCCAGTAGTCACGGTCAACCTACTGCCATTAATTAAATCGGTTTGTATTGTCATATTTTTTAAAAAGTATCTGTACTTAATTTAATGGCTTTAACAGTATAATTAGGGTGGTTTTGTATGGTGATAGTGTATAATTTGGCATGTGTCCTCAGGGTCACGAGCGGAACGAGGCCATGAAGCGCGTGGACAAGCTGAACGAACACATCCGCAGCTCGGAGCAGGCGCTCGAGGAGCAGAGGAGGCTTCGGGCTGAGTTACAGGTCGGTTACTACGGGAACATTGAGCGTACCTCTACCAACAGATAAGTAGTATGACCATGTTATGTGGAGGAATGAAGATAATGTGCTAAGAAAAGATTTATGTCGGGGCAAACCTAAGCAAAGATGCACTGTGTGAAAGGTGACATAGCCTATATATAGGTGTGTGTGTGTGTGTGTGTGTGTGTGTGTGCAGGCGGACGTGGGTGAGTGCCGGGGGAGGGCGGCGTCGCTGCAGGCGCAGCTGGAGGAGGTGGCGGGGCAGCTGGGGGACGCGCGGGTGGACAAGCACGAGGAGGCGCGCCGCCGCAAGAAGCAGGAGATCGTCGAGAGCTTCAAGCGGGACATCCCCGGCGTCGTGAGTACCTTTCCGCACCCTAATTGGAAATTGTTTTATGAACTGATGAAGTTAACTTCTCAGTTAAAGTAACACGCCCTCTCATAGCATTTTACGTACAAAACTGACAGACGAATTAAGGTGGCGTACAATTTTAGCTTACACCACCTCCACCCATGGACGTGCGCTCCTTGTAGGCAGAAATGCAGTGCTTTACTTGCCATTCACAGATATTTTAATAAAACGCTCGTATGTTTTAGATGACTTTAATTAATAGTAAATAAATGAATAAACAAAATATAATAACTCAAAAACGCCAAATATTGTATAAATAGCACCTATGCAAGCACACAAACATTATGTTTGCCAGGCGTTTAGCGACAAGCAACCTTATCAACCAACTCCTCCGGTCGCGTCCCGCAGGAGATTTGTCTGCGTGTGTGTAGTAATTTCGGTGTCCGTGCACAGTTCGCAAACGCACACACCCATGAATATCGAAACCCGCGAGTACCGCAACTCCAGCGGCAGGCTTCGGAAGTTCGGCAGTTGTCGGGAGTAATCGGAAATGTTCGTTGCCTAATACCAGAAATGTTTTGTGTTTCGCGGGGCCCGGGGGCATTTTATTTTTCATGTGATAAGCATTGTTTACTATTTTGTTTGCGCCAGTATATTTATAGTTTTCTTAGAAGATTTTTATTTAAACATTTGATAGTGTGTACATTTAACAGTTTATTACTGAGTTTCTATAATAATTGTAGTGATTTGCTTTTACTAGTGCGTTTGTTGATATTTTTTAAAAGTTATTTGATTTACGGTTTGTGTTGAAAATGTGTGTTCATTGGCGGTTTACTTGGCGGTAATCTTGCGTTTATTTACATCGGGATATAGTCATCTCAAGTGATCGGAACCTTCAATATGTGAAAATTGAAGCTGACTAGGTGCTTAGTTATGATATTTTAGTTTATTATTTTGCTTTTTAAATTTCTTCCGCCGCGACTATCGATCGCTGTTTTGACTGCGTTGCCGTAGAAGATGTACATGATTAGTAGTACATCTAAGACTTGTCCTTTTGTATGGTTTTCGACTTAGATATCGGTCGCGTGGCTGTGGCTATGCTAAAAATCTATAAAAGAATAAGTTTTTGTGACCGAGTGAGTACTGCGCCGCATACCCAGTGTCATAATGCTGTGCACGCCGCTGCCTCCACCGCGATTGACTGTCAGCTCCGGATCTACGTTTTTTTGGAACCGGAGCAGAAACTTAATAGTGGCGCCCTCTTTCTTATCAGAGAAAAAATACTTATAAAAGTCACAAATACACAATGGCATTTTTGTAAACGGGACAGAACTCTTTTTACTACCAGGCTTTGTGGAGCAATTTTTTTTCTTTTAAACAATATCATATTATGACACTGGCGCCCGGGAAATGTTCCCCTCCCAGACCTCCCTTCCCCCAGATGCCTATACGGGGAGCTGATGACTGTAACGTGTATTCTACCATTGCCAAGTGGTATTGTATGTAGTTGTGACAAAACTACCCGTAAAGACGAAAGCAGGTTACATGGGGCCTTATAACGAGTCCATTCACAATATTTAAGAACGGAAGTAACGCTGTACAACATACTCAAAAAAAAAACAAACATTTTATTTTCACCGAGAAAACTACGCAGAATTTACCTTTATTTCCACTTGACATTTTTGAAGCCAGTACTTGAGTATAATGACATCTTTGTACTGAAGTAGCAAACATTTATGAATGAAAAATAGAAAAACTATTAAAGTAGACAATTATTAGGTACAATAGGTGCGTAGGGCTCTCTCTTAAATAATTTGATTCTCTGACATGACAGCTTACGAGGGTTGACAACATTTTTGGCTTTGATAATTAATTATATTTTTTACGGGGTATTTTGTAACACACATCACAGGAACTGACACCTCAAAACGCCATCGAATGAGAGATATTGTTTAACGGACATTGATGTTAAGTTTATACCACTAGATGTCGCTATATTGTAAATGGGCATTATTAGCACGCGCGGTAGAGAGTCTCTGTCGCTGTGCTATATATATCAGCGACGGAGACTCATTAAACATACTCCAGGAAGCCTCTAAACGCGCACAATCCTCAAACCGACCGATTCCGTCCTCGCCGGCGAGGACCGTCGCACTCATCCCGTCTTCTTCGTCCCCAAAGTCAGTCGCGGCTCCATAGCCCATCTTCCAGCAACGCCCCTAGCTCTGTTGCTTAGATAAAGTCCCCCTTCTGGCTGGAGGCCTTAACTGGCCTCGCCACTTTAGTCCGGTTAAGCAGTAAAAGTTCCCTCGAACTAACTGCGAGAGACTATATCTCTATAAAGACTCATTGAACAAAGCGAACATACCACCAGGACCTTAACCAATAAACCGTACTACGATACCATTCAAGAAGTATTCTTTCACCACCACGCACAACAAGACCTCCTGCTGACTGCCTCCACTCCCGGGACCCAGTATGGTGTCATACAGATATCAAATCTGATAAAAGCTATAGGGCTCAGAGCAGATAGTTTTAAAAACAATAGTAACACGTTGTATATGTATGCGTGTTATACCAGTACGACCGCATGATCAACATGTGCCAGCCGACGCACAAGCGGTACAACGTGGCCATCACCAAGGTGCTCGGCAAGTACATGGAGGCCATTGTCGTCGACACTGAGAAGACCGCTCGCAAGTGTATCCAGGTACTATAGTTTAAATACCACTAAGGTGGTAAACAAACATACGGCCTGATGGTAAGCGGTTACCGGAGCCTACGGGCGCTTGCAACACCAGGGGTATCACTCGCGCGTTGCCGACTTACACTAAATTACTGTCGCCTTAGCAACTATCGACTACGTATTCGTATCGCTTTGACAATGAACAGCGCTGCGCCGGTGAAAAGTGGAACTAAAATTTGGCATGTTTTTTTTTTATTTAAAAAGCTACAATTTGTAGTAGAAAGATGTTTTTGCTATCGATACTGCATATACTTATACTATACACGATAACTGCATATCAATATTGTTTTAAGTGGTATTTTAAATAAAATTGTACAGTGCAAGAGATGCTATCCCGTATCCCACGGGATTCCGATTTATCTAGGGATTTAATGTATCACATTTTAATTAAGATGTATTTTTTCTGCAATCCATTGAAGAAATTTTCACGATAAGTGGGTTTGAAGTTAATACGGTACAAAAATTATAAGAAATCGATATGTGTGTGATATTATATTATATTGTAGGTGCTCAAGGAAAGGATGTTGGAGCCCGAGACGTTCCTCCCCTTGGACTACATTCAAGCGAAGCCTCTCCGAGAGCGGCTCAGGTAAAACAAACTAACCTTCTACAACCTATTTATTATAAGGAAACTCAAACACACGAGTCTCCTATTTATTATCTTCTATACTAATATTATAAAGCGGAAAGATTTGTGTGGGTGTGTATGTTTGTATTGAATAGGCTCCGAAACACTGGACGCATTTCAAAAAATCTTTCCCCGTTAGAAAGCTACATTAGCACTGAGTAACATAGGCTATATATTATATTGATACGCGCATAATATATATATGTGCACAGGAAAAAAGGGAAAAAAAACTTCCATAATATAAAAACAAACGAGAATACTTTTATTGACACAAAACAGATTAAACTATTTACAAAAACAGAACTTTACCTATCTACTTATAGATCAGAGATCCGACCCAACAATCATTAAAATGAATTGTGTAGTCGCGCGGGAGAGTGCAAAGAAGGCTGGCAGCATTGCGCCGCTGTATGGCAATGCGGATCCTTTTTATTTTATGTATATTTATCTATTGTGTTAACTCAGGGATTTTTTACAATATTTCTAACCAAGAAAACTTATTATTAAAATGCACCTAAACTAGGGAAAAAATATTATTAAAAATAAACCTAATCTAGATAGCCCGTGGTGCGAGGTGCAACCCCAAGCTACGGGTGGTTAGGGTCCCTGACAATACGTATCTGTGTACTCAAGAGTGACGTGTTGTTGTCAGAGATATAAAGGAGCCGAAGAACGTGAAGCTGTTATTCGACGTGCTGCGCTTCGAGCCGGCCGCCATCCACCGCGCCGTGCTGTTCGTCACCAACAACGCGCTCGTCTGCGAGACCCCCGAGGACGCCTCGCGCGTCGCCTACGACCTCGACCGCAACAAGAACAGCCGATACGACGTAACAACCACCCCCTACACCCACACCACCACCCTCACCATCTATCAGCTCCACCCGTCATGGCTGGTTACCGAAACACATCATCCATTTTGGTCCAAATCTGGAAGTGCCGGCCAATGCAATTTTTTTGTGTATTCTGTTACTGTTTGTCGGTCTGGAAATTTATTACTATGGCACCAACTTGTAGGGCCGTTGACTTTGATTTTATTTGAGTTCGGAAATTTAATATTTATACATTTTTGTTGAAAATTGTAGGAATTCAAAATAACCAATACAAATGAAATGTACTGTAATGTCCAACTTTGGTGCCGTAGTAATAAATGCTTAGACGGACAAGCTCTAACAGAATATAGAAAAAAATATATGTTGACCGGCACTGTCACATATGTACCAAATCTATATGAAACATGGATGATGTCCTTTTTAGACAAAACGACTGGCATTTGACCTTCTTCTTCTTCTTCTTCTTCCTAAGTATGGCAATCAATCCCTTCAGGGACTATTTTTGCCAGTGTCGAGTGTTAGAGAATTTTCATGTTGCAAAATTTCTCGTGTTTGCCGCATTAAAATGCCTAGTGTCATGCATTCTAACGCCCAATGGAGTTTCTGGAGACAACCCACGGCAGTAGCAGATCGTAACACGCCTTTAGATTAGAGGTAACCTATTGACCAAAATGATAAATCACTTAACCCAAAAGTCGTATTATGGCATTATTTCCAATGCTCCTATAAATCAGTCACTAAATGAAACTTTACTGCACATATCGACACCAAAAATACACATTAAAGATCACTATAACACAATTTACGACACACTGGAAAAAATCTCAACCGCTCCGCCTGATTCCCGCCAAAAACTCCCATTTGACCTTCGCGACCCAGGTTAAAAAACTATTTGACAGATTGCCAAAGATATTTTAATAGCAACCGGGATTAACATTTTAACGTCCTCTTCGAGACACAAAGAAGTCTCTGCATGGTATAGGCGACCCTTCCAACTGGTAAATCCGAGGATGTGTATAACTGTGTATGGGTGTGTGCGCAGGCGTTGGCGCTCGACGGCACGTTCTACCAGAAGTCTGGCATCATCTCGGGTGGTTCCCTCGACCTGGCGCGCAAGGCCAAGCGTTGGGACGAGAAGCACCTCTCGCAGCTCAAGGCCAAGAAGGTAAGCCACTGAACCATCGGCACACACCGTGGTCTCATCCCATTCACAGTTCACCAAGATAGCCGAAGTTTAGTATTCCGTCCCCTTGAAATAGTCTCTGCATTTGGCGAGGATCATCGCAATATTACAATTCTTGAACAGGCATCTACGCGTTGAATGTGGATCCCCACGCAAGCCTTGATAAAGGATCGGGCCTTACAGAGCCTGTTTACATGAGATACAAATCTTGGTTACATTTCATAATGTAGAGACTGTAGAGACTCATATATTGGCCATGCAACTGATTTATATTATGACGTGTGTTTAGGAAAAGCTAACTGAAGAGCTGCGCGAGTCGATGAAGAAGTCCCGCAAGGAGTCGGAGCTGACCACCGTGGACTCCCAGATGCGGGGGCTGGAGTCCCGCCTCAAGTACGCGCTCACCGACAGAGACACCACCGTATGTACCGCACACATACACACTGGTGCCAATTCTGTTGTTGAAAATTACTAAACTTAACTAATTTGACAGGTCTAAAAATATTGCCATCCTTATTTAACCCCGCACATGAGAAAGGGATAGCAAGACTTTTAGACCTGTCAAATTAGTTTTGTTTAGTAATTTTCAACAATAGAATCGACACCACTACCATACTAAGGGTACGGTACTACGATCAGGGCTCCAAGCCAGAATAATAACAATAATATCTTAATTTGCATAAAAACATGGTGTAAACAGGTGTTGTTGTAAACTATGTAGAGCGTACATGTTCAACATAGCTCGTAATCATAATTAACGATCATCGTCGAGATTAATTTCAACACTTAAATGATTTCGCGCGCGTGACAATTGTGATAGATTAGACTATGTTTGAAAGCAGTGTGGCAACAACTAATTGGTAGCTTATATTTACAAGTTTGTATTTATATATTTTTATTATTATTCTTTGAATTGTAAACTGTGAAAATAAAACGCATGCACCGCTGAGTTTCATGCCGTTTCATGTGAGGCTGTTATCCAATCCATTAGAGGACTTTACTAAATAAATATGTGCCTTTTTAGGATCTTACGGAGGTATCATAAATTCATGACATACAAAATCTCGGACAGACAGACAGACAACGTAGGCTTAGATAAAGGGTCCCGTTTAGATATGAAACCCTAAAATTGGACATAATATTACAGAAGATGTTTAAGCATTACATAAATTGTTGGTCGTGAACAGCGCGATCTGCAATCAGCATCGAACTGCTAGAAGCCTGCTATATTTACTGTACATAAGAGGTTTGTTCAAACAGGAGTTATCACTCTGTTCAACATATTTGTATGTAGAAAGGTGAAGGGATATTTACAGTAGACAAACATATATACATTTCTAATGCTTGTAATAGTTTTACAGTTTAAATAATAAACGTATTTGCAGTTGAAACAAATCAAAGCTCTGGACGCAGAGTTGGCAGAGTTGGAGAGGAAGGTGGAGATGTTTGGGGTAAGATCCGAGCCAGCAAGTGAACCTGTATTTTCCTTTCTGCTACCTGCTTCGTTCCTACCATCGAATCCCACAGCGTCTGCACCTACTATCATACATAGTATCCAACTATCTTACACAATGGTGCCAATTCTGTTGTACGAAAACATTAGACTTAATTTGAATTTAATAATTTATTTTAATTGGCAGAACTAAAAATATTGCCATCCTTATTTAACCCCGCACCTGAGAAAAGGATGGCAAGACTTTAAGACCTGTCAAATTAGTCAAGCGTAGTAATTTTGAACAACAGAATCGACACATATATCCGAGTATCACAGATATTATCCAACTATCATACATATCATCGACTATAGTAATTGTCGGCGCCAATATAATCACTTGCAGCATTCTATTGTGGAGTTTGACATAAAAAACAACATGTTTCTAAAATTAAAACTAGTATTTCCCTAAAATAACGTCAGGTTCCAGAGACTAATAAACCTCCTTTAATGCTGCAGATGATTAAATAGCCGTATCTTGTAATTATTCAATGTAATTCTTGTTTGTTATCTAGATTATAATGTATGTACCTATATCATCAATTCCTTTAAACTTCCTGTGCTTATCCTAATTTCCCTTCCAGTCCGACCACCGTGGTTGTCGCCGTGCATTCTTGACCATCGCTTGATACGTCTTACCATCTAGCAACCATAAACTTGTTTGTCATAGTGGCATAGTAATAAAAAGTCACAATCATAGTTCTTTGTAATGTTTTATTTAGTTGTGTGTAATCTTATAATGTTACTAGTTGTGTCTGGCAAGCTTTGCAATGCCGATTTTTCTTTCGAAGATTAATTTAAAATTGATTGAGTGATTAGTTACACTAAGTTAACATAATTGTAGGTATTTAAGAACAGTGAAAACGCTTAATCGTTTCGATAAATAGGTATAATATTGATTAATTCTTGTTACTAATAAGTTCTTCTTCAATATATGTATTTCGATTTTTTTTAAAGATAAACTATTTATAATCAAATTTTTGTCTAGACTTACACTTTTGTAATTCGAAAGACGTGATTATACTCCTTATTTTTGTCTGTTATATCTAATTCCCACGTGGTTCCTGTTTTTCCGATTTCTAATCTGTTATACCTCTAATTCCTAGTAATTAGTGTTGTAACACCTCACGACCTATTTGCGTAGACTGAGTAAGTAATAGATGAATGTACCGCGTGCCCTAGAAAGTGATGGAGATAGTTATATATGTGTGCGTCAAGTGCTGACACACAAGTGACTTCCCCCGCTTAGTTAAACCATAAGATAGGTTTAGTTACATAAAATATTTTACGAAATCTCTGCATGCGATAAGAGTCAGAACAATAGTATAGCTGTAGTGTGTTCTTTTCTTGTACATCAGTCCCGTATGTAGCCTTCTCTTTCTGTTTGGAGAGCAGATGTTATTACCTGTATTAGTCTCCCTCTACGCCTGTTTTGTTCTGATGTGTGTGTGTGTGTGTGTAGCCCCAGGTGGAGGACATCGAGCGCACGATCCGCGCGCGCGACGCCAAGATCCAGGAGATCAAGGAGAACATGAACAACGTGGAGGACGTCGTGTTCCGCGGCTTCTGCCGGGACATCGGCGTCGCCAACATACGGTACCTACCCAACTACCTATTGACAGCTGCACGATATAACATGTTGTTGGAATATCATAAACATTGTGTCTGTGAAGTTTGTGAAGGTTGCATGTTTCTATTTAACTTAACCCTCCTATTTAAGCCTATTTCTTCCACCTAAATTTGAAGGTATGCTTCACGAGCTCGCTATTAAAAATTCTACTCGTTCAACTTAAGTAATAAAATACAGTTTTCCTACCAAAATGTTTCATTTAACAACACGTGTGTAGTCACTCAAACGAATCCAGCTCGTTTGTTAGACTGGTGTTAATGATGGTGTTTGTAAGTCGATATGTGTATGATTGTGGTGAACAGGCAGTACGAGGAGCGCGAGCTGCGAGCACAGCAGGAACGTGCCAAAAAGCGGATGGAGTTCGAGGCACAGATAGACCGCATCGCCTCCAACCTGGAGTTCGAGCGCTCCAGGGACACGCAGAGTGAGTGGTCCCGCACTAGTGGGGGGCAGGGAGAGTGGGAGGACTATAGTTAGTGACGTGTGTGTGTGTGCAGAGAACGTGACGCGCTGGGAGCGCACGGTGCAGGACGGCGAGGACGAGCTGGAGGCCGGGCGCCAGGCGGAGGACAAGCAGCGCCAGGACATCGACCTCGAGCTGCGCAAGGCAGACCAGCTCAAGGCACAGCGCGCCGCCAGCAAGGCCGCCCTCGACCGCGCCGAGGACGACGCCAACAAGGTACCTCACACCCCCCGGGGCCCAGACCATTCTCGACCTAACAAGGTACCTCACACCCCCCGGGGCCCAGACCATCCTCGACCTAACAAGGTACCTCACACCCCCCGGGGCCCAGACCATCCTCGACCTAACAAGGTACCTCACACCCCCCGGGGCCCAGACCATCCTCGACCTAACAAGGTACCTCACACCCACCGGGGCCCAGACCGCCCTCGACCCAACAAGGTACCTCACACCCACCGGGGCCCAGACCGCCCTCGACCCAACAAGGTACCTCACACCCACCGGGGCCCAGACCATCCTCGACCCAATAAGGTACCTCGCACCCACCGGGGCCCAGGCCGCTAGCAAGGTCCGTAAGAGCATCGCTACTGGCAGCTTCTACGGTGTGTACGGAATTTAAGATCATGATTGCCTTCTAGCTCAAAAGTATTTAAGTGTATAAATGACAAAACACTTTACTCAAAACCCATTCGCCCATAAACCAGTTACTATAATTTTCGAAACAAAAAAAAAACAATCATAGCTCCGTTTGGTTTTGCTAAGAACTGGCTACGGTATAACCATAGTATAAAGAGAGGGGAAGTAGGTTATCTTCATAAAAACGCACCGCGCGCGGCTTGTATGTGTGCGCCATTGTATCTATGTGTCGACGCACGCACACTTTAACAAAATCTCGACCCGTTTCTCAGTGCGCCAGTCGGGGCTAACACTGCACAAGGTTCGCGCGCGTGTCACGGCTTTTCGGCACCGCTAAATGATTTATTCATCAATATCATCATCAAAATGTCTGCTAATCGCAGAAGAACGTATTGCTGTGTGTTTGGGTGTCTTAATAATTCATCGATTCCAGACCTGTCTCTGTTCAGATTACCTATTGAACAGGAAAGGTAAGTTAGTCACTTATTCTAGCATAATATAATTTTACTTGATGATGAGATACCTACGTACTTACATATTTTTGTTTGTATTAGTTTTCTATCACACAGGAAGTAGGTAGGTAGGCCTAATTTCCTACTAGAATGTATTAGGTACTTTTGATCTGGCAATTGGTTTTTTTTTTTTTTTTATTTCTTTGTTTACGTTTAGTTATGCCGATTTCTCAGTATTGTAGGTATAGTAGTTGCCGCTGTTCATGCGGTTGCTAGCGATGCGCGAACAGCCGCGCCTAATATTTAGCTAAAAGTGACAACCCTAAGACAGTAGGCAATTATATCGCGAATTGGGCCGGAGATAGCCTACTCCCTCTTCTTTATACTATGGTATAACATTATCGATTACAAATGATTGACTGACAACAAACAAACCGTTAATTGTAGGGCGGTTGCTCTGCTCTATAGTTTAATTGTTGTGTTCCAGGCGCGTAAAGAGCTGGCTAGCATTCAGAAGGAGATGGCCACCGTGCAGAAGCAGATGGCGTCGCTCGAGGCGCGCATTGAGAGCAAACGCAGCGACCGACACAACATACTGCGACAGTGCAAGGTGTCTGGTATACATATATCATGTTGGGAGTGCCAATGAGCAACGCGTGCAAGGTTACACAGAGATTTATATACCGAATACAAACACTTTAATATTAGGTCCTTACATATGAAATTGGCGTTTTTCGTACTGGCCACTTTAATCACGAATTTCTCCTCTTTGGTAAGGAATTCCAAATTCAAATTTGTACAGCTATAGACTCATGTATTTGTGCTTCGATGATCGTCATTCATTTGTTTTTTTTCTTCTGTTTTTTTCTGTTTGCGTCACTCATTTTACAAAATGGAAAACCTTAAATATCGCATTATTTACGAGTACGAGTTCCGCCGTGGCACTAGTGCTGCGGAAACAACTCGAAGGGTGAATGATGTGTATGGCGATCGTGTTGCAAAAGAAAACACAGTTCGTTTTTGGTTCCAACGTTTTCGTTCTGGAAATTTCGACCTGCAGAACAAGCCCCGTGGACGGCCTGAGACTCAAGTTGATAATGAAGAGTTGAAGGCTATTGTGGAAGCGGATCCATCGCAAACCACGTCCGAGTTAGCTGCAGGCTGCAATGTTAGTGATAAAACTGTTTTAATTCACTTGAAGCAAATTGGGAAGATTAAAAAGCTTGAAAGGTGGGTACCTCACGAATTGACTGAAACAAACCGGCAAACGCGCGTCGACTGCTGCGTTACATTACTAAACCGGCACAATAATGAAGGTATTTTAAACCGAATCATTACCTGTGATGAAAAATGGGTTCTTTACGATAATCGGAAGCGCTCAGCGCAATGGTTAGATCCTGGCCAGCCAGCCAAATCCTGCCCCAAGCGAAAATTAACCCCAAAAAAGTTACTTGTAAGCGTTTGGTGGACTAGTGCCGGTATTGTTCATTACAGTTTTTTCAAATCTGGCCAGACTATTACGGCTGATGTCTATTGTCAGGAATTGCAAACCATGATGGAAAAGCTAGCGGCTAAACAACCTAGGCTGGTCAATCGCTCCACGCCACTGCTGCTTCACGACAACGCTAGACCACACACTGCGCTACAGACGGCTACTAAATTAGAAGAGCTTCAATTGGAAAGTCTAAGACATCCTCCGTACTCCCCGGACCTTGCTCCAACAGATTACCATTTTTTTCGAAATTTGGATAACTTCTTGCAAGGGAAAAAATTCAACTCCGATGGGGCAGTCCAAATCGCCTTCAAAGATTTTATTGATTCCCGTCCGACTGGTTTTTTTAGTAAAGGGATCAATGAACTACCTATGAGATGGCAAAAGTGCATAGAAAATAATGGTTCATACTTTGATTAATTAAATATATTATATTAAAAAATATTCGACTTTTTGTTCCTCCCATACAAAACGCCAATTTCATATGTAAGGACCTAATATAATCGGTAACTAACTAAGTAAACATATCTGTCAGTCAAACAGTTTTCTTCATAAGTTCAAATTTGATGCATACAAATAGGTTTGTATATTAAACATAACAGACATTATATTTATGTGAGTTTTAAACTTACTGAATGGGCGAATACTCAAACGCCAGTCAAATTTGATGCTACATAAATTTTGAGTAGCCTGTACATAAACAAATTCAATTGCCAGCGTTTGTAATGACAAAATAACAGCTTTTACAAACTATTATAGTAAGTAATGTTTTCGTCTGTATGTCTGTTTAATTCGCCTTAACTCCGAAACGGCTGCACCAATTTTAACGGGGCAGTCATTCACTGTCAAAATCAAAATCAAAAATCATTTATTCAGTTTAGGCCCTAATAAGGCACTGATGAAGGTCTAAATTACCACAGACTGTTGACCTGCACACTTCTTGCTCATTTGAGTATGCCTTACATATTGAAAAGTATATGTGTTGTAAGCCTATTACATTAATAATAATAATAATAATAATAATTAATGCTCAACCTTTTCGCCGATAATGCATGAACAGACAAGAGATATGTCTCTTATTTCCCCCCTATTATTTTTCTCTGCCCTACCCTAGTGTTTGTTGTATTCTGTCTCTCTCTTGTAGATCGACGATATAATAATCCCCCTGCTGGAAGGCAGCCTGGACGACACGGAGACGGAGTCCGACCCCTCCTCGCTCTCCACCAGCCACCAGTACCGCCGCGAGGCCAGGTACATACATACATACATACTTATTGAGGTAAGGCACTTATTAAGGTCCAGTAAAAGCCACCTGAGAACAATTAACAAGCATGATTGGACAATATAAAATGTGTAAGAAAATTTCTTCTAGACATAAATAATTACAACAAGAATTTCAACCATAAATTCAGCTTCAGGGAACTCCTATTACCCTATCCCGCGTTTTTTTTTTTAAATATCGGAATGAACAGACACGACTCGTTTATAGTTTTATAATCTAAGTATAGATAGAAGATCAAAATTTAAGCTACCAAGTTGGTTTTGTCACTACTTTCACGGTTATTTTTGACGGCACTTACATGTCTGATTCTGGAATAGGTGGTAGATTTATCCACCTACTAGCTACTACCCGCGACTTCTTCCGCGTTGAGCCTAGAATTCCAGAGGAACCTAACATTTTCCCGGAATAAAAAGTGTCCTATGTGTTAATCCAGTTTATAAACTATCTGTGTTCCAAATTTCATCCAATTCCGTTGAGTAGTTTTTGCGAGAAAGAGTAACAAACATCCATCCATACTCACAAACTTTCGCATTTATAATATTAGTAGGAAGTGGGATATAATATTAGTAGAACTGAATGTATGTAAATGGTGTGTGGTGTGGTCGGGGCAGGATCCGCGTGGACTACAGTTCGCTGGGCGAGGCGCTGCGCGAGCTGGAGGAGGCGGACGAGATCCGGCGCAAGGCCGACAAGCTGCAGAAGGCCATCTCTTCGCTGCAGGCCACCGTCGACAAGATACAGGCGCCCAACATGAGGGTACACACACACACACACACAAACACATACTCGCACGCACACGCACGCACGCACGCACGTAAGCGCGCACATTGCCAACACGCATACGTTATCTTAGATGTATTGTATGAAGCTAAAGTCGTCAAACTGTGGTGGCCTGGTTGAATGAAGCGTTGTCTGCTATTCTAACGACGCAAGTTCGAATCCCACCGGTCTGTATCAATGAGTTTTTCTAACTTAAATGACGTGATAAGCACCACGCGCCTTACGGTCAAGGAAAACATGAGGAAACCAGCGTACTCAGAAGAAATTCAAGGATATATTAGGTCCTTACATATGAAATTGGCGTTTTTCGTACTGGCCACTTTAATCACGAATTTCTCCTCTTTGGTAAGGAATTCCAAATTCAAATTTGTACAGCTATAGACTCATGTATTTGTGCTTCGATGATCGTCATTCATTTGTTTTTTTCTTCTGTTTTTTTCTGTTTGCGTCACTCATTTTACAAAATGGAAAACCTTAAATATCGCATTATTTACGAGTACGAGTTCCGCCGTGGCACTAGTGCTGCGGAAACAACTCGAAGGGTGAATGATGTGTATGGCGGTCGTGTTGCAAAAGAAAACACAGTTCGTTTTTGGTTCCAACGTTTTCGTTCTGGAAATTTCGACCTGCAGAACAAGCCCCGTGGACGGCCTGAGACTCAAGTTGATAATGAAGAGTTGAAGGCTATTGTGGAAGCGGATCCATCGCAAACCACGTCCGAGTTAGCTGCAGGCTGCAATGTTAGTGATAAAACTGTTTTAATTCACTTGAAGCAAATTGGGAAGATTAAAAAGCTTGAAAGGTGGGTACCTCACGAATTGACTGAAACAAACCGGCAAACGCGCGTCGACTGCTGCGTTACATTACTAAACCGGCACAATAATGAAGGTATTTTAAACCGAATCATTACCTGTGATGAAAAATGGGTTCTTTACGATAATCGGAAGCGCTCAGCGCAATGGTTAGATCCTGGCCAGCCAGCCAAATCCTGCCCCAAGCGAAAATTAACCCCAAAAAAGTTACTTGTAAGCGTTTGGTGGACTAGTGCCGGTATTGTTCATTACAGTTTTTTCAAATCTGGCCAGACTATTACGGCTGATGTCTATTGTCAGGAATTGCAAACCATGATGGAAAAGCTAGCGGCTAAACAACCTAGGCTGGGCAATCGCTCCACGCCACTGCTGCTTCACGACAACGCTAGACCACACACTGCGCTACAGACGGCTACTAAATTAGAAGAGCTTCAATTGGAAAGTCTAAGACATCCTCCGTACTCCCCGGACCTTGCTCCAACAGATTACCATTTTTTTCGAAATTTGGATAACTTCTTGCAAGGGAAAAAATTCAACTCCGATGGGGCAGTCCAAATCGCCTTCAAAGATTTTATTGATTCCCGTCCGACTGGTTTTTTTAGTAAAGGGATCAATGAACTACCTATGAGATGGCAAAAGTGCATAGAAAATAATGGTTCATACTTTGATTAATTAAATATATTATATTAAAAAATATTCGACTTTTTGTTCCTCCCATACAAAACGCCAATTTCATATGTAAGGACCTAATATTATGTAGTGGCCAAGAGACTTAGTAGTATGTTCTATTGCAGGCGATGCAGAAGCTGAACGAAGTCCGTGAGAAGGTGAATGCGACCAACGAAGCCTTCGTGGCGGCCAGGAAGCGCGCGCACAAGGCCAAGCTCGCCTTCGAGAAGGTACTTACATATACCTACATACATACTGTACTCACACACACACACACGGACGGACAGACAGACAGACAGACGCCAAAGGATGAATAAGGTGTCAATCGATGGTCCAGGTAATATTGGCTGCATTTAACAGATATATACTCAATAGGAGGAATCGATTTTACCTTGTAGATTACGATTTTAATTGTTTTCATTATCTTTTTTAACGCGGGTTTTTTTTTCGTAGGCTGATTACAGGTTTTCATAATTTTTACATGTTGTATGCAAATGTTCCCAATGGCAACTGTATTATATATATATATATATATATATATATAATTATTATTTTTTATAATTAATTGTTATAATTATTGTGCAAAGTGTATGTTATTGTGTGCAGGTCAAGAAAGAGCGGCACGATAAGTTTATTGACTGCTTCGAACACGTCGCCAACGAAATAGATGCTATCTACAAGGTATGTGCTACTATTACACCCGTACTAATTACATAAGGAAATATTGGTGCCAATTCTGTTATACAAAATTACTAAACTTATCTAATTTGACAGTTCTTAAAGTCTTGCTATCCCTTTCTCATGTGCGGGGTTAAATAAGGATAGCAATATTTTTAGACCTGTCAGATTAGTTTAGTTTTAGTGGTTTTGTACAACAGAATTGGCGTAAACGTTTGGGTAAATACTGTTTATTATTATTGTTAGTACTGGCTCAGTACTAGTTGATTGATGATCGTAATGTATGCTTTCATAAATTGAATGAAACCTTGAACCGATTGTTACAATCCAAAAAGACATATTTGTTTGTAACCGCGCCATCGTACTTGTTCCTTTCTCTTTCAAATTATTCCCTTCATAAGAACCTGACAAAAACAATAAATAAAATTTTTTATCTCGTTCACGCGTGATGCCGCAACAAAGGGAAATAGGGATTAATTTTGATATATACAGGTGTGTGTGTGTGTATGTGTTGCAGGCGCTGGCGATGAACCAGTCTGCGCAGGCGTTCCTGGGCCCCGAGAACCCGGAGGAGCCGTACCTGGACGGCGTCAACTACAACTGCGTGGCGCCGGGCAAGCGCTTCCAGCCCATGTCCAACCTCTCCGGCGGGGAGAAGACCGTCGCCGCGCTCGCGCTGCTCTTCGCCATACACAGGTCACACCACTAGCAACACCATAGACCACTCTCCCCACCATACACAGGTCACACCACTAGCAACACCATAGACCACTCTCCCCACCATACACAGGTCACACCACTAGCAACACCATAGACCACCCTTCCCACCATACACAGGTCACACCACTAGCAACACCATAGACCACCCTTCCCACCATACACAGGTCACACCACTAGCAACACCATAGACCACCCTTCCCACCATACACAGGTCACACCAACACCACCACCACCACTATAGACCACCATCCCCACCATACACAGCTACCACACCACTAGCATAGTCAGTCTCACCACCATGGGTAACACACACTTTGTCGCCAGAAGAGAAGATTGTTACTAAAAATCGTTTAAAAAAAATTACGACTGCAATTGTATATTTCTAGTATTTATGTATATTATTATTATATTATATAGGTAAGTATATTATTATATTATAGTATTTATCAAATTGTGAGTAACAATAATTTTGTGCGGTGGTAGAATTAGTTGAGTTTAGTGCTGGTAGAGTAAAAAAAAAAGAGCATTTCTTCTCAGTTGGCTTTTTTTTCCGAACCAGTGGTAATTTAGATCTTCATAAGTGCCTTATTAGGGCCTAAACTGAATAGATGATTGATTGATTTAATTGAGTTGGCCATCAGATGTCAAATGTTACACATGATAGGCGACTACTGTAAGGCTCGTAATTTTTTGTTTGTTGTTTACCAATCAAATGGCATACATGTTTATTACAGCTACCAGCCGGCGCCGTTCTTCCTGTTGGACGAGATCGACGCGGCGCTGGACAACACCAACATCGGCAAGGTGGCCTCCTACATCCGCTCCAAGAAGGGCAGCCTCCAGACCATCGTCATCTCGCTCAAGGAGGAGTTCTACGGCTGCGCGGACGCACTCGTCGGCATCTGCTCAGAGGTACCACACATTGTACTCGAGCATTCTATGCTCTATATTTACAGGGTCTCTTAATAAAGTACTATTTAGATACACATTCATATCTTCACACCAAATTCCAAACTAGGTAGGCAGAGAGTATTATTTAATTTGCTTTATTCACCTGAAAGTTAGTTTTATACGATACGAACTTGTGCCACCCCTAGTGTTGCAAGCTTCGACTAATATAGGGGCATGCCAATGCCAGACTTGTCTCGTTCCAACCTCAAGATGGTGGGCTACCAATCTAAAATTCGGGCTTCGGTTTCAACGGTCATCTCAGTAACCAGCCTCCCCCTAAAATAACCCTCCTTAGCCAATGATTGCAACTGTCCATTGGCCACGGTAACCGCTTACTAGCTCGCGAGCTATGCTTGTTTCCCATCTTGTTGGTATAACAAATGTAATCCTTCCTTAATGTCTATAGTATTATTTATTTGTTCTAGCCGGCAGACTGCCTCGTCAGTGACGTCATCACGCTCAGCCTTGAAGATTATAACTATTAACATATTCTATATTATACTTGAGTTGAAATTATTTCTCATTCCGGTTTGATTTGTGACTGAATATCACACATTTGATAACATGTTTCTATGTAAGTAGTTAAGACTTAATGTACACTACAATACATTAATTTTGTTTTATTCAAATAAAACCCACTAATCTAACCCCTTTATTTGATTTAATTAGTAGGTATAGTATCTACTCTGAGATTTAATGGTAGCAATATTATCTTGAGATGGTGGGTAAATGCTCATTATTATAAAGCAGGTAACGACATCTATTGTTATTCCAATGCAATAAAATGCAACGTTAATCTGCATGTTCTGCAATCAGCACCCTCTTGTGTGAAATAACAAAAACATTCATTCGATATCTTGTATGATGCCCTGGCAATGTTAAAAACAGCGCCCTCTAGTGTCAAATAGCAAATGGTGTGTTGCCCTGGTCCCACCTTCTAACATCGAGTAGATAAAATAAAAATTTATAACCTCTTTTATGCTACCCTTATCCTAGTACTTTGCGTTTTCGCGTCACTTCAGCCGTCGTGGAGCCATGTATCGTAGAAATCTTCTATGATAATTTGTATCATTATTGGGTATATTTATATCGTTTAGTTTTTTTATAGAATTTACGAGTAGATTTTTAGGAATGAATAATCAATTTAAATATATATAAAATGCTGTTCGTTAGTCTCGCTAAAATTTTAAAACAGTTGGGATCCATTTGGCTTATTTTGGTTTAGTATTATTTTTTTAAATACATGGTCCATTATCCCAGGGCCACCAGACGTCACGTATTATCTGACGAAGGAAATGTGGACGATAGAGTAGTGTTTGAGAACGCATGCCTACCTGCTAGCTTGTGGATTCTGCCAGTTCTTGCCACTTTTTAATGACAATGTTATCATCGCGAGAGAGGTGCTACGATGATCATATTGAAATTTGAAATGTGAATTATTCACAATCAATGGGCTGAAGTATTTATTGGCCATCTATTACTTTACGTTGCACAGAAGCATTAGACTCACCTGATGGTAAACAGTTACCGTAGCCTCTAGCCGCTAGAAATACCAGGGCGTTGCCAACCATGTTGTTGATGAGGACTCACTGTGCTTAGCAGTATTCTACTAGGGCAACGTATCCACGTGGAGCACTGGCAACCTTACTCACCGCAGAAACCACGGGAGATCCCAATTCGCCCTACCTCTCTTGCCCTATCCATCTTGACATGGATAATGTCAGAGAAACAAAGGGGGACTAAACCGTGTTTAGTTTTTAACTTAGCTTATAAATGTACTTACATTATAATCTCAAATGTATTGAGGTAGTTTTAAGGTTCCTTTAATTTACAAATTGTATGGAATATTAAAAATAAACACATTATCTTCGAGCACTTTTATTTACAATAAAATATTTTATGTTCATATATTACACCCTTATGTCTACACTGTACATAATGGAGCGGGTGGCTCGAGTTACTATATTATGTACCCAGCCATCCGCTCCAGCATGTACCGCGTTATGTATAACCTAGAGCTCTACATCTGCTCTGAGGCCCACATTTGGAATTTTACAGGAAAATAGACTTTATCACTAAACAACGACGGTTTTAACTTCAATAACATTGAGATATACATCAACGGCACAATAATTAAAATCTCAATTAAATCCATTCGCCGACTGTACAGTAGTATTCAGCATAAGAAACAATCACGTGCAGTATCAAGGTTCTATATTAACTGGGCATTTTATTAATAATTTTGATCAAATAATCATTATTTGTCCATGACAAAATTCTCCGTCTCAGTCAAACCTGAACAGTGGGGCAGCAATCCAATGGGTTGCTAAGACAGCAGCTATGAAGGACCATGCACATCAGTGCCGGTAGCATTTATATCTTTACACTACGTATTCGAAAACGTTACTTTACAAATGTCAAAATGTTCATATGAAATTTTAGTTCCACCTTTCGCCGCCGCAGCGCTGTTCATTCTCCCATACAAAAATAGTCGAAAGCGACATGAATTCGTAGTCGATAATTGTTCTGCCAGGCTACAGGTTCGACATAACGATACTTGTTTGGGATTTGCTATGATAAAATATACCCGTAGTGACGTAGACAGATGCCGACATAACTGTTCTGGGTCTCAGGTAGAACATAACATATCACACAACACTTGCAATGCCTACCATAGGATTAGATGATACTGAAGTGGATCGCAACATGTATCTACAAGAAACCTATTACTAGTGTGGACATTTCCTTCTCTCAATTGGCTAAGTTATTGTAAATCTGTTAATTACGGACACATTATAAACATTAACCATTAACTGTATCGTTCAACCAATATATAAACATTGAAAAATACGCAAGATGTCACACATCCCAACAAAATTTCGTACACAATTTCATTCAAAATTATAAATTCTATCGAATCGATGAAATTGTTAATTTTGAAAGTATTTCTAGAGATGTGGGTAATACTCGGTCGCTACGGATGAGATCGAATCTGGGAGTGCAGTGCATTAGCATCTTGGTTTGAAGGAGAACATTGCTAAGAGGGAACCCACAGGCGCTTCCACCACCACATCCGTGTAATACAGCGCAACAACCATCAGGTTTGAAGTAACGAGAAACATTGCTAAGAAGGAGTTGGCAGGCGTCTGTGGTATCCAGACGTGTAGTGTTGTTTGGATTGGTGAGGTATGTGGTGTGTGGTGGTGTGTGGTGGTGTGTGGTGGTGTGTGGTGGTGTCTAGTCCGGTGAGTGTGGCGGCTTGGTGCTGAAGTAGGGCGCGGTGTGCGGCTGCAGCAGCGTGCGGCACACGGCGCACACGCGGGCCGGGCTGCCGCGCGGGCCCGCCGCCACCTCGTGGCGCAGGCACGACGCGCAGAAGATGCGCCCGCAGTGCCGGCAGTGCACCTGACACACACACACACACAATGATGCGCCCGCAGTGACCCTCAAACAGACACGCACGTCACACACATACGCGCACATAAAGATACGCCCGCAGTGCTGGCAATACGTATCATATGGCCTAATACTTAGCTTATTCTAAGCACAGAGAGATTTTAGAAGAAAATCATGAATATACATATATCATACGGCGAAATATTTGATCAACGTGAGAATTTGAACATTGTATCGAGCAAATGTGATGTGTTTGTATCCGGGAGGTTGGTGAGTGTAGATGGTAGATGGTAAGTGGCACCTTCTTCTTGTTGTTGGGCAGGTGCGTGTGGCAGTCGGGGCACTCGCTGACGTCGTCGTCATGCTGCCAGCGCACTTCGCTGTCCGCCTCGCGGATGCGCTGCAACTGCACCTACACACACACACACACACACACACACACACACCATATAACACAACGCACATTGTACTGTAACCCGAGCAACAGTAACTTGTGACTGTATTGAAAAATAAACAGCGCTGCGGCGGTGAAAAGTGGAACTAAAAATTAGTATGACAATTTTGACATTTCGCGAGTAACGTTTTCGAATACGTGGTCGAAAAATGTTCCTGCTACCCACACTGCACTACTGTGCCGGTAGCAGGAACATTGTCATACTAATATTTAGTAACACCGTCGCAGCGCTGTTCATAATCCAATACAAAAATAGTGGAAGGCGATACGAAAACGTTGTCACAATTATTCATGCGTGCGCTACTGGTGGCAGTGTGGTGCACCAGCCTGGTGGTGTAGTACCTGTAGCGACTGTGAGAGCCGCACGAAGTCTTGCTGCACCTTCTCGCTGTTGTCGAGCTCCTGCTGCAGCACGGACACGCGCCCGCGGAGCTCGCCCACCTCCGACTGCAGCCGCTTCTGTACACCACACGACATATATATCAACTATACGGCCCACCTGGTGGTAAGCAGTCACCGTAGCCTATAGCCGCTAGCAAACAAAAGGATTTGAGAAGAAATGTTATTAACGGTGTGCTAAATATCCCGTATCAGTATGATGGTGTGTGCGGTGTGTGGTCACCTTGTCGTCGAGCAGGTGTTCGATCATGTCGCTGGAGTGTCGCAGCTTGTCGCCGAGCTCCTTCATCTGCTCGCGCTCCGTCTGCAGCCGCTCCAGCTCCTCGCTGCCACATACATCACACTCGTTAAACACTTTACACTATAATTAAGTCCAGTACCCCGAGCAAGAATAGCCTGCGACTACGTATTTGTATCGCTTTCAACTATTATTGTATGGGAAAATGAACAGCGCTGCGCCGGTTAGAAGTGGCACTAAAAAGAGAAAATTTTGATAATTCTAGAGTTACGTTTTCGGATACGAAGTCGCAAAATGTTCTTGCTTCATTAAAACCTGTGCCGATAGCATTAATATTGTCGGCAACGTATTCGAAAACGTAACTCGCGAAATGTCAAAATTGTCATACTAATTTTTAGTTCCACTTTTTACCGCCGCAGCGCTGTTCATTTTCCAATACAAAAATAGTCGAAGGCGATACGAATACGTTGTCGACAATGTTCCTGCCACCGGCACCGATCTTGGAAATGACACTTTGATTTCAATGAAGATTTCAGAATTCAGTGTGCTAGAGTGGTATTGTGTGTCGTACCTGGCGTGCCTCAGCTGTTCCCGGCAGTCCTGCAGCTCGGCGTCCTGTCTCTGGAACAGCCCCGCGTGCTCCAGCAGCTGGCTCCTCAGGTCCTTCTCCCCGGCCGCGGCCTGCTCGCAGCCTATCTGGCAGAAGATCACCTGCTCCCGCAGTCGCAGCGTCAGCTCCTGTAGCTCCTGCAAGTGTTGAGACGGTGGACATTAGGCGCACATACCCAGCAGTGGGAATTGAGCTGAGATAGATTAATGACTTTTTTTATACTACTAAGGTGGCACTCAAGCATACGGCCCACCTGATGGTAAGCAGTCACCGTAGCCTATAGCCGCTAGCAATACCAGGGGTATCACTAACGGGTTGCCAACCATGTAGCTGATGAGGACTCACTGTGCTATTAGCATTGCTACTAGCCCAGCGTATCCCCGTGGAGCACTGGCAACCTTACTTACCGCAGAAACACAACAGTACATCAAAGTAGCGCTATTTGACTCTGGTCTTTTGTAAGGTGGAGGTACAGTCCCCAGCCAATTTAAATGGGAAGACCCACGGGAGATCCCAATTCCTACCTGTCTCATAATATTGCAACATACGCACCTCGACGGTGTCGGGCAGGTCAATAACCTCGTTCTGCATCTCGGCTGCCTTCTTGATGTACTGACCGACTAGCATCGCGTTGTCTCTTTCTAAACTGCAACAAACCTTCTATCTCACTTACTTTTAGGATAATCTCATATTTAACAAATGCTCACAACAAGTGAATGGTAACATTTTGTTAAACAATTTCTTTTCTAAAACTTTTACGTATCGTTTTTTTAAATACTACTAAGGGTGGCTAACAAGCAGTCATAAGTAAGTTGGAGCAAATCTGTAAATGTTCCGCTTCACCATATAGAACTTACTAGGCGAGTGCCACACTTGTCTTGGGGTCTTGTCACACGGGTCTTGGGGGTCATGACCCCCCCCCTGGGGTCTATCCATTCAAGTAGAGGAAGTCATAAATAGTTTCGATGGAAGGCAAAAGAGAAAATAAAATGTATATTAGAATTAAATTATTTAGACGAGTAAAAACAAAATAAAATTTCTTTATAATCCGTGCCGATAGCAAGATCATTTTTCTACAGAAAATACGAATACGTAGTCGCAATTATTCTTGTTCGGGCTTCCGATTTATTTTTACCGTTTGTGTGTGGTTTTATCTTATCTTATAGTTGGGTTTATATTGGGTTCAGGCTACCCCAGACGCACGTCGACCCTTGGGATCTTTTGTCCTGCCCTTCGCCCCTTACGTTCTACAGACCTGCTGTATCCAATACTTCCTGTATGAGTTTACAGATCTTGCCAGCAGGGATGAGCATATAATCCTCTGGTTCCGGATATGCCGCTCCCAGAGTCTCCACTCGCTAATGCGTCACAGCAG
Organism: Falcaria lacertinaria; assembly: GCA_951449985.1. Taxonomy (NCBI): domain Eukaryota; kingdom Metazoa; phylum Arthropoda; class Insecta; order Lepidoptera; family Drepanidae; genus Falcaria; species Falcaria lacertinaria. Next base: position 397,313 of record OX602121.1, read on the forward strand.
AATAACACGTGATTCATGGTTTCCGTTTGTGTATTTCAGGACAGTAGCGCGAGCATGAATAATTTGCGACAACGTTTTCGTATCACTTTCGACTAATTTTGTATGGATAAATGAACAGCGCTGCGTCGGTGAAAAGTGGAACTAAAAATCAGTATGACAATTTTGACATTTCGCGAGTTACGTTTTCGATAAAGTTCCTGCTACCGACACAGGTGTGTGTGTACCTGTCCAGTTTCTTCTGCAGCATCTCCCGGTCGACGGTGAGCATGGTGACGTGGTGCAGCGCCTGCCGCTCGGCCTGCGCGGCGGCCTGCAGGCGCGCGTGTAGCTCGGCCTGCGCCCCGGCCAGCGCGGCGCGGAGCCCCTCCACGCGCTGGCCGGCCTCCGCGCGCGCGCCGTGCCAGGCCCGCACCGTCTCGTCGTGCACCGACCGCACGCCCTCCAGCTCCGAGGTCGCCTGACACACCATACACCACACTTCAATTGACACATCGACACTTTCACGGCGTACCTATCTTTATATTATACTAGCGGCCCGCCCCGGCTTCGCACGGGTTATATTATTAGTTTCGGAGCATAGACATTAATCAAATAATTGGTCCACCCGTGCGAAGCCGGGGTGGGCAGCTAGAATAGTATAATTATAGCCTGTGTTATATAAATATAGCCTATGTTAGTCAGAGATAATGTAGCTTTCTAACGAGAAAAGATTTGTTGAAATCGGTCCAGTAGTTTCGGAGCCTATTCAATACAAACCCACAAAAATACAAATATTTCCTCTTTATAATATTTATTTATATTTTACTAGCGCCCCGGCTTCGCACGGGTAGACTTTTATCAAATATTGCACGGGTAGACACCCGTGCGAAGCCGAGGCGGGCAGCTAGTTTAAAATATAGCCTATATTACTCAGTGATAATGTCGTTCCAGTAGTTTTGGAGTCTATTCAATACAAACATACACACATAAACATAAATCTTAACTCTTTATAATATTAGTATAGATATCTATCTTTTCTCTATATATTACCAGCTGACCCGAAACCAACTTGCATGCGGTAGAAATGAACTTGAAAATTGATGGATTTTCACACAAACTTCCATCCTCTATTTTAGCCCCTTAGGGGTAGTATTTCCAAAATCCCTTCAATCAGTCAGTAAGTTTCTTCTTTTATATATGTAATTATATCAATTTGATTTTGTCAAAAAATTAATATATTTATTTGCGGTCAGTAACGTGTTGGGTGACCTGTCTAAGCATTTATGTGTGTTTTTCCGATGTGGACAGTTGTAACTCTAATGGAGGTAGTAAGACAGTGTGTGTGTGTGTGTGTGTGTGTGTGTGTGTGTGTGTGTGGGGGGGGGGCACCTGTCTGAGCGCGCGGTCGAGGGCGGCGGCCCGGTCGCGGGCGGCCTCGGCGGAGGCCTGCTCGGCCACCAGCTGCTTCTCGTAGTTCACACACATCGCACACCCGCGACCACCCTCTACACAACACAACACACAATACTTTATTAACTTTATTTGATGTTGTTTTTATTACAAATGAAAAAAACTAGACTTGTAACTAGATAACTATCATACTAATTTTATTTACAAGTATAACTACTCTGTTCTATCGTTTGCAACTGAATAAACCTAATGTAGACTACTGATATATGACCAGTCAACCGCTGGCTTTCATATTGCAGGCTCCTAGTTTGAGAGTCACAGCATTAATCATCTTATTTTATTTGAACAAACATACACAACAACATCTAAAACATCTTTCTAAATTGTTTTTATACCACTGAGGTGGCAAACCATTACCGTAGCCTATGGACACTATGCTCATCTATACTTCTCGATAATATAATGTTATAAAGTGTAATTTGTGTTTGTTATGGGTTGGGTAACTTTTTAAGCTTTTGAATTGACATCAAATTGACAAACATATTTTTTATTCTACTTATTCAGCGGGCAAGCGTACGGCCCCTGATGAGTGATGGTAAGCAGTCACCGTACGTACGCGTTGCCAACCCTATTGTTGTTAAGGACCCACTGTGCTACGCTGTCTTGGAGTACTGATACTGTTGAAACACAACACTACTGCTTACCAAGACTTTGTGGTCAGCGATATTGGCTATTCATGTATACTGCGTAAGATATGGGGGACTTTGCAAGCTAGATACAGCTCGAAGTTGATGTAAGGTTAAATATATTCACCTGTGTCTAGTCTACTGTCCGGCTTACTATCTCCGCTGGGCGCCAGCTGTGTTGACAACGCTGCTTTGGCTTTCTGCAATGGATACAGTTCAGTTATTAAAACCGCTCTAGCAGATCCGTGCCCTGGACTTCTATACTAATATTATAAAGAGGAAAGATTCGTATTTTTGTATTTTTGTGGGTTTGTATTGAATAGGCTCCGAAACTGTTGGACCGAACTAAAAAAATATTTCACCGCGTGAAAGCTACATTATCACTGAGTAACATAGGCTATATATTATACTAGCTGCCCGCCCCGGCTTCGCACGGGTAGACAAAATATATTTGGCGGCGCGGGCCGCTATCGTTTATATAATAACTAGGTGTTCCCACAGTCGTTGTCCTGTCTTAGCTATGGATAGTTGTGCACTATTTTGGATTACACTCAAGGGGGCTAACGCTATGTCATTTTGTAAAATCAACCATGTGACAAGCCAATTTTATTCTTGACTTAAAATGAGAATCAAATTATTGAGTTATTTGTAAATTAATATGTATGGCATTCGTTAAAGTTTGTCACAAGCCGAAAGTCTGACAACCGGCTTAACCAATTATAAAATTGTCTCTGTAAATGGTGTATCGAAGGTCAGACGGCAGTCGCTTTGTGTAACAATCAGGTGACCAGCCACATCGAGTGCCGACCACAACTGTATGATAAGGCCAGGGCGATAATGATAAGGCACGTTATAATGTCGCCGTAAGTTTACACAGGCGGGGAAAGAACCCGGAACGTTACAAATAGTAGACGATGTATCACTAGCCACTTTCCAACCACTCGGCTACTGTTGAGAGGACCACTGGGCTAGCAACATAGGTTTCCTCACAGCATATCCTCACGCACTGGTGCTCTTACTAACCGCAGAAAGACAACACTACAGAAGAGTAGTGTTGTATGACTGCGACCTTCTGTAAGGCGGAAGTACACTCACCAATGAACAGGACCGAGTGAGAGGTCTGGAGGCCCTGGCGCAACGATGGAGTGGAGGCCCCTAATTATTTCGATATTTGTTTTAATAATTTCAATTATTTTTTTCAAGAATTTCAGATTTTTTTTCTATATATCTCGGGTACGCCCCAAGGCTGTGGCCCGGCTTGCCCTCTCCTAAATCCGGCCCTGCCAACATGGCGATTCCGGGGTGTATACCAAAATATATACTTACTAAGGCCTCCTGCAGCTGTGTGTCGGTGTCTCTCAGCTTACTCTTAAGCGCCGCTATCTCGCTCTTCAGCGGGTGGATTATTGACCGCAGTTCATTGTCCTCTGTGTTCTACAACATCAAATATTCAATCATTTCATGCTACGAATGCAAGCAAGCAAACGGCCCACCTGAAGGTAAGCACGAATTGCCTGGGTTCAGCCATTCAACTGAAGAAAGTCGTACGGGTTTTGATAAAAGACAAAACTCAAAAAAAAACTATTAGATTTTTATTATTTAGACATATACAAAAGCCGTGGTGGCCTTGTGGTTGAAGCAACAGGCCTGTCATCTGATGGGCCCAGGTTCGAGTCCCGGCCTGTACCAATGAGTTTTTCTAAGCTTAAGTACAGTGATTAATCACACCATGAGCTTTTAAAAAAGAGAGGTAGGGCGATTTAGGATTTCCCGTGGGTTATCCCATTTAAATTGGAGCCGCCCGACTGGGGACTGTACCTCCACCTTACAGAAGACCGCAGTGAAATAACACTACTTGACGTAGTGTTGTGTTTCTGCGGTAAGTAAGGTTGCCAGTGCTCCACGAGGATACGCTGGGCTAGTAGTATTGCTGCTAGCACAGTGAGTCCTCATCAGCAACATGGTTGGCACCCCGTAGTGATACCCCTGGTATTGCTAACGGCTATAGGCTACGGTGACTGCTTACCATCAGGTGGGCCGTATGCTTGTGTGCCACCTTAGTGGTATAAAAAAATATATATATAAAATAAAATTTATGTGTAATTCGATTTCAAATTCAAATTCAAATTCAAAAATCATTTATTCAGTTTAGGCCCTAATAAGGCTCTTATGAAGGTCTAAATTACCACCGGTTCGGAAAAAAAGCCACCTGAGAAGAACCGGCAAGAAACTCAGTGCTCTGTCTTTTTTTGCAATTAACAATCATTATATAACAATTTGTAACAAAATTCTTCTAGACATTGGTATGAAATTACAAATATCAAAATGAAAGCTACCAAGTTGGTTTTGTCACTGCTTTCATGAAATACATATTCCAACTATTACAATTACCAGGAGCGGGGAGCCACTTGTGCAGAGTGAGTCTATATATTCCAAGCATTTTTATCATTTACATAATCATAAATTTTATAATAGGCTTTATTTATCAAAACTCTTTTGACATGAGTCTTAAACTTATCGTAATTCAATTCGGTAATAGATTGTGGGATTTTATTGTAAAAGCGGACGCAGTTTCCCATAAATGATTTGTTTACTTTTGTAAGTCTAAACCTAGGAGCCACAATTTTGTTTCTGTTTCTTGTATAAATATTATGGTTGTCTGAATTTAACTGAAAACTTCTAATGTTCTTTTTTATAAACAACAAGTTCTCAAAGATGTAAAGAGCCGGTAACGTGAGAATATTAATTTTCTTAAACAATTCTCTTAACGATTCTTGGGGACCCATTGCAAAAATTGCCCTGATTGCCCTTTTCTGTAGAATGAATATCGTATCCAGATCCGCCGCAGATCCCCATAATAACACGCCATAAGACATGAGGCTGTGGAAATATCCGTAGTAAACTAATTTTGCAGTATCAATATCTGTCATTTGTCTGACTTTCCTAATGGCAAACGCAGCTGAACTAAGTTTCTTTGACAAAGTCTCAATGTGAGAGCCCCACTGCAATTTTGCATCTAGTGTTAGACCTAGAAAAATCGTGTTATCAACTAAATCAAGTTTTCTGCCATCTAATTGTACATTCGTGTCTACCTGCGATGAGTTTGGAGGAGAAAACCGTATACATTTTGTCTTTTTTGAATTTAAAACTAGGTTATTGGCGTCAAACCATTTAGAAACGGATGCTAGCGTTTCATTTAGACTTATCATTTCTTTGTCTTTTCTGCTCACTCTAAATACCAGAGACGTGTCATCCGCGAATAAGACTATGTCACAGATATTATCCACTACAAGTGGGAGATCATTTATGTATGCCAAAAATAAGAAAGGACCTAATATTGAACCCTGCGGAACTCCCATTTTTATAAATGTGCCTTTGGAAGTTATGCCTCCGACACCGACTTTTTGCTGACGACCGGACAAATATGAGGCTACAAGATCAAGGGCATTTCCGCGGATACCATAATATTTTAGTTTGAGCAGTAGCGTACTATGTTCAACGCAATCAAATGCTTTAGATAGGTCGCAAAATACACCTAGGGCATCATGTGAACTTTCCCATGCTTCAAATATATGTTTCAGTAATTTTGCCGCCGCGTCACTTGTAGATCTACCTTTAGTAAAACCGAATTGGTCTCCATGTAATATATTATGCGCATTAAAGTGACCTAACATTTGATTTAACATAATTTTCTCAAATATTTTACTCAAAGCCGGCAGTATTGATACTGGTCTATAATCAGAAGGATTTTCTCTAGATCCCGCCTTAAAAATCGGTATTATTTTACTATATTTCATTAAATCAGGAAATATTCCTTGATCAATGCAAGTATTAATAATGGTTGCCAGTATAGGAGCAATCGTTGGTAGAATTGCTTGAATAACTTTAATCGAAAGTCCCCATAAATCTTCCGTGTTTTTAATTTTGAGCGTTTTAAATGTTTTAATAATATCATTTGCATTTACATGTCGAAAGTAAAACTCTGGAATAACTTTATTAAACGATTTCTTAAGTAAGCCTTCGGCTGTATTTGCACACGAGCTAAGGTTTTTTGTAATTTCGGACGGAATATTGGCAAAGTAGCTCTCAAAAGCTGCTGCGACGTCTAACTTATCCGACACAAGATTCTCGTTAATTTTAAGTGTGCTTACTTTTTCTTTAATTCCATTCTTTCCCGTTTCCCTATTAATAACTTTCCAAACCGTTTTTATTTTATCATCGGAATTACTTATTTCATTACTTATATATTTTGATTTAGCTATTTGACAAACAGTTTTAAATAATTTAGAATATTTTCTCACGTAACTATAAAACTCTTCATTAGTTGTATGAGATTTCTTATAATACAACTCATACAAAGTGTCTCTACTTTTCCTTATACCTTTAGTTGCCCAGTTACTAAATTCCAATTTGTTATTTAGCTTCATCTTTCGTTTAGGACAGGCCTTATTAAATTCACTGCATATAACGTTTTGTAATTTTTGAAAACATTCATTGGGCTCACCAGACTTAGAATTATAAATTTTTGATTCTAAATTCTTCCTAAACCTTTCCATTCTATTCTTAGACAGGGGTCTACACTCTTTCATAGAGGTGCTAGGTTGTGCACTATCATGCAACTCAACAAATTGAGCCATATGATCTGATCTAATGCCACTTATTAACGACTTATTTTTTATATTTCCATTTGATATTATATTATCAATGCAGGTAGACGAAGTGGCTGTTATTCTTGTGGGCTCATTAAATATAATGTCTAAATGAAATGATTTGAAAAGATTTTTAAATAATCGGGCCTCAGTTGACATTTTTAAAGTATCTACATTAAAATCACCACATATAACTAGTTTTTTATTTGTATAAAATAATTTTCTAAGCATTGCCTCCATTGTTGAACAAAATAAACGAATATCCGAATTTGGAGGTCTATATACACATAAGATTATGTATTTATCTATCTCTGCACAAGCTGCTTCACAAACCCGCTCAACAGACAAGCTAGTGATATCATTTCTATCTTTGCACTTTATATTACTATTCAATAATATAATCGATCCACCACCCTCCACTGAGAGTCTGTTAAACATACTGGCAATTGTAAAGTTACTAATATTGAAATGCATGGTGTCTGGTTTTAACCAAGTTTCTGTAAAACATAGTAAATCAATTGGAAATTTGTCTAGTAATAATTCTATGTCGAGAATTTTGCCAGAGAAGCGGTTAATATTTTGGTGTAAAAGGTGTATATAACATGCATCCGACTTCTCTCTTGTCTTACGGACTAGTTTAAAGTGTCAAAATGACTATTCACAGTGCTAGTAGAACCACTACCTAGCACTGTTTCGTCTCTTAAGCTATTCGTTGTTATATTAGATATAACAGAGTTAATATAAAAACCTAACAATGTAGCAATATGCAGTCTGCATTTCTTAGGGATAAATAGTGATTCCCCAGTCGGTCTTACACCACTAATAAAATGGTTTGTGTCAAATAGACTAAAAGTTTCATTATATGTCGTCATAATATGCATTAGATTATTTATATAGGCTATCTGTTTATTCTCAGTCTCAGTGTAGTATGCACTATAAGGAAATGTACACAATAAAATTTTACCAGCATTTAGGCTTGTCAAAACATCAAAACTACTACTAAACTCTTTTCTGCTTAAGTTTAGACATTGACCTACTAAAATTATTATTATTGTGGAACTGTCATGGTTATTTTGTCTTATTTTATCTACAATTTGCCTATATGAGGCTCCTGGCATACAATAATTAATAACTGTGTGAGCTATTTTATTATTTAAAATAAAACCTAAATCTTGACCTACTTTGTCAGAATACAACACTATTTTGTATTTAGTGGGACATGAACTCATTTGTTGCACAGTCTCACCCAACTCAGCAACCTGCAACTTACAGGGCAGTGTCACAGGCTCAGGTTCAGGCTCGCTGGCTGATGGTATATTATATGCACAGCTACATGTGTGCTTGGTTGTCAATGAGTCAAAACGGTCTGCATTATAATTACACAAGTCTACCAGCTCTGTTGTTGCCAGAATATGTTCACTTATTTGTTTCTGAGCTTTATTGTATTTATATGTCAAGTCAACTAAGTATTGTTCTTTACTCTGTAAGTCAGATTGCAATCGTTGAGTGTCTTTTTTTTTTTTTAATTTACTCGAAATAGGAGCGTGTCCTGACTATACTTCGAATATATAATTATATAGATAATATATAGATCTATACATACAGCACCGTGTTTAATATGTGGTGTCTTACCTTTTTGGCAGGCTGCTCAGTCTCGGCGTCGGCGCCCAGCTTCCTCGCCAGCGAGCGCACGAACGTGGCCGGCGCGAGCGACACCTCCTGCCACACCGCGCGACTCGTCAACAACGTTTTTACATTCATTACAATACAACTAAAAGTCCAAAACACAAGTGACACAGGTGACCAACGAGATTTGAGTGGAGTGTAGTTGTAGAACTAAACTCTAGTCAAGATTGCGCTAGAACCATAATTTATATTCTATCTTCAAATTATGATCAGGTGAATTGAGATCAAACGATACTTGAGTCTGCTTTTAGAATACCGACGTCAATCACAGATGATACGTGTATAGCACTGCTTTAAATGTAACTTAATTGACGCGGAAAAAGGTCTCTTAATTGTATAAATAACTAGTTTTATTTATTATTTATAACAAGTTGTAGTTTTGACCTGTCTTTCCATAGTATAAAGAAGAGGGAGTAGGCTATCTCCGGCCCAATTCGCGATATAATTGCCTACTGTCTTAAGGTTGTCACTTTTAGCTAAATATTAGGCGCGGCTGTTCGCGCTTCGCTAGCAACCGCATGAACAGCGGCAACGTCAAGTCGCGGTCCCGACTCGCCATGTCGCCGCTAGATGGTTCAGGCGGCAACATAGTCTAAGAGCTTGTGTTTAATTTATTTGCTTAGTGCTTTATACAAGTCAGCTTTCTGTTTTTTTTTATTATGCATAATGTAGTATCGGTACTGGAATCGATGAATTATTAAGACACCCAAACACACAGCAATACGTTCTTCTGCGATTATCAGCCATTTTGATGATGATATTGATGAATAAATCATTTAGCGGTGCCGAAAAGCCGTGACGCGCGCGAACCTTGTGCAGTGTTAGCCCCGACTGGCGCACTGAGAAACGGGTCGAGATTTTGTTAAAGTGTGCGTGCGTCGACACATAGATACAATAGCGCACACATACAAGCCGCGCGCGGTGCGTTTGTATGAAGATAAACTACTTCCCGTCTCTTTATACTATGGTCTTTCTGTCCAAAGGTAAAAATACTAATCGATTTTCAGAGAAACATTAATTGTTTAATAATCACGATCATTTAAAAAACATTTCACCGGATTTTGTTAAACGTAAATATTAAAAAAACATGATAATTAAATATCACTGGATAATGAAAGCACTCGCGACAATACCCGGCTATTCAAAGCGGTGATATACTTGTAATAAATACTTGTAATACATATACAAAGGTATATAAGTAAGTGCACAATGTATTAGAACAAATGTTTCGTCTCGCAGAGAGACGACCGTCACTGATCGGTTGTGCTGACGCTGTGTATTTAGTACGGTAATTTTTCATGGCTTCTGAACCATCGCTTTAGTCATGAAAACATTTCAAAACATCCATAAGGTAAGGAAAACACTTTATATACAACTATTATTATTTATAATGTATATATATATATATATATATATATATTTGTCACGAATTCCACAATAATTTAAAAAAAGAAAGAAAGAAAAAACATTTAAAAACAAAAAAAAATTAAAGGAACCCTTACTCTGTCTGTCACCTTACTATTCCAACAAAAATACTACTAAATATTAATTTAATTTGTCCGTCTGTCCGTAACCGTTTTACAACTAAAAGGCTGAACCCAATTAGATAAACAATATATTTTAATTAACATAATTAGCAACGAAATAGGCCACGTTAATAGGTTGCCATCAGGCGGGTCGCTAGCTTGTTTGCCACCTTATTGTATGAAAAAAGGTAACCAGCAAACTATCAGCTTGTAGATATGTACAGTGTAATGTCAAACGACTGTATGTAAATTAGCTGCGCGGTGATAACGTCCGCACGATAACGAACAAACGCGACGGCGACGCTAATTACATTATACGTTTACATGTTAATGGCCTTTTATTAAGTTTTTTAGGTACGCATTTGATCTATAATATAAAAATTAATCGCTGAATGTGTTCCTTAGCCCAAATCGCGAGAGTAGCCGAACCGATTTCGCTATTTACTTTTTTTGAAAATTCCTTGAAGTACGAGGATGGTTCTTACGGAGAGAAAAAAAAACAATTGCCTGAAAAAGTCTAAAAACGGGTAGACAAAATATTTGATAAAAATATGTGCCCGTGCGAAGCCGGGGCAGGTCGCTAGTATTATAATAATAATATAGTTCTGAGTTTGGCACGCCCTTAACTCTCTCACGGGGTAGGCAGAGATTATCACATAGCGCTGGTCTCAAACTAAGCAAACCTTGTACCATGGAAACCAGACGTTACTTAATTTTAAAACCAACTTGGTAGATTTCATTTTGATACTTTGTAAATACCTACTTGTCTAGATTTTTTTTGTTAAACATTGTTATATCATGATTGTTACATGAAAAAAGACAAAACACTGAGTTTATTGGCGGTTCTTCTCAGGTGGCTTTTTTTCCGAACCTGGGCCTCGAGCCCGCTATTTAATTTGGTGTGTAAAATGGCACGAAATTGTGATAAATTAAATAGCGAGCCTTATTAGGGCCTAAACTGAATAAAGGATTTTTTTATTTTGATTTGGGTTGCCTAAGTACTCAATTATGGAAAGGTAAGGAGTATTCGGCACCAGCAGACACGTATGAAGCGATTGATGGTGGTAGATTCTGACTAATTTGAAAGTACTTATTTGTAAAGTCTAGTCAAATAACGATGATTTTGAGTTTGAGTTTGACATGAATGTAGTTGACGCAAAAAGGTGTGCAAGTCAAGAGAGAAATGTCGCTCTATACTCTCTGTCTACACTGAAAGAGACTCGACGCGATGACATATACCTACTGGTTACACTAAATATATAAATTTCTCGAACATTTTGTATCTGTATACACCAGATAAGTGTGCTAACTGCATTATGTATTAGCGTGCACTATTTCCTTTCTTGATAAGGCGCTAATAACTGTACGTACTCAATAGATAGTATTCCTGGTGTTGTGTGATTGTGTAGTCATTACCACCTTCAGTTAGTCACTGTACGTGAGTTTTAAGTTGAACTGTAAGTAAAACTGTGTGGGCTTCAGTATCGTTTATGAAATCTATATTAAAATTAAATGTCAATATTTGGAGTTGGGTTTGTTTGTTATTCATAAACTCAAAAGCTTATGGACCGATTTAAAACATTGTTCCACCAATATAATTCTACATAAGCTATCACTGAGTAAAGTTACATAGGCTGTAATTTTATATAGCATCGCGGGCGTAGTCGCGGTGAAGATAGTATATCTCGACTAAGTTTCGAAAATGTTACTCTCTTTCCGAATGATCATTCGAATTTTAGTTCCACTTTTCGCCGCCACGGCGCTGTCCTTATCCCCATACAAAAAAATCGAAAGCGATACGAATACGCCGTCGATATCAATTCGATAGTCATCCTGCTAAAGCTTACTGGTGTTGCAACCAATTAATGTCTTATTTTTGCGAAGGAAAACTGATTATTTTTCATTTTTAAAAGCCTAAATTACGATTTGTATATAATCAGCAAGCTGCCGGTGCAGGTCGCGTTATAATCGGTCCAGCCGTTTCGAAGTTTACCCGGAACAAACAGACAGAGAGTATTTTTTTTCAAACAGGTTTTTTGTTATAATTTCTTTCACGTTTTTAGTAAAAATCTGTTACTTTGGCATTACAAACAGATAATTAAATTTATTTATTTGAATAGGTATAGACACACACATTACACAGGGGTGTGCATTGCATATAGGTAAAAACTTGTTGTCTACCTCCACCAAAATAATATACACTTTATATTATGTATTTTATTCAGGTATGATTTTATGTTTATCCCTTTGGCTGTCTACCTAAATGCAAACTCAATGCATGCCCCTGGACATACAGTGAAGTGTGGTACGGTACCTGATGCTGCTGCCTCATCTGAGCCAGCTGGTGCTCGAGGTCCACGGCGCGGCTCCTCAGGCGCCGCACCTCCTCCGACCCCGAAGATGAAGCTTCCACCGTCTCTGCGACACACAACACAACATCATCACGACACCGAGGCGAGTTACACAACTTCAAACACTTTATCGGCATTGCCCCAGCCTTATTAATTCATTTATTACCATAGTCAACACTATAACAATCATACAGATATATTTTTATAATAGTTGAGTGTCATTACAATTACAGGCAGTGGCAGCATGCACAATACAGAGGAACTTATTTCGTTAGTTCTTATAAGTTACTGTTTAAAATAAGTTTAATTAAACTAAACAAATTGAGGACCTAACGTCACTTGCAGTACTTGAGCATACTGCATTTAAATGAATTTAAGCTACATTATCTGAAACACTGTTGGGCTCGGCAGTATCTATCAAACACAATATTGCTAGTTAGTTACCACATTTTTACACAAAGCGACTGCCATCTGAGCTTCGCAATATATTTGCCTCACCTACGAGCAGTCTACGAGAACACGCTATGCTGGCAGTAAGGATACGCTGGTATTACAGTGAATCCTTACAACTACAATAGGGTTGGCATCATGTTAGTGATTCCCATGGTATTGCTAATCTCTATAGGCTATGGTGACTGCTTATCATCTGGCGAGCCGATTTCGGTATGTTTGCGAGCCAACAATAAAGTTTTGTACCTAATAATAAGTCAAATCCATGAGTCGTATAAAATACCTGCATTTGTCCTCCATTTTAAACAAAACGGCAACATAGCCATGACGGCCACTCGACACAACTATCGCCAAACAATATTGAATCGAGAATAATCAATTAACATGGCTTACCATTTATTTATTCTGATAAACTAATCTGACTAATGAATAGGGCATTACACATATCGATGGAAAGATTGTGCGCAATGAGGATTTATTTATTTATTTGTTTTAAACTGTATATTTAGTTATAGCTCCTATAGCCCCAACATGAGTCCGTCAAAATAACATTTCGCATATAAAATCGGAGGCCAGTCAAAATTAATGTGGTAAAGATTTAACTGCCATTTCAATATTCGTCCATAATTCACTTAATAAAATGTGTTTCAAAAATTCAGATGACAGCCACATCGTGTAAAAATCTGGTTACCAGCCACTATGGGAGAGATCTAGTGCCAACCCCGGAAATGTTCTCATGGAGGGCACTCACACTCAGTATAGTATGGGTGGTCACCAACCCATCTACTAGCCAGGCTACAACTTAAGGCCAAATACTTAAACACGTCAAATCTGATCCCACATTAATTTTGAGAGGCCTCCGATTTTACATACGAAATATATTTTGAAAAGACTTCAAACAGTGACGAGGACCTTCAAAATTTGAATGTTGTTTCAATATTCAGCCATGGCTGCTAAACTTGGTGTATTTGACTTGACAACTGTAATTCGTTAACTGACTTATATTTTTGCATTTATGTTCCACTCACAGGAACCTTTGGAATAAAGGGTCTTTTTAAACTCTTTTTTAAATTAGAGTTCGAAAAATTGTATTTTGACGAAGCGTCGACGAGTTGTGTGTCTTCAGACGTTTACCTAATACTGATTCGGTCTTTCTATGCACAATGCAAAGTCAGGATCACCTAAGTGAAAAATATAGAGTGCTCACCGTTGACTAGCAGCTGCAGGCTCTCAATCTCGGACTTCTGGTTTTCAGTGAGGGTCTGCAGCTGCTGTAGCTCCGCGCGCAGCCCCAGCACCTCCGACTGAAGCTGCTCCTTGTCTTCGATCATCTTGCGCATGTCCTCTGTAAAAATCCACAAGCATTTCATTAATGATAACACAATAAAAGTCACGGGTTCTGATTCTGCAGACAGATGTGAAAACTTTGGAACAACACGTCATATTAGCATGTGTTGCATGTCGATGACGCTAACTCATAAGTTTTCCCGTATCAAAAATCGCTCAATGCATGTAAATAACATTTTCATATAAAAATATGTTTGGTCATTATCACACTTGTTGGGTCCCAAACGGATCAGAACTTATACTATAGGTACCAAACACCCAAAGTCAATACAAACACACCAGTTCATCACATAAAGGCTTTCCTAATGCAGTGGTGCAAACTGTGACTTAAAATATTGCCATTCTTATTTAACCCGGCACATGAGAGAGGGATAAGAAGATTTTTTGTCTTGTCAAATTAGTTTAGTTAATTTTGTACAACAGATTCTACACTATTATGTGGTGTCTTACAGTAGATAAAGTGACATCGGAGCATATTTTATAGAATACAAAATATATTATAATTTGCTTTGTCCGCTTAAATGAGTGTGATACGGTCGAATGGCCTGCGCCCAGGTGTTCAGGTGTGGTTTCTTCCGACACGTGTTTCAGGACTTCCACGACCTGAGCTCACACCTGGGCGCAGGCCGTTCGACCGTATCACACTCATTTAAGCGGACAAAGCAAATTATAATATATTTTGTATTCTATAAATATGAATTTCCGCAAAGTAAAACCTGAATCAATTCAATATATTTTATAGTTTTTATAACATTTGCTTATCATCTTACAGTCTTAGTCTTAGTAGGAATAAGCTTGATGCAGTTTAATATGTAAATTTATTATAATGTGTAACATCTTTCCTTGCAGTTACCTCCCAATGATTCTGTGAAAAGGGATTGAAGAGTTTTACAGTAAGGCTGGGAAGTGCGCATAATTTGGTTTGACTAATGATCACGCACGGTCATATAGTAAGGTGAGATATCAGATGTTACACAGCATATGCAACTACTGTCAGACTCACTCATTTTTTTTTACATAGTAAAGGACATAAAATCTGGCACTTGGTGCAGACCTTTTTAATTCTTATGTGAATTAGTAGAAGTCCTAACATATTTATCATAGATAGTATTACTATAACAAGCAGGATTTTTAATGTTATTTTTAATCCTCCACCAAAGTAGGTATTTATTTGTATAGTTTTTTACCAGTATTTGAATACATATAATAAAAATATGTTAATTAACCACTAAGGTAATTTGCACTGACAATGACTGCTAATTAGTGACCTATTTTTACCAGTAAAAAAGCAAAAGGCTTCCCTGATGGTAAGCTGTTCCCATAGCCTATATCCTTGACTTTTCAAAAATATTATCATCCATGTAAACATCTGCTGGCAACAGTAGTATCACTTGCATGGGGCAAACCCTACAAAAATCACTTCACATCTTTCCTAAAGAACATTATGCTGTATGTTCTTGAATAAAACATAGTGAGGCGTTCATTGCACAATCTGAGTGTCCATGAAGGATGTTTCACAGTTCAAGACTAATTTGGTTCCAATATATGATGATGAACTTCCATGATGAATGTGATTGTAGATCGCACTGCTGTACACCGCAATCCATACTTCAAAATCTAATATGGTACTTCAAAATGACTTGTAATGTTGTATGTAATGTAATTGCAACAATAATGTAGAACACTAACCCTTTTCTCACTACAGCATTAGTGTTGAAATGTTCTCCATAGAATGAGTATTCAACAGATTCATATGTTAGATGAAATAAACAAGGCACCAAAAAACAACGTTAACAAATCAAAATGGAACCAAACCATGCACCAGGAGCAAGCCTACGTGTTAGACCTCACACCTACACCGCTGCGAGCAAGTTACGAACCTTCTTTTTGTAAGAATAACTCTTTCATTTTAGCTCGTTGTACGTTAAACTCTTCCGTCAGTTCCCGTCTCAACTGGTCCGGCGAAGGCCTGGAGCTGTCTCCCACACCGTCCACTTGAAACAGAAACACACTCAACGCCTCCGAAACACATTGAACACCTAAATTTGTATAATTATTCGGCTATGCAACGTACCTTTCGGAGTTTCTTTTGATGCTGTCGACATCTTGCTCCTGTGGCCTTACGTGGAAAACGCAGCTATACTAATGATAATCTTCGTTTTATTTGCATTCTCACAACGAGTTTTACCACTTTAAACATACAATTTAAAGAAAAAAAGGAAAAGCTGCAGTCACGGAAAATTATGTTGACGTTTACTTAGGATTCGTTCATTATTGACTGACAGAACCCCAGATTAAACTGACAGCACAGACAAGATAAAATTCTATGAGATTATTTTTTATTAGATTTATCATATACTAGCGACCCGCTCCATTTGCGCACGGCCGGGCATCTATGATGGCGTTAGTCACGCCATATAACTTAAATACCTACATAACACAAATAGTCATAAAAACATTCCTCTTGAATCACTCTATCTATTAAAAAAACCGCATCAAAATCCGTTGCGTAGTTTTACAGATCTAAGCGCAGACAGCGGGAAGCGACTTGGTTTATACTATGTAGTGATGAAAATGTAAGTACCTACCTATAGTGTAGTCCAAGAGTCCAGGGCCTACATTTTTCCAGGGAGCACAGAGAAGAAAACGAAAAATATTTATGTTCTTAAATTAACTAACGGGACGAGTATAAATCATTTTAATAATCAGTTAAACCGTTAATTTGTATTTTAAAACCTGAATAGTGATCAATTAATTAGTCGTCTTCAGGAATTGCAGGATAGCTAGCGAGTAGTACCCGACTCCCGACGGGTGTAAGACGCACGCCCATTCCATCTTCTTGAATATGCTTTCTAAACTTAGGTACAATGATATAATTTTATGTTGTGTAATCACTTAGGATTATCTTTATGATTACTATTAGATTAATATACCACAACATAGGCCACGTGGGTCCAGGTGTGTACAATGAAAATAGTCCGTCGATCGTTTGGATCGAGGTTTTTTCGTAGTTGTCGTTTTTGTCGGACGTGCCGTACTTTTCGGATGTATCGTGCGACAGGTAGCTACGACACGCGCGCGCGTGTTGTAAGTGACGTGCGTGTCGAAAGAATCACCAATGATTTTTTAAATATATCTTTTGTACATAACAGTTAATGTTGTCTAACGGTGAAAGAAATATTCAGATCGGTCTTGTTGTTCCGAATCCTACGATATCCTCGATACAAACTAAGCAACAAAAAAATAAATATTTTGTGGGTATCGTAGACAAGTTAAACCTTGCAAAAGGTACAAGTAAACACCTTTTTACACATAATATGATTTTATTAGCTATGTCTCAGATTAATACATAAAGCTCGGAGGCTATTAGTACAGAGCACGTAGGTACGGTACTCGTTCTTTCTATGCTTTCTATAACTAGGTCAGTGTTTCTTTTCTATTAGGATTCTTAATAAATGCAAATCATGTTAAAATAAATAATTTTATTTGGTAGGTATATCTAATTAACAATAAATCTATATTGCTATAAAACATCTTTGTCAGTTTATTACATTGTGGTACATTAATTAATGTTTTAAAAACTAATGTCGTGTCTTTGTGATGAGCATGTATTTAATAAATAAATCTTAAAACTATCAACATCGTCTGTTCTGTTCGTTATATAGCGCCATCTTATCGTAATAATACTAGACATCTAAGGCACAGACGTATCACAGCTCGATCTATATTTTAGAAACACACATTTCATTTTATTTTATCAAATATATTTACAAGAATGAAGATTCGTAAATGCATGATAGATAAAACATAAAATATTTATAATCTGTGCACGACATTCGAAACCCGAACAAGAGATGGCGCTGTAGTTTAACTCTTGCTATTCACCGATAGAGAGCGTTAGAAGCCTTGCTTTGCGTCTCGGAATCTCCTGCCCGTAGCTAGGTCTTCTAGACAGGGAACCTGGACGATGTTGAAGTAGATGTGTCCCATGAGGTGTGAGGCGGACGTGTTAGTGGCCTTGAGACAGTCGAAGAGCATGTCGTCACAAGTGCAGTGGGACTTGCTATACAGGGAGTTGTTGGTGAGGTTGTATCTTCTAGAGAAAGCGCGCACTTTGGTGGGACAGAGGTCGTGCGTGCGGCAGCAGCGGTCAAGCCGCCGGTCGGCGCCCAGGTCGTGGTAGTCAGTCGCTATGTCGCCTGTGCCGCACCACTTTGTACCTGCCATAAGATGAACAAGAGTGGAAAATTTACAGGAGATCAGTGCTAAATAACGCAGCGCTGTACTGACAATAAGGAGACATAATAACATATATGTACCTTATGCGATTCGTATCAATATGTTTGCCAGTTTTGCCACCTTAGTGGTTTAAAAGAAAGGCTCGTTACCACTTTTCTATTATTAAAAATATATCCACATTCTAAACAACTATAATAGGCAAAATTAAGGCATTAAATAAGACTACTTTAAATACCTACATGTAATGATTGGGAGAAAGAGTTCACAAAATCTCTAAATATTGGTAAGAAAGAAAATAACTCGTTTTAGAGGAACAGTTTTATGAAAACAATACTTCAAAAAGTGAAATAAAATTAATAATGTGCAGCCTTGGTCCAGTTATTGGTCCGATAGCCTTGCGCGTGCGCCGATGGTGTTGTTTGCAGTTAAATAGGTAATGACGGTTTAAGTTATTAAAAGGTTGTTATTTCAGCGTCAAGTTACGGATGCCGGGTGACCGCTGATCTCATAGATAAGTAGGTATGTATATACCAACACAAAACGCAACCAGCACAATGCATACTAGCGTCAGAATTTCCCTCGGTTAGAATTAAATAGAAATGGCGGATGGAAATTATTATTGAACAATTTACAATAAATGTGTTTAGTACAAGCTGTGCCCGCGACTTCGTACGCGTGAAATGCGTCTCATTAATAGCATCACATTTATAGCTACCTGCCAGTGTAATCCCGTCAAAATCGGTCCAGCTATTTGGGAAATTAGACGGAACAAACAAACCAAAAATCAACTAATAGTATTTTTTCCATAATATATACCTATAAATAACGTACATATTTTTATTATGAATTTAATTAAAAGCTGTTATTTTGACATAAGAAAGAGGCACTACAATTTAATTTGTATGCAGGTATATATAGATGTATGTATAGGTGGTGTGCAGGTGTACCGGGTATGATGCCCTGCAGCAGTGTGAGCGGGCTGCCGCCCAGCAGGCCGGCGTGGGCGCCGCCCGCGTCCAGCCGCGCCCGCGCCGCGCCCTCCTGCGCACCCGAGCGCCACTCGCCCGCCTGGGACTTGCTCTCCTCTGACGATTCTACACCTTCTACCTGTAACAAAAAAACCCGGTTCGTAAGTCTTCCAAATCTCCAAAATATCTCAGCATGGGATTGTTCTTAGAAGGGTATGAAGAGATTTCTACAGGGTCAGGGGCAGTGAAACCCGGTGTTACATGCGTTCATATACGGTTACGGTAACCGCTTACCATTAGATGAGCCCTATGCTTGTTTGCCACCTCAGGGCTATATAATAAATAGACAGACATCGTTTCTGCCGAGAGAAGTACAAAAATTTAAACTTTGGAACAACAGTCACATTCGCATGTCGGTGAAGCAAATTTATAATTTTAAGAAATGTTATTAACAGCACTTAAGCCTATTTAATGCAAACAATAAAGCGTTTAACGTCTTGCATGATTATAATATATTATTAGTCATTTCATTTAATCTGGGTTAGCCACATATGCATGACACTAATCGCGTCTATTTCCGCATAAGCACCTGCGTTTATTATTGTCTGTTTATGCACCGTGTTTCCTGATGACTGTTGAACCTCAAACGGACGTGTTAGCTGTACAATAGTCGTAATTGTACTAGATATCCACTATATATAGTCGATCCTATAACTCTTATTGATATTACTATCGCCACTTTTTTGAAAGAGCCGAAGTATTATTTCAGACCATGTTGATGAAATTGCGGCGCAACCCTCCGCCTCACAGATGGAAATTGTTTTCGTTATGTCTTGAGTAATTAGCCTTGTATACAGTGTGCTGAGTAAACTGCATTGTTCCTGCGATTGGCAAGTTCAAATACAACACAGATTGACATTCACTACCTGTGTTTCTTCCTGAGTTTTATGTATTATCATATCAGCTCTCTTAAAAAATCGCGGCTGAAATCGTATGTACGAGCAAGTTATGAACTTTTGATCATTGAAATTGATGGTAAACAAGAGTCTTGCTTACCAGACATTTCAATTATCAATAAAAATCAACGGCCACTAAGTCTTGTTAAAAGACTTAGTGGCCGT
Organism: Falcaria lacertinaria; assembly: GCA_951449985.1. Classification (NCBI taxonomy): domain Eukaryota; kingdom Metazoa; phylum Arthropoda; class Insecta; order Lepidoptera; family Drepanidae; genus Falcaria; species Falcaria lacertinaria. Next base: position 417,725 of record OX602121.1, read on the forward strand.
TGGGGTTGAGTGACAGCTTCACATTTATGATGGTCTGGGTTCAAATCCCAGCCTGCTCAAATGAGATTTCTGAACCGTAAATTAGTACGGATACCTATTAATCACACCACGATTTTATTCTGTCCAGAAAACATCCTAAGAGAACCAGCATACTTCGGAGAAGCAATTCTATGACTTATGATGTTATAGTCCAGTTTGCTTCGGCTCTATCATTTACTAAAATGATAGAGCCGGAGCCTGAAGCAAGCGGTTAGGTCGGTGACCCTGCAGAGAGGACATAAGGTTTATTCTTTACTGTGTACGTTCTGACTTCTGGGCGTGTTTGATAGACTAGGCTTGCAGCCTGAGTAAAGAGTCTAGGCCATTGTCTTGCAGTGGGGAGGCTGTTATTACTATACTATGTATGTGAAGTAGAGTAGACAGGCGTGGCAACGGGAAACCAATGATAACTTAAAGGCTAATGTAAAGTCGTCGTACAAGAAGGTGGAAAAGATGGCAACGATATAGAGCAGCTCTTCCGACAAGAGCCTGGCTCTGACTAGTAACTATTATTCACTAAATCTGTATATATAAATCACCAATTTGTTCAAAACAGATTAAACTATTTATTAAAACCAGAACTTAACCTACCTTCTTATAGATAAAAGATCTGACCCAAACCAGAATCATGCGGGAGCGTGCCAAGAATAATGGCAGCTTTGCCACGCTGGATAGCAATGCTGATTATCTGAGCGAGATTTGTTTTAGCACGCCTGTCACGAGAAGCCTCAACCAGCCGACGGGAGGCCTCCTTAAAAAGCTAAAGAGCATTCAGGCCCCAAGGGCGTTCACTACATTCATTGGTCAAATCAGGTAAAAATCAGTTCAGTAGTAGTAATATTGTGATTGTGAGGTTCACTCTAGCTCTTAGGCTTACGATCATGAGTAGCTTCTGAAGTACTGAGTAGTCGTTACCTGCTGACATTGGCCCATCAGCTTCACCATCTGCGGGAAGGTGACGCCGAACGGCCGGTTGATCGTGCTCAGCTGACGCAGCAGCCGCGTCGAGTCATCCTCATCACTGGAAATAATATATATTTAATTAAAATTTTATAATTATCTCTTTAGTTCTATCTATTTGTCTTTGTTATAAGTAGTTTCTTTGGTAATCAATCCCTGCTTGTCCGTGTTGCCTACAGACTCTTGCAATACTAGAGGCAGCAGGTAATAAACTTGTTGTTGGGAAGACTCACTGTGCTAGAAGTATATAGTCTCCTTGCACTCTGCACAGCGTATCCTTAAGGAACTCTGGACACCAACCTCACCGCAGAAATACAACACTAGATCAGAATAGTTTAGAAGCATTTGGACATATAGAACTAATGAGTGATGAATGAACGTCAGTGGAAGACGAAGCCGTGGAAGGCCAAGGTCAAACCTATCAATATGATCAAATTACCAAAGTACTCAGTGATGGGAAGGTAAAGAGTAAACGGGCGTGTATGAAACGGTTGATGAATGTAAAAACAAAAGAGGTGTGTAAGTTAAGAGTGAAATGGCGCTCTATACTCATTGTCTATCCCGTGAGGGATGATATGTGTGCATATAAGAGTAGTGTTAAAGTTATTGGGCTTCGATCTTCTGAAAACTACTAACGCGGGAATAACGTTAGTAGAGTATTCTCTTCAATGTCGATCAAGGTCATTGATCTGCAGTACACTTATGACCTTATTGTAACCATTACATAAGCTCACCAACCGGTCCAGAAGGGTCAGCACAATAACCCAGATTCTCGAGTCCTGCGCACGCGCAGTGAAAGTAGGGACATCGGTTGCGTAACGAGACATTGAACTTAAATTTTTACGCGTATTACGGATTTCTTGGAAAGCGTGCGATGGAATGCTCCTGGCAGGTTAGCCACAAGAGCAGAATATGGGCCTATTTTAAAAAGAGAACTGATGATATAAGAACTCAATATGACTATTTTTTTTCATTTTATCTATTTAATTTAACTTTTATTACATCCTGTTGTAATCTGTGCTTATAAAGTTAAAGTTATCTAATGTATACAATTCTCGTGCCACAGTGTTTGTCTGCAAACTTCTCCGAAACGGCTTGACCGATTCTCATATGGATTTTTTTGTTTATATTTGGTAGGCCTGAGACTTGGTCGTAACAATTTTTAACTTTTAACAGAACGAAGTCTGCCCGGGCAAGCTAGTAACTTAAAAGATTTTGATATAGTTCTTAGTACCTACATTACAGATTACTTTCTGTCATCGTCACTCGTTCACAACACAGTCAAGACTGCCATTTGTGATGTCTATACAATAACCGCTATTGTACTTCAGTTAGATGCCAGATCGGTCAGCTCGACCGCCAGTAAGATCTAGATTTATTTTCTTTTCGACATTATCACATTAAACGAACAATAACACTTTTTGGACAGATAATTTGATCTAAATTTGCTACTTCGTTCCGATGGTTGAGCTTCCCGAAATTTAGACAAGAATTTCCTAACTGTGCATCTTTACAATCAAATTGAATACAACGTACAAGATACATAAATTGAATTATATCTTCTATCTTGTAATGTTAATGTAAAAAAAATGTTGACTTCTAGTCTTCGCGTACGGGAACTAGTTAGCTGAAACAATGTGCCTTAGCTGTTTTAGCTACAACTAGACTAAATGCAGGTATCTATGAAGCCACCCAATTCTATTAGCTAACAAGTCCTGCTTGCAATCTTAATGTTGACAATTAGTGATCGAGGCCGTCTCTGAGTCACGGCTAAACTCTGACTTGACACAAAATATGTCGAAATGGTTAACAGCGCTCGCAGTTCTGACTAAATTAATCGAAAAAAATATGAGTAATTCTATGAGTTTACCGTGAGTTCGGTGTATTCATTTGTAAATGAAAAATTCCAAAAAATCCTAACTTTCAAATCAAATCACCAAAGTACTCAATGATGTAAGGGCAAAGGTACTAAGCATGTAGAAGAAATTAAAGAGGTGTGCTAGCCATGAGTGAAATGGCGCTCTACACTCTCTGCCTACCGAAAAGGACTTGACGTGATGATATTTATGTTTGTGAGAATATGACGTCCCATTCTGAAATATCTCAATAAGTAAAACACGTCGGCATGGCAACATTACCCGGTACACTTCGAACAAGTATTTAAATAGCTAAGGTTGCCAATAATCGATTGTATCCAACATTTCTAGTGTTAAGGCCGCGAGTCAAATCGATTGAAGAGCCTTTTATTAATTCATGGACAATACTATAATTATACCTACATTTACAAACACCAGAATGAGGCATCATTTAATTATATAGTTAAATTATTGTACCTCAATTATGGTGTCTGTTACGCCTATTATTTATTCGATAACGCACTGTATTCTTGGAAAATATGTCTTAATCCTGCCGGGTATCGGTAGACTAGGTCTAGTTAGTTCTCGTAACAATGGAGGATGACCAAGACTTTGCCACACGACTGCTAGATCCAAACATGAGAAATCTGACAAATTACCATGACTAATACATTAGAAAGGTTTTAAATTTTACATAATTATGTAGGTGTGTAATTTTCATAAAAAAATATAGTTTAAAGTATTATTCCTCATATTTAGGACATCATATGTCTGAAATTCTAAGCAGGCAGTGCTATTCTAAAACACTGAAAAGCTCCACGCTGAGATAAATTAAGCTGTGTGATTATTTTGACTAACATAATAATTTTGATAATACTTGTCGTTTGTACATTTTAAATGCCTCATACGTACCTAACTATGTACTCTGTATACTCTACGTACTCAAGGCCGGAATTATAAATGCACTACAGGATTTAAAAAGGCTTCCCTGCGTAAACATGATGTAACTTTTACAGCGCTTTGTTATGTATGCGCCTGTAACCCACTGAACTGAATTGTCTCGCTTTATTGAATTATGCGGTTAGTTACGTAGTAGAACCGGTAATGCCGTTGTTAGCTTAGGGCATCTTACGGATCGCCTGAAGCGAAACCGCTATGTTGAGTATGGATCTTGCATCTTATAAAATTTTGTTCACAATATTTTAGCTGTGAATAAGGGTGAAAGGAAGGAATACAAAAGAAAAGATTACGTGGCAGGCAATCACTAATGCAGGCTAATAAACATCACAGATGTCATGGGATAAGGAATGAAGGGCAGGAGTATTACCTACACTACTATAATGTAGCGTTGTGTTTCTCCGTGTAGTAAGGTTGCCAGTTCTCCACGAGGATACGCTGCGCTAGTAGTAATGCTGCTACAGTGAGTCCTCATCAACAAAAGGGTTGGCAACGCGTTAGTGATACCCCTGGTATTGCAAGCGGCTATAGGCTACGGTGACTGCTTACCATCAGGTGGGCCGTATGCTTGTGTGGCACATTAGTGGTGTAAAAAATAGTAAGACGTGATGACAGTAATGAGTATTATAGATTAAATCGTGATGAAGGAGAAAGCCCGCTCACGGTTGGCCGTGAGCGGGCGCTAGCTTTCTTTGTGTTACAAAATTTTTGATGACTGACAGAAAGTAAGAGTATCTCAATAACATGTGATGTGAGAACATGTAACGTGAAATTACAATAATTAATAATCAATCGTGTCTAATGCAGGTTTTTTTGCATTGCATCACAATCAATCCATCCAGTGTCGAAATAAGCAGTAACGTTTTTTTTTACTTATTACAGTGGTAGTTTGAGTCTTTTTTTCTGTCAAATCTTTTCTTAGGACGAGTTGGTTATTGATAGCTAGAATTTTATTTCATCGCACATTTTTTAATTGGTTTTATTTTGTTTGATCTAGATTTTTTAGTCAGTTTAGCATAAGGACTTCGCTTCGCTTAGCGTAAATCCTTTTTCTATGGTATGCCCATAAGTCTCCATCACAGGTACGTTATTTAGCTCGCTTAGATCTCTGTTTTCTATACAACTAAGGTGACAAACAATCATACGGCCCACCTGATGGTAAGCGGTCACCGTAGCCTTAGGACTCTTGCAAACACCAGGCATTGCCGAACGTTCAATAATCTCTTCACTCCCTTCTGACCGTTCTTCAAGAACCTCATTCTGTACTCTTTTGGGTCAACCTCGGCTGGGAGTTCATTCCACAATTTGTTCGTGCGCGGGAGTAAACTCCTTTGGAACCTACAGTAGCAACTCTACTTACTCTACCATAGCATGATGGGCAGCATATCTGATCTTTAGATGATAATAATCTACTGGATCTAGTTCTTCCTTTCTGGGATAAATTTGGCAATCAAGTCACATAATAATCGAGCGCGCCGTTTCCACGCATCGTCACAGAATGCTAATTCTGTTCCACTTTTCGATGATATTATTTTCGCTTTCGTTTTCAATTTTATATGCAAATAAGTTGCAACTACAATATGTCAATGGTGTCGATTCACTAAACTAAACTAATTTGACAGGACTAATTCCAACTCAATATCATCTTTATTCTTTACTCAACTAGACTTTACAAGTACTTTCAAATCGTCAGAATCTACCACCGGATTCGGTTGGTCGTTTTTTGCTGAGAAGAATCCGGCAAGAAACTCAGCAATTTCTCTTTTCAAATAAAATATAAAATCTACATTTGAATTAAATCATAGTTTTGCCATCCTTATTTAACCCCGCACATGAGAAAGGGATAGCTAGATGTTTTGTCTTGTTAAATTAATTTAGTTTTGTGATTTTGTACAAGAAATCGACACCAATATGGCTTAATTAAGTAAGACAAAGCTTAAAGATAATGGAACTGTGTTAATTTAATCACACTACTCGTAAGCTAAGTTTCTCTAAGCTCCGCTTTCTATCTAGGTAGGTACACATCTAGTTTCTCTGTAATCAACAAGCATGCTTGACAATCTTGTCACAAGCAAACTATTACAATTGTTGTAAAACACAGCATATAACATCAAGTAATAACATTGAAACAAATGACAGTTATATATTGTGCTGTTCGAATGGATTGATTTGGTTTTAATAACAATGATATTATATAATATATTAATATACAATTGGACTAAATCCACACACACACACACACACATGCACACGTACATTCGCACAAAATGCGCAGCTTAGTAATTAATTTAGTTAATCTTATCTTATTGCATAAATGTAATATTTTATAAAATGTGGAAGAAGACACTGTCTCCGGAAACTAAGGTTTTCATACCTACCTCCGGAACCAGGGCCTCGATTATTTTGTAACTGTATTTATGTCAATAAAGAATTTATTATTATATAATATATCTCGAGATTTTCACTAGTTAGGCATCACCCTCGTGTAAATATATCGCATATTATGTATGTAGTTATTTTGCAGCTGAACAAAAGTAGGTAGTAATTAATTTGTCATAGTGTGTAAGTGTATAAAAGATTATATTCTATTACGTTATAATGTGGTAAGTAAGATAAGGTAACCTGATGGTAAGCGGTCACCGTAGCCTACTGACGCTTGCAACACCCGGGGTTTCACTCGCGCGTTTCTATATGTATGCTACTATTGCTATTTTTATTAACAATCAGGATTCAATTGACGAGACCGCTGTTTTTAGTGTAACAAGTATGTGATTACAGAAAAAAAAACATATAAGTATTATATCAGCTGCTGGTTCCCATAGTACAAGCTTTACTTAGTTTGGGGCTAGATGGCGCTGTGTGATAATGTCCAAGCATTATTATTATAAGTCGCACAATTTTGACGCATAATTACAACAATAGGTAACATTGGATCCCAAATTACAATATTTATAGAATGATATCTCCGCTTTTGAAATGTGATACAGGCCACTAGCGAATACATTGCGTAATTTAAAAACATATAAAGAAGTGTCATCAGTGACATAACGAGAAATATCTCTTACATGAATAATTTACGTATATTTCATTGACCACAGGATTTTAACACAGATACAAGATTAATTGCTCAACGCCTATTTGTTATACATAACCACAGAATATTGATTAAATATTTCATTATGTAGATAACGTGGTAAGAAAGGTTTTTTGTATGAATGTGGATGGGTACAGGGGTCGAGGTAGACCCAAGAAAAGATGGATGGACTGTGTGAAAGCTGACATGGCCAGAAAAAAGTGAATACAGAGATGACGGCTGATAGAGAAGGATGGAAGAGAAATACATATTGCGCCGACCACAAATAATATGGGATAAGGGCAGAAGAATGATGATGATTTCATTATGTAGATATTACTTTTTATTTGTCTATTTGTGCGTCCTGTGATTGTGTTGTGCTGTCCGAGCTGACCTATTTATACAACTCTGAAGCTTTGATTAAATACTCTCTGAAGTCATCTTCTTCTTCTTCCTAAGTATGGCAATCAATCCCTTCAGGGACTATTTTTGCCAGTGTCGAGTGTTAGAGAATTTCATGTTGCAAAATTTCTCGTGTTTGCCGCATTAAAATGCCTAGTATCATGCATTCTAACGCCCAATGGAGTTTCTGGAGACAACCCACGGCAGTAGCAGATCGTAACACGCCTTTAGATTAGAGGTAACCTATTGACCAAAATGATAAATCACTTAACCCAAAAGTCGTATTATGGCATTATTTCCAATGCTCCTATAAATCAGTCACTAAATGAAACTTTACTGCACATATCGACACCAAAAATACACATTAAAGATCACTATAACACAATTTACGACACACTGGAAAAAATCCCAACCGCTCCGCCTGATTCCCGCCAAAAACTCCCTCTCTGAAGTCACTAATTATCTGTAGACACCGGGATTTTTTTACACCGCACTTAAAATCTATCTCCGTCATTTGTACTGCCTACGTTACTACCAATGCGTCATTGGGGAAATTGTGGCAGCCCCGCAGAAGCCATTCATAAGTTGAACTTTAAAATGTCATCACATAACCAATGTTGTGGTAGTCAGTAAATTTAATACGTATCTTATTTAGTGTTGGGACGTAGTGGAATCAGTATTGTCGCGTTATCCGTTGTAAAAATAGACTGAAAAAGGAAATCGTTATATCACTTTCACTTCATTTCTGAGGGACCAAATCGTATACAAATGACACCTACTGAATTCTCAATGGGAGATGTCAAGAGGTCCTTGACATCTCGATCTTGCGGTGCGGCAGTGTCATTTGACAACTCGCTGTAAAAAGTAGATATTTAAGTTATTTAGACTAATGATTTTGAGAATCACTAACAGGAAGCTAATGAATTCTGTAGCATTAGCAAGAAGACTTTCGACAAAGTACGCGTATCGCTGACGACTATGAATATAAATGGGAAAATGAACAGAAAGGTGAAAAGCGGAATTAAAAATTCGTACGACAATTTTGAAAGTTACGTTTTAGTATAAGATCCGGTCCTTCGTTCGGTTTTAAAACGTATAAAATGTAAATGGTAGCGGCGATCTACCGAGCCGTGGGTATCCTTGTCCTAGATTACCATGTTTCACAAACTGATGCCTACCAAGTTACGTACAGACTGTCTAATAACAGGCTCCGGGGAGAACGTTCGTCGCGCTGCACTAGCCACTTCCTTTAGTTAGGAGGTACATGTCTATGGTAGGTACGCAACCTTTTTTTCATAGGGTTTCAAACACGTGGAAGAGACGGGGCGCGGGCGGCAAAAAAAAATGGTTGGTAATAAAGTAACAAAAATAGTTTTGAAGCCGTGGTGGCCTTGTGGTTGAAGCAACAGGCTTGTCATCTGATATTGGAGCCGCCCGACTGGGGACTGTACCTCCGCCTTACAGAAGACCGCAGTGAAATAACACTACTTGATGTAGTATTGTGTTTCTGCGGTAAGTAAGGTTGCCAGTGCTCCACGAGGATACGCTGGGCTAGTAGTATTGCTGCTAGCACAGTGAGTCCTCATCAGCAACATGGTTGGCACCCCGTTAGTGATACCCCTAGTATTGCTAGCGACTATAGGCTACGGTGACTTCTTACCATCAGGTGGGCCGTAAGCTTGTGTGCCACCTAAGTGGTATAAAAAAAAAAGTAACACTAGATGGGCCAACCACAAAAGCCCGGGCCGCAGGTTGAGTATAGCTGCTGCAAAAGCGCTGTTGCAACCAACAGCTATAAATAAGACAGTAAAAAGCTATGTGATTCTCAAAATATCTGCATCTCGAAGTACATATCAGTACCTTACTGTATCAGTGATAGGAAATACATCGTTTCAGAGGTGAGATGTCAAACTAAAGCGACGACATAGTTCGAGATGTCAATAATAATATTACCGTGTCAATAGCCGTGTGCGCTACTGTTCAAACAGGTTTGAATGGCTGTAGCGCATTCACACGCTGAGTTTTCTAGTATTCCACTGCAGAGCTAGAGGTGATAATAGTTAGCATTTTTCTTTAGAAATATTTTTTTTGTGCCTGTATAGGTAGGAAAACGCCACATGTTTTTTTTAAGTGAAAAACATTCCAGTGGCGCATCGTATCTTTTTTATACCGCTAAGGTGGCAAACAAGCATACGGCCCATCTGATGGTAAGCCGTAACCGTATCCTATGGACGCTTGCAACACTCGCGGTGGTATCACTCGCGCGTTGCCGACCCTGACCCTTTGCGTGGCTACTGCGCCCCGCATCATGATTGTATACTCTTTCGCCCTTCAGAGGGCAAAAGACACGCGTAAGGTTATATGGACAGTGGCGGCCCTACTATTAAACAGGTGGCAATATAAACGGGAGCCAAAAAATTACTTCTTCGACACATTTTGATACCACTGTGGAATTTGGTGGCAAACTATTTAAGTACCTCTCTGATGGTAAGCAGTTACCCCTAGCCTATGGGCATAGCTTGCAACACAAGGACTACGTTTCGCTCGTGCGTGTCCGTACCTAAATCGGAAAAAAACTATTAAATTTATTTAAACCCCACATAATAATAAAATGTTTTACGGCTGACGGTGGTCACGTGTATGAAAGAGGTCTGCCACCGACCGTTGTTAAGGATACACTACAGTCGGGAAGTAAATTGCTTATGACAACCAACAAAGATGCGTAAGTACCAAGACCAACTGTCACAACGGTGATATTTTAAACCCCAAACGTAAAGGCAGACCATCAGGCGGGCCGTATTCTTGTGCCATCTTATTGTTGTAAAAAATGTTTAGGTGCCAGGGCCCTGAGTCCGCTATTTAATAAATCACAATTTCGTGCCATTCTGACGGTATAATTGCGGCAATTGGAAGTATAGTCCGCACTTGTATATGGGTTGTATTAAAATTGTAATTATCGACAAATCGACTGGAGCAAATAGATATGATTTTGAAGATTTTTTTCTAGGTTTTTTATATTTATACATTGACACAAACGACCAAGTTCTATCTTTTCAGACCAAACCGGACCGGAGCGCATGTATGAAGAGATTGATGAATGTAAAAGAAACGCGAGAGATGATCAAGTTAAAACTGAAATGGCGCTCTATCAATATTCTCTGCCTGCCTAGCCCAATAGAGACTTGGTGTGATGATATATGTACAAATTACATGACTTGATCTAAATTATGTTATGATAACTAACACAAAACATACTTTTGCAATGACTTGTCTGTGCGTCTGTACCGACGAGGTCACGTGTTCGCTCCCAGTTTAATGGATACACATTCGCGAGAGTACAATTTGTGCGTAATTTTATGCCATAAAGAACCAAAGGAATTTTAACTGATTTATTTATTTTGGTCAAAGTGGCTGTCATGTGCAATTCAGAGTGCAAAAAGAGGGGATGCCGGTAGATTACTATTCCATAGTTACCTCTTTGCATAAAACCATATTTATAAAAAGAACCCACACAAACCGATCTTAATTTCCTAGCTTTATATATATTGAGTGAGCCAGTGGAAGGAATTACTGCATCAGCATAAAAAAGAAAATGTGACACAAAGAATGACAGTTTATTCGGCTATCATACAAGATTGTTGCGAGATGTCAAATATGGGCAGCCTCTGACAGCTCACTCGCTTGCAACTGATATTTGACATTAAACTTAAAAAAACTTCCATCCATCCATATCATCACTCCAAGTTTTATACGGAGAAGGGATATAGAGCGCGATTTCACTCCTGACTTGCACAACTCTTTTGCTTCTTTTACACTCCTTTCCACGGTTCCTTCCATTCACATTCGCAGTGTATTATATCTTTGTGTCGATATTTTATTTCTTATTCGTTCTGTTCAAAGCTGACATAGTAATATACGATTTTTCAAAAACTATGTAGCGAATCAAGACAGTACTTGTACGTAGTATATTATCTACCGAGACACTATATAAAGGCAGTACAGTACTATGTTTTAGTGTGTGCTGCCTCGTGGCGCGTTACCGCATGCGCCATTCAGATTCCGATGCGACAATTGCTCAATGATCCAATCAGTGACGTGTCGGAGCTGCCCCTCTTCCCTCCTAGACCTAGACGCACCTTGACACTTCTAGAAGCGGATCGCGAACTGGGAAATGAGGACAACTCGTTTCTCCGAATGATTCGGTTATTCTATGATCGGGCTCGGAGAATAGCCGTCCTAGTAGTTGAGGTTTGTCGGTTGGTACGGTTTGATGTTCTACTATTATATCTACTGCTACATTAATACATATTATCACGCCAAGTCCCTCATGAGGTCAACAGAGAGACTATACTCTCCCATGATTTGCAAACCACTATATTTAACTATGTATGACGTGTTGTGGCGAGCCTTCAAATAAAATATCTTATAGACACATTGCTATCCCACGGTTGGGCAGTGATGATCAATCTGCATTTCAGTTACAGCTGGTTTAGGGGCGCAATTTTTTATGTTAAAATTTTCTTAACATAGAATTAAAGTAGGCGCTACTCTACTATTTACCTACTACTATTTACCTACTATTTACCACTCGTGTCGACATCGACACAAGCTCTTTTGGTAACCGTCGAGTAATATTTTTAAAAGGTGGTGTACATGAAAGTATCGAACGTGAGTGGATTGGTATAGAACCAACTGCTTCCTAACAAACGAGCCGAGAAAGCGCGGAGTCTATTAGCGAGAATCAATCAGGTCTACGTCTCACTTAACACCACTTGGACTAACATTACACCTACTGACACATTTCTCAGTAAAGGTAGGGCTTTCATAGTAACATTTTGTAGTTAACATTTTTTTTTTATGTTATGTTCATATAAGTTCAACTTTTATTTTAAAAAATCAGCACCATTATTGTCATACAAAGCAATATTTTTATGTACCTACGTATAAAGATGTCAAGCGCGGGCATATACACCAAATCTCTCAGACAGAATTCAGAAATCAATGGTTACTATTATTTCCAAATGATCTTGCAAGAAGTTTCAGAGGAAGCTGAAATCAGCGCCAATCAGTAACTGGCTGCATTATTGTTCAGGTAATTATTTGTCATAAATTTGTAATTTCACGTCGCTAGTCAGAAGACAAACGATATCAAATTAAAATATAGGAACTAGCTCCCCATATTGGTTTTCTCGTGTGCAAACACAAGGAATACAAGATGTAATTTTTTTACAGGTCCAGCAACGCGCCAGCGCAGCGCTGCCAGTAGACCGCCGACTTTTGTACCTATTAATTCCCTTTAATGATATTAAAATCACTTCGATGTTGCATGTTATGACAAATTAAAGACCTAAGAAGTCCTATAAGCTGCAGGAAAATATGAGCTGGATAACGACAGCATGACACGGGCAAGAGATCTTGGGCTATCGGTTATAGCCGAATATGTTAAAGAACGCAAACTCTTAATGAAACTGAAACCCTGAACCCTGGTAGATGTTTGGGCAAGATCAGCTCACAATTGGCTCGCCAACGGATCTCGTTTCAACCATTGTGTGCATTGTGAGCCGCCACAATGGCTGCGATGCGCGAACGTGACACTAAAAATGATAATTTTGAATGATAAAAGTCTAACTGGATATGTTCGAGCTGTTCCACTGATTGTTGGCATCTCCTTTATACTGTAGGACTAAACTGAGACGAAGTGATAATGTCCCTTTCGGGTCGAAAGTTACGGCCAATAAACTCATCAGCTCCCTTGAAATCCAGAGTCCGAATGAACAACGTACTTACGCTACTTGGTGAAAGAAAGGCGATACTGTTATGTACATTTATGGAATATAAATACAATAAAATATTAATTATTGTTACACCATCTTGAACAGATTCTTATTTTTTTTTTCTTTAAATAAGTTTGTGACGTTTTTGTTTTACAAAAGGTAATTTATCGCAATAGCGATTCATTCCAAACTAGAATATAATTGAATTCAATTCAAAGTGAATAGATGTTTGCAAGGTCGACAAGGCGCGAGTTATACCTACCCTTGCAAGCGTTCATAGGCGGTAACCGCTTACCACCAAGCGGGTCGTATGGTACAAAACAAAGTCAATTTTGAACTGCTAGTGGCGACGCGTGCGCATCCCTTACTTCCTACACTATGGAGACACAAGAAGGCCAGATCGCAGTCGACGTGTATTTATTGCATCGTGCACACATTTTCAAAGGACAAAACCACACGGCTAGGGCAATCGCTCGCAGCTCTTATCAACATCACTTACACTACGTAATACGTATATATGTTTCCAAATCTATAATATAATACTAACGGTATATTATTTTTCTGTGTTGAAGTTTACTTCATTAATTCTGGAATATTTAATAATATAACTATGAATATATTTGATAGGCCAGATTCGCCAGCCTTCTTGTCACGGGAGGTCAAGCATACTTTTTTTGAGGTGTCCTCAAAAAAATTATGAGCCTCTGCCCCCCACGGCTTAATAGTTTCAACCTAACTTTATCTTGCCGGTTCTTCTCTGGTGGTTTTTTTTTTTTTTTTCAGAACTGTTGGTAATTTAGACCTTCAAAAGTGCCTTATTAGGGCCTAAACTGTTAAATAATTTTTAGATTTTGATTGTGAATAAACTGAGTTAATTCTTTTATCCTATAGATGGTAACCGCAATGCCAGATTTCCTGGCTCCAACCAGTGTACATATTACTGTGTTCCAGTTTAAAGAGCACGGTAGCTAGTCAAATTAATGGGCATAGAAGACTGATAATCAACAAACCTATAACATATTTCTAGAAAGGTACGATCCATTGAGTTATTAAAACAATTGCAAGCACTCAATGAAGCAGCGAACAAAAAAAAGCAGTTATTGCCCAAACAAGGCGTCAGAGACAATGGTGCCAATTCTGTTGTTCTTCTTCTTCTTCTTCCTAAGTATGGCAATCAATCCCTTCAGGGACTATTTTTGCCAGTGTCGAGTGTTAGAGAATTTTCATGTTGCAAAATTTCTCGTGTTTGCCGCATTAAAATGCCTAGTGTCATGCATTCTAACGCCCAATGGAGTTTCTGGAGACAACCCACGGCAGTAGCAGATCGTAACACGCCTTTTTGAGTTTTTTGGCGGGAATCAGGCGGAGCGGTTGAGATTTTTTCCAGTGTGTCGTAAATTGTGTTATAGTGATCTTTAATGTGTATTTTCGGTGTCGATATGTGCAGTAAAGTTTCATTTAGTGACTGATTTATAGGAGCATTGGAAATAATGCCATAATACGACTTTTGGGTTAAGTGATTTATCATTTTGGTCAATAGGTTACCTCTAATCCAAAGGCGTATTACGATCTGCTACTGCCGTGGGTTGTCTCCAGAAACTCCATTGGGCGTTAGAATGCATGACACTAGGCATTTTAATGCGGCAAACACGAGAAATTTTGCAACATGAAAATTCTCTAACACGACACTGGCAAAAATAGTCCCTGAAGGGATTGATTGCCAAACTTAGGAAGAAGAAGAAGAAGAACACGCCTTTAGATTAGAGGTAACCTATTGACCAAAATGATAAATCACTTAACCCAAAAGTCGTATTATGGCATTATTTCCAATGCTCCTATAAATCAGTCACTAAATGAAACTTTACTGCACATATCGACACCAAAAATACACATTAAAGATCACTATAACACAATTTACGACACACTGGAAAAAATCTCAACCGCTCCGCCTGATTCCCGCCAAAAACTCCATTCTGTTGTTCAAAACTTAACAAATTTGACAGGTCAAAAAGTCTTGCTATCCCTTTCTCATGTGCGGGGTTAAATAAGGATGGCAATATTGTCCTGTCAAATTAGTTAAGTTTAGTAATTTTGAACAACAGAATTGCCAGCAATGTCAAGATTAAGTTGTCGTGTCACGCAAGCGTTTTATTATAATTAGTTAATGAAACTGTACACATTTGATCACAATGGTTGCGTGCTCTCGGCGCGTTACGTGATGCCTGTGCATGATGTGATCTGATTGACAATTCATTCATGCTTACTCTAATGGTAATAATAATAATAATAATAAAGATTATTTCATAAAAATACAACACGTGATATAAAGAATTCTGTGACTCTCAAACTAGGCGAGCCTGTAATATGAGAGTCAGAGTTGAGTGATCATAAAACAATTGTTAGAACTTCATTAGGTTACAGTGCTGTCATTAAAGCATTATATACTTGTTTATGTGTTAATTTACTTTTTTACATATTTATATCATTTTATGAAATATTCAGCAACTGCCGTGGCACACACTGTTCTATAGATCCTTTTCATTTTCTACATTAACAATAAGAAAATTCAAGATTTATGACTAATAGATAAGGAAGTAGAACACAGTACCTATGTTGTAAATGGTAAAATATCCAAGCATATTCTTAAACATACAAAATCATTAAACCATTTGCTTTAAAAATATATCGTATAATCAATTTAGGCCCTGAGAAGACATTAGATTTCTGAGGCTTGGAAGCGCAGAATGCAGGCGACATTAAATCGGTAATTGTGGAATTCTGGAAGGGCCTTTGTTACTGTTCAACAGTGGACGTCCGTCGGATGATGATGAAGCCACTTACGAATATCAAGAACTCTACCACCGGTTCCGACAGAAACCACTATTTATGTACCACTAAGGTCCAACTTTGTGTGTAGGCTTTTTTGCCAAAAGAAGCATACGACTCTGATGATAAGCGGTTACCGTAGCCTAAACGTTTGCAGCATCAGGGGTATATATCACTCGCGCGTAGAAGAACCGGCACGAAACTCAGCAAGGCATTTGTCTTTGTTCCACAGATCACGATTAAAGTAATAATCAAGGTTAATAAAATAATAAATAATTATAATTCAAATCATCATCGAATTCCTTTATGCTTTCTTTATCAGTCTGTATCTAAAGGTTGTCTGAAAGAGATCGCGCGTTTTATGATAACGCCACTCTTTGTCTACACTACGACGTCTACGACCACGGACTACGGCTCACTCATCAATTTATCAGTTGATTCTATGTGGTGTGCACTAAATTGCATTTGTAAAGATCGCGATACAATTTTCTCTGTGATAAACATACATATATATGTATATTCAAAGCGACTGAGATTAGGAACCAACCACGCCGCATATACATAAAGTAAAAATTTTATGCGTAGGTATATTAATTCGCGCTCACTCACGTTTCGACTCGGGGCGAACAATTAGAAATTAGACTTGGGCTAGGATTTTCCATCAAATGAAGTCACCCAACTGAGGACGACTGTAGGTACTTCCACCTTACAGAAGATCTCAGTTAAAATAACACTACTCTGATGTAAAGTTTTTGCACTGAGAAAGATTTACTCTAGGACCGCTGTCTTGGCATGGCAGTAAGGATATGCTGCCATCGCAGAGAGTCCTCACCAATTATTGTTTGCAACGCGCTAGTGACATGCCCGGTATAGCAGGCGTCTAACGTTGACAGGAACTGCTTAACATGAGGTCGTACGCTTGCTTGCCTTGGCATAAAAAAAGTGCTGAATGGTTAGATTGCCAAATGAATCAATAAGTACTGTAATATATATAAGAAAGGAAATAGAAAGTCCACCCGCCTGGTAGCCACTTGAAATGTATATAAATTATGCACACTGTCCTTGCAACCTGCGACACAGCGGTGAAGGCCACCCTAGTGTGTACTAGACTACTAATACACTCATAATGACATGCCAGTGTCGTCACGCGTAATTTATAATGGTACCAACCAATATTGTTATTTGGAAACCAATCAGTTCATATTATAGCTTCTGCCCGCGACTGCATCCGCGTTGAGCTTAGAATCTCAGAGGAACCTAAAATTTTTCCCGGGATAAAAGTATCCAATGTGTGTTAATCCAGGTTATAAATTATCTGTATTCCATATTTCATCCGAATCCGTTGAGTAGTTTTTACGTGAAAGAGTAACAAACATCCATCCATACTCACAAACTTTCGCATTTATACAAAAAATCTTTGCTGCAACAATATCCTGATGCCTTTCAATATTATATTTGTCAAGATTAACTAGCTCTAACTAAATATAAGCATCTAGAATTCCATGTATAGAATACAAAATATTTTATAATTTGCTTTGTCCGCTTAATGAGTGTGATACGGTCGAACGGCCTGCGCTCTCGATGCAGCAGTGGTCGAGCAGCGTGATGTCACTCGATGTGACATCACGCTGCTCGACCAACGCGGCGGCACCCTGATGATGGGACGTGGAAGTCCTGAAACACGTGTCGGAAGAAACCACGGCTGAGCTCACCTGGGCGCAGGCCGTTCGACCGTATCACACTCATTAAGCGGACAAAGCAAATTATAAAATATTTTGTATTCTATAAATATGAATTTCCGCAAAGTAAAACCTGAATCAATTCAATATAGAATTCCATGTATTTACAATAGACGTACCTTCGAATACTTCTCATAAATTGTCCATACTCATTGTAATTTGGAAAAGATTTCGCAAGCACTCGCTATTCTCATATGTGTCCTACCATCCCGACATAAATCGACTCTGGTCCTTATTCTGACAATCGTTGTCTGAAAGATATTCAAGCGAACAAAATTTGGTATCATATAATTTGCTACAGGCTGTTACTCTGACTGCATTTGTTTAAAGACAAAAAATTGCCTATGACCTTCCCCAGGATATAATCTATCTCCTTGTCAAATTTGATTACGGTCCGTTCAGCCGTTTAGTCCTGAAAAGGTAACAAGCAAAAAGTAACTCTCGCATTTATAATATTACTTTGGAATAGTATGGAATAAGACATAATATTTGTATGGATATATCGTTTGGATCATCGCCCTGATAATATCAGAACCCCAAATGATCTGAGTCACTGTAGCCACCTTCCGGCTGACAGCAATCTGCCACTTTGAGTGTTATTGTATTATTGTTACAAACAAGGTAGCCTAAGAGCATAACACGTAACTAAACGGTGATTGTTTTATTGGTAACTACTGGATGACTGGTTGGAGGAACATCATTATGTTGATTGTGGGATTATCTAACGCAATACATTGGAAGAAGCTTATATCGTCTCTGATTATTAAGATTTCTATGCTATGCTTACATGCCGATGCCGATAGTCAGTGGCGGCCTTAGGGGGTGGCGAGCAGGGCTACCGCCCGGGGCCTCGCTCTCGCAAGGGCCTCGCGCACTCGCGCGCGTTACTTGAATTGTTGTGGTCTTATTAATTATTTTAGTCCCAGAAAATCATTTCATAGAAACCCTTATGATATGGGTATCAAATGAAAGGGCGAAATGAGCTCTATGAGCGAAACTCATTTTTTTATTAACAACAAATAAAGCGTCTTGTCTATAACAAGTCAAGCATTATTATTTAAGCAAATTCCACAATGACGAGGGCTTCGCAAAGATCTACTCGCCCAGGGCGTCGCTAAGGCCGCCCCTGCCGGTAGTCTGAAAAGTTGACTATTATCCCAATTTGTTAAACCACCACACTTACCTACTCTGATGATTTTGATCTTTAACTTCAAGCTTTTTATATCTCCAATTAACATAACTTCAATAAGTTAGTTGCTAGCTTAGTTGCTTACACACAAGCTTTCCTAACAGTTTATTTTTGTTTTCCATTGCCGTTTTGTTAAACTATCTCATCTGCCAATTTATTATTTTAACAAATTGACCAATTACATGCAATCTTCTTGTTGTAGCAGCAGTAAGCAGTTACGATCAGTGTAATGGTCTACCATAAGATACCCGATGAGAATGGAGACAAAAATGTATTACTTCTGCTTCTTGCTTTGCTTGTACACTTTAGGGATAAACAGGCAAATCACTAGGTGAATGTTAGGTGCTTTTAATCCATATTAATGTCACGGAAAATGGGAGTTTAATTAATTGTGTACATGGAATATGGGATGCATCTTAATTTAACCCTGTAAATAACAGAATAATTCAGAAATCATAAATGAGGCCCCTTAATTCAATTTAATGTTCACGCAACAGGCGGCGTGGAGAGTTCATCATAAAATTATGCTTTTAGATTGACTTTAGTACCGGTCCGTAGCAAAAAAGCTGTGTGACACTTAAAAACTTTTTTTATACCACTAAGGCGACAAACAAGCATACGGCCCACCTGATGGTAAGTGGTCACTGTAGCTTATGGACGCTTGCTACACCAGGGGAATCAACCGCGCGTTGCCGACCCTTCAAAATTCTCATCACACCCTTCTTTAAGAACCCCATGCTGTACTCCTTTGGGAAAACCTCGGCGGGGAGTTCATTCCACAATTTGATCGTGCGCGGGAGAAAACTCCTTTAGAACCGCGCCGTGCGAGACCATTTCGGTTCCAATGTGTGTGGGTGGATTCCCCGCGGATGGCGATTTGTCTAAGAACATCAATTTCATAAAAAAATATGTTCTAACCTGTCATCATTTCCATTCAATCGTCTTTTCCCATATCCCGCTAGTTCAGTTCAGTCCAGTCCAGTTGAATGAACTTAGCCTACGTTCCCTTAAAAATTTCCAAAGCCACGGCCCCCCGCTCTAGCCCGACTCTTTCGCGGTACCGTGGTGTGGTGATTCGTTTCCTATTTGTAAATATTATCGCATTAGCGTCGATCGTTTCCGAAGTAATTAAGTAACAATTAATATTTATTGCACTCTGCGGAGGAAGTTACTAAACGCATTAATCTAATAAATAGGTAAAAGTTAAGCCATTTGCTTTCTTTTCCTGTTCATTGCCCGAAATGTTAATGCAGAGATTAAGTTGTCGATAACAAGTCAAGTAAATATTGTCATAAAATGGTAAATTAGCAGAAATTCTCACACATTTCTTATTGATGGATTTGTTGATACCAACGATATAAGATCATGATATATGACGCAGACGTCAATAACGAATTCTTATACATAGTCTGATATCGAATCACTACATACCTAGTATAAACAAAGTTGCTTCCCGCTGTCTGTCTGTCCCTATGAACGCTTAGATATTTAAAACTACGCAACGGATTTGGATGTGGTTTTTTAAATAGATAGAGTGATTCAAGAGGAAGGTTTTTATGTACAATCATTTTGTCTTTTTTATGGTTAACGCTGGCCGTGCGAAGCCGGGGCGGGGTAAATATGTATGAAGTTTTAAAAACTAAAGATATAAGTTTGTAAAGGTGGCTTCCTTGTTATCGATGTAGCTTCCCGATCTACATATACCTCCCCTTTTATCTCCAGTTGACTAGATAGACCCTGTTTTCGACGGTCACTGTCCATTATTTCCCATTATCCACAATAGTGAACATCTGACAATATCGGTAAGTAATATTATTAATATCGCTTTGAAGATGGTATAAAACTATCTCAGTAATACACAATGTCAAAGCAATAAAATGAACTGTCCGTTGCCACTAGCCATTGACCACCGATATGGAATTGAAGCTGCTGTATTTAAATGCTCAATCAAAATAGTTGTCAATTTGATTGGTCGCTCATGGCCTGCCTGGCTTTTAATCAGCTGCTAACGTTTTTTAGCAGTTGACTGCGATTTTCTGTATGGTGGAGGTAGATTCAAATTATTCATGTTCTTGTTAGTGTAGTATGTACTATACTCACTATGTTTCGATGAGTTCGCAGTTGAGCAGCAGCTTCTCAGGCCCCAGTTCGACGACGGCCACGGTCTGGTCGTGGTGATAGATCATGCGCAGCGTGTCGTTGCCCACGCGCCGCCCAGTATAGGGCTTCACCCCCGCCGGCTCCCGTCTCTCAGCATCCTCGGACCGCGCCCCCACACTGCCTACCAGCCCCGCCAAAGACCAGCCAGCAGGGAAACTAAACGCAAAAGGCTTCGCTGATGCCGACGGCGGCGAAGAAACAGCTATACAGAATATAACTATCACTGAAACTAGGGATTTCAAGAGTCCATCCGCCATCGGCACGCCGCGAGTCAGCGCTTCCCTAGCGGACCGCACCGCGCTCAGCAATCGGCGAAATGACATTTTTATTAGTTAATTTTATATTTTTATTGAGCCACACCGCGGTCTTCCATCGCTGCGTGCGAGCCTCGCGCGTGCCTACCGTGGACTGGACTGGGCGCGAGAACTGCGCTGCACGAACTTTCTTCGCACATGACGTCACTTTGACGGTCACTGTCTGTTTGTACTATGAAGTTTCACTTGCCTAGCCCGGGAACTTCCGTGTGAAGCATTATATGTCTATCATTAATTAGTACTTAGTATCTAGGTACTACTCAATGGGTTTCAAGTCTCATTGAAGACGTTCGCCATTGAAACAAGAGATGCCAGTTTAACTCAATCGCATTTTTACCCGACTACGGCGAAGCAAAAAGGAGGGTTATGTGTTTGACCGGTATGTATGTATGTTTATTTGTTCCCTCATAACTTCCAAATTACTTATCATAATTGAGGTTCACAAATGAGGTATCGTTGGAAGCGTCTCGGTCGTCCGCTGGTTATAGGCTTTGCCCTATAGTTTTTGATCGATGCAATTACATATAATATCATTGGATCCTTTAGGTACTACTGTTAGAGTTGTTTTGTTAGGGTAGGCGGCACACGACCACGGCTACCCTCTGAACATCACTATGAATACAACTAAAAACATTAAAATATATCAGATGAGAATATATTCTTGTTTAATACTTTTTAGAGCGTGATTATTCCGTAGTCGGGTTTTAGTTATTGAACTTACTTTTTTTAACATTAACATTATACAAACTAGCTAATTTTCCAATTCGAACCAAGATAATATAATGTATCGTCTACTTTAATTTATGTTATGTGGAGTATCGATATCAATATCAGCCTTTGAATTCGCTACTGAATTTTTGAGCGATTCTGTTAGCGAGATCGAGATGTCAAAGTCTATAGGCATAGGCATTTTGCATGATAAATCTGTAACGAATTTTCGTAACACTGCTGAGTGATCGGCGAATCATATCCACGTATGCAGGTCTTGACAATGTTATGGCCTCGGCCGCATTGAACTTTTACAATCTTCTGCCATTGCTCTCATTCTTACAAGTACTACATGTTCAAATGGTTAGTGCGTGCAAAATGTAAGTTCCTTCTGTCTGTCACGCTGCCGACAAACAAACAAATTGACTTTTGACCAGTTTATAATAAATCTGATTAAATCTCGTGTTAGTTATTACCAACAAAGGAAAATAAATGAGTAATGTCATAAAATAATTTGTCATACATACATATTGATGTCGATTCTGTTGTTCAAAATCACTAAACTAATTTGACAGGACTTAAATTATTGCCATCCTTATTAAACCCCGCACACGAGAAAGGGATAGCAAGACTATTAATCCTGTCACATTATTGTAGTTAGTTTATTGATTTCGTAGAATAGATTCGACATCATTATCACGCTACGTCCCTCACGTGGTCAAAATCAAAATCCTATACTATAGAGCGCCATTTCACTCTTGACTCCTTTGCTTCTTTTATTTTCATAAATCTTTTAATACATGTCACATCCCAAACGGTTAAGAATATTCTTTAAAGATAATGTGTCGTGTATTTAGCCTCGTTAGTGTATAACTGGTCAGACGTGAAAGAGTATTGACATTTCATTACGAATTTGAAATTGAATACCATCTATTTCCGTGAAACGCGCG
Organism: Falcaria lacertinaria; assembly: GCA_951449985.1. NCBI lineage: Eukaryota > Metazoa > Arthropoda > Insecta > Lepidoptera > Drepanidae > Falcaria > Falcaria lacertinaria. The sequence goes on from OX602121.1 coordinate 440,672, forward strand.
AAAATCTATACTAAAACTGATACAATTCAAATGAGATAAAAAAGTCCTTTTCATGAGTAAGTACGTCATCAAAACGCAAACAATAATCCTAAACAATTGAATGGATTTTGACGGGACTTTCAGTGCCAGCTAGAGGAATTTTCAGTGTAATCTCTCTACTTTGTATCCCAGAAAACGTAACAAAACTGAATTAAATAAACTGCATGCGAACAAAGACCAAGTTCTTTACAAATACCTACAAGTCAAAGGTGCTTTTTTATTCACTTTTATGGAGTATTAAGCTATCATGTTGAGCGCAACCTTACACGTCAGTTTAAGATGAAAATACAATCCAAAAAGAATCATTTTCTCATAAGGTTAAAGATCAATATCAATATGGATACGGCCCAAGGGCATATTATGTATGGGCGTATAACTCTATCGCGAGCTTCAGTTTAGAAATTAAGATAAAGAAGTCTACCCATTCAAGTGGATGTCATAACTTGTTTCGACAGAAGACAAAAGAACAAAGAAAATTTATATTTGATCTCAAATATAAGATAACATTTCTTTATAAAAAACTTTGTAATACGATTTATTTGCGATCGAAATTGACTTGACTACGTATTCGAAAACGTATCTCGTGAAATGTGAAGATATTCATAAAAATTTTTAGTTCCACTTTTCGCCGGCGCAGCGCTGTTCATTTTCCCATACAAAAATAGTCGAAGGCAATACGAATACGTAATCGTCAGTTATTCTTGCTCGGGCTACTGACTAGACCTCGACTTTTTTATACCACTAAGGTGGCAAACAAGCATACGGCCAGCCTGATGGTAAACAGTCACCGTAGCCTATAGCCGCTAGCTACATCAGGGGTATCACACGCGCATTGCATGCCCTAAAACTTGAAACATTTGCTATCTACTCTGAGGCCTCGACTATATGACGGTGTCAGTCAGGGGGAGACTTGAGAGCAAGCAGCCAGAGTCTCAACAGAGTACATCCTACACAGGCGTGGTACATAAAAAACAAGTTCCGTGGTATGAGCGTTACATCATTCGTTAACTTCTATTGTCCCTATTGACAAACATTGAGACTGTTTACGCTTAAAAGGCCTGATCAAAAGGGATGGCTTAAAATAGTACGTATAACAATAAACACGTATTGTTTATTGGATGGTAAGCAAAACCAACGTGTATAAAAGAACGTGTATAATTCGTATACTATACTTATTCCTTAGACCATATTACTTGTGGAATGAGCTCCCCGCCGTGGTGTAACTTGGGGGCTATAAAAATGTTTTCACTCCTCTTGCTTAAAAAGTCCGTCTTTGTAGCGTACCAGAGCGGGGAAAAAATACATTTAAGAGAGGCAGGGCAATTTGGGAACTCCCTTGGGGTTCCCATTTAAATTGAAGCCGCCCGACTGGGTGACTGTACCTCCGCCTTAGAGAAGACCGCAGTGAAATAACACTACTTGATGTAGTGTTGTGTTTCTGCGGTAAGTAAGGTTGCCAGTGCTCCACGAGGATACGCTGGGCTAGTAGTAATGCTGCTAGCACAGTGAGTCCTCATCAACAACATGGTTGGCAACTCGTTAGTGATACCCCTGGTATTGCTAGCGGCTATAGGCTACGGTGAATGCTTACCATCAGGTGGGCCATATGCTTGTGTGTCACCTTAGTGGTATAAAAAAATAGATTATCATGCTCTAGTGGGAAAAGCATATTTTTTTTAAATTTATGTCTGTTACCTGGAACAAATTATTGTTGTTTATTTGTTCATGACATGGATAAAAGTCCTTCAGTCGCATGCTGAATCGACATTTATCTTCATAGAAGACTTAAATGAAGTTACCGGTAGAGATGCGAGAAATTATTTCGCATTCGTAGTGAAAAGCAGTGTTACACACGGCGCTAAAACCCATTGTAACTCGGTTTCTATTTACTCCCGAGCTATATGTAACTTTAGTTAGCCGCTTGTATAACAGTCTACTATTAAATAATAAATTACATGCTGCTTAGTTTGGTTGATGCCAAGGCATAATAACCCTTTCAGGAAGATATTTGATTAGATTGGTGTCTAGAATACAGTTTAAGTTGCTATTGCAGAATGAGATCACTGTAATGAAGATTTTAGAAGTTTGTTCCTAAATTAATTATATTGGATAACTAACGCCATCTAGTGTTAAGTAGCCGACGTGTAATTGTACCGTTTTTCTTTTCTGTGCCTAGCAAGAACATTTTTAGACTACGTAAGCGAAAACGTAACTCGCGAAATGTCAAAATTGTCATACGATTCTTTAGTTCCACTTTTAGCCGCCGAAGCGCTGTTCATTTTCACAAACAAAAATAGTCGAAGATGATACGAATACGTAGTATGTGATTTTTTTTGAGCCGATTAATCAGGGTATTTATGAGGTTTAGTGTTACCAATTTACCAATAAAAAAATAATTACCGTTTGTTTTTTGTCCTGGCCATAGCGAAGTGTGGTCGGGTATGGAGTAAGTTTAAAGTAAATAGTATAGGTTGTATATGTTTATGTCCATTTACTGTTCAACACGTCCTGTATCCAGGTGTGGTGGGACGCGACGGGGTACACATTGATCGCTCGCTCGCCTGTCTGCGCCACACCTATTAGTGTCACCTTGTCGTTGTGAACAGTTAGCACTGGACCCCCGGAACTGAGCTGAGACAAAAAACGAGCGAGCCTTGTGTGACATCAGTGCCGGTGGCAGGAACATTGTCGACAACGTATTCGAAAACATAACTCGCGAAATGTCAAAATTGTCATACTAATTTTTAGTTCCACTTTTCACCGCCGCAGCGCTGTTTATTTTCCAATACAAAAATAGGCGAAAGCGATACGAAAACGTTGTCGACAATGTTCCTGCTACCGGCACTGACGGCATACTTTGCAACCGCACGCTCATTAGTCCATCAACTTGCGCGCGCTTCCCGGCTTTTATACCACTAAGATGGGAAATAAGCATACGGTCCGCCTGATGGTAAGCGGTTATCGTGACCTATGGACGCTTGCAACACTAGGTGTATCACTCACACGTTGCCGACCTTATAACTTATATTACTATTAATCTCCGAAATCACTCCCTCTGATTGCAGGAAAGAGAGGAAAGATGATTCACATCAAAATTCAAAATGCAGGAGAGTGAGAAGCAAAATGATTAAGATCAAAATTAGTTATTCAGACGAAAAAAAGTTAGTTTTCAGAACTGTGCCGGTAGCAGGAACATTGTCGACAACGTATTCGAAAACGTAACTCGCGAAATGTCAAAATTGTCATACTAATTTTTAGTTCCACTTTTCACCGCCGCAGCGCTGTTCATTTTCCAATACAAAAATAGTCGAAGGCGATACGAAAACGTTGTCGACAATGTTCCTGCTACCGGCACTGGTACGGTGACCTCTACTCATGAGGCGCGTGTACGCTTGCCGGCCAAATGCGTTGCCAGCTTAAAAAAAATGGTGTTCAATACCTACCTCACTTATTCTGTCAGCAGTCTCATTCGTCATCGAGAGACACAGTCCGGTGTTGACTGTGTCTTGACATGGCGACGTCTGCGCAGGTAGGAAACACGAATGCATGGAGTGCTCTGACGAACTCTGGTAAATAGAGGCATTAAAAGGTTTACACAAGGTAGTAAATCGCGGATAATAATACTTTGCTCCATTTAAAACAAAGACCCCCGCCGCATCTAAACGGTGCCGGTAGTATGAACTTTTTCGACGTTTTCGTATCGCCTTCGACTATTTTTGTATTGAAAAATGAACAGCGTTGCGGCGGTGAAAAGTGGAACTAAAAATTAGTATGTCAATTTTGTCATTTCGCGAGTTACGTTTTCGAATACGTTGTCGACAATGTTCCTGCTACCGGCACGGATTTTCATTTCATACGGCTTACAATAATGTGGTGATTCATACATAAGGTTTAAGTGATGACTTCAAGGGTTTGTGTAAATTAGCTGAAGATCATCATTAAAAAAAATTGGCGAGAATAACCATCGCTAAAAAAATTTGGTGCACTCGCTCTGCTAGTAGCAGTTCGCAGTTAGCTTCGCATGAGTAGCAGAAAGTCCCTAAGCAAAGCGACTTTCTACTATTGGTACCAGACAATACAAAAAAAAGAGATTGTACCTTGTCCAACATCCAGCCGTACACCCCCACCTCGCCTCCCACCCCTGCTCCATCAAGCACCACCTCATCCATCCCCTCAACAGCCGGCTCTATTAGCATCAGTGCCAGGTTCGGCTGCTCTTCCTGATATAGAGGATCTGACTGTTTGTGACGGATATCTGATAGGACGCGACGCAGTTCTGATAGAATATTAGCGGGATCTCTACTCTTATTGGTGTGGTCTGATGGCGTCTTAAAACTCTTAAAAGGCTCTGGCTTTTGCTGATGTACAGCATCTTTGATAGAAGTGGATATATTCAGCGAACTTTGATGGGGATTCAATGCCTTGCTAAAAGGATCTGATGGATTATGAGAATCATATAAGGTTTCCAGGAGATGGGGTGGCTTATCAACCGGGTTCATGAGGATTGTGGTCACGTTGTGAGTGGTGCCATCTATGAGCGGGTTGGTGGAGTTTATTACAATGGTGTAGTGGCTTGTGCTCTGCGGGTCTGTCCTGAAACGTTGGTTAGAAAAACCATTTCAATTCTCCAATCGACGACATGTTGTAGGCCATGTAGGCGTATCAAAAGGACCGCCATAAACTAATTTCTGATGGATTTTTTATTCCCTTTCATTCAATATAGGAAAAAATAAATTCTGAAGACATTATTTCTATAATAGTGAAGAATACTTACATATTCCCACCATACAATTCACCCAACAAATTGATACAGCTGGCGGCCGTCAGTACCCAGTTCTTCGATACCATTGCTCCTGCGCAGGTTTGCGCGGTAACATTTGACAGCGATTCAAAGATGGCCGCCACGAATGGCGGGCTTTTCGGTAGCGACACATTGGATTCATTATTTAATGCAACTGTCCTTTCTTTCAACCTCTCGGTATTAATAACACTATAAAAATAATGATCACCCTCCATGTTGTTTTCAGGCATTTGGAGTGAGCCCTCATCGTAATCTGGTAGTGAATTGTCGAACACTGTTCCTAAATCATACAGCTTATCCGTATCTTGTGACATATCTTTGAATATGCTTGTGTTGGGTACGCCTGAGTGGACGCTTGAACTCAAAACCTTGTTCAGAGCTGCAAGGATCGGTTCCGGAGCTGTCCTGCAGTGGTGTAATGTTGGAAGGGAATGCAACTCGGGATACGTCTCTTTGGTTCCAGCAAAAGTACTTTGCAGCGTTTTGTTTAAGGTCATTTCGAAGCCTGTAATTTGTTAGATAAATCGCCTAATGAATATTTCTCACCATTTTATAAGCCCAACAAGAAAAACTAAGACTCGTTTCAATAAAAAAAAAAAACTATAACCCACAATTTATTGAGCGACTAAATGATTAAGAAAGATTTGTTGTGCAGTGAGTCCTCTCCAATAGGGTTGGCATTTGGCAACGTTAGTGATACTTCAAGCATTGCAAGCACCAAGTAAGGCGAGCAAGGACTACACAATAAAAAAAAAACTAACCATTTTGAATCTAACTAATAACGTGAGTGAGTACAAATTGCGTTACCTGGCAAGTTTTCCAGCACAAACACGAACACTATAGCACCCTCCATGGCTGGCTTATCACTGTTTCAATCGCGCACAATACTGTTGACAATCTTACTTAACAACAACTAGGGTCATACTTTGACTAGGGTTGCCACACTCGAGAAACAACATTTAGTTATTTATAGAACGAATGTATCACGTTAAGTGCTTTTTGGAGTAGGCAGAGAGTATAGACTGCAATTTCTTGACTTGCACCACCGCTTGCTTCTTTTACATTCATCAATCTCTTCAAACATGTCCATAGTACTCTTTACCGTTCTATCATTGAGTACTTTGGCAATTTGATCTGGAATGTTAGATCTTAGTACCACGGCGTCTTCACCCACTCACATTCACATGGTAAAGAAATACATCCAGGGCCAGATTTAGAGGTCTGAAGGCCCTGGGCAACGAAGAATGGGGGCCACTATTTAATTTAAAATAGTTACAATTTACAAGTTGTAGGTAAAAGAATCTCTTTCAATTTTTTCTTTTCGAAATCTATATTATGTGGCCTCTCTTGTGGAGGCCCCAGGGCTGTAGGATGCCCCTCCCTAAATCCGGCCCTGAATACATCTAGGTTTCGCGATTTCGTAACGTACGAAAACTAGACTAAATAAGTGTTGTAAACTGTATGGTCATCAAGGCATATTAAGGCAAGAGTTTGTTACTTTAAAGCAAAGTAAGATTAAATGATACAGATATTATTAGCAAAAATATTTTATTTTATTATTTTATAAGTTTGGCAAACACAACCGTAACACGCACAAGAACTACTTGTTATTTATTCAATAAATACAATTACAAAGAAATTGTAACACATTTAAATAATAAATATCAAATATTAATTTGATTTCCTGTTTTGTCTTCTATCGAAACTATTTATGACACCCGCTACTTGCATGGATAGGTTCAGTCATGAACCCCCCCTGGGCTGGGTCTATCCATGGGGTCACCCCATGAAGCCCCTGGGCCCCTGGATCCGCTCTTGCTTATATATATTACATAGATTTTTTAATAAATATAAATGCTATTGTTGTAATTATTTACAGTTAAATAGTTGAATGAAGAATTAAAATCGATTCAACACAAAAAATAACTATAAGTACATAAACCATGTTTCATAGAGATTTGGTCCAAATCTGAAAGTGGCGGCCAACGCATTTTGCAAAACGCAAAGTTGGACATTACAGTACATTAAATTGGTTTTAGTAATTTTGAATTCCTATTTTCAACAAAAAATATGATAATTCAGATTTTCGAAATCAAATAATATCAACTGCAATGGTCCTACAATTTCGGTGCCATAGTAAAAAATGTACAGAAGGGTCGGCCAGCACTTTCAGATTTGGACCAAAATGGATGATGTCCTTTACAGTGGTGACAAAACAATCGACAACAAATAAATTATAGATAGAACCTTATGTACAATTAATCAACTATGTATAAAAAAATGTTTTGCAGATGCAATCGACTAAATATGTACATTTTACAATAATAATAAAATATCGTCTTGCCTTCCCACAAGGGTCCCCGAAGAGGTAGATTCTGACGATTTGAAAGTACTTATTTTCACCTAAGTCTAAAGATGATTGTGAGTTTGAGGTAAGTACAGGTGTTGCAACTCCCACTTTACACCGAAGACAAATTGGCACCAACGTGACAGATGGTGATTCCATACGTCATTGAATTTCTTCGCAGACATACGCAGGTTTCCTCACGATTTTTTCTTTCACCGTAGAACTCGTGGTGTGAGTGATAATTGCACATAAAGTTTTTAAAAAAACTCTTAGTACAGAAAGCTGGCATTCAAACTTGCGTCCCTAGAATAGCAGGCAACGCTTCATACCAAACGGCCACCACGGCTCTCTATTTTGAAAAATTCTTACTAAAATATTTACAAAATGCGGAATCTTATTTAAAAGTTGATAAGAGAACTTAGTCAAGTGATATCGTAATGTTGATTATTCTATCTACAATAATATTCATATTTAAATATATCATCAGTGCTGTGCCGGTAGCAGGAACATTGGCGACAACGTATTCGAAAATGTAACTGGCGAAATGTCAAAATTGTCATACTAATTTTAAGTTCCACTTTTCACCCCACCACTTTTTCGTGTTTGTTGCATTAAAATGCCCAGTGTCATGTATTCTAATGCTAATTGGAGTTTCTGGAGGCAATCCACGGCAGCAGCAGATCGTAACACGAATTTAGGTCACAGGTAACCTATTGAAAAAAATGATAACATACTAAACCCAAAAGTCATATTATAACAACTTCCAAAGTTCCTATAAATCAGTCACTAAATGAAACTTTACTGCGCATAACGACACCAAAAATACATTAAAAAAACTGGCTGTCAACCTTTTTGACAAATCGCTGTGCTGGTGCCATATTCTACCTTAATTCGGCTGCAGTAAAACCTTCGTACCTTCAATAGCTCCAATGATCATCTTTGACCCTCTGTTCCGTATTCTCAGGCACGTATCCTCTTATGTAGGGCAGGCCGGTGCCCACTCGCTTCTGGTACTCGCTGTACTGAGACCCGAAGAAGGTGAGCAGTGTTAGCTCTTCAGCGTACACCCGCTCCCGGAAGAATGTCCACGAAGCTAGCGCGTATATCACTAGGCAGACAGGGTTCAGGAGGGTTATCTGAAATGAAAAGATAATTTTGGTTAAAATATACCAGTTGGTAATATATTTTTTATAATTAATACATCAGTAGCCCTTCCTACTACGTATTCGAAAAATGACAAAATATTCGTACGAATTTTTAGTTCCACTTTTCGCCGCCGCAGCGCTGTTCATTTTCCCACACAAAAATAGTCCCCAGCCAAAAATAACGTTTTTTGGCTACAGTAATTTTTTTTTTTTTGGTGTTGTCTCTCGTAGCATGCGTTCCGGGAACTTTAGCTACTTAACCAGACAATGGCGAGACCAAGGTGGCCTCCAGCCAGGCACTATTACATGCTAAGCAACACAGCTAAGGGCGCCCCATAGTGGGGCTCGGACCTCGGCTTAGGGCGTTGCTGGGGGGCAAGCTAGGGAGCTGGGCTGGGCTGGGATTATTATTTAAATTTAGGGGCGTGTTTAAATCTACTCGCTCGGCGCGGGCCGGCAGATGCAAGGGTCGGGGGAGCAGTTACGAGATATTAGCGTCGAGCCTCGCCGGCGAGGACGGAACAGCGGTCGTCTTTGTGCAGTGTTATTATGTATGGATTCCTGGAGGACCGTGATGTCGTCATCGGGGTCGATGAGGACATGTCGCGGTCGCCTTCTCTTAGCGATGCGAGAAGGGTTGTATCGGGCGGCCGACACAACCAGCGGGTTTGGGTGCGAAAGGGCAGAGTCGAAAAAGCGTTTAGACAGTTTTTTCATGAACTGCCTAATGGTCGGTATTTTAAGGTCAACGTGAAGTTGACTATTACGCATGTACCACGGAGCTCCTGTGGCCTTGCGCAAGAACCGATTTTGGACAACCTGTAGGGAGTGGATGCTACTGCTGCCAGTGTGAGCAAACACAACACTGGCGTAGGTCATTATCGGACGAATGCACGAGGTAAAAATTCTCACTTTGGACTTAAGTGGGAGTTGCAATGTAGCCTACCGAGCAAAGGCGGCTCGCGCGCGTACCGCCTTTATCTATATCTATTAAAAGAAGATGTATAGGTACCTGTGTGCCTATAGACCAGTAGAACCAGCCCACGTAGCTGGGGTGGCGACAGATGGAGTACACGCCGTGCACCACCAACTGATGGTCCGGCTGCTTCACGAACTGTACCTGCAGTGGATTTGATGATACACAGGATTAGACAGATGTATGCACTCATATACTTAGATTGTTAAGATTAAGTAAAGCATGGAGGTCAGCGCGCAAGTGATACTAGGCCCTGGTGGTACATACAAACGCTAGACTACAGTAACTGCTGAAATGTTTACTTTTATAAAAAGCTTTGTACAAATCGTCGGCCCAATAGTAAACTAGCCAAACTGCAATTTTGGCAGTTTTGAGTTAAATATGACATCACTTAAGTTCCCTTTTGCTCCACATTGTGGTAAAATATTAAATCGATATCATTAAAAATGAAGAAGATATATGCATGTAATCCTTTTCCACATCTGCAAAAATGAACTTCGTCCAAAAGTAAACTTGTCTATGTGAATATAGTTCAGTTTACCAACACCGAAAATTACTACTCCTCAAAAATATCGCCATGTTCTACTAGCCTAAGTGGTAAATTGAACACTTTACCTTGGTTCGCAATGCAATGGGAATGTTTGTTCTCACAATATTCTACTGGCCAATGTGGTACATTTAATAGTTTACCGTGGTTCAAAAAGCAACAGGAACACTAAATTTCACAGTATTCTACCTTTGTACTAGCCTAAGTAGCAGATTGAATACTTTACCTTGATTTTCTAAGCAATCAAAATGTTTGACCTTACAATATTATACTAATCTATGTGGTATCTACATACGTCTGTTCTTATAATAAAATTGTAACAAGTTCAAATCAATTTTGGGGAGCACTATATTCGATACTGAACCCCAAACTGTTTTTTATATTTGTCTGTCTGGTCCTTGGCCGCGCAACATGCCGTAACTACTGAATGGATTTAAATTAAACTTGGCACAATTAAAGTTCTTACTACGAGGTAAAACATAGGCTTCTTTTAATCCCGAAATTCTGCACGGTTCCCTTGAGAAAGGGGATGAAAGTCAAAACCGTGGCTGTAACTTATTAATTCATAGTCCGATTTCATTGAATTCTTTTTATGTTAGAAAGGAGGTACTTTAAAAATTTACTCAAAAAATATTTAAAAATCATCGGTTTCATAGTTCAGAAATTACCTCATTATGTTCAAATAACTTTGAGCTTACAGCAGTTATAAGTCATCTTAATCTGGCATGCACACTATCGTGTATGCTTCGTGTTTGTTGTTACCTACATCAAGGAGGTATATAATCAAAAAGTCTGTAATCTTAAAATAACAGCTCTTACTAACTTCATATGCAAGTAAATAGAATACTAATAACAAAAAAACTTTTTTTTTATGTCTCTGTCTGTCTATTTTTGTTCTGGGTAATCTCCGAAACGGCTGGACCGATTTGAACGAAACTCACTTTGTTATGTGCTGAATCGCTGTTTCGGTGACTCGAGTCGGTTAATACGGTATTTGAATCATGACTCGATTCCGCGATTCGAGCCTAGTACCTACTCCAGTTCTATGTTTGATACTGGAATCCACTCAAGTCTAGAAATTCGAGTGCAGGACTCGAATTTAGAAATAAGAGTCCATAACTACTGCTTATAGAAAAAAAAGGAGTAAACTTCGAACAACATGTAGGTTTAGCATAATGACAACCATATTAAATCAATAATGTTTAATGAAAATGTTTGTAAACATTACATAACATACTAAGGAGGTATCTAGGAACCAGAAACGAGATCAAGTTTTAGTACACCACAAAAAGAGACGAAGTAAACCAAGACCGAATACGAGCGACTCAACATAAGTCGAATACATGACTCGAGTCAGTAGGACTCAAATACAAGACTCAAGTCAAATGGGACTCTAATACAAGACTCGAGTCAGTTGGACTCGCATAATAGAATCAAATCAGCAAGTACAAAATCGATTCTTCCTGACTCGAATAACGGAATCGAGTGCGGCGTACTCGAATCGTATAAATTGGTACTCGAGTAGGCGAGTCCAAAGCACGAATCGAGTCTGACTCGAGTCAAGCGGTGCTTGGCACATCACTAGCTCACTTGCAGTTAGCTCATGCTATAAGGCATCACTATGGTTACCTTTATTTAGGAAAAATAAATAGGGCTCCGCGCAAAAAAAATCCATGAGTTCGTAAACAAAGTCAATTCGACGCGTACAAAGTCGCGGGCGGGCACAGCAAATTTTAAGAATAAAACATTTTTGCAATTAGATATGCATTTAAATTTGTTTGTCATAATAAATCAATGGCATCAAAACAAGTAATTATAATAAATCCTATAGTTGGGGTACAGTTAGGCTAGTTTAAAGTAAATAAACTCATGTGATGAGGTATGTCCCACCACAGTAAATTTATCTATCTACCACTTTGGCTTCTTTTCATACGTCAAAAATGCTTAAGCTCTCCTTAACCTAACCATAGTAAATATGCTAATGTGCGTTAATTCCTAAAATAGTAATAAATATTCGTTTTTTATAATATATCTTTAAAGGTGTTTGTTTTTTACTTATAAATTAACAAAAAAGAAATATATATGTTAAAACGCTGATTTACAGTACCAATTACAAACTTCAATTCGATTTTCCCAACAATTTGACTTTTGCAGATTGGCTAGTTTCATTTTGGACCGAAGAAATTAATAGGGCGAATTGAGATCTCCCGTGGGTTTTCCCATTAATATTGGAGCCGCCCGACTGGGGACTGTACCTCCACCTTACAGAAGACTGCAGTCAAATAATATTACTTTGACATAGTGTTGTTAGTAAGGTTGCTCCACGAGTATAGGCTGCGCTAGTAGTAATGCTGCTAGCACAGTGAGTCCTCATCAACAACAGGGTCGGCAACTCGTAAGTGTATCCCTCTAGCAATGCTAGTGGTTATAGGCTATGGTGACTGCTTACCATCAGGTGGGCCGTGCACATGTATGCCAGCTTAGTGGTATAAAAAAAAACCATCTGACTGTCTATGATATGGTTAGGGGAATATTCAGCAAACTTACAGTGTGGTTGAAGTTAGTTCTGGCCGTGAACATAGCAGACTTCCGTAGCACCTCACCACCAATACACATAAGTACTCCTATGCTTGACAACCAGTAATATGTCTTCATGGCTGAAACAACAGAATGTTCAAATACCATTACATGCCATTTCTGCGACAATTCTGACTGTTAAGTCAGAATTGTCGCGGAAATGGCATGTTATTTTATAATTTGGAATGGAGTTAGCTTATAAGCTGGATTAACATATAGGATACTTTTATCTTGGAAAACTGGTTCCCGAGGGATAGTTGAACTATGCAGGTGAAGCCTAAAAGTAAGTAAGTAAGTAAAAGTAAAAGCTAGTGTATTATAACACTTACAAGGAAAACAGTAGTACTCCACGCCCCACTCTAGCCAACTGGCCACCGCAGCAGCTCCGTACTGCACACTATGATTCAAAATGAAGGAGTCTACTGACAGAGTCTTTGGGTTGGTCAGTGCAACGGCCAGGAACTCTGAGAAGTGGAATGTGGTAAGCACCATAAGATAGAGGCCATAGATCCTCCAGCCATTCTCAAATGTAGCCAGAAACAGCCCTGTTGCAAAGCCTGCACCCAGGAAAGCTGATCTTACCGACACCTGAGGAATAAATTATATTATTCTGTTATCTGGAAGAGTAAAACTTGGAATATCAATAGATAGAGTACATGGCCATATTATTGTAAAACTATTTGATGGTAAACAGGGTGATCAAACTTAAAAAAACTGATTTAAATTATAGCAAAATGTTTGTAGCAGAAAGTAGAAGCCTACAAGCTTAGAACAGTTGGTAGGTTCCAAGTAGCGTATAGGCTTCAGCTATGATAGTATTTTTATTCTTTCAACCCTAACAACAAGGTGTCAAATGGGTTAAGCATTTGTAGAGGTTAAACTGCTGGGCTAACTTTGCCTACAATATAAATATGTCTTTGTTTACAATATAAGTTATATTCCAGCCAAACTGACAGGCGGACGGTATATTTTCCACTTTTATTGCAAAAAAATACAATAACAAACCGACTATTATCTTTTATCAAAATTACCTCGTAAATAAATCCTTTGTAACAGTATCTCAATATGAAGTTAAACAGACAGAAATATAGCGCTGGACCCCAGTACGTGAGGGCCCATATCTGAGACGAGAACCCGAGCACAGATCCCGAGAAGAACGATATCGTAAATATTAGAAATGATAAAGTGAAACATCGAATAGCCTGGCGCCCGGCCTGACAAACGTTTTTCATTAATAACACGTCCATTCTATACTAATTGATTGATGTTGCAGAATAAATGTATATGTATTAAGAGGAATACTAGATTTTTAATTAAATTTGAATATAATCTATTAAATTTTGGAAATGTATCAATTTATTATATCAACCAACGGAGTGAATGCCGTAACGTAAATAAATTCTTTCTTGTTTTACATTGATTGACAATTCATGACAATTGTTTGACTGACACTGACAACTTTTGTTGTTGTTTTGATAGACTTACTGTATTCTGTGTCTGTCATCCCTAAACTGATAAATACCCAAATAAAAATATCCTCTTCAAAGATTATTATTGCATCTATTTCTATAGGTAAATCAGATTTTGTTACGGTTAGTAAAATTTGTATGGCATTTATAGAATTGGGATTAATGTCTTATAATTTTTGAGTTTCAAAACACTTAAACGGAAATCGCTAACGCCTAACGCGGTAACCATGACGATACAAGAGTTGTTTGACATCATCATTCATGATCTTGATAGTTGATCGCTCAGTTTTGTACGAGGTTTTACGCTTGATTTAATTTCGGTCTTTGTCAAAAATACAGAAATGTACTTCAGTAAGTGGTAGAAATTAAAAAAGTTGTCTTCGCGAAGAACGCTGATTGGGTCAGTCAGGTTAGCGATTTCTAAAGTATATTAAATAATGTTATGATGTTTAATCTTGTCATTCATTTCTTTATTATTTTTATCTACCGCGGACTGTACTTTTCTGTCACAAAACTCACAAAACAAAATTTATTTTATGTCAATGTTTGTAAATAAATGAGAATTAATAAAATTTAAGTTGATTGTTCAATAGGAGAACGGTTAAAATTCTTGAGATTTTTCTGCACTGACGTAATACTGAGCCGCTGGCTAACATCGTTGTAATATTATAATGTTGTCGGCTATCGATAAAAATAATTTAACATAAAGGTTGATAATCTTCTGTCTTGTTATAATAAATTACTTTGTAGACCGACAGGTGTGGACGTTAAGTGATTGGATCGAGCCATCGATGAGCTATCTCATATTCTTCATAGAGTAATTATTACTGTCAGTAAATGTTGTTTCAGTGCTGGTGCGGTGCGGTGTCTCGCTGATGTAATTCTCGGCGAGATGAATGATCCGTGGGAAGTAAAATCCGTGCGGCAATCAGGGCAGTATATTTCGTGCATGAAGATAAATGGGGTGCCTCTTCTGCCACCAGTTGTGAGTTGGTTTTATTGTCCTAGTTACAATTTTACAACATACATTTTACGTGGGTAGTTAGGATTATTCCATTTTAGTATGGCTTCTTAGTAGAATGCTTCTTGTTTGCTTTTTGTTCGTTACTAGCTTTTGTACATGACTTCTTCATGAAAAAGTATTTTATTAATATTATTGTATCCCTTTTAATTACCCTTTGTTTGACTCCAGGTCATATTCTATCTGTGTTGTGTTCCAGTTATAAATAAAATTTATCTAGCCCTTTTGGCACACTTGTATATCAAAGAAACAAACTTCTAAGTTTACCTTCACATTTTCTATCTAATGAATTATTTGGAAAGATAATAAAATTACAAGTGTATATTCAAAACACAAGGCTATTTAAGCCAAGTACATTATTGTATCTATTTACATTAATTCATTTAGTTAGTAGTATTTGCGAGTAAAGTAATCTTTTAGTTTTTATTATATGACTAAAACTTGTTTTATTTAAGTAAAATACAAATTTTACAGACGTTACAAGCATTTAAAATAGCATGTGCAGATTAATAACAATATTTCAAGGATACCTGTCAAGAATCCTATTGACAATAGTTATGACTATGAAAAAAATTATGTTAAGAGTCCATGTCGAGGTGACTAACTATATTACTTTGTGGCTTAGCAGCAATGTGTGTAGTAAAGTTAAATGTATCTTGAACTTGCAGCTCTCAAAAGAATGCCGGAAAGAAATGCAATATTACAAACTCCTTGCCAAGGAAGTTGAGAAACGAATAACACTCCTCCAGCCATATATCATAGAAGATAGCGATTCAGATTATGAACAGACTGATGCTCCAGAGCTGCTGGAGCTAGATCAGAGCTATGATTTGCCTGTGGAAGAAGCCTCGAACAAGTCCTTTAACTTTAGTGTTGATCAAGCAATAGTTGATGAAAAACCTCTTGAGCCTCATAAAGAATCTGCTAGGTCTCATCCCGAGGTTGTGAAGACCTGTGCGACCACCACGATCCTGAACACTCCCAAGTTCATCATAGACTTCAGCCTCAACATCAATGATACTAACAGAAATACACAAGACACCATGAACAAGCCACAAATACTCCTCATTGATCTACCTGAGCGCGACTACAACTGTCCTAAAAGAAAATTACAAAAAGATTTGCCAAAAGAAATGGAAAGCCCAAAAAAATATGAAAAGAAAGATATAATTGAAGATTTTGAAACTTATAATTATAAAACTTACAAAAAACATGCAACTGAGCCTTATTCGGCCGTACCATTGAACCCAAGCGGCCCATCGTCCCTCAGTTCCAAGAGCTTCACAGGGTCTCTCAACAATATTCACACTGAAAGTTTGAAGGACTCGCAAATTGTATCACAATTGGTTCGTCAGAGGTCATACACTCTACTGAACCCTAGCCCTCAACTCTTGGCACATCTTGAGGTCCAGTCTCTGAACACAGGAGTGGAAATGAGCTGCATATCAATGAGTGAGTCCCTCTCCAATCTCAGTTCACCAGGCAAGAAGCGGCGAAGTTGGGACTTGGAGTCAGCTAAAGTCAAGTGGTCAAGTATGGCCATGGAACTCCACCAGAATGGCTTGGCTAGATGTTACAACACAAACAACAGGAATTCTAGATCTGTTGCAAAGAAAGTGTCACAAGTTTCTCCACCGCGGGCTCGATCCGTGGCACCGGAAAAAACCCGTCGTAACAGTGTACCCGCCAAACTGCTTCCCAAAAATGAACCGGTAAATTCAAATGCACCTTCCAAAAACCAACCTAGGTCTGAACCAATACAAGCCAAGAAGACAATCAGCCCGGTGAGGAACATCTCAACGAGGACTATAGTTAAAGAACCTGTGGCGAGATGCGTTGCTGAAAGAGTGAAGGAGCCACTATCTCCAAAATGTGTAACAGAGAAAACTGAAAAACTGTCTCCCAAGTCGGTATCCGAATCAGAAGATCCCGCGACTAGGGTCCGAGAGCTTTACGAAAAGATACAGAACCAACAGCTGGTGCAAATGGCGAGCCTCGTGGAGAAACAGAAGCGGGAACAGCTATTGCTTCAGCAAGTGTTCGAGGAGCAGAACAACCTGCTTTACAAGCAACTGAAGACCATAGTCCCGACGTCCCCTGTGGAAGTGAAGGAGGCTTGGGGGGACAAGCAAGAGGGAGACAGAGGACCGGTCAGCCTCAGTCAGCTGATAAACCAAAAAACACCCAATGACAGCCCAGTGTCTTCTACGTTGACAGAAACTAATCACTATATCAATAAATGCGATAATGCTTTGAAGAAGAGCAGAGATATAACAAGCAGTATAAAGAAACAACAGCCGAAACCTAATGGGAATAGAGTTAAAACGCCAAACACGATAACCGACGGTTCTAGGACAAGAACGCATTCTCCTACTCAAAGAGCCACGCCTACTTCCCGACGACTGAACTACGATTCGAGCGTAGCGTCCGAATATGAGCCGGTGTTGACCGATCGAACGAACGATACAATGGCCGATCTCAACGTGACATTTCCGTCCGATAGCAGTGAATGTAACTATGTGGCTAATCATGAGCCGGTGTTGAACCACTTGTGTGGGAAAGAAGTAACAGTGATTCATAAGACTCCATCTAGTAATGGGGCGTCGTATAAGTCGCCAGAGAGTGGAAAAAAGGGACACAATCCCGTTAGTGTGCGCACACCGAAACATGCGCCGCCGACGCCACAACAGGTAGAGTATTAAACAACATACATAATTATGTTTAGTTACTTGGAATGTTTTTATTTTGACAGCTTTGGTGGTCTTGAAATTTAAAGCAGGATCAATTCAGTCGTTAGCTTTTACTTTCTAGCTATTTACAATTTAATAAGTCATATTTGAAGATTTATGGTCGAATAGTGAAAACTACATCATAACATGGTTTCCTTGTAGTTCCACCATTACGTTTATCTGTTCGTATTTATCCCCAAGTTCTTGGATTTTCTACATCCGTCATTAAGGACATCCCTTTGTCAATAATGTTTTGTTATCTTTCAATTATGTTCATTCCAACTACCTCACTTTCTCTCCTCCCTGGTTTGCGCTTAGACATCCTTAATCCCCATTAAGGGCCTTCCTTGTTCTCTTTACAATCACGAGTCTATTATCCTTTATCCATCCGATACACTTCCCTTCCTATTTCTCCGGAAATTCTGTCTTCAGACATTCCTCCAGCTCGTGAGACGGTTGCACAATTTTATGTATATTCCGATATGACGTAGCAAGCCGCCGCGTCAAAGATAGTGGCCCACGCGAAGGGCTACCTAGTTCGGAGGCTGATGAGGACGGAGCGGGTGCAGGGCATAGTGCAGACCATTAAGGACGCCCTGCTCTGCGCCCTGCAACTGCATCAGGAGAGGGAGGGCATCCGGGGGGCTGACGTGGACTTGCACCGGAGGCTCATACAGCAGGTGAATGGCGGATTTTATCGGAGTGCTTTATGATCTTGTTGTACTGATGTTATTTGCTCTAGGTCTAGGTTGTCGTACTGTCTTATACATCATCTACGTAATAATGTTTAACTGACAGACAAAGTACAGGATAAACCAGTAGGGTTAGAAGTTATACATTTTTATATGAGTTTTTGTACGTGAGAAAAAAGTACAAAGAATATTTTCTTAAATTTAATAACACATGGATTTTTGAAAATGTATTCCCTTATGAGGAAAAAAAGGGAGGTAAGAAGTTTGTGCAGCTAATAAATAAAGGTACCTTAATTCACTAATAGACAAAGCACAGTCTCTATTTGGTTCGGGCCAGAAGATTCCAGTTTATTTATCATACCACAGTGCCATCTACCAGACAAAACTTGTACTTCGTCCTGTACCGTTGTTAGGACTGACGCCACGGGCATGGAATATTGTGGCGCCCACTTAAGGAAATCATTAGCAAGTATAAATTTTGCTGAACCAATGTGAACTTATATAAAGAATTGAATCTTTCCTTCAGCGTTACCCGGCATCAACGTTGCTCATCTTATTTAAAATCCCCCCGCCCCCACATAGACCCCTGGGATGTCGCCCCAACTCTGCCCCCTAACGCCGGCACTGATTTTATCCCCCCTGGCCCCTCCACTCGGCACACCGTGATAACAGTGTGATCGTGTTTGCAGATCACAGCAGCATGCTACTCCCTGCACGACACGTTCGTGGCCAGCTCGCCGGCGGAGCGGTGCGCGCTGATCGCCGCCGACCGAGGTAGGAGGCGGTCGCTAGCTAACAGACACCCACCGCGCGCGTATAGGCAGACGTGAGTGCTACTTACACTACACCACCCTTCACACCTCATACACATACAGAATGAGATGAAAACTGAGGCTCTAGCTTAGTACAGGAATTTCGCAGGAAGACTGTCGAATTGAAATGGCTGCGTAATGGTATTTCGTATGGGAATTTGAACAGAGCTGTGGCGGCGAAAAGTGGAACTAATAATTAGTATGAACATTTCGACACTTTGGAGAGTTAAGTTTTCGAAAGATGTTCCCCTGCTGCCAATACTGTACTGTGCCGGTAGCAGGGACATCGTCGACAACGTATTCGAAAACGTAACTTGCGAAATGTCAAAATTGTCATACTAATTTTTAATTCCACTTTTCACCGCCGCAGCGCTGTTCATTATCCAACACAAAAAAAGTCGAAGGCGATACGAAAACGTTGTCGATAATGTTCCTGCTACCGGCACTGGTAGTAACAATCTTACAAGTGTTTCAAAAAATTATTAAGTCGCCGCGCCCCGTCGCAAATCTGTTCATTTTACCATACAAAAATAGTCAAAAGTCTAACGCGATACGACGACGTAGGTAGTTGAAAGTTGTTGTTGCTAAGGCTATAAGGTGGGTTCCAAGAGGGCTCGACAAAAAAGAGCCGCCCTGGCCTATTTGGTCCATTTTGGAATCCGCCCTTGCGGGTAGTGTTGCCATACAGTTGTTTCCGTAACGTTTTTTACCGTGACATTTGTACTATCAGTAGTATCTGTCTCTATGGTACACTGTCGTGCACTGACATGTAAGCATCTGCAATCAACTACTACAACGCTATAAGTGTAGAGCATTGTAGTATAATTTATTGACCGTAATTTTAACTATAACAGGGATATTATGTCGCAAAGCCACACCGGTGCATTCCCGACGCGTGTGAAGCGACCCACAGCGGCGTTGCTTATGACGCAGTCCAACTATGGTAACGCCCGCAATGTTGCCAGCTTGCAATATCATGTGGCATGACGCTTATACAAGCAGCACTGCTGTACAATAAGTACTCTTCAAATGCGATGTCTTAGTTTGTAAAGCTTAGCTAAATTATCTTTTGAACCAATCAATGAATGGTCCTATTTACCAAAATTTTCTGTGCATTTACTTAGCTTTAGTATATGTAAGTTGCAGCCAATTAGCTTTATTAGACGTTCAGTGAATAGCCTAGCCCTTTTACTGAACTCCGCCTGTTCTTGAATGATATTCAATTAGGTTAGAAGTAATATTTCCCACAGAAAGAAAACTAAGGGACTTGTTGAAGTGACTTGCTCAGCAGCTGAATATTATTCAGGCCGCTCAGTAAAAGGGCTAGGCTGTTCACTGAAAGGCTAATTAGGATAGTTGGCTGTCTTAATTACAACGGCATCAACTTACTTACCCACTACGCACTGTATTGAACGCTCGAAAAGATCACTATTATTACATTGAATTGACCGGTAACCACGCACACATGTAGCCAGGCTGTATCTGTCTAGTTCTTGCCTAACATCGGCCGGGCCTCACCCCGCGAGCGACACATAATCATTGGTGTCGATTCTGTTGTTGAAAATTACTAAGCTAATTAATTTGACAAGTCTAAAAAGTTTTGCTATCCCTTTCTCATGTGCGGGGTTAAATAAGGATGGCAATATTTTTAGACCTGTCAAATGAGTTAAGTTAAACTAGTGTAAACTGTGACATATTTCGATGTATACATGTATACCTACATGTTAGGTTTTACTTGATGCTTTGCGCCCCTCTGTGATGTAAAGCTCCATCTAAGTTCCTCGTTTTTGCATAATACATATTGATTGTAAATGCATGTTTTTATTGTACCGTCTTAGATGTTTAGTGTTATTTGTTTGTACCTCGACGCACGCATGTTACAAAAATTTTATAGTCGCATAATTATGATGTGCGTATCATCTGACAGACAACTACCACCACAGCGCGCACGCATTGATCTAATTAAACAGACCGCGCTTCCCCGGCGTCCTGTAACAGACTTCCGTCCCTTTTCACAAAATCACTCCCGCTCCCACACATTGCAGGAAAGAGAAAGGAAACAGTTTACACATCAATAATCACGATATTTTATAATGTGTGATGAGAATCAGGTATTTTTCACTTGGGCAGCTTACATTTTCTTCAATTGAAAATACATCCTAGAATTTTCGTATTCTATCAGCTCAGCTGTCCTGTACGCAAGTGGGAAGTGGGATACTTGATATGATGATACTATGTATGTGTGTGCAGAAACGCTTAGCAGTGAGAAGTGTCCGGTGAGTCGCTCGCACACGGCGGGCCCGCGGCGTCGCCCGTGGCGCTGACCCCCCGCCCCCGCTCCCCCACACAATGAACCAGGTAACATTACGGTCGCCTTTGTGGTAAAGCGGCGGGGAATTCATCCCAACACATTGGAACCGAAATGGTCTAGCACTGCGCGGTTCCAAAGGAGCTTCCTCTCGCGTACAATCAAACTCTGGTATTGCCAGAATCTATAAGCTACAAATATATAGATTTTTTTGCATATTTTAAATTAGGAAAATTGGTTCATATATATATATATGTTATTGCTTTCAGGCAATCAATAATACGTAGAATAAAGCATTCCGGAACAAGTTAATTTCGACCAATGACTGACAAATCGAAGATGTGATGACTAGTTTTGAATTTGAAAATGGTATTGAACAAAGTTCAAATTCCAATAGTAATATAGTTTTGTAAGTCTATAATAGCTTGTAACGTCACTAACGATTCCATTTTGAGTAGCTAAACTGCTTAGTGTATAATGCACCTTTTGTCTAATACATAAAGTGTAATTTTGTAAATTACTATACGACGTGTGGGGGAGAAGTCTATATTATCTTTCAAGGACTAGATCTATCTGCGACTGCGCAGATCTTAGTCCAAGCGATCGGCAAGTAATATTTATTAATACAAAGGCAAGTAATATTTAAAAATACAAGCTATTTAATAAAAATGAGGCCTAGTATTTATTCTGAGTTTTGCAAATTTTGTACTGTTAGCTGTAAGATCTTGCATAGGAATACTGAGCTTATGAAATTTCGTTTTTAAATAACTATTTGGCCAGTAATAGTCTTTTTTATTTTGACGTTAGTTCTCTATATTATAATGCTGACCTAATCGATCGCAAAACAGGTTCAATAGCAGAACCGCAAAGGCAAAATGTTTTAAACCATGACAATGTACCAATATACGTAGTATATACTGCCTTGTTAGATTATCTCTTGTATATTAATGATAAAAGGAGCCGATTCCATTACTCACTCCTTATTATGAAATAACGTGGAAAGTTGTCTTGCATTCTTAAATACTTGTATTAATTCGCCTAGTCACGTGTCCTTGACTTGTATAATAAATAACAAGGAGTTTATAATTTGCACATCGAAAATATTATTATGTTCAATTGTAACCGCGCCAAATATTATTTATTACCCTCATGTTTTTACATTAAAGTACAATAAAATTCAGTTCCAATGTTTTTATATTGCCTGTCTGTACATCCCATTGAAACATGAAAATTTATATTATGAAATTGTCTGCGTCAAAATAATTTGAGGGTTGGCTTCGACAAAGTTGACGTCTGACATCTGGTTCGTGATTAGAAGATCCTGGTGAAGTGAGATTACTATATAATTGATTATGATCGTAAACACACCGTTTATACAATAAATGTGTTGTAACAACCGGCTGTTTCAATAAAACTATCATTTGGTCGAAATTTTATTTATTTTTCTTTTCCATATACAGACCCATCTGATTTCGTTTAAAATATCAGTTTAATTTGGTGTAAAAAATCAATTGTTATTCCACGAGACAAATAATAAAACGAAAATACTAGCGCGTTTAGATCGTGTCGTGAGCAAATAACATTATATAAATATAGGTTTTTTTTTGAGGAAAGCGTTCTAAAGCACAAATAAAATGTCACACAGTATCACTGCCGTCCACGGCGTCGCCTGCGCTCGCGCAACCATCGCGGAATGGTAACTATTATGCTATAAATGCTTTTCCAATCTTTACCACTTTTCTTTATAAAATTTTGGGTATTCAGGCGGCGGGATGTGGGCGGCTTTAAGGCAGGGTGTATTTGACGTAGGGCACCTCGACGTCGTTCCCATCTTCGTCATTGCAGCACAGCTCGAAGACAAGAGCCTTGACGTGGGGCTCCAACTTCTTCTTGGACACCTTGGTGACCACCTCCGACATGGGCAAGTTCAGTCGCTCCTGGCACTTGGCCTTGGGCATGAAGAACGAGTACAGCATACAGACGCCTTGCGACAGCATCGTAATCTCCAATTTGTGCTCATTCTTGAAGTAATCTAAGAACTGCTGGAGCGTCACCTCGCCTTTCACTTCGAACCGGTCCCAGAGGGTCCACTTCTTATCGTAGTAAGTGTTGGTGGGCGCGGCGATGGGTTCAGAGAAGCCGAAGAACGGTAACGCGAGGTTAACGAACCCATTCTTGAACACTTCTAGGGTGTTGAACCCTTGAGCGAGCTTGTACAGCTCGAGGCAGACGAGGCCGGCCACGACGGACGTGGTGGTCGCAATGGCTGGGATGATTTTGCCTGCGATGAGCTTAGAACGATGTCTATCGGCGGCTGGGATGCGATAGTTGGCGGCGCGGAGGTTCGATGCCGCCACGATGAAGTCCATGTGGAAGTTGGAGTCGTCGTCCTTCTCGAACTCGAGGGGCGTGATGCGAAGGCCAGCCAGCTTGGAGGCGGGCGGCAGTTCTGCGATGATGTTCTTGACGCGGTCCTGGTCCATGTCCTCGGCGCCTTGCTGCAGCTGGGCGTCAGTCACGGCTATCTTGATGCCGGATTTGGGGCTGAATTCTGGTACCTGGGAATATAAATATTGGATTTAGTTATCTATCTTTTTTAATAAGTAGTGGGGGCTTTGGAGCCGCCCGACTGGTGCGGTACCTTCACCCTACTGAAGAACACATATTTTTCTTTATACCACTAATTTGGCAAACGATCATACGGCTCACCTGACGGTAAGCAGTCATCACCATAGCCTACAGCGGCTAGCAATACCAGGAGAATCACTAACGCCTTGCCAAACCTGTTGTTAATGAGGACACACTGTGCTAGCAGCTTATCCTTACTACTAGCGCAGCTTATCCTTGTGAAGCACTGACGGTTGCCAGTTACTTACTGTAAAAACACACTACATCAAAGTAGTGTTATTTGACCGCGGTCTTCTGTAAGGTAAAGGTACAGTTCCCAGTCGGGCGGCTCCAATTTTAATGGGATAACCCATGGGAGATCCCATATAACCCTAACTCTCTTGTTGTTCATCTCTGAACCTGATAAGTACAGTGATTGTTCGCCATACAAGGTTGCCAACGCAATAGCATTTTATTTACGAATCGTGGTACTGCAAGCATTCTTACCGATACCGTAACCTTTGCATCATCACGCCAAGTGCCTCACGGGGTACTCAGAGAGTATAGACCGCCATATCACACTTCTCTTTTGCTACTTTTACAATTATCAATCTTTTCATATCACTAAATCACTACAGAGTATAAAACAAAGTCCTTCTTCCCGCTATCCCTATGTATGCTTACATCTTTAAAACTAGGCAACGGATTTTGATGCGGTTTTTCATAGATAGAGTGATTCAAGAAGATTTTTTTTCCTTGCATAGAGAGGGGCGGGTCGCTAGTTAGTCTATACTAATATTATAAAGAGGAAGGATTTGTATTGAATAAGCTCCGAAACTACTGGATCGATTTCAAAAAATCTTTCACCGTTAGAAAGCTACATTATCACTGAGTAACATAGGCTATATATTATACTAGCTGCCCACCCCGGCTTCGCACGGGTGGACAAAATATTTGATAAATGTATATGCTCCCAAACTAATGTCTACCCGCACGAAGCCGGGGCGGGCCGCTAGTAGTATATATAAAACTAATACCTGAACACTGGCAGCCATCTGCGCGATACACTCGCGGTCTACACAGTTGGGGATGCCGTAGACGGTGGCCTTCAGGTTGGCGGCGGCCACCACGTAGTCTAGATGCAGCTCGTTGGTGGGGTCAAAGCGCAGGGGCTCCGGGCACCGCTTGGGGCCGGACCAGAAGGGCGCGCCGCTGGTGGTGTGCTGGTCCGCGGGGAAGTTGTACAGCAGCTGCTGGATCTGGTTGCGGTACTGCGCCTCCCAGTGCGCACGCGCCCACGTCACGCACTCCTCGAAGCTCAGCGGCCGGTCGTTTATCGCCGCCTGGGAACGGCAAATATTTTTTATTGACTACTGTTGTTACGCGCGATGAGTTAATTATGCTGAATGGCGGGAAGGCCGATAGACAGTTATTCGTTGGTCGTAAAACAGACTGATACGACGCTCCTTAATGCCTTCACGCTCTCTCGACACCCTTGTGTCTAGGCGCGTATTGAATACGCTTATAGTTTCAAATTAACCGGGTGTTTCGAGATTTATCTTTAGAATTCTAACAATTGCCAAACTTAAATGAAGGGACGTACTCTCCAACATGTGAAGGGGACTCGATAAGATAGACCATGGTGACCCATCCATTAACTAGCCAAAGCTACCATCATTTCAATTTCATTGATCAATACTATAAGACTTAATTCTAGACCTTTAATTTCGCAGATTGATTGATTTAAAAGACTCGATGCTATCAGAGTAAATGTATCAGTATACTCCTTAAACAAGCATACGGCCCGCCTGATTGTAAACGGTTACCGTAGCCTATGAACCCTTCTACACCAGGGGTATCACGCGTTGCCGACCCAATAAAATATAGTCCCTCACCCTAACACTCTCCAGGGCATCCAAGGGCTGTCCTCCGGGCAACTTCAGGCTCCTTTCCACGAAGTGAGGGTCGCGTAGGTACTGAGCTGCGTGCTCGGCCGACTGACGGAACAGGCCTTCGAACTCGTCCCGAGCCCACTGCAGGGTGTGCTCGATGGCGTTGGGGAAGTTCTTCAGGGTGCAGATGGGGATGCTCTTCTCTGGCGGGTCCTGGGACGAGCTGTACGACTCTGTCAGGAATGGAACTACCACCTGGAAACCAGATTTATACCGATAAAAAGGCAGGTGTGGGTTATTGTTAGTGGTCACCGTGACTTTAAATAAGCGGGCGTATCGCATTATCAAATCAAAAACACTGTAATTTGATTAAGCTTTACATATGTATTTTAAAATCATAGTATTTCCGCCAGATGCTGTTGGTTGGTTGATGTAGAAGAATCATAAAATTAGTTGATGTGCTATGAGTAAGATTTCAAAAAACACCTTAAATTGAGAAGAACTACTGTCCATTCTCGAGGATTAAGCCTCCACTCTAGAAACCTTACCACAGAAACAAAGTGCAATGCCCTTTATGTAATTATTGACATACCTGTGTGTTTCCCTTGGTACCGAGAGTTCCACTCTCCAACAAAGGCTTCCTGTAGTAGACGCACCGTCTGTCCATGTAGATCCTAGCATCCACATTGTCCAAAGCATTGGCTACTCCATCAAGAGCCTCGAAGAATGCATCATCATACACTGCTTCAGTCTCCGGACATACCCTGTTCTCCTGAGCTACGATGTTCACTGATGGGTTCATCCGTTTGATGACCTGCAAACAGGTTAGGTGTGATGCTTACCATCAATAAAATAACAAAATATCCTAATAAAATATTCTACCAATTTTACTGAGCAAGCACAATTGATTGCAATATCATCAGTGATCTGCATAATATGTTTATAACTTCCATTCCTCTTGTATCAGTCATAATTCAGTTTTATTCTAGCTATATCACCTTTCACAGTGTCCATCTTCTCTCAGATCTATTTCGACCATTGTAATGGTACATAACTTTTATCCTTATTTTGAGAGAATTACTATTTATAAGGCAGAGAGAGAGAGAGAGATGGAATCATTGCTTAGTTCCAACACACATAAATTGATTATATGGTTTGACAAAAAAGTCTAGAAAAAGAATAAAATTTTTTGCTTCACAAAATGGAATCCATGTTACGACAACACGGTTGAAGCTCTATATGCGCTGCGGCGAGTTTCCATATTAGGCACAGCGGCGCCCATATTATTTTCCACTATTTTTTGCCAGGCTGTATTCTCGAGACCAACTGACCTTAGCAGCCGTGCTGGACTTAGGCTTCTGCACATCATACGGTCTGAAGAGGAACTGTCGGTTGAGGTTGGACTTCTCAATGAAGTCCATGTCGGTGACGGTGATCTGACCACTGTCCGCGCCCACACCGATCATCGCGAAGTTCTTCAGAAGCTCGCAACCAATTGCACCAGCACCTGTACATGTCAAAAGAAAGGATTTATTCCAATAAATCATTATTATAACGTATATGCTTTGCACTGTGGCACACTAAAAGTAGGCGAATTCATCTATTTTGTAACTGAATTTATAGGCGTGCCGAAGCGTAGTGACGCATAGCAACCCATATTCTTTCTTAATAGCTTCTCTTTCAGATGACATCCAATGAAGTGTGAGTGTGACATTACAATAACACATTATTTGTTGAAGTTGAAACTGAATCGCATAAACATGTACCTGGACGCAAATAAATGTTAAATCTTGTATGACTACTTAGTACAAGGTGGCAACACCAACTTACCAACAATGAAGTACTTCAAGTCCCCGAGTCTCTTCTGGAAAGTTTTTCCAAACACCGCCACCTGTCCATCATATCTGGAGCCAGTGGGTTTGCAGTTCTCCTCGGTGAGTCCAGCCCGGTCTTTGGGTAGGCACTCAATGGCATCCAGGTACAGCCACTGGAGAATCGGGTGGAACTTTCCAGAGCAAGCCTTCATCACCTCCTGGGCTACTACACCACCAATGGCAGCATTCATTGGGTTGATGTCACCAGATGATACCTGGTAGGAAGAAAGGTTTTGATAAGTGGATGAAATAACATTACTTATTTTTTTTTTATTGTGGGACACATTTATAAGACTGTTAGATATGTATTACGTAAAAGTTTTTTTTTGTTTACAAATTCTTTATGATCAAAGTAAGAATAAAGATGAAAGATCAATAGTAAAGTAATACCTTGCAAAAAGTGTCCAACAGTTCAGAATTTAATTCCAATTCTCCATTCTTGAAGACATCCAATGATTTCACATAATCCATAAACTTGGCCGAGTCAGCATCACTCCAGGGCTTGGGCAGACGGCCCTCGCTTTCCTCGAACTTATATAACGCAGCAAATGCTAAGTGCAACTGCTGAGGGTAGTCAAACTTCCCAAAGTCAGTGATAACAAATTCCGGTTCTGCAAATGATTCCTTCAAGGGTTTGAAGTTCAATTTCTTGGGCATTTTGACTTGAGTGACGAGTCCTCCGCGGATATACTTGGAGCATTTTGTTGTATCCCCAATGCTAAATGTGTAAGGGCCTAGGACTTTGATCTTGCGTGCCTCACAGCCATTAAGTTCTGTCATCCCTTCAATCTGTGAAAGCAAACAAAGAAGTTTAAACTCAAGCCAGGAGTAACTCCTATACTTATTTTAATGACACAATAGAAGTAATATGTGATAAATCCGTTTTAATATAACTAAAATATATTTGATCATGCATTTTAAAAGTAAAAGTTGGTCTTACTAATATTATTGTATAAATAGCCTTGCATATAGGTATAACTCTACTACATAGAAACAACAATGCTATATTTATCAAAACAAAAAATGTATTTTGATATCCTCTTATCCATTCCCATTGGGCCATCCCATCCAAAAAGGTGTATAAGATTATACATATAGGGATTTATTCATAGATTTGAGTCAATCTATATTACATTTATATATACATTTATTCATCCTTGAATGTATGAATCTTAAAGATCTTCTTTAAAAAACAAAATGTGGGTAGTTTAACATGAATAACAATATTTATCAAATACAGATTCTGGAAGTGGGATGTAAGATAAATATTTGGCTAGTAGCTTTTTCCCATGACTTTGCACACACAGCAGTACAGTATACAATATAGCCTATGTCACTCAATGATATTACAGAGTTATGTTGTTTTTTTTTTTTTTTTTTTTTTTTTATACCACTATGTTGGCACACAAGCATACGGCCCACCTGATGGTAAGCAGTCACCGTAGCCTATAGCCACTAGCGATACCAGGGGTTTCACTAACGGAGTGCCAACCATGTTGTTGATGAGGACTCACTGTGCTAGCAGCAATACTACTAGCTCAGCGTATCCTCGTGGAGCACTGGCAACCTTACTTACCGCAGAAACACAACACTACATCAAGTAGTGTTATTTCACTGCGGTCTTCTGTAAGGCGGAGGTACAGTCCCCAGTCGGGCGGCTCCAAAAGGCTGCTCTTGGTAAAAGAATTTCAAGTATTCCAGTCAGGAGTTTTGAGTTTATTCAATAGGTACAGAAATACCAAATATTTCCTTCAATTAGATGTCAATTAAATACCAATTTGAGATTAATGCAAATAGGCACATACAAGATTATTCATCTCATTTTGTATGAGCCTGAATGCATGACTCACAAATCACAAGGTCAATAACATAGTGAGGAATGGTGATTGACCCCTGTTTATTGCTCATAACAGAACTGTCTATAGTTTATTTTTTTAATAAAAAAAGATAAAACAATGTTTTGTTTAATTCTAGCATAGTTACAATCAAACAAAGGACATAAGATAAAATGTACCATTTGAATTGGAATGTAGCCTTTACTATGTTGCGATAAATTCTATGAACTCTTCAGAGAAAATAAAATTCAATAGATACTAATTATGTATGTTTCGCAGACTTAATGTTGGAAAAACCAATAATGCTCTTATTTCAAAACAAAGTAACATATGCTTGTGACCAACCATCACATGCAGAAAAGAAAATAGGGATGTAAACTATTACAAACCTCACTAAATGTAACATAATCTCCATCTTCCAGTCCGTGACGAGTGTCATCTAAGCATGTGACCACCGCTTCATAGTCATGGGTGATGTCAGCTATCATAGCAGACACAGGGTTCTCCCCGGTCACATCCACCACCGTAAACTCTTGGCCAAAGTCACAGAACACCCGGGAGAAAAGACCTCTTGTGTCGGCAATTACTAGGGCTATGTTGTTGGCGTGAGTAATGGCCGCCACGCGCTCCTGCTCGGCCCAAGTCGCCCCAGTCAGCACCACAACACTGAATTTACGTAAAAAATCCTCGGTCAAAGGACCTGTGAACGCCGTGGTAGGCACGTAGTGGTTCAGCTCGGACAACTGCTCGCACGAAGCAACGGCCCTGTTCTGACCGATCAGATCCTCGGTCAAGTAAAATTGCGAGGACAGGTCGCTGATGGTACATGTGCGCTCATCGTGCAAAGTTACCGACTTCACGCCGCCGAGGATCACGTTTTTCGCTACCTCGACCCCGAGCCCGCCGAGCCCCGAAATAAGCACGTCGGAGTTGGCCATCCGACGCATGGCATCGTGACCCAGTACGTACAGCTGCCGAGAGTACAGACTCTCGTCGATTTCATCTTCCACACGCGTCCCATTGTTCGCCATTGCCGAGTTGTTGGAACGTGATTCTCCTATGTTCAGTTTCCGCTTTTTCGCCGGGGGGTCAACGGAATTATCGGCGACTTCAGCACTAGACATCGGGCACGAACGCGCACAATTTTGCCAGAATTTTGGTTCGCTTTTCAATAAATCAGAAGAAATATCTTCAAGTAATAGAAAGCGACATTCGCGCTTCGTCAAGGGTCGCTTACTCACTGCTCTGAAGTTGTCTTCAAGCGACGTGGAAAATGATCTGCGAAAATGATATTTTGTTTGGATTTAACTTTCTTATTTGCTGAATAGACGTATTATATTTTGCACTAAGCAGGTGTTTTTTTATAAGCTAATAAAATATTCTAATTACATGACACAGGTGAAATCACAATAATTAGAATTTTTAATGCTTACTATGTGTCAGTTTTGCGAAATTATTTTTCTAGAATTTTAATGATTTTTCAAGTATAGCAATGAGAGAGAACTTGTTGCCAGGGTAATATGTTCTGGATTACCGGCCTGGAAACTTTCGGCGAAAAACCCATGCCGTACCATTTCAGCTTAGTTCCAAGAGAATACAACCGCTACGCTGCTTAGTTGCCATTTGGGTAATAATCATATCCTAGATTTTAATCGCAGTTGATCACATACGTGTTGTTTTATCTATATTTTTTACAGTTATTATTTTTCGCATGGATGAATTTTATGTACTTTAAGTTGTAGTTTATAAAATTGTATTCTTATCAGAACCGCCAATTAAAGTTGGAATTTTGGATGCATATCCAAACGAGGAAATTACTGGCATCATTGGGGCTGGTCCGTCAAGTAAAACTGTCAATGTCAAATTGTCAGAGAGCAAGAGCAAATGCAGCTCACTTCAGTTCAAACAAACCATTTTGTTTCGTGAAATGAAATTTATTTCAAGTTCACGTCGTCGTGTATTGTGACTTGACGTTGAATCGGATTATTTTGTTGTTGTGAAAGGAGCTCGAGCAGCATGACTGTTGTGTGAAACAATTAACAAGGATAGGATTGAGGAGTCCTTACTTTAATTATTATATTTTGTTTCTTGTGCCTCAGTGAAAATGGTCCAGGAGTACGTGTCTCCCGTTAGGGTACACAAGTACCCCTTCGAAATGGTGATGGCTGTAAGTATTGCAGCAGTTTCATTATGTTGTCCTCTATAGTTCAATAGAAAGTTTCGATTTCACATACCCACATCAAGGTCAAATTTAAAGAAAAATAAAGTGTCGCTGGCGTATAAAAATCTATTCACACTTACGAAATAACTTGTACTTTCGCTCCCATTTAGTTAAGACCCACTCATACAATACTCAGCTTGTTACTTTATCTCAGTGTAGTACCTAAATGTTATTCTTGTATTTTAATATTATTAATTTTATGTGAAGCCTGCATGATCACTAAATGATTACCAACATAGTTAGTATTAAACTTACCTATGTTATCGGTCAGTTGAATGTGGGGAGTATGAGCTCAGACCAATGACCAACTATCAATAATGAAATTTAAGTTCTACTTTCATTCAACATTTTTGTTTTATTAAATAATTCCAGAGCCATCTGTTTACTGAATAAATTGTATTAGTTATGCAACTCTAAAAAACTTTATACCTGCATAAGTTGTTAGTTGTACATAATCACAAGGTAGCTGTTAAGTGTTTTTTTTTAATTTCTGCTATTCTAAATTGTTTCAAACAATTGAAAACTTACTGAAATGGTACTGGTTCAATGGCATTGTTCTGGTAACAGCCTGTGCCAATATTGGCACAAATATTTGCTTAGGTACCTACTACCTACCTACTTTTCTGAAGCTATAAAAAAATTTCGCTGAGTACTTCTTTTTTAAATATTCTTTAGCCTTTTGTTATCCAGTGCTGAGTGTTCTACACTTGCAGTGCATCCTATGTAGTCCTTATTGGGTGCCCTACTTCCCATCTTCTGGTCATCCAACCAACTCACTGTAGACAGAGTAAAATAGAACTGAGTTCCTTGCTTGGCCATCTTGGTTGCCATTTTTAACTAGCAGTAAAGTAAAATATTATATTCAAGTGCCTTAGCTTAAACTTTTTTATTTTTAAGTGTATTGAAACAATGTTAATGGCAGCCTGTCATATTTTAATTTTAATAGGTAGAAAAAGCCTAAATTTACTTTTCTCCATGACTACTATTGTATTTTAAACAAACTTTACTCACTTCCTAAAAGACTATCCTTCCATCCAACACACCATCTGGCTCACAGATAAAAACCTCAATTTGTCTGACCTTTGCATGTTTAACCTCATTTCATTCTTAATTACATATATGTATGTATATCTAATATTTGGGCTAGAAATCAGTTTACCAAGTTTGGCCGGAGCCCCAATACAATACATTACTTGGCACCAGTCCATAACATGTGTTGCATAAGATATTGTAACAAACCTGAATTGTATAAGGATGCAGGCTTACATTGTCTGTGGTTTTAGGAATGGTTTGATTTAATAGACTATATGTATGATTTATGGTATTCAAAATACAAATGGTTAAATTATTATTATTAGTTATTTTAGTAATAATGTCTGTTTGCTTCCACTTCCTACATAGACAAATTAATTCATGATAAGAAGCCTATCTATTTGTTCAGACATAGGTTCAGATATTTATGTACCTAGTTGAAAATAGGTAACAAACTCATATAGTGTAAAATAATGGTATTATTGCAAAAAATGCGATATTTATTTGTTTGTTATTCAGACACAAAAACGATTGTGAACTTGGAGATAAAAAAAAAAACTACAGGCGCAGTTTGTTATGACATTATATAAATTTGAGTTGTGTATAAATATTGTACAATATTTTGTCTACCTAAAGGAAATTCATTGTATTTTTGTGAGTTTGTATGTCTGGTTGGTAGGTACAAATCCTTCAAATAACACACTGATAATAATAAAAACAAATGACTATTATTGGTTTGTAAATAACTTTAATAACTACATAAGTACAATGTGGAAATATGTAGTTAATTATCTAATTTGTTAACAAACAGTTGTGAGTCTACAGTTAGCACGCATTTTCGTTACGAGAAGATTTCTACCAGTTAAATCCTACCAGCAAGAAACATTAAGGAATTTTGTTCTTAAAAAACCGACAATACCTATATTACAATGTGAAATTATAAATTCCACGTGAATGAAGTAGGTATAAATCCATCTTAGTGAAGTATCTTATTGAAATTTGCATGGCCCATAAACGTTCCTGTCGGTTGCCTTGCCTAGCGGATTTCGGCTATATCTAGTCTACAGCAACGACCACTTACCATCAAGTCAATTAAGGTCACCTTTTTCCCATTTATCTTATCTGATCGCAAATGATTGTTGAAAATCTATTACTTTTTATTTCAAAGAGGGGTAGGGCGAATTGTGATCTCCCGTGGGTTTTCCCATTAATATTCGAACCGCCCGACTGTACCTCCGCCTTACCGAAGACCGCAGTGAAATAACACTACTTTGATGTAGTGTTGTGTTTCTGCGATCAGTAAGGTTGCCAGTGCTCCACGAGGATACGCTGGGCCAGTAGTAATGCTGCTAGCACAGTAAGTCCTCATCAACAACATGTTTGGCAACCCGTTAGTGATATCCCTGGTATTGCTAGCGGCCATAGGCTACGGTGACTGCTTACCATCAGGCGGGCCGTATGCTTGTGTGTCACTTACACTGTAACCTGTTCTATTTATTTCTTAACATTGGCAGGGCAATAAACGTTCCACAGTTTACGAGTCTCGGCTACGATGCTAATTCTCCCTGAGCATTGCTCAGACTGGGTGGATTTGCATAAACGTCTGTGGCACTTATCTGAATGAACGATGCCCATATTATAGTTTGATTACTGTTAACGTTGTTGAATAAAGGTGAAATCTGTCCGTTCTGCGTGTTGTTCTCCATCTGCACAGATGCTGGAACACCTGGTTGTGGTGATGTTAATTTATCCCACCGGTCAATTAACATCTGTAAAATTATTGAGAGAGATGTAAGAGTTGTTGTTGGATAAAGAAGGCTTGGTTTACTCCGTTACCTCAAAGTTGATACCTCTCCTCACCTGATTTTAACACGCGATTATTATCTTGCTTATGTATTTACGTCTGATTTTGAAAATGTGCACATGTGAAGGACAATGATAATACAATAATGGCATAACCCAATCCTAATATCCTGATCAGGATCATCAGGGTAAATATATTCTGAAGCGGGTTTTTTCAGTTTTTTAACTATGTATTTGATTCTTTATACATTTTGTACACCGATAACAGTGACAGATAAAAATTGCCAACCTTCTGAAGCGCATTTGTTTGTCAGCGTTAACTTTGTGTCCAAGTAATATACTAATATATTTCAAAAAGCCGTGGTGGCCTTGTGGTCGAAGCAACAGGCCTGTCATCTGATGGGCCCAGGTTCGAGTCCCGGCCTGTACCAATGAGTTTTTCTAAGCTTAAGTACAGTGATTAATCACACCATGAGCTTTTAAAAAGAGAGGTAGGGCGATTTGGGATTTCCCGTGGGTTATCCCATTTAAATTGGAGCCGCCCGACTGGGGACTGTACCTCCGCCTTACAGAAGACAGTGGCAAAAGGCAGTGAAATAACACTACTTGATATAGTGTTGTGTTTCTGCGGTAAGTAAGGTTGCCAGTGCTCCACGAGGATACGCTAGGCTAGTAGTATTGCTGCTAACACAGTGAGTCCTCACCAGCAACATGGTTGGCACCCCGTAGTGATACCCCTGGTATTGCTAGCGGCTATAGGCTACGGTGACTGCTTACCATCAGGTGGGCCGTATGCTTGTGTGCCACCTTAGTGGTATAAAAAAAAAAATTTAATAAATAAATTATAATCCGTCCAGTCCGGAATGATCACATGGAATATCGTGTTATTGTTAAGTATTTATAAGATCTTTGCTCGCCTGTCACGATCTGCGTGCCGCTAATTGTCGCTAAACAGAATACATAGTTAACTCACGCGCTAACTCGTGATCATGTTTGTATCATATTAGGGTTGTAACAAAAAAGATTTCGCTGTTGCGTCAAATGTGACAACATGATTTGTGCTGCTATTGGTCTGATGAGCAACAAAATAAGCTGTACCAGCACGAGAACCTGTACCGGCGTTACGCTTTATTTAAATGTGGCCCCGGACAAGAATTAAAATGGCGCCCTCTTAAGTAAATAATTATCGAGTACACATTTTTTGCTGAACCAATTCAATGTGAACTTATATGATGAGTTTAATCTTTCCTTTAGTGTTACTCGGAGCCAACGACACGAGAGAAGAAACTTTTGGAGCTGATCTTAATTTTTGATTCTTTTTTTATATTTTTCGTATGGCGACAATATTTGGCGATCTCGGCCATCGCCCCATCACGCCCCCCCCCCCCCCTAATGCCGGTACTGCACGAGATAGCCATATCAATTGTTCATTTGGTTCAAGGATGAAATATTAGGTCCTTACATATGAAATTGGCGTTTTTCGTACTGGCCACTTTAATCACGAATTTCTCCTCTTTGGTAAGGAATTCCAAATTCAAATTTGTACAGCTATAGACTCATGTATTTGTGCTTCGATGATCGTCATTCATTTGTTTTTTTTCTTCTGTTTTTTTCTGTTTGCGTCACTCATTTTACAAAATGGAAAACCTTAAATATCGCATTATTTACGAGTACGAGTTCCGCCGTGGCACTAGTGCTGCGGAAACAACTCGAAGGGTGAATGATGTGTATGGCGGTCGTGTTGCAAAAGAAAACACAGTTCGTTTTTGGTTCCAACGTTTTCGTTCTGGAAATTTCGACCTGCAGAACAAGCCCCGTGGACGGCCTGAGACTCAAGTTGATAATGAAGAGTTGAAGGCTATTGTGGAAGCGGATCCATCGCAAACCACGTCCGAGTTAGCTGCAGGCTGCAATGTTAGTGATAAAACTGTTTTAATTCACTTGAAGCAAATTGGGAAGATTAAAAAGCTTGAAAGGTGGGTACCTCACGAATTGACTGAAACAAACCGGCAAACGCGCGTCGACTGCTGCGTTACATTACTAAACCGGCACAATAATGAAGGTATTTTAAACCGAATCATTACCTGTGATGAAAAATGGGTTCTTTACGATAATCGGAAGCGCTCAGCGCAATGGTTAGATCCTGGCCAGCCAGCCAAATCCTGCCCCAAGCGAAAATTAACCCCAAAAAAGTTACTTGTAAGCGTTTGGTGGACTAGTGCCGGTATTGTTCATTACAGTTTTTTCAAATCTGGCCAGACTATTACGGCTGATGTCTATTGTCAGGAATTGCAAACCATGATGGAAAAGCTAGCGGCTAAACAACCTAGGCTGGTCAATCGCTCCACGCCACTGCTGCTTCACGACAACGTTAGACCACACACTGCGCTACAGACGGCTACTAAATTAGAAGAGCTTCAATTGGAAAGTCTAAGACATCCTCCGTACTCCCCGGACCTTGCTCCAACAGATTACCATTTTTTTCGAAATTTGGATAACTTCTTGCAAGGGAAAAAATTCAACTCCGATGGGGCAGTCCAAATCGCCTTCAAAGATTTTATTGATTCCCGTCCGACTGGTTTTTTTAGTAAAGGGATCAATGAACTACCTATGAGATGGCAAAAGTGCATAGAAAATAATGGTTCATACTTTGATTAATTAAATATATTATATTAAAAAATATTCGACTTTTTGTTCCTCCCATACAAAACGCCAATTTCATATGTAAGGACCTAATATATTCAGGCATGAAACAAGTACAAATAATAAAAAGCATTACCTATTACTCCAAAAATCGACTTAATAAAATATGGGAGAGAGGAATACTGCGGGACGGTACTGGTAATAAACAGAACCGTCCCATATTTTTTAAAGTCGATTTTGCTTGGGCTGAAGTATTCTTCAGCCCAATGCCGAATAGATTTTTGCTTGCACGATAAGCCTTAGTTGGGTAAGCAATGTGTCAACCCTACTTATCAGTCTTTCCGTATATCCGCGCGCTCCCGGATTTATCACTCCTATGTACTTCCGCATGCCCATGAATTGCCGACATTTTTTATCATGAACATTTCGCATTCCTCTTCCTTTCATTTTATAACTAACTGACGGCGCGCTTCAGTTTCGCACGTGTGGCAAGATTATAACTATCCAAACGTTTCATCTTTATTCATTTACGAAAATCGCGTAGGTACATGAGTACCTTTCTGGGTGTGGATTACCACATCCAAATTCCTTACTTCTTTTATAACAATCGAAAATGTATTTTTTTATACCGCTAAGGTGGCAATTCAGAAATCTTATAGGTATAAAAAATGAATTCTTTTCTAATAACTAATTACAAAACAATTTTTATATTTTGTCTGTTTTATCTGGCAAATCTCCAGTTGTTATTTAATAGATTTTTTTGAAATGTTATGTGCTTCCGACCTGCTTCTAACCGAGACAGATCGATAGAGAATTCAAAACTCTATCGAACTGCATATAAAACTCATTTTCGACCATTGGCGTTCCATTTGTTTTTCCTTTCCACCGTCGATATAGATATTGGTGTCGATTCTGTTGTTTAAAATTACTAAACTTAACTAATTTGAGTCTAAAAGTCTTGCTATCCCTTTCCCATGTACGGGGTTAAATAAGGATGGCAATACATTGATAAATGGAACACATTTATTACCCACTGCCAGAGAGACATCAAATCACTAATGCTACCATTATATTCGCCAAACAATAATAATCCCTAATAGAATGGAATGAGGTCGCTATCAAGAGAAACCGTAACAAATATCCGAAGGAAGTCCGCAGTTTTCACTCACCCGACCTTTTCAGTCCGTAACTTAAATTGCTTTATTAATTTGAGCTCACGGATGCACTGTTAAGGTTTTATTTTGATTGAAAATACTTTAATTGGTCAGTTTCTAATGAGGGTAGTTAAGGTCAATGACACGGCTGTCGATTATTAGTAATTTAGTACCAGTGCCTACTACAGTTGGCTTGTGTTCATAAAATCAGACCGCTTGTCTAGTGGTTAGTACACTTGACTGCTATGCCAGAGGTCGCGGGTTCGATTCCCGACGGTGTTTGTCTTGCGTCTGAGTGTTTGGTATGTATTAGAAGTATGTGTTTACAAAAAAAGGCATATAAGTATTATGTCAGCTAATTTTTAATCCTTATTGTTTGTTGTTATAGCGACAATAGAATTACATATAGGTACATTCTGTGAAATTTTCAGCTGTCGACCTATTACGACATATAAGCCCAATGGTCGAAATGCGGATTGGAAACAAATCAAGGAACATGCTTATGGTGGAAATAACACGAGTTCGAAAACCATCATAATGCAGCGCGCGTTGATCCAATAACAATAAAATGCCTAATTGTTTTCATACCTAACATTAATTATTAACGTACCAGCATTCCTGCTGCTGCGAATGCTAATAAGCAGTCACGTTTTGCGTACTCATGCACTTAACGCTTAATCCTTGGAAGTCTTAGAAGGTGAATTTTCATATTGTAATCGAGCGACGAGCG
Organism: Falcaria lacertinaria; assembly: GCA_951449985.1. NCBI lineage: Eukaryota > Metazoa > Arthropoda > Insecta > Lepidoptera > Drepanidae > Falcaria > Falcaria lacertinaria. The sequence continues at coordinate 479,926 of OX602121.1, forward strand.
TCCAATCTGCTTTATTTCCAACTAGCTTTTTCCCCGCGACATCGCCCGCGTAGCAACATAATATATAATATATAACCTATGTTATTCAGTGATAATATAACATTCTGCTGTTGAAAGATGTTTTAAATGATTTGTATTTCCTAAATGATTACGTTAACATCACACGGAAATGCAGAAATGTAAATTACTACTTTCAGTTCTGTGCACGCTAAATAATAAAAGTAATTCTAATTAAGCTGTGAACACGTTCATCTCTCACGAATATATAATAACTAATAAGGACACCTGTGCCGGTAGCAGAAACATTGTCGACAACGTATTCGAAAACGTAATCCGCGAAATGTCGAAATTGTCATACTAATTTTTAGTTCCACTTTTCACCGCTGCAGCGCTGTTCATTTTCCAATACAAAAATAGTCGAAGGCGATACGAAAACGTTGTCGACAATGTTCCTGCTACCGGCACTGTTCAAAGCTGGATTCAATAGTAAGCAAGGATAAAATAAACAGTATTGTTTTGAATGCCAGACAATGTTACCAAGGCAAAATTGCTTAAATTTTCATGATGTTTGCTTGTGATTTTGATTGATGGCAACATATCCTGTGTCATGTTTCATATCATGTATTATTTATTTATCGATACACACACACAGACAATATAGGATGGAAATGACTGCAGGATGTTGAAAAAAATTGTGACAGACATTATTAATGATCAAACAATAAACACCGCATAGAAATGGCAAGGTCCGGTTCAAAAAGTATAGTTACTTCTGATAGATCTTGAACTTGGAAGACATTGATAGTGGTTACTATCAAAGACAATATACAAAACTGTTGGTGCTAGAGTTGACACTTCCAACAAATGGTGTAGATAATAATGTCAGCTGTTTCATACTACATGTCAGTTCTGGTACAACTGAAGATATATTGGTGTATCAATATCGGTTACACGATCCTACTATCGAAGAAGCAGTTTGTGCTAACCACACGGAAGAGAATCGTTCTAATTTTGCGGACCTGTTTTGATACTGATAACATGTATGTGCTGTGAATATGAACGCAATTACCTAATTAATTCGAATGATTATTAAACTAATACTAATTATACATTTTTGTTGAAGAATAATGTAGTTTATTATTTATTAATTGTCTAAGGTAAAACAAGCATACGGCCCGCCTGATGGTAAGCGGTTACCGTAGCCTATGGACGCTAGCAACACCAGGGGTATCAATCGCGCGTTGCCGATACTTCAAAAATCTCTTCACAACCTTCTTGAAGAACCTAATGCTGTGTTCCTTTGGGAAAACCTCGGCGGGGGAGTTCATTCCCGATTTGATCGTGCGCGATTTATTTAGGTAATTTTTCTTTGAGCATACGATTTTTGTTCTGAACGAGTGGCCGAATGGATTTGGACTTACTAAAATGTAAAGAAATATGTTTGAAAACAAAATTCCGGCGTTATTGAGGGAGAAATCCGATTAGACAAATGCTTTTCCAAAAGGTTAACTGGAGTACCTGCCTATTTTACGTTGAATATTGCCCAAAATCAACCGAAACGTTTCATCTTTGCCAAGAATCTCTCAAATAAGAAAACCCTTGATAAATTGACGACGAATTTTGCTAGACAGAGACTCAGTTTTCGTGATCAATATTTAGTTTGGCTAAGTATTCAAATCAATCTGTCGCAACTTCTGCTGTACCTAACCTATCCTATTTGAAATATCTTGTCATCGGAATCCGGCCGGAATTTGATCCGGAAAATGGACGGATACGGACCATCTATCTATCTATAGAAACTGAACGTACACGCTATGTATGTCAGTAACTTACCAATGTGTTTGTAAGTAGTAAGTACTCCTTTTCTTGATAAGATGGATTTTCTCAAAGGCAAGGCAATTTCGCTTTGAGAGCACTTGTTCTCAAGTTCCATTTGTGCGTTGGGCCTTGGAGCAAATATTTGATGGTTTAGGCATCGATCCTTTCATAATTTATAGTCCAAGTGAAGATTGACGGTGATGTATTAATAACAATGTTATAACTTATAGTCGAAATATATCCGCCAATTCATTTTATTATGTTTCCTAGAATGGGCGATAAAATATATCAAACTGAAAAGTTGTGTGAACTCCTATCTGATCTGAGTATTGAAGATGTTCTTCGCTAGACCGTTTGGAGTAGGTACCTTAGAAATGGACACGCATATTCGCAAAAAGCAACGCTAAAAGCATCATAGAAATTCTCGGCGCGCTTACAAAAAATATTCACGACTAAAATTCTTGTAGGACGTTGTATACAATTTTTGTTAGCTGGTATGCTTATGTGCCATAAATACATATATATCATCACGTCTAGTCCCTCACGGGGCGAGCAGAAAGTATAGTAGAGTAGAATATGCCCGTAGTGGAAGCAAATTGATACGAAACAAAGTGTTTATATCTAGAAATCTAATACACTCACAAAAATTGTGCCTAAAGAGGATTTATTGCCATAGGCAGGAAGAAGAAGAATTCGCTGATTACCTTTCCGTCACAGACGTCAAATATAAATATTGATACAAGTTATCTGAAGTGTTTGTTGTACGTGTGTTAGATAAGATAACCTCCAAACTGTTTTAAACAAACAAATTGTCTAACGTAAAACAAATCAGATGTTATCGCATTTGCGTTTCGTCTGAAAATAAGCGATTCCTATTGGGATTCTTGTGCGTATTTCACGATTATTTTTATGACTGCGGGAGAGAGATTTTGTGGATTACACTTATTTTTACGTTGTCTTTCGAATACAATACATTCTTGTGAGTTTTATCTGTTAGTCTACAATGCTTTGTGTTTTGTTTTTGTTTCGCCGCTTTTGAGTTTTGTTTCGCCAAGATTAAGGATATCCCATGTTTCATAAAGCAAGCTTTGTTTGGTAAAGTGTTTATTGTTGAAGTCGTTAGGAATGCTCCTGTTTGCTAAATTTCAGAAAACAGGTTTGTGTGATCCGAAATTTCTTGGAGTCGTTTGGAATCCAAATATTATTGAGATAGATATACAAGCTTCAGACATGTATTAGTAGTATTCGTGCGTATAAAGCACAAAAGATGTTTAGGACAAGGTGATGTAGCGCTTTCTTCTCTGTCAAATGTCTTGACTCGTGTTACATTTGCCTCTAGAGTCATGAATCCAAGGTATGTTTGCAAATTTTGTTTCTTTATTTAATAGGACATTTCTTTCATTTTGTGTTCTTGAAAATAGAAAGAGATGCAAAATAAATTGAACGTTTACTGTCCGTGTCAATCAGTTCTCCCTTGCTACAAGCTACAGAAATTGGCTATCAATCACACTATTTGGTAAGGTGTATTGGTTGTGTAGAATCGGCTCTTGTACCTGAATCATGACTAGAACCAGTTCTGCAGGTTTTGGAAATCGTCTGGATACCTAACCAGCTTCGTAATACAAAAATTGTAAATATCGCAAGCGTTAACTTACTGTGTAAATTGGTATACACATAATATTTTGAGCCTCTGTTGCTGTTAAGGAAACGAGTGTTGACTGCTGGTAAGCGGTTATCGTGGCATATGGACTCTTGCAATACTAGGGTATCAATTGTGCGTTGTTAACCTTAAAAACTTCACACCCTTCTTAAAGAACCCTATGTGCCCCAACCTGATTTATGGCGGAATTCTTGTTTGTAATCGCACGGCACAATGCGAAAGTTCATGTGCCTCATAGTAGGGTGGGCAGAGAGTGTACTCTTTCAATAATTTTAATGAAAATATGTAAATATTCAGTTACATGAGCCCAAAGTATATTCACATTTCATAAAAATATATTGAATACTTTTTACCACAGTTTCGAGATCAGTTTCTCATTCACTTTTCGCTCTCCCAACGAGTTTTTGTAATGACCCATTTCCTCCACAACCTAATTGAGGTAATTAAGTGTTGTAGCGACATATTATATTACTGAGAAGCCTTGGAAAAGGATATGAAACGAGTTTCCACTCATTTATTAATAGGAAGTGGGAACTGGAATGAAAGAATAAATGAGTTTTTTCCTTTAAATGTTTCATGAAATTTGGTTGTTACATCGCAGCGCGATTCATTTGTGCTATTTCTTCGAACTTTACGGCAATTCCACACAAAAGACTCTTCAAGGGCATTCAAAGTATAGAGCGCTTTAGAACAACCATAATTAGGTGCAATTTAGTTCGCCGCGTGACAACAACAGCTGAATCTTATTCACGCCTACAGATCCGTCTTATATATCATACAGCATAGTCAACAGTAGAATATATTGCGCTGACCCGACTTAGAGTGACCCTTAGAAGATGAGTGAGATGCGGTTAGATGGACCATGATCATGATATAAACATTGATGAAATCATGTAATTATAAAGCTGTTGACACATGCGTGCATGTTAATGAAGGTTTAAGAGTTATCTCCTTCCTTCTAAATGTAATAGTTAAATGGAGGAAGTTAATAGGATATTTAGCTGATGGAGAGGAATGGACTGTGAAAGATTACATGACCAGAAAGGAAGTGAATACAGAGATGACGGCTGATAGAGAAGTATGGAAGAGAAATACATATTGCGCCGACCCCAAATAATATGGGATAAGGACAGGAGAATGATGATGATGTAGAGGAATGGAAAAGGTTGGTACATTTGCATAAATCTAGTTAAAATACAGATAAGGGCATATGGTGATGCGTAAAAAAGTTCACTAGTGGCAATTTTCACAGACAATTATGCAAAAAATACTTTAGTTAACATACAACAAATCTACGGAGTAGTGGCTGCGTTAGCCCTATCATCTCGTTTGAACCGTGCTATCAATAGATTGATTATATTATCATCACGTGGGAAAACGAATGACCGTTATCAAAGTGTATCGGGTCACGTTGCAATTATGTATAATTACTAAGCACGTGCTTCTTCAATTCTCATCAGTATTTTGGAGCAATGTAAGTTTACTTCCAAAGACTTGAACTGATTAACAAACAAAATTAAAATTGCATCGGAAATAATTAGTTCATAATGGAAATAGAAATTAACTGTTAAATGTCTGTCTTGTTCAGTTCCAGTTTTAATAATGAAACAAGGCGATCGCCGGAGCTCGCGAATCGATAAAGACTTAAATATTTAACGCATCGATTTAACTAGTCAGGCTTAATTTAAGAGTATGTATATAAGTCACGTTTCCCATTGTTGACTGTTCTAGTGGTAAGGCGCCAGTAGCTTCTGGTGAACCCATATCAGGTTAGATTGAATACTGGTTGATCCACTCGGGACGGTCGCAAGAATGTTTGGAATAAATGCAATATTTTGATAATTGTCAAATAGCACCTCTCATCCTCTGACTCACAAGAGACTGGTTTTTAACCCATGCATGTTAAGTGTATAATTTACGTGGATGATTTTATCTTATTGTAGCAAACCCGTATTAAAGAAAACAACAGAACATCATAATATAGAATAGGTACCTTTGTGCATACATTGAGTTCTGAGTATGATAGAAGCGAAGGTCAAACGAAACGGTGACCTCTGCTCGCCATGTCCGTATTCTCATCAAACAAGTAGTTTTAGTGTTCCATCTACAGGTTCATATCTCTTATCAAAATGCTATGTTATGTCACTGTTCTCACGGCTCTATTTACAAAAATAAATGTTATCATATTTTTTAGATAGTGTTGACATATAATGATATCAGCATCAGTTTGTACCAGTCTCATCAGCCACTGACACCTTACAGAAGCAGCGACAAACCCGCTTTTGTATATTATTATCGTATTTGGTCAGATCATAATATTTTTTACGGAGATAGGACCATATTTTGCTGTATATGTAACTACTATAGATACAGATCTAGCTACAGACAGCTGTAGCTAATACTACATGGCAACTGGACTCGTTTTAAAACAAAGACTTAACTTTACAGCCTTGACTATTCGACAGGTATTTCGATTCAATAATCCAACTGAACATGTCAATGTCAAATCAAACAACATTGCTGACGTACGCGCAGATGTTACAGTGACAGGATCTCAAATCGATCGACAACCGCGTAAAACGCTAATTATTGCTAAACAACAACACATGATCATAGACTAGAACCAAAACCTCAATATTATGTGTAGGACTTAGACGTTTCAAGATTCTTGTTATTGAATTGTTTGCTTGTCTGGATCAGATAATACATGACTGATTGACATTATCGTGGTGATGTTACAGATATATAAATAAATATTTTGTTTCGAATATCTTTTAATCTGCATGTAAAACTTTGGATCTCGCTCTGTAACCACGAACCGTGAAAGAACTGCTTATTGATTAGTTAAACATTCATTCATTGGGGAGAAAACAATGCTGTATTAGAATGAACCACGAATTCTTTTTCAACTGAAGTTAAAATATTAGGTCCTTACATATGAAATTGGCGTTTTTCGTACTGGCCACTTTAATCACGAATTTCTCCTCTTTGGTAAGGAATTCCAAATTCAAATTTGTACAGCTATAGACTCATGTATTTGTGCTTCGATGATCGTCATTCATTTGTTTTTTTTCTTCTGTTTTTTTCTGTTTGCGTCACTCATTTTACAAAATGGAAAACCTTAAATATCGCATTATTTACGAGTACGAGTTCCGCCGTGGCACTAGTGCTGCGGAAACAACTCGAAGGGTGAATGATGTGTATGGCGGTCGTGTTGCAAAAGAAAACACAGTTCGTTTTTGGTTCCAACGTTTTCGTTCTGGAAATTTCGACCTGCAGAACAAGCCCCGTGGACGGCCTGAGACTCAAGTTGATAATGAAGAGTTGAAGGCTATTGTGGAAGCGGATCCATCGCAAACCACGTCCGAGTTAGCTGCAGGCTGCAATGTTAGTGATAAAACTGTTGTAATTCACTTGAAGCAAATTGGGAAGATTAAAAAGCTTGAAAGGTGGGTACCTCACGAATTGACTGAAACAAACCGGCAAACGCGCGTCGACTGCTGCGTTACATTACTAAACCGGCACAATAATGAAGGTATTTTAAACCGAATCATTACCTGTGATGAAAAATGGGTTCTTTACGATAATCGGAAGCGCTCAGCGCAATGGTTAGATCCTGGCCAGCCAGCCAAATCCTGCCCCAAGCGAAAATTAACCCCAAAAAAGTTACTTGTAAGCGTTTGGTGGACTAGTGCCGGTATTGTTCATTACAGTTTTTTCAAATCTGGCCAGACTATTACGGCTGATGTCTATTGTCAGGAATTGCAAACCATGATGGAAAAGCTAGCGGCTAAACAACCTAGGCTGGTCAATCGCTCCACGCCACTGCTGCTTCACGACAACGCTAGACCACACACTGCGCTACAGACGGCTACTAAATTAGAAGAGCTTCAATTGGAAAGTCTAAGACATCCTCCGTACTCCCCGGACCTTGCTCCAACAGATTACCATTTTTTTCGAAATTTGGATAACTTCTTGCAAGGGAAAAAAATCAACTCCGATGGGGCAGTCCAAATCGCCTTCAAAGATTTTATTGATTCCCGTCCGACTGGTTTTTTTAGTAAAGGGATCAATGAACTACCTATGAGATGGCAAAAGTGCATAGAAAATAATGGTTCATACTTTGATTAATTAAATATATTATATTAAAAAATATTCGACTTTTTGTTCCTCCCATACAAAACGCCAATTTCATATGTAAGGACCTAATATATCCAAGTCCAATTTCAAAAAACAGAAAATATCACAGCTGTGGTTGTGATGCGAATGACATAGGCCATAATCACACTCCATCAGACAAGACTGTTTGCAGTTTATAAAACTAATAATATTTTTTTATTAATATTAGTTTCTACATAAGTAACAATGTAAGTATAATCAATTAAAACCGGCTTCTAAGTCATTGAAGCTTGCATCGATACCTTTTGAATACAAGTTAGATACTTCAATGATTTTCCTCATCCACGCTTGGCGACGAGGTCCGGGTGATTGAATTGCCATTTATTGCAAAATTGATTTTGAATCGCAGCAGGGTGTTGGTTGAATTTATCGAAGAATAATCTAACCTTTATCAGGCCTGTCAACTTTGGAAATTTCTAATGACTATTAAAAAACTAAGTAATAATAATAATATAATATTATAATAATATTTTCAACATTTGTTGCTAATAATTATTGGTGTTGGATGTTTTGTATTCCGCCTCAACGTGGAAACGTAGTCGTAGCTGATCATCCAGCCCATAAAATCGATACATGACCTTTTTATATCGATAGAAAGCAAATAATTCTCAACACACCGTGCTGTCGACGACGACATAAAACATTCAGTCACGGAAGTGGGTTATGGTAATGTTTAAGAAATTGATGGCGCGCGTTATCCTCCAACTGTTGTCTTCCTCTTTTTATGATTCAAGATGTTTATCAAACTGTACCATCTTCGCTTTATAGACAAGGGTCTTTCCCCTAAAAGCTAACAACTTCTATAGTGGCTATTATTCATCTTAGTACTTTACTACTACAACTCTAGCTTTCTTTAGTCAAAGAATTCCTGTGAACTCATAAGTGATTTTTATCATCGTGCTGGTTTCTACATTGTTGAAAAACGCTTATATCATTGCCAGCTATCGACTTGTGTATTATATTTGTGTTCAACTTTCACACGAAGGTTACATTTTTGGGGTTATATTTTTGTGTGACGCAAATCCATAAATTGCGTGTTTGACGTTTCCAGGTCTCTCGTGTGCTCGCGACTGGCATGTTAATTTTAACCATATATTACTAAAGCTCACGATACTCCCCTGACTCGTTACTTTTACCTTTCATTCAGCTTTTTCATTATCCGACCATGTACATGACGTCATATCAGAATTAATGTTCTTTTTATAGTTTGTTCTCATGACTCGCCGTAGTTTAGTGGTACTCGAAAAAAGTCAATTGTGTTTTATGATATGGCTTTTATTAGTCCTGTAAGTTGTGCCCTGGTGTTGCCAGCGGCCGTAGGCTAAGTAATGGCTATCCATTAGTCATGTGTCTGCTATAGGTCGTGAAAATATTGCTTTTAGGTTCATTGAGTACTAAGTACATAGATTACAAAGTAAAGTGATCTAAAAGACATTATGGAGACCTTATATTTAGAATGTAGATACACGAAATCTATGGAACAATATTTTTTTAACCTGAATGATATATTTTTCTCCGGAAGCTTTGCTTCTGTCGAATGTAACGACTGATATAACAGATACTTTCAATATATTTTGTGGGACGTTGTTTTCTTCATTTTGGGAAGGTTTATGAAACCACAGATAAAAGTAACCAAGCTAGGATAATTTTGCAGATTATGTAACTTAGTAATCTTTATGAAAATCTAATCGAAATGTGAAGCTCATATCTTCAAGAAGAATATGTAGCTCTTGTAACGTTTCTTTCACATCTAAGGACTCCTATCTAAAAGCTAACGGATAATAATGTTTTATGCTTAGAGATTAGTTGATGAAGACAATATCATTGGATATTTCTGAAATCAGATTTTTTATCAGATAGTATGTGAGCATGGAAAATGAGAAGGCAGTTAATAAGTAATGTGAGGCATCAGGCAGAATATCAAATACATTGTAATTGGGAGAAGGTAGTGAAGTATGGCTTATATATACATACGTCATATATCTTGGAATATTATTAAAGAGGTAGTAGGCGGCAGATGAAAACCGAATGAATACAAAAATATTCACATTGGACTCGAATGTGAAGTGCTAACAAAATGGCGAAATAAATCATTTTTCCCCTATTACGATGCCTTTTAAGTAGCTTATTGGAAGCAAAAGAAAATATATATACCCAAGAAAATGTTGATGCCGGCAATCAGTCCCTGCAAATTAAGTTAATTAGATTTTATTACGGTGTCTGAACACTCAGTGGGTGGTATCGGAAATCGATAGCTCAATGATGACACCTAAAGCCCCTCTAAGTGGTTGTTATATTGAACAAGGCTATATCCTTGAAGGGTGAAAAATATGTATAGGAGTTGAATTAGTAAGTGCTGCCGCTTGGCGTGTCTATATTCATTGTACTGATTGTATGATGTAAAAGAACATCGTAAAACATAATAGTGTTTCCAAATCATCAGAATCTACCTTCGATGATGATAGAAAAGCAGGTCATATTTTAACGGTACTGCTCAGTGCTCAGCTCGGTCAGCATTGTGATGTATGTAAAACTAATATAAATAAATTAGGATTACCAGACCAATAACATAACGCAAATACAATATGTAAGTGAATTGAGATTATTTCTTGTCATATTGACTATTGTGCACAGAAAGTAGTAGATGAAATGACAGTAAGGAACATTAGTGGGTCACGAATCGATCCATCAGGATTCCTTTTCATAACATTACTTAAGATAGATAAATCCTTTATAATATTAATGATTACCGATACCGAGAATTCTTAGCTATTACCTCGGAATCTTGTTAGAATTACGCGCAAAATGTAGGAGTTATTTCCTTCAGTGTTGTTAGACGAATATTCCTTTATGTGTAGGTTTGGAAACCTCTTGTTTGAGACGATAATTATTTCGGATACAAGCCATATTGCTCTAGGCCATAGGGTTTTGGTTAACTTTATTTTGAACAGGATTATTTGCGGCTATTTTAGCTTAGTAGCACAAATAAAATTAGTGATAAAGTGTGTCAACGAGTGAGAAAGACTGCGGGCAGTTAGATAACGAATATTATAAGAATGCAACGTATGCTTTACTCTAAATAAGTAATTGTAATAATACACGCTCCAATGCAATGTACTTGAAACGTGGTGTTGGAAAGTGTAATAACTCTGTGGATTTCATATCCGGTTGTACACCGGCGACGGCCATTTTAGCTGATGAAATGTTTATCGAAATAATGACGGAGAAAAATGTATCAAAACCTCGATCTACATATAATATACCTACCACGTTTATTTTTTAATAATACATTTATTAAAAGTCAATTAAAGAAGACCAGTGCCGGTAGCAGGAACATTGTCGACAACGTTTTCGTATCGCCTTCGACTATTTTTGTATTGGAAAATGAACAGCGCTGCGGCGGTGAAAAGTGGAACTAAAAATTAGTATGACAATTTTGACATTTTGCGAGTTACGTTTTCGAATACGTTGTCGACAATGTTCCTGCTACCGGCACTGAGGACATACAAATATTATGGTGCCACAAGTCGCCAATAGCCTTCATTTCATATTGAGCATTTTTAATCTATGCACTTACGATTACGAGTTGGAAATTTTAAGCAAAATTATGAACCATACTGCCTCCCCATCACAACACAATAAACATCCTATCAACTCTTACTGCAGCTCCACAGAGCAGCTACCTACCATGGTTGGAGAGAAAAGCCCCAGAAATATTAATGCTTTGACACACAAGTGTGAACGAAGATGTCACAACACAATCACTCTGTTAGTCATCCAATGCCTAATGAATATTTAGTATCACTTATGGGATGTAAAACAGTTTTGTACTTTGTTTTCTTTCGTCCTTGGCTACAGGCATTTTAGTTTCACCTGTTATCGTCGACGTAAGGCCATATATACTTAGAGATGGCGATAAATAAGTCTTTATTAGCGATGTAGGGACAATTTATGACGCCGAATTAAATAGGCAATTTTTATCACTAAGATAAAGAGGAAGGGAGGATAGGATCATTCAAGGGCATCGTTGTAGAGAATAGGAGTACAAGTGAACACGAATCCTGGCTATACTCTGAGCAAGCACACAGCCTATTGGCGTTTCTGTGCTTGATACTCCTTATAATTGTTATCTGGAGGTTTATCTCTTCATACTTCATGTCTTATTCAATTATGAACGGTAGATTTTGTTCCATTAAGTTAATTACTAATTGTTAGGTAGCCAAGGTTCACTCACACACAATCATGTATTGTCATTTTCTCCAACCGATCATTTCTATGGCACCTATTTGTTATGTTGAACATATTTGTTGTATTGTGTTCTCCTACCAAGAAGTTATATGAAAGCCTAAACTAAATAAAGTACTCAAATTTGAAATGTTCAAATTTGCTAACTTCGTCTGAAGAAAATCCATTGATGTTCGGTTCTTCACGTGTCAGTCAACATCCCAGACAAAACTTCGATGACCCGCAAACCTAATTTCGTGAACTAAATACTGACTGAGGCTTCTGTCATTGTTATCACAAGTATTGTTCAATTCAATAAGGTTGTACGTTTAATGTGACAGTTTTGAAGCGGGGAAAGGAAGCCTGCTGAAGAAGGCTTTACATGAGTGACGCTTTGTCGTTGAATAGACCAAGAGAAGAATAGACAACTCTTATCGTTTTCAAACGATGTACTATTTAGATCAATGTGTACAGTATATGCCGCTGTACTAGTCATGGCATTCACGTCATGTTTGAGATAAGAAAATAGCGCTGGAAAAAAGTCTGTCTTAAATGTTAGAATATGTTAGTTGGTAGCTGCAGGTAACACATATTTGTTATTATTTCCTCAACTCATCAATATCTATTATCAACTGCGCATAAAATTACTATCATTACATTTAGGTCAGCGTGTTCTTGACCTAACCGATAATATAATTTGTTTCATTAATCTCCCGAAGTGCCCGTGAAAAGTTCATATTGAACATTTGCATGAATATATCCTTGCCAGTTGCCACTAATATGACCAGCACAAAATTTCAGATTAAATATGGAACATTAAATGCAGCTGACAGGATTACTGAGGAGATAAAAGCCAAAGCGTTATCTCATTTATCCAACAATCCGAGATCAGATATGAAATCTTCTTCAAAGCTATTCACAAAGCTGTCTGAAATCAAAGTTCTAGGAATAAACCACATTTCTATAGCGATGATATCAATTCATCGCTTCGTAGACGCGAAGTGATGGACCATGAACTCGCCAAAATTGTGTTTTACGATCCATTGTCCAGGATTCCTTTACGATTCAACAACTTGCCGGATTGTTTACGACTAGAGTTCAAGATTTGTAACGTAAACTCTGTTTCCCACATCATTCTTGCAGAAAGTGAGATTGCTTAGCCGTTATGGCATGCATAATTTGCATTAATGTGTTTCGGAATGGAACGAAATTGTAACAATGACTTTATTATTTTAAACAAAATGTAAATGTTGAATAACATTCAGCAGAAGCATGGAGGCTCCGACCAATTCGTTGAAAATATAAGTGTCAAAACATGAAAGAGAAAATAACAAGAGTGGAATAATTTGGCGAATTGTGTTTGTAACAAAAGTAATTTAATAAAACTGAAGCCCCGGCGTTAAATGTTATTTAGGGTAATAGGATTTGCTGTTATTCTATTATGGAGTGCTTCTTGCCAAACGTGTATGAAGTTGAAATACTGTAAAGCCAGGATTTGTTGTACTGTATAGCAGTGATAGATTCTGTTTGATATGAAAACAAATAAAATATTAATTTAAGTGAGCCAGACATAGTTTCCGAAAGTATCATTCATAATCAATAATAACAACATACAGATAATAATTGTTATCTTGTAGAATTTTGTCGAGTTTTCTTGTTTCTAAAATGTTAACTACATATGATTTTCTTTAATACTTTGCTGTTTGCTTATGTCCTATCTGCTCTGTTTAACTCTTGTGTTGAATGTTAATTACCTACTTCGTTGTAAGTATTCTTACTACTTGCCTTTGTTACTTATAATTGTAGTGCCACTTACCTTGTGTTTGAAGCATTGTGTATCCTTGTACTTACTATGCTGGTACTAGTAGCCTTATTATGTAAATTAATCAAGGACATTTAAAATGATCGTTTAAAACCTATACTTGGTGTTACCTGATATTCGAGCGGTGTTTCACCAAATCTTTTTAGTTCTGCCGTCTATTTATTTATCCTGTAGAATATGATATAAATTCCTGCGTTACAAAACTTAATGTCAATAAATGTACTGGTTTATTGGATGAATTTAATACACAGTCACTTCCTTATCGATTATTTATTATAAACATTTGCTAATATTGTCGAAATCGTTGTTGCAATACAATTAATGTTTAATGCTTGTGACAGTCGTCAAATCTTTAAATATTGCCATAACGAATTGATACTTGAACCTTTAGCAATAATTTGGATGGACAAACTTTCTTGTTTCAAAATGTCTACGTAAAATGTTCTCTCAATAACACCGTAGTTTTATATTAGGTCCTTACATATGAAATTGGCGTTTTGTATGGGAGGAACAAAAAGTCGAATATTTTTTAATATAATATATTTAATTAATCAAAGTATGAACCATTATTTTCTATGCACTTTTGCCATCTCATAGGTAGTTCATTGATCCCTTTACTAAAAAAACCAGTCGGACGGGAATCAATAAAATCTTTGAAGGCGATTTGGACTGCCCCATCGGAGTTGAATTTTTTCCCTTGCAAGAAGTTATCCAAATTTCGAAAAAAATGGTAATCTGTTGGAGCAAGGTCCGGGGAGTACGGAGGATGTCTTAGACTTTCCAATTGAAGCTCTTCTAATTTAGTAGCCGTCTGTAGCGCAGTGTGTGGTCTAGCGTTGTCGTGAAGCAGCAGTGGCGTGGAGCGATTGACCAGCCTAGGTTGTTTAGCCGCTAGCTTTTCCATCATGGTTTGCAATTCCTGACAATAGACATCAGCCGTAATAGTTTGGCCAGATTTGAAAAAACTGTAATGAACAATACCGGCACTAGTCCACCAAACGCTTACAAGTAACTTTTTTGGGGTTAATTTTCGCTTGGGGCAGGATTTGGCTGGCTGGCCAGGATCTAACCATTGCGCTGAGCGCTTCCGATTATCGTAAAGAACCCATTTTTCATCACAGGTAATGATTCGGTTTAAAATACCTTCATTATTGTGCCGGTTTAGTAATGTAACGCAGCAGTCGACGCGCGTTTGCCGGTTTGTTTCAGTCAATTCGTGAGGTACCCACCTTTCAAGCTTTTTAATCTTCCCAATTTGCTTCAAGTGAATTAAAACAGTTTTATCACTAACATTGCAGCCTGCAGCTAACTCGGACGTGGTTTGCGATGGATCCGCTTCCACAATAGCCTTCAACTCTTCATTATCAACTTGAGTCTCAGGCCGTCCACGGGGCTTGTTCTGCAGGTCGAAAACGTTGGAACCAAAAACGAACTGTGTTTTCTTTTGCAACACGACCGCCATACACATCATTCACCCTTCGAGTTGTTTCCGCAGCACTAGTGCCACGGCGGAACTCGTACTCGTAAATAATGCGATATTTAAGGTTTTCCATTTTGTAAAATGAGTGACGCAAACAGAAAAAAACAGAAGAAAAAAAACAAATGAATGACGATCATCGAAGCACAAATACATGAGTCTATAGCTGTACAAATTTGAATTTGGAATTCCTTACCAAAGAGGAGAAATTCGTGATTAAAGTGGCCAGTACGAAAAACGCCAATTTCATATGTAAGGACCTAATAATATAAAAGACCGTTCGTTTTTTTTTATAATTTTTAGATTCATAGCAAGAGTAGCATTTATAAGCACGCTTAATTTATGGCCTTAGTTCATTTGTTTGCACTAGAATAGAATCCAAAGATGGGAGTTTTGGGTTGAATGAAAACAAAAGGCTTACTCGCATGAACAACTAGCTCTTTACAATTACACTCGGGTATTCCGGGCCTCTTTTCACACAGGAAATGGCTATTCGTGTCCGGAATGTAAGTGGATAATTGTTGGGGTAGGTTTTTGTTTTATGTAGCCGGAGATTTAGGTCGGATTCTTATCGCAATGTGGGTTAATGTTATATATGAGGGTGCCTTGTAATCTGGTGCTGGGCCAATCTTCTTGGACCTTTGATTTATGAGTCCCTCACACAAGTTTTATGTTATTGTCAAAATGTTCTGACTACGATATAGCGTAAATGTCTTGGGTTTGAATTCTCATGAATTAGGGATTGTGTCTTTATTTTAAATAGAGTTTGCCCTAAACGTGATCTATCTATGTTAACGAATTGCGATCCTAATTTTCAAAGTGGGTGGTTTTTATTTTTATCTAGATTTTCACACAAATCTTGGAACCCTGCATATAAATAGTAACAAAATACATTATTTCTTAGTGAATCGTTGAGTAGTAGTGAGCAGCGGTGCTAGTGGCCTTGACTTGCCAATTTCAATGTTTACTTGAGAAATTATGTAATTTGAAAATATTTGACAACCAAACACTTATATTAAATCTCTTGGTAGAGAGTACTGTGTTCATTAAGTAAAATTTTGGTTATTATATGGTTTTCCTTTGAGCTCCGACCTTGGTGCTTAACCCGATAATGTTTTTACAGGCATACGAGAGGCGGTTCCCGAGCTGCCCGCAGATCCCAGTGGTCATAGAATGCGTTATCACCGACGACAGTTGGACCTCGGACAACTCCCAGCGGGACACCACCAGGCGGTGTCAGCTCAACGTTGACGCGCCTTATCTCTTGAAAAAGGTTGGTACATTTTCAGTACACATCCCTTATCACAGTCGCCATGTCTTATTCTTGCTTGCAATCTTTGAAGGATGAAAAAATCCGCCTGGTGCCCGGCAGTATCGTGTGTAAAGAATTACGGAATAACGCTAGTAAAAAGAGTGCGTATAAGAAGCATAATAATTTATGGCCCAAGATAACCGGTGTAGTGAAGTGTTATGCTGACTAGTCTGTAGGCACTGCAAGCGAGAACTGATGACATGAGGATATCTCACAATTAACAACAGACAATAAATAATCAGAAATACATATAACTCAAACAAAGAAAACACCAAAATGGTGGCCTCAGAATCTAAACTCGATAGCTTACAGATTCCATCTATCGTTGTTTTATTATGTCAATTTCCTCGCTTATCTTCTCTAACAAACCAGTAAGCGAGAAATATGTTTGTTTTATTGTGTAGGCCTACATTTATTTTCGCGAGGTTTAATCAATCTCACTCGCTTCAAAGTTTACAAATTTTGCTGGAACTTCTCAAGGCGTCCGTCGGACTTGCAAAAGAATTCCTATTTCAAGATATTTCAGATACAATTTATACAAAGTGAAGTGATTTATTACAATATTTATTTGACTCGCTGGTACAGCCGGTGTTTTCGTAATGTCTACGCTTCTCTTTGATTACCAAAGCGGATTTAAAGCAATTAATTTAAATATTGAATACAAGACATTTTGTTAGTCTAGTAATATTATTTTCACTTGTATATTAATAACATAAGAACGTGTCTTATCATCATCATAATAAGAGACGTCCACTGCTGAACAAAGGCCTCCTCCATAGATTTCCACAATGACCAATTCAATGCGGCCCGCATCCAACGCTTGCCAGCGACCTTTAACAGGTCATCGGTCCATCTAGTGGGGGGCCGTCCGACGCTGCGTTTTCCAGTGCGTGGTCTCCACCCTAGAACTTTATGGCCCCATCGACCATCCGTTCTACGAGCTATGTGCCCTTCTCATTGGCACTTCAACTGGCTAATCCGTTCTTATACGCGATATTAAATAGTTTATTTACATCGACGTGACATCTGGCTTTTCGACCAAGTTGCATCGGCCGCGCAAGTTTGAAACAAAGTATAAATTGTATGTTCTCTAAGGTAATGTTAAACTCTCAATGGTCCAGATGATTGGGGTGGACTACATCTACTTCCTGCAGAAGAACCACCTGGACCTCAAGACCAGGGTGCTGGAAATCGAGGCCACCAACGAGACCTTCGCCTCCAGGGTCGGTGTTCTCGAGAAGTGTAAATACTTTGTGAGTATCAGAATGTATCTTCACGACATGTCCTTTCCAGTGTTGGCGGAGAGTATAGAGTGCCATTTCACTCTTGACTGAACACCTCTTATGCTTCTTTTACATTTCTTTTTCGTCGCTTATATATCTTTTTTACCGCGGGTATTTTTTTTCGTAGTCGGCTTACAGTTATTCATACATCATTTTTATTTGCTGTCGCGTTGTTTTTTCAATTTATGGGTGACCAGTTTTTAAACCGCAAATAAGTTGGTCATCGTTGCCAAGTTTATTTAAAACTCTTTTTTATGGTTGTTTGTATTTCTACTTTGGGCGTTTGCATTAAAATCAAACTGCGCGAGGTCTAAATACGGATTCGTGTAAACAGACCACCAAGAACTGAGTTGGCTAACTAATTATCGCAGCTTAGTCGGTTGTTCTCTTGATAAGGCTGCCTCCGTTATTAAAAGTTTTTCGTCACAGACCCGGTGTACATTAATTTAATTGGTTTAAGCTTGTTTTAATTAACTTAAGCTCCAACAAGTAAGCTGTTCCTTAGTGAAGTTTGTTTAAGACCATGTTTAAAACATAATTAATCATTTCCTTTCATTATGATATTGCCTGAGATGGTAATGTTTCCGAAGAGATCCGTCATCAGCTGTTCCGTAAGCCAGTCTGTTCTTATAATATTACTAGCTTCTGTCCGCGACTACGTCCGCGTTGAGCTTAGAATCTCAGAGGATCCTAAAATTTTCCCGTGATAAAAATGATCCTATGTGTTATTCCAGGTTATAAACTATCTGTGTTCCAAATTTTATCCAAATCCGTTGAGTCGTTTTTGTGTGAAAGAGTAACAAACATTCATCCGTCCATACTCACAAACATTCGCATTTATAATATTTGCAAAGCGACACTTGAATTTTATTTATTTGTATGGATATTTTTAGAAATGTCCTGAGTGTAAGATCAAAGCGAAGTCTGATCAGTGACCGCTGAAAATAGAAGCGAAACGTGAATAATGGTATGTCGTCACGACGAGAACGCAATGAGTTGAATGACTCTGTAAGAAAATTTGCAAATGCTTAAGTACTTGAAATTTCAAATAAATTACCTGAACAGAGTTGGTATAGTAAGCAGCATTTGATCATTTGTGTCCCTGGGAAAGTTTTAAAAAGAGAGGTAGTGCGAAATGGATTATCCCGTGGGTTTTCCCATTAACTGCTGAGGCTGAGGTCTGTACTTCCACCTTACAGAAGACTGCAGTGAAATACACTACTTTGATGTAGTGTTGTGTTTCTGCGACAAGTAAGGTTGCCAGTGTTCCATGAGGATACGCTGCGCTAGTAGTAATGTTGCTAGCACAGTGAGTCCTCATCAATGACAGGGTTGGAAACACTTTATACCCCTAGTATTGCTAGCGGCTATACGCTACGGTGAATGCTTGTGTGCCACCTTAGTGGTATAAGAAATGCACTGCATTCAAAATAAGCTTTCATTATTACGCCTTGGAAACTGCAATGAACAGCATTGTAATTTGAGTTTAAAATTACAGCAGTTAAAGTTTAAAGTACAAAAATAATTATTAATTAAATCGTGTATCAAGGCTTCACACCGTCTTGTCTGGAATGTACTCAGCGGCCGGTCGTTGATCTTATTCTTTATTGCATGTCCATGCTAATTCAGACTCTCGCTTTTATAAGCATATGAAACAGTTAATGAAATATGCTAATAACGTAGTAATTAACAAAATATCTTATATTAACGAGTTTGGAGTGATGGCTGATACGGCTGCAGGATATGAAGAGGTTAAATGACAAGCGTTTTGGTTTTCAATAAATAGTCTTCAAATTGCCAAAGAACTCAGTGGTGGAAAAAGTACTTGGCACCGGCGGGCATGGGTGGCAAGATTGGTGAATGTAAAAGAAGTAAAAGAGTTGTGCAAGACAAGAGAGGAATGCGCTCTTTACTCTGCCTCCCCAGAAAAGATGATAGTGATGATGTAGGTGGTGGTGATGATAGATGTAGTGATATAGATGAAAATGGTGCCGATTCTGTTGTTCAAAATTACTAAACTTAACTAATTTGACAGCTCTAAAAGCCTTGCTATCCCTTTCTCATGTGCGGGGTTAAATAAGGATGGCAATATTTTTAGATCTGTCAAATTAGTTAAGGTTATTAATTTTGAACAACAGAATTGGCACCATTATCTACCTATTGAACGTCATAAATGCTAAAACGACAGGACAAGGCAGCAGGTTGACTGTCTACAAATTGGACCTAATCAAGTAGTCGTAATATCAACAAGGTATTAGCAAAACGTACATTCAGCGACAGATGATATACTTACTATATATATTATTCTTATGTTTTGTATACAAAACTGATATATCAGTCAATATTTCATACATTACAATGGGCAAAGAAAATGATGTTGATGATTGTATGGAAGAGATCACATCTTGTGATGAGACCGCCAATTGTACCGATACTGACAGCTTTGAAGCTTTTGCAAGTCTATAAATAGAATTCGTCACCTAAAATATATATATTTATTTATACCGCTAAGGTGGCATACAAGCATACGGCCCACCTGATGGTAAGCAGTCACCGTAGCCTATAACCGCTAGCACTACTAGGGGTATCATTAACGGGTTGCCAACCATATTGTTGATGAGGACTCACTGTGCTAGCAGCATTATTACTAGCCCAGCGTATCCTCGTGGAGCACTGGCAACCTTACTTACCGCAGAAACACAACACTACATCCAGTAGTGTTATTTTACTGCGGTCTTCTGTAAGGCGGAGGTACAGTCCCCAGTCGGGCGGCTCCAATATGTAATAAATGGGAAAACCCACGAGAAATTCCAAATACCCTACCTCTCTTTACAAAATGGTAATAGTGCTGTCTTAAACCCTATGTTCAGCTGTTAGAGTACTCCTATCCGCGTTATACCGTGTCCCAGTATCGTCCCTGTCTCCATTCGTTGCCACGTGATTGTCACCATCAATTTCATTCAATAAACGTCGAATACCGTTCATACGTGCTGCCTCTGGGACCTTGTCAATTTCCTTTATCGCTTACCACGCGAATATCTACTCCAATACCGTCGCGTTAGGTGTTATTTTATAATACTATTAGGTTCATATACATTATTTTCATCGCTGTATCGTAGCGGATTACCTTGTGAATATATTCAAAAACAATGCCAACAATCCCGTTCAATATTCAATTAATAACGCTTTTTAATTGGTTTTGGCCGTTGTTCAAATCACGAGATTTTCCAATTGGAAAAGCTCGTGATTTGACGTGATTTGGCGTGACCTATCAAATATGCATGGGGGTAAGTTTCCATAAGTGGATCATAAAAACTATCGGTTATAGGTGTTGCTCTATAGACGTTCTTCTAATAAGTCTGACATTTCCCTCCAAGCAGTCTAATGTAGGACTCGACCCGTTGACCGCTAGTTGCCCTTTTACCAGGGCACTTAGTTACGGTGATATACCGAATAAATATAATGCATTCTAGACAGCTTTGAATAAATCAGCTTGAAAGATGTTCTGTCAAATTAGAAAAGTACGTACAGTGAATGTTTGTAAGGATGGATATATGCAAATACTACTGCAACTACTTGGCACACGTATAGTTTATAACTTGGATTAATTCATAGGATACTTTATGTCGCGGGAAAATGTATCTGGGAGTAAGTCGCGGGCAGAAGCTATTAAAGAAATATATTTAAAATCCACTTTTAAACTATCGCGTTGCATGTTTATACAATCATAAAAACGGGAATTAACGCGAAATTTACCTTTGATAATTAAATATCGGGGGTAGATGAAGAAATGTCCACCTCACAAACAGAGTACCTCGCTGCATCAGTCTGCCCGTGGCCACGATCAGTGCAACCTGGTCGAAACGTCGGCATATATAAAAAGGAAAATTTCGCGTTAATTCCCATGGCTCTTTGTAACCTTTTTTCATACCACTAAGGTGGCACACAAGCATACGGTCCACCTGATGTTAAGCAGTCACCGTAGTCTATAGCCGCTAGCTATACCAGGGATATCACTAATGCGTTGCCAACCTTCTTGTTGATGAGAACTCACGATGCTAGCAGCATTACTATGTGTATCCTCGTGTAGACAACTTATCGCCAGTGTCTTCAACATTAGCGCTTTTGTCTTCCGATTCCTATCGCCAGCCTTCAGTGTGATGACTGCCCTTGTCCCCAGGTGCACCCGGAGAACCCACAGTGGACATGCTTCGAGCAGAGCGCACTCCTCGACGTGAAGAACTTCTTCGGCCTGGAGAACACTGTCGAGAAGATTGCCATGAAGCAATACTCGTCCAATATTGCCAAGGGTATGTCACGTCTTCACATTACATCACCGCTTACCAGCTGACGGGCCCCATGCTTGTTTGTCTGCTAATAGATCAGTGGCTATATGGAAAAAAACAAACAAATTAATGGGGCCCTAACGTTTTTCTATAACCCCCCCCCCAAAGTAAAGTGTTACGTAACCACCAAGTAACCATTTTTTACCTAAAAGTGACAATGATTGTACTCTTCAGTCTCTACGCGACCGTTCTGAAGGATTAACAAAACAAAATAATGTACCACCGGATTTGGAAGGTCGGTTTTTGCTGAGAACAATGCCGGCAAGAAACTCAAAAAGCACCCCTCTGCCCCTCTACAGCTTTGTAATTGTTACACAAAAAAAAATCGTTACGAAATACTTAAACGCTCCCTAATAGTATATTAATAAATTGGGCGCGTCGTATTCATTCGACCCCTCACCCAACAGGCAAGGAGCTAATCGAGTCGTTTATGATGGAAGTAATCGCTGATGGGGTGAAGGAAATCAAACCGTGGCAGGCGGACGACGCCCAGCACAACAGGGAGTTGAGGCGGATAGTCTCCAGAGGCACCGAACCGCTGTCGCCGACCACAGCTCCTGAGCCCAGGAGACACTCGCAACCAGGTCAGAGGCACTTCACATATCTTCACGACTTTCACAACATCCTAGATATTTTAGGTACCAACGTGACAGGTGGTAAGCCCAGCGTCATTCTCAAGCACATTTCCGATCCTACTGTTGGAAACACTCTTCATAGAATTTGACAGAACTGGCAGAACTACGTTTTGAAGAAAGTCGAAGTAGCGCACTAAGATACAGTTGATATCTTATCAACTGATTATTCAACTGATTAACTTGCGACTAGGTACAATACAAAATATATTATAATTTGCTTTTTCCGCTTAAAATTATAATATTCTATAACACCTGTGCCGGTAGCAAGAACATTGTCGACAACGTTTTCGTATCGCCTTCGACTATTTTTGTATTGGAACATGAACAGCGCTGCGGCGGTGAAAAGTGGAACTAAAAATTAGTATGACAATTTTGACATTTCGCGAGTTACGTTTTCGAATACGTTGTCGACAATGTTCCTTCCAATGTAACTCGCGAAATGTCAAAATTGTCATACAAATTTTTAGTTTCACTTTTCACCGGAGCAACGCTATTCATTTTTCCATACGAAAACCGTTGAAAGCGATACGATAACGTAGTCGAAAATTGTTGTTGCTATGGCTATATAGCTACAACACAGAAACAACAAACATAAATCAATTCTGAAATAACAACCCTTATAAATGTATAAGGGCTGTTATTTCAGAATAAGGAATTAGGAATGCCTAATACCGTCAAATAGCATTGCTGTAGATACGCAAAGTGGCGGGGGTCGGGCGACCTCATAAATACTGAGTACCCGACCTGAGGGTCTAGTTACGTGTCGGATGGGGATTTATCACCCCGAGCCGGTCATAGGGGTGTTTTGTAACATCATTGTGCAATTGGTTTGGACTAGGAATTTTATTCACGATTACTCGCGGGTTAAGTTCCAATTTTATGGGAGAACAGCACGCGAAATATGGTTTTCGATAAATGAAGGGATTGTGTGCTGGGGCTTTTTAGGGTTCCGTTCTTTAAAAGGAAAAAAGGAACCCTTATAGAATCACTTTGTTGTCTGTCTGTCAAGAATTTTTTTATCAAAACCGCGTGGAGTTATCAAATTGAAATTAATATGAAATACCCGGGTCTATGGTCTCTTTCGGCTGTAAAATAATCAAACCTGTAAGTCAATATGAAGAAAAGATATGACTGTTTATGTCGCCAATTTTCGCATATTTTGCGATTTCAAATAATTACCTCATTTGAAGTTCTCCTACTTTTAACCTTACCTAAGCCTTACCTACAAGTGTGTACGGAACCCTCTGTGCGCGAGTCCGACTCACAGTTGGCCGGTTTTTTTAGTCTCTTGGATTGGAACTACAGTTTATGGTATATATGTTTCGAGCGTGATAGGAATACGTGATTTGGAATTAATTGGAACAGTCACTAGCGTTTATACTTTTCTTACTATGACTTCAGACAATTGTGAATTTTGATTTGAAGAAGACAGTTGCTTTTCTTCTATCCAGTTCAGCTCAAAAGCTTTTTGAACCAGTCATAAACTGCTTCATTTATAGGCACTTCATTATCACTCACTTAGCTTTATCAAGGCTTAGTTGAGTACGAGAGGTAGGGCGACTTGGGATATCCCGTGGGTTATCCCATTTAAATTGGAGCCGCCCGACTGGGGACTGTACCTCCGCCTTACAGAAGACCGCAGTGAAATAACACTACTTGATGTAGTGTTGTGTTTCTGCGGTAAGTAAGGTTGCCAGTGCTCCACGAGGATACGCTGAGCTAGTGGTATTGCTGCTAGCACAGTGAGTCCTCATCAACAACATGGTTGGCACCCCGTTAGTGATACCCCTGGTATTGCTAGCGGCTTTAGGCTACGGTGACTGCTTACCATCAAGTGGGCCGTATGCTTGTGTGCCACCTTAGTGGTATAAAAAAAAAAAAGAGTAACATTTCTTTTTTATATTTCATATTAATATCTCTGCAAATTCGACCCAGCTAGGCCCGCTTAGGATTAGTATATAGTCCTCTTTGTTTTACAACAACTTTGTGAATCGATTGTGAGAACTTTAGTACTGGAGCCAGTGATAATGGTGCTAGTAGGTTCTCATGACCGGGCCTCTATGTACTCGGGCGTTAGCTCAGTAAATATTTCATACAATTGTCGTAAAGTCGCCGGCGTGGTGAATTATAGCCGTCTTGCTATGTTTATCCTCATTGCTTATGTATACATGGCAACTTGTCACCAATGAGGACAAAGTTTGTGGTCGCCATTGAATGTCCATGGCGTCAGTCTAGACAGATTTGGAATTGCCGTGTGCTATTTGCTGAATGTCCAAAATTTGTCTGTATGTGACTATCAATTCAGGTTCAAAAACCCCGTGTCTGTAGATTGTGAAGCAACGCGATGACGAAAACGACTTGTACAAAGCGTTTTATTTTCAAACGCGCCACGTTTACAATACCCACGATGTGTTTTTGAAGCGCTGCGTACGTTTAATTTTACTAACTTCTGCACGCGACTTAGTCCGCGTTGAGCTAACAATTCCAGGGGAACCTAGCATTGTCCCGGCCTAAAAAGTATCCTATATGTTAATCCAGGTTATAAACTATACGTGTGCCAAACTTCATACAAATCCGTTCAGCAGTTTTTATGTGATTGAGCATCAAACATACATCCATTCTTACAAACTTTCACATTTATACTATTATATATATATATATAAGTAGGATAACATGTTGGTATTTCGGAAAGATGCGTAACTCTCATAGAACTAAAATCCTTTTTTTGGATATTGGTGTCAATTCTGTTGTACAAAATCACTAATCTAAACTAATTTATGAGAACTAAGTCTTGCTATCGCTTTCTCATGTGCGGGGTTAAATAAGGATGGCATATTAAAAGTCCTGTCAAATTAGTTTAGGTTAATGATTTCTAACAACGGAAATGGCACTATTATGTTATTATAAAGAACATTAATTCTTCCTTAGTCCAGGGTCGATGCAAGTTGTAAACGTTGAAATACAGCGATCGCTTTAAATAAGGCACAAATAAAATAGTTTGAACACCGTACACTTACACTTTGTTAAAAACATATCCTTATAAATTAATTATCCTGATCCTCACCCACCCTCCTGTCCCCAGGTCTTTCGGCCGAACCCAGCAAGATAAGCATCCAAGATATAGCCCCCTCAAAGACTCCTTTACCAGGCACCTCCAATCCAAAGGGAACAGACGTCAAACGACTGTCCCTTCTCAAACGAAGCTTACCATCCCTATCCCACCGGAGTAAGCACAAAATGGAGCAGAACATAGCGCGGTCCCAATCGCTAAAGAGAGTTTGCTCCAAGGATAAAGTGAAGTGTGCGAGGGAAGACAGGAAGCTGCGGTCCTCGGACCCTGATTTGACTAAGCTGACAAATATACATTTTGATTCGGAAGATTCGTTGAAGAATCTATCGACGTCGTTTAGATCGTGCACGTGCGAGTCCTCGTTGAGTAACACCAGCCGTGGTATTACGGTGAGTGAACTGTTGTCTCGGTGGGACAACGTGATGATGCTGCTCATCTGCGGGATGATGGTGGTGGTCCTCCTGTCCGCGCCCATGACCTTCTTCCTCTCCAGGCGCCAGAGGCGGTAGATAAGTGTAAATATAATTATTTTGACACACATTTTGGTTTCTTTTGTGTGGAAATTTGCCTTTATGAATGTTCTAGATTGTGGTTGTCTTATACAATTTAGGATTTTGTCACTTGATGAATTTGAATATATATAAATGTGTACGAGATAAAATTATGGCGAATAATATCAAAAATCTTCTTGGTAAACAGGCCTTCATCCATAGACTATGGTAACAGCTAAATGTCACAGGATCGTGATCATATATGATCGTGTGGCAATTCTAACCTCCTCAAATATGATTTTGCTGGTTTGTTTTAACCTGTAAATTTAAATGACCGGTAGAGAACTGTGAGGTCGGCATTTATGTAGGTACACTATACTGCCAACTACGAGGCCGTGGGCGTTCACACTCCCACGCGATGGACACTTCCAGGTATTTATTGCACACACATACGCCATGTAATGGAAATTATTTATTTCTGGCACCTTTTCATTCAATATAATCTGCCCGTGACTTTATTGAGGTTAGAATCCCAGAACCTAACAGTTTCTTGGGATAAAACGTATGCTATGTGTTAATCCAGGTTATAAACTGTACGTGTGTCAAATTTAATACAAATCGGTTGAGACGTGTTTATAATATTAGTAGGATATGATATCTTAACGCCTGCTCTGAAGGGTCCGCAAAGGGCAGACTAGACACTAGACAGGTGTTAAATCAACACCCACTAATTGATGTATTATAATACCAGTAAAGTGGCAAATAAGCATACGGCCAGCCAGTTGGTAATCAGTTACCGTAGCCTATAGCCACTAGCAGTAGCCACGGAAGTAAATACGTATTTTTTGTGTTTGAATTATCCTATAGGCAGTAGTGCTAGTGACAAATGATTGGTTTTATGCGTTAAAATTTGATAATTATTATTTGGGACACCGCCCACTCTGGAAACCTAACATTCGTCATAATAAGTGGGCTTCACTGGCCACTACACCCACACACATTGCTTCGCAAAGTTTGTACGTCACTTAATTATTAGCGCTCCTGTTCAAGATTAATTGTTAGCTGCCTTCGTTATCCCGCTAACAACGGTGAAAATTGAATTAATAATAAAGGTACCTACCGTCATTCTCGTTCGCAGAATTTTAATTTGAGGGTAGATTTCAAATTTAGATCGCAGCCGCAGCTTAATGTTATTGGGGCAGGCCGTTACTTCCAACAGCGCATGTAATATGAATCCATTACGTTGTTAGTGATATGTATGTAGGTACTTAGTAAGCCTTAAGCCTAAGTAGTTCAGGAACATTTGTCAAAGCAGTAGAATCTAAATGCAGTTGCACACAGTTGCGTGAAGTCCCATCCAGGGCTAACGTACCCAAATCTCACTAGGATGCTGTGGGGGATGTGTCCGGATGATGGAAATACGAAATAAATGGACTAGCGAAATTCCTGATGGTTGCAAAAACTATGCAGCGTTAAAGCATCATTGTACAGTACTTGTAGGTCGCTGAGCTATATGACTGTTTACGCAGCCCACAGAGTACAATATCTACCAGTATGTTCTAAGCAGATAGTGCCCTAATTTCCGGGCACATCGCGCCATAGCTATGACTAATCCTATCATACAATGAGCACACACGTTTTATGAAAGAAAATATAAGCATATAAGGGAAGATATTTGTAGAAGAAAAACTTAGTGTGACAGATAACCAGTGCTGATCTTCCGTTGGGACAGGCCCATGACGTCACCTTGCCTGACCTTGACCGTTACTTGCGCAAAGTTCCTCCCACTTTCAGCCACGCGCTCGCATCGAACCCTTTCACAATACAGCAATATTTCGGTGATTTCATACGTTATACATACATGCGTGTCATAAGGCAGAGTCCCTTTCGATGAAGGCTGGGCGTTCAGCGCGATATTTCACTCTTGACTTGCACACCTTTTTTCTTGTTTTACAGTCATGACGCTCTTGATATCTACATGCCGTTCAGTTCAGTGCCGGTAGCAGGAACATTGTCGACAACGTATTCGAAAACGTAACTCGCGAAATGCCAAAATTGTCATACTGATTTTTAGTTCCACTTTTCACCGGCGCAGCGCGGTTCATTTTTCAATACAAAAATAGTCGAAGACGATACGAAAACGTTGTCGAAAATGTAAATGCTACCGGCACTGAGTACGCTTCACCTATTCATTATTGATAGCGTTGCCATGTCTGAAAATTAAAAAGCCAGACTTACCCATCAAATAAGCCGGACTTTTGGGTCCTAAAGAAACTTTTTTTTTTATTTATGACAAAAATATCGAATCAAAAATCAAAATCAAAAATAATTTATTCAGTTTAGGCCCTAATAAGGCTCTTATGAAGGTCTAAATTACCACCGGTTCGGAAAAAAAGCCACCTGAGAAGAACCGGCAAGAAACTCAGTGCTCTTTTTTTTTCATTTAACAATGATTACATAACAATTTGTAACAAAATACGAATAAAACACAAAAGCAGGCCGTTACTTCCAACAGCGCATGTAAAAAAGCCGGACTATTTAATTCCATAGCCTCACGCAAAAACAACAGTTTTTGACAAAAAATAAAAATTTAAAATAAGAAATAAAACACATACATAATATGTTTTTTTTTATAAACGTCATTATTTATCTATATACTTTTCTTTTAAAGAAACACGATTGCAGCAAATCTCTCGTTCGTACCGACTGAAGTGATTGAACAGAACTATATTACGAGTATAAAAAGCCAAACAAAAGCCGGACGCAGTAATTTTTTTTTTATACCACTAAGCAGTCACCGTAGCCTATAGCCGCTAGCAATACCAGGGGTATCACTAACGGGGTGCCAACCGTGTTGTTGATGAGGACTCACTGTGCTAGCAGCAATACTACTAGCCCAGCGTATACTCGTGGAGCACTGGCAACCTTACTTACCGCAGAAGCACAACACTACATCAAGTAGTTAAATTCGAGAACTTTTTATTCATTTGTTTAGGTCCTTGTATTTCTATCTTCAGCCAATGCAACGAAATATCCGCATTCTTGACAAGCCTGTGTAAACCTAAACCGTTCAAATGAAATGCAACCTTGGCGCAGTTAGTAATAGTGCGGTAGGTAGATATGAATCCCGTATTGCGACAAGGCTGCAAATGCAACGGAGTCGGCGCGAGATGTAACCTCGAAGCGGTTTGTTTACATCGATTTTATGTACGGCCTGGATTTAAACGATTCCACGAATCGGTTGAAATCTAATAAAAGTGCCAATTTCATATGGCAATGGTGCCAATTCTGTTGTAAAAAATCACTAAATTAATTTGACAGTTCTAAAGGTATTGCTATCCTTATTTAACCTCGCACATGAGAAAGGGATAGCAAGACTTTAAGAACTGTCAAATTAGTTTAGTTATTTTGTACAACAGAATTGGCACCAATATCAGTTGCAGTGCATTAGTGGAATTAAATGAGGAAACCTACTTTTATTTAATAACACTATATGAAAAGGTAGCAAATCATAAATTCAAACTGGATTCAGAAGCCTTAGCATAAATAATGCTGCGGCGGAGAAAAGTGGAACTAAAAATTCTTATGAAAATTTTGACATTCTGAGTTACGTTTTCGAATACGTAGTCGATAGTAGTTGTTGCTAAGGCTATAGGTGCTATTAGGACTTTGTTGTTAATCTTATATTGATTTATTTGTAATTTTTTTAAGTAGCTATTTAGGTAGCTGTATTTTGCATCGAAATGTATATTTAGACTAGCGGCCCGCCCCGGCTTCGCACGGGTAGACATTTATCATAATATATTTTGTCTACCCGTGCGAAGCCGGGGCGGGCAGCTAGTAAGTAATTTTCTTTGCTATAAACCTCACGGAGCCCGAGACCTTTCCATCGAATGCAAAACCGTGGAAATCGGTTTGTGCGTTCTGGAGTTATAGCGTCAGGAAGGAAAACCCGACTTATTTTTATATAGTAGATAACTTTGGTATTTCAGAGTCGCGGGTTCGATTGGCCTACCTACAGACAGTTCGCCTTTATTAGTGTGTATATCAACACATTTTCATCCACGTGTAACCGATTACACGCTCCTCGTGTGATATAGTTTGAATAACAAGGCAACGCGCAAATGCACGTGCTTTGCTCGCGTGACAAACACTTACGTCAGACTCATCTTGACTGACAGAACCATAGAAGCGAAAAAAATCCTAGGTCTGTGGACAGAACCTAGCCGCTCGAAGCAATAAGCAATAAAAAAATCGCCATGTTTTTCGGTTCCGTACTAAAAATAAATTAGGTTAAATGACATACTTAACTTTGCCGTTTGATCCCTAGACACGGCTATTGTTACAACCGCATATAATAAGTTGGTAATAGTAATTTCGTACTTTTTTTTGAAAAATATACCAATACTATCTGTAGAAGCATTTCAAGCGTCAACTTGTTGACATTAATAAGATAGACCAAACAAAGTAAAAAAAGGGTCAAAAACACAATCTAGTATAGTAGTAAAACTATTTATGGGGGACTCCCCCTTTATTTTAAATGTACTAAATTATTTGTTGTCATAGCGGCTTCAGAAATACTGTGGAAATGTAAACTGTCTACCTATTACGGACGGATGGACAGACAGCGAAGTCTTAGTAACAGGGTTCCGTTGGCTACCATTCGGGTACGGAACCCAAAAACTACAGTAAAATGATTTGTTAATTTTACTGTAGTTTAGCCTTATATTGTGAATATTTCAGCAGACCAGTACACACTTGACAGCGACTACATCAAGCGCCACCTGGGCGAGCTGACTCCGATGCAGGAGTCACGCCTACTGCAGCTCAGGAAATGGATAGCTGATCTTCAGAAGGGGAAGGTTCGAATATAACTTTTTAAATCTTTGGGAGGCAAGGCTTTTGCTGTTAAAACTCAGAGCTTAGGAATAAAGTCGCAGAAGAATTTCTGTATTTGGGGAGTCAGGGACGTTAGAGCGAAGACTGTACTAAACTATAGCAGACACACAAGCTGGCACACAAGCATACGGCTCACCTAATGGTCAGCAGTCACCGTAGCCTATAGCCGCTAGCAATACCACGGGTATCACTAACGAGTTGCCAACCCTGTTGTAGATGAGGACTCGTGCTAGCATTACTACTAGCACAGGTCATCAGAACATAGTTGGTATAAGACCACACTAACCTCATCACGTAGTAAAAAGTTGGCTATTTGGATCAGGTAATGAATTGAGTCTGGTCACGAGGTCCTTTAGAAAAGATTGTGCGTTGTCAGGTTCCGAGCGAAACGACCCTGCTCCGCTTCCTGCGCGCGCGCGACTTCAACGTGGAGAAGGCGCGCGAGATGCTCTCCCAGTCGCTGCTCTGGAGGAAGAAGCACCAGGTGGACCGCATCCTCTCCGAGTACGAGACGCCCGATGTCGTGAAGCAGTACTTCCCTGGGGGCTGGCATCACCACGACAAGGGTAGGGGCAATTTTTTGTAATTATAACGCTTGGACATTATCACACAGCGTCATCTAGCTCTAGACTAAGCGACGCATGTACCATGGGAACCAGCAGCTGATATAATACTTACATATATTTTTTGTAAATATTTACTTATAATAAATACCAAACATACAGATATCCTACTAATATTATAATTGCGAAAGTTTGTGAGTATGGATCGATGGATGGATGTTTGTTATTCTTTCACGCAAAAAGTGCACAACGGATTTTGATGAAATTTGGAACACAGATAATTTATAACCTGGATTAACACATAGGATAATTTTATCCCAAGAAAATGTTTTTATCCCGGGAAGATTTTAGGTTCCTCTGAGATTCTAAGTTCAACGCGGACGTAGTCGCGGGCAGAAGCTAGTTAGATCTATTTTTATAATAAAGAGAACCGTGGTTGCCCCGTGGTAAGAAGCATTGCCTGCTATTCTAGCGACGCAAGTTCGAATCCCACCGGTCTGTACCAATGAGTTTTTCTAACTTAACTGCAGTGGTTAGTCACACCACGAGCATTACGGTGAAGGAAAACATCGTGAGGAAACCTGCATACGTCTGAGAAGAAATTCAAGGACGTATGTAGTGCCTAAGAGACGGCGAAGGACTCACCATCTGTCACGTTGGCATCAAATTATTTTCCGTAAAAAGTGGGCGTTGTAACTCCTCTGCCTACCTCTTCGGGGACCCTTGTGGAAGGCGTGAAGATATATTATTGTTTAATACTGACATAAAGGCCGGTATCGGTAATCTGCTCGTATTTATGGATCGTAGGTTAGGTTATGTCCATTAAGTAATAATACATTTTATTAATGTTTTATGTATGTAGATGGTCGGCCGCTGTACGTGTTGAGACTGGGCCAGATGGATGTTAAGGGTCTGCTCAAATCCATCGGAGAAGATGGCCTCTTGAAGCTGGTAAGCTACGAATATGTTGTTTAAAGACCATAATTATTATTACTTTCCACACGTCATGTTGCATCATACTGCTTTCTAGTCATAATATTGTAAAATTCTTACCTAAATGTAATTGCTTTTTTTTATTTTCAACTAACCATTGCCAATAAAAAAATATAAATATAGTTACTGAGTTAACTGACTATAACATGACTAGTTATCACTTAGGACTAGTTCTCACTGTTGATGAGTAATTAAATTAAGCTACCATTGGTTAAAAATGACAAAATAATATTCTTTCCCGAAGGAGTACAGCATGTGGTTCTTGAAGAAGGGTGTGAACCGATTTCCGCAGGGTCAGCAACGCGAGAGTGATACCCCTGGTGTTGCAAGCGTGCATAAGCTAAGGTAACCGCTTACCATCAGGCGGGCCGTATGCTTGTTTGCAGCTTTAGGGGTATAAAAAAATCTGTAGTTCAAATAATTGATTTTTTAAAGTTTGTTCCCACAACTTTAACGTATTACCAAACAACCCTTAAAGGCACTAGTAAAAATGCCTAACATACTACCAACAATAACTTGAACATACAAGTAGAATTCGTACTCACCATATCCCTTCTATAATAGACCCTACACGTCTGCGAAGAGGGTTTAAAATTGCTGGAAGAGGCGAGTCGCCAGTCGGAGCGCGCGGTGCAGGCTTGGAGTCTCCTCGTGGACTTGGACGGGCTGAATATGAGACATCTTTGGCGGCCGGGCGTGCGGGCGCTGCTCCGCATCATTCAGATAGTCGAGGGAAATTACCCGGAGACTATGGGCAGAGTACTCATCGTACGAGCTCCCAGGGTCTTCCCCATTCTGTGGACTATAGTCAGCACCTTTATTGGTAAGTTCTTTTGAGGTGACCGCTGAACTTGAGCCATACTTAGGCCCTTGGACACTTATGAAGTTAGGTCTAGTGTTTGGGGAATATTAAACAAGTACTAGGAACTGTAGGCGTGTAAAATTGTTGCAAACTAGGCAAGGGTCTTTTATCGCAGTTCAAAAGTGACAAAGCTATTTTGGTTTTCAAACATTGATATGGTATTTATGTTTCTAGCCAGCGTGTCTTCTTCTTCTTTTTCTTCCTAAGTATGGCAATCAATCCCTTCAGGGACTATTTTTGCCAGTGTCGAGTGTTAGAGAATTTTCATGTTGCAAAATTTCTCGTGTTTGCCGCATTAAAATGCCTAGTGTCATGCATTCTAACGCCCAATGGAGTTTCTGGAGACAACCCACGGCAGTAGCAGATCGTAACACGCCTTTAGATTAGAGGTAACCTATTGTAGTCAATAATACAAACTTATGATGATCTGATTATTCCTTTTTATTTAATTATAACTTGAACGACAGTTACAACATTCGGTCTTAACCTCACGGCTATCAAACTCCAACTAACTCAACCCTGACAATATCGCCATATTTATACTGTTTCATTACAGACTTAATATTAATTTCTATATGATCTTCCGGCAAGAGATCTGACATCCGGTTTATTTAAATATAATTAATTAAAATAATATCTAAGACCTGGTGCCTCAAATGACTGTTTTAAGTCATTTGAGACACCATTTCAGACGCAGAACGGAAGTATTATCAATTAATTACACAAATACAACAATAATACTATTTAAAATTAAAAACAATGCTAACAGTCTGCCATTCCTGACACTTTCACGTCCCGTGAAATATTGTATTATTATTATATTTTACTATTACATAAGAAGCATTGCTGTGGCCTCCTTCATATCCACAACAACAAATCAGTTTTGTTACTGTAACCTCCTTCATATCTACAGTAACAATGTAACATGTGATTTATTCAAAGTTATTGCTGTAGCCTCATTCATATCTACAGCACCACATTAATTCAACAAATCTGAAAAAAGAACACTGAATCCCCTCCATGTCTTCAGTATTCACCTGTATGAGACCCCTTTCATGTTCTCATCAGGTATCAGATATACATACTATTTACAACATCCAAATTATAATCAATAAACCATTAGAAAATGTAAATTATTATTTTTTTAACAAATCGAACAACAACATGTTTAATTAACAAATTTTAAACAATGCATATGTAAATATTTACGAACTTAGTCATTATCAAGAACTTTGGTTATTCGATATGGACCACGAATTTTAGAGATTAATTTTCTACTGCTACCTGTTGAAGGAATATCTCTCTCTATTCTAACCAGGTCACCTACGTTAAATTTAAGTGTCTTTCTACTTTTATCATAACGCTTTTTTGATTAGCTTGATTAATTTGAATTCGTTGTGAAATATCATCCCGCATAATATCAATATCAGCTTTTTCTGAATCATTAGTAACATCAATTTGAATTAAAGAGTCATTATAATTGTCCCATAAATTTTCTGGTTTGTCATGATTAGATGTCGTAAGTGCGGCTAAAACTGTTAGATTATACCGCTCAATTTGGCCATTGGCACGAGGTGTAGCGACGGCATTTAAAATGTGATTAACTCCAAGAGACTGTAAATACTCTTTAAAACGTTTGGACGTAAAGGAAGTTCCTCTATCTGAGACAAGTCTCCGAGGAACACTAAACGTGCAAAAATAGTGTTTTAATGCCCGAATAGAATGAACTGTTTTAGTACTCTTAACTGGTACTAGAATAATATATTTTGTAAACGCATCAATTATTAATAACAAGTATGAATTTTTCTTTTTGCTGCGCACAAATGGGCCTAAATGGTCAATGTGAATTGTATCAAATGGACTAATGCTTTTCGGTATAGGATGCAACTCACCAGCTCTTTTACCAGCCGGTATTTTACAGTGAGCACACTCTAAACATGACTACATATTTCTTTACAAACTTACGCATTTTTGAAAACCAGTATTGGCTTTTAATTTTGTCATAAGTCTTATCAACACTAAAATGGCCGATATCATCGTGATTGGCTTTTAATATTTGCCATCGGACTCCTTTTGGTACAACCCAACGATCGCCATCTACAGTTTTTCTATACAATAATCCCCTCTTTACTACAAAATTTTGTTTAATCTCAAGCAATCTGCTTGTATCTGAATCTTGTAATAATTTATCGGGCACAATGAGTGCTTGTACCTTGGCTTTGACAGAATCAAGTTCTATACCTACATCACATTTACCTAGACAGTTCACCATAGAATCCCCAAAACCCCTCAAAACTGGTAAATCTATAGTTGACCAAGAACCAACTATGTTTTTAGCTATAGAATCCTTCAACATGGTACACTGACTACCAAAATCGATAAAACAGTCTACTAAATGATCATTTACTTTGGCTGCTTTAAAGTATTTTACATCATTGTCTATGTTTTTGGATATACGTAAAACAGTTTTATCATTGGTTAATTCTCGTTTAGGGCAATCACTAATTAAATGACCTACCCTGTGACATGCGTCACATTTCTTTATCGTTTGCCTACATTTAAAATATGGATGGCCTTCTTCTCCACAGTTATAACATTTTGTGGTAGTTTTTATATCCGAATTATTTTTCACTTGCTTATGCATTTTAAATCGATTGTTTTCAGAGGTACCTGCTTGCAAAGGTGCTATGAGTCTATCAGGTCTTTTCATAGTTTTAACATTTTTCAAGAAAATTAGTAACTTATCGGGTTCGGTAAACTGAGTTGCCTCTGCACTCATTCTGACGGACCGATCTTCAATGCCATACAATATACAATCAGTGGCATTTTTACCGGAAATGAGGCATCTATTTAACAATACCATTTTTTCATAAAAATATTCTTCCAAAGAATCAGCGAATCGAGCCCTACAAGCAAGCATCTCTGACAACAGCTGGCCGTAATTTTGACTACTTGGAAATGCTAGCCTTAACTTATCCTGCCATTCATTCCAGGAAAACATTAAACTTGGTAAACCTTGATACCATTTTTGCGCTAGGCCTATTAGTTTGGGAAGAGCATAATGAATTATTTGTCGCTCCGACCAACCATAAATAGTGGCACACTCGTTTACTTTGTTAATCCAGGCGTCCACAGTTTGGTAACGTTTAGATGGATCGAACTCTGGAATAACATTCATGACAGGATAGCGATCATTACCGTCAGGTTTAATACAATCTATTAATGCTTTAAAAGTATCCAACAAATTATTTTGCGCTGAAGAAGATGGAACATTCTCACCAGGAGACAAAGGCGGCGCATGCTGCTCTGGTTCTGCTGTCCTCCGATGCTCGTCGTCTCCATGGCTCTGGTGTGCGTTTTTTAGAGCTGTGGTTGCGGCCGCGATTGTGACCGTGGCTAGAGTGTCTGGAGAGGCTGTGGTCACGCGCACGCCGCTTGTGCTTGCGTCGGGAGGTGCGAGCATGACGTGATCGTGACCGAGATGGTCGGTTGACGTTGGCTTCTGATGATGAAGTCAAAGACTCTGCAGAGCTTGATCGACACCTTACTCTCGCTCGCTTACGTGAGCGTCGATCACGACCATTATTGTTACTGAAATGTACAAACAACAGACCAAAAAGTAAAATGCCAATAACAATATTTACACAATAATGATATAAATTTAAAAAGAAGAAAAGAACTACTATTTTAGTTTGATCATACACATTACATTATTTTTTTATTAGCATTTGGCATAAAAATGTTCAAAGTTACTTACACGTTTATTAAAAAAAAATAAAAATGAAAGAAAGAATTTAAAACGTACCTTTAAATGGGGCGCATAGTCCTTTATCGAAGTTTTGATCCCGATATTATCCCGCTTTCTGAATTGTAGTCAATAATACAAACTTATGATGATCTGATTATTCCTTTTTATTTAATTATAACTTGAACGACAGTTACAACATTCGGTCTTAACCTCACGGCTATCAAACTCCAACTAACTCAACCCTGACAATATCGCCATATTTATACTGTTTCATTACAGACTTAATATTAATTTCTATATGATCTTCCGGCAAGAGATCTGACATCCGGTTTATTTAAATATAATTAATTAAAATAATATCTAAGACCTGGTGCCTCAAATGACTGTTTTAAGTCATTTGAGACACCATTTCAGAGGCAGAACGGAAGTATTATCAATTAATTACACAAATACAACAATAATACTATTTAAAATTAAAAACAATGCTAACACTATTGACCAAAATGATAAATCACTTAACCCAAAAGTCGTATTATGGCATTATTTTCAATGCTCCTATAAATCAGTCACTAAATGAAACTTTACTGCACATATCGACACCAAAAATACACATTAAAGATCACTATAACACAATTTACGACACACTGGAAAAAAAACTCAACCGCCCCGCCTGATTCCCGCCAAAAAACTCCCAGCGTGTCTGTCATGTCTGCAAATAAGGTCACCGAATGTGTGTCAGTAGATCTGTTGAACCATTATATACTAAAGACGATTCTGATGTTCAAGTATTTTTTTGTGAAGTACATATAATCAAATTGCATTTATATTGGTGCCAATTCTGTTGTAAAAAATACTAAACTAAACTAAATTTATTTTACGTGTAGGTAAGTTGTACTTAGTTTAGTTTATTTTAAGTTTTTAATTCCTTGAGATATTACACTAAAATTAAGCTGTCGTATCTAATAAATGTAATAAATACTAAAGACAAAAAGCAGTTTAAAAGTAACTAAACTAATTTGACGGGTCTAAAAATATTGCTATCCTTATTTAACCCCGCACATGAGAACGGGATAGCAAGACTAAGAACTGACAAATTAGTTTAGTTTAGTAATTTGTACGACAGAATTGGCACCATTATCTAGATATATTATATCAAAATATGACATAGAAAAAAAATTACCGCCATTTTTTTTACCCTCTACATAATTTAAAAGCTTAGTTTAAAAGACCTACGAACATGGCAGAAACAAAATGGCGCCGTTCGATCTTATTCCTATTTTAAAATAGACTTTCCTCTAAAATAATATTAACTGTTACGTGTATTTCAGATGAGAACACTCGTAGCAAATTCCTGTTTTACGGTGGCAAGGATTACCTCCAGCCAGGAGGCCTCCTTGATTACATCCCCAAGGATCTCATTCCGGACTTCCTTGGCGGACCTTGCAAGGTAACATCATACTTGAGACTCGATTACTATGCTGTTAAGATTAGATTTTCAGTGGCAACGTACCAATAAACATTTTGGTTCTTACAGGCCTTCCTTTCACATTTTCAGGAATTAATTTCCAAGGATATTTGAAGGGTTTTTTGATTGTCTAAACATATAACCTCAAGGGTAAATAAAATTGATACTTTATGATTGACATTT
The DNA here is from genome assembly GCA_951449985.1 of Falcaria lacertinaria. Lineage (NCBI taxonomy): Eukaryota > Metazoa > Arthropoda > Insecta > Lepidoptera > Drepanidae > Falcaria > Falcaria lacertinaria. The sequence continues at coordinate 518,956 of OX602121.1, forward strand.
GAACGATATGGGACAAAACCAGATAATTATAATCTGTTATTTTCTGTAACATTTTATTGTGTAAGTGGGCATGTTCAAATCCTTCAGTTTATCATCTGCTGTACCAGTGAAACTAACATTGTAAGCAGGAAGAACGTAAATTATTATTTTATTGGTTAAAAACAACTTTAAAGGAGATTCCTATTTTTAATTAAGGAGGTTTTTTGTGTATGAGTTTTTTAAAAAATATTTTTGTAATTTCTGGCGCAGTCGGACATTATAGACGCAGCGTTACATGTGCCCCGGCATTATTACAATTACGTACGATAAGTGTCGTCATATAACTACATATAATATAGCTATGTTTGTCCTTGTCTACTCGATGCCGTACCGTGCTAGTTCAATCGCCAGTATTATGTCGTCACTATGTCGATTGTGTTGTAACATATCCGTTCATGTTTCATTATTCTCACAGAAACAGCCTTAACCAATGCTAGGAATTAAGTTAGCGAAAATGTGTTTTGTCATTAAAGGGAAAAATAAAATATTTATAGGACCCGTAGGCTACGGTAACCGCTTGCCGTCAGGTGGTCCGTATAGAGTGACAGTATATACTGCTTTTGAATGTCTGACATATATAATAATAATATATTCACGCCTTCCCACAAGGGTCCCCGAAGGGGTAGGCAGAGGTGTTACAACACTTACTTTTTACTGAAGATAATTTAGTGCCAACGTGACAGATGGTCAGTCCGTCGCCGTCTCTTAGGCACTACATACGTCCTTGAATTTCTTCTCAGACGTTTGCAGGTTTCCTCACGATATTTTCCTTCACCGTAAAGCTCGTGGTGTGACTAACCAGTGAGATTTTTGAAGGGTCGGCAAAGCGCGATTAATACCCCTGGCGTTGCAAGCGTCCATATGCTACGGTGACCGCTTACCATCAGGAGCACAGGATTTAGATTTTCTATCAATTTCTACCATCTATTCTGGTGGTAGTAGATGTACTTTCATATAAATGTCTAAATTTATACACAGTAATTTTATGTTCACCGGTCATTACAAGTCACATACACTTAAAAGTTTATAAGTATAAAAATGAACTACATTTATATGCAACAGAATCTTCAACGCTTAAATTAGTTGATTGTATTCGCACTAAAATTGTTTCAACTTGCAACCAACGGGCCTGTGTTTAAGATATATTTTCCTTCGCAGAGTTTCGTTCACGAAGGAGGTCTGGTGCCGAAGAGTCTGTACGTGAGTGGTGCCTTCACTGAGAGGGACGGGGACCCTCTCAGTGAGGACAGTGTGTACAGATCCGTCAGCTTGGGGAAAGGACAGGTAAGCCCTTTGAATTCCTGAACTTACCTACCCATCGCTGCTAATTCTTTTGTACGAAATCGTTAAAGTTTAAGAGTGTCTTTGGCTTTCATAATTGCCTTATCAAGAACCAAGTAAGTTAGTGGTATCTTTCACGACGCAGGTAAAGAACCAAGTATAAAGTTAGTGGTATCTTTGGCAGGTTCACGAGGTGATAGTGGTGAACCGTGACCCTCAAAGCGTGCTGACGTGGGACTTTGACGTGTTACGTCACGACATAGCCTTCACTGTCTACAAGACGGAACACGAGCTGTCACAGGAATCTACTGACAGTACTGGTAAGATTGGTGTACATATATTGTTTGACTTACACAGAGGAACTAATAGATGTTTTTTTTTATACAACTTGAGTGGCAAACTAGCATACGGCCCACGCTAAGCTAAGCGGTTACCGTAGCCTATGGACGCTTGCAACACCAGGGTATCACTCGCGCGTTGCCGACCCTTCAAAAAACTCTTCACACCCTTCTTGAAGAACCCCATGCTGTACTCCTTTGGAAAAACCTCGGCGGGGTTCATTCCACAATTTAAAAGTCACTAAAAATGTATGTTTGCATCAGATTTGACAGGCGTTTCAGTGTGCGGCCATTGGTCTATTATATCCTGTATGTGTATGTGTGTGTGTAGCGGGGTGTGCGGGCGGGGGCGGGGGCGGCGTGGAGGAGGCGCGCTCGGTGCTGGAGGCGCGCGGGGCGGCCTGCGCACGCGTCGAGCCCACGCTCGTCTGCCACGACGGAGAGAGCATACAGGTACCCATACACAAACTATCATACAACTCGCGTGGTGGTCCGTGGGTACAAACAATTACTGTACAGAATATTGTAGCTTGATATGTTTCTTTTTATAACACTGGTATACGAGCATACGGTCTTCCTGATGGTAGTAGTGTGCAGATGGGATCACCCGTGAGTTTTACCATCAAAAATTGGAGCCGCCCGACCGGACTGTACCTCCACGTTACAGAAAACCGCAGTGAAATAGCATTTCTTTGATGTAGTGTTGTGTTTCTGCGGTAAGTAAGGTTGCCAGTGCTCCACGAGGATACGCTGCGCTAATAGTAATGATGCACTGTGCTAGACAGTGAGTCATCATCAACAACATGGTTGGCAACGCGTTAGTGATACCCCTGGTATTGCTAGCGGCTATAGGCTACGGTGACTGCTTACCATCAGGTGGGCCGTATGCTTGTGTGCCACCTTAGTGGTATACTAATATTATAAATGCGAAAGTAATTCTGTTTGTTTGTAAGTATGTATGCTACTTTTCACGGCTAAGCGAATCGTAATGAAATTTGGCATTAAAAAAGATTATAACCTGGGGAAGGTCGTAGTCTGCTTGCTGCTGCTTTTGTCTGTCTGTTTTTATCTTCGTGCTGCAGTGGTGGTGTGATGGTGGTGTGATGTGTGTAGGGCTCGCACGTGATGGTGGAGCGCGGCAGCTACGTGCTGCAGTGGTGGTGTGATGGTGGTGTGATGTGTGTAGGGCTCGCACGTGATGGTGGAGCGCGGCAGCTACGTGCTGCAGTGGCGCTGCGAGGCGCTGGACTGCGCACACCGCGCCGCGCAGCTCATGTACTACTACGAGACGCTCGCCAGCCATCACTACAAGTGAGTACGTAACATATAGCACTAGTGGACTTATACTGAAATGCTACTCAAATCTGATGCCACATACATTGCTTTTTAATTTATTCCAGCGATGAAGCAGTGTTGTATTTTGATGACACTTCAATGAGGGCCTTCAAACGTTGAATGTCGTTTCAGTATTGGCCGTATGACATATAATATACATATAGTGAGATACACTTTGCTCCTCGCACCGCGGTGTTGCCGTATAGCGATGATGACGTACCAATCGTACACCACAAAACAATTAGTACACTTAAATTAAAAACTTAGGTGGATTAGTACACTTGCGTTCATATTTACATGCAAGTTTCTGGTTGCCAAGTAATAACAATTCAGTTCCTTTAGCCATTAGGAACAAGAGGTAACAAAGTCATGATACATCTTTAATTGGGACGTGGTACCATCATCTCCCGATAATTATTTTTGAGCTACAACAATGTTGTAGTATTAATAAAATATAGCTTTCTTTTCCGAATCCGATATTAGTCTGATAGTTAGAAAGTACTTAATGGTAAAGTTGAGCCAAATAAAGACGTTTGTACCGACATCAAAAAAGTTATGTGTTCGTCTGTATGCTTGTCCGCCGTTTTTTTTAAATTCTTGTGTATGTGTGTGTGTGTCAGGGGTTCGATGTCGAGCCTGCAGTCTGGCACCAGCGGGTTCTCGTGCCTGAGCGGCAAGTCGGTGGCCAGCTCGTGTCCGTCGCGGTGATGCGACGCCCCCGCGCCCTCCGCGGACTCCTAACTACCTTCACATACCCTGTTTCAAGTAAACTTCACATTACATCTTACATAAAGCGTTGCGACTGTGACAGTGACAGTGGTGATGCTAACTTGGGTGACAGCCCTAGGCGTATTTTGTAACAATATTGTAATATCTTGACTTAACAGTACGAAAAAAACTAAATCAACATCTCTACATTCGTTTAGGAGCTACGTTGCCACAGCACACAGATACACACTACAAAATTATAACACCGCTCATTTTTCGTCGGGGGTTAAAAATGGCGGAATCCGTTTCAACGGCATTACTAATGAAGATGCTGTTACGACAATGTGACGTCATAATTATTGCTATATTTTCACAAAATACGACCTCTGTCGCCTCGATGGTGTCTTCCCAAGAATATTCTTATGCTATATACACATAGTATATATAGCATAAGAATTTTGAAATTTAGTTCGAATTGACATGTTCATTGAATTGAACCGTTGACTTGAACCTTTATATCTAGAGACTAGATATCATCAATTTTTCCACTTATTACTTTTTATGGAGTTTAAGTTGATTCTCGTTACATTTATCATGTTAGGAAGCCCTACTTGGTTGGCACCCATTGCCCCTCTAGCTACACCACTGATTGCGGGTCCCATAATTGGGCTAGTCGAAGACACGTTGTTCTGCGAGCATACTCTCAGTAAGGTTGGTAACGCGTTAGTGATACCGCTGATACTGCTTAGGCTTCGGTGACCGCTTACCATCAGGTGGGCCTTACGCCTATTACAAATGTATTTGCGGTCCAATTACACATTACGTTTAAATTGTGAATGTGGCGCGGCAGCATAAACAACTTTGTATTACCACGTAGTTTTTGCCGTCGCACTGCTTCAGCAATGTGTAACTAGCGTGTTTTTGGACTGCGAAAGAAGTTGGCAATCGTTCATTTGAAACAAGGTATACATATAGTTATCAATTTTAAAAGTAGCAAGGCTCCAACAGACAAATAAAATTACGTATGGATCACTATTCACTAAAAATAATAAAACTATGACGTACCCCAATATGAAATTAACCATGGTTATAACAGATCAATGAACGGCTATTTAATTAAATTTACGCTATTTTTATTCTTCTGTTCGAGCCTTTAGTTAGTATTTTAGTAGGCTAAGGTACGCTGGTAATGGTGTCGATCCTGTTGTTCTAAATTACTAAACTTAACTAATTTGACAGGTCTTAAAGTCATGCTATCCCTTTCTCATGTGCGGGGTTAAATAAAGATCGCAATATTTTTAGACCTGTCAAATTAGTTAAGTTTCAATTTTGAACCACAGAATTGGCCCCATTAATTACCAGCCTATAGTATTAGCCTCTAGGTCTCCACTTAGGCTAAATTGGGATAGATTTAATTTGTTTCTTTTAAATATGACAGTACATATGATACTGTATTTTATTGTACGCAAAAGTTAAAATTTAACTACTTAATTTTATTCTGTATAAATTTAGAGTGTTTGCGTTTTCTTTTGAAACCGTTACGTAAATTATAACTCTACTTACTTTGGAGGTTTAGTTCGTGTGCTGTCTTGGATGAAAGAAGAATTGGATATTTCGTGATAATTATGATTTAAAATAACAGTTTTTATTCTATATACCTAATAACTTATCATACATACAAGCAAACGTCACTTCCCAATAATCCCAATTGGGAATTCAGTTAGACACAATTTACGGGTGACAATTGTATTTTTCAAGAGGCCATTAGTAACGCCCTTAAAATAATAGCAAAACTATATTTATTTACATAGATAAAATAAATATCTACGATTCGTCGATCGATATAAAATACACTTTCACATAATAGATCTTTGAATAATGCAATATTATAAGTTACATAATACATCGAGTATTATGTATATCATTAATTAATTGTGTTGTCTGTCGCTCGATTAACAACAAATAACAAACGTATTAAAAAATGTGATGATAATAATGTTCGGACATTATGACCCAGCGCCATCTGGGCCCGAAGCATGTACTACCCGATAACTGATAGAATACTTTATTTAGTAAATTCATTAAAAGCAAAATAAAAATATGTATTAGTACACTGGTGTCGATTCTGTTGTACAAAATCACTAACTAAACTAATTTGACAGGATTAACGCCGTGGTGGCCTTGTGGTAGAACCAACAGTCCTGTCATCTGATGGGCCCAGGTTCGAGTCCCGGCCTGTACCAATGAGTTTTTCTAAGCTTAAGTACAGTGATTAATCACACCTAGAGCTTTTAAAAAGAGAGATAGGGCGATTTGGGATTTCCCGTGGGTTATCCCATTTAAATTGGAGCCGCCCGACCGGGGACTGTACCTCCGCCTTACAGAAGACCGCAGTGAAATAACACTACTTGATGTAGTGTTGTGTTTCTGCGGTAAGTAAGGCTAGTAGTATTGCTGCTAGCACAGTGAGTCCTCATCAGCAACATGGTTGGCACCCCGTAGTGAAACCCCTGGTATTGCTAGCGGCTATAGGCTACGGTGACTGCTTACCATCAGGTGAGCCGTATGCTAGTGTGCCAAATAATAATTAAAAGGCTAGTTATCCCTTTCTCATAAGCGGGCTTACAAAGGATGGCAACACTTCAAGTCCTGTCAAATTAGTTTAGTTTAATGATACCAAACAGTCTGACTCGAGATTAACACTTATGTTCAGCGCATAAATGTTGCTCAGTGCCGGTAGCAGCAACATTGTCGACAACGTTTTCGTATCGCCTTAGACTATTTTTGTATTGGAAAATGAACAACGCTGCGGCGGTGAAAAGTGGAACTAAAAATTAGTATGACAATTTTAACATTTCGCGAGTTACGTTTTCGAATACGTTGTCGACAATGTTCCTGCTACCGGCACTGATACGAGATTGATTTCGCAGCACCTAGCGTTGCAGCCAAGTGCCAGGTGTACTGAACAGTAGACCAACGGTGTTATAAATATTAATTTAATTAACAAGAATTTATTTCACCTGACGTGTATTATAACATTAATTAAAGTAATAGCGAATTAAATTTACATGAGGCGGATGCCTTGCCTGAAATGAGGGCATGTGAAACTTGGAGTAAGCCTCTACGGAGTAAGCTAAGGAAATATGTTGTCGGCTAAATTGATAGAATGTCAGCTTTCAGGGCAGAGGACAGTCTGTAACCTTGCGAGCCTGTCTTTATTCTGAGATTTAATCTATACAATGTCATCTGTCAAATGATGACAGATGACATTCAGCTGTCGCTAGATGACTAGAATAGCTTCAGAACAATAACTAATAGCGTAAGCGAACTTTAGTTATTATTCTGAGAGAATAACATTGTTTTCAATTAGTCCATTTCAACCTCATACAAGTAAATAAAACAACGATAAAGTAACAATACATTTTATTTCACAACTAGGTATGTAGATACAATTATTTTGTTAGCTATTCTTCAACTCTCAATTTCTGGTTGTATGTATCCAACGTGGTGTAAGCATCCAATTTTGACTGAAGAAGAATGACAGTTGGGCAGGCGAAGTCGTATTGTAGTCTGGCCTGGCGTGATGCTTACTATCAACGTCTCAACTATGTACCTAGTGTTTTAAAATCTCGGCACATGGATGTACATCTTGACGTACGTAAAAAGATTTTATGTTAAAAGAAGTAACATAATTTTATTATGACGTAACAGTGCAGTATGTTGTTCTTAAATAACTTAAAATTATTACTAAATTGTCATGTCTTTGACTGTAGTATTTTAGATATCATTTTGTACATGGGTTTAGTGAAATAATTAGTTAAAAGATATTTTTATTATAAATCTCGTTGATCTTGCGACCTCCTCCGCAGTATGTACATATATACATATTTCTATATAATATTAGTAGTTAACATAACTTTATTTACTTGTAGATATATAAATACTATATTTCGAGATGAACATAAATATAATAATTTACTTGTAGAGATGTTATAAGTGAAATTAAAAAAATCTTACGATATAGCCGTATTTTTAAATACTTAAATTAATGTTCTTATAATAAGGCAGGTAGGTGTGAAAAAAATAAAATTGTCGAAGAGTCGATCTCATTGTGTCGACACAAGGTAATGTGGATGTTTCCACTACACTAAAATAAAATAATCCAACTTTATTTCACATAAAAAAAATATGTTAGCCAGAATAAATTCCCGATATGTCATGATATTTTCAAATAAAGTTATTAGTTGAAAATAAATATAATATGAATAGTGGATCAGCCAAATAAATTGCTCAGGATTCCATGTTAATGCATACAGAAGTGTTGGTACAAATCGTTGTTAAATTGTTAGGAATGTAAGGTTTACACTGACAGGTAGCACAGCTATTCTAAAAACGGAACGAAATCAGCTAAAAATCTTTGTGAGGCAAGATGGGACAGTAATTTTCTTCTTATTCCTTACTATGGCAATCAATTCTCTTCAAGGAGTTTTTTTTGCCAGTGTCGAGTTCTTAGAATAAGGACTTTAGCTATAAGTCCTCATTCTAAGGTCGAGTGTTAGAGAATTATCAAGTTTCTATTTTTTTTGGGTTTTTTGCATTAAATGCCTAGTGTCATGCATTCTAATGTATAATGTAGAAATATTCTAGTTGTCAGTCTAACCTAGAAAGTATGTGGCTCACCACCACACCTGTGACGTGACAGTTGGTTTGATGTTATGCAAATGTAAGGAGAGGTTACGTGAAAATAAAAGTGCTCTAAATTAATCTAAATAACGTTTGGCGAACCCAAAGGCTATTTGATCCCGTCTGCTCATCGTATATTCTGTAGTGTTTTGATTCAGTCTACTTTTACCTTAAAGGTCGTCCATAAGTTACCTACCTTGCACACCCTTGCTTCTGCCACATTCATTTATCTGTTCTTCTTCCGCTTCCTAACTATGGCAATCAAACCTCTTCAAGGCCTATTTTTGTACATGCCCGCTGGTTTCAAGTAACTTTACGTTTAATATCCCACAAATATCCCTTTCTTTATAGTCTGTATAGTTTATGTTACGCAGTTTTGAGTGGACGTGGTCAATGGTCCGGACGTGGTGAGGATGCTTCAGTTTACGTGCGCGTAAGGATGGTAACTCAATATTTGAGATAGATTATAAAACACATAGATATAAGAGCTTATTTTTAATTTCATTATTAATTTAAGATGTATATTTTTAGCTCTGTACGTCTTTTGAAGCTCTAGCTTTTAGGTTGTTCAGGTTCGGGAATACCGATTAAAGAAGACGAAAATAAAATGAAAATTCCAAACATTTTGGGCTCTATAATGTACATATGAATTTTTGAATTAATACTGGTTCGGAAAGTAAGACTTAAGAAGAGGCAATAAACTCTGAAAGGCATGTTTTTAATACAATGCAATATAATAAGTTGCCTTTACATATTACATGGGTCTTTTTTGTTTTACATGTAATAGCGAAGTAATTATACTAAATTAAAAAAAACTTTTCTTAGGAGACAAAAAACTTAAAACGTATTCGTAAACATTACTTACTTAGACAATTATATTTTTTATCTTCATTTAGTGGAATTGTAAACCATACGTAATAGCAATTAGAATCTATTTTAGTTTGATGTAAGTAGTAAATTGGTGTATGGTGTTGTATTTTGATTTCATTTAGCTATCTTCTTAGTATGATACTGTATTGGTGTGGCAATCAACTATAAATCTTGTAGCGTTGTGAAAAGGCTCATTATTGTATATTATCTAAGCATAATAACGGTCCAAATCAATTATTTTTCAATTAAAACTTAATGAGTTTTAGATAATCGATGATTGAGATGTGAGTAAGCGATAGAATACCTTATTTTGTATGGACTGTAGGACACTTTCGCTTTGCAACGAAGCTCAGGGATGAGATAAGGTTCAGTCTAATAATGTTCAGTCCTTACAAAACATGAACACAGACAGCAGACTAGGCAAAATTGAACTTTATTATTGACCTAGTAAATATTATTCATATCTATATAAGTTTCTAGGAATGAAAGCAAATAAGTAAAATAAATAGATCTTTAATTAATAGATAAAAAAATAAATAATATATTTTCGAATTGCTTATAAGAAATAGTTCCCAAAGATCTTAGCTTTGAATGAAAATCAGATATATAATATATTTGTGGATATTATTAAAAAAAGTTATAAAAAAAAATCGACAAGAAAATATACAGACGATCGTGTTGATAAGCAAAACATATATTTACCTACTGCTAGTATTTGTTTTATCAAATACAATCATTTGCACTGTAAAAATCTGCAGAAATCCAAAATGTCTTGCAATAACCAACCCTCTTTTCGCTTGATCAACATGGATTGATGAAAGGTTAAAGCTTGAAAGATGAATATACTGCAATATACACATACATATTAAATTAAGCTAGTTATATTTAGATTATAGCAAATCTTTTAGAAATATCAGTAAATAATCTAGACGTTTTGTTTCGTCTAAAATGGAACGCCTACTCGCCAAAACTAATATATGTGAGATGGTAATAAAATTTTGTAAAAAATATTTTTCCTTAGCGTTGTGAACAAGCAATGTATAGATAAATAATTTTAGCATAAGTTACTTTACGTTACACATTGATAACTTTTCGATACATTCTGATAAAAAGATTTTTTTCCGAGCAATCAAAATCTGGGCCCAATTTAGATGACTAGGGCCCATTGTCCGTTTATTGCCATTAAAAATAATAAACGTTTAGATTTTAGACTTTTTATTGGAATGTATTGAAAAGGCACTTAGTTAAAAATTGAGGATTTGGTCTTTTAAGATGATAGTGATGTGCACGTAAAGAACAATAAAATTCATGTTAGTAGAATTTATTGATTATTGAAATAATATATAAATAATATTGATTGTTGTTTTAATTGACAAATCTCAGTTTTAAGAGATTATTTTATCCCTTTTTTCTCTTTACGGTCACACAGGAGCATTAGAATGCATCAAATGCATGACACCAGGCATTTTAAAAGAACATAATAGGTATTAAGAACCTTGATAATTCTCTTGCACTCGTTACTGCCAAAAATAGTTGTTGAAGAGGATTGATTGCCATAGTTACGAATAAGAAGAATGTCATAATATCCATAAAGAGAACGCCTGTTCTGTAAGGTGTAAGGAACCTGACTACATAATTTCAAGTATTTAACCATTCGGAAATTTTGGGACGTGCGTGTGGGTAATATTTAATTTTATAAATAACAAGCTAAGACTGTGACTGTGTGAAAGATGACATGGCCAGAAAGGAAGTGAATACAGAGATGACGGCTGATAGAGAAGGATGGAAGAGAAATACATATTGCGCCGACCACAAATAATATGGGATAAGGGCAGGAGAATGATGATGAATGATGAAATAACAAGCAAACGCCTGGTTTCACAGGCCCGGTTACAATAACATAAAATCAAAAACCTCGTTAAAACTTCATTTCGCAATATATTCACAATCGCGATGTCATAAAAATACCGGCGCCAGCTTGTATTTGCGGGTGGTTTAATTTGATCCTGAGCCTAAAATGAATTAAAACATGAATAGCCTCTAACACAAGTAGCTATTACTTGAAAAACATATTGTTTATCATATAAATAAGTATTTCAACCTGTGAGTGAATGTGTAAGCCTGTTTTTACAGCAATAATACGCATAACGCCGCCGCCACAAAGCGCAAAATAACGTTTGCAAGCAATAAATATGCAGGGAATTATGTTAGACCAACTCATGTGAGATTTATTACTAGAAGTATAGTTTAGTTTTCTAGTTGAAATCATTTATAGCACCGATAAGACCCGTGGTCAATTTTACGCCATGAAATATTTACATTTTTATAATGAACGATTGTGTGTTTGACAGTCGATTATGAAATATTGTTCTGTAACAAAATGGCGCGGAGCAAGATGAGGACTAATTTTCTTACCACGTGACATTTGCGGAATAGCTAATAATAATCGGAGAAGAAGATGACTAATTTCCATGTCCTTATGTCTCATCTCATATATACATTAAGATCAAAAAAAATATCTGTACTAAACATATTTAATTTCCTTGAAACGCTTCATTTCAATATTTAAATCCTAATAAACCTAACCTTAAAAAAATATAATAGATACCATTTTCATGACTGAACCAAAGCAACCGGTATCCCGACTTTATAATGGTTTTAACACCATACTTTTGCAAACACAACACAAAATGTGTTCCTAACACAAAGGCTTTAAGTAGCTACGTAGGTAGGTACGTATTTATGTTGTAAACAGTATCGGTAGGCACACATGCGCAGGCGCTGTTCAGTTTATAAAGTGCGCCCTACTTGCGGTTATTGGGGCGTCGTTAATGACCACATTGTTGCCAAGTGGAATATTTCTAATTGTACTCACCTACGTACTTAATTAGTCGGTTTTAACGGAAAATATAACTGCAGTGGAATAACATGCTCGACTGCTTTTTTTTATGCGAGATGCCAAAATCAGAGTGCGTGTCACAGGCTGTGCGAGCACAGCAGATACATAATTAATTAATTGACGATTTCTGTCGTCGCATCTCGCCCGTACTTCACTTTGTTGACATTGGAAGATTGGCGGAAACAAGAGCGGATTCCGCTGCGGTTTTGGAGCGCATAGCTGTAAATACCTACACTTGGAAGGTAAGTACCTACTTACTTAGTTAACACAACATATTATATTCGGTTATCAAAACTCATCGTCGGTGCTGAAAGTGCGATTTGACATTTAGTCACGTTGCCTAGCAATTTTCTTCTTCTTCTTAAGCTATGGCAATCAATTTTTTTCACTTAAAGGACTATTTAGGCCAGTGTCGAGTGAAAAGTGAAAAATATCAAGTTTCCCAATAGCCAAGAGAATACAACCGCTACGCTAGACCCAAAAGGTTGTTAATTAAAATGCCTAGTGTCATGCGTTAAAAAAAACTTGATGGAGTTTCTGGAGACAATCCACATAGCAGATAACATGCCTTTAGGTCAGAGGCAACTTATGGACTATAATGATAGATTACATCACCCAAGAGCAATATTACAGCATTATTTTGAACGTTCCTATAAATCAGTCACAAAATAAAACTTTAGAGCACAAAATGTCACCAAAAATACACATTGAAGATGACTATAGGTAACACAATTTACGAGACACTGGAAAAAACCTCAATCTCTAACTCTGATTCCCGCCAAAAACTCCCTAGCCCACAATTGACTGAAGCGTTCTTTTTTTACGAAGAGCCACCACCAACATATTTCCGTAGGTAGATATTTCTTTATGCATGGATGAAGTTCCGTTCCCGAAGGGTAACCAACGTAACCATATTACTAAGACTCTGCTGTCCGTTCGTCCGTCCGTCTGTCAGCAGGCTCTATCTCATGATCCATAATAGGTAGACAGTTGAAATTTTAACATAATTTGTATACTAAAAATCGAGACTTGAAGGTAGGGTCTGTGATGAACGTCTACATCCAGAACGGTCACTATTCAGTACGAAAATAGTATAGACGCGCCCTCAAGAAGGCCCTTACTTCTTCATCACCTTTGAATAATCAAAGTTCATCTTACAATGGAACCTTATAATACTCATCATCATAGGCTTTATCTCACACACTCTCGAGTTCTCCACAAAATGTACTGATTACCCAAATGTTAGACAAAGCGACGGCCGTTGACCACGGCCGCAAAATATAGTATATATTCCCAATGTATACCTTATTTTATACTCTAAGATCGCAACCAATTTTTCTTTACCTGGGCCAAACCGTTCTTGAGACATTCTGCTTCTCACAAGCTCTAACGATAGCCAAATATATTGACAGCGCTATAATAATAGCTGGTAGTATTCTGACTGGTGTATTACCGAACCGGCTGCGGTGCAGTAAACTTGGCCATTCACTATGCCTATTGGGGCCTAAACTGAGTAAACAATTTAAATTGTTGAATCATTCGTCAACATGCGTGATTTTCCGAACCATACGGAGGGAAATTCTCCTCCGAAAGTTTATTGGCTTGCTACTAAGTTACTTCAGTTGCTATAGACATTAAACAAAAGTATACCAATAAGGTGGCAAGCATACGGCCCGCCATGGTAAGCGGTTACCGTAGCCTATGGACGCTTGCAACACCAGGGCAAAGTTTTGGCATTACGAAAGTAAAACTTACATGGTTGTGAATATTTCAGCATCTTGGGAGGCGAGTGATGTGTGTGGCGCTTAGCGACACGAGCCGGGGCGAACAAACTAGTCGAGAACCATAGTTTGTTCATACCGCTCGGGCCGCCACGCTGCCACAGGGCTTCGCCACCTGCAGCCCTCGCCACTCGTTCACAATACTTACCTGCGTCTGAGTCGACTCACGTACACACTTAGAATACTCGATTTTTCTACTCATCAGCTCGACTTTCTGCCTTAATGTACTCATCAGGGTATACACATCCAAATGCCTCTATTCAATCCTGGTTATTTGGTATCAAACCTTTTAACCGGAGTTATTGGTTTTTTATATTTTTTGTGATTTGCAAACGAGCGTCTGCGAAGCATTCCGACCCCACACTACACTGAAAATGTTCAATGGTATATGCACAAGTGTTTTCTGAAACAATTGTAAAGGAGTTTTCTACTATTACTTTTGTAATGTCGCGGTTAGGGGGGAGTGATTGTACTTTTCTAGAATGGCTAGATTTGTCGTCATCATGACGACGACTGATGACGACAAATGAAAGACAAACGCTTATACCTAGTAATTTATGTTTCGATTATTTTGACTCAGCGCCTGATTTTAATTATTTGAAATAAAACGGTTTAAATATCTCACAGATTCATTTGATCCCAAACTAAGCAAAGCTTGTACTATAGGTGCCAGATTATTGGTATAAGAAAATACATAGTTTTCTGAAGATGGCACGCTTGGCAACGCGTTAGTATACCCCTGATATTGCAAGCATCTAGGCTGCGGTGACCGCTTACCATCAGGCGGACCTTATACTTGCTTATATATAAAAATACAAAAGCCCAGCTTATAATGTTTTCTCCGATTGAAACCGCGTAGAAACACTTCGAACTATCTTCATTAGATCAGCGGTGCCGTTCAACGTTGAATTAATTAATTTGGGTGTCACCCACGCATAAAAACTTCCTATTAGAGTTCGCCTAAAGCCTAAGGCGTGCGGACAAAATATTATATTAACAATGATATAATTATTTATTGAAACATAGTTTTAATTTTTAATAACCGAAGTTAGCTGAATTACTGCGTACCGATCCGTCATAGCTGACGATGAAAGATAGCAAATAGAGGTCACCTTAGGCCTGACTAGACATAGTGACAAACTCCAGTATTCGCATGGTCTCTGAACATACAACGAACATACTCAAGGAAAGAACATGCGACCCACATATTGTGCAGGCTGCAGCGATCGCCTTTATCGAATGTTGATAAAACTTTAACTGGCGCGCGCGGATAAGCCTACACCGTGAAATCGCTGCGTAAACCAATAATTAGTTAGTGTAGCTTGTAGGGAATGTTATTTTCTTGGTAACCT
Source organism: Falcaria lacertinaria (assembly GCA_951449985.1). Lineage (NCBI taxonomy): Eukaryota > Metazoa > Arthropoda > Insecta > Lepidoptera > Drepanidae > Falcaria > Falcaria lacertinaria. The sequence goes on from OX602121.1 coordinate 534,242, forward strand.
ACAAATTGAAACCAAAAAGGACTAAAACGTATTAGTGCGTTTTTACTATGAAATAGGCAGCTGGCTTTCTCATTGATATGAGGGGGGTGACAAAGTGATCTTGATTACTGTATCCAGTGGATACCATATCTTCACTTTAAGAATCTATCCTGTAAGAATTACATACGGCATATTGGTGGCGATTCTGTTGTAACTAATTGACAGGACTAGGTTTAGCTATCCTTTTCACATGTGCGGGGTTAATTATGGATGGCAATACTTTTAGTCCTGTCAAATTAGTTTCAAATTTCTTAATCGTATCACAAAATAGTTTATAATACTTTACGAATTTCAAAGAATTGATACCCTAGACTTTGTTCAGCAGTGGACGTCTGTAGGCTGATGATGATATCCTATACGACTTTTCTTACTTAGGGAGCTTGAAAAGTAATACATACTATGTAAGAGACCATAATATTTTAAATTATACATACAAAATGTTTTATCCACCTGAAATAAGGTTCAAGTTCCATAATCGGAAACATGCGCTTCATCTCATGTACAAAGAAATACATAAATCACAAATATTGATTAAAAGTTGAAATTAAATATGGTTCTGGTGTAGTTTTATGTGCTGGTAACAAATATAGTTCGAATAAATCGAGAGAAAACAGAAATAAAAATTTTAAGCGCCTGCACATTTATTTATAGCAAAATGTTTTCATTGGACACATTTAACGTACTTCAAGGCGCTCAAATTTTAATTAAAATAAATTTGAGTAGGAAAACATGCACTGTATCTTCAACCGATTTAGAAAATTCTTTCACCAATAGAAAGCTACACTATTCCTGAGTGACATAGTATATATTAAGTAGCCACGCGGGCGAAGTCATGGTGGAAAAACTAGTCTTTAATAACGTGGGTATACTTACATACATACCTTCTATCCTTTTCGGTTCGCATTCCAATCAATGACGTCATATAGTATAGTGATTGATCGCATAGACATGGACTATGAAATAATTTACATAATAGCGAGTACAATGGGTATTGTACATTGATTCCTATAAGGATTTCCCATAGCCAACAAACTAGAGTAGGCGCGGCAGATTATTATGTGATGTGATCTATTGATAGAAATACAACACAAGTCCTTACAATATACGATAGGCGTTATCGTATTATCTACCGTACCTCCATAGTTTTTAGGTTCCCGTCCCGTTCCGCAAAAGGAAAAAGGAATCCTTATAGGTATATAATCCATTTTGTTGTCCGTCTGTCTGTCTGCCTGTCACGACCCATTTTCTCAAGAACGCATGAACTCATATTGTATGGTTCATAATTATAATTTGTAAAAATCAATCGCGAAAACTATGAAATCTTTTTTATGAACCAGTATTTTTTGGGGCCACACGACACATCGACTAACTCTCTAATAGTATAGATAGACGCTTGCAATAGTTTCAATACTAGGGGGGTAACTTGCAATTCGACGGAAGTTACTTTTGATATCACGGCGATGTCTAGAGGGAGATGGCGTCTCGCTATGGGCAATACCGTAGCTCAGAGACAATATAATATACTACGAAGTATTACTTTACTCCTCAGAATAATTACTAAAGCTCGCTAATGCTCTGGTCAGTCACGTAGGACCTCTCCAGGCCAATATCTGGAGGGAATATTTGGAATTACTCACAAATCTCAGGCTCCTTTAGTGTACTCTTACATTATAAAACACTCTGTGGAAATAATTTGCTACGGGCGGGAATCGAACCCGTAAGCTCAGAGTAGATAATGTACTGTCTGAGACAGGCTACGTGAATCGATATTGTCACCAGACCTCAGGACATTTTTGTTAAACTATTGTTATTTTTTTTACAATGGCAGCTCGACAGTGTGACTAATAATTATACTGACGTGATGATCTATTCTAAATTGTATGAGTATGTACCCAGATGAGTTTCAAGACCACATTTTACACACTACTTCGTCCGTTTAAAATCCGTATTGTATTTAAATCTCGTAGACACCCGTTGCTTTTCCGGGATAAAAGTTATGTGTATTCTCTGAATATGTGTGTACTCTCTGACTAGTCCTCTGCGCTCTATGAAACGTCGTCTATACTCTTTGAAAAGTCCTTTCTACCCTCTGGAAATCCTCTACCTGTGTCAGTGAAAGTGATCCCGTCGAAATGTTGTGAATCCATCCCAATCCTTTGTAAGAAACATCGTATGAACAATACAAATCTAACCATAGAAAAAGTATTTATTGTATATGAATTGAACCTAGGACTTCACCTCACAACCCGAGCGTTCAACCGCTACGAGCACGGAAGTGGTTAGAGATTCTTAATATCATGCATAGCCATAATGTATATTATAAATTATATAAAAAGAAATTGGCAATACTGAAACCACATCGTTATTTTTTTAAGCATTTTTTTATACCACTAACGTGGCAAACAAGCATACGGCCCGCCTCATGGTAAGCGGTTACCGCAGCCTATGGACGCTTGCAACACCAGGGGTATCACTCGCGCGTTGCCGACCCTAGGATTAATAAATCAAATAACAGCTAAATTACAATTTACGTTTCTGTTATTCTAATTAGCGTGTATCAAACAGTAACGAGGTACGCAATTACATGATGTGTAAATGAAATGAATTATCCCATTTATTCAATGTTATCTTAGTTAGACCTCAGAGGTCATCGCTTAGCTGACCAGCGGCCAGCGTCCAGGCAGGGATCGCAACACCTCACCACAAAATCTCACTGGAATACCGGATACTGCGGCGCAATCAACAAACACGCATGCATCTCTTTCACTCGTCTCAAATACAGGAGAGTTGTTAGTCTATCTCTCTTCCACAAGCGCTATCTGGCAAACAGCACATAGCTCAATGGTCGCTCAGTAGCTATAGGCACACGTTTTAAGTGTGTAGTGTGGTTACTGGTCTTTTGTGCGTTCGTACGGAGTTTTGTTAACTTTGTGCTCCTAATAAACACGCTGCGTTATTGAAGAAATGTCTTCATTGGCCTAAAAAATAGCAAGTAGTCTAGTATTTTGGGAGAGAAAAATGCATTGGTCGGTACGGCATCGAAAACGCGCGGACGATGCATTTTATACATTCCTTTAGACTGGGAAAGTTGTAACTAGCGATGCATTAGTGTTTTGTGTTAGAAGTGATAATTGTGATTTTAGCAGTGTTATCGTGTGCAATATGGGACGCAGCGCGTACACCTACTTAGACGTGAGTAAATTGTAATTTATTAATTTATGCAATCATAACGCAGGTAGGTAGGTAATTTTATTTAAATTTGGAACATTGGTGGTGTACATTTTATTTTTGTTGATTATTACTTTGTTATTATTTATTCTTAATTTGATAAAAGCAATTTCCCGAATTAGCTATATTTAGAATTACTTAGTAAAGGTACTATGTGGCCTACATTATAAATTTACTCAATGTTAGCTATAACAATATGTATAACCATTACGTAGCTAGTAGGTTGCCTTTTACCTACTGTAGGTACAATTAAAAATAAGACATTTGCTTCTTCTTAACATTACGAAGCACAAAAATGCTGGCATTGTCCCAAATACAAGGAATATGTTTAGATATGTTTTGCTAATGTCAATGTAGGAACGTGTTTTTACCCGTGTAGCCTTATAAAAATCAAAATTCAATTGAACCATCGAAAACTCACTTATTCATTGTTCGACTCGTGGTGTCATAAAATAATTAATTCAGTTTAGGCCCTTTTAAGGCACTTACGGAAGACTACTTGACCGGTGAAGAACTTTACCCTTTTAAAATTGTCAGAATGTACAGCCGTCAAATTCCATGTCCGATGCAATTGTAATTTTATATGTGGGTAGCTAGATATTTGTGCTCTGGGAGCGTCCATCATATTACGTGAGGGGGCGTTGTTACGAACCCCCAAATGGAGAGATGTCGTGACTTTTGGCTCGATCTCCTCTTTCCTATATTAGTACTAGGTGTCCCGACAGACGTTGACCTGTCTTAGCTATGAATTTATTTGTCAAATACACCATAGAAAAAGGGCCATTAGTTAATCCCGAAATTTAGATAGTTCCGTTTTTTTTTTCATCAGAACCTTCTCCTGGCAGTAACAAACCCAAAAAATATGAATTTTCGAAATCGGTGTAGGCGTTCGAAATTGATATTATCTATGCCCTCCTACCCCTTGTCATGTGAGATTTTTTTCTTTGAGATTCTTTGGCGGTTAAACAATCGAGAGGCTACTTGTGGCGTTCGCATTATGCTGATAAATATAATTGTGTAGCAATATTTTTTAATTGAGAAACATACTTAACCCCCCACGAAAACCAGGGGTGTGAATACAACACAGTATGTCGTGAATATTTTTGGAGAAAAAAAAAGTTACAGTTGCCGAATCTCGCCCCCAGGTGAGATTGGGTCACATTCAGCTCGAATCTCCACCCTCTAAATGCTGGAGGGGGCTCTAAACGCCCCCTATCTTGCCATGAAAAGTGGTCTGAATTTATGAATACAATGGACTTCTGACCTCCAAGGACCCTAAAATTACAAGAAATAACTTATTTAACAATGCAAACGATAGGGATAGAAGTAAGTAATGATAATAATTTGCTACTAGCGTAAGCAACTACGTATGTATCGAGTAAAGTAAAGACTTATGAAACCCTAAGATTTCCCATTTACAGAGATCAAAATAAAAGTGTTCTAACGCTAAACGACCGCGAATGGTCGCATAAATCGTAAACTTTCGCTGTGCTTTTATTTTCTAGCAACGGTATCAGATTTATTTTCAATCAACATCATGCTGATGTTCTATTTTGGTACCATACTAATGTACTATTGCTTGGAACTCCTTTAACGATGTTCATCGTAGAAGACTGCAGAGCATACAAAGGAGATTTCATTGGTATCTGACGTACTCTTGCACCCTTGGCAAAAAACTGCTAAGTTGCAATTCTAGATTACATCACTTCAAGATGTCGTCACTTTCACATCGTTGAAGTGTGTTCGATAATGTATTCCTGTTTAAAATAGTACATGGGTTCGTAGAAACACCAAATCTCTTTTCAGAAGTTTCTATATCTGCACCTTCCAGACTGCCACGAACATCCCGCTTTAATGTATTTATGTTACAGGTTCTCAAACTTTGGTCAAAACGCTCCCTTGTCTAGGTTAATGCGACAGTACAATGCTATCTCTGAGTCAAAAGACGTTGACCTCTTTGTCGCCAATATCAGGATGTTCAAAAAGTCTCTGAGTAGACTAGCTGATTTTCAGACACTGCTAATTCTATTTGATTTTTATCCGCACATAATTAATTTTATTGTAACTATTACTAAATGTGCGATATTATCAATTTTGTTGTAAAGATCTTGAGTATTATTACATATGTAATTTAATTAATACCGAAACACCATATGTTAAGCTATTATTATATTTCTTGATAAATGACTTTATATTATGTTATCTTTGTTGATTGATCTTTACAAAAAGTCATTGTACAATTACTTTTAAATAACCGGAATTCCACTATTTTATTTATTTTATATCTACATTGGTGCCAATTTTGTTTTACAAAATTACCTAACTAATTTAACAGTTCTTAAAGTCTTGCTATCCCTTTCTCATGTGCGGGGTTAAATAAGGATAGCAATAGCTTTAGAACTGTCAAATTAGTTTAGTTTATTAATTTAGTACAAGAGAATTGGCACCATTGTCTTTTTGTTACTTGCTCTTACCTCAGAGTAGATAATATACTGCGTACAACTTTTACGAATTATCGGCATGTTGTCTTCATCTATAATTATCGTGATATTTGGCTTATTTACAATGTATTTTTATACAATGTTGCATGGGTTGGTGTACACGATGATGATGATGATGATTAAAATAAATTAATAAATGCTATGTTAGAGCCGCCTTAGTCTTAGATTCGACACGATTTGTATTGAGATAACTCCAATAGAACTATGAAACGTAGTCTGGGTCCAGGGCACATATTTGCTGCGTTAGCGGCTTAAACTCTGGGTCCTTGGGGTCCGGACCTCATCAGCTTTTTAAGGAGGTCGGCTGGTTTAGGCCTCTCGTGACAGGCGTGCTGGACCATATCAGCATTACAACGCTCCCGCTTGATTCTGGTTTAAGACAAATCTTTTACCTATTAGAAGTAGTTTATTTAAGTTATATTTTATGCAAATAGTTTAATCGGTATTAAATTGAAGCCAAATTAAAAACTACTTATGAATGCGCTTCAAATTGACCATGTAATGCGATCCGACCTGCATGAACGGAAAAATATTTACTCTCATGGGTTAACGAAAATTCTTATCACATTTGAATAAAGTACCTTCTCAAGTGTCTTAAGAAATCTTCCTTCTTGTCATGGTAATATTATAGAAATTTATTCACCCATTCATAGTCTGTGTCAACCGGCCTTCGCATCCTGCCTACGCTCACATAATAATTTTATTTAGATAGCGCCTTATCTAAAGTTGCACGCCCCTCCATATAAAATTGTCTTGTATTTCGTCTTGTACGAAGAATGCCCTTAGCTGAGGCTTTACTATGCAACCTTACCTTGTGTTGCTTATCATCTGGCTGATGACTTTCTTTTCACCTTATTCCCATACTTCTACGTGAGAAACACACACTCTTTTAATCATGCTAAGTACCGTACGGGGCAGGCAGACAGTATAGTACGCGATTTCACTCTTAAATTGCACACCTCTTTTACTTCTCTTACATACATCAATCTTTTCATACATTTTACAGAGTATGGACTTTTGCCACTCATTCTCTAAACTCATCATGCTCTACTTAGACTATGTTATTAAACCTGCCCGCAAATGCCCATCTCAATGCCCATCTCATCGCCCCTAATTTTCTCAGGGTCTTCTACTGCCCCCCTGAAAGATTCAAGCGCCCACAAGGGAACACATTTATAACTTATGCTCTACACATGTCCGCCGTTTCAGAGTACTCTAAAATCAAAAAATAGTTTGTTCAGTTAAGGCCCCAATGAGGCAATTATGAAGGTCTAAAATTACCACCGGTTCAGAAAAAGAGCCACCTTAGAAGAACGGCAAGAAACTCAGTGCTCTGCCTTTCTTCACATCACAGATTTTCATCTTGATATTTCATCAGAGCTCGAATTTACCAGTCTAAAATGCTAGACTGTGTTCGTGCTTATGCACAACAAATAACTTGCAATAGTTTATATTAGATTAATTCAATGAAATTAGGCGTTACTTTGCGGAAATTCGTATTCTTGATGACTAATTTTATTCTCTTCGTGTTATTTCGCCTAATTTTCGGTAAAGGTTAGTCATCATTTCATAGTGGCGTCACTCATTCATTGTAACGTCAGCCGCACGGTAGGCCGTGCATTCGGTACATTGTCCCAAAAATGTGGCAAAACAGGATATACATAAACACGGCCTATTTTGCTTAAGCGAGCCTTATTGCGCTATTTAGTATACTGAATTATGTTTATGGGTAATAAAGCAAAATAAATCCTTACTTATATTAAGAATGCGAATTTTAGTTTGTAACGCTTTCTCGCCTAAGCTACTCAACCTATGACATTTTAAATAACCGCTGTTGGGGGTACGAAAACTACATACGAGTTCCATTCATCCAGAAAAAAACATGCGAGCGACGCTGCGGGTAAAAACTAGTAATGCATAATTATCAGACAATTTATGTTACCAGAAAGGTTTTTTTTTCCGATTCGGTGGTAATTTAGACCATTACAAATGCCTTATAGGGTCTAAACTGAAGAAATGATTTTGATTTATTTTAGGTAAATAAACTATAGTACCTATTACCTGTTACATAAGATGTGTAACACTTTAAACAATGCTACTTTGTCACGCGTTCTGAGACGATAAGATTTTTTTTATTTTAGACCATTTTTTATTTAGAGCCCCCAATATTACTTGAAGTTCAATCGCCCCTCAGCACCCACTGTGGGGTACCGCCCAACTTTGAGAACCTATGTTTTTTGATAATGAAATATCATTAACTGTCCGGATAATTAAACAAGGGTCTCATTAAAAGTGTAGATCTTCTTAGTTCTTAAATACGCCGTGCACGAGAACAGTTTAAATGAGACCATACCCATCGTTTCCGTTTCTTAACCAACCGCATCCTCTCTCGACCTACGTTCCTTTAGACACAAAAATTAACGACTTCAAGAGATAATTCGCTGAATGTTTTTTTTATACCACTTAGTGGCACTCGAGCATACGGCCCACCTGATGGTAAGCAGTCACCGTAGCCTATAGCCGCTAGCAAAACCAGGGGTATCATAAAGAGTTGCCAACCATTTTGTTGATGAGGACTCACTGTGCTAGCAGCATTACCACTAGCCCAGCGTATCCTCGTGGAGCACTGGCAACCTTACTTACCGCAGGAACACAACAGTACATCAAGTAGTATTATTTCACTGCGGTCTTCTGTATGGTGGATGTACAGCCCCCAGTCGGGCGGCTCCAATTTAAATGGGAAAACCAACGGGAAATCCCAAATCGTCCTACCTCTCTTTAAATAGCTTCAAAAAATATTAATCTTTTTTTTTTTCAAATTCGGTTTAACTCAATCGATCTTATTACTTCATTGTCTGTAGTCCTTAGCAACAACAACTTCCGACTATTAGTATGATTTTCGACAATTTTTGTATCTGAAAATAACGGTGCTGCGTCGGTGAAAAGATACTAACTAAAAAGGAACTAACAATAAGTATGAAAATGTTGACATTTCATGAGTAAATTTTTCGCATACCTAGTCGCCAGTCATTCTTGCTCAGGCTTCTGTTCTTCCTTTATTACTGCTATCATTGTGTTTTTTATTACTGCTATCATTGTGATTTTTCTCAACAAAATGTTAGCGTTGGTAGTGTAGTAGCGATACCCCTGGTGTTTCCAGCGCCAGTCTGGCTGCGATGATAAACTTATTCCCCTGCTACTGGTAAGCAGTCTTAATTTTATGCCTTACTTTATTATTCTTATGCCAGTAGGCAGGTCGTTCGATTGATAGCAAACTATTTTCATGTCTTCAAGATGCATAAGTTTCGATAATTCTATCAGCTAAGGAATATAATTATGTTAACTTTAGCACATGGTTCTAATCGAGACCTACTTTACTGAGAGATAACATTCCACTGTCGTTAGTAGTTTATATATACATAGCTTTTGCCACTGCACCAATTTTAATGCGTTTAACTTTCAGTGACGGATTTTCATACAAACTTTCATCCCCTATTTAACCCCCGTAAGGGGTGGAAATTCCGAGAATCCTGAAATGTTTATTTACTTTTAACTGAAAGGCCAACTGCCAATTTTCATGCGCTTAACTTCAAAAACGATGGATTTTTATTCAAACTTTCAACCCCAATTTTATTCCCTTAAGGGTGGAATTTCCAAAAACCCTTCCTTAGTGGATGTCAACGTCATAAAAGGTACCTACTGTCAAAAGTTCAAGTCTCTAATCCAAGCCGGTTAGGCTGTACGTTGATGTCAGTCAATCAGTCAGTCAGCTTCTTTTATATACACTGATATACCTACTAGGTGATTATATGGTGCTACTAGACTAAAGATACTACATTTTTTATATGCTACGTAGTGGGCAAGCCACGGCCTCTCTGATGGTGAGCGGTCCAAGCTCAAGAATACCAACCATACTGAATACCGTTCAAAATTCTGATCTAACCTGCTGATCCATTAGTCCTACAAATACTAGCGGATCTTTTGAAACTGTAAGCTCATACAAAACACCTTGTTGACGTAATTACTATTGGACTCACTGTAAATCGTCTGTAAATAGATTTGGGAGGACTGTCCGTAGTGTCAGTGTCAACGACGCCAGCGCAGCGGCTTGTAACGTAAACAGCCGACCATGTTATGACAACATCGACACCTCACTATACATAGTATAAAACAAAGTCGCTTCCCGCTGTCTGTCCATATGTATGCCTAGATCTTTAAAACTACGCAACGGATTTTGATGCGTTTTGTTAAATTTGATATAGTGATTCAAGAGAAAGGTTTTTACGTATTCATTTAGGCTTTGTGTAAACTTTGCGAAGCCGGGGCGGGTCGCTGGTCTTTTGTAATGACTTGGTCTCTACGACCTGAAATATAGTAAGAATTCTACAGTACTGAAACGCCATTTAAATTTTGAAGGCCCATGTAACGATTTGAGGAGTCGTCAAAAAGAAATCGCGTGTCACATCCGAGTATCCGAGGCCACTCAAAATGAATGTGGCATCAGCTTTGACTGGCCTTTCAGTGTTCGGCCGTATGTAATGTAAGATGTAACCTATGTAAAGTCGCAACGCCACGCAGTTTTCTTTTGAATTCTCTGCCTCTATCTATAGGTACTATAAGCTGAAACAAAGTCATGAGTACTTCAAGAAACTAGTATCAGAATCTATCAGATTGTTCACACAGAATTAAGTTACTTGGAACAAACTAATTTCTTAAACCAGATTTTGTATCATTTTATCTGTGTGCTGCTAATCGTTGAGGAGTTCCCTGGTCAGAACCCAACCCTGAGTAGCAAACATGTCATGTTTAAAATGACAAAAAGTTTCTGAGCTGTTGACTGTTGAAGAGTTCCTTTATATGGAGCTATTTCTGGATACATTCAGGTTATGCTTACAATAAACCGAAACTAAACCAACGTGTAAAAACTCAACTCCGTTTAACTAGAAGTAGTTCTAATTCAGCTTGCAAGATTTGACCTAAAGAAACCATCCAACATTGTAAGATAAATAAAGCTTTTTAATGTCTCAGTAGTTACAGAAAAAGCCCCGCCAAAAAAATAAGTTACTTGAGTTTTACCTTTAGTTCCTTTGAAGGAACTACAGAACTAGACTGACCAAAAATACCTTACAGTTCCATTAAAATAATTGCCAAAGGAATGAATGAGAACACCCTATTCATAATGTATACCGTTTTCTGTTTTGGTCGTAATTGTGATGTTTATATTCGTCACTTCTAACAATAGAGATCCTGGTGCAATAAAACGTACCACAATATGGCTTAACAATTATTATTATCACATTGCTGCATAATTTACAATACATTACCCATTTTCATCTCCTTAACAATTCCAAGTCTTGATATAAAGACTCGATGGATAATCACGTAAGCAATCAATTTTGTTGACGTCGCGTCGTGTGAATAAATAATGCATTGTATATTGTATGATGATGAATTAAATAGTTGCCTTTATGTGGAATTTAACGGACTGTTTATAAATAGAACGCGGCGATACCGTGATTCATAAAAAATGTTTTCCTTCTAGTAATGTACTACTAAGTATTCCACGTTACTTTGCAAACTAAGGAAAATATTGTCTGTATTCAAATCTATTTCGGAGAATAACAATGGGAACTACGATACTTTTTCCTGTTTTTTTTAGTTTTACACTTTAGAACAATATTTCTGACCAAAAAGCTTCCTTTAGTTTTGTTCTTAGACCAACAAAATTTATTTCAACATGGTTATACTTCCCAAAAAAATTATAGAACTATGAATCTGAAGTTCTACACAAATAGAACATATAAAAGGAACACATACTATTTGAGAAACTTTATAATTCTCTAGCGCTCGACACTGGCCAAAATTTCCCTTGAATAGGATTGATTGCCATAGTTAGGAAGAAGAAGAATAATAAAATCGAAGTCTGTATGAAATTTCTAATAGGGGTGTTGCTTGTTACCCAACGCTTTATTGAAATCGTTACCTCTGTCTGTATGTTTATCCCAAGAGACTTCAACCGCTACGCTATGTTTATCCACACTAATGTCCGAAACAGCTTAACGGATTTTGACGGAACATTCACTGAGAACTTTTCAGAGGGTAAGAATTAGGTTTCTTTGCATCCCGGAAAAACTAAGGCTTCCCATTTAGCTCACAAAAAAGTAATCTAAAAGAACTAAATTTTTCTCCCAGTTCCACGCGGGCGAAGTCATTGGTGTTTACTATATATATATATTCTTATAGTATATACATGTTTAGCTAGTAGTTATGCGTCTGTTTACTCAGGTGTACTATATAGGACAAAGGCGTAAATTGTGATTGTATAGCGCCTGTTGTTTCCTGCTATATATTTAGATCAACGCACCATCTATACATAATGTCGTGTGTATTATTATATTATATGTTACGAGTCATTAACAGGAACTACATATAATTGGGTATGCTTATAAAAAAACAGCCAATTGCGAGTTGGTTTCTAGTAGGGCATCCTCTTTTATTTGAAATAAACATTCTGTGGAAATGTCTACTGTTTAGCAATAGCTATCCGTAATAACGGATCATACAGCCCGCCGACAGACAGACGGACGGACCGCGAAGTCTTAGTAATACGGATACGGAACCCTAAAAAACAAAAATATAATTTCAAAATCGGTCCACTATTGACCAAAAAATCGATGGACATACATAATGACAAATATAAAACATCCTCCCTTTTGAAGACGGTTAAAATATAAAAAGAGATGTGGCTATGAGATGATTGACGAATGTAGAAGATACGCTCTATACTCTGTGCCTACACCAAAAGGGACGAGGCGTGATGATATAGATGGAAAGACAGAAAGGAAGTACGTAACTAATTGATCTTAATAGTTATATCAGTGTAAAGCAATTATTGTCACGTTAGAGCAAACGAAAGGCCACCATTTGATCTGTCGGTCAGAGTAACACACACGATGTAATTGAGTGGAGTAATTCAATAAAATTGTCACCCGACACGAGCTCGGTCATTTAATGACTGTGTCGCTTTAGAGCGCTACTATTAATAGAACAGGGTTATGAATTCTTGCTTCAGACCCGTGTAGACAGAGTAACTAATCGACACAAACCAGTAAGATGGCTTACTGGTCTGTGATGCTAATATAGCAAAAGGTACCGCGTGTCGTAGAAAGTGATGGAGATAGTTATCAAATTCTTAAGAAGAAAATATGGCATAAGTATGGCAATCAATCCTCTTCAAGTTTTTTTTTGGCCAGTGTCGATATTGCTTGATATTTACATATCAAGTTTTTCAATATTGTTGGATTGCATTAAAATGCGTTTTTTTTTGCAATTTTTTTTTTGCTTTTGGAGTAATCCACGGCATATTAAAGGCATGTTACGATCTGCTACTTCCCTGGATTGTTTCCAAAAACTCCAATGGGTATTAGAATGCATGACACTAGGCATTTTTAATTAATCAAACAGGAAATATTTGAGAATCTTGAAAATTCTCAAACACTCGACACTGGCAAAAATAGTCCCTAAAGAGGATTGATTGCCATTTTTAGGAAGAAGAAGAAGATTGTAAAATGTCTTTAGTCAGAGGAAATCTATAAATTAAAAATGAAGCTTTTATAGCATTACAAAGATAACATAAATTTGCACATATTAATCGTAGGCTCAGATGAAATAAAAAAGTTTCTATTTTTGAAATCGTAGATAAATTACAATTGTAAAAGTCATGAGTAAAAATAAAGTATGTAAATATTTTATGGTTAACATTAAAATATTAAGTGTAAGAAATGAGTTCAATAATAAATATTTATCATTTAAATTACATATTAATAAAGTAAGCGTAACTGCGTAGAGTCATTAGAATTATCAAGCGGCACAAAATAACATACCGATACCAACCTGCAAGAAATAATTAACTAAGCCGTTATAAGTCGACTCGACATGAGTTGGTACCTTGTTGCTATGCACAGCCTGCTAGGGCCTCGTATGCTTGGGTAGAAAATATCGATATATCAAAATATCGATTGTATTTTAGAAAATAATCGATACATATATCGACGATATTTTAATCTTAAAATTCGATTTTCGATATTTAGTTCGAAGTATAAATTTCGATATTATTTAAGAGCTCAGTACTTATCTACATATAGCAGCACTACTGAATAATTCCCTTTTTCTAACTCTTGTTAACCCACGATTGCCACACACACATCTACTACTAGTAGATAGAATAAGCTCTCAGTAACTCCACTATACTAATATTTAGGTTGCCACTACTACAATTAGTAGGGGAGCCGAAGCGGGGATTTTGGGATTTACACGAGCGCGTCAGATTAACATAAGGGGGGTACCCTGCACCATGATGAGTACCTCCGCCATATATGAGCTCTCCATATAGGTCCGCGCGTCTAGGGCACCTTTTTTTAGTTTTCAAACCATCAGTTTAAGAAATATCCTCTCTATTACCGTCAGATTATAGTGTCAGCATGACTGGGACATCAAGCTGAACCATCTGTAAAAAAATCTGACGCGCTCGAGTTTTCAAAATCGCTTTATTGTTTTTTTGCATATTGTATTTTCAAAAATTCATGCCGAGCTTGCGTCACGTCCGAATCGTCAGTCTTTCGAATAGTAGCTTTTGTCGGGTTCGCTTAACACCCCCTCTAAAAATCTGACGCGCTCGAATATGTACATGTGGCTGTTTCATCTACATTTTTTTGAAACTTGCAGGTAGGCGGTCTCCCCACCGGCTTAGGGGGAATACATCATATAACCTTATTTTCTACCTACTATCTAACCTTCAAAAATAGGTCCCCATGACGCTCGAGTGAATCCCCATTTAGCATCGTGGGCTCCCCGACTATTGGGGCAAAATAACGAAACATCGATAGTTTTAAAAATATCGATACGATTATATTTTTTCATTTGCCCACCCCTAGGCTCTCGTAAAAAACAAATTAAAAACCATAGCGCGTTTTTTCACAGTATTCAATTGTCAAAATCATGTCCAATGGTTCGGCAGTTCGGCAAACAGTCAAAGCCATTGACTTAAGTTAGTGTCATGCAAAAAAAAGTTTTGTTAGATTTTGAGTTGAGTTGGACGCGGGTCAGCCACGTTGGAGAGGTCATTAACACGATACTTTGAGAGGTGTTGTTAATTTTTCTTTTTGGATCGCGTTACATCCCGTGGCTCCGAATAAAATATACACATAAATTTGATAGTTTGTAAGGATGGATGTATGGATGTTGTTGCTCAATCACGCAAGAACGGCTCAACGGGTTTGTATGGAATTAGGGACCCGTATCGTTTGTAACCTGGATTGACACTTTTTATCCTGGGAAAAAGGTAGGTTCCTGTGGAGTTCTAAGCTGACCGCGGACGAAGTCTCGGGCAGAAGCTAGTTAATATGTTTACAAGCTGCGACCATGCGACTTCGTCCACGTAGAAGATTGCTGACAATGTTGCTTTTCACTAGTGAAATATTATTACTAGTTAAAGATTGTTTACTGGTGAAATTTTTTTTAATGCTTCCGTGCTTCCCAAGATTGTCGAACAAAAAAAAGGAACAAAATGTATGACTCTCGTGCCAATTTTTTTTAATATTGCTTGCTTATTTAATATTTATTTGTGCCCACGTGACAGAACTGACAGATGGTGAGTGCGTCACACAGTCTCATAGGCACCCAAGAGAATACAACCGCTGATAGGCACTACATACGTCTTTGAATTTATTCTCAAACGTATGCCTTCCTCACGATGTTTTCCTTCGCCGTAAGGCTGTGTGACTAATCTCTGTGTACTGAGTGGCCAATAAATCATGGAGCCGCCTCTTTGCGTGACCTCAGCGCAGTTCAAACAGGGGTGGGTCAGTCGTGAGCTCCGTAAACAAGCTGGAGGCGATTGGACTCGTGCTGGGCTCGTTATTGGACTGTTTGTTTATTTGGTACTGTACATTACTGTAAAGTACATACATACCTTCTTACGACATAGCCAAATGTGTTGGTGAACTAATATGTATTTTGTGTTTACTTCGAACAGACCTGACATCGATGCCCTTTTAGATGACTTAAATAATTTTAGCGGTTTTTTACAAATACAGCATAATGTCGTGTAATTAGCCCCTTAGAGATATTTTTTCTTTTATGTGAGACCACCCTGGAGGTAAAAAATAAATTTTATAATAAAACAAACTATTAACAAAATTCCGGTATATCTACATTGTCTTTGTTTTTTTTTAACCATAATTAGCAGACTACTATCGCAATGGACTCATGACATAATTAGCAGACTACTATCGCAATGGACTCATGACATAATTAGAAGACAATTGAAATAACAGAAAATCGTTGATCAAATTACCAAAGTACTGAATGATGGAATGGTAAAGAGTACCTACTTGGAACTGGTGGGCATGTGGGAAGAGATTGATGAATGTAGAACCAAAAGAGGTGTGCAAGTCAAGAGTGAAATGGCGCTTTAAACTTTCCGCCTCCTGTGGGGGACTTGGCGTGATGATATTGTATGACATACAGAATATCATACTCCTGCCCAGTAGTATCTACTGTAGATACTGTACCCTACTGTTTCGGTGTAAAGGTAACATTAGCTATAGCTAGAGATTTAATTACTGGGCTATACTACAAGAGTAATGCACAGCGTACTAGCTGTGGTACTGATAAAGGCAGCGACAAAACATAATAAACTACATTTTAACAATAAAAAAATGTCTGAAGCTACGTGTATATCGCAACGCCGTGTTATTTATAACCAAACCAAATAAAATGAGTTCAACTGGTCTCCCTTATCTACGAGTAAATAAAGTTGTGTGTGTATTTTAGTTGTGTTATCCTCGCCTGCTGCGTACAATCACGCAGCCATTGCTAATGTATATATTATTAGTGGCATGCGGTACGATTCAATTACATATTCAAAGTATAACTACATGGTCGGTACTGTAGGGGCTGGAGACACCATAAATAAAACTCGGGATCATTTTAAATAATGTTTTTTATTTTACCAGCTTATGCAATTAGGTTTTATTCGTAATATCAGAAATAGCTCTCAATACATATGGATTAAAAACTTAAAATAAACTAAACTAAGAAGTACAAAACTTACCTACACGTAAAATAAATGTCCCGAACCACTGTCACGGGGAAGTGTGCCAAGAAGGCTGGCGGCATTGCCACGCTAAATTGCAATGCTTATAGCCTTTGGGCCAAATATTCGCCAGCCCTCTTGTCACAGGAGGCCTCGCATAAAAAGGGTATGAGCCTCTGGCCCCCACGGCCCAAGAGTTTACCAGCAATATTAACTGGTGTATTTACAAAAACATATCTTAACCTACCTACTTATAGATAAAAGATCTGACCCAAATATTCTTCAAATAAATAAATAATTTCACTATTTTACAATATTATTACGATGGCGGGCCTAACGTCATTCTGTACATTCTGCGTTCTAATCACTATATTAGAATTGTTTTTTTTATTGACACAAAACAGATTAAACTATTTACAAAACATATCTAAATCTACCTACTTATAGGTAAAAGATCTGACCTCAGAATCATGCGGGAGCGTGCCAAGAATGCTGGCAGCATTGCCACGCTGGATATCTGATGCTCTGAGCGATTTGTGTAATCACTATTATTTTGTTCTAGCATGTTGTTGCCTCCTAAATATTCACTAGCCAGCTAACGATTAAGGCGTTACAGTACCTATAAAGAAAAAATACTCTGCCTATTTGTACATTTTCATACTACTTAAATGAGTAGTAATAAAAACTTTTTAATACAGACCGATGGGATTCGAACTTGCGTCGCCACAATAGCAGGCAACGCTCAAAACTCACACTCACAGCACTCTTTCTCTTCTCTTCAAATGACAAGCGGTCTCATAACCACAAAAGCCCCCGTGATGTGTGACTAGATTACATGATCGCTGTATTCTAAGTAGGCACAGAGCAAAGCTAAGATAACAATTTGCAGCGTGGAAGTTATTAAAATGTAAGTTACGCTCATTGGCTTAAGTTGTCAAATATTTTAGTTGATGGTCGGTATGCCAGCGATAAGTTATCTCTACACGATCATATTCTTTATATAACATATAATGCGTTTCTCGACAAAATGTGATAAGTGCCCGGAACATACTCGGATTAAAAATTAGTTGTAAATATAGAAGACCTCATTATGTCAAAATAAAAAGTAAGTAATATAGATAGTTGAAGTAAAAATTTAAAATTGTAATGATAATTTAAGATTATTAGCATCCTACATAGTAAAAAACAAAGTCGCTTCCCGCTGTCTGTCTGTCCCTATGTATGCTTAGATCTTTAAAACTGCGCAACTGATTTTGTTTGGTTTTATTCAAGAGATATAGTGATTCAAGAGGAAGGTGTTTATGTATAATTCATTCAGGTTTTGTGTAACCGTTGCGAAGCCGGGGCGGGTCGCTAGTGACATATAAAGAATTCTTCTTTTCGGAATAATTTACAAGATACAAAGTAAAGAAAAATATAAAATAAATTGTAACCACCTTTAACAACAACTAAAACACAAAATAACAAACACATAATTGGATAAAAATTAAAAACAAACATGCAAAATGTCTGAATTGTCAGAGGGACGCGAAATACCATTAAAAAACACCCTCGGTCAATCACACCACACTCATCATCGCCTCGCCTTATCACACTGTTGTGGTCGGCACTAGATGTAGCCCGATGTGGCTGGTCACCTGATTATTACGCGAAGCTACTGCCATCTGACCTTCGCAACACATTTTACAGGGACCTTTCGACTTCTGACAGGACCTGTAACGATTCAATCAACTCAAATTAATAATCGTTTATTCAGTTGAGGACCAAATCAAGGCATTATGACGGTCCATACCACAGCTATTTGCCAAAAAAATTATTAGTTTGACAATGATCTTAATCGGTGGATACCACTTAAGTTCAGAATAATAGTAGGTACTGCGTAATCCTACTACGTATCAAATCAATTATATGAGGGCAGTGTTTTGATTATAAATTTTATACGTGACGGTAATTCGTTCGATACGTCACCGCTGGTCTAGTGGCTAGTTCGTCTGGCCACGTCGCCAAGTGGGTTTGAATCCAGCCTCAGGTAAATTATTTATATGATGACGTTTCCTTACCCTGGAGTCTTGATGATTATGTGTATATTATGTACTTATCACTACATAGTATAAAACAAAGTCGCTTCCCGCTGTCTGTCTGTCCCTATGTATGCGTAGGTCTTTAAAACTACGCAACGGATTTTGATGCGATTTTTTTAATAGATAGAGTGATTCAAGAAGAAGGTTTATATGTATAATTCATTTGTTTTGTAGGTATTTAACTGGCCGTGCGAAGCCGGGGCGGGGATGATAGTTCAGAAATAAAAAAATAGTTCACAATCAAAATTCAATTATTCAGTTTAGGCAGGGTTCAAGTCTGTCTGTACTTATGAAGGTCTGCTTTACCACCGATGGTGGTGGTTCCCTAGATGTGTGCCATCAATTGTCAGTCAGGTCCAAGCCATGTGGACACAAACATGTCTTGTTTGCGTCCACATGGCGCTGCGTTATATAATATAATACGCCAAGTATTATATTATCATGTGTGACGTTCTGTGACCCTATCATGCATAAATTGCATGAACGATCTAACTATAACTACAAAACAATAACGTCACTCAGACAATTCACAAGTGACAACCTTTGATTATCTACTGTCACAACCTAAACCTTGAATTATGTATCTAATTGTAGTTAGATATTTTATAATTTCAGTAAAGGTGCCAACGGGTATCTTGTTCATATAATATTGTGTAGACCGTCAACTACCCTGTTTCAAACTCCATTCTCCAGTCACTACTCAGGTTGTCTGAGAGAGACCGCATCTTGTGATAAGGCCGCCAATTGTACCGATTTATAATGTATTTTATGTTCATCAGTTATTGATTTTGGTGTACAATAAACAGTTATCTATCTATCTATCTAAACCGATAGAAATAGAGAATTGAAATTTAGTCGCCAAATCCCTTTAATAACTAAGTAACTCCTAATAAAACTGCTATTTTGGTAACCAATAAACACGTCGCAAATTCTGTTTGTTTACGATGATCGAGCTAATCATGAGTATAAGTGGCCGTTTTATTGGAGTACAACTATATATAAGTAACAGCTGTGTGGTCGCGCCGGGAGGTCGTCACTGCTTCTAACAGATGTCCGTGGTGGTTAGCCAATGGCTACAAATAAATAACTAGTTTAAAAACACGCTTCAAAATATATTTGTCCTGATGATAATGAGGATATTAGGGGAAAGTTATGGAATTGTATTGTCATCGGTCCTTAATTTGTGGATATTTTTTTTAAATAATCAATAGTTATTCCGTTACATACATACACAGACTAATAAAAGTGTGTTTATTACAGGTCAATCCATCGTCTACTATTCGAGTTATGCGGACACAAACATACTGTACCTGAATCTTTATATTTGTATAAAAGATTACGTTGTGTGTAATAATGGTAGTTGCTCTCGGACTAATGATATATCAAAATTGAATTTCAATTTTTCCATCAATCGTCTTTCATTCGTGTAATTAAGATAACTACGAGTACTATCAGCTAACGGCTTAGTTTTGAATTTCTTATTAATATACGAATTAATTGCCATCGCCTTGGGCACTCTCTCTTCGTCCCTTCTTAATTGAAAAACCATTCCGATACCGTGACATTACATTAACAGACTACCAAAAGTAAAAAAAATGTCAGAATGGAGCTATACTCACACTATTTGTTGGTTTGTTTTAGTTAAACTGCTGGAGTAGAGATTTCATTTTGATTTTCGTATAAATTTATGTACACATCGTTTTGAGTACAATTTGCAAGTGTGTTAAATGTACGTTATAAAATGGCTTGTTTTTAAATAAAATATTTTTTTAATTATAAGAATTTGACTTGGGGTTATTTAAGACGATGCTTGAACAGTATTGAAAGACAAATAATCATCAGAAAATAAGATTTAAGCTTTGGGAGTATTAAAAACATTTTACCTGTTGTTTCAGGTATCACTGTGGTTGCTGATGGTGTATCTGATAAGCCTCGCACCCTTTATTGAGATGAGGGTGGACGAGTTTGAGCAGCCTAGAGAGGTAGGTACTTCCACTAACAGCATTTAGAAATATGTAATAGCTATAACGACCGGACCGTGGTGGCCATGTGCTATGAAGCGCTGCCTGCTATTCTGGCGAAGCAAGTGCTGTCTGTACTACAGACAGACCGGTGGGATTGGACTGTACCATAGAGTTTTTCTAACTTATGTGCAGTGATTAGTCACACCACGAGCTTTACGGTGACGGAAAATATCGTGAGCAAACCTCTGAAAGAAATACAACGTACCTATGTAGTGCCTAAGAGACGGCGACGGACTCACCATTTGTGACGTTGGTACCAAATTATATTCGGTGGAAAGTGGGTGTTGTAACACCACAGCCTACCTCTTCGGGGACCCTTGTGGGAAGAAGTGAAGATATATTATTATTCTTACTTATTGATTAAGATTTATTTGGGCATAATACATTGCTAGTAGCTGTGACTGATAACCCTGGTGTTCCAGCAACCTCCAGCGGTGACAGCGAAGCCTGAGCTGCCCAAGGAGTACCTGAAGCTGGGGAAGTGTTTCCATATGCCGCGGGAGCTCTGCCCCACACAAGGCACCTGCGCTTATATTAGCCCCATGTCCGTCTTCTGCTGCGACATGGACACCGCTTATCTCAAGGAGACCTTGCATACTGTTGGTGAGTATGCACTATGGCTTTTTATGTTTGACTACTCGTGCTGAGCTGCTGACGACTCGGGCACAATAATATTGGATACAGTATGCGAATTGACACATTTTTATTGTAATATTTTTTTCGTCTAAGGACCATATTCTAAATCATTAAGTACTGGGGTTATATTTATTAACATGAAACAGATTAATTAATTTAATGAAATGTTAATCGTAAAAGGCACACCTTGAAAGCAATTTATTAGGCGGCAAACAAGCATACGGCCCGCCTGATGGTAAGCGGTTACCGTAGCCTATGGACGCTTGCAACACCAGGGATATCACTCGCGCGTTGCCGATCTTGGAGAAATCACTTCACACCCTTCTTAAAGAACCCCATGCTTTTTTATACCACTAAGGTGGCTAACAAGCATACATCCTGATGGTAAGCGGTCACCGTAGCTTGCAATACCAGGCGGCTCACTCGCGCGTTGCCGACCTTTGCTGCTGTATGCTGTACTCATTTGGGAGAACTTGGCGGGGAATTCATTGCTCAATTTGATCGTGCGCGGGAGGAAGCTCCTTTTGGACCGCGCCGTTCGAGACCGTTTCGGTTCAATGTGTGGGAGGATGAATTCCCCGCTGAATTTTCATATAATAATAATAGGCAATTGTTTATCTAAGACAATATAAAAACTAAGTGAATTATTAAAGTTAACAGCAATCGGAAAGGAGTCGCGATAAGAATATATTTTGATACAGTTGTGAATGACGCTTTGTTATGGCCTTGCAATTCACCTGCAATATTATCAATTTAACAAATTCGCTTCAATTAATTCTCATGTTAAGCTCATAAAAGTACAATTTTAGACACTGGTGCCAATTGTCTTGTCACACACTACACGTAATTAACTATAGTACTGCCTAAGTGTTTAAAAAGTACCTATCTAAGCATAACTATGGCATGGCAGAACTTCCAGAAAACCGTAATTAAAAAAACTTATGTCAATTGCGTTTAAATTATGTCCTGTCAAACTATGAATATATCCGTAGTTTCAATTAAGAACAGAAAAGAGTTAATATTTTAAACTAGCTTCTGCCTGCGACTACGTCCGCGTTGAGCTTAGAATCTCAGAGGACCTAATATTTTCCTGGGATAAAAACATTTTTCCGGGATAAAAGGTATCCTATGTGTTAATCTAAGTTATGAATTATCTGTGTTCCAAATTTTATCCCAATGCGTTGAGTAGTTTTTGCGTGAAAGCGTAACAAACATCTATCCATACTCACTTTCGCATTTAGAATATTAGTAGGATTAGTTTTAGACAGATGAACAACAGAATTGACACCAATGCCTATTTTATGAAAGTGTATGACCTATGATTATACAATCAAAGAGTATGGACCATCGATCTAGAGTCTGAGAGTGAGAGAGAGAGAGAGAGAGAGAGATAGTCTAGAATTGCTTCAAAGCCAAACTTTACTTTAGACGGTTTATAAATTGTCAATTTTCAACCTCTAGTTATTATTTTTTAATTAAAGTCGGTTTTCGAAGTCATTGCCGCAATTATAGCGTCATAATAGCACGAAATTGGTTAGCGGACTCGAGGCCCGGGTCGCGACCATTTGGGAAACGCTGACGTACCTGTACTGTTCATTAACTATGTATATATAATGTGGTGTGCAGTGACCCAGAACATGACCAACCTCCACGTGGTGAACGCGACCATCGACGAGCTGGACGTCTCCCAGTCTGTGTTCCGGAGGCTCGCCTCCATGGCCTTCACCGACGGGAACATCGGGAAGATAGTCGGTAAGATCATACACATGTAGTGACAGGCACTCTGGTCGCATCAGAGATAGCGTTGCCGCAATGGGGCTTATCGATAGCATATTGCACCAACCAATAGTGACTTTAGATACTCATGATTGTAAAATTGTATGCTATCAGCCTTTCAATATAGTACTAAGTTCGATCTACTGGAAGCATGCACATGTTTCGACTAGCAACTCTCATAATGTGAAAATTTACATAAGAGTTTTTGAATAAATTTTTCGCCGGCAGTTTTGTTCAATTTCAAGTACAAAATAGTCGAAAGCGATGCGAATTCGTAGCCAAAGGTATCGTTGTTAAGGTTAGATATTCGATATTCACGATAGGTCTATACAAACAAAATTATCTCTAGGTGCAAAGAATGCTTTCATACTGAAGGATATCTGTTCATTTTACGTGTGACCCACACGGCGTCCACATGGTGGTGAATCTGTCAGACAACTCGTTTGAACTTTGAACTTAAAAAGTTGGAATGAAATGTGCAACAGCTATGTGGCGAATAGGTAACTAACCTATTTAATATTTAACTAGCATTTTCCCCGCGACTTCGCCCGCGTAGCAATACACTATGTTACTCAGTGATAATATACAACATTGTATTGGTGAAATCATTTTAATCATCGGTTCAATATTAGTTTTTGACTTTATTCAATACAAACAAAAATACAAATCCTTTCTCATTACAATAAAAGTACAGACTTACAAAACGGCTGAATCTATTTTAATGTAATTTGCTTAGAGATTATTGAATGTGGCTAACAATCCACGGAAGAACATGATCTAAGTAAGAAACACTACCCGCAAAGCATATATTCAAAGTGCTCTTATCATCGATTAACAATATGATTTAAAAAAAATTCACGCTGCGTCTATAGTGGATGTGGCTGATCAGTATTGCTCGTCCGACGTTATGGACCACACTTGTAAGTATCATAGACTGCTATATGTTAGGTGTATCTATAAGATATTAGCTTTCCGGCCACGTGGCGCGTGCTAATATGATGGCCTTAAGATTTACCGCCGCGCCCCGCGCCGTCCCGCCTCCTGGGCACAATTGTGGCAGATCCAATGCTGTATAACAGGAGAACCTCAAACACAAAAATACCAATCAATCGTTAGTAATAAGTTTGATCGTTTTAACGGTCCGCGCCATTAACGGCCTTTATACTTCCATAGCCTATAAAGCCTTTTTGGAAAAGCGGCATTGAAACGCAATAAGATCACCGTGTCACTTTAAATTGTATGAAAATTCGCCATGGATGTAATGATAATAATATTTCTGATTTTTTTTTTAGGATTATTGTAATAATAATATATGTACCTAAGCTAAGAATCGAAATCAATAATTAATAGAATAATAATAATAATAATGCTTGGACATTATCACACAGCGCCATGGGGCTAGCTCCAACGTAAGCAAAGCTTGTATTATGGGAACCAGCAGCTTATATTTTTTTTTGTAAATACATAGGTACAAACTTATAATACATACCAAACACCCAGACCCAAGGAAAACATGTTTGTCACATCAATGTTTGCCCGGCGGGAATCGAACCTGCGACCTCTAGCTTAGCAGTCAGGTTTACTAACCACTAGACCAGCGGTCTCGTAAAGCGTTTTTTTTTATACCACTAAGGTGGCACACAAGCATACGGCCCACCTGAAGCACCGTAGCCTATAGCCGCTAGAAATACCAGGTTTTAATCTGTCCCATTTTTATGCACATGGTAACCTCAATCTATTGCAGGTCAGTTCCCGAAGTACACGTCCCTGGCGTGTCTGAACATCTCCAACAACAACCTGACCAGCGCCAAGTTCATCCACCGGTCATCCATCCAGCGCCCGTTCGCGTACCTCTTCAACTTAACCGTGCTGGACGCCTCAACTAATAACCTCACCGAGTTCCCCCTCAGCCTAGTCCACAGCAACAGAAAGATCTCTGTTGATCTGTCAGGTGTGTTCTTCTTCTTAGCTATGGCAATCAATCCTCTTCAATGTGGAGGGTAAAATAATTATCTAGTTTCTCAATATTAACTTGTGTTGCTTTAAAATGCCGCCTAGTCATGGATTCCAACGTTAAATTGATTTTATGGAGACAATCCACGGCAGTAGCAGATCATAACATACCTTTAGGTCAGAATTAAAGATAACTTCATCCAAAAGCAATATTATAGAATTATTTCCAATGTTCCTATAAATCAGTCACTAAATTAAACTTTACTGCCCATAATGACACCGAGAGAGAATACACACTAAAGATCACTATAACAGAATTTACGAGACAAAAAAATCTCAACCGATCTACCTGATTCCCGCCAAAAACTCACCAGGTGTGTTCAGTAGCGCGAGCATGAATAATTTGCGTCAAAGTTTTCGTATCGCCTTCGACTATTTTTAAAAAATGAACAGTGCTGTGGCGGTGAATAGTGGAACTAAGAATTAGTATGACAATTTTGACATTTCGCGAGTTACGTTTTCGAATACGTTGTCGCAAAATGTTCCTGCTACCGGCACTGAACTCGGTGTTACTACACTTATAAATTGCAATCAAATTAAAATCATCTTTACTTCTTTTTATTTTACGAGGAAAAAACTTAATTCATCGTTATTAAAAGCTTAAGCTACATCAGATGCAATCTCTTTTGCAAATTAACATAGAGATTCTATTTAAATGTGTTGCCAGATCACAAAAGGATTATTTCAAAATAAAAAAACAACGTTTGCGAAATAATCTCTATGGAAATAAAAAAACTAAGTCAATAAACCAAAAGACTACAAGCGCTACGCCAGTATTCTAGCGTAGCGGTTGTGTTCCCTGGGCCAGTATCACAAACTGAATGTCAGTGACGGTAGCAGGAACATTGTCGCCAACGTTTTCGTATCGCCTTCGACTATTTTTGTATTGGAAAATGAACAGCGCTGCGGCGGTGAAAAGTGGAACTAAAAATTTGTATGACAATTTTGACATTTCGCGAGTTACGTTTTCGAATACGTTGTCGACAATGTTCCTGCTACCAGCACAGAATAACACGTAGGTTTTCATATTGACGTATATTTGGTACCTAAGCCGAAAAACATCCTAGGTCTGTGCCTAAACTATTCTAAGTACCTAAAGCATTACGTGTTTTTTTTCAAAGGCAACAACTACCTGCCGTGCAAGCACTTCCAGAAGGCGATGGAGGCCAACAATAGCTCGCTGGTGACCTTCCTCAACTACAACGACACCAACTGCGCACTGGATCTCAGCTTCAACTGGTTCAAGAATGTACAGATTCTCAAGATCGACTACTTGAGGATGCTCAAAGAGGTTACCCTTTTATGGTGTCTCATAAATTGTTAAAGCTATGTTTTATTAAAGCGATATATTAAAAACATAAATGAAAAATATGCGTTCTGTTCTCGCGAACGGTACTCGGCGTGATGATAACATTTTGTATCCTATCTATATCTTTATTATCTATACTTACTTATATAATATTATAAAGAGGAAAGATTTGTATTTTTGTGTGTATGTTTTTTTTTTTTTTATACCACTATGGTGGCACACAAGCATACGGCCCACCTGATGGTAAGCAGTCACCGTAGCCTATAGCCGCTAGCAATACCAGGGGTATCACTAATGGGGTACCAACCATGTTGTTGATGAGGACTCACTGTGCTAGCAGCAATACTACTAGCTCAGCGTATCCTCGTGGAGCACTGGCAACCTTACTTACCGCAGAAACACAACACTACATCAAGTAGTGTTATTTCACTGCTGTCTTCTGTAAGGCGGAGGTACAGTCCCCAGTCGGGCGGCTCCAATTTAAATGGGATAACCCACGGGATATCCCAAATCGACCTACCTCTCTTGACTCTTGTTTGTATTGAATAGGCTCCGAAACTACTAGAGCGATTTCAAAAAAGGCGTTTTAGGCGCAAAACAATTCGTTAGAAGGCTACATTATCACTGAGTAACATAGGCTATATATTATACTAGTTGCCCGCCCCGGCTTCGCATGGGTAGACAAAATATTTGATAAATGGATAAATGTCTATAGACTCCGAAACTACTGGACTGATTTCAAAAATTCTTCCACCGCAAGAAAGCTACATTATCACTGAATAACATAGGCTATATATAGCTAGCTGCCCGCCCTGGCTTCGCACAGGTAGACAATATATTTGAAAAATGTACCCGTGCGAAGCCGGGGCGGGCCGCTAGTGGATATTCGTATAACCAAAATGTTTTGTAAATAGTATCCTCGTATGTTGTACAGTTGACAGCGAGCTGCCGCGGCATCAAGCCGGCGCACACGAACTGCTCGTGCGTGCCGGAGCGGCTGGAGGTGGTGGAGGAGCAGGTGGTGATCAACGTGGCCGTGGACTGCTCGCGCCGCGCGCTGCGGGCGCTGCCCACCGACCTGCCGCCCAACACTGTCAAGCTCAACGTCTCCTACAACAATGTTAGTTGGCCGAGCTGCAGCCGTAGCTAGAACAACTATCGACGACGCTACGCATTCGTATCGCTTTCGACTATTTTTGTATTGAAAAATGAACAGCGCTGCGCCGGCGAAAAGTGGAACTAAAAATTCGTATGAACATTTTGACGTTTAGACTGTTACGTTTTCGAATATGTAGTCGTAAGATGTTTTTGCTATAGTAGCGCGAGCATGAATAATTTGCGACAGCGTTTCCATAACGCCTTCGATTATTTGTGTATTGAAAAATGAACGGCGATGCGGCGGTGAAAAGTGGAACTAAAAATTAGTATGACAATTTTGATATTTCGTGAGTTATGTTTTCGCATACGTAGTAGAAAAATGTTCCTACTGCCGGCACAGCGCATTGGAACCTATTTCTTGTTATATAAAAGAGCTGTCTAGTCATACGCCGTGTAGCCGACATATTGTTGGTAGCATCCCTCATGATGTTGGTACGGTCACACATGTCGAAGACAGTGACCCTTTTTTTGTTAATAACGTATCTCATTTTTTTTTTATTTATTTATGACTTAGCCATATAATGTTGGCATTATCCCTCATGGTGTAGATAACAGCCCTCATTATAGATTTCGTCCCTCATGTTACAGATCACGTCGCTGCAAGCGGTGGGCGACGACCCGTCGTACGAGCACCTGCTGACCCTCATCGTTGACCACAACGACATCCAGAACATTCTAGAGTTGGAAGGCACGAAGTTTATAGATAACTTTATGTTGCTCTCCATCAGCTACAATAAACTTAAAACCGTAAGTTGGCTGATGGTTTTTTTATTTGAAACATTTTGAGAGGGAAAGATGTTCCTGTTCTCAGTACTGCATCCCTGATACTGTAGATACAGTCCCTCATGTCGTAGATAGTAGCCCTCTTTTGTAAATAACATTTCTCATAATATAGGTGTGGTATTTCAATTAGTGGTGTAAAAGTTTGTTGTCCAAACCAAATATTTGTAAATAAAATGTCACTGTTTTAGAATAAGAGGATATAAAAATGGCGCGGTAGATATTTTTTTTATACCACTAAGGCTGCACACAAGCATACGTCACCGTAGCCTATAGCCGCTAGCAATACCAGGGGTATCAGTAACGGGGTGCCAACCATGTTGTTGATGGGGACTCACTGTGCTAGCAGCAATACTACTAGCCCAGCGTATCCTCGTGGAGCACTGGCAACCTTACTAACCGCAGAAACACAACACTACATCAAGTAGTGTTATTTCACTGCGGTCTTCTGTAAGGCGGAGGTACAGTCCCCAGTCGGGCGGCTCCAATTTAATTGGGATAACCCACAGGAAATCCCAAATCGCCCTACCTCTCTTTTTAAAAACTCATGGTGTGATTTATCACTGTACTTTAGCTTAGAAAAACTCATTGGTTCAGGCCGGGAGTCGAACCTGGGCCCATCGGACGACATGCCGTTGCTTCAACCACAAGGCCACCACGGCTTAAAATGTCTTGATTGCTGTGTGTAGTATTAATTAATTGTTCTATTCTGAGTACCAAAATAAATTAATAAAAGACATAACAGTAGGCATTATTACTAACGTTGTATTTGATAACAGCCCTCATTGTAGATAGCTTCCCTCATGTAGATTATGCACGTCCATTTTGTGCATTGGGTTCTGGGTCAATAGAATTCTTTGGCTATCTTTCATTAAATTCTAAGGTAAATTACATGAGACTGCACAATCTATTCCAGATACACACGTATGTGTTGTCGAACCGCATCGACGCCACGGGCCCGGCGTTGTCAATAGCTGGCAACTCCATCCATTGTGATTGCAACACAGAAAAGACGCTAAAGGTAAAAACAATCTTTAGGATGTTTCTTTGTTACTAATAAAGGCAACTTGATTTGATGTGACCCGTGCCGTGGAAGAACAGTAACTGAGTCTTCATTTCTTCAACGGGACCAAGATGATGCCGTGGTGAAAAAAAACCCCGATTTGTGATAGATTTTTTTATCTGATGACAGAAACATACTCATGTTTATTTCTGAACCGGTAATATTTTTATTCTTTCATTTCACATTTACAAAAACACATCAAAATTTGATTTGCAATACGAATTTATAATAAATTATTTTTCTACAATAAAAGTAGGTGACGCGCAGTAAAGTCAGCTATCTGCCAGTAAAAGTCCCGTTCAAATCGGTCCAGCCGTTTCGGAGATTACTCCAAACAAACAGACGGTCAATACTAGATTGTTTTTTTGTTATCTGTATCGTGTTTACTTTCATGTGCTTTTAGTAAAAAGCCGTTATTTTGACATTACAAACAGACAATTAAATTGTATTAATTTGTATATATTAAAATTACAGTTGTTTAAACGACTTGGTTTGTAATTGTTTCCAGCCGTGGCTAATAGAGAACTTCAAAAACATCCCAGACTTCAAGAGCCTGATTTGCGAAGACACGATGACCCCGGTCGTTGACCTCGTAGAGTCGCGCGTGTGTCACACACCGCGCGACTGGACAGATTATATCTACTACATCATCGGTCTGGAGGTGCTAGTACTAGTGCTGCTCATTACTAAGGTCTCCTACGATTACTGGGTGTTCAAAACGGCAGGCTACTTACCCTGGCCGGCGAACAAGATGCCCAGACTGCCTTGTGACTGGCTGTGTGAGTGAGATGGGAGATACATTGGTTTCGGTCAAAAGTATTTGGTATATACGCAAATATTTTGAAAAAAAAACATTAACAAAGATAGTTTTTGGTTCCTCTGAAACATTTAAGTCCCCATGAACTTTTGATAAAACTGCTAGTCTTTTAAATGACGTATTAACAGCAAAGAAAAAGATCGGCTTCGCTAGAATCCCTCCAAAAATTGTTACTTTTTCACTAGACTTTATTTAAAGTATGAATAATTGAATAATTTTTTTTTATGTTATCATAATATACTTGTTTCGCGCTTTGACCTTTTTTAACCAGGTGCTACAAGTGATAAAATGTTTTAAAAAATTTAATTCGGATTTTACGCTTAGGTTTTTCTTATATATTTTTTTTATTACTCTAAAAGATGTTGGTGCCTTGTACTTTTGGCCAAAGCTGTGTATGTGATACGTGAAAAGGAATGATGATTCTCAATTATGTGTGGTGTTGTATCATAGATCTCTAAAATCTAATGTTTGTTTTGAGTTTGGTATCGCAGACACCTTATATTATAAAATATTTTGTTGAATATTAAATAAGAAGGGAATTTACAAAATATAGGCACGTATATAACATGTGAGTATAAAATTATGTGCGAGTGATGAATGGAGAAGTGATTTGAAGTTTTTGGCGTGTATGTTGCAGTTAATTCCATAACCAGTCAAAAGGATCGGAGTTTTTTTTTATAAAGTGTGCTCGACACTTATGTAGTTATAATTGTCATGTAGGCTTTAAATAGAATGTTGTTTTTTTTATGTATATCTGTGTTTTTTCTTTTTGGGTGTTGTGTTGTTGTGGCACCCACAATGCAGGGTATCATAGTGGGGTATGTTCTATAATAACACTGTGCAGCTATTAATGTTTTAGTCTTATGTTGCTCTGTGGGTAGTGACAGCTGCCATCAAAGTAGCTATGGAGAATTTATATGTTTAAAACTTCTAGAGGCTTTCGGAACGATTTGTATTTGAATATAAAATAATTACTAAGCTTATAGATCCCTGCATTGTTAAGTTATTTTTTAATAATTACTGGTCTCTTTCAGCTGAGAAAATATCAAACCTGTAGGTTAGTATGAATAAAAGATATGACCGTTTATGTCGCTAATTATTGCTTACTTCCCGTTGACCTAGAATAATGAAATTTGGCAAAAAGTTGTGTCTTACAGCACAAGTAAAGGGAAAAATCTGAAAACTGTAAATATGTAACTTTCTTTTAAAGGCCTATTTACTAAAAAAACACCTGAATCGCGCTGTTGAGAGTCACCGACGAATAATGACCTCATTTGTAGTTGTCCTACTTTTACCTTAGCTACAAGTGTGTACGGACCCTCGGTGCGTGAGTCCGACTCGCAATTGGCCGGCTTTTTCCTGCTACTTCGTCTGTGCACCAATATTTTATATAGGTATATTTTACTCATTACTCAGAAAATGTAGCATTAAAGGATTTTCGAAATCAATCTTGTACTTGAAACAAATGTTTGTTGTTTAACATAATATTATAAATGTACATACATTTGAGCACGTTATGAAAACGTATTCGTATGTTTTGTATATGTCACCGGAAGATAACAAGAACCGCAAATTTATAAATTTCCTAGGAAATTTATCAACTTTCGTAGGATTCTAAACGAGAGATTAATTGTATTAATTTACGCCAAAATTTTCGCAAATTAATAAACTTACCGAACTAAAAAAACAACCAACGTCGCCTTAGCCTTCTAACCTATCACGGCCATGTCGGACTATAATGTTACAAACGGTGAACGTAAATTAATACAATTAATCCCTCGTTTAGAATCCCACGAAGGTTGATAAATTTTCTAGAATTTCCTAGGAAATTTATAAATTTGCGGCTCTTGTTATCTTCCGGTGACATATACATAACACATTGTACCATTGTTTTTATATTCCGGGGACCTATTAGCTTTTAAAATTAGTGCCATATTTGTTGCGATGCATAACTGGCTTAGAATATTATATTCAACTTAACGTATATTAGAATTATCTTAAATGTCCAATGTTTATAAGAAATGCTGTGGTTTTATACCAAACTTATGACGTCATTAGTTTTATTTACTTGTAAAAGGTAAATACTCTTGTAAAAACCATATTGTGTAAGTAAATAATATTAACGACATATATTTTTGATAGAAACTAGATCATGAAACATATCTGTACATTATGCTGTTACATACATATAATATAAAAGGTTATTTTTGTATATACATGCGATTAAGACTGTACTTTCTATGAATTTTAAGATATTAGTCACAAAGACGACATAATTATATAATGAATTTAAAATTAACTGTCTTTTATTTAAACATAGTACCTACATACAAATAAATCGGCTAAACAATGTCCTTTTTAATCAGGAGTTATTTAAACCCTAATTAGGCCTGCGACTGCCTTCGTATACATTATATCGGATTTTGTTCACAATTTCATGGAGTTTAGTTTTTAGCGCGCTAATCTACATATAAATCTGTATATATATAGGTACAAAACAGATTAAACTATTTACAAAAACATATCTTAACCTACCTGCTTATAGATAAAAGATCTGACCCAAACCGGAATCACGCGGGAGCGTGTCAAGAATGCTTTGCCACGCTGGATAGCAATGCTGGTTCTCTGAGCGAGATATGTTCCAGCACGCCTGTCACGGGAGGCCTCAACCAGGCGACGTGAGACCTTGAAAAGCTGAAGAGCATCCGGGCCCCAGGGACCCAGAGTTGAGACTAAAGGGATAAAATAGGATGAAAGTTTGTAAGTCATACAAACTTTCATTTTCACTTTACCACGCGTGCCAGGCCTCGGGAAAAAGCTAGTGGAAGTAGGTATATCAATTCTATTACCTTGAATGAGGGGACGAATATTGCATTACTAGTAGGGATAAGTAGTACAGGGTGAAGTAAGAAGAAGTTTTTTCAAAAATATTTTTATTATCAACTACGTTGTTTTAGTTTTCTTATTAAATAACGGTTTTCTTTTCCTCTTCGCTAGTTTCTTTTCGGCTTTTTTGTTACTAACATTCTTTTGTTTGGTATTATCTTTTGTATTAACTTTGCCTTTCTTGAATTTCCTATCCTGCTGACCAGATTCAATTTTTTTATGTTTTCTACTTTTGCCACTTTTAACAGATTCCGTGTTTTTCGCCTCGTCCCTTTGTTCGGCCTTTTCAGCTTCTAGTTTACGCCTGAAAACATAAAAAAAAATTAAATACCTTGGATTTATAAATGTACCAGCTTTAAACCGTGACTTCGCTCGCGTGGTTCTAGGCACGTAATTATTATGTAAGAAGATATTTTACTCCGTCTATCTAGTAGGCTATCTTTTCAAATCTTATTCTCGGGGACAAAAGATAGCCATTGTCCTTCCCCCAGGATATAATACATCTCCTTGCCAAATTTAATTACAATCCGTTCAGCCGTGAAAAGGTAATAAACCAACAGACATTTTTATATGGTTTTCACTAATAGAAAGAGCGATATACAAGAAACGTATATATATTTAACTAGCGGCCCGCCCCGGCTTCGCACGGGTAGACATTAGTTTCGGAGCATAGACATTTTTCAAATATTGTGTCTACCCGTGCGGAGCCGGGGTGGGCAGCTAGTATAATATATAGCCTATGTTACTCAGAGATAATGTAGCTTTCTAAGAGTGAAATAATTTTTGAAATCGGCCCAGTAGTTTCGGAGCCTATAGACATTTACCAAATATTTTGTCTACCCGAGCGAAGCCGGGGCAGGCAGCTAGTATAATATATAGCCTATGATACTCAGTGATAATTTAGCTTTCTAACGGTGAAAGAATTTTTGAAATCTGTCCAGTACTTTTTGAGTTTATTCGTTACATACAAAAATACAAATCTTTCCTCTTTATAATATTAGTGTAGATATTTAATCTGTATAAATTTGGTAGAGCACTTCCTATTTTCTCAATTAGTAAAATGCACCCATGCGGTGCCGTGGTGACCTTGTGATTGAAGCAACGGCCTGTCATCTGTTGAAACAAGGTTCAAACCCCGGCTTTTACCAATTACTTTTTCATCAACATCAACAACATGGTTACCAACGTGTGGTAATTTAGACCTCATAAGTGCTTTATTAGGGCCTACACTGAATAGACGTTTTTTTTAATTTTGCGTCCGTGATATACTTGGTATTGCTAGCGACTATAGGCTACGGTGACCGCTTACCATCAGGTGGACCGTACTTTTATGTGCCACCAAAAAACGCCTAAAACGATATCTTACTTCTCAGGTTTCTTCTCCAGAATGGTGGAGATCTTGTCGCGGTGTATTGCCTTCGTCATGAGTCTCTTCCGTCTGTTGGGGTTTTGCTTTAGCTTGAGCATGTACTCCGGTACTTGACAGCCGGACTGCTTCATCACTGCCGCTATGCTGCGAACATTATTACACCATGGGTTTCCCATTAATATATAGGTAATAATAAGTGGTACTTTGGACCTCCATAAGTGCCTTATTAGGGCCAAAGCTAAATAAATGATTTTTGATTTGAATATTGGAGCCGCCCGACTGGGGACTGTACCTCCGCCTTACAGAAGACCGCAGTGAAATAACACTACTTGATGTAGTGTTGTGTTTCTGCGGTAAGTAAGGTTGCCAGTGCTCCACGAGGATACGCTGGGCTAGTAGTAATGCTGCTAGCACAGTGAGTCCTCATCAACAACAGGGTTGTCAACCCGTTAGTGATACCCCTGGTATTGCTAGCGGCTATAGGCTACGGTGACTGCTTACCATCAGGTGGGCCGTATGCTTGTTTGCCACCTTAGTGGTATAAAAAAGAGAATAGAGAGATGTGCATCGACCGTATAAACTACTACCATGCAAAATTTTACACAAATCCGTTCAGTCGTAGTGGCGTGAACAGAACAAATAATTTTTATCACAAACTTTCGCAATTATAATATAACTAGCTGTCCCGACAGACGTTGTCCTGTCTTAGCTATGAATTCATATGTCAAATAAACCATAGAACAAAGGTCCTTTTGTTTATCCAAGAAAGTCCTAGGTCTGTGGTTTATCCCATAGTTTACCGAAGAAAATCCTAGGTCTGTGGTTTATCCCGATGTTAAAAATATTCCGATTCTATTTTCAAATTTTATTTTCATAAGAACCTTCAACTGAGAGTAACAAACACGAAAAAAAGAATTAGCGTAATCTGCGTTGCCATTTACGTGTGATGCCGTGACCGTGTTATACCATGATTGTTACATGAAAAAAAAGACAGAGCACTGAGTTTCTTGCCGGTTCTTCTCAGGTGGTTTTTTTTTTCGAACCGGTGGTAATTTAGACTTCATAAGTGCCTTATTAGGGACAAAACTGAATAAATGATTTGAGTTTTTTTTTATTTTGACCAAGGGAAATAGGGATTCGTTTTTATATATAGAGATTGTGAGTGTGACTACCTCCTCAGGTTAGCGACATCATCTTGTGTGAAGAAGGTGATGGCTCGCCCGCGTAGCCCGGCGCGGCCGGCTCGACCGATCCTGAAAAAATACTACATTGTTATACAAGGTGATAAAGTGACCCATTGTATACGAGGTAGTTTTACAAATTAGTAAATTACATCGAGTTACAATAAGTTTTAGCGCCGTGTGTAACACTCTTGCTTAACAATACGAATGCGAAAAAATAAAATAATTCAGAAATAAATGATGGTCTTAAATTAAATTCAATTTGTAATTAGAGAAGAATTCTAAAGATTTGGCACCATTGACTTTTTATTTATTCTGTAGCCGCAACGCCATTTACGTATTCCTCCGACGATGAAATCACCGATTTGGTACTTCCATTTTCAAAAAATAAATATTTTCGTTTTTATAAGTAACAGACAAAAATTAAAAAAGTAAAAACTTTTCCCCTAAACTAGGATATTAATGTTTCCCCCGCTCTGGAACGTTACAATAACGATCTTTTTGAGTTAAAGGTAAAGTCACGATTGCGACCTTCGGAATATAAAAAGAGACGTGGTAGCCATGTAGAATAAATCGTTGCCTGTTATTCTAGTGACGCTAGTTGAAATCCCACCGTCTGTACCAATAAGTTCTTCTAACTTAAGTGCAGTAATTAGCCCCACGAGCTTTACGGTGAAGGAAAACATCGTGAGGAAACCTGCATACGTCTGAGAAGAAATTCAAGGACGTATGTAGTGCCTGAGAGACGGCGACGGACTCACCATCTGTCACGTTGGCACTAAATTATCTTCCGTGGAAAGTGGGTGTTGTAGCACCTCTGCCTACGTAAGGGGACCCTTTTGGGAAGGCGTGAAGATATATTATACCATTAGTAGTAAAAAGTAATGATAATGGTGCCGATTCTGTTGTTCAAAATTTCTAAACTAAACTAATTTGACAGGTCTAAAAGTCTTGCTATCCCTTTCTCATGTGCGTGGTTAAATAAGGATGGCAATATTTTTAGACCTGTCAAAGGACATCATCTATGTTTCATAGAGAGTTGGTCCAAATCTGAAATTGGCTGCCAACTCACTTTTTTTTGTATATTCTATTAGAGCTAGTCCGTCTGAGCATTTATTACCATGGCACCAAAGTTGGACATCATTATTTTGAATTCCAATTTTCAACAAAAATGTATGAAAATTCAGATTGTTGAACTCAAATAAAATCAACGACTATGGTCCTACAGCTTTGGTGTCATAGTAATAAATATTCAGACGGGCAAGCTCTAACAGAATATTGAAAAGTATTTCGTTGGCCGGCACTTTCAGATTTGGACCAAAATGGATGATGTCCTTAGTTTAGTAATTTTGAACAACAGAATTGTCACCAATGCCTCACCGATGTATGTAGGATATGGCGGAGGGTGGGAAGTCGTAGTTGATGACCAGGTTGACTCCTCGGAAGTCCATCCCGCGGCCCATCAGCTCCGTGCAGATGAGGACCCAGATGCGACCGATGCGGAAACTGCGCACCACCGCGTCTCGCTACGACACATCAATCACACTCATTTTAATATTCTTAGAAATCAGAAGTAGAAACCTTATAAAAGAACTAGCTGCCCGCCCCGGCTTCGCACGGGTAGACATTTATCAAATATTTTGTCTACCCGTGCGAAGCCGTGGCGGGCAGCTAGTATAATATATAGTCTATGTTACTCAGTGATAATGTAGCTTTCTAACGGTGAAAGTGAAATCGGTCCAGTAGTTTCGGAGCCTATTCAATACAAACCCACAAAAATTGATTATTCATTTATTTCATACATGTAACACTAATTTATAATTATTAAAACCAATAAATTAAACAAATCAAATCAATAAATCCAATAGACTTTCAACAATTATAACGAAAATAGCTAGAACGTAGGATCGTCCGCTCTGTCTGGCCGCTTCCGATTGAGTCCGCTCCGATTTTTTTTTAGGGATATGGTCTCTCGCAGTTAGTTCGAGGGAACTTTTACTGCTTAACCGGACTAAAGTGGCGAGGACAGTTAAGGCCTCTAGCCAGAGGGGGACTTAATCTAAGCAACAGAGCTAGGGGCGTTGCTGGAAGATGGACTATGGAGCCGCGACTGACTTTGGGGACGAAGAAGACGGGATGAGTGCGACGGTCCTCGCCGGCGAGGGCGGAATCGGTCGGTTTGAGGATTGTGCGCGTTTAGAGGCTTCCTGGAGTGGGGCGGTGTCATCGTCGGGATCGAGGAGGACATGCCTCGGTCGACGACGTTTCGATATTCGAGATGGTGTATATCGGGCGGCCGCTGCTATCAGCGGGTTGGAATGTTTTTCGGCAGAGTCCGAAAAACGTTTGGCCATCTGTTTTAGAAACTGCTTGATGGTAGGCAGTTTCAGATCCACATGGAGTTGGCTATTACCGTGGTACATCCCCACGGTGCCCCGGTAGCGCAAGAATCGGTTTTGATGAGTGAGCTCCGAGTCACTGCGCATGCTTTTATATCAGTCGAGCCGTCTCCCCTACGAAGGCATGTTCAATCGCTAACAATATATTGTTTTCTGTACCACTAAGGTATTTTTGTATGCCGTAGCCTTGTGCTTGCAGCAACGGGCTGTCATTTGGGCCCAGGTTCAAATCCCGGCCTGTACCAATAGTTTTTCTAAGCTTAAGTTTTTTTTATACAACTTGAGTGGCATGCAAGCATACGGCCCATCGATGGTAAGGGGTAATCACCGTTCTTGAAGAACCCCATTGTGTGATTAATCACATCATGAGCTAAAAAAGAGATGTAGGGCGAATTGGGCTGTTTCGTAATATGTAGTGATGGTTGACCTGTGCTTGCGTCCTGTCTGCGTGTATCGCCTCCACGTTGACTCCATCGTATATGAGCTCTTTGAACAGCTGCTTCGCTCGATCTTTGCTTTGGACAAACACTGGAACAAATTCAAATTAATTTAATTTATATATTTATGGTTCTTCGACATTGAATACATTATACATTTTAC
This sequence comes from Falcaria lacertinaria, assembly GCA_951449985.1. Taxonomy (NCBI): domain Eukaryota; kingdom Metazoa; phylum Arthropoda; class Insecta; order Lepidoptera; family Drepanidae; genus Falcaria; species Falcaria lacertinaria. Next base: position 573,197 of record OX602121.1, read on the forward strand.
AGAACATAGATTTAGGAAAATAACCCTATCTTAAACAGTGCCGGTAGCAGGAACATTGTCGACAACGTTTTCGTATCGCCTTCGACTATCTATTTTTGTATAGGAAAATGAACAGCGCTGCGGCGGTGAAAGGTGGAACTAAAAATTAGTATGACAATTTTGACATTTCGCGAGTTACGTTTTCGAATACGTTGTCGACAATGTTCCTGCTACCGGCTTAGGTCTTATTGTTAATAAGAGAAAAAACTATGAGAAACAACGCAAAAACTATGAATTATCATTTGAATAACATTTATAAATAAGAGCCACATAAAAGACTGTTTTGCCTTATAAAATATTTATATTATTATTCTATCTATCTATCTATCTAGCCGTTGCTGTCCCACTGCTGGGCAAAGGCCTCTCTCCCCTCTTTCCAGTTGCCTCGGTGTTGTGCTGCGCTTGGCCAATCCGCATTATTATTGGATCCAAAAAAAAACGGGTTTGACCTTTTCAGGGTCGGCAACGCGCGAGTGATACCGCTGGTGTTGCATGTCTCCATAGGCTACGGTAACCGCTTACCATCAGGCGGGCCGTATGCTTGTTTGCCACCTTAGTTGTTTAAAATAAAGGATGTTTCGTCTAAATACTAACAACTAACTTTTGAGAGGTAGGGCGAATGGGGATTTCCCGTGGGTTTTCCCATTAATATTGGAGCCGCCCGACTGGGGACTGTCACTGTACCTCCACCGTACCGAAGACCGAAATCAAATAACACTACTTTCATGTAGTGTTGTGTTTTTGCGGTGACTAAGGTTGCCAGTGCTCCACGAGGATACGCTGGGCTAGTAGTAATGCTGCTAACACAGTGACTCCTCATCAACAACAGGATTGGCAACTCGTTAGTGATACCCCTGGTAGTTTTGCTTGCCATCAGGTGGCCCGTATGCTTGTGTGCCGTCTTAGTGGTATAAAAAAACTAAGTACAGTACCTAGTACTGGCGGCTTCAGTCCCTGCTGGACCAGCTGCCTGAAGGCCACTAGCTTGCCGTTCTCATTGCCGCAGTACAGCAGCTCCTGATCCACTAGCTCAGTGGCCGCGTTCCTGTGATCCGTACAAACATAGAAACATAGATACATAGCACACACACACACACACAGACACATCATATACTTTTTTTTTATACCACTAAGGTGGCAAACAGGCATACGGCCCGCCTGATGGTAAGCGGTTACCGCAGCCTATGAACGCTTGCAACACCAAGGGTATCACTAGCGCGTTGCCGACCCTTCAAAAATCTCTTCACACCCTTCATGAAGAACCCCATGCTGTAATCCTTTGGGAAAACCACGGCGGGGAGTTCATTCCACAGTTTAATTGTGCGCGGGAGGAAGCTCTTTTGGCACCGCGCAGTTTGGGACCATTTTGGTTCCAATGTGTGGGGATGAATTCCCCGCCGGTACACATACCAGCACAAAAACAAACGAGTTGAAAAAATCTTAAGTTTATCGCGAAATAAGTACCGGTTAATTAAAAAAAAATAACATAATAATCTCCTCCTGAAAATAACAAACACAAAAAATGGTCTTCCTTTTATTACTGATAATGGTGTCGATTCTGTTGTTCAAAATTACTAAACAAAACTAATTTGACATGTCTAAAAGTGTTGCTATCCCTTCCTCATGTGCGGGGTTAAATAAGGATGGCTATATTATTAGACCTGTCAAATTAGTTATGTTTAGTAATTATGAACAACAGAATTGGCACCACTATGGTATTTAGCAAAAAATTGTTTTTATGATGAAGCCTTTCAATCGGTATGATACAGCTAAAGGGTGATTATTTTTCTCGTGTAACGGGTTTGATTCCCGGTTCAACCATGTAATTATTTGAGTATCTATGAATGCAGTTTAAATTGTTTTTTTAATTCAAATAATGTCTTCTTTCAGTAAAATGTTCCATCTACAATATTCAAGGCACTTTCCCTCCATGTGGCATATCCGTGGGACACCCTGTAGGTCAGAGGGGTAATGCTGGGGGTTCGCGATCCCGTGGCCCCCCTACACAGGAGGAACACCATGGGGGATCAGTTGGTAGGTCTGCCCTATTCAGGGCGGGTGTCCAACATGCCAGTCCGTTCCCCCGAGCTGGCTGAGTTTTTTTTTATACCACTAAGGTGCCACACAAGCATACGGCCCACCTGATGGTAAGCAAACACCGTAGCCTATAGCCGCTAGCAATACCAGGGGTATCACTAACGGGTTGCCAACTATGTAGCTGATGAGGACTCACTGTGCTAGCAGCATTACTACTAGCCCAGCGTATCCTCGTGGAGCACTGGCAACCTTACCGCAGAAACACAACACTACAACAAGTGGTGTTATTTCACTGCGGTCTTCTGTAAGCCCACTGACCTCTGTCCGACGGTGACGTTGATAAGGCCGCGCATGTTGTGGCGACACCACTTGCCCACCGCTGGTGTGAGCGTCGCGCTGAACATGGCCACCCGCCGCCGCTTGCCGCCGCAGGCCGCCATGATCAACTCCATCTGCTGCCTGAAGTCCGACTGCTGATCCGTTGTGCCTTCGAACAACTTGTCCGCTTCGTCGATTATCAACCAGCTGACCCTAAAACAAACATTACCTTTCTGTAATCTTATTAATTAAAAAATCTAATTCTTTAACTGTTATAAAATTTGTGTGTGTGTTTGTATCTTCTTTACGCCTCAATGGCAAATGGATTTGTATGAAATTTGCAATAGCGGTAGCTTATAAGCTGGATTATCATATAGGATACATTTTTCCAGTTCATTTTAGTTTGGAATAGAAATAGGTTGTCGCGCATAAATAAAATAAACCCATGAAAATGGAATCAAAATTAATTTCGCGCGTACGAAGTCGCGGGTAAAAATGATTTTGAGCCAACTTGACAGATGGTGTCTCCATTGGGCAGGCGTTAATTGAAAATATATTTATTATTATTCTATTATTTTATTATTTGTTATTTTGTGCATAAAATCTTACTTTTCCAGGGTAATATTGACTGTGTCTTGGTTGAGGAGGTAGCACAGACGGTTGGGTGTGCTGATTATAATATCTGGAAAATAAATGATCTATAAATAAATACCCCATAGGTCCACGCAACAACTGAACGTTTCAGATGAAATTTGGAACATGGATAGTTTATAACCTGGATTAACATATAGGGTACTTTTCGTCTCAGGAAAATATTATAGTCCCGGGTCTTACAAAGTAAAATGTTTTAAATGTGTTTTTCATATGTATTTATGTTTTAAATTAACTCACCACTCTTTCTAATAGTAGCCTCTCTTTCTTTCACTTTACTTTCCTTAATGTTTCTAACAATACTGCAGCGGAGGCTCGTCGGAGCGCTGAGTCTCAAGGCCTCTCTGAATATCTGTTGAGCCAGCTCCCGGGTGGGGCAGAGCACTAGGGCTCGGGGTCCGCCCTGTGGAGCGCCCAGGCTGTGGAGTATGGGGAGGAGGAAGGCCGCCGTCTTGCCGGACCCTGTCGGCGCACACGCTAAGATCTGCCGGTCCTGAAGTCCACAACATTCTACTTAACAAAACTAAGATTTGACTGAGAGATAATGCATATTGGTTACAGTTTTGGATAGATTTTTATTTCAATTATCTGATAGTTACGGTTACATATATGAAACTTCTTATCAGCCATACAGCTCACCAAAGATGTTTAGGTACCAAAGCGACAGGTGGTCTCCCTGTATTCATCAAGGTTTTAACATCATCATTTGATATCACAAGCAGTGACTTATTGCTAATTGTGAGAGCTTGAACATCTTACCTCGAGCATACATGGTAGCGCCTGCCTCTGTACCGGAGTGGGTTCCACGTAGCCACACTTGGTGATTGTGTCCACTAACTCTTGGGATACACTGTACCGAGTTGTAAGTTCTGAGAAGTTTCGTATTGCTGCTGGGACATGTCTACCAACCACTTTGATGCCATGCTCATTACGGAAGCGGTTTTGCTGAAATTGATATTAATACATTATACTTTTTTTTCTGTGCTGAGACAATTAAGTTAGTTACATGAATCAAGATGCATTGTCATACCCAAAATACATAATTTTAGCACAAAATAAAGATCAAAAATAATTTATTCAGTTTAGGCCCTAATAAGGCACTTATGAAGGTCTAAATTACCACAGGTTCGGAAAAAAAGCTATCTGGCGGAAATTTTTGAGTATATTGATAAATGTAGAAACAAAATAGGTGCGCAAGTCAAGAGTGAAATGGCACTCTATATCAGTGTATGTATTGAAATATACAAATGTAATAAATTGTATGTCCATTGTGTAAAAACCAAACCATTGAAAAAAACCTGATAAAAATTAAATACAATTTATTATATAACTCACCTCTTCCAGTTCAATTTTCTTCTGAAGGTCTTCTGTTACTTCCTTCTTCTTCTTTTTCTTTCTCATCTCCCCTGTTTTAACTCCCTCTATGATTTGTAAGTCAGTATCCTGGTTGGGCTCTGTCTGGGCATCATCAGAGTCACTGCCTTCTTCACTGTCTATGGTATTACCTTCCTGTTCCAAGTCTGCATGCTCCTCGTCACTCAATTCCTCCTTTTTTATTTCCAATTTCTCTGCCTTTATACTATTTATTGGTGCAGTATTCTGTCAACAAGAAGTATTAATTAATTAAATAATTAGGATTTCTTTGTGGTTTTAATATAGATTTTTTTTATTTATAATAAATTTTCGAGGAATACAAGGACATTTTAATTCCGTTTATTAATTTAATTTAAAAACCATGGTTAAAATTTAGGAGGTTATCAAATACACTTACATTATTTTTAATACCTAAAACCTTGTGTTTGAATGTCAGGCCTTTAGTTAATTTCTTGAATATATCGTAGGCGTCCATAGTATCGACATTACAGAAGTATTATTTGTAAAATTAATATTAATTCGCACGTGTGAAAATACGGTTCAAACAAGAATAACTACAAGTGCAAACTACTTGTTTGATCGGCTGTCAAATGTCAATGTCATTTCGGTTTTTGCTGTCATTACAAAAGTTGTCAAAATTGATTTGACGTATAAAAGTTACGTTCAGAAACGTAAACAAATAATTTATTGAATATGTTTATTGCGTGATCATGATGATGAATTAAGTAAACGTGAAATAAGTAAACATTTTTGCAGGTGTAACCGCTAAAAAGTAGGTATTTTTATGTAGTGTAGGTAACTACTAAACTATTTTAATATTTGAGTACTTTTTACTCCCAACCATGAATACATTTTGACCTAGTTTTTAGTTTTTTATAAAATACCACTTATTTGGCATACAAGCATACGGCTCACCTGATGGTAAGCAGTCATCGTAAGCTAAAGCCATACCCTGGTAGGTATTGTACTTATCAGGGCAAGGGTATCAATAACGCGTTGCCAACCATGTTGTTGCTGATGATTCGCTGTGCTAGCAGCATTAGGTACTAGCGTAGCGTATTCTCGAAGAGCACTAGCAGCCTTCACTCACTCTCTACTCATCGTAGAAACACAACACTACATCAAAGATGTGCTACTTGACTGCATTCTTCTGTAAGGAGTATTTAAATGGGAAATCCCACGAGAAATCGCTATTCACCCTGCCTCTGTATTTAAGCTCATGTTGTAATTATTCACTATATTTAAGCTTAAAAAAATTACTGGTACCTACAGGCTTTGAACCTGGGCCCATAAGATGACAGGCCGTTGCTTTTACCATAAGGCCACCACAGATATTATAATATGAAGGTGTACGAAGATAAACTTCATACATACCACCAGTCTTCATACTCAGTGTCTTTGTTTCGTCACTGAGTACCTAGTTACTTACATACTCTGATAATTTGAAATGAAAAATTAGTTCAACTTTCTATACAAAATGAAACCATCCATAAATATCATTATATAAAGTCTTCTTTAGGATGTACTTTAGCAGAGTATAGTGCGTCTGCTCAAGATTAACAAAATCTTGTAAATAACACTCAACATGAAGCAAACTGGTGTTTCTTTTGTTATCAATGACCCACGATGTTTTGGAGCACCACTTCACTGAGAAAAACAAAATGGCGTCAATTTTACATTTTCCCAATATGCGACTTTGTACCTATTTAAGTCAGCTGACAATTTAGTCTCTTTTTAATTTACTTACTGTTCTGATTTGGTGGTCCGACTTATTTAGGTTAAATTTAAAATATATATATTATATAAATAATTTAAAAGACACACCTATATACTAGCTAAGTAAAGTACCCCTATTCATAATGCATATTGGTACGCAAACATCACAATTACGGACTAGTTTTCCATAATCAGTAAATATTATTCAGAGTTCCGAAATGGTACTTTAAATAAGTTATACTCACGATACGAAAATTTAAATTCAGTTCAGTTCCGATAACTAAAGCTTAAAAGTGTCAGTTCCGAAGCTGAAAAGGATAAAAAGAAACTAAATAAAAATGATGCATCATCAATGGAATCACTGCGAGTTTATTTCATACTTTTATTACATCCAACTGTTATACTCCGCATGAGAGAAATGATTTCAACATGAAACCTAAAACACTGATTTAAACAATTATGTATTTTCGTCAGATTCAAAGATACTTACAGTACTAACTCCGACTACAGATATGTCGCTAGCTCTCCGATTGATTCCTTAACCACATATATATTAACAACATCAACACTTAAAGACACCTCTCTGTTCAACAAACACTGAAATAATCCACCCTTTCACAGGTCATCAATACTTTACTTCCATTCAAAGAAAAAAGAAGATGCGAGGAAGTTTATGAAAACTATACATTAATTAATTTATTTGTATGCATAAAATATTGACTTTATTTTAAATAAAAAAAGCGTTACGTAATTTTAGGAAAAAAAACGATTAATATGGAATAAAAAAAACAGCAGAAGCAGCATTTTATGACCTGTAATGTTTGTTCGTACTTGCATACGATAACTTTTGTCAAATCTTTCAAGATTACAGTCCTGCTAAGTGGCTAAGTACAATCACTGACGCAAATGTTTCTGAACGAAGTCAAAAACGTTTTAACATTAATTTGTACAAAAGTATCGCATGCATGTACTGGTTTTATTTCGCAGAGAATTTCACAGTTCTACATTATTCTTTATTCTTACCGCGTAAACCTTCCTATTTCAGTGGCTATTTATCCAATTCATTATTTCGACTTCTTACAACAATAGTACTTTAAGTGCCTTCACCATCTGAAAGGTTATTTTTAACTTACAACAATTTTCAGAGAAGCCCTAAATCTCTATAGGTCCGATTGAATCTATCGCAAGCGAATCGATCTGTCATTTATTTAAATAATCGATTAGAATACTAAATTTTCCGAAAAATATTCGCTACATCGATTTGATTTAAATTATGAATCGATTCGTTTGCGTTGGATTAACTTGCGGTTCCCCACACCTAATCTTATTCGATCAATACACAATACTATGAAACATTTTTGTACAAACCCCCATCTACGGACCATATCATTCTCCTAAAAGTATAACAAAACTCTTCAACTAAATGTATTTTAACACATATTTTTTCTTCTTTGATCAACGATGGCAAACTATAACTTTTACACAATAATAACACAATATTAGTTTAGGCGTATTTATGTGTCTCAAGTGATACTTACTCTCGTTAAAATCACATACATCAAAGATTTATTAATTTCACTTTTTCGTCAAAAGTATGTATCACATTGACGCTAGCTCTTATAAGAAATAAAAGAAAAAATCGTTGCTAATTAAAACGCAGATCGTGCATTAAATTACAAAAAATGAAAATACTAATCCTAAGTGTGTCAGCAAATATAGTGCAGTAAATTAGAATTGCCACTTAATTAACTTTGACATAAATTGTATTTTTTCGTAAAAAAATATTTCTGTGTATAAAATGTGTCACCCAAGCGTAACGAGTGACCGCGGTACAATTCTTTCAAAAAGCTTTAATTACATTAACAAAAATATTTTCACTCTGCATATGATTGAAGGTAAAAGACGCAGTTTTAATCAATATCAGATTTTACAAAAAACACGAAATTTAACTTTTAATTCGCAGAATTGTATCACGGCCTAACTTTGTGTAGATAAAAAGTTACTCCTTAGCATTTAACTGTCAGTATATGACTACGAAGTCATAAGTGTATATTGTAAATAGTATTTTATTATATGTACTGTAAAGTTGAATCAACGAATTATGCTCGATCGGACACGGAGGTATATACTACTTAGAATAATACTTATTTTTTTTATTTGATATTTAAATGGTCATAAGTGCACTTTGAGTTATGGAACTATTTGTAACTAATCACTGTATGAGCTAGCAGATTAATTAATGTAACTGTTTTAACGGCTTTTTTTTCTAAAATACAAAAAAAATATAAAAACAATACAAAAAAAAATGAACCAAATTTGGACAGATGAAGATTGACGTTTTTGCTAATTAAACCTGCTTACTACGTTTATATAATATAGCTTCCTTAATGTTAATTAATACATATTATCGTTATCTATATATATCATTAATATTAAATTGAGGTATTGTGGCTGAATGGTCTGTTTAGTTTTGTTAGATTTCGATTCGATTGATCTGTCGATCCTGCTGAAGCTGTCAGAATACCTATATTTAAACTAATCAGTATATTCTACGTCGGACTAGATTTACCAAAAAAAACTTTTTGGTGACTATTGTTATTTAAAATAAATTAAAAAACCTGTTTATTTATTATATTTAATATTTTTTGTATAAAGTCCCCTTTGCTTAGAATTATTATTTTACCAGTCCACTTTATCTTGGTAATTACCGATTAAATAACCTCGTAAGCATTTCCTAAGCTCGTCTACAAGTCTAACTCGGCCTATAGGAAGGTTTTTTTATATATTTGAGAGTTCCATACCTTAAAAGGAAAAAAGCAACCCTCAAGTGATCCTCACTTTGTTGTCCGGTCTGTCTGTCTGTCTATCAGTCAAAAATAAAAAAGAAATATCTCAAGAACGCGTGGAGTTATCAAATTGAAATTAATATGAAACCTGTAGTCAATATAAAGAAAAGATATGACCATTTGTGTCGTTAATTTTCGCTTATTTTGCGACTTCACAAAGGAGTCAAAAGCTTTTCGTTGACCTAGAATCATGAAATTTGGCAAGAAGCAGTGTCTTACAGCACAAGTAAAGGAAAAAATCTGAAAACCGTAAATATGTAGATTTTTTCATGCGAATATAAAAAAAAAAACCTGAATCGCGCTGTTGAGAGTCACCGATGAATAATGACCTCATTTGAAGTTCGCCCACTTTTAACGTCACCTACAAGTATGTACGGAACCCTCGGTGCGCGAGTCCGACTCGCACTTGGCCGTTTTTTTACTATGAAGTTATAACTTTGTAGCATATATGTATATCGAACGGATCATCTAACAGATCCAAACAGCCCGTTTATTGGGAACTATTGCTAACACTGTAATATTATAATTATTATTATGTGGAAGATACTGTCATAAATATTAAAGCTAATGGCTCAAGAATACATCGACTGAATATTTAAATAGCAAACCATCAGAATAGAGGTTTTAATGTAAACTTTCACAGATTCCACCTAATGGCCGAGTCGAATGCAGCAAAAGCATCCCCAAAGCGTTGGTAATTGGTATTATAAGGCAACACTATTATACTTAGCGTTTTGACAATTCGAACACATCGATCAGCAAATTATTGTCAAATCATGTAGATGTTTTTTTGTTACATGTTACATTAAGTGTTCCGAAAGTAGACTTTACTTTTAGAGTTCATTTCATTTAGTATCAATTATTAGCTTCGGTTTATTTTAAGATATTATTTAAGTCGATTTATTCTTAAAAATAGCGGTCGCGTCTCCGATCGAGCAATTTTTAATTATTTCACAATAAATATCTATTGTAGGGTACTGGTTGCGACTGCGCTTCGAATATAAATAACTTATATTTGGGCGCAGTCGTTTGTCTATTGCATTTTAATATGGACTTGGAACAACAACAAAATAATTAATTGTATGGGAATAACTATGTAACAACTGTTATATCTTGTCATTTACAATATAATATTATTGATTAATATAAACATTTATCACTGTATATATCCTGGTTGTTGTAGTACATACATAAACATGCGAGACTCGGTGTCGAGTCCAAAATCACTTGCTAATTAATACGTTAAAAAATATAGTTGGGAGGTAATACTTAACAATATTGGAGGTAATACTTATACTACAAACAGGCAACTATAAGTTATCTTAGCCTGCTTTTGTGAATCTGTTTGTGAACTCCTGTTTGATTAGGTGATAGTAATAAACCTTACCTTGCTGTTAATTTTTTTTTTTAAATATTTTTGCAAATACTCATTTAACTATTATACATATCCTATGGAAACTGAAAAAAGAAATGCAAAGACTCAGGGATTATTTTGGTTAAAATATTTTTGTAAAATTTACGCGTCAAAATTGTATGTCTCGAAAATAAATCTTTGCAAAAAAACTTGACCGTTATCAAATACTTTAAAATGACCTTAAACTAGGGTCTGAAAACATCTTAAGTGGACAGAAACCTTTTTTTAAATTCTGAGAGCCTTTGCGTATACGTGATTGTTGCAATACAAGAATTGTTTAGACTCAGTTTCCGAAACCGAGCACAAAAGTGGTCCCAGTTTCGGAACTCTGCATAATTGCATTGATAAACACTAAGACACTATTCCCGATGAATATTTGTGTAGCTTTTGAGACACTTCATTACATTTGAGCCCCGAAAGCGTCATTTTAAAGTATAGTTATTTTTAATTACCTAGTGTAGGCTACTGTTAAAAGTTGTACTGTTAAGAAGGCATACCGTTGATGATTACTTAGTGCATTACGCTACTAAATACAGTCAGTTTGTCAATTTTATATCATTATCATAACATACATTACTACAGAAGAAGCGAGCGAAAATGTTATTTGCAAAACTTGTAATTTATTATATATACACATAACTAGGATTAATCTTAAAAAAAAAAGAAATATGTTTCTCACTTGTATCTTACTATTTTAAAAATGCATTATTTTGGTATACATTGCAGAAGAATTTTTATTATTGATCCGCTGTTTTTAAATTTTGACTTTTTTTTTTTTTTGCCGACACTAACCAAACTTAACGCAAGTACATTATATGACGTAACAACCATCGCCGACTGCTGTCAGAGCCGATGTATTGCGCAGCCGTAAACTGAGATCAAGATAATTTAGTATCAAACGATCAACTAACGAAATCACCAAACAAAATTGGGTAATTCCAATTTCAACATGTAACAATAAGGCTTAGGGCACAGGGCGTAACATCAGCTGTATCTTTTACCACCGACACTGGTGAGATGCGGATGGTAAAGGATCGAGTACGTCGTGTGACCCAGACCTAAACGTACCACCAAACAGTTAAATCACTGCAGCGAAATCAATAAAAAACAAACGTAAAAAACGTTATTACGGAGACTACTTCTAAGTTTCACTATCAATAAATCCATTATTAGAATATATAAAAATCCTTTTCCATTAATGATTTTATCTATTCACTATTTAGTTTATAATATCACGAGGCTTGCATACCAGATGTCGCCGCGTTCGCTAAGTCATAAATATTTACAATTAGTACTACCCGCTTGCTTTCATACCTAAGCTCCCAACAAACTTATCCGAAGAGATGTTATTTTAAACAAAAATATCTAGTAAACACCCAGTGTAACATTGAAATAAAGATTATTAAAAAAACAATATATTATTATTGAGGTATGAGGACGTACAAGAGGTATATGTTTTATTTCGGATTGTTTAATTTTCCATATAATTGTGATTTTTAGTGAAACATAAATAAACACTTATAATAATAATAATAATGCTTGGACATTATCACACAGCGCCATCTGGCCCCAAACTAAGCAAAGCTTGTACTATGGGAACCAGTAGCTGACATAATACTTATATACTTTTTTATAAATACATACTTATAATACATACCAAACACCCAGACGCAAGGCAAACATATTTGTCACATAAATGTTTGAATGCGGGAATTTAACCCGCGACCTCTAGCGTAGCAGTCAGGTGTACTAACCACTAGACCAGCGGTCGCGTCTTTAAACACTATAAGATAATATTCTCCAGCTTCATGCAATAGATAATTTTTCACAACCAAACTGCGGAATGAGCTCCCCGCTTTGTTTTTCCCAAAGGAATACAGCATGGGGTTCTTTAAGAAGGATGTGAAGAGATTTCTGAACTGTCAGCAACGCGCGAGTGATATCCCTGGTGTTGCAAGCGTCCATAGGCTACGGTAACCGTTTACCATCAGGCGGGCCGTTTGCCAACTTTATGGTAAAAAATACAAACAAAAGTGTGTTTTTTCTGTCTACATTTTGTGTTATTTATTGAGTGGCATGGCGATATCTCCGTTGGATCTTGAGAGCTTCCCAAAAACCACAATTATATAATTTCCGAAGAGTAGGTCCTGTTTATATTAAGTTAACGCAACTTGCATGTAAGTATTTTTAAGTTAACACTTATTGAAGTAGAGGATAACCTCATTTATAATAAAAAAATGCATTTAAATCAATATTATCACATAGTACGCACGTGTGTAACATTTCGAGAAAGAGAACACAAACGTCATAATAAAATTACCCTACACGAAAATTACTGAAAAATAAATGCAGAAATATTTCTAAAATATTTGAAAAGTTACCGAAGAAGTCGCATTGCCAAGGTTCTTTTCTTTTACTTCACTTTGAGTGAGTTTTTGATATGTTGCAAAGTATGGAAATATAAGTTGTTTCGTTGGATATGGCACAATTTTAAGAAGTATAAAAGTTTCAGAATGTTTTATAAAGATTGTTTTTATCCTACTCAAGATAAATGCGATTCAGCAGATGTGATCGTCCTTCGTTTCTTTGGCTTTGTGAAATATCACTGTGTGAAATATGTTTTATTTCATATTTATTTATAGAGATATTTTTGTTCTGTGATATGTTGGTTCTGACCAGTGGATCTCGTAATTTTTAATTATTAATATTACATGAAATAGTCAATGTACGTACACCCTGGTTAGATATGTTATCCCCACGTAGAAGACGGCATTCAAGCAATTTCCTACAATATAAGTAAATAAAAATAATTTTATACAAATCTGTAGCCATCTTATGGTTAGGTAATCCTATTTACTTTTACTTTTTGAGAATAATAATTATAATAATAATAAATCTAATAAATTTTCATAACGTGACGTTCGCTACGTTGGTCGACATTTAAATAAGAACCACTATACACTCATAGAGAGAAATCCGAAAATGGATACAGATTAAATATAATTCTATTAATTAATACCTAACAGCTACGTACATATTTTACACAGAAGAAATGATTAATTTTAGTTTCATGATTTGAAATCATGCACACGTATACCGTCGAACAACTTTTCGAAGACCCACGCTAAGATCACTGGCGGCGGCGCCTCTATCCCCTACTTCTCACTCTGACCCTGTATTCGAGGAGCGCACCACAGCGTGGCAACCCCGACTCTCTCCCCACTCCCCGCGTCGCGCTCTCGTCCGTCAGCCGCTCCAGTACGCACACCATATCCATTCAGCGAAACACCAACGTTAATGGTTGAAGACGAACAAAGGCACGGCTACTTACACATTGATCATAATCATTATTTAATAGAAGCCCGCACATAGAATAGATTAATTGTTCAATAAGACGTAAAATTTTGTACTTTCGAAATCAGATTCTTAGAAGTCTTTAATTTTTTTTATTTCTTTCATTACTCAACATCAACAGCTTTTTCCATTTTAATCTATTTTTTTTGGTAATTAATTCCTAAATAATCTGTATTTTTTATTAATTTAGATTTGGCGTTCCGAAAAAAGTTTTATTAAAAAATATTTTCTTTGCATTTTTTAAATTTACTGTTTAAAATTTGTACGTTCAATTTTTGTACAGTTACCGAATCTAATTTGACACTAGACATTTATCGAAAAGTGATTTAAAAAATGTATTTTACTTTTCTTTAGAATACAGTTGGCATACATTTTGGCAGTACTAGTAATATTAATACTTTAGTATTGCTCTGGATTACATTGTCATATTGAACACTGTTTGAACATCTTCGTAGGAAGATGCCAGTAGCTCGCGTACTGTTATAATATTAGTCTCGAAGCGAAGTCCGACCCAAGCGTACACTAGGCGACAATACTGTTTATGTAATTTAATCCTAACGTCAATATTTTACTAATTATAATACGATTAACCATAAAATGCGGCATCGTCCTGCATTGTTTTGGCATAGTCCGTTATATTGCACATGTAGATGCTATCCCTGGATCCCGCGTCCGTTGCCAAGTGTCGGGGCATGGGGGCCCAGCTGGGAGGGTGGGCCCTGCGACCGGTCTAAGCGATGGTCTGTGGTCATTGGAGGCCCGGCGGGAGCTGGGGCGCGTGGTCGGCACCGAGGTCGAAGAGATGGTGTGGCGTGGGCGCGAGCGCTCCGTGCAGCGCCGATGTCTTCAACAGCCTCTTCAGCATGCCGCTAGATCCGCGGTGCTGGAGGCTCTTGTGCGTCGTCAGGGAGTTCTTGGTTCTGTACCTTCGGTGGCAGAACTCGCACACGTACAGCGTATCTGACTGCTCGTGCTTATCTTGGAAGTGTCGCTTCAATGAATAGTAACAAGAGAATGTCCTGCGGCAGTAGGGACACTCTTGCGGCTCGTTGATACCGCCGGCGGTAGGCGGGGGCATTCGGAGGGGCGGGACAGCTGGAAACCAAAGGAACACGTTCAAATCTTTCCATCCCACCAAGCTATTACAACCACAAATCTGAGAAAGATTTCGTTAGCTGGCAACACGGGAAGACACGTTATGAGTTTGAGAATTTTATGCATTGCTTTATAGGTTATAGTTTTATAATACGTACAATGTATGAGGTTTATAATAATAATTATAATACTAATAATAATGCACTGTACACATTGACTAACTACACAGTAATCACGATTTCTTAAAATATTTAAAATCTTAAGGAAATTCTCTCAACCACAATGACACAGAAACACGTGATAACAAAAATGATAGAAGCATGCTCCAAGCAACACAACAACGTCAAAACTGCGAAACCCGACAGGAGGGGGTCTTCGGCTCGGGGCGTAAGGAGTATTAACAGAAAATAATATCTCAACTCAAATGAAATAAAGTAAAACATAAAACTTAAGAGGACCCTTATCCCTGTCTTAACACTAGTCGGAAAGGAGAACGGCTCAAATATTAATGTTAATGAGTTAGCTTCGTTTCATCCTACAGTTTTCTGTTCTAAAAACAAGTTCTAACCTTTGTGAGTGATGCTAAGTACGGCGGTCGAGTGTAGGTTGGTTTCGTGGTTTTCTTTGCTAGATGAATACTGCCGCACGCCGCGCCAACTCCGCCCAAGTAGTCACTAAAAAAACCGGATTTGATCTGTCTCCCCTGGCCTGGACTTGTGGTAGGTGTAAATGTGGGTCATCAGCGAGTTGCGCGAGCAGTAAACCCGCTCACATATCGTGCAGCGGTACTCTTCCTGCCTCTCTGCGTGCTTGTCTGCGATATGACGCTTCAGTGACGCTTTTGAGCACAAAACTTTCCCGCATATCGAGCACGAGAATAACTTTTTACCTGTAAACAGATCGAAAACAAAAAAATATGGGGTTGGTCCCCGAACGCGAGTCAAAATAAAAGAAAATGAGGTCACCTATCGGGGAGATTTAGTTTTTGACATGGCAAATTTGAATAATTTTAAAAACTCTTTGGTGGAAATAAAAAGTGTCTTAAAATTATAATGGAAAAAAAGAGAACAAATGAAAATAATAAAGAAAATAAATAGAAATGATGGCGAAGCTACGGTGGCCGGTGAGCTGGTGTTACGGACATACAGCATGCATCCAAGCGGGAAGGCGTATGTAGCCAGGAAACTAGATGTGCCAAGCGTGTTCTGTCTTTCGCGTGCTTTTTCTTATGGTCCTAGAAAAGCTAATAACTCAAAAAAGGTGGTTGTGGTTTTGCTAATAAAACTGGCAATAGTTTTTGTATATTTGTTTTTATTAAAAACGCCATATCATCAGTATTAGGTTTCATGAAGGTCGGTGTAACGATTACAATTACAGTTGTATGAGTAGTTTACGTCAATTATTTTAAAATGTTAAAATTAAATATGGAGAAGAACTATTTTTAAAACTAAAACACATTTACTAGATAAGTGATGTAGAAATATTTTGAATCGATTTTAAAAACTTGGAAGGCTGCAGCCCATTATGAATAATTAAATTAAATTTTTTTACGTAGAGCACTGGTTACTTGGAAGACAAAAATTAAAACTCCATAGTTTTTGGCACGGATGAACTTGAAAAAACAAAGTTATTAATATAATAATAATGGACTGCATTACACAAATGCCGATCAACAAAAAAACTAGATTCATAGATAGATAATAATTTAAGAAAAAATATAAAATTTCTAATACAACAACCAATAAATTAATTTAGATTCCCTTATAAAATAAGTAAAAATGCCAACAAGAAGTATAAGAACACATTGGATAAAGTCGAGTTCCTTAACACTTTAGAAAGATAAAAAAAACTTAAAACAGGTCACAGAAACAGTCTTAAACTTGCTAAGATCCTAACTAATGTAGTTTTGACAGGGATGTGTTCTGCTCCTTAGAACACGGTGTATTTCTTGCCCAGACAAACCCACGGGAGACTGGTAGTCCAGTCTCCCTGAGATCCCAATTTTCTTAGTACCTAAATTTCAAACCAAAGATCATTGAATCACAATAAAATTTCGAGTTAATACCAAAATTAATCACGCTTGACTTTTCGCCTTCTGTGCGATAATTTTTCTCATTATAAAATTATCAATAATTTAGTAAGTAAATAATTCATTTTTTTATCTACATTAATATGCCTAATAGTGTACAATCAAAGAAGTACTTAGTCTAATCAGTCTATAGCGCTTATTACATTTTGGCAATTTTGGTTTTTTTCCAAATCAAAAAACGAAAAAAATACAACAAAATAAATTCAATTTTGTCCATCGAACATAGCCAAATTATTACCGTACTGCATTCGCAGCACATCCCTGTAATTGAAAAATTAAAATTATGTAGACACTAATTATTTACCTATTGAATTCAGATTAAATCTTATGTCTAAAGTCAACTAACTTAATTTCCCAAACCCAATTAACAAAAAAGAATCTATCACTAAAATTACTAGACAAAAACAACAATCCTACATTTTTACGTGGCTTGCAAACTTATGCAAATAAAACTTAACATGGGGGCTTTGTTCTGCGTTCATTTTCTAAACTAAAACCGTTGTCTTAAACTTCATATATTTTCATTTATTCTCTTGTATAAATGAAAACGCTCAATGTATTCTCTTCTCTCATTTCATATACTTAATTTTGCCTCAATCCTTAGTATTTATTCAGTAAATTTATTTATCAAAATATTAGACGATGAATTTGATACTAAATTAAGAATGCGAGATGTCACACTACACGCACGTTCGAGATGTCAAAGATCACTTATCTTTGTTGTCTGACATCTCGCATCACAAATTCAGATGTTGATTTGGTACAATAGCATTGTAAATCTGTGAAACCATGGGTATTTTCCAAAGAACTTAGTTTGGTAGTAGTAATGCTGCTAGCACAGTGACTCATCAACAACTTCGTTGGCAACTCGTTAGTGATACCCCTGGTATTGCTAGCAGCTATAGGCTACGGTAACTGCTTACCATCAGGTGGGCTTGCTTGTGTGCCACATTAATGGTATTAAAAGAAGAAGTAAAGATGCGAAAACTTGAATTGTTTCTTAGCCTCTTCTAATTAGCCTGAAAAGATGATTTAAAAGTAGTTTTTTTTTAATTTAGAAAATGTACTCAAAACCGGACCCATTACAATTTTATAAACACGGAATGTTGCGAAAGATTTTGATTCCACAAAGCGTTTTTCCCACCTAATACAAACATCATACCAATTTAGCACCAAATCTTCTAGTCTTCCAATTGGACAAAGTATATTAAGCTTACTAATTAACTAAACAAGTTGTAATGGCTAAGCGTTTATGTATCTAACAATAACAACAGAATCTTATAACGTATAGCTTTTAAAAGTTTTTCAGGAAGCCTCTCTTAGTCGAATATATAAGCATCGATAACTAGGCCAGTGTCCCCACACTGCCTAATTCTAAAAATATTTTTTTAGAATTCGCAAAATATGTCTTTTTAAATTCAATAAACACAATTATAATTATGTAAAGCAGGCACTAATAATTATTACTTACGGTGTATATTGTTTTACAATAAATTATGTGATAACATTTACATGTAGTATCTTATAGCTATCAATTAAAAAGAAAAATGTAACAATATTGATATTTACCGACCATTAGTCGATTTTGAAAAATAGTGATGTTTTATAATGAGCTAGTTAGTATATTTATTATATATATAATGTATGTATATAGAGTAGATAATACATTAATATACGAATAATAAACTGTTTCAACTAATAAATGATGTTTTCCTAGCAGGAACGTACAGCACTATAGTAGTTTACGTATTAGATACCAATATTACGTTGCCAATAAAAAAATAAGCGGGTTGAGTATCTAGATCATGTTTCACAACTTTCACAAGCTAGGTAACAATTCTCCCTAATTTTCGAAGAAATCAATTGTATACACTAATTCGCACGTTGAATGCGTCGATATTGCTATCACTATTAATAGAAACTACTGCAAGTATTATTTTTTATATATGGCAAGCACAAAACCGTTAAAATTGTAAATTATGGAACTTTTAGTTTTAAAAATTCACTGTTCAAATTTAGGAACATTTAACACTGAGAATTACTTTTATTATATAATATAATAATATATATGCTATCACCTATTGTATGTATATAATAGAATATAGTTAATAATAATGTGGAGTAATTACAAACTGTACAACGAAACAGAAACAAATTGTAGTAAGTATTATACAAAAATTACTTTATGTAGTAGTAAGTAATAGCAAAATATTTAAAAAAAAATACTAATCTACAGGCTCAACGAAGTAATAAAAGAAACGAACACAAGATTGTGATACCAACAAAATGTTTTTAAAACTAATGTTTTAAGAATGTGACTTAAAAAAAATAGCCACATCGTTTCGCGTCAAATGGCACCTTGCGATTCACATTAAAAAAAATGCACTTTGCATCTTTCATATTGATTGCAAACACTGTGAAACTAAAAACAGTACCTAAATAACCGTAAGTATATAAGAAACAGAATACAATGTGAACTTAGCAATTATGTGTGAAGTTGTGTAATTGTGATGTCTTTCTGTAAAGCGATTCTCTAAGCAGCGACGGAATCCCAAATTGACATGAGCAGCGTCAAAAAAACGACTGTGGCGTGTAAGCGAGATAGGACACGCACTATAGATTGTAAATTAAGATCTTTTGGATATACCTGTCACGCTCACACAGCTTGGTGACGTAGTACTTTTGACATCTCGCATGAAAATCAGTCGAACAATTTCAGTCGCTGTTTTTCCAGAATCGCACTGTTGTATCTGGGTTTATGAGTCGTTATTAGGGTAAACATATAAATGTATGTAATATATTATATTGTATACGTCCGGTATATTTCTGTTTGAAGTGCTGTCTGCGGGTGGTTTTACTATTGTTTATTTTCGAAAATTATTTGCCGAAAATCAATTGTATATTGGTGCTTATTCTCTGGACTTTCAGTCTTACGTTCAATTGAACAAAAACAAATAATATATTTGAAAAGCCTCTTTTTGCCAATTATTATATATCTGTGTATATAGTTTTTTATATATTTTTTAGTAATCTCGTATAAATATCTAAGAGTGAGATCATGCAGGTAAAATAAGAGAAATAAATAATTTGCCGATCATGAACACAATGTTAAATCAATGCCTCTCTTGTGGTTCCATACACGAACACTGTTCTTTTAAACATTTAAGCCTAATATATAAATTTACAGCACCAAGATTTTTCATCTCTTCTTCTCAAAATATTAATTTTTCTCTTCGCCTTATTGTCACACATTAAACATAGTTTCAAAATTTCAGGAATTATTGTTACTACCGCAGTATTGCACTACACGGGCGTCAACACGTGTCATTGGACTGAACCCTCGTTTGGAACCGTGGAATGTCAGAGCTGTCCTAGTTACATATTCACCATCAAATTGTATCTGAAATTACAAGTTCAAAGATGAAAATAAAGATATTTGTTTTAACTAAATTAATAAATAGATAGATCTACGAATCCGTCGGGGTATTGCATTGAAATGTTAGGAGGAAGAATTAAAAGAGTAAAGATGAGAAAAGATTAGACATTGAATTGATCTTTGAACTTGTAGAAGTCGATGTTGTGGTGCGGGGGGTTGAGCTTAGTGTCCGGGGGCGCGGGCAGGGGCTGGGGCGGCTGCGGGGGCCCGCGCTGGCGGCGGTGGTAGATGCTCTTGTGGTTGTTGAGCGAGTTCAGCGTGCGGAACACCTTGTGGCAGAGGGAGCAGCGCGCCGAGTGCAGCGGCTGCAGGTGCTGCTGCTCCGTGTGCCGCTTGAGCGTGAGTCGCGTGGACAGCAGCTTGCCGCACACCTCGCAGCGGTGCCCGGCGCCCAACGGGCCCACTGCGCCACACATAACAACCAACATTAGCGCATTAGTCGCTCAACCTGTCGCGTAGCCAACACCACGACCGCTCGCCTCCAGGGTCCCACCGCGAGGAACCAATTGGCACAACTCCTGCACCATACAACGAGGTACCCAAGGTGGCAATTTTGACAGCTTGTAGAGGCAATTCAACGTGATCTAAACTCGACTGACTAATGCGCTTTGAAAAGTTAAACAAATGTTGGTGGTTATGCGTGTACCGATCATACATGTCCCAATTGGTTCCAGACAGGGCGTCGCGCGTCGGGGTCGACGGCAAGCGGCGATACAACGTCTTACTCATGACATTATACATACATATAAGATAAAGTTTGCGTTGCGCATGCATAACTATGCTATATACAAAATGTTAGGAACATATCGCGTTACATAGGTATAGGTATATAATAGTATTGTATGTGAAACTTAACGAATATCTAGGGGCAAGACTATGGCGTTTTAGGTGGTTAGGATGGCAGCTCGGTTTCTTCGAATGGCAACGTGTGGTGCGGTCAGTTGACCGGGTAGAAGGGCCCCGGGCCGGCGGCTGGCGGTGGGGGCTGCTTGCGGTGATAGATCGACTTGTGGTTCCTTAGGCTGTTGAGGCTCGAGTAAACCCGCCGGCAAATGTTACACACCGGCTCCCGCGACGGTCTCATGTGTACGTTTTGTATGTGCCGTTTGAGCCGCGTGAGGGAAGACAGGCTCTTGTTACAGGGCTCACATCTGTAATCTTCCGGGGGGGTGCGGGCGCCACCTGGTCACAACACAAGCAGTTAGCCCATTCGAAGCTTCGAACGCACTTTTAATGCACTCTCCTTATCGCAGCCTCCGACAAGCACCGTCACCCCCCATCTATTGATGATAGCCATCCGCCGGCCGGCCGGCCGTCGACAAAGCGGTATTAGTAGGTACCAGGTTTCTCCTAATTCGTGGCAAGCGTGTGAGTGTCGCGCCTTTACCTGCCTACTCTATGTCGTGATCATAACAACCTGCCGACGTGTGTATGTTATATCAAAAGCGTAATTCCACGATTATTAATTGTTACAGATCATTTTTTAAATAAGCTGATAGAATTACTAAAATTCCATTGTCCAATCTTGAATGTGTCCCGTTTGTTTGACTGTTATTCTCACTTCCCAAGACAATGATGGCGTGTAATTTGAGTGTGTTTTTAGAAATTATTCGCGAATACGCAAACATAACATTGGTTAATCGATCATTCAAGTTTTGAGCTGTTCATTCGGGTGCTAATGAATGTATGTAAGTTTCTTCTGTTGATTGCGATGACGTAAGTGGCTTCAGTATAATTCAAGGTGTGTACAACCGAGTTTAGCAGCCGATTGTACAGTGCATAACAATTTTGATGGCCGTGGTATGATTAGGACGAAAAATAAGTTAAAAAAAAAACGAATGCGAAATTAAAGGGAATAAATTAACAAAGTCCTAATCGGGTACACGGGAGTGAGGGAGTGTACTAGCACACATTTGTTTTCCAATTCACATCCATAAACAAGCTAGGCGTATCTCTCTTGCTGAGAAATTTACTACGTTACAGTACACACATGCACGGCGCATTGCGTTTTGGTTCAATGATAAACAACTGAAACAGTAGCGACAAACACTAGAAACGTGACTCGATAACATTTCCCTACACATTGTGTCTCCATCGAACCATAACACAAAAAGCTAACATTAATAGTTTTAAATACAGAAAACACATAGCATAAAATGAAGACATATACAAGATATACATATATACTATATGATATACATAAACATAGTAGATACAAACATATATATGTCACGTGATAATTGCCTCATACATTTTTGAACAAAAATATAGAAACCTCGTTATGATATATAATACCTACAAATGAGAGAGCATAGAGGAAGCGGTGATGGTGGCATACGACAGACAGTGCATTAAAAATATCGTTTGTTTCATAAATGTAAGTAATGCATAAAATAAACTTGTTGCTAGACAAGCCGGCACTCACCTTGAGAAGTGCTGGCCATTCCGTCGGGCGTCAGTGGACCTTGAAGACCTGGAAATACATATACGATTCTTATGGGTACTCTGTAGAACAAGCTAATTTCTTTCGTAATCTTTACATAGTATAAAATCCGCTGTCTGTTCGCTTATATCTTTTAAACTACTCAACGGATTTTGATGCAATTTCCAGCAAAAGATACAAGTATTCAAAAGGAAGGTTTTTATGTGTAACTGGTTTAGCTTTTGTGTAATCCTTGAGAAGCTGGGGCGGGTCGTTAGTTAGTTATAGTTAGCCTGAGGACAGTACCTCCTCCTTACAAAAGATCGCAGACATATAAAACTACTATGGTTCAGTGTTGTCTTTCTGAAGTCGTCAAGTTTCACTTCAGTTCTGTTAGTGATGACAACTAAATGCTGCTAGCACACTTTCAAGAAGGCACTTTTCTTTAGCAACGCGCTAGAGATACCCGTGGTTTGTAAACTATAGGCTCTATCGAACATCAGATGGTTGGATTGCCACCTTAGATAAAATAATAAAAAATAATTGCTTCGAGAATCAGCATTGCTATCCAGCGTGGCAATGCTGCCGGCATTCTTGGCACGCTAGCGCATGATTTTAGTTTGGGTCAGATCTTTTACCTATAAGTAGTTAGGTTAAATTCTGTCTTTTGTAAATTGTTTAATCCCTTTTGTTTTGGATATAATATTAAAAGTTTGTGTTAATATAACATGACGTTCAAAATCTAGTAGACAATAACATGCAACATTACAGACAAACTGAAAACAAATAAAGAACAATATTTACCGGCCAACGATGAGTGCTCAGTAAGTGCCGCCATAGTAAAGTTGTAGGTGTTGCTTGGCGCAAAGAGCTTAGTGTCGGGTGGCGCAAGAAACGGCGACGGTGGCAACTGTGGAGGCGGCGTCGGATCATCCGCATCGGCGGAACTCCCGCGCGACGGCGGGCCTCCGGCATGCTGTTAAAACGTAGGCAATCAAAATCACTAGTGCAGGGTGCTTAATCTATGGCATTGTAGTAAAGATTGACAGAAATTACAGTTAGAATTGTTTTAGTTACGTCTGGGGATAATATTATTACTGCAATTGGTGGTAATATTAGTAATGAATAGGTAAATAGGCATACAATACTGTAATATTTGGTATTTGGTACGTGTTATTGTAAAAAAAAAAACACTTTTACCGGATATTAGCACAATAATAGGTACCTACGTTATGTTTTAAATTGTAATGATATATGGGTTTTCATTACTTTCTTTGACCTTGGCATGGCATTTATGAAAATAATATGATTGTATTTATCTCGTGCACTGGTGCCAATTATAATTATAATAGTTACCTATAGCACACATTTTTCGAAATGACCGTGTCGATGTGAATTAAACATTTAAAAAGCTTCCTAAAAACGCTCATTTCTACATAACATAATATAGAAAATGTTATTAGCAAAATGTTGAATATCCAAGATAGATAGTATTTCAATCAATCTTGGAAATAGCTAAAGTATTAGCAAGTATAAAGATATTCCGTTACGATAACCTTAGAGCGCTCGATTCGTTCAATCGGACTAGAGTAGGCAAATAATATCAGGTGTTCTGAATAGGCAATAATACTTCCACATTTACGTTAATTCTAATAATTTTAGGTAATAAATATCCTTCTAGTTTTAAAGAATGGTTCCAACTACTGAAAAAATAGATTTAAACGAAACAATGATAGTGGGAATTGATGTATTAATTTTAGTATGTTTTATTAAAGAAAAAATGGTTCCTAATATACACATATAATTTAAATAAAAATATCTCAAAAGCTATCGGGGTGCGCGAGCGGAGCGCTAAAATGGCGCATTTCAATGTCTTGATATTTGTCTCGTCACACGAACTCGATAATCACAAGTATTCGCATACAATCGTATGTCACCCGACACTCGCTCAGTTCCGTGTACCTCCTAGCTAGACGTCTAATACCGAGTAATGTCAATGTCACATGAGGAACTTAGATTGTTTTGACTAGGTCATGTTGTAATGGGTTTGAGGAACTAAATGGGGTTAAGTTTTTCGATGGTACATCCATTTTATATTTGGAAGGCGATACTCTTTATCTACTTTAACTTTTATCGCTACCTTGCACATTTCCTTGTATACCTTTTACTAGGCTATAGTGTATACATAGAGATATTACTTATATGGATACATTTATTGATGTACCTTTTAAATATTGTAATGATTGCGAATTACCAGAGTTAGAGACCATAGATCGCACTCCTTTGTGCCTTACTTCCATACTAATATATTAAAAGCGAAAATAACTGTTTGTTTGTTACTTTTGCAGGACTTAACGGCTGAACGGATCGTAATAAAATTTGACATGGAGATAGATTATATCATGAGGAAGGATATAGACTACTTGTGTCTTTCAAAAATGCTACAAAGTCGCAGGTAATAACTAGTAATAATTAAGAAAGAAAAGCGTGTATTAACTTACAATTGGTCTGTGATGGTGTGGCGACGTGTCATCAGTGCTCCTGTCGATATCAGGATTGGAAGGGCAGATCATATCAAGAGGCTCATTCTTCACCTCGTCCATCAGGCGGGGCGACGGCGAGGAGCTGCAGTTAGAGATCCCGTTCCCATTATTCCCTGGCTCATGAGCTCTGATGTTATTTGACTGCGAATGGTTTTTTGTTGAGAAATCAGCTGGATGGATCTGGAGCTGCTCTGTGTTGTTGTTGTCGTGTCGGGGGCGCTTGATGACGTCAGGAGAGTTGTCAGTTGAGCGGGATGTGCGGCGTGGGGTGTGAACCCGGCGCATTATTGGGGTTGAAGGCGTAGGCTGGAGCAGAGCTTCTTCCAGTTTCTCTGTGTAACTGGGAGGGTGGTGCATGTGGGTGTGGACCGGGTGTTGTGGCGGCAAAGGCGACGCTGTGGTCGACGGCTCACGCATCGCATGCAGGAGCGGCTGTGGAGATATAGTCATGTTCAGCCTATGCTCTTTCGAAGTAAGGAAAAATATACAAGAATAATTGTGTATTGTGCCCGGTGTAAAGACAGAAGGTCAACTCGGAAAGGAAAATGTTATATTGTGTAATGATTATTTAGTTGCTGGTAAGTTTGCAAGATTATATTCAGGGTAATAGTGACGTACTTTAATATCCTTTCCTGCGGAGAGTTCTTGTTTACTTAGACTAGAGTACATTTGCTAGTGCTGTTACTATCAACAGCGTAACGAATTTAATAATCAGCTTCTTTCTACTGAGGATTGAACGGTTTATAATATTTACTTAAAATACGTTGAAATAATATGCCTTGCTCTAATTATTAAATTAATACTAGCACTTTAAATCGTCAAACTTTTACTATGCGTTAGGTGTACCAATTCCATCCAATGATAGGTGTTACTTATATAAACATTGATTTCATCAGTATGTTTCTTGTTATTGTAGTTCTCAATTAACGTCATAATCACCTTTTCTTGTTGGTCTTTACACATTACTCACGCAAACCTATTTAGATACTAATATCTTAATCAATATTATACATGTGGAAGTTTTAATATAGTTCAGATAGTGAATTATGTGGCTAATAATTAAGACCAGTTTACCTATTGAAAACTGAAACATCTGTGACAATATAACTATTTATAATATGTTTTATTGTTATAATTTATTTTAGTTTACCAAGTCCACGGATTTCGAGGTTAGCGCGATATTGGGTTCATTAAAACCGAATCGTAAGTTAGTACCAATAGTTAGTAGTAGAGTAACCCAATAAGTTTACGGTACAAAAAATGCAATGAAATTTTTTAGACTAATAAAAATTTTTAAGTATCCAACGCATTGGATATAAACATTTTTAAGGTGCCGAACTCAACATTTTTTTGAATTTTTTTTTATACCTCTTAGGTGGCACACAAGCATACGGCCCACCTGATGGTAAGCAGTCACCGTAGCCTATAGCCGCTAGCAATACCAGGGGTATCACTAACGGGGTGCCAACCATGTTGTTGATGAGGACTCACTGTGCTAGCAGCATTACTATTAGCCCAGCGTATCCTCGTGGAGCACTGGCAACCTTACTTACCGCAGAAACACAACACTACGTCAAGTAGTGTTATTTCACTGCGGTCTTTTGTAAGGCGGAGGTACAGTCGGGCGGCTCCAATTTAAATGGGATAACCCACGGGAAATCCCAAATCGCCCTACCCCTCTTAGAACAACATTATTAAGAGTAAGGCTAGTAAAATTATCAATCAACCAAACTTTATTATAACATAAAATAACTTTACAAGGAAAGGACGTAGAAATCGTAGAAAATTCACATTTAATATATAAATTTACCTGAATAAAAATACTGAAAAATGATGTCCGTTTCCAGCCTAATTTACCAATCTATTTTGAAGGAGTTTTCACGCTACAGTTCCCAAAACTAGGAGAAAGACTAAAGATACATTTGATCTCTTGGGAACATGTGAATTGAATAGGCAAAGTTAACAAGTTTGTTTATAACATTCCTAGCTAATCTAATACGAGCATATCCCTAGTAATACAAGTGCCTTCTTTATTTCTTTTATGTTTATCGCTGTACTCATTTAGCCTACATTTTTATCTTCTGCAAATAGCAATCGCAAATATAGTCGCTTCGCTGTTATAGCTAAAAGTTGAATGACATCTAACATAGAGTTTTTATTCTATAACATTTTAATCTGTGTCTTATGCTACTGATAAAGTAGATACGTGGCAAAATGAACATGCGTATTTTTTCTTAGATATTTATTTGTTGTGGAATTAAATAATTAGTGCCAAGATTTCGTTGCAGAAAAAATATTGATAAGACGTGATAGAATAAGTCGATCATGTTTATTCATTTATAAGTGACATCGATTATATTTGATACTGAGGTATCTGTAATTTTTTTTATCTTTTATATATGTACCCGAGTTATTTTGATAACAAAAAAGTTTTCTTTTACGACCCTCTAAAGAGTCTTCTACCATTTGAAATGACACATATAACTTCACTCTTCAAACCAAATCTAAATATAAAGTCAAGTTATTTTCATAACAGTGAAGAGTGGTTTGGGATTGGCATTATTTAATATTTGGGGCAATTAAAACAAAATTGAAGCAGATAATATTTTGCGTAACTATTACAGAATTTTGTTGTTTTAAAAAACTTTTGGCCCTAAAGCACTCATCCGCCTACTTTACCACCGGTACCGAAAAAAAGGATTACAGATAAAAAAAAACCCATTTCATAAACTAACTTCCTACTCAATTCTCTCAACAACCACAAATGATACTCACACTTACGCCCTGTGCATCGTCATTGTGTGTCAGCCCTGACACGCGCAGAACCTCGGCTGTCTTGAGGAAGGAGGACAGGCTCCGCTGGTGAACGTTCACCTCGCCATGATAGATGAACTCCACGAGGGCGTGCAGGTCCGTGAACGCAACGTCTTGTAGCACTATCACTGGGTGCTTACAGGGCGTCGACTGGAAGAAAAAAACATTGTGAGTCTGGGTCAGAAGTAGTTGAGAACAAAGGGAGGATACCATGTCGTTAGCAAAAACATTTTTTGTCCACGTACTTGAAAACGTAACTCTCAAAATGTCAAAATGTTCATACGAATTTTTAGTTCCACTTTTCGCCGCCGCAGCGCTGTTAATTTTCCCATAGAAAAATAGTCGAAGGCGATACGACTAGTCGCAAGTTATTATTGCTCGGGCTACAGACAGGGAGTACTAAATTAGCTTTTTTTGAATAACCAAAGGGGCATCATCCTTGTGTAATAGAGATTTGTTCCAAATATGAAAGTGCCGGCAAACGTATTTTTTTTCTACTCAGCTTTGGTACCTTAGTAATAAATGCTCAGACGGACAAGCTCTAGTATACCTACCAAAAAATGTTTGTCTTTTAGTAAGCAAATTAAAAATAAATATATAATTTATTTTGCTACATTCCGTTCAAAATTGTCATAAATGATATTTAAGTGAAGTGGCGCCTGATTCCTAATCAAAAAATATATTATATACATTTTAGTTGTGTAACTAAATATGAATGGTTTTAAGTGCACTTGTATCAACATAACAAAGTAACGTAGATAAATGTCTATGATTCAAATGTCCATAGCATCATCAAAGGCATATTATTATATATTTTATCTAGAAGAATTTTGTTACAAATTGTTATATCATGATTGTTACATGAATAAAAAAAGACAGAGCACTGAGTTTCTTGCCGGTTCTTCTCAGGTGACTTTTTTTCCGAACCGGTGGTAATTTAGACCTTCATAAGTGCCTTATTAGGGGCTAAACTGAATAAATGATTTTGATTTTATTAATTAATGTATTATATTCGAAATATAAGCTTAATATCATATGCACGTTACCCAAATCCAAACATACGTGCGTATTTAATTTTGTCTGTCTATTTGTCCAGGCAAATGTCAAATAATTATAGATTTTACTATAAGCGAATAATTAAATATGCCGCAAGCATTAGCACATTGAATCCCTTGAACAATATGGTTGCCAACGCGTGTAAGCATACAATAGGTTCCGATGACCGCTTACCATCAGGCGGGTCGTAAACATGCTTGCTTACTTCGTAGCACTTAGGAAAAAAAAACTATACGATCCGCTTAACCTCCAATTTTTTAAGTTAAATTTTGTTACAAGTCGTAAAATCTTAATTGCTTTGAAATTAAAACCTGTTTTTGAAATCAAAATCAAATTTGTTATGGCTTTTATACCATTTGACAACATTTTAGCGCTAACAAAACATTGT
Source organism: Falcaria lacertinaria (assembly GCA_951449985.1). Classification (NCBI taxonomy): domain Eukaryota; kingdom Metazoa; phylum Arthropoda; class Insecta; order Lepidoptera; family Drepanidae; genus Falcaria; species Falcaria lacertinaria. The sequence goes on from OX602121.1 coordinate 602,789, forward strand.
TAGCGCTAATGGTAGATACTAGTGCGTATTTATGCCGGTGACTATCACGTCAGGTTGGCCGAGTGGTCTAAGGCGCCAGATTTAAGCTCTGGTTCCCGAGAGGGAGCGTGGGTTCGAACCCCACACCTGACATAAGAATGCCTAGACGGTTTTTTTTTTTTTGTAAAATTACTTAAGTTTATTAAAAATAAATTGATTTTTTTTTAATATCTTAAAGATTTATTACATTTTATTACAGACAGCGACCGCTTACATTTTTAGTATCCGTACTGTACAAATTTATTCATATCAAATACACACACAAGCATAAAACAGCTGTAGGCCATACGCACACATTCACATACCTTATACACTCAGATGTGAATAAAACCAAAGATTTGTTTATCCCAAGTTCAAAGTCGAATGAGTGTATGCTGATAAAACGTCATAAATGACGTGTTATCTGCATCTCATAATCGACCTAATTCCATTGTTTTAAGATTGACCATAGCATGATGGCTTGTAAATAAACTTACTTATACGCTATTCAATATAGTATAGACTTTTTTAATAAACGTAAATCACATCTTGCACTATTACTAAATTGTTAATAGTTGAAATTTCAAATGACAAAATAGAGCCCGTTGAAAGACAGACAGACAGACGGACGGGCAACGGACGCTTAGCAATAGGGTCCCGTTGGGTTACCTTCAGGTAAGGAACTCTAAAAGCGTGTAAAAATTTGATGTATACTTAGACTCAGATCAAATAAAAAAATAATAATCTTTGCGTACAAAGAAGTGACGCAGGTTTTTCAAACATGTAGTGCGTATGCAAGGCGTATCTTTATATTCGTTGTAGATTTGTGCAACGGTCAAAAAAAAAAAATATATATTCAGTTTAGGCCTTAATAAGGCACTTATGAAGGTCTAAATTACCAACGGTTCGGAAACAAAAAGCCACCTGAGATGAGGCAAGAAACTCAGTGCTCATTTTTTTTCAATGTATATATGTACAAGGCGTAGTTTTAACCGGCGTCACTTCTGTCGCAAGTTGCATCACTGCAGTTGTTATTCTAAGGTATAATTACTTTCAGGAGCTCCCTGAAGTAAGGGCTGCAGGCTGATAGCACTACTCTGTGTGCCTTCAAACTCTTCCCGTCGCAGGCCAGGGTGACGTCGACAAAGTCTTCGTCATCTCGAAGGTTCTCGAAAGCACTAGTGATGCTGCTCTGGTAGTTGTTCCACCGAAGGCAGAAATGCTGTGTGTCAACCATTTTGATTTACTTTTTAGGCGCCTTCTTATGAACTCATGTGTGTTGTGGCCGGCCTGTGAAAGAAAAAAAAACTTTTTACCAACACTTTACATACAGGCGAACATAGAACCTCCGTCATTTTTTAAGTCCTTTAACATATCTTTTAAACAGCTTTAAAAGTAAAGAAAATAATACACTTTTGTACTCAGCATCTAAATCCACGTTCCACCCCTGGGGGTTGAATGTGGACAACGTTTAGGTTCGACAAAAATGGGCGTAGAGATTTTGGGCCCTATCTGGGACTAAGCCACAAGAACTTTGAGAAGAGTTGAATTAAGGTTGCACTTTAAAAACATTTTGTAATCAGCAGTATCTTTAATTGATTTTTATACCACTAAAGTGGCACACAAGCGTACGGCCCACCTGACGGTAAGCACAAATCAAATGCCTACAAAAGAAAAGTTTTACTACTGCAAAAACTAGCAAAGCATTTATTCATAAAAATATATTTGTTCTTTCTGTTCTTTCTGTGCCTAAAGTACAGATTACTTAGTTTGGGAGCTGATAGCTCTGTGATGATGTCCGAGCATCATTATTATTATGACGAGAGTGCTGGTCTAGTGGTTAGTACACCTGACTGCCAAGCTAGAAGTCGCAGGTTCGATTCCCGCCGGGGCAAACATTTATGTGACAAACATGTTTGCCTGGCGTCTGGGTGTTTGGCATGTATTATAAGTAGGTTTGTACAAGTTTAAAAAAGTATATAAGTATTCTATCAGCTGCTGCTTCCCATAGTAGCTTTGCTTAGTTTGGGGCCAGGCGGCTCTGTGTGATAATGTCCGAGCATTATTATTATTATATTAACTAAAAAAAGTTGCATCACAATAAATCTATAAAAGAGGACATCAATGTTTTTAATTATGCAAACCAATGTCCTATATTAATGATAAATATAATGATTTATTTAAGTATTGTCTGCCTTATAAAAGTTATCTCATTTGACCTAGTTCGTAATCACTTGTTGTTTTTATGTAAACTACAATTTCTCCTACAATATAATCAATTAGTTTGAAAACTAAAAAAAAACCAATGTATTTATCCTGATAATCCTGGTCAGGATATTAGGATAAAGTTGTGAAATTATTGTATTGTCATCGGTCCTTAATAAGAGTGCAAATTTCAAAATTATCTATACAAGTAGCAGAACCTCTTTCGAAAACGACTCAATGGTGTCGATTCTGTTGTCCAAAATTACTAAACTTAACTAATTTGACAGCTTGCTATCCCTTTCTCATGTGCGGGGCTAAATAAGGATGGCCAAATTTTTAGACCTGTCGAATTAGTTAAGTTTAGTAATTTTGAACAACAGAATTGGCACCAGTGTCTAAGTTTACATACGAATGTTTAGTTCCACTTTTTGACGCCGCAGCGCTGTTTATTTTCCCATACAAAAATTACATACGTCTGGAAGTTTCTGAAAATTACTATGAATATACATATAAGTCACGTTGTTTTACGTACTAGGTTTAAAAATATGTTTTTTTTTTTTAAATAGGCTGTTTTTTTTTCTTAAATAGGTTGGAGCTCGCTGGCCTAGAAGAATTCGATTCAGTCGCGATTTGACAGATTGTAACTATCGGGGTATTAGATGCACAGACAGTACTTGTAAAAGTTATATAGTTAAAGAACAGTGTATAAACATATATTATATACCTAAAAAAATACGTTATTAACAGAGACGTGTATTAAAAAGTTTTTGGTAAGTAATTGGGTAGGTAAAAAAAGTATTTTTTTCTTCAAAAATAGGAAGTCAAGAGGTTTCTTCGAAGACAATAGTGGAAAAAAGTTTTTACATACCAAACAAGTTTCGGCAATGAGTTTAATTTTATGAATTATTTCATAGGTTTCTCTCCAGTCTGAGTTCTTCAAAACTTGGACATAGCAGGGGCGGAAAATTCTGTTGTGACTTATATAAGTTGGCTTTCATAATAAATACTACCAAGAGAGGTAGGGCGAATTGGGATCTCCTGTGGGTTTTCCTATTAATATTGGAGCCGCCCGACTGGGGACTGTATCTCCGCCTTGCAGAAGACCGCAGTTAAATAACACTACTTTGATGTAGTGTTGTGTTTCTGCGGTAAGTAAGGTTGCCAGTGCTCCGCGAGGATACGCTGGGCTAGTAGTAATGCTGCCAGCACAGTGAGTGCTCATCAAAAACTTGGTTGGCAACCCGTTAGTGATATCCCTGGTATTGCTAGTGGCTATAGGCTACGGTGACTGCTTACCATCAGGTGGGCCGTATGCTTGTGTGCCACCTTAGTGGTATACAAAAAAAATACTGCCTATGTCTGGGGCTAATAAGATACGCCCTTCACGATTTAGAAAAGAAAGAAGAAAGAAGAAAGAAAACCATTTATTCTTTACCACACAACTATAAACGAATGGAAGACATGTGTAGAAGAAGGGCAAAGTGTCGTTATGAAACGGTCCTTATATCAGCATGTGCTGGTAGTCTTGTACTTTGAGCTTAGAATTCCTGAGAACCTAAGATTTTTCCGTAATAAAAAGTATCCTATGAGTTCATCCAGATTATAAATTGCATTTGTACCAAATTTCATACAAATCCGTTCAGCCGTTTTTACGTGATCCAAACATCCATTCTTAAAAAAAAAATCTTAATTTTTTTTTTATTAGTAGGAAGTAGGATTAAACAATTCAGGCAGACAATTTAAATAGCAGATAAAGAGCCCCGGTAAGGATGAGGATCAAGACGGTCGTAGGCAGTTCATTCAATTGTAACTATATCCGAACATACATTCATACAAAAATCCGTGAGACCGACTTTCAAATCAGTGGAGCTCTTAATTTTCCCATTCTCATCAAACAAGAACTAATAAGCGTAAATAATTAACTTTTCCCAACCGAATTTTTCCCACAAGCCATTCCCTAAGCCTCACTTTTTCCTTTCACAGATTAGTACATTTCTTGCATTCAGTTGAACTAAGTTAAGTTTGCATTCGCACAAACGAAATGTAAACCTTCACGCTCTCGCATTAGAGTGCTAATTGTAGGTGATTGAACGCATTTATACAGTTGCGTTTCAGTGAAGTTTTCAAACATGATGTTAGACAATAGAGCCTCTTGTCTTGGACAATGATAGGTAATCGGGTTACGCGACTTGTCGGCATGCGGTCAAACAACTATGAAAAACATCGAAACATTGTGCGCCATAAGAAGGTACAATAAGTATGCCACTACTGGTGGCAAGAACGTCTTTCGAAAACGTAACTCGCGAAATGTCAAAATTTTCATACGAATTTTTAGTTCCACTTTTCGCCGGCAAAGCGCTGTTCATTTTCCCATATAAAAATAGTCGATAATGACACGAATACGTAGTCGATAGCTGTTGTTGCTAGGGCTACCGGTAGCAACAACATATATCGATTACGTTTTCGAAAACATAACTCTCAAAACGTCTGACTGACAATCAAAACACAGCTCAAACTACTGAACGAATTGCGCTGAAATCAAAACTAACATAATAAAGTTGAAGAGTTTGTTTGTTTGGCTGAACGCGCTAAGCTTGGGAAATACTGGTTGGAATTAAAAAAAATGTGTTTGACAGTTCATTTATCGAGGAAAGCCTTAGGCTATATAGCATCATATATTATATATTAGGTTTTAGCCACGACGTCACCCGCATGGTTCTACTATCCCTCGAAAACAACAAAATTTTCCGGGATAAAAAGTATCCTATATTATGTTAATCCAGCTTACAGGCTATTCCAAATTCACTCAGTCGTTGAGGCGTGAAGAGGATACAAACACACACATACTTTCGCATTTATACTAGCTTTAACCGGCGGCTTCACCCGCTTGGTTCTAGATACATATAGCCTATGTCTTTCCTCACAATAAAATATATCTCATTGCCAAATTTCATTTACGATCCGTTCAGCCGTTTAGTTGTGAAAAGGTTGCAATCAAACAAACAAAAGAGTTACTTTCGCATTTATAATTTCGGTACCGATATTTTTGTGATCACTACGCGGGCGGAGACGCAACGAAAAAGCTAGTCTAAAAAGTTTATCTTTCATGCATATATTCCGTGCAGCAATCCTTTATGATATTGCACCTAATACTCCTAATCATAGTTTCTAAAACGTTATCGCAGATAAACACATCACTATCTCCAAATATAATTTATAGTGATACAATGCATTGATAAGACGCGATAGCAACTCATTCTGATAACAATACCTAAAGATATTAAGTTCAAATTTGCATGCAGCGAAGAAGACCCACTTTTTATCAACAAATCAGCTTGAGAATGGTTCTAGAATTCTAGACTAGCATCGTATGACTAGCATAATCCGATTTCAGTCGAATTACGGCATAAAGTTTATCGGCTTAGTAAATAAAATATATCTATATATTTATCAGTAATTACATACATATCATGTGGCGATGTCTATCGAGGTGGGCCGAGAGTATACAATGTACTACAAGAGTCTACATCAATACCTAATTAATTTATGAGATTAATGGAATAACGTCCCAGCTTTACTTATGTACTAGCTTCTGCCCGCGACTACGTCAGCGTAGAGCTAAGAATCTCAGAAGAATCAAAAACTTTCCCGGGATAAAAAGTATCTCATGTGTTAATCCAGGTTATAAACTATCTGTGTTCCAAATTTCACCCAAATCCATTAAGTAGTTGTGGGGGAAAAAGTAATAAACACCCATCCATCCATCCATACTCACAAACTTTCCCATTGTGGGTGTTTGGTATGTACTATAAGTATGTATTTACAAAAAAAAAGTATATAAGTATTATATCAGCTACTGGTTCCCATAGTACAAGCTTTGCTTAGTTTGGGGCCAGATGGCGCTGTGTGATAATGTCCAAGCATTATTATTATTATTATTATTATATTATCATTAATAATATTAGTAGGAAGTGTGTTTTATTATTGATGTGTAAACTGTTTCCTTTCTCAATTTCCAGCAATCTGTGGGAGTGATTTCGTGAAAGGGACGGAAGTGTGTTACAGGAAGCGCGCGCGGTGGTAGAGTTGGCGTTCAGATGTTACACCTCATATGCGTTGTAGCGACCTCACGGCTACATAAACCAACGTTAGAAACCGACTAACTAGCAGGACAACATTCAACGAATGACGTCACAATCCTGCCACGCGCTAGCGAAGTTTTCTACGCAATTCAACATATATACAAGTTTCCGACTAGAACAGTCGGAGCCGCGGTTCCCCAGGCACAACACCCGCCTTGCTGGAAGATCTTCCCTTTGCGGGGGCTGAGCATGATCGCGTCGCTCGCCCCACACTGGTGACCCCGTTGCGTCAGTATTGGCGTGAACATCAGCAACCTTCTCCACCCCCATCAAAGTCTTCAGCAGCAGTCACACAGCAAGCCAGCATCGAGTATCAACAGGTCCAACTCAGCCGACTAACCGCGCTACTGGTCCTGACACTCACCTCTCCACCGACTACATACGTCCGCCTCACACAGCCCACTTCTGGAGTCCATTCGGCATTGCTCACCGTCTTATCTCCACGTCGTACGCTTGCATTAAGATACTGGACTCAGTCGGCATCTAACGCTCAGTCTCGACTCACCGCAGACTTCGAAGCACACTGGCACTTGCAAGCATTCAAGCACTGACTGTAATCAAGCTCTGGATCGACCTCCGGTCTCGGGGGGGAGTGATGTAGCGACCTCACGGCTACATAAACCAACGTTAGAAATCGACTAACTAGCAGGACAACATTCAACGAATGACGTCACAATCCTGCCACGCGCTAGCGAAGTTTTCTACGCAATTTAACATATATACAAGTTTCCGACTAGAGCAGTCGGAGCCGCGGTTCCCCAGGCACAACACCCGCCTGGCTGGAAGATCTTCCCTTTGCGGGGGCTGAGCATGATCGCGTCGCTCGCCCCACAGCGTCTAGTGTAAGGCTCGCAAATTTTTTAAACCTATATAGCATAGATGGGAAAGTTTGTTGTGATTTAACATTGTTATCATATCTGCAAATTAAAAGAATTATTATAAATTATATAATCATATATCTCGCGATAACATCCGCGGAGTTAAGTTGTCGTAATAGATAATTATTAATTAAAGCCAAACCAGTTCTAACCTAAGAATGGGTTTGAAGAAACCTTACTTATAGTAAGCTTGCTTTTCTCTTGCCACTTTCAACTAAATATTCGTATCGCTTTCGACTATTTGTATAAGGAAAAATGAACAGCGCTGCGCCGGTGAAAATTGGAACTAAAAATTCATAAGAACATTTTGACATTTTGAGAGTAATGTTTTCGAATACGTAGTCAAAAATGTTCCTGCTACTACAGGTGTCGGGGATTCGCACCCTGCAACTAATATATCTGTTATGTACTCTGTGTATGTATATATGTCACCGGAAGATAACAAGAATCGCAAATTTATAAATTGCCTAGGAAATGTATCAACCTTCGTAGGATTCTAAACGAGAGATTAATTGTATTAATTTACGCCCACATTTTCGCAAATTAATAAACTTACCGAACAAAAAAACAACCAACGTCGGCTAGGGCCGTCTAATTTCCTAGGAAATTTATAAATTTGCGGTTCTTGTTATCTTCCGGTGACATATACAAAAATACTATAGCTATTGTCCGGTATACATTAAACACCTCTATTTAATTACGGCGTTTTGTGGTAAAATCCAACATCTATATACTCTTTAATTGTTTTTTATTATTATATATATATGCAGTACGTTTTCAATAAGTTTTTGGTAATTTCTTAACCGGTAATTTCTTAATCATAACCGATAAGCATCCGTAACTCAGCTCTAAAAGTCTATCGCCTACTTAACTTCGAACAAAAACCAACCCTCGTTTACTTTTCAATACAGCTTATATACATACAATTATATAATATAAGTAGTCAACTCAAGGTGTTAAATAGAAAAAAGGACATTGAACAAGCGACAAAGATAAATGGTTTTTAAACTATAAAACGGGACAAAGCGGCCATTTTGTTCCGTTTATTTAAAAATAGCGTGTGGTCTAAGGTATGAGAGACTGTTTTAATAGAGAGCAAACTCAATAACAAATATATACAGTTTTTTTTGTTTTTATACCTCTAAGGTGGCAAACAAGCATACGGCCCATCTGATGGTAAGCGGTCACCGTAACCTATGGACGCTTGCAACACCAGGGGTATCACTCGCGCGTTGCCGACCCTAAACCAATTAAATTAAAGACCCATTCTCGAAACCGCCGGCCGGCATGTATGAAGAGATGAATGAATGTGAAAGAGGTGTGCAAGTCAAGAGTGAAATGGCGCTTTATACTCGCTGCCTACCCCGTGATGATATGTATGTATGTGTTTTCCGGATGGAAGTTACAGTTTTTATTAATTTTTCTGTTAAGCTAGATGCGAGGTTAGCAGAAGTATTTGCATTAACGGGAATCGAACTCGCTACACGTAGCGCAGCAGTCTCGTTTACTAACCACAGAATTACTGAGATGATGACTAATTCAAATGAATAGCGATAATAATAAAAAAATATCATTAGTGAAAAGCTTCACAATCCGTGGGTAGAATAGTTTGTATTTTAAGGCTATGTTATCCAATTGCTAAACGTATTGAAGAAAAAATCTAGTATATGAATAACATAAGGAAATAACCTAGAAAATATAACGTAGCGCTTACTTACATTTATACATAACAAAGTTTACACAATAAATTGCATATACATATTTAACACTTAATTAAGTACATTCCCAATCAGGTATTATAAGAGGTAATTTGTTGCTGTTTTTGATATGTCAAAATTCCTTTCAGGTTTTCCCTAATGATAAATTTGTGCAAAATAGCGAATCCTATGCCTACTTCTTAGGGATTATTCCACATATCCGCCATATTTTACCCAATGTGAAATTGATGTTCACTTATTCACATTATTTCTTATTACGATGATGATGGGGATTTTAGACAAAAATCCAAGAATCCTCATTGAAGGGAAAGACAACGCGGGTGAGTAAATTAATTTAATAATAATTCTTGGACATTATGAGAAAGCGCCATTTGGCCCCAAACTAAGCAAAGCTTGTACTATGGGACCAGCAGCTGATATAATACTTATATCCATTTTTTTGTAAATACATACTTATAATACATACCAAACACCCAAACGCAAGGCAAACATATTTGTCACATAAATGTTTGCCCTGGAGGGAATCGAACCCGCGACCTCTAGCGTAGCAGTCAGGTATAGTAACCACTAGACCAGCGGTCTCGTCAAAAGTATCTTATTTTCATTTTCTTCTTAATTTATTCAGTTCTTAGAGACGTTACGTGTTAGTATAATTACGGAAAATATAAAAGAAATCAGTACCAATTCCATTATAAATTGAGTTTTAATTATAATTTGGCATCAGACTGGCTTAGCACATGTTAAGGTAAATATAATTATAAGGGTAACACTGTAAAACTAGGTCAATGAGCTCAACTGATGCTCAAGGGAAAAGACTTTGGCCTAAAATTAGTAAATTACGGATGCAATGGCAAGAAATTATATTCTACAACTTGCAAACATGTTTTATTGATATTGTAGAAAAAGAGAGAACATTTCAACGTAGATTTTGATCAACAGCATAATCATGTTTTTTATACCACTGTGGCAAACAAGCATACGGTCTGCCTGATGGTAAGCGGTTACCATAGCCTATGGACGCTTGAGGAGGGGGTATAAAACCTTACTTTGAGAATCATCATAGCTATCCAACGTAGCAATGCTGCCAGCACACACAGACTAAGTAATGTTTTCATTTAGGCATAGTCCTAATGGAACGCAACGCGAAAATTTATGCGATAATCCGTTTAAAATATTACATCGCGAGATTTAAATTAAACAATGCATCCCACACCTAAATTAAATATAATAAAGTATAATTTCCGAAAAAGTTGTTTTTTTATTTGTTTGGTAATCTTTGGAACAAATTAACCAATTATAAAAATCCTTACCAATTTAATATCATCATCAGGTACATACGTAATACATAGATAAAGGTAATTTACTGGATAATAATATATAATAAGGTCTATCGGTCTATCTTTTAGTATAAAGATATGATAACTATTATAAATGTGTATCTAATGAAATGTATATAATCTTCTATTAGTTTTCTATAGCGCGATTATGAATAAATTGCGAAAAACTTTTCGTATCACCTTCGACTATTTTTGTATTGAAAAATGAACAGCGCTGTGTCGGTGAATGTGGAACTTGTATGACAATTTTGACATTTCGCGAGTTATGTTTTCGAACATGTAGTCGAAAAATGTTCCTGCTACCGGCACTGGTTCCCATAGGACAAGATTTGCTTAGTTTACGACGAGATGGCGCTTGTGTTAATTTTCGGGCATTATCTACTATATAAAAATAAGTCGGGTTTTCCTTCCTGACGCTATAACTCCAGAACGCACGAACCGATTTCCACGGTTTTGCATTCGTTGGAAAGGTCTCGGGCTCCGTGATGTTTATAGCAAAGAAAATTGAGGAAAAATTCGCACGGGTAGACAAAATAAATGTCTACCCGTGCGAAGACGGGGCGGGCCGCTAGTTATTATTGTTTATTAGAAAGAAACTGAGAGACACGCATGAAGAGATTAATGGATGTTAAAAATTGTAAGTCAAGTGTGAAATGGCGCCCTATACACTGTGGCTGGCTACCTCGTGAAGGACTTGACGTGATTGTGACTGTATGATTATTTTAATTTGTGAATAGTTATGGAACAATCGTTATGGATGCTTTGCATTTTAGCGCTTTTAACCGCGGCTTTGCCCACGTGATTCTAGATAAATACAGCCTAGGTCCACCCCAGTTAACAATCGATCTCATTGCCAAATTTCTTTACTTAGGTAGACATTTGGAATATTCAAAGAATGCGTATTCCTGTTGCCGCTATAACAAGAAATAATAAAAAACAAATAAAGGGGCTCCCCTACTAGAAACGTGTATTTTTTGCTATCATAATAATGGTAACAAGTAGACGCTTAAATGCTCATAGAGTGTGCATTGCTATATTTTCTAAAACAAAAGCGAATTTTTACTATTACAAATAAGCTCTCCGTGGGCGAATTCAACTCGCACTTAACCAATTTTTCATGTTTAACAAAACTCTCCAAAGCTCACTGGGTTGCCAATACAATAAAGCTATTAGAACCGCCGAGAACACAAACACGTGCAATAGCATCCAGTGACTTCAAACTAGACACAACCTTCAGAAATGAAGATTATGACTAAGAAGAAGAGATCCCTATTTATTATAGTGTTAACCTCGAAAGTACACCTCGTTTTGGTTTTGACTTTTACTTTGCTTAAAACTAAGTGTAAACACGTATTACCATCTCAAGTAATTTTACAATTAATCATTATTAAAACCAACATTGAATTTGAAAAAATCTGAAATAATGATGGTGAATTATTTTCTGAATAGGCAGGAAATGTAATACCCGCACAATTCTTGTCACTTGTACCACCGCGTAATAGGGGAAAACCTTTTCAATTCTTTCAAATAAAAACTTACAATGTGGCATGTACGTTATTTAAAGAGATCTTGAATTACAGAATCAATGTGAAGAGTAAGTAATAGGTACTATACATGATACATGATCGTATAATATACATAAAAGCAAATATTAAGACAGTAACAGCAAACTTACAGTATAATAAATCGGATAATAATGTGTTCTTTTAGATATTATTTGAACTAAGGATTTATTTTAAGAAGCGCCCCGGCGTCCCTCACGGGACGGGTAGGTATATCTATAAAAGGTAACAAATTATGCGAGGCCTCCTGTGACAAGAGGGCTGGCGAATATTTGGCCCAAAGGCTAAGCATTGCAATTCAGCGTGGCAATGCCGCCAGCCTTCTGGGCACACTTCCTTGTGACAGTGGTTCGGGACATTTATTTTACGTGTAGGTAAGTTTTCTAGTTCTTAGTTTAGATTATTTTAAGTTTTTAATTCATGTATAACTGATATTCATATCTATAAATATAAAAGATGAATCCCTATTCCCTTGGTCACGGCATCACGCGTGAACGGCTGGACCGATTTTGCTAATTCTTTTTTGTGTTTATTACTATCAGGAGAAGGTTATTATGAAGATAAAAAATTTAAAAAGAAAACCGGAACATTATTAATTTCGTGATAAACTAAAGGTCCTTTTTTCTATGGTATATTTGACATACGAATTCATTGGTGAGACAGGACGTCTGTCGGGACGACTAGTACAGAATAGATTTCCACTTCGCCATTTCACTGTTGACTTGCACACGTCTATTGCTTCTTCTCTTCAGTCATGCCTGCCGGTTCCAAGTACTCTATATCAAGACTTTACTATCTTCTTCTTCTTCTTCTTCCTAAGTATGGCAATCAATCCCTTCAGGGACTATTTTTGCCAGTGTCGAGTGTTAGAGAATTTTCATGTTGCAAAATTTCTCGTGTTTGCCGCATTAAAATGCCTAGTGTCATGCATTCTAACGCCCAATGGAGTTTCTGGAGACAACCCACGGCAGTAGCAGATCGTAACACGCCTTTAGATTAGAGGTAACCTATTGACCAAAATGATAAATCACTTAACCCAAAAGTCGTATTATGGCATTATTTCCAATGCTCCTATAAATCAGTCACTAAATGAAACTTTACTGCACATATCGACACCAAAAATACACATTAAAGATCACTATAACACAATTTACGACACACTGGAAAAAATCTCAACCGCTCCGCCTGATTCCCGCCAAAAACTCTCGACTTTACTATCTATTTAAATTCTTTCTGGATAGTATTGCAATAATTCAAAATAAAAGTTCAATAATATTTAATAAAAAAAAACTATAAAAGATCACCTCATTAGATAAGACCGCCAAACCTACCGATTTTTAGTACCTATTTTATTCTTTTATTGATTGATTTTTATGTCTAATGAAGAGTTAAGTGAAATATAAGACAGAACATAATTCAAAATGTTACCATCACAAAAAACTCACCCGCAACGCTAAGATTTCCATAACAAATCCATTCTTTCGTAAGCTTTTCGTTCCACATCGCACGATTTGACATATATTTTTATTTAATAAGCGAATTAGGTCCACAATGTCATTGGATGCGATAGCCGGCTGTTATCACTGTATGTGTTTTTTCGTAAATTTAGCGTTTTATCAAAAACCTAGGCTACCTGATATCTTATCAGCGGTATAGTTTAGGTTTTGGTGCGTTACTAGTGCTGTAAAAAATTGCACTAGTAAATCAAACTATTAACGAAAGGGTTTATTACTCTTATCGATGTGTTATGCGCTTACCGTAGACGTTAAGCGCTTAGCGCTCGATCGTCTTACTGGCGATGATCTTAGTCTAGTAGATCTAGTATGCTGCCAGCTACCGAATTAAAGTTCCTAGATCAAAATCTCCAATGAAAGAGAAAGATAAGAGTACTCGGAACCGGCGGAGATGAAGAGATTGAAGTGTGCAAGTCAAGAGTGAAATGGCGCTCTATACTCTCTGCCTACCCCGTGAGGGACTTGGCGTGATGATATGTAGTTATAGTATGTTTTTTCTTGTTATAAACCTGGTCGTGGGCAAATACTTTAAGAGAGGTAGGGCGATTTGGGATTTCCCGTGGATTTTTCCATTAAATTGGAGCCACCCGACTGGGGACTGTACCTCCACCTTACAGAAGATCGCAGTGAAATAACACTACTTGATGTAGAGTTGTGTTTCTGCGGTAAGTAGGTTGCCAGTGCTCCACGAGGATACGCTGGGCTAGTAGTAATGCTGCTAGCACGGTGAGTCCTCATCAACAACATGGTTGGCAACCCGTTAGTGATACCCTTGCTATTGCCAGCGGCTATAGGCTACGGTGACAGCTTACCATCAGGTGGGCCGTATGCGTGTGTGCCACCTTAGTGGTATAAAAAAATACAAATTGTTTACTATATTAAAATGCTGAAACAGTTTCAACTACTCGTTGAACACATTCGGAGGAGACAATGGTTCATTTCGCGCCGTGTAGTACGCGTGTTCTAAGATAAATAGATTAAATTATATTATTTAAATAAAATGTCGCCAAGGTTTCTCGAACAATAGTTTTCGCGAATCTGATGTGTTTGCACTACACATTTGAGTACACAGAGAGCTTAAAACATCTGTGCAATGGTGTGAACACGCCATACATAGGGTTGTCAATTACAAGATTTATACTAACCCTAAAAAGCCGTGGTGGCCGTGTGGTTGTCTGCTATTCAAGCGACGCAAGTTCAATTCCCACCGGTCTGTGCCAATGAGTTTTTCTGAACACTACACACCTGTCTAGGTTCTAACTTAAGAACAGCGATTATTCACACCACGAGCTTTATATCGTGAGGAAACTAGCATACAATTAAGAAAATTCAAGGACGTATGTAGTGCCGGACTCTTCGAGACCCTTGTGGGAGAACGTGACGAAATATATATAAACTGACACTAGTTGCGTTCTAAGGTTTAACCAGAGATATATATTTTAATATATATATTATATGGAAAGCATTATGCATTTGAGATCTCAAGGCGGTCTCACGTCGGCTGGTTGACGCCTCCCGTGACAGGCGTGCTGGAACATATCTCGCTCAGAGAATCAGCATTGCTATCCAGCGTGGCAATGCTACCAGCATTCTTGGCACGCGCACGCATGATGTTTGGGTCTTTTATCAATTAGGTTAAGTTCTGTTTTTGTTAATAGTTTAATCTGTTTTGTGTTAATAATCTCTGGCATTATGGGCTTTTAGATATAGCGCCACCATGCCGCCTTTGCATGTAGTTTTTTAACCTCATTTTTGCTAATAATTACTCACTAACCAAGATACCTAAAATGTTATCATCATCCAGTCTAAAATGTTAGACTTTTATCTAGCTTAGTGTCAAGTCAAGCTATCGGACATCGAGTGACCTGTTCTTATCGCAAATTTAACTCATTGTGTTCATGCCGGGTATTTTTTTTTAATTACGACATCTTTATGTGATAGGTTAAATATGGAGATTTTAAATTATAGGCTATGAGCTGCCTACAGACGTTGTCCTGTCTTAGCTATGAATTCATATGTCAAATACACCATAGAAATAGGACCTTTCATTTATCCCGAAAATAAACATAAACTTTTTTTCCCATTTTTCTTTTCATAAGACATTAACAAACACAAATTAAAATAGCGAAAACGCGCTAAATAAAGTTGCCAGCGCTCAACAAGGATACGCTGCGCCAGTATATAAGTCGAGACCGCTGGTCTAGTGGTTAGTATACCTGACTGCTACGCTAGGATTCCAAACAAACATTTATGTGACTAACATGTTTGCCTTGCGTCTGGGTGTTTGGTATGGATTTATAAAGAGGTATTATAACAACTGCTGGTTCTCATAGGACAAGCTTTGCTTAGTGTGGGGCTAGATGGCGCTGCGTGGTATAGTGTTGTCATAATGTGCATTTGTACGGATAATACTTCTCATTGCGACCTATTGAGTCAAAATAAAATAATAAGGATAAAATTAAATGCTATTAATCATGTGGTAATTGCTATTAAATAGTGCCATAACTTACCTCAAGGCTAACAAATGTCCTTTGAACAAGCTCTTTCGTGACCTGTAAAAGGAAAACACCTAGTAAGTTACATTATTAAATAATATACAATTTATTATGGGTACAATGTAAGTCAGTGGTCAATACGTGGTGTGGAGCGTTGCCTACTATTCTAGCGACGCAAGTTGGAATCCCACCGGACTGTACCAATGAGTTTTTATAAATTAGGTGCAGCGATTAGTCACACCACGAGCTTTATGGTGAAGGAAGACATCGTGAGGAATCCTGCATACGTCTGAGAAGAAATTCAAGGACGTATGTAGTGCCTAAGAGACGGCGACGGACTCATCATCTGTCACGTTGGCACCAAATTATCTTCGGTGGAATGTGGAATATAACATTGGGAAGGAGTGCAGATATAAGAAATGTATACTTCCGTGAGAGACGAGATCGCTAGTCTAGGGGTTAGTATACCTGACTGCTACGCTAGGGATCGTGGGTTCAAGTCGCGCCGGGGAATAAATTATGTCATAAATATGTTTTTACAAAAAAAGTATATAAGTATTGTATCAGCTGCTGGCACCATGGTATGAGTTTTTTTTATACCACTAAGGTGGCATACTAGCATACGGCCCACCTGATGGTAAGCAGTCACCGTAGCCTATAGCCGCTAGCAATACCAGGGGTATCACTAACGGTTTGCCAAAAAAATGTTGTTGATGAGGACTCACTGTGCTAGCAGCATTACTACTAACTCAGCGTATCCTCGCGGAGCACTGGCAACCTTACTTACCGCAGAAATACAACACTACATCAAGTAGTGTTATTTCCCTGCGGTCTTCTGTAAGGCGGAGGTACAGTGCCCAGTCGGGCGGCTTTGCTTAGTTTGCGGCCAGAGGCGCTGTGTGATAATGTCCGAGCATTATTATTATTATTAACTAGCTGCCCAGACAGACTTCGGTCTGTCAATAGTAAATAGAAAATAAAACGTAATTATTTCGGAGTGATCAAGTTATTTAGCCAAATAAAGATGATTTTCCACTAGATTTTGTCACCAAAAACTTAAAAGGTAAGGAAAACTCTGTTGCTTTGTCCTGATAACATATTTTGACCAAATTACGGTAGGTACATAAAACCTAATGTTCTTACACTAATGGCGGATAATTATATTTGAATCCGTTAGCGCTCGTACCCTTTAAACAAAACCCAGCGTATGTGATGTGAAACCCGCCCAAATCAACAGGAAACTAACCTCTTTACATAAGTTTGAGTCGAAGCCTACACGCACACAGGCCTCACACGTCACACACACATGCAACGGCCGGCAGTGATTGGTTCACTTTCGCTTTCACATCAAACCTACATAGTTCGCATTCCGAATGGAGCGACGCGATTGGTCGGCTCAACTTTGACCTTTGGCGCGATTGGCCAGTCCCTTGCCATGTACGTAATGTGTACGGAAATAATATACGGATTACGACCGTAAACGTGAAACTTTTGACTGTTTAGGTAATTTGAACGGTTTCATGTGACGTGTGTACTTAGCTATAATATTCAAGCTTTTATGTGGCATGTCATTCCGGTTAAGCGATGTCAAACACGGCTAGTATTTGGATAACGCGATGGTTAAGTGAATGGGCAGGAAACTCAAAAGTTATAATCTAATCCAATCCAATCCAATAAAAACAATAATAATAATGCTTGGACATTATCACACAGCGCCATCTGGCCCCAAACTAAGCAAAACTTGTACTATGAGAATCAGCAACTGATATAATACTTATATCGTTTTTTATTACAATCATCCAGACGCAATGCAAACATGGTTGGCATAAAAAAAATTGCGTCGACGGGAATCGAACCCGCGACCCCTAGGTAGCAGTCAGGGATACTAACCACTAGGCCGGCGGTCTCGTCACAATGACATAAGATTCTACACCTAATATAAGTTTGTCTATCTCCTCTGTTTTCCGTTTCAGCGAGTGCCATAACTAAAGATACCTTTTAAAATGATTATGATAGTATATCTACATAAGACCGGTATGTAGTGCTTAAGCAAGGCGTAGTTTCATTGTATTCGTAGGTGTGTGCGTGAAATTGAGTTGAGTAACACTTAAAATTAATTTGGCATATCATACTTAGTTTAGGCGTTAAGCTGACGGACCGAGTCCGAAACAAAGATCTGCGCTCAAAAACCGGGATCGGGGTAACGCCAAACAGCCTTAAAACTAAAGTGGGATTGGGCGGGCCACGTCTGCCGGATGCCAGACCACTTCTGGGCTAAAGCTACCACATTCTGGTCCCCACCTATCGGACGCCGCCGTCGTGGTAGGCCGAAGCGCAGGCGGCGAGACGATCTAGACATTTTCAATGCGGATTGGCCAAGCGCAGCAAAACACCGAGGCAACTGGAAGGAGGGGAGAGAGGCCTTTGCCCAGCAGTGGGAAAACAACGGCTAGATAGAATACTTAGTTTAGATTTCCTCGATACAGGATTGCCTATTGAGGAAACCGACAGATACAGTTCGAATATAAAGATAATTCTAGAACTCTGAAAATATCTATGCTGAAATTTTTATTTTAACGTACATTTGTGTTTGATGTTTTGACAGTAATTATTTGTGTATAATATTATATATGTAGACTTCAAGGCGTAGTTTTAACCGACGTCACTTCGCTGCTCGCAAAGCTCCATCTACCTTTTAATGCGATGAGAAAAACGCATAATGCAATTATTATGCAAACAGCGACAGGTCAACGCTTCTCCTAAGTCGTTGTCTACAGTTTTTTCACCCCGTGTTTATTTACGTTTTATTTACTAAGCATGAATAATTTACTATGTAATTATATTACCTACTGGTAATAAGGAACTATTAGCGAATGGCTGCACTGTAATTTTATTGTCAACTTACTAACGATCTTCATGTGTGGCCAGTGAACTCACTGTGGGGACAGCAAATACTTTTTGGAGTTTTCATTAGTTTATATTCAAATTTTAAATTATTCGTGATATTTGGTTTTTTACATACTTTTGGTTTTCTCTTATTATTTCTGGTCGTCGTAAAAACTAGTCGCTCAAGTGAGCAATAAATTGTGCGCTGTAAATACTCCCTTTCCTTCAACATCATACCCCGTAGTCCTCGTTACGCATTACCATTATCATCCTTTTCACATTGGTCTGAAGGATATCTTTTTTAAAGAATCGTACGTACTAAAACAAACATCATAAGTGTCTTATTAGGGCCTAAACTGAATAAATGATTTTTGATTTGATTTCATTTGATTTGATTTGAAACCAGGTTCAATGACGCACTTAACACTTAACTATTACTAGACACTGTAGGACGGCCCCTTATTTTAATTTATTATTATAATTGGTATTAAAAACTGGCAGCTACCTCGGAAAAAGAATTAGTCTAGCCATCCAGAGAGGGAACGCTGCCAGTATCTTCAGAACCCTGCCTAGAGGGACTCCTTTTAATAATTATTAAGGATTTTAGTTTTAGTTTTTAATTTGAGTTTATATTAAATGAAACAATTGGTATTATAGCGGCAACAGAAATACACATTTTGTGAAAATTTTTAACGTCTACCTATCACGAATCAAGAGATACAGCCTGTTGACTGAAAATCTATCTCTATCAAGGTATAGTAAAGCGTATAAAGTTGTTAAGAAAACTATAGCTAGTCATACATAGCTAGTCATATATATATATAATATATAAATATGTGTTATGAAACGTTGCCTGCGACGCAAGTTCGAATCTCACCGGTCTGTACTTATGAGTTTTTCTAAAAAATTTAGTGCAATAATTAGTCGCACCACGAGCTTTACGGTGAAGAAAACATCGTGAGGAAACCTGCATACTTCTGAGAAGAAATTCAAAGACGTATGTAGTGCCTAAGAGACGGCGACGGACTCACCATCTGTCACGTTGTCACCAAATTATTATCGGTGGAAAGTGGGTGTTGTAACACCTCTGCCTACCTCAGGGGACCCTAGCGGGGAGGCGTGAAGATAACACCCTAGATTTAGTGGCTGGTATTTACAACAGAAGGTATATAAGTATTATATCAATGTAGCAAGAACAACTGTTTACTACGTATTCGTATCGCTTTCAACTATTTTTGTATGGGAAAATGAACAGCGCTGCGCCGGAGGAAAGTTTAACAAAAATTCGTATGAACATTTTTGACATATTGAGAGATACGTTTTCGAATACGTAGTCTTGCTACGGCTACAGTTGTCGCGGATTCGAAGCCTGCAACAAATATATTTTCCAACATTTGTGTTGATGGTGGGTAACTGTTATGTGCTGTGTATAGTTAAAAAAAAATGTTTGTTGATAGTACAAGCATTGCTTAGTTTGGGGCTAGATGGCGCTGTGTATAATGTCCGATCATTATTTACTGTCCGAACATTAAAAATGTATACATCATTGTATTTGGTAACTAAATACCTAATAAATGGTGAAGATTATAATATTGTATCACAGTGAGATAGTTGTCTACATATATATGTGAACACAAGTGTTTATTTGTTATATTATACGCTAGTTTTTCGATAAGAGTGCAACTTGATAGTGCGTGCAGCTAAGTCGATAAATTATTGATATCGACTTTTTTTTAGTTTCGCAAAGTTTAAAGTTTATCATACTGGTGTATTAATGATTCTTTCGCATTTAATGAGTTAGGTGTAATAATACATGATAAATTATTATTATCTATTTCAGACAGTTAAGGATCGCTGTACTTATTACCTACCTACATCAGTTTTATATATGTATTCAAAGCACTAGACTATGCCACTAAGGTGGTGGACAAGCACACGGGTAAAGAGAGGTAGGGCGATTTGGGATTTCCTGTGGGTTATCCCATTTAAATTGGAGCCGCCCGACTGGGGACTGTACCTTCGCCTTACAGAAGACCGCAGTCAAATAACACTACTTGATGTAGTGTTGTGTTTCTGCGGTAAGTAAGGTTGCCAGTGGTCCACGAGGATACGCTGGGCTAGTAGAATTGCTGCTAGCACAGTGACTCCCCATCAACAACATGGTTGGCACCCCGTTAGTGATACCCCTGTTATTGCTAGCGGCTATAGGCTACGGTGACTGCATACCATCAGGTGGGCCGTATGCTTGTGTTCCACCTTAGTGGCATAAAAAAAAAAAAACGGCCCACCTGACGGAAAGCGGTCACCGTTGCCTTTCGTTCAACACCAGGCGTACAACCCGTTGCCAACCCTATAAAAATGTATTCACACCCTTCTTGAAGAACTCGGAATCAATTTGTCAGATATTAGAAACGCATCTTTAGCGTTAGAAAAATGTCAAGGGTACATTATTGTGAATCGACAGTGTTACATCACTACGCTAGGGCAGGGCCAGTTATCAGCTGCAGGAGATTGGCAATGTAAAATATCAGTGATAACGCCGCGCCGAATTAGTCTAGATACTGTAGGATAAACTAGTTTTTTCTGCGATAAAATTCAAGACTATTTGTTCGACACGAATTTCAAGGATACATTTTACATGCCTATTATAAACTTGTGAATTTCAACTATTTCTATGTATCAAGTTGAGAGATGTACATATTATATTACTAGCCGTCACCCGCGAGTTTCGTCTCATTCGTCTGCATTTGTTTAAAGACAAAAGTAGCATTTCCTTTCTTAGGATATAATCTATCTCCTTGTAAAATTTTATTACGATCCGCTCAGCCGTTTAGTCCTGAAAAGGTAACAGACAAACCGATCTACTTCCGCATTTACAATATTAGTATGGATTTGATCACCAATGTTTTATTAATACAAACACTTTACATACAAATCGCCAAACACTTATAAATAACTGTGTTTTAATAGGTGCAAATATCATAACATAGGTAGACAATTCCACACTCTCACCTTTACCGGATGCCGTGGCCAAACACACACATCCATGTATCAGTTACAACAACAATATATTTATATTATTAGCGCAGGATATAGCTCAGTGCGTCGCGAATGCAACAAACAACATCAGTCACAATTTCGTTTGCTATATTAGTGTTAAGACTTTTTTTTCTACAAATAGTAGTTTTAGGGTCGGCAACGCTTGTGATATCCTCGAATCCTCTGGTCTTGCAAGCGTCCATAGGCGAGCCGAATTCATGTTTGACACCTAAGTGGTATAAAAAAGGAAAATTATGCGATTTGACAGTACCTACTTCCTCGTGAAGTGCGAGTTGGACTCACACACCGAGGGCACCGTACTAAACAAAATAGGTAAAATTAATTTAACTTTGCCGTTCGATCCTTAGACTATTGCTCCAACCAATGATAAGTTCATTTCAAGTGTCTACTTGTTACCGTTATTATAATAAAGTCGAAAAAGATACGTTTCTAGTATTCCTCCTCCTTTATAACATCCTATCTCTTTATTTTTTTAATTTTTATTATTTGATATAGCGGCAATATAAATACACATTCTGTGAAAATTTCAACTGTCTTCCTATTACGCATCATGAGATCCAGCCCGCTGACAGACGACCGGGCAGACGAACAGCGATCTTAGAAATAGGGTTTCATTGGTACCCTTTGGGTACGTAGCCCTAAAAACGATAGGTATAGTTTCTCATAAACGTTGTGAAAAGCCAGCGCAGCCCATCATTGACTAATAAAAATACAATAAATTCTAACACGAACTGTTGTGTTACAAAACAATTACCAGAACCGCTTGCGAAATAAATCTCGCTTAATACGTACTGCATATGTGCAAATTCAAAACAATGGATTTCTAAAGAAACACGAGTAAATTATGTTTAGATAATACACTCTCCGGAACATTCAGGATCAAGGACGATAGATAAGGTTCAAATAAGCGCTTATCAGGGACCTACAGTAAGAGGCCCTGCATTGTAGATCTCGCAAACAAACACGTAGACATAACTCATAAATAATATGTCCAGACTTTGATACCACGACCTTGCGTGAAGAAACATTTCTAGAGTAACTATCGTGTTATAGGGACAGTAAATTATAGTGGGGCGAACACATTGGGTGATTTTTGACAGGTATAGCAACAGAAAGTAATTAAGTGCGATTTATCGAAATAGTTCTTAAATTGTTAATGGGTTTCGCAATTTTTAAAGTTATTAGTAAGTTAGTAGATATATATTTCAATTATTAATCATGATTTTTTAGGGTCGCCAACGCGCGAGTGATACCTCTGGTGTTGCAAGCGTTCGTAGGCTACGGTAACCGCTTACCATCAGGCGGGCCGTATGCTTATTTGCCACATTAGTGGTAAAAAAAATACAGATAAAATATTGTTTTTTTTATAAATGCGCTAGAAAGAGTAACAGTCTACATCTGGTTTTATTTAAATAACAGCGATATTACTATTAGAACCGTTTACCTACATGTCATTGTATCGTTATTCGTTATGATATTTGCACAATCAAGTTTCAGCAATATGTAAATCGATTAACTTATGGTATATCGATTAATACTTTTATTCGATATGTTACGTCACTTGTTTTAGCTTTCAAAAGGGACCTTTAATCTTGGCCCCACTGTAGAGGAGCGGAAGACAGTAAGGATGCAGCTTGCAGCTTAAATACACATGATTTTAAAATCACAGACTCATTACCCTACTTTTATGTCGCGTTGTGATTCCTTTCCTCAGATCGGTACTGCGCTAAATAGCCCTGGTATTGTATGCGTTCTTTTATGACCGCTTACTATGAGGCAGGCTGCATCTCCACCTCTGTAGTGTAAAAAAAATGCAAAAAATTCTTGCAGTAACACCAGATATGGACTTGCCAAAACGTAGGTTATTTTTTCAAAGTTATATATCAAGAGACTACATACTTTTTCAGACATATGCGGACACAATTTATGTAATTATTTACTTCGTACAAGTACTTAGTTTTGAGTGATTGATATAACGGCTGCTTTATAATCGCCGTGGTCACGGAAACTGATTATTAGCGGGTAAATGCATAATGTAAGAACTGTCAATGTCACTTTGACATTTAACACAAAAAATACTATACCATAGATATTATACGTGGTAAGAATCTGTGTTTGTAGGATACTAGATTCCTTTTCTAAAATATATATAAATATAGCAGGTAAATATATAAATAAAGTAAAATAAAGGTTTATAAATATAGTAGGGGAATATTTATAAAAACAACAAGTCCATCGGCAAAGTAATTAGTATAGTAAGGAGTATATCCTCTCAAACATATCATACCAATAGAGAGGTTCTTCTAAAGTAAAAGACGCCTCAGCTAAAATTGTAAGGGTGATAATTTTAAAGGTAATTTACTTGCTATGTCAAATGACTAACTGAATCACAATTAAATGTGTTTATACAACGAAAGTCGGAGCATTGTGCAAAATTACCGATAATTGTGACGGAATCTTAGAAGCGGTGAAATGCGACACTACACAGGGTGGTCTATTTTCAAGTAATTCATAGAAATTATCAATTCGCATTTATTACAATGATATGCACAATAAGTTTGTGATTTATGCTGATTCGAGCGACGACTGCCTCAGATGTTTCACGAAGAAAACTTAGGTAGTTCGTCTAATCTAAAATGGCTTATTAAATTGCTTTGCTGACGTCATCAAACGGCATCAAATCAAGTTGGTTGTTGTGTTTTTTAGTTTAGGCCCTACTAAGGCACTTATTAAGGTCTATTACCCCCGTATGCGAACCCTCAGTGTTCAATGTCGTTTGAAGTTCAAAATAAATCTTTATATTTTTTATTTGATTTATAAATAAGTAACGGAATCTACCACCGGATTCAGAGGGTCGTTTTTGTTGAAAAGCGGCAAGAAACTCAAGAATTCTCTTTTCAAAAAAAAATAACTAGGCTTGATCACCAGCCTCCACACGCAGCGCATTTTACTGAGCGGTTCCAAAGAAGCCTCCCAAAAACTTTTTATCGCAAGAACGCGTGGAGTTATCATGTTGAAATTAATATGAAATACCCGGGTCTATGGTCTCTTTCGGTTGTAAAATAATCAAACCTGTAAGTCAACATGAAGAAAAGATAGGACCGTATTGGTCGAAAATTTTCGCATAATTTGTGATTTCACAAGGAAATCAAAACCTATAGGGTACTTCCCGTTAGGGAAAAATCAGAAAACCGTTAATATGTAGTTTTTTTTAACCAATAATTTACAAAAAAATATTCCTGAATCGCGCTGTTGAGTCACCGACGAATAAAGATCTCATTTGAAGTTCGCCTACTTTTAACCTTACTTACAAGTGTGTACGAAAGCGTTTGTGTGCGAGTCCGACTCACATTTGGCCGGTTGTTTAAATTTTAGACCCATCCAACGGTCTAGACGACCTATATAAGGCATTATCCTTAAACAATACATATCAATGGCTATGATAAGGAAACAGGAATAATATAATACTGAATTTGTTTTAGAGTTACGAAGCCGTGATGGCCGTGTGGTAATAAGCGTTGCACGTTCTAATCCCACCGGTCACCAATAAGTTTTTCTAACTTAAATGCAGTGATTAGTCACAGCACGAGCTTTACGGTGAAGGAAAACATCGTGAGAAAACCTGCATACGTCTGAGAAGAAATTCAAGGACGTATGTAGTGCCCAAGAGACAGCGACGGACTCACCACCTGTCACGTTGGCAAATTGTGTTGAAGGTCTAAATTACCACTGGTTCGAAAAAAAAACCACCTCAGAAGACAAACATTTAACAATATAAAATGTCTAACAAAATTCTTCTAGATACAAGTATTTAGTATTTACAAAGATCAAAATGAAAGCCACGCAGTTGCCACCCATCCAAGTAGTGGCCTTTGATTACGTTTAATATGAAGCCGAGGTATAGTGATATTAGTTTTTTAATAAAATATTCTTAATTATTTTGTTATCATCATTCTCCTGCCCTTATCCTATAATATTTGAGGTCGGCGCAATATGTATTTCTCTTCCATCCTTCTCTATCAACCGTCCACTCTGTATTCACTTCCTTTCTGGCCAGTGGCCATGTCATCTTTCACACAGTCCATCCATCTTTTCTTAGGTCTTTCTCGACCCCTGTACCCATCCACATTCATACATAAAACCTTTCTTACCACGTTATCTTAATTATTTTGTTATATATACTTAGTTACTTAATAATAATATTATAAAGAGGAAAGATTTGTATTTTTGTGTGATGTTTGTGTTGAATAGGCTCCGAAACTACTGGACCGATTTCAAAAAATCTTTCACCGTCAGAAAGCTACATTATCACTGAGTAACATAGACTATATATTATACTAGCCCGCCCCGGCTTCGCACGGGTAGACAAAATATTTGATAAATGTCCACCCGTGCGATGCCGGGGCAGGCCGCTAGTAACATATATAGTTATAGTTAATAAATGTTAGTAATGCTACGTTGTTTTTTGACTTTGGTAACTAGTTTTGCTTCGTTTATATCCTGTGTGACGTGTTAACGTGTTGACGTCTAGCTCCGATAGGAACGGTGTGTCGTGCACAAAATTGTCTACTCTTGTTTTTACCGACTCACTGCGTAGCATTTGAGTTATCTTTGGACCTACTATCTGTAGTATTGATTGTGCCACATTCATTTAATGATAATAAATCGCCGAATGAAATGTATACTCATTTTTCATTGATGTATTTTTTTTGTGCTCAATAAAAAAAAGTGTGTGCGTGTAAGTATCAATTTACTGTTAATTATTATTTTAATCTGTTAGTCTGGATTGTGATTCATCTAACGAAAAACGGAAACCATATTAAGCCCAAAAAAACTATGTATTAAAATGTGAGTCAGGGGCTTTTGGGACCGGGACTGTGGTTCCAAAAGCTACCTTGGCTTTAATTAATATTTATGAATACTACAATAATCATATTAATACTTAGACCACCGGTGCGGTAGGGCAACCGTTTACCATCACACGAGAAGAGTTAGTGGTAGTTTTTTAATGTACCAAAATAATAAACATTTACAGGACATTTGGCTATCACAAAAGATACATTAAAGTAATGAATAATACTTTTTTTTAAATGGATTTTTAATCCGAATATGTGCGTAAAGCTAGTTTGAAAAACAGTATTTTGTTCACGATTGTACTATGTTTTGGTTATTCCGGGGTATATAGTATATCAAGTAGGAAAATGTAGTATAAAATATACCTATTATGCGTTCAATGTGCTTTAGTCGAATTAATTAGACTGTATTATTACCATCTATACATAATAACCATATCGATGAATAGGCTCCGAAACTACTGGACCGATTTCAAAAATTCTTTCACCGTTAGAAAGCTACACTATCACTGATTAACATAGGCTAGCTGCCCGCCCCGGATTTGCACGGGTAGACAAAATATTTGATATAAATGTCTATCCGTGCGAAGCCGGGGCGGGCCGCTAGTACCATGTAAACTCCAAAACGCATGCACTCGCTGAGAAACATATGCTATTTTATATATTCAAAGTCACGGGGAAAAACTAGTAAATATATGTTTTTTTTTACATTTGAGTTTATTTAAATACTAGCGGCCCGTCCCGGCCTCGCACGGGTAGACATTTATCAAATATTTTGTCTACCCGTCTTTAGACTTTATCAGACATTTTTTAAACTTTTATCTCCGTAAGAACCATCTTCATAGTTCAAGGAATATAAAAAAAAAAGAATTAGCGAAATCGGCTTTTTTTCCAAACCGGTGGTAATTTAGACCTTCACAAGAGCCTTATTAGGGCCTAAACTGAATAAATTATTTTTATTTTGATTTTGATCGGTTCAAGTGCTCTCGAGATTTGTGCTTAGCAACACATTCAGAGATTTATTTTTATATTATAGATACGCGCCAGTCCACCATACGTATTGCAAGCGCCCATTAACTACGATGACCGCTTACTACGCTCCACAGTTGAACCACGGGGGCATTATATAGTTCGTGTGTGACCACGTCGGCAGTTGTAGCAAAGGGAAAAAATCATGATAATGCTTGGACATTATCACGCAGCGCCATCTGTCCCCAAACTAATCAAAGCTTGTACTATGGGAACCAGCTGATACAATACTTATATATGTTTTTGTACAGACTAAAGATGTATATACTCAAAACCCAGATGCAAAGGAAACGAATTTTATTTTTATTTTTTTGTCCCAGCGAGATTCGAACCGCGACCTCTACGTAGCAGTCATGTATACTAACCACTAGGCCAGCGATCCCGTTATAAATATTGTCTCTAGGCTTTGCTATAAGCACTCTGCTATCTAGGTTCAACGCCTGGTCGTAGATAAAAAAATGCCCACCGCATTGGTTTCCTTTATACACTTGTGTGTACGATATGTACGCCTGTACTAAACATATTAACTTAGCAAATATTTTGTTCTAACATTACAAGATTAGCCGCCGTAAGACATTCAAAGTTTTAAGGTCCACGTAAGTGTTTGCATGTAATATCTGAGGCCAGTCTGCCTAGAGTGATGGAAACATTGTCTATGAAAGCTTAATTCAATTATTTGTTTTTATCATGCGTCTCAGTTGTCTGATAAAAATTAAAAGCTGTACTTCATTTGGGACCAGATTTTTCTTTGATCGTTTTTGTACCACTAAGTTGGCAGTCACCGTAACCTATAGCCGCTAGCAATACCAGGGGTATCACCAACGGGTGGCCAACCATGTTGTTGATAAGGACTCACTGTGCTAACAGCATTACTACTAGGCCAGCGTATCCTCGTGGAGCATTGGCAGCTTTACTCATCGCAGAAACAACACTATATCAAAGTAGTGTTATTTCACTGCGGTCTTCTGTAAGGTGGAGGTACAGTCCCCAGTCGGGCGGCTCCAATTTAAATAGGAAAACCCACGGGAGATCCCAATTCTCCATACTTCTCTTTAAATGGCTGTGTTAATTGTTATTGAATGAAACCAGTTGGTTCAAAAAGATTTTCACAAGCTTTCATTCGGTGATCAAGCATCGCCATGTTGGGACGTCCGCCATATTAGAATAGAAGTGGCGGAATTTAGGTAATTTTAAATTGTCACGTATACCAAACGTATATGACAAATTTCATTTTAATCGGACACTGGGAAGTAGGTAAAATAATCACTTGCAAGATTTGATTACACACACACACCGGATACCATCAGGCGGGCCTTTACTAGTTTGCCACCTTAGTGGTATATAAAAAAAAAGATGTCAAATGATGTGTGTCACACCATGTGCGACTACTTTAAGGCCCGCCCGTTATTATGGATACCAATATGTTGAAAAATTTGCATTGGGCCAGCCTGATAAGCCTGGTAAGCGGTTACTCTAGCCTACGGAAACGAGCGTCTTTCAGCCACGATGACCGCTTAACATCAGTAGCTTGCTTGCTACCTTCGTTAATATAATGAAAATATAGTAAATTCAACCTATGTAGTTACTTGAAAATCCTTCATTGTTATCATAGCCTCCATTATTAATAGAATACCTAAAATTATGACTAATTTATAGGTTATTAATTATTAGTCCGAATAGATATAAATAAATAAACCAGCCTCGGATAATTAAACAATGCGTCACTGCGCATGTAAACTATTTAGCCAGTGCTCCACGAGGATACGCTGGGCTAGTAGTAATGCTGCTAGCACAGTGAGTCCTCATCAACAACTGGGTTGGCCAGTTAGTGATATCCCTGATATTGCTAGCGGCTATAGGCTACGGTGACTGCTTACCATCAGGTGGGCCGTATGCTCAGAAAAAGTGAACGAAACTGAATTTAAGCTTCGAAGTAACATAGCTTATGTAAGAACTTCAGAACCACTACATTTGTTAAAACAAATTGAAAACTGAGAGCGATAAACTCAAAAACTACTGTATTTTAATACAGTTCTAATCAATGTACGGAGTGCTTCATGAGGAAGGTTCAAGTGTATTTTAACTAGCGACACGCCCCGGCTTCGCATGGGTTCATCTCGGGTCGGATTCTCTCTACTATAATAGGTATGCATGTACTTATGACACTTTAATTAATTATATAATACCATCCCTCAGGAATCAATGTGTCTATTAGTGAAATTAAAATCCTTTGCGTTTTTTAAAATATATAAACGTACAGACGGCGTAAAGCGAGTTTGTTGTATACTATTTTAAGATTAAGGTTTAGTTTACATTCGCTGAAATTCGTTGATTGTTAAAAAAGTCGGAAATAGCTAACTGCGCAAATAAAGCTCGGTCAAAAATTAAGCGTATATGCTCTGCTACCCGTGCGAAGCCGGGGCGGGTAGCTAGTTCTCTTATATTTCCGAGAATAGCGTGTTGTAAATAAGTTTTGTCCTTGCCCTTCACAGGGCAGAGTTCTCAATAGATATCTGGAAACAGTTTACTCAAGCATTCGCTAGAGGGAGCTGTAATTTTTACTTGGAATAGCGCTTATTTTTTTTATTTTTCGTGTGTTTGTCCTGCGGTCTGTCCTATTATTATGGTCATTATATATAAATACTTGTATATGAAACTGTTGGTGTTTTATTTATCGATCAATTGGGACTGATTGATTTGATTTCTATACTAAATAATGTTTTCCCAGAGACAAAACAATGCGTAAACATATTTTGAATAAAATTCTCATATATCTTTGGCACAAGCTAATTATTGGCACAATATATATATATATATATATATACTTCTATTGTATTAGGTACCTACACAGATAAATTATAAAGCGGCTATATTTTTTTTATGTAAGAGGATATCTCCGAAGCTTCTGAAAGGAATAAAAATCTCTTCACTCCCAATAAATGCGAAAGATGTGATTATGGATGGATGTTTGTTACTCTTTCACGCAAAAACCACTCAACGGATTTGGATGAAATTTGGAACACAGATAGTTTATAACCTGGATTAACACCTAGGATTATTTTTATTCTAGAAAAATGTTTTAATCCCGGGAAAATTTTAGGTTCCTCTGAGATTCTAAGCTCAACGCGGACGTAGTCGCGGGCAGAAGCTAGTAATTAATATTTAGACTTTATATTATACTTATTCTAGTCAGGCGAAGTCACGATCAAAAGATAGTCGTAAATTAAACACAGCGTGACAGGCGTGCTGGAACATATCCCGCTCAGAGAATCAGCATTGCTATTCAGCGTGGCAATGCTGCCAGCATTCTAGGCACGCTCCCGCATTATTCTGGTTTGGGTCAGATCTTTCATGTATAAGTAGGTAGGTAAAGATATGATTTTGTAAATAGTTTAATCTGTTTTGTACAAATTCTATGATAAATATGTATTATTTGTTTACTTAAAACGTTTCGTTTTTATATTATTTATAAAAAGCATAATTTATGTATTACATACAAAATAGTTCAAATACATCGAAACCAATAAATTGAAGGAAAAACTTTCATATGCACATTATTTTTTATTCCACTAAGGTGCAAGCAACTATACCGCCCGCTTGATGGTAAGCGATTACCGTAGCCGTAGTAGTAACTAACTGTCATTTTATTACATAATTACTAGCTGCCCGCCCCGGCCTCGAACGTGTGGACAAAATATTTGATAAATGTCTATATGCTCCGAAAATACTGGACCAATTTCAAAATTTCTTTTTTAAATTTAGGGGATGAAAAATAGATGTTGTCCGATTCTCAGACCTACCCAATATGCACACAAAATTTCATGAGAATCGGTCAAGCCGTTTCGGAGGAGTTTAACTACAAACACCGCGACACGAGAATTTTATATATAAGATTTTAACTATATAGCGATATCGACAATTTATGGTGTATGTCTGTCGTTAACAGGTACGCACTTATCTCTAATCCACACGGTAGCCTTGCACGAGTGTTCGTTAACTAAAACTAGATCGAGTTACCGTCGCAGTTGGCTTAACTAACAGCTCCTTCTATAAATATTATCGTATTGAGAAGAAAATTATCTGCGAACGGTCAAAATTGTACATCTTAATCCAACCGATCAAGTTTTATTGTAATCATAATATTGGCTACGGAAATTATTCAAATAACTGACAATAAAATATCTAAGCTCGACGCACTGTTTACGAAGAATCATTCTCCTGCCCTTATCCTATATTATTTGTGGTCGGCGCAATATGTATTTCTCTTCCATACTTCTCTATGAGCCGTCATCTCTGTATTCACTTCCTTTCTGGCCATGTCATCTTTCACACAATCGATCCATCTTTTCTTAGGTCTACCTCGACCCCTGTAACCATCCACATTCATACATAAAACCTTTCTTACCACGTTATCCTCATTCCTCCGCTGTTTACGAATATAGGTCACAAATTAAGCTTTGACAAGAACACAGAGAGAACCATGGAGTTCTTTAAAAAGAGCGTAAAGAGATTCTTGGAGGGTAGAGCACACCAGAGGAAGCGTCCATATGCTACGGTAACTGTTTACCACCAAGTGGGCCGTATGTCATATGACATATAAATGTAAATTATATATTTAATTTGAAGAGTAATTGCTGAGTTTATAGCCAGAATCTCAGCACATAACGACCTTCCTAATCCGGTGGTAGAAGACAGTACGCATTACATATTATAAGTATATATATCTATAGCTAAAACTGCCTCTTGTAATATATGCAGAAATTTACCGATAAAAATTAGTGACCGAATATTATTCTAACATTTTAAGAAAAAGAGAGTTCATGCGCTTTTTAAATGAACTTTTGAAAAGGTTTAAAAAATACAATTAAGTGACGAGACAATAATCGCCTGATGGTAAGCGTAACGCCCGATGTAACAGATGCAGTGCCACCCAGGATCTTTAATCAAGTCCCACATGGCACTGCTTTGAGTTACATGCAAAATTCAGGCATATTTTTACTGTTAATCAACCTTTCACGATGTAAACCTGGTAGCAAGAATGTTTCGGCCATGCATTCGAAATTTAACTCTCAGAATGTGAAAATTTACATTAAATTTTTGGCCACTTATTCCCGGCGCAGCGCTGTTAATTTTCCCATACAAAACTAGTCGAAGGCGATACGAATAGATGTTTTTGCTAATGCTACAGTACATATGTAAAAGAACCGTTAATATATCATTAATATATATATATTTTAAAGTACTTAGTATATAACCATAGTGATTTATTTTACTAGCAAAATAGTCAATAGTTTTTTTAAACTATGTCAGACTGAATTATCTTTTGGTTTGTGATAGAACAGTTGTTATGTTAAAATAAATTGCTAATACGTTGTTGTAACATATTGATAGTGATTTGATCAAAATTAAGTGTACCTTGAGTGTAAATTGGATGCAAAAAAAACCGAACACTTTGAATATAAGTTAAATAGACATGATTAGAAACTGAGCCGCAATTATTTTATTTACTTTATATGTGTTGTGATTACAATAAAAAAAAACCAACTTTAATAGTCAGCTTTGTCCGTCATATCCTGAAATATATTTTTTCTCGTTCAAAGTCTTAATTCCCGGCAAAGGTAAAGTATTTTTTTTATAATATGTTTTTCTGCCAATCTCGGCCTGCGTACAAAATTACCTCAAAAATGTTTCATCGTAAATGCATGGAATAGGAACACGTAAGACGAACGTACAAACAAGTAATTCATCGTAAGTATCGGATTAAACTTATATTTCCTAAACTATTTATAAACTTGTTGCCACTTATATTATTAAAGTATTGACCTACTTGCGATTTTTATCAATTTGCTGATAGATTATGTCTTTGTATTTCAATGTAATGATTCTACGAGATTTTATTTGGTTTTAAATAACGACAGCTGTCAAAGAAGAAAATGCTTGAAAGTTTTTAAAAAAGTTTGTAACATTCTCGAACACAAGCTAGCATGGATTCGTAATTTGAATATTTAAAAAGTATAACTTTAGCACAATGGCGCGTTGTGCCGAAATGAGGTTATCCGAATCGGTCTAACACATTTTTTTGTGCAAATAATTTTATCATTATGGCACGACCTTGCTCCCAGCTATCGCCAAATTTTGCTAGTCCTAACGTCACTGTTGATAACTAGGCGGTCTAGACAATTTGTGATTTATGTTGAAACTCACCAGAAATTATGCAAAAAAAAAATATCCTTGTCACTGTCACTTGTACACTTTCAACTTGGTAAAAAAAAATTAGTTTGTCATGTGCGTGAATGAACGCGTAAGTGCAAGCGGGTGTTCAGGCGTGGTGCACATCTCGGCTCGCCGGCGAGGGCCGAGTAGCGACTGAAGTGAACTTGAGCTCGGCGCGCACGCACCGCGAGTGTCTCCTCGCGCCCCCCCGAAAAAAAATATACCGCGAAAATATGGCGGGAGGCGCCACGCAAAAACTGAAGGGGTGCGCCGTTTCTCGCGTTGTGAGGCTGTATGCTAATCCATCGTGTGCTCGGGCCCTTTTTTCCGGGGTGGGTGGGGATGCAATTAAAAACCCGCGCGTGCGTGTGGGCCCGCGATTAGAAAGGAGACGGCCGGAATGAGTCTGTCACCGCTTTTTACTTTTTTTCTAGTCTGGATAGGATGCCGGAATCGATGCTCCGTCTGGTTCCTCGACGAGCTGTGTATATATCTAATCGCCATTGCATTTCACATAGGGCAACACTTTTTAATCGTTTTGCGATAAAGGGGAGATCCTATTTCAAAGTTCGTCTACAGAATATGCAGCTAGTGCTGGGCTTTGCACTGGATAAACTTACTGAGCTATTTTCTGCACAAGGAAATAATATTAACTGCGTTTAAGTTTTACTAATTAGGATTGTACTGTGTAATTACCTGTTTATGAGTTTGATTAGCTACAAAGTAAAGTCAAAATAATTATGAAAATTCAACCAAGAAGACTTTACTGAAACAAACACATCAATAAATGACTAATATAGAACAGACTATAAATATAATAAAACCTTAGTGGTCCTTCATATTATGATACTGGCTAGCGGAATTTCGTGCAAGCGGAAAGAAAAAAGTTTAAATGTTTAAAAATTAAGAATGTTACTGACATTAAAGCTATATAATAGCTCAACTGTCAAACAGGATTTAAAATTGGAATCTATTGGCATGGAACGTTATATGCACACAATGGGCCACTGACAATAGTCCAGACAGGGGTGCAGCAACGTACAAGATGCTGCGAGCTCGACTCTGCTCGCGAGCTCTGCAGCTTGCGCGTACAACAGCGCGTATGTTAATTGTTGCGCGCAATGATGCGAATGTGATTTTGCGCGTCTTAATTTAATATGACGACTTTTTTTGTTAGAATTGAAGATATTCGGTTTTTAAATAAATAAAAATCTAGTGAGGTTTTATATCTTTTCTTCAGTAAAGGTCGATTTAATTAATACATTATTATTGTGAAATAACAATATTAAGGAAATTTTACTACATTTAATATTTCATGTTTGTCTCCGTTACATAATTAGTTATAATTATCATGGCAATATTAATTAAATAGATTAATATTATATATTATATAATATAGAAAACGGATTAATTAGATAGCATTATTTGTTGCCAGTTATACCTCATGCTGCCAACATTAAATGCAACAATATGCTATTCAGTTTTATTCAGTTGGTATTTAATTAAGTCTTACGGTATATTTACAGTATGTATATATTACGTACATGCATAAGATAAATAATAATAAAAAAGCTTTAAGCAAACAGCGTTTTATTTTAAATGCATCGTTAATCACTAAACCATGACTCATTCCTACTAACGTAGTTTAATTATATTTTAAATTTAAATTATTCTAAATTCCAATATTAATAAATAAAAAACTTCTCAACTTCGGTTTTCAAATTTAGAATAATTTATACAAAATCGACCCCCAACAGTTAACGGCTACAAAGTGCGTACTTTTTTCTTCTTAATCACTTAATTATATATGCAAGTTTATCTAATTCGGAGCTCGCCAGCCACTTGCACCGGAGCTAACCCTTGCATGCTGTCCGTCCGGCCATTACCATCATAATAGGACGTCCAAGTAGGGACAAACTAATTGTTAGCTACACAAAACCTGTAACTATGAATACAAATAAGTGAAACATATTACAAACTTCCGCATACAAAAAAAATAGGAGCAAAAGACCTAGTTCCTAAGCCTAAGCAAACAAAAAAATATTTTTGCTAAGCGCATGAAACAAAACTTACCCTTGCTCGGTGGACGCACGTTAAAAATGTAACTCAACAAAAACAACAACGTGCACTGTGTCCGGAGTAGTAACACGAGAAATAAACAAACTTAACACGCTGTTGACAAAATATTCACCAATTAAAGAAAAAAAAGGAGAGCTCCGACCGGCCAATAGTGACGCGCGCCGCCGGCCACACACGCACGTGTGCTAACTTTACACAACTTCACAAACTTTCCGCACGCGTGCGATAGTTGCGTTGCGTCCCGACGCACCGGAAAACTAGCAAAATATTTTCTCTTGAAAAACTAAAGTTGTATTTTATAATTAATTATAAATTTTGGATAAAGTTTTTTTATCAGAAGCGTCCACCCGTCCGGTCGGGTCCGGTCGGTCTGCAATATTAACACGGGCCGAGTCCACCTTTTGTAATGAAACGTTCACACATGCTTCCGCATTACCGTCCGATGCCATCAATAATGAAGCCGGGCGGGAAAAAACAAAACGGGCCACCTCTCCCGGCGAGGTGCCCGCCGACACTACAGCCTCCTCGTCAAAGATCAGAATTGCATATCTGGGTTGCGTTAATGAGCGAGGGGTGGGGATTGGGGGGGCTTGAAAAAGTGGCACCGCTCGCGCGCGAATATAAATTCATCGCCAAAAAATCATTACGCGGGGGGTGGTATTACGGGCGTTCGCTGCGCGGTACGTTCGTATAGTTTTTAAATCGGCCGCTCATTCCGCGGCGGAGCGCCGCGGCGGGCGGGCGCGCACTGATGCAATGTGCAGACGAGCGCACTCCACGCATGCACTCTACGGCTACGGAACTTGCTACGACGCGCCAACAACCTAACACTACACAACTTTCTCAAACACTACTCACACTGGCCACTTACAAACACTGACTATTCCAATTGCAAATATTCAAATATAGAAATTGAAATTAATTCAAAATAAGAACAGATAAACAAATTAATTCGAATGATACGAATGCGTTCCAGCGCGAGACGAATTGTTTTTTTATGCTTAATACGAAAGAGAGAAAAAGTAGGTACTACCACGTATATGCAAATTCCTCTTTTCGGCGACGATCGTAATCAATTTGTGCGTAGGAAGCTCACTTCCGCACGCACATTCGCGCACACGCACACTAGGGCGGGCACTCAAATTAAATCTAATACAAAATTGCGTTTTATGTTTCTAGCGCGTGTGTGTGCCACAATGCGAGTAGCGTCGCGTACACTCGCGCTCATAATGCACAATTACTTCCACTTATGTACATTACAATTAAAAACACAAATTGCTACCTCTTAACTAATAAGGAGTTATGTAGATACATAGAAAAATACCAGAAACTTGTTCTGTCAGAGAGAATAACAATTAAAACATAAAAAAAAAACTGCAAACAACGGGTTATTAAAACTTTTTAATTTTAGAATACAAATCCTTACCAAACTATAAAAAAACACATCTGCCTAACGACTCTCTTAAATATCAGCGGCTGGATTCACTACTAAATGATTGACGCGAGATGCCACACTACATCGCCAAGTTAGATCAAGAAGTCGAAGGATTATGTGAGAGTGATAATAGACTATAATATAATACGCGGAGAGCGCCATTTCACTCTTGACTTGCACACCACTTTTGTTTCTTCTACATTCGAGACAGACGAGACTGCTGCTCTAGTGGTTAGGTTACCTGTTTGCTACGCTAAGGGTCGCGGTTTCGATTCCCGCCGGGGCAAAAATTTATGAGACTAACATGTTTGCCTAGCGTCTGCGTGATTGGTGTGTATTATAAGTATGCATTTATAAAAAAAGGATATGAGTATTGTATCAGCTGCTGGTTCCCATAGTACAAGCGTTGTTTAGTTTGGGGCCAGATGGCGTTGTGTGATAATATCCCAGAATAATTATTATTCATCAATCTTATCATATATTCAGTAAATTACTAAAACAAACCTACTTTCTATCAGTTTCTAAGTTCTCTGAACTCAATACAATGAAGAAAATTACGTTAAATAATGGGAAACTAAATAACTTTCAGCTTACAAAACTGGAACGCACTCTTAAAACGTATTCATCCTGATGCCTCAGAATATTAGGATAAATTATAGAACTATTGTATTGTCATCCTTCCTTACCAGTGCAGCGTATCCTCGTGGAGCACTGGCAACCTTACTCACCGCAGAAACACAACACTACATCAAAGTAGTGTTATTTGACTGCGATCTTCTGTAAGGTTCAGCCGGGCGACTCCGATTTTGAGTGGGATAACTAATAATAATAATAATTTATTTTTCCAAAGAATATGTACATTGCTCACGGGAGATCCCATTTCGCTCTACCTCTCTTTTTATCATGGTGTGATTAATCACTTTACTTAAGCTAAACTATACGCAGTACTATGCAGGTGAAGCTAAAAAAGCAAAAAATCCCAATTACCATGATAATGACGACATTGTTCGACTGTACTTTAAAACGCACACAGACTTAATGTTAAAAATGAATTACCAACACATCGCTAGCACCACCCCGCTACTCATTTTCATTTCGATGTTTTTGGGTTTTTGCGCAACGGGGGTACCACCCTAGGGAGGCGCCTCCGCCCTATGAAAATAGGATATATTTTTATGTTTTATTTGCCCGGAAACCCGTAGCTTAGTTGCATGTTTATTAGAAGTTTTTATTAGTAGAAACAATGCTGGTTTTGTATTTTTTTTTGCGTTCATTGCGATGATTTGCGATGACAACTCTATGGGAAGTAGTCACGGAATATTTGTTTTTTAGATGCCGTTTTATGTGGTATGTAATCGGAAAACCATTTATTTATAGGTTAATGATTTTTCCTACTACCCTACTTTCTGAGCCTTGCGCTACGCTTTGCTCGCTCTGCGCAACGACGAAGGGTAGATTCACTATGAGTAAAAAAACACTTCCGTCTGCGAGTTTCAAATGTCGTTTTATATCCTTGCCCTATTTCTTACTACCCTTAAAATACTCATTAATAATATGTGTTTTAAAGACTACGTAGGTTTTTTTATACCACTAAGGTGGAAATCAAGCATACGGCCCATGTGATGGTAAGCGGTCACCGTAGCCTACGGACGCTTGCAACACCAAGGGTATATATAATTCGCGCGTAGCCGACTCTATAAGTTAAACAGGTGAACGGATAAACAGTGCTGCAAAAATCTTTATCTAAAGTTAAATTGTGCAAAATTGCCTCGAGTTTTGATTTGTCTACGGTACCAAATAGAACAGCTGCTAAAATGGTCAATCTCCAAATCTTCAGTGTCCTAAGAATCCCAAAGTATCAAAAAGACTTGTGTCCAAATCCCGAGGTATAACAATAGTTTTTTTTTGTTATACTGTGTTAGCAATGTGCTAGTTTGAAGTCCTTGATTTTTTAGCGGGATTCAGACAGCGGTTGAGATTTTTCCAGTGTCTTGTAAATTGTGTTATAGTGATTTTTAGTATTTAGGTGTCACTATGTGCAGTAAAGTTTTATTTAGTGAAAAAAATATTGAATATTGGATATAAAGCTGTAATATAAGCGTAGGGTGTGATTCATCATTTTGGTCAATAGGTTACGTTTGACCTAAGGGCATGTTTTGATCTGTTACTGCCGCGGATTTTCTCGAGAAACTACAATAATATTGAGAAACTTGATAATTCTCTTATACTCGACACTGGTAATAAAATAGTCTTTGAAGAGGATGGATTGCCATAGGAAGAAGAAGAGGAAGAAATAGTCTTAATGAAATTAATTACACTGTAAGTCTAATTATTAAATTTTCAAGCTGTACTTGCCCCAGCTTCATCGACACCACTACAATATGATCTCAGAGACTTCAATTTTGACAATCAAATAAAAATATCGTCTTGGTATTGTTAATTGATTATGTGAGATACAGTGATTTTGATTTAATTATATAGGCCATGTGTTAAGCATTCCACGTCATGTTTAGCGAAAGTAAATCGAATAATATTGATTCATTATCAAAATGAAGAAAATTCTCTGGCGATTGGTGGAATGGAGTCCATAGACTGTCTAAATGGACGCTGCCAGCCTTCTTGGTGTTCATCTCACCGTTACCAGGAGGATCTTCTCTATTATCTACATGACATTGGCAAATTACGTTTTTTTTTATTTATTTATTAATGACATGGAAAAAAAATTACGACATTTATTTCTTGGTGTTGCCATTAAATTTGAAATTGAACTGAATTTAACATGATCTCAGTGAGAATAACAAAGTAGCTAAATGCCACATGCTGCTGTGACAAGAGAGATTTATACTTTTTTTAAACAGGGGCTGCTTGCACCCCACATTTGAGCCCCAGCAATTACAGAATCCACAAAGAACACCCGCAATCGTAGAGGATAAAAATCTTTTTCGGTGAGGTATGTTTTCGTTATTTCGTACCTGATACCCCTGGTGTTGCAACCGTACATGTGCTAGGGTGACCGCTTACCATCAGGTGGGTCGGATGCTAGTTTGTCACTTTAATGTTATAAAAAAGTTGATTTTACGAAATTTTATAATGCTATCTTTGAGTATTATAATCAAAGATTGCTATTTTATTTGTCTAAAATCGGGTAACCACACCAGACGTTTAATTACGCAACGGATTCTAAAGCATCGAATCTTTCATCAGGTTTAAGCTTCGATAACCGCTTACCTTCAGGTCGTGTGCTTGTTTGTCAGTGGTATAAAAAACGATTTAATTAAAATACAATATGTGCTCTCCTTTTTTGTTGTTTCCTTCTGATAGCCTGTTATTAATTCTTTACTTGCAAAATCGAACCAATGCGATTAATTCAAGTAACTACACAAATGTATTATTTTAAAATTCTTCCCAGTAATATTTTCACAGTTCCTTCCTTCACAGCTAGCTTCAACAAGAAACTATGGATGTTGGCTGTTACTGCATAATCTATCTCCTTGTCAAATTTTATTACGATCCGTTCAGCCGTTTATAATAATAATGTATCTTCACGCCTGCCCACAAGGGTCCCCGAAGGGGTAGGCAGAGGTGTTACAAAACCCACATTCCACCGAAGATAATTTGGTGCCAAAGTTACAGATGGTGAGTCCGTCGCCGTCTCTTAGGCGCTACATACATACGTCTTTGAATTTCTTCTCAGACGTATGCAGGTTTCCTCACGATTTTTTCCTTCACCGTTACACACGGAGTTACTTTCGCTTTTATATGGAGATTGTTTGGATAAAGAAGCATTTTAAGTGAGACTTGAGACTTATATGCTGAACTCCAGAACATCAGACCAGCTAGAGAAGAGACCTTGGAAAAATCATAAAGAATAATCGAAGATTCATCTCCAAAATCAACGTTTCATGTGATTCCGCACAGCCTACGTTTAAACAATCATGTATTTGAAAGCTCATGTACATTGTCTCTATATGTACATCTATGTATGTTTCCGCACACATTATATAAAAAAAGTGGAGGCAACGCTGAAAAGAGAAGGCACGAATCGAACACAAAGCTGAAAAGTGGTAATTTTTCCACCAATCGGGGTATTATCGGAAAAACTACGGTAAATGAATTTATTATGCCACGGGGTGGCACCACCCCTTAGTGATAACAATATTATTTTATTTTTAATATCACCGTATCATTTATGTGGTGATTACGCGATATTATATATTTATTGTTGTATAAAGTTCCGAGAGATAATTAAATTTGTATCGCTTGAAAGGGTTTCGCAAGAATGCGTAATGAAACCCGATGAACCTCTCAAAATTAATATGTTGAAAATATAGTTCCCGAAAAAAGGGACAAAAGGACTATATCATTGGCGTGTTTTATACAAAAAATGTTTTAAGAAAATTTAAATAAGAGACATAACCAAATGTATTTATTTAGTTAAGACGGTATTACCCTGAAATGTTTTGTTGTTTATTATAAATATTAAATTATAAGAAAAGGAATTGAAATACAGCCTTAATTACTGATAAATTAAGACCCTTATGTCCTTGGGGCGCGGATGCTCTTCAGCTTTTTAAGCTCTCACGTCGGCTGGTTGAGGCCTCCCGTGACAGGCGTGCTGGAACATATCCTGCTCAGAGAGAGCATTGCTACCCAGCGTGGCAATGCTGCCAGCATTCTTGGCACGCTCCCGCATGATTCTGGTTTAGTTCAGATCTTTTATCTATAGGCTTTTTTGTAAATAGTTTAATAAAAAAATATATTATCGCATTCTTTTTTTTGTCCTGATGCAGGAATCGAACTAGCCACCCAGCGTAGCAGTCAGTTTTCGTAACCACTAGACCAACGGTACTGTCTGATGAATACTCGACTTCATGAAAATGTTAGAACCCATTTTAAAACTGTCGGAAAGCTCATATTTTTCCCAAACACCCGAAATTGCAACATTCAGCAAAATTTCGCTACTGAGTAGTTATGTTACAAACTAAAAACGTTTTTAAACGCTCATTTGAATTCCGTGAGTATTTGTGGGATGGTTTTTAACGTATTATTAAACTTTCAGAGCTGTTTAGGTACTATTGTACGGCCCACCTG
Organism: Falcaria lacertinaria; assembly: GCA_951449985.1. Lineage (NCBI taxonomy): Eukaryota > Metazoa > Arthropoda > Insecta > Lepidoptera > Drepanidae > Falcaria > Falcaria lacertinaria. The sequence goes on from OX602121.1 coordinate 645,304, forward strand.
ATGGTAAGCGGTCCCCGTAGTCTACAGACACTTGTCACTAGCCAGCCTTTACGTTCAGAGCAATAAATCAATAAAAAAAAGTAACCGTTGGTACCAAATTATCTCCGGTGAAAAATGAGTGTTGTACCTCTGCCTATCTTCGGGGACCCTTGTGGGCCTTCCCATGGATAGAAAACTTGGGCATTTTGATGATTTGTTATTGGATTGGGATATCTCAGGTATGGGGTGACACTACGGAAGTCTGCCATGCAATATGTCTTATTGTTGAATGTTTAGTAGATGGTGACTCGCCGCCTACTAGGTGAGTATTATTACTATCAATCTCTTTGCCAGCAGCTATGAGCTATGCTAACTGTGCCGGTAGCAGGAACATTGTCGACAACGTAACTCGCGAAATGTCAAAATTGTCATACTAATTTTTAGTTCCACTTTTCACCGCCGCAGCGCTGTTCATTTTCCAATACAAAAATAGTCGAAGGCGATACGAAAACGTTGTCGACAATGTTCCTGCTACCGGCACTGGTGGTGAAAGTGGTTCTGCTGGAAAATCCTATTCGCGCTATGCAGTAACATAATTATCCGTAACATCCGAACCACTGGTAATTTGAACCTTCATGAGTGGTAATTAGGGCCTAAACTGATTAATAGATTTTTCATTTTGAAAATAAGCTACATTATTAGGGCCGTAAAGTAATTGACAATCATCCTAGCATGCGCAGTCTGTAGCGCGAGCATGAATATTTTGCGACAACGTTTTCGTATCGCCTCCGACTATTTGTGTATTGAAAAATGAACAGCGCTGCGGCGGTGAAAAGTGGAACTAAAAATTAGTATGACAATTTTGACATTTCGCGAGTTACGTTTTCAAATACGTTCTAAAAATGTTCCTGCTACCGGCATTGTTCTGTAAATGCTATTTCCTTCAGACTGGTACTACGAAAGCTATGAACACCAAACTACACGTGCGATGTTAGGACAGGTGTGTTACGACAAACTCACCGACAAACAGTCTCAAGGACGTCTCAAATAGGCGATCGTATGCTTTATTAGCAGTTAATTCAAATAAACGATTTACACATTTTTGGTTCAGTTTTTGTTAATGTAAGGCTGTGTTGTTAGCTATTTTTTAAAAGTCTATACTGTTACTGCTAGGCGAAGGCTTCCACGATTTTTCATACCATTAAAGTGGTAAACAAGCATACGGCCAATCTGATGGTAAGCGATCACCGTAGCCTATGGACGCTTGCAACATCAGGGGTATCGCTCGCGTTGCCGACCCTTCAGAAATCTCTTCACTGTCTTCTTGAAGAACCCGAGGCTGTACGACTTAGATGTAGATCTATCTCCATCTCCATCTAGATCGTCACCTCACTTAATATTATAAAAAGGTGTTTATTTGTTTGTCGAAAATAATTGTCTAGAACTGCTAAGAAAATTAAAAGTATTTCACTAATGAAAAGTTTCACCATTCAGCATCGCTACATATTACAAACAAATTCCCTCCAGCTGCGTCTGTCCTGTTGGAGCGCGATAAACTCAAAAACTACTGATCAAATTTGCATTCGGTTTTCATCAATAGATGGAGTGATTCATGAGGAAGGTTCAAGTATATAATTAATTACAATTTTATGTAAATTGGCTAAAAAATGACGATTTTTATTGAAGATGTCGGAAAAAATATGACGCGCATATACACGTGTAAAGGGGGACGGGGCTAGTAGGCCATAGATTTATCTCAAGGCTGTGTTATTCAATTCCTCCGCGGGAGAATTCTCGAGCTAATGCTAGTCTGTATAAGCTATATAAGCTAGCTTCTGATTTAAATGTGCCTAAAGAACCAAGTATGCCTTGCTTTAAGCTCTCGATTAGAATTAATACATATTGTATTCGATCAGTACATTATTTAGGGTCGGCAACGCGCGAGTGATACCCCTGGTGTTGCAAGCGTCTATAGGCTGCGGTAACCGCTTACCATCAGGTGGGCCGTATGCTTGTTTGCCACCTATGTGATATTAAATATATATATATATATATATATATATATATATATACATATATATATATACTGCGGACAAGTATTAGCTACTATTAAGATATTGTGTATTGTATGTATGTATTGATATGAAAAAGATTATAAAAGAAACATACCTTCAGGAAGCAACGACCCCTCGAAACCCACCTGTAAAAAGAAAACTAATTAATAAACTATAAAAAAAATATAGAAAAAAAAACACGAATATATAGCATCTAAACACCTAGGTACAGGTTTAAATAAGTATACCTATACCTAGCGCGTTAATTTAGGTATTTTATTCTGACAGATATCTGTGATACTAAATTATATCTGTCTCCTTCTTTTCTCTATCTCTCTTTAACGTTAACCGTCAAACTATGTGCAAGTGCTCCTTACAATAATAATTGATATTATAGTTTTTGTACCATATTAGACCTTGTGAAAGAGTGCCAATAAACAAGTTATTGAGTGAACGGTGTTTGTGTTTATTTTCAACGCCTTAAGATTTAAAGAGAGGTAGCGCGATTTGGGATTTCCCGAGGGTTATCCCATTTAAATTGGAGCCGCTCGACTGGGGACTGTACCTCCGCCTTACAGAAGACCGCAGTGAAATAACACTACTTGATGTAGTGATGTGTTTCTGCGTTAAGTAAGGTTGCCAGTGCTCCACGAGGATACGCTGGGTTAGTAGTATTGCTGCTAGCACAGTGAGTCCTCATCAACAACATGGTTGGCACCCCGTTAGTGATACCCCTGGTATTGCTAGCGGCTATAGGCTACGGTGACTGCTTACCATCAGGTGGGCCGTATGCTTGTGTGCCACCTTAGTGGTATAAATATGTTATTATAGTTATTATTATAGTGGACGATGAAAACTTAACCCGCATCCTACTTTTAGCAAAATATTATGAAGTTCGCGTTCCAGTTGGTATGTAAGTATTTTCACATACAGAGAGCTCAAATTTGAGTCTAAGTTGATACAGCTGGTCAATAAGTCCATTAGAATATGTAAGTATGTAGATTTTATGTTTAGACAGATGCAAAAATATATAACCGGATCTATGTAAGCCGCAAATATGTACAATTGTAATGTCAATAGATTTCGATGATCGAATATCAGTAGCTTGTAAGAATTATTTATTACTAGCTTTGCTCGCGGCTTCGCCCACATGGTTATAGATGAAGATAGCCTATGTCTTTCCCCAGGTTATAATCTATCTCTTTGCCAAATTTCATTACGATCCGTTCAGCCGTTAAGTCGTGAAAAGGTAACAAACATACAGATTTTCTTTCGCATTTATAATATTAGTATGGAAATCTTATATATATTTGAATATATAACTACACGCCTTCCCACAAGGGTTCCCGAAACGGTAGGCAGAGGTAACAACATCCACTTTTTACTGAATACAATAATAATACTGGCAGAGACACTCTCGCCAACTTTTTTATGTGAAATCATATTTCTCATTCCTATCTTCCAATATGAACGACAGTATTAAAAACCTGCAAATTTCCGTAAACTCTCAAAGCTTTCTTGTCATTAATAAAAACCAAATAACACTCGTAACTCCCGCTAAATAAGTATCAAAACGCGTCAATCGCCCTACAAAGTCTATGACATGACATATCGACCTCGAATTGTCATCTTGAACAATTACATACTTTTTACATAGCTTGTACATGTGCAAAATAAACGTGAGCCGTACGGAGACAATATAGGGACCTGAAGGTTGGAAGTGGAATTTAAATATGTAAGGAATTAGGAGGGGGTGGGGAGGGGGGCGTGCGTGGGAGGGGGAAAGAGGAACGAGTGGGTTTTTCAAAACTAGAAAGAGATGAACACGAGTTAGTATCGCGATCTGTGCGCCCCGCGTGGGTACACACGAGATTGTGTTGAAAAGATACGTCTTAAGATACTCGTATGTACAAATAAATAGATTTCAGAAGTTCTTTTATAAAAATAATAGTTACAAACAAAATAGTTACTGCTGTAATAAAATGTAGACATTAATATAAACTATTGTTGTCACTAAGCGTTCGTGACATCTGGTTTTTTCGAGGCTAAAACATGCGGTTATATCATGAATATATAATAATGAATAGATTTTTACGGGGTCGGAACGATCAAGTATCACCAACGTCCAATGGTAACCGCTCACCGTCAGACGTATCGTACGTATACTCGATTGTCATCACTGTAATAGAAAATTAGATTGACTTTCTTAATTGGTAAAAACTACATTGTCGTCCGCTTAAATTCACAATTAGGACTAAACAGTATGTGGCTCACTATAAACCTTTCAGCCATGATTTACTTTCTTCATTATTTTCTACGAAGATAATAAAAGCCTTAGCCTAAAAAAAAATATGATTTTATCCGAAGATATCTGGAGATATATTTGGTGACCCTGAGTGCCGCGCGTCACCCACGCACGCGCTGTAATGAGTGCGCGCGGGGGGTAGTTAGACAATTTTACAACTGCGCCTCTCCGTTTTTTGGGAGACTCCGTAGCTAGGTGTGTGTTCAAAGACTAAGCATACCGCAGATAGGCATCATATTTTTATAGTTAAGCTTGATTCTGTTGTACAAAATCACTAAGCTTAACTAATTTGTCAGAATTTAAAGTCTTGCTATCCCTTTCTCACGTGCGGGGTTAAATAATGATGGCAATACTTATAAGTCAAGTCAAATTAGTTAAGTTTAGTGATTTTGTCCAACTGAGTCGACACCATTATGTGTTTTTTATTTTATTTTCTTTAACCATCTAGGATTAACAGCTGCAAAAATATTGTGTAAGTGTCAAACATGTTAATGAATGATTAACATAGTAAAACGTATCCAGATGCCATAATAATAATAATACCTTATATATCATCACGACAAGTCCCTTTCGTTGAAGCCAGAGTTTCCAGAGCCATTTTATTCTTGACCTGCACATCACTTTTGCTCCTTCGAGTGCATACATCAATCTCTTCAGCCCAGCCCCTTCTACATCAAACTCTTTATATGCCCGCTGGTTCCGAGTACTCTTTGCCTTGCATTGAATTCTTTGTCAATTTGATCTATAAAGTAACCTTGCCTTTCGCAGCATTCACTTCCATCCCGTTTCACGAAATAACTCCCACAGGTTGTCGGATAGAGAGAGGAAAGTTGTTATACATCAAGAAGTTTGCTTACTGGACTATTTTACTCGCTTTGTTCTAATAAGAAGTTATTATAAGAGGGGTAGGGCGAATTGGGATCAGCTGTGGGTTATCCCATTAAAATTGGAGCCGCCCGACTGGGGACTGTACCTCTACCTTACAGAAAACCGCAGTGAAATAACACTATTTTGATGTAGTGCTGTGTTTCTGCGGTGAGTAAGATTCCATGGAGATACGCTGCGCTAGTAGTAATGGTGCTAGCACAGTGAGTCCTGAGTGTTTGCAACCGTGATATCTTTGGTATTGCTAGCGGCTATATGCTACGGTGCTTATCATAAGGTAGGCCGAATGCTTGTGTGCCACCTTAGAGGACAAAAAAATGTCTCTCTGTAGCAACATAATCTTTGACAACAACTGTAGGTGCGCACAAATTTGCATATGTCGAAATAATTTAGGGGGTGCTCCACACATCCATACGTTAATGTACGCACCCTGTATTGACAACTTAGAATAAGAAACGAGAACAGATAAGTCACATTATGTGACTTTTTACTGCATATTGGAATTATGTGTTGTATTTTTATGGTAATGGTGTATTTAAAGAGGACTTCGCTAGAGAAAATAATATGTATTTTTAATCTACAATCCTCAAACATTGTACGGTGTAGAAAGATTGTTGTAGAATTGGCATGCTGGGTCTATAGGTCACTGTAACCGCTTAATAAGGCCTTACTGGTGACATAATTTAACACTGATACTAAGTGAAATGGTGATCCAAGCAAAAAGAAACAAAGACAGAAAAGTTGCTTATTCATAACACCACAAGTATGAGAAAGGAAGACGAGTATAGAATGAAAGAGTAACATGATGTTCGTATGAATCGGAAATGCTGAGTTCAGCATACGCTGATCTTCCTTCTGGACCGATCCGTGACGTCACACAATCGTAAACAGGAGAAAGATTTAGACCGCAGTCAAATAACACCACTTTGATGCAGTGTTTCTGCGGTAAGGTTGCCAGTGCTCTACGGAGATACGCTGCTAGTAATGCTGCTAGCACAGCGAGTCCTCATTAACAACATGGTTGGCAACCCGTTAGTGATACCCCTGGTATTTCTAGCGGCTATAGGCTACGGTGACTGCTTACCATCAGGTAGGCCGTATGCTTGTGTGCCACCTTAGTGGTATAAAAAAATAAAAATAAAGATACTAATGGAAGTTACACACGACGGTAGGGTACTAGAATTTCCATTGTGACCTCAAATGAGAGAAATTTTCCACAAGCAACGTTACACCTGAAATATCACGGGCTCCATTTTACTGTTTCTAAGCCAAGATTGTAGGAAAATTTTCCGTTCATTATTTTGTAAAAGTATCACCCTATTTCCCCCTTCTGAGTAATTTGTCGATACCCTGTGCGTGTGTGTGTGTGTGTGTGTGTGTGTGTGTGTGTGTGTGTGAGAGAGAGAGTTTCAAAGAACATCTTTGCGTACTTACTAAGTATATTTTATGCGAGTAATACACTTTACAAATTATTTTATGTAATGGTGATTTTCCATGTTCTCTGAAGTAAATTCATTTGTCGATAACGCCGGTATAGTAGCTATTAGTCCGGACTGCTACGTCAGGGTGTTACGGGTTCGATCCCGATTGCGGGGTAAATGATATATAATTAACATTTAAGTATATAATACATATGTATTTTACCACTGCATATCCATAGATATAATATTTTCTTAGTTTGAAACCTAAAGGCGCTTGATAATTTTCCCGACATTATTATTATTATGTTTTTTATTCATTAACATGTTGTTACGCTATTAATTACGCTAGTCAATATAACGTTATGTATTTTAAATGGTTTCAGAAGACAAGAGTTCTTTTAATTTATTTCATACACAATTTGATCACTTTTTGCATCATCTGCCTGTGAAAGTACCGTTCAAATCGGTTCAGCCGTTCGCAATTTCGTGGGCTTTTTTATTTGTTCCGCGGTAGGCTAATTATTTTTTCCAAAATAAAATTACCCTAAGCTACTTCCACTAAAATCAACTATCTGCCTGTGAGAGTCCCGTTCAAATCGGTTCAGCCGTTTCGGATATTATCCGGAGCTGACAAAAAAAAATTAAATCATTATGCATTTAGTAAAAATCTATTATTTTTACATTACAAAGAGACACTTCAATTTTATTTATTCGTATAGATGAATATTTCATACAGGCTATACGATTTTTCTTTTAATAAAACGATGCAAGAGTGAAAGTAAAAACATAGTATATTGAACCTTTTCGGCCGGCGAGGTTCAATGGATTAATTTGAGCAGAAAAATCGGTTTCACACGCGTTAGATCTAAAAAACGTCGAACGAACCAAAAATTGCGGTTTATTTACAGACATTTTTTTAGCAATGAAAAGTGAAATTTTATTCCGTTACCGATTTTTTTTTTTTGCTACCACGTTCAATTCAATTATACTGTTTTTATATTATACCACCAATACCAGAATATCTCTCAAGCCTTACTAACAAGTTTTGAGAAGTGTAATTTTACTACGAGGTGACAATCAAGCGCACGGGCCGTCTGACGGTAAGCGATCACCATTAGAAAACGCAAAACAAGTTAACAAGAAAACATTTAAAGCTATTTCATTTATTCACATCACGGTGTGTTATGTTATTGTGTGATTCGTTTTCAACAGAATTCAACCGCTACGCTACCGGAATATTATTCGCACCGCGCCGCTAACATTATAAACTCAAAGGATTGTGCAGTGCCGGAAGCAACTGAGGAGCTGAAATAAGGTAATCGCTATCAGTTGTTTTCATGGAAAGTCAGTGTGCTTTAGAAGTGCTGCACATGCCCGCCACCGCATCTTTTTGAATCGAGGATTAAAGAATAGCGTGTTGAAGCCTAGCTACAAAACAGTCCACTACATATTTCGCCCCATCATTTTTCAAACAAAATAAAATTTCAGGGACGACAACGCGCGAGTGTTACCCTTGATATTGCTACGCCCATAGGCTACGGTAGCCACCTACCATCAGGCGGTCCGTATGCTCGTTTGCCACCTTAGTGGTATAAGAAAAAGGTGCATTAAGTATATCAGCTTTCAATCTTTCTTTCAACAGAATTTTACTGTAAAAACTGACCGTATTATTTTGTGATATTCTAAAGCCAATTTTCAACGCAAGAGGCAATCTTGAACTCATTTTCTATTTAGGTAACTTGTATTTTAAGGTTTCTTGGCAACACATTGTAGTTAACTTATGCTGAAAATTTTCTATAAGCGTTTCATGGGCTTCTGCGAAAGTAACTGCTAATTACGAATATTTTTTTGTATCGAGAGTCGTGAAGCCAAAGATTTTTGTTTCTTTCAGTTTATAGTAGAGTTACTTTTAGTGTTACCTAACTGCTACTTTTCCAACATTTGTCTAATAAAAATATGTTTCCTTAAGGCCTGGCTGTTTGGTATTTACAAAAACTATATACAAAATTAAGTATTCTGTCATTGATATTGTACCTACAGTACAAGCTTCGGTAGATTGGAATTAGATTGCGCTGTACGATAAAATCATTTCACTAAAAATAATTAATTTCTTTTGGAAATTATTTGTATTATATGCATTCATCTTTTCAATAATTTCCTAAAGTCGTCTAGAAATCTAGAGAACTGATCAATGTCATTAAGAAGAGAAAAAAGTAGCATAAAATGGATACTTCATAAATTAGCCAATACACAATAAGTAAAGTTGGAAAAAACACGTCGGAAGATCCACGTTGTCATATCTCCAAAATCTTGGACAATAGACTTGTGTCTCTAGCATGTACGAGTTATTTTAAAAAAGTGTGATTTTTATAACACTTATGTGGCAAACAAGCATAGGGCCCGTCTGATGGTAAGTGGTTACCGTAGCCTATGGACGCTTGCAACGCCAAGGGTATCCTCGCGCATTGCCGACCCTGCAACATTGTATTAAGAAAACCCTTGCTAAAAGTGCATAAATACCACGCCAAGTTCTTCTTGCGGTATATTTATGCAAAAATAATGGAGTACTTTGTCAATTTGTTCTAGAAAGTCAGGCTTGGCCTTCCACGAATTCATCTTCCACTCATTTCAGTGATCGGTCTTTCATAATTAATTCGTACAAGGTACTGTATATTCAGTTGCTAATAGCTAGAAAAAAACATTTTTCTGGAAACGAAATGAAACAGAAAAATGTGTACTGCCAGCAAGTCTAACGGCCGAACACACATGACACCACAGTAATAAAAATTATATGCTCCAATTTATGGGGTGGGTAGGGAGGGGGGTCCCTGATTGCGGGATCCGATCCCGCGAGTGGGAGAAAAATTCGGCGGTGGGGGACACACCCCCACTCGGTACTCTTTACTATAATACCTTTCTAACTATGTACTTTATTGATAATTATTTTGATATTTTATAAATACTTTTTTGAATGATGCGATGGTGCTCCTGTTCAACTGCCTAAATTCTGTCAGGATTCATTTGTTAAATTTTTACATAATATCTTGTACAGAGCGCCATTTCACTCTTGACTCGCACACTTCTATGCTTCGTTTATTTATTTATTTATTTAAGATAGGTACACCAACAATACAACATATTGTAACATTACACTTAGTTATTGTTATAATCACATTTCTGATATGTGTATCATTTAGAGGCGTACACAACATTCGCGAAAGGGAAAATACCTGGTACACTGAACAAGTCTACTCTGGACTATTTTACATTTATCAATCTCTTCATACATGCCCGCGAGGTCCGAGTATTCTTTACCTTCCCATCAATAAGTACTTTGGTAATTTGATCTAGCAAGATAGACTTCAGTCTATCACTTACATTTTCCATCGCATTGTATATTTTTTTGATAGACAGTAGTGTCAATTTTGTTGTGCAAAATCGCTAAACTAAACTTATTTGAGTGGACTTAAAGTACGGCCATCCTTATTTAACTCCGCACATGAGAACGGGATAGCAAGACTTTTAGACCTGTCAAATTAGTAAAGTTTAGTAATTTTGTACAACAGAATCGGCACCAGTATATTATATAGACTGTATATATGTGACACTAAATTAGTTTAATCTAACCTTCGACATGTGGGAAGCAAATAAAAAACCAACATATATATACAATATAACCGCGAGTAGCCCTTTTATGGGGCTATAAACGTCCCTTCAGCAATTGAGATGGTGAATACCTTACCAGTTCTTGTAATAGAATAGATAACGTTTTGAGAGCCTGACTTACAAGTGTTTTTTTTATACCACTAAGGTGGCAGACGAGCAAACGGCCCGCCTGATGGTAAGCGGTCACCGTAGACTATGGACGCTCGCAACACCAGCGGTATGACTCACACGTTGCCGACCCTTCAGAAATCTCTTCGCATCCTTCTTGAACCCCATGCTATACTCCTTGGGGAAACCACTAGGGATTTAGACTCAGTACATTGAAAATATTACAAACAGCCGCTTAAAATGGGATTGGTCTGGCCACGTTTGCTGGATTGTATACAACTTTTGGTTTAAAACCATCACATTCTGGTCCCCACCTATCGGACGTCGCCGTCGTGGCAGACGCCAAAACGCAGGAGGCGAGATCATTTGGATGGTAACAATGGCAATAGGAAAAAGGGCAGAGAAGCCTGTGCCCAGCAGTGGGACAGCAAGGGCTGGACAATATAGAAATAATTTAATAACTGTGTCATATATATCTTTATTCTTAGTAAGTATTATTAGTTACTGCGAATGTACTATTCACAATGGCAAGAGAAAGAGTGTTTCCATATTCAGTTACAAACAAAAAAGGCCGTAATTTCATAATGTAGTAAACACTGAAAAAATATAATTCATTCATTCTTCACAGAACTTGACACAAATATAAATTCAGGCCTTAAATTAGACCGAAATCCAGGACAGACGAAAATAGCTCAACTCAAAATACTGAACAAAAAGGCTCTATTAATCATAATTTCCATAATCACTCAACAGCCTCCGTGGATCGATATACAACCGGAGGAAGCTACGGGCTACGCGCGTAGCTACGTAGCGTACTACGCCGTAGCTGGGCCTACGCAAAAACAATATTTTCCTTAAAAGCTTATTTTATTTGGCACCTGAATGGAATTTCTAAATTCAGACTTTGAAAATATTATTTAAAATAATATTGTAAAACATAATAAAGTCACAATCAATTTCTGAGGTGAGAATCTTTGAGAGGGAGGCGTAGGAGGTCCCGGAAGGTTATCGAGGTCAAATTGATAGGTCAAGTTTGAAATATTCAGTGTGTCCCCTTGCTTAAGTCGAAGTGGGAAGTTTTGAAGACATCTAAGTATTTAGCTTTGAGGCTGCGATCTCGACCACAGAATCAGGTTACATCAGGTAGTGTTATTTCACTGCGGTCTTCTGTAAAGCGGAGGTACAGTCCCCAGCCGGGCGGCTCCAATTTTAAATGGGATAACCCACGGGGAATCCCAAATCGCCCTACCTCTCTTTTTAAAAGCTCATGGTGTGATTAATCACTGTACTTAAGCTTAGAAAAACTCATTGGTACAGGCCGGGATTCGAACCTGGGCCCATCAGATGACAGGCCTGTTGCTTCAACCACAAGGCCACCACGGCTGCAAAGGTGAGAGCAGCCCTAATAAATGTTATTGAAGAGATATGCTCCACGAGGATACGCTGCGCTAGTAGTAATGCGGCTAGCACAGTGAGTCCTCATCAACAACATGGTTGGCAACCCGTTAGTGATACCCCTGGTATTGCTGGCGGCTATAGGCTATGGTGACTGCTTAGTGAGTTTCTTGCCGGAATCTTTTCAGCAAACGACCATCCGAGCCCGGTGGTAAATACTGACGATTTGAAAGTACTTATTTGTAAATTGTAGTCAAAGAAAGATGATTTTGAGTTTGAGTATATGATCGGGTGTTATACAAGATATTTTAATTGTTTATTTATCGACGTTTCGACCCTGTATCGGCCGTGGTCACGAGCTGACTGATTGTAGTTGTGTACGCCCTCTCCTTCTAGATTTGCGGGTACGACGAATATTTGTATATACGTCCCAAATAAAAAATTAAGACCTGTTTTCTACTTTTACTAATATTATAAAGAGTAAAGATTTGTATTTTTGTATGTGTATGTTTGTATTGAATAGGCTCTGAAACTACTGGACCGATTTCAAAAATTCTATCACCGTTAGAATGCTACATTATCACTGAGTAATATAGTATAATATAATATTATTAGAGCAGCAACTTTGAAACATTGTAAGAGGTAGCCAAAAAAACAAATCTATTTCCTGTTTTCTTTCCGTTCACCAATATCCAGAGAATTTGTATGATTTTAACATTGCAGGAAAATTATAAACAAGGAAATTATCCTCTTGACCGAGATCTGGTCCCCTACTTCACCTAGTTTTATTACACAGATAATATAGATTATGTTGTATTTCCGCTAAAGTTATGTTTTACTTCCTGTTGAAAGTATGTTGTTAAAAGCCTAAATTTTTAGATACTGGGCTAGTAGTAATGCTGCTAGCACAGTGAGTCCTCATTAACAACAGCGATGGCAATATGTATGCGATACCTCTGGTATTGCTAGCGGCTATAGGCTACGGTGATAGCTTACCATCAGGAGGGACGTTTGTTTGTGTGCCACCTTAGCGTTATAAAAATATCTGTAAAAACCCACGGGAGTGGTATCTCCCTCTCACATTACCTCTCTTTCTAAGCTCGTGATGTAATTAATCACTGTACTTAAGTTAGAAAATCACATTGGTACTGACCTGTGGGATTCGAACGTGCGTCGCTAGAATACCTCGTAACTTTATACCACAAGGCCACCATGGCTCTTCAAAATAATTCAGAGCAGTAATGAGCAACCTGATAAAAAAAATCTAGGAGGCTTTAGCATGTTATTCATCACCCAGTTAGGAAACAACACGTCGAACTTTAGCAGCCTTTCGCAATTCCTCTGAAGCCACTTCATTACGGAAGTGAAACTTATTGGCGTCATTGTCCAACGTGCAAATAAGACGTAATGTATTTGTTATATAAAGAGGTAGTTCGCATCACGGTGTCGTTGCCACAGTTTGATGACGCAGATTAGACTTGTCAGGTGTCTATAATAACCTTTGGAGGATTCTAAAACTGTATTTAGATGGTTACAAGTAGCTGTGAGGCAGTGAAATGTCAAAAAAAGCGAAAAAAATGAATTATTTCGACCATTCAGTAATTTTATCCTGAGAAAAAAATGTTTTGTACAGTATTTTTTGAAGTGCTTGTTTTTTTTCTTAATATCGTCGGTAAATTTCACTTATAGTGGAAATTAATACTATTGACCTACTATTTGACCCTACAAAAGGATGTTACATATATTAAAAGGTCATTTTTTTTATCACTAAGGTGGCACACAGGCATACGGCCCACCTGATGGTAAGCAGTCACCGTAGCCTATAGCCGCTAGCAATACCAGGGGTATCACTACGGGGTGCCAACCATGAAAGAAACATTATATTCTAGCTGTTCCCGTGACTTCGTACGCGTAGTTTTTTTGACTTATAAAGCTACAGCGCAATCGTTTATTTATCAACTTACGTACCTTTTTTATTTATAATCTCATTGAATGAAACAAACACTTAATGTCAAGTGAAAGTAATTTGTAGTTACAATACATTAGTGAAAACAGCATCCAAATCGTTTTAGCCATTTCTGAGATTAGCGCGCACAAACGCACAGACAAACAGATAATCAGACAAAACATCTAACAATTATTGTTTTGGGATCTTTGCCTTGATCTTCATGTACAGACAGCGACTAGCTAGACATTTTCATTATATTTCGTACTTACGATAATTATGATATACTAGGTTTTGTTCGTGACTTCGTCCGCGTAGATTTCAAAAATACCTTAAATAAAAATGCATATATGGTGTAAGACGTGTGAAGCTGAATAAATCGACATTTTTCCTTCAGCTGCGAATGAGCTTTTCATTCAGCAAATAAGTATTTTTGGGACCGGCTACCGTTCTAACATGATTTGGGTGCCAGCCAGATTTCTGACTCAGAGAAGCTGCGGCTGTCTGCGCTTAGAAACGGAACTAGAAAACGGATATTCTGTAGACGCTGTTACAGATGATCGCAGCTAGAAATAAGAAGGAAATAAAAACGCATATCGCACGCGTCAACCTTTTTCATAAAGGCTATCTTTTACAAATTCAACCTTATCTGACAAGAAGGTAAATATTAATACCAAAGGGAGTACCTAAGAAAACTGAAAACTAGATTTGAGTCGACATTACTATTATATTATATATATACTAATACACTTGAAGCAAAGATCTATCTTTAAGTATGAAGCATCTTGTTTTAAACTACCGACCTAAGGATTCTAGAGTTTCTCAAGGCTGTTCAGGCAGAAAAGAGACCTGTTCGTCTGCGTTACTAGCACAGTGATTCCTTTCAATACAAATTTGTCAAAGGAATTTGGTTTTAGGTTACGACGACCGCTTACCATCAGGCAAGCCTTATTCTTGTTGGCCTTCATCGTAATATATAAAGGTACCATAAAAAATAGATCTATTCTTCCTACGTAGATAGATAATTACATATGTGAGCTAAGCATAGGGTTCTTCGAGGAGCGTGAAGAGATTTCAGCAGAGTGGCAACGCGCGAGTGATACCTGAGTTTGCAAGCGTCTAGATGCCACGGTAACTGCTAACTATAAGGTAAAAGAGAGCTTGTTTGTCACCTTAGTACTGTGGAGTAAGTTAAAGAACCATCGTTAAGGAACTTAGCTTAGACATCGCAATGTTCTATGGTACTGGATGAACAACCATCAATTTGCAAAATAGGTTGCTAATTTCGACCGGCACACACACTCACAATCGCATAATGACGTAACGTATTACACGTATGTATGTGTGTGTGTGGATGTAGGCGTCACAAAAGGGGTCTGATTAAAAATCATGACATGCGCAGAATATATTTAAAAACTACCGCGCGGAGGTTGGGTTAATTTTTAAGTATTGATCAAAAATTGCGTATATGAACACATTTGTGTTAAGCGTGGTGTGGGGGCTGGGGGCTGGGGCCGGGGAGTCGGGTGGGGGCTGGGTACGTGCGTGAATTAGATTTTTTTTTCTCTCGGCTCGAAATTTGTCATTAGAGTGGGTTTTATTGTGAAATGTGTTCTGCTATGTACCTTTGGGTTTCGGCGGGTTTTTAAAATCGAGGCTTATTAATACAAGTTCGTTGGAGGCTTAGTAACTGTGTAATGGCTACGACTGTCGTTAGTTTATCTACACTAATATTATAAAGAGGAAACAATTGATTGTTTGTTTGTATTGAATAGAATCCAAAACTACTGGAGCGATTTGAAAAAAATATTTTACCATTAGATAGATATTATCGCTGATGAGCAAAGGCTACTTTTTAGGCTTTTAAAATAATAATTATTGAGTCGTAAATAATTAATATGTTTTTCCTTTCTTTAAAAATACATACAATGTAAAAGAAGCAAAAGAAGTGTGCAAGTCAAGAGCGAAATGGCCCTTTATACTCTGCCTACCCCGTCCGGAAATTGGCGTGATGATATGTATTAATTAAAATATATGATAAAATACATATATACCTTTGTATAATTAAATCATTGTAGAGGTTATTTTAACATATTAACATAACATATTATTTTACACAAAAGTATAAAATATTACCTTCAGTAAATTAAATCTATTAAATAAAGATTTCTCTTTACGCAAAAGTCGCTAAGCAAGAAATTGGTGTTACAATCACGGGAGATCTGAAAAGCATTCCATCTTACAGTAATCTTAAGCTTTTTTAATCGTCGTATAGCTTTTCCATAGTTTATATCTATAGCTATCTCTTTCTTCTCGTGTGAGATATGTCTATATATAATATGTATAATTTTGACAAAACACATTGAGTGTAACATGGTTATTTTAATGGAAAACTTCACAATCGTATCAGCATCCCACCAATTACGAAAAATCCGTAATTAATACAATTTATTGCCCTAAAATTACCCTCTACATTGATTCATCGTAGATAGAATTACGTGATACTTTCAATGCGCGTTCTAGATACATAAATGGTAAAATATTTTGTTCTAGAATAAAGGACACAAGCAATACCAATGTTTTTGTAACTTATTACAAGTTCGTATGTATATGAAGCCTGAAGTATTCTCATCTCATACTTTGAACAAATACATCGTACTGGCCTCATCACAAATACTGTTGGGGTCCGCACTAGATCTAGCTCGATGCACTTGGTCACCCAATTTTACATCACATAAAAACAAATGATGTTTTGAAGGGAGTAGAAGAAAAAATAATCATTATAAGTACGATTGAAATAGGAGCGGCAACATGATTGGCCATTTGCTACGACATGACGCATTTATACGAAGCTTTTCCCCCGCGATTTCACCCGCGTATTAAAATAATATATAGCCTATGTTACTAAGTGATAATGTAGCTTTCTAACGGTGAAAGAATTGTTTAAATCAGTGCAGTAGTTTCGGAGCCTATTCAATACAAACATACACACTCACAAAAATACAAATCTTTCCTCTTTATAATATTAGTAAAGATGTCATAGAGGGAAGATGTCAGAGAGGGAAATATCGAAGGAAAGCGTGGAAGAGGTAGGCCAAGCATAAGTTACCTGCAACAGATAAAGACGAAGGCTAACGTTATGTCGTACAAAGAGGCCAAAGAGATGGCGAACGATAGAACGGCTTGGCGATTGCTCCACCGACAAGAGCCTAGCTCTTAAATAGATGATGAAGTCAACTGCCATCTGACCTTCGCAACACAGTTTTACAGGGGTTTTTTTACCAGACTTAAATCAGTTTTCATATTTTCTACTTCTGACATGCTAATGATGTGTGATGACTAATCAACAAATGGGACCAAAGGTTCGACGTGCATGGAAAGGACTTGGCACCATTTGCGGTCAACTATCAAATCATTGGCCAAAGCTGAGACTAATTAACTTCGCAGATCGATCGATGTGCGCATCGACCAATATTTGCCACGATCCCTATTCTACTAGTTTATTTCAGTCGCAAGCTAAACGCTTAGGGCTTAGAAGTCAAATTCACACATACAAACACTTACACACACACACACCTAACTTACAATATTAAATCTTAAGACAAAAAAAAGGTTTTAGTACCACTGTCGTCTGTCAGACAACGGTTAATTCCTAGCCAGGAAATATTTTAGAGTTTCTCACGTCACGGTACAGGTACGGGCTAGTGTGGGGACCACTATTCACGACAACACAATCATGTTAGATTAACCTGTATGTGAAATACTATAACTATAACAATTCATTCGAATGTAGAATAAGCATGTAGAGAAAACATGTATTTATGGAAAAAAAAAGAGAAATCACAGCTTAGTATTTTCTGTCAAGTTATTAGAGGCTTAAAAATCCTTTAAATATTAATTTACAAGCCTAATCCAGCTCCACGTATCCTAACACATCGCCCCTAAAACCTAGCCCTTGCAACTCATAAAAAATAACCAAGCAAGTATTTTTCATTATCTAACGCGCGACACAGCCTCCCAAAAAGCGGGCCTCGTACATTCATTTCCGTTCTGTTAATACCGCATACTTTTAACTGTCTAACTAGGTAGCGTCCCCCACCCCACACTACTTACACGGCGAGGGTAGGCGCAACTTTTATAATACTAGGGTACTATGAAGGTTTTTAACGAACACCCCCTGGGGGTGGCACCACCTGCCACGCATACCGAAAAATACGCAAAACGGGGGTGCCCCCCTGGTTAGAAGTGAAGTGGCTGTATTTCGCGTATTTTTTAAATTATACCCTACATGCGGGTTAGTTCGGGAGTTTTCGGATGCTGTGTTTATCGCGTATTGCGTTACGTTCTGCCCCATCACATGTAATTACATTATTCAGCTGTTTTTATGTGGTAATGCAGCTATTTCAGTGTATAACAACGATTTACGTGATTTTATCAATTTTGTCGTTTGACACACATAATGTCATTGAGCTGCTTTATTTGTTAATTAACTTAGATTTAAAAATTCAAACATTATATCCTTTTTTGTGTTAATGTTATTTTTTTACATATCTACCTTTTTGTGTCATTTTCATGTTACGTAGGTATTTAAAATGTATTTTTTTGGAAAAGAGTAATTGCTGAGTTAGGATTCTTGTCAAGCAAATAACAACCTTCCGAGCTTCCGAACCCGTTGGTAGATTGTGACCATTCGAAAGTACTTATTTGTAAAATCTAGTCAAATAAATATGATTTTGAGTTGGGAGTTCGAGCTTAGTTATGTTATTTTAGTAGGTATTTTGTGCCTAGCTTGTGGCTATTTGCTCCCTTACGTCTCTCTAGGTTTTACTGCTTGGTAGGTAGAGGTTTAGGAGACACAAATCTACAAAAAAAATTAAAGTAATAAGCTGATATGTGATTTTGTCTTTTGATTCCCAATAATGAAGTCTTACTAAACTTGACAGAATTCAAAGATCTCTAGCAACGAATAGGATATATTATTATAAACTACACCAATATTATAAACGCGACAGTAATTATTTGCAGTACAGACAGTAACAAATTGCGATTAAAGTTGACAACGAAATACTGTGTCATAAGATTAATAATTTTTCGTTTCAAATACCTATGCCAGAGAGGTTTGGTATTTTCAGATGTTTTTTTCTCTAAAAAATTCAGATCTCTTTCGACTTAATGATCTCTATCCGGGAGACAAACATGTAACCCTTAAAACCAGTCGTGAAGTCAATAGATCAAGGGGAGAGGCAATACGGGGAAGTTAATAGCTGTACCAAGAAGCATATGCTACACATCTTCCTACAACGCTGCCGATAACTTCGTAAACTACGCGTTGTTTTGAAAAACAAGTCCGAAGTAAATATCTTGTACAACTGCCTGGATTAAAAGTGAACAAAAATGTTTAGCTTATTTTTAGTTTTTAAAGGACCTAATTTTATTTTGACAGCACTTAGGCTAGGGTGTGACAAGAGAATTTGCACAATAGTGACTTATTGGTGTCGATTCTGTTGTTCAAAATGACTAAAGTTAAGTAACTTGACAGATCTTAAATCTTGCTATCCTTTTCTCGTGTGCGGGGTAAAATAAGGATGGTAATATTTTTAGACCTGTCAAATTAGTTTAGTTTAGTAATTTTGAACAACAGAATTGGCACCAGTGTCAATTGTCATCATGTCAATTAAGAATATGTAATAAACACATAACTTAGTTGTACTTGTACGTAGTATATAATCTACTCTGAGTAGTACCTTCTCATTATTTATTGTAGGGGTATTTTTAAGTTCCTTTTCTAACTGTAACAAAGCCAGCAGACATATCAAATAACAAAAACATAGAACTGAATATGCATTATATGGCCTAAGATTTTTTTGTACGGTAATGTAGTATATGTTTCAAAAGAGAGGTAGCGCGATTTGGGATTTCCCGTGGGTTATCCCATTTGATTTGGAGCCGCCCGACTGGGGACTGTACCTCCGCCTTACAGAAGACCGCAGTGAAATAACACAACTTGATGTAGTTGTGTTTCTGCGGTAAGTAAGGTTGCTCCACGAGGATACGCTGGGCTAGTAGTATTGCTGCTAGCACAGTGAGTCCTCATCAGCAACATGGTTGGCACCCCGTTAGTGATACCCCTGGTATTGGTAGCGGCTATAGGCTACGGTGACTGCTTACCATCAGGTGGGCCGCATGCTTGTGTGCCACCTTAGTGGTATAAAAACAAAAATGTATTTATATACTAACTTTAATTTATACGGTATGATAATTACATTAATTAAAACAACTATATAAAATTTCAACAGCTTCTGGCATTCTGAAAACATCTTCGTCCATTCATTCGCAAACGAATTCAAACTAGTAGGTAAATGTTTAGTAAAAAAAATAACGAGGCACATCACTACAGTTCCGAAAAACCTCTCCACTTATTACCTTCCTGAAAAGCTAAAATATGTCTTTCAAATCGATGTATAAAAGTAATAGCATCAATCCATGATACCTTCCTCCCCACATGAGTAGGCAAATATTATTGGGCGATAAAAATAGTTCCGGTGAACTGCTACACCTCTATTTCCTAAGCAATAAGGTACAAATTCGCGTGGCATTAGACAAAACATGATAGAACTTGGAAAATGTTTTACGCTACATGTAGTTGACATGACAGGGGACGTCAAAAAAGTTTATTTTATTCACACACGAAGTTTACTTGTTCTGCAGTTTGTTAAAGGGTTGTAGTTTGATAAGGGACTTAGATGCCTATATCCTTAGCTCAGAGTAGATACTATACTACGTACAATCCTTAGTATTAGCTACGTGAAGTAATATCATTAATAAGGCATATATATACTTAGGTATCACAAAGCCAAGTCCCTCACGGTAAGCAGAGAGAATAGAGCGCCATTTCACGCTTGACTTATACACCTCTTTTGCTTCCTTTACACTCATCACTCTCTTCATACATGCCCGCTGGTTTCGAGTACTCTTTCCCTTACTGTCATTGAGGACTTTGGCAATTAAACTAGAAAGGTAGAAGAAGCCTTCTAATTCTTATTTCACTCCTTTCACATGGTGTTTTTTTTATACCACTAAGGTGGCAAACAAGCATACGGCCCATCTGATGGTATGCTGTTACCGTAGCCAATGGACGCTTGCAACACCAGGGGTGACACTCGCGCGTTGCCGACCCTCTTATTAGTCATTCACCACTTAAACTAGACAAAGCTTTTACTATGGGTTCCAGCGACTGTTATATCTAATGTACATACATAAATAGGTAAACATTGCGCCCAGACAGAACAAACAAATATAAAATAATAGTAGCGTAATAATAAGTCGATGAAAATGAAACGAAAAGAAAATCTACTTTATTAATACTTCCGTCTATACCTTTTATTAAAATGATGCAGTTAAGTGAGAACCTTTCCTGATATTCTATGGATGGAATAAACCCAGTGACCTATTGTTTTTATCGTCGACATCTCTCGGCTGCGAATCGCTAATCAATACTATACGTAATAGAAATTTGTCCGTAAAAATACTCGGAACCATCGCGTATGAATTACGGAGCGGCGACACGCGCAGTATAGCGCCTGTACATTGCATGATAGCAAAAAGTGCAAAAGTAATATTTGCTATTAGGTTTTATGCAGGCGCTTGAAGTAGTGTTAGCAGTCGATAATTTTATTCTATTATTCGAAACCACTTTACTTCTTTGCTTTAATTTCTGCTTATATTCAACAATAACTTAACAGCTTCTTACTTTCATATTGAATGATCATATATAAGGCAAGCTGACATAAGTAATATGTAGATAACATATGATAAAATACTTAATCCCTAGTGAAGCAATTATAAAGCGTGTAATTTTGGCCTTAATTACTCAAGGAAACGAGAAAAATCAATAGGTAATGATTTAGCAGCCAATCTGATATTGAGAGAACAGGGAATCACGTGGCATTCAGGCGGCTTCGTTCCGAGAATAACAAATTCTCTCCATCACGGAGTTTGCGTCATACAAACATCGGAGTAAAACAAATTTATTACAAAATGTAAACAGGAAGAAGCGTATTTTCATTTAGAATACGAACTCGATGCCCCCTCCCCGAAAATAGCGGGTTATGATTAATTCCGAATGCGCGCGGCATTGATCAAGAAAGGCGCACAACTACCCACCACCCCCGCGCGAGTGAGACTAATGCCCTGTCTCACTCTAAAACAAAGATGCTAAAACTTCTTTCGCTAGTATGAAGATTTTAATTTCATATTTTTGACGAAACGGTTCTAATTTTACACCCCAACTCAGGCTAAAACCGTCCCTAAGCAGCCAGCCCAGAGTCGAAATCTCACTGGGAAGCAGCAGCACTTGCTTCCATTTCCTAATGCCGAATTAGTTTTCGAAGTGAAAAGATACAGTGAGAAGACTGTGTGCGTAAGTTAAATCATAATAAACTTTATTTTCTGCGAGTGAGGGCTGAAATTTGTACGGAGATTGTGCTGGCAAGAAATAATTCTTCAGTTGTACCCGAAATTAGTCGAATGGGGGTAAGGGGTTCACACGACGGGTGGTTTTAAAAGAAGCAAAAAGGTGGGGACTAGAAAGATGCGCAAAGACTTAGTGGGGAGGTGGGAGGCTGGGGGCGTTATAAAATATATAATTCTATACTTACAATACTTGTAAATACGGTACGCGGAAGTACTGCGCTCGAGGCGTTTTGATACTTGCCAGTTCACTTCCGCGTTTCATTGTTGCACGTGTACAACTACCTATCTTGTTTCATAAACAATAATTATGGTTGGATAGAGGATCAGCTTGATTTTTTTTATAATCATAAATATTTTATTTATTACAATTACAGTTTTAAAACGGCATTAAAGTACACTTTGCTATTTGCCGTTATCCTAATTCTACGCGGGCGGAGACACAGCCAAAAGCTAGGTAAAGAAGGTTTTGAATGATTGAAGGGTGTAGAGGGGTTCTGAAAAAGTGGTAACTAAATGGTGAAGTTTTCATTCATAAGTGCCTATTAAGGTCTAACTGAATAAACCTTTTTGATTATCATTTTCATGTTGAATACGAAAATGTCTTGCAAATGTATATCTCAATATTATTGATACAAAAAACATGTTAATACATATTTTTCCCCGTGACTTGACATGCGTAGCAATAGGCTGTATTCTTTATTATAAATGTTTCAATCAAGCATACGGTCTGCCTGGTGTTAAGCGGTTACCGACTTGTATAACTTGCGCGTTGCCGACCCTAAATTAAAATATATGGCTATGTTTATCAGTGATAAGAATTTTTGAAATCGCTTCCAATCTTCCAGTGATTATTCAAACATACAAACTACGTTTATCTCTTTATATATATAGTATAGATCTTGCCATTCTGTGAGACATTTTACATACAGTCAAAAAATCATCGAATTGAGATCTCCTCAAAAGTATCAAGTGAGGTGGGCCGCCGCATACCGCAACATTCGCTGATATTTAGTCGCGAAACTGGATGTATTATAAAGGCTGTAGTTGTTTAAAATAAGAGCGCGCGGACTTAGTGGCGCAGTGGATCGAGGGAATCGCAGCACAGGTTTGATTTCCACAACATTTTTTTTTATCTGACAATTAGATATAGCTGCTTAGAGAAGCTTTATGTTGAAGATTGACACAAAAGAATGTACAATTTAACTTGCTTAATCTTGGTTATGGGACATGGTAACCGATAAGTAGGATAAGATTGTCGTAACTAGTAGATTAAAATCTCCTGGTATTGTTTTGTAGAAGAAAGCAATAATTCCAAAGTATACTTAGAAAAAAACTATAATCGCTTTAAATTTCAGTCGTAATTTATGCAAATAAATATATAATTCCATGCCAGTAATCTTATTTCTCACTCAAAACCTTCATTGCGGAAGTAGCGTCAAGTATTGATTTTCTAATAGAGTTTGCGAAAGTGAAGCTACCTATGTTTTACCCACTCATTTCTCGTGGTTCTTAGTAAAAAGTTGTATAGAGGGGGAACACTAGCGCCTACGCCGTAGCCGCGGCCGCTACGAGGCGTAGGCCTCGCTACAAACGTAGCAGGGTTGCGCAAACTAATATTATTATTGGTTGATTAGGTTTTTTTTGTGGTATAATTAAATAATATTTCACTGTAGATTTTAATTGGCTGTTACTATTTTGGGGATATTAAGGATGTTATTTTTAGACGTAACAGATTTTTTTAAAGATACCTCTAATATTGAACGCGTTTGTTTGTTTTTAAAAGTAATCGCAGCTAATTAAAATTAGAATCAACAATTTGGCTTACAAAAAAAATAATTGAAACCATTACGTGTCAATACGTCTTTTGTTTCATTGCAGAAAATATTGCATTTACCATAATTGTAATAATACTAAAATGCGATTACTCGAATTACCTACAATAAATATTATTTATAACTAGAAGAAAACTATAACGAAATCCCAGAACGCACATCCTCCATAACCGTCGCGGAGGTACTTAAACTCGGTGTCAAAAAATCGATACATCTTACAATCACATTCAAACATCTTGCATCTACCCTAAAAAGTTCATTAGTCCCAGCCCTACTCACTATCTTGCACGTTCTAAGACACCCCCGGGGGGCGCTTTAAACCCCCCGGGGGGTGGGTACGCGGAAATATGAAGGGAGTTCTCATTTATCAATACAGAGACTGTTTCTTTCTCGCTAAGAATTGATTATATTCCACTAAGAATATTGATGGGGGCAAACTTCGAAGCTTACTGCAGGGCGGGAGCTCGTAATGTTTTGATTACAGTTTTTGATGTTTCTCGCGTATGGGGGCGTTAAATTATATATACACGCTCTTATACGTATGTATGTGTGTACCCCCCCATAATGTTTTCTCATGTTTTAAGACAGTTAAGAGTACAGACTCAGAAGGCAGATTTCGCGCACGCTGTTCTTGCGTCTTGCAAATTTATTAATAAGGTGTCTGAAAATATTTAGAGGAAATTCATACGATAATGATTCAGTATGAATATTTCTAAAGCTGTGACGTAACGTTTATAATTCTGTTCACAAGTCTGAAATCTATACTATACTAAAATTATAAAGAGGAAAGATTTGTATTTTTGTGTGTATGTTTGTATTGAATAAGCTCCGAAACTACTGGACCGATTTCAAAAATTCTTACACCGTTAGAAAGCTTCATTATCACTAAGTAGCATAGGCTATATATTATACTAGCTGCCTGCCCTGGATTCGCACGGGTAGACCAAATATTTGATAAATGTGCGTGCGAAGCCGGGGCGGGCAGCTAGTGTATATATATAATTCAAAGCGCTAATGCTTGAGCGTCTTAATTGAAAATTATGACGTAGTTATCTGTATATCAGTCTATATCTACATATCTATCTCAAGTGGCTTTTTCCGAACCGTTGGTTAGTAGATCTTCATAAGTGCCCTACTAGGGGCTAAACTGAATCAACTAAGTGACTGCTTACCATCATATGTGTAGTTATTGTAAAATAGAAATAAATATATATATTCCTAAGTCTACAGTTATAATAGAATATATATTTTGTATATAATTAGACCTCACTAAAGCTCTAGCGCAGGAGTGGAGTCGTCAAACACCATGTAAAGTATTCATGGGACAATTTCCCGTGCGTGTATGTCATGCGTTCTGATTTCCAGTCGAGTGCGCTCCCCATTTGAATTATGATAATGATTGTTAAAACATTTATTCCCTAAACTAATATATAGAATTTGATAGCTTTAAAACGTTGTTAACTTGTTTTGGTCTGAAGGCTCAAAGTAAAATTTTAACATTTTATTTATAAGAGTACCAATTTCGCTCAAACTCAAAATCAAAATCATCTTTATTTGACTAGACTTTACAAATATTAAAATCGTCAGAATCTACCACCGGATTCGGAAGATCGTAGTTTGCTGAGAAGAATCCAACAAGAAACAGCAATTACTCAAAAATATAATTTCAATAATTTGAAGTGACACGAATATCACAAAAAGATAGATATGTAAAATCTGCTATTTTCTTCTCACCTCTATCTTTAAGATATGTACATGTGGGATTTGAACGATACTTATTATAATATTACTGAAATCTGATAGATTACAAGCATACATACGTACGTACTGCCTGTGGTAGGTACTGCTAAGATTATGTAGGTATACAAAATATCGTGACGTAGTAAGTGCCCTAGTTATAAGATTGTATTTTTAAAGTTAGTTGATGCGCAAATAAACAAATTTTAAGAGAGGTAGGGCGATTTGGGTTTTCCCGTGGGTTATCCCATTTAAATTGGAGCCGCCCGACTGGGGACTGTACCTCCGTCTTACAGAGAACCGCAGTGAAATAACACTACTTGATGTAGTGTTGTGTTTCTGCGGTAAGTAAGGTTGCCAGTGCTCCATGAGGATACGCTGGGCTAATAGTATTGCTGCTAGCACAGTGAGTCCACATCAACAACATGGTTGGCAACCCGTTAGTGATATACCAGGTATTGCTAGCGGCTATAGGCTACGGTGACTGATTACCATCAGGTGGGCCGTATGCTTGTGTGCCACATTAGTGGTATACAAAAAAAAACATCTAATTTTATTATTTAAAAGTATATGATTTTTAAAGTTAATAAATTACTGTAGGTGATAAATAATTTTGAGTAATTATTTTGTCTATAGGAGTGATATTTTGGTGGTTTTACACAATCACATTGACACTTTAGACTATAGGTAATGGAGTGTTTACAATTTAAAGGTACGGTACATTTGATAATAATATACTGGGCTATTATCAAAGGTGTGATTGCAACGACATGTTGAGTTTACGCGTTTCTGTTATTTGAATATAGATAACTATTTATAAAGTTTTTTATAAAATAAACCACATTACGCTTTATCGCACGGTCCACGGGATAAAGAGTAATGTGATTGATTGACGGCAGATTTTTTTTTAAACATTTATATATTAAATTAAAAAAATATTTTTGCTTCCATTTTGTTCACATACAACTTATAAAACAGTACCCGTTTGTAGGTTAGCTACTAATTTGTCATTACTTCACCTAATTTTAAAATGATAAAACACGTACCCTGATAATTTCCAGTGACTATAGGACAAGGTGATCGCTTACCATCGGACCTTCCTCTAGAATAAAATCTTGTGTAAGTATCTCGTATTTTTTTTAGCTGTTTGTATTCCTCTAAGCTATTCTAGGCTTGCTAAAGCCTCAGTAACGCATATAAAAGAATGACTAAGGTTATATAACTACAAACTACGCCAAGAAGCCGTAACCCTCGTTGTAATTCAAAGCCCGCTCACAATCTGTAGCTGCAAACATTTAGGTTAAAATATAAAGGATCTTGCATAAGAAACTGGCGGAGGGGCCCACCCCCTGTATCTCCGTTTTTAGTATTTTAGTAAGTTCGGGGGAGAAATTACCCCCCTTGGGGGTGCGGGGGTAGATGTTGATGTTTCTTAGTTTTATATTACTCGTACTTTATTACCTATTCGCGTTAGTGTTGGGTTTTGTGAGTGTGTGCGTGCCGCACTCAGTTATGCAGATGTTGGATTTTGTTAAGTTGAATTTTATATTGCAAAGTCCGTCTGTCAGTTTGTTTGGAATCAGTTTTGGATGCTTTACTACTGTACTGTTTTAGATCTTGCATTTGCTTAAGGGTCTACAGTAGTAATTTGTCTGGTTAGTATTATAGTAATTGAGTAGGGCGATAATCAGGGTTAAAATTTTAACTTTTTACTTTGCTATTTTTTTCAAGATGTCAACATTACTACGTCTCTATGGCCGTGCGAGCGTGTCAGATACATTGCAAAGATGTTATTTATAGATATAAAGCGTTTATCCTGTATCCTTGCTCATTTTTTTTTTTACTTTGCCGGATTGGTGAAATCGCATAGCTTTTCGTTAAATGCCGTTCGTTAATGCAATTAAAAGCCTACCTGGATACTTAATATACCCAAGATAGATCCAAAACCTTACGTACTTCTCCATTACAATATCCTACAAGCCGATCAAACGTGTACGTCGAATAAAGTGTATTCTTTTTATAGATTTTACTTTATAAGGTCCGCAGTTAATTTTAACGGCCAGTGATATTTTACTGCTAGCCGTTACGCAGCGGAACTTAAAAAAAACGTGTGTAAAAAGTTTTACTAGGCCCTGGGTCCATTCCTATAAAATCGATCGAGTAGGAATGACAGTGGGGAGTGCCAACTATGTAGTGCTTTTTGTCTGCGGTCTTCTGTAAGGTAGAGGTACAGTCCCTAGCCAGACGGCTCCAATTTTGATGGGGAAACCCACGGGAGATTCCAAGTTGGCCTACCTCTCTTTTGAAACATATTCCTGGGTGATAAAGTAATGATTGATTATTTTTAAAGCTTCCTACTTAGACTCCTTTATTAATTTTAATTCGCGTTTTGTACGTTATCTATATGTAAATATCCTTTTGCCCTGAATTAAAAAGTCAATGGCCAACTGTGCGAGGACCGAGTCTTATAAAAAAGAAATACAGCTTCAAAAGTCATCTTCAAAAGATATCAAAGAGCCGATAAATATCTCGTTCTAAAAAATCATAGCATTTTATATGACAGAAAAACGTTTCAATGAAAGTCCAAAGAGTCAGGCGATTAAAAAAAAATATAGGAGGACACCTCTGACGTCACCATATAATCCATGAAAAACTGAATAACCCTGAAACACGGCTGCAGGAAAAATTCAAACGAGTTTTAATCAATCTTTGTTTGTTTTTACGAGCAACTACTGAAAGGGAGAGTGGATGAAAAAAACACGTCACTATTTCTAGCGTGCGGGCCGAAAAAATGCCAATGGGAATAAAAAGAAAGAAAAAATTGCGCGCGAAAGTGAAAGTTCTATTTTTGGATTGGCTGCGTTCGCTAGTCTTTTTTTTCCAAAGGTATTTTTCGGACATGTGCAGAAAAATCGGCCAGTTATGGAACGCAATAGGCTTTTATTCAGCCACTGGGGTGTTACTTTCCACCGCTTGGTGATTAATTTTTCATTTTTTCTCTTTTGTTGCGCGAATAGTTTTTTGACCGGATCCATTGTGGTGTCAACGCGGGAAAGTGAAAAGTAAATTGCTTGAAAACTTTGTGTTTCAGTCACAATTTAAAATACAGTTCTTTTTCCAGATACGATGTGGTAGACGGAGATACCGCGGGGAGATTTTGGCGGGAATCAGACAGCGGTTGAGATTTTTTTCCAATATCTCGTAAATTGTGTTATAGGGATATTTAGTGTATATTTTCAGTGTTATTAATTGCAGTAAAGTTTTATTTAGTGACTGATTTACAGGAACATTGGAAATAATCCTTTAATATTACTTTTGGGTGACGTGATCAATAGATTACCTCTGACCTGAAGGCATGCTATGATCTGGTATCACCATGGATTGTCTTCAGAAACTACCATAAGGATTACAATGCATTAGGAATTATAATGAGACAAACACAAAAAAAACTTGATAATTCTTTAACACTCGACACTGGCAAAAATTGTCCTTGAAGAGGATTGATTGCCAAAGCTAAGAAGAAGAAGAAGAAGGGATGTACAACTGTACAAGTCAACAGTAAAATGGTGCTCTATAATTTCGGCCTACCGCGAAAGTTTGGCTGTATATTTAGATACGGATTGTTCAGCCCGACTTAGGATTCGGCAACGCGCGAGTGACACCCCTGGTGTTGCAAGCATCCATAGACTACGGTAACCGCTTACCATCAGGCGGGCCGTTTGCTAGTTTGTCAACTTAGTGGTTGAAAAAAAAAAAACTTAGGTCTCTCTAGTACGTTCCTGTGTATTTCATCACTATAATGACTATAATAATGATATTGTACGCATGTAGGTATGTACGTTGTACATAACCGGGTAGGTTGGTACATAAGCAAAATGGCGGCGGCCTCAGTAAATGCAAATTAATCTGTACATATGTATTTGTATGTAGAAAAAAGTAAATAGTGATAAAAAAGCCACATTTTATTATGAGCCGATCAGATGAGAGGATATTTCGGATGAGTGTGTGTTTATACGTTAAGGGGTGTTGTTTTTCTTTTTTTTTATCCATATGTAAAAAAAAATAATCCCTGTTTCCCTTGGTTCCCACGGCATACCGCGTGAACGGCTAGGCTGATCACGCTTATTATTTTTTTGTGTTTGTTATTGTAAGAAGGATCTTATGAAAAAAAAAAGTTTTTTTTTAAAACGATAAACGAAAGGTCAATTTTTGTGTATATTCGGTAGGTCTAAGAATAAAACGTAAACTATTTTTATACGTCTAAGTGATAAGAGTGGACCACCACAAATAAAAAAAATAGATCTTTTTTTTATGTATATAGCAAAATAACGTTTGCCGGATCAGCTAGTACATATATATATTTACAATCACACTTAATTGCGACATGAACGGCACTCGTGAACTAATTAGGCGAAGACTTAATGCCTGATATATTCAGTCCACTTTAAAAAAGCTATCGTATCTCCCGAGAAGGTTAAAAATCAACAACTATTTTATATAACAGGTAATTAAGTCATAAAAAAACGTATTAAAGTCATAAATATGTGACATTATAAAAATCGCTGGCACTCAGTAGCTTGTTTCAAAATGTTGTCGCGAGATAACTTTCTTTTACGATAATATGTTGCTGTTTTTATTATTCTATTTAATTCACTCCTTTTCTCGGCATTTTAAGAGTTGTCAGACATAAAAAGATACTTGAATACCATCCAATTTTACATTTATTTGATAGACCCTACATTTTTAAAACACCAATTAAAATGTAGCAGCCTGTAGTGTGGTACGCAAGTGTTCGTGTCGCACACAGGCGCTAATTTATCTGTGTGTGTGTATCGAGGTCACATTGCAGTGTACAGCGGTAGGTGGTGATGCAACTGTGCGACGGAGAAAAAAAACTCCAACTTTGGAAAGTTGGTTGGTAATTTCACCTTAGGCATTTTAGGGCTGCAGCTGTAACTGCCTCCAGACCAGCTTATACGGCCGTCATCGTCGCCAAATCATTAAATTACACCGTATATCATTAGAGATAGGGTTTATTATCGATGATTCGATGGTCCGGTTTAATTAAATCTTGAAATCATTTATGATTTATTGACTGTATGAAATTACTTAACCCGTTAAATGTCAAGAATAATTATCATTCGTAATTTATACGTTGTACGCAGTTAATGCATTGATTGAGGTTGTGTAGGGATCAAAAGGTTGAGTCGTCCATTATTCAGGAAAAAGAAAAAAATGTACTTGGTTGCCCCAAAAACGAGAATCCTTTGTGTAAACTCAGTCTTATACTTATTTATTAGATACATAGACTGTGTGTGAGTTTCTTATCGGTTCCTTTTAGAACCGGTGGTAATTTAGACCCCCATAAGTGCCTTATTGGGGCCTAAGCTGAATAAGCGATGTTTTACTTGATATGATTGTGATTTTTTTAATTTATTTATTTTTGTCTATTTACGATTAATGTAGTTTTTTTAGCAGTTTACCAGTAACATACATCTAGCAAAACAGTTGTCTAGTAGTTTGTAAACCTGACTACTTGGCCCAGTAGGTATCGAATTCAATTCCTGACATTACGTGATGAACGTTACTACTCTAAGCCGGAAATATTTTTTCAATAAATAATTTTGTCATTTGTGTGGTATTCAAACACGCTTTATTTAGTATGAGACTAAATGGCACAGAAGCACGTGTATGTTATACAGCGTTACTATGGTTATTGAATATTGTGAATAGACTCGTTATAAGGCCCCATTTAACCTGCTTGCGGCTTTACGGGTAATTTTGTAACATCCTGTATAGTTACAACAAAAACCTTGCTATAATTAAGAGACATCGTTACCGATGTTCCTCAATCCGAACAGACGTGTTATTTTTGCGTCGGGCAAGCTGCAACTCGATGCATCTTGTTAAAAAACAACAAATCATGTTTGCCTGTGCCACTTTCGACGAACGCTATGTATTTGGGTCACAGACTTGTTTGTTTGACTGAATATGTTTGGGCCAGGGCTGTGAAAGAAATAGGTCAATGAATCATCAACACATTAAAAAAATGTTGCAAGTTTTAAACAATTTATTTTGTAAAAATTTGTAAATAGAAAGAAAAAATGCACTTAGGCATTAGATTTCTGTGACGTTTTCCAAGATGAATAAATATGAATTAATGGAGTTTGATTATACACTATATTACAAATCTATCCGGCGAGCTATGCAAATCTCAAAAAATATACCTCTGACACGAAATATCATGCCATGACAAGTGGCCCTTGACACCAGTTTAAAAAAGATACGTTCCAAATTAAAAATAACTAAATTTCGGCATTATGATACATTTCTTCCTTCAGTCTTTGCCAGCCCTATTGCATATTTTTTCTTACGCGTGAAAGCTTTAGTATCAATAGGTAGTACATACATATATTTGTACAATCAACAATTTAGGGCAAGCAAATATAATATGTAAGAAGCTTATTTCGTAAGTGCAATTTGAAGAGGCCTCCTTTTTAAAGTGCAGCATCACTTTTTGTCAGCACATAATTATTTTGTGACATATCTGTCGTAGGAGCTATTATTAAAATGTTTTTACCATAAAGTGAACCAAAAGCGAATATAAGTTTCTTAGTGCTATCGATTGATAACACAATATGTAAGAATGTATTTTTTACAAATTTAATTAATTGAGAAAGTACAGTACGTAGCGTTGGTATGTTTTTTATACAAACGACGCTTGCAATACCCCTGTATTACTAGCGCTTTGCCTCTTAATTGTTACCGAAATCACACACAGTCAAATATTGCACACCACGCAGCCTATCCTTAAGTTTTGAATATAAAATGAATTACCTATTTTTATTTGTCTTACGATAATGTATCAACTGAAATACACTATTATTTTATGCATTCAACTTAGTGATTATTGAATGTTGTTTTATGTGAATCTTGTTTGATAGACGAGAGATATATATAAATATGAATATAATTAAATTAATAGTTTATTGCGATCCTCCTTCGCGTGTGTCTGTACTCTATCTATTGCCGAAAATGCAGGCGTTGTCGCAACACGCATTAAAAATCGACGATCGTAGTTTGCGTTAAGGTAGCACGACCACTTATTAAATATACCTTGAATTTAGCCGTAAAAAAGTTTTTTCCGAGTATTTTTTACCACTTAAGATAGATACCATATTCATAAAAAATACTAACTTCATATAATACATTAAAGACTGTCTTAACAAACAACTCTATAAAAAGGAGAAAAATTAACATACTAGTTATAATAGTGCCATTTAGGTATAAGAAAATGTAGGTAATGATACAAAAAGAAGTAATGAGGCGATATTCTCATATTGATTGCATAAAAATCGATTTCGCTTGCGACGAATGGAACTACAACCTGTTTGCAACGACCTTTGCGTTTCGTGCGGCCATGCCTTGTATGAACATATCTCACTTGTCAGTATACGAGGGGTCAGTAGTAATACATGTCGGAGGATAACAAGAAAAGATTCATTTATATATTATTATGCTTGTTCCCATTCATGACAATGACATGACAAAATATTGTATGGGAAAATCTTACTTTGTTGTTTTTTTTAAATAATTTGCTATCAAATCATTGAAACTCATTTGATAGAGTTTATTCTGATAAAAAGATGCTATTATACTGAAGGATTTGTATTTATTAACACAAAACTGATTAAACTATTTACAAAAAACAGAACTTAACCTACCTATTTATAGATAAAATATCTCAGATCGGATCTGGTTTGGATTTGTTATACTAAAGTATATGGAAGATAACAAAGTAAAGATAGTCTTTTTTAAACCAAGTAATGGACCTTTGAGAACTGATGAAAAAACACATTCTGATGATGAGTAATGAAGACTATAAACCGCTTTTTTCTTGGCGGTGATAACTTTCGGTAAAGTAAAAAGGAAAAAATATCACTTCATCGCTAATAAAAAAAACTTTATTAGGCTTTTTATTATATTTTTATACAGTGAAGACAAATGCTAAAGACTGTGGCGGTCACAACATAAAATGTGTACGCGATGAGTTTGTTTCTTTTAGTTTTACAGAGAAAGTACTTGAGGAAAGGACAGACTGAAAAGATCTGACGTTAATTACACGAACACTTAAATTACTATATAATATAATATACGTATGTTTACCAATTGATCGTGCATTTAAGAGTCAGCTTAAGCTAATTTAATTAAATATTCTGACAGCAACCTTTGCGCAATCAGTATACGTTTACCTTATCCCCAATAGATGTTTATATTCAATCTGATGCAATGTAACTTCAAATTACCGATGTCATTACGTAACAATTAACAAAAATATGTCTGTCTTTAGATTCTTAATATGGTTGTTAATGACAGCGACATATAATTTCAGTAACCTGTCGTTTTATAAATTCGATTCTTAACGTTTGAACATTGGAATATGACAAGATGGTCATTATGTTAAATTATGACCGCAATTTACTTGTACCTTGGCATTTTGGACCGTTCCATATTAGTGGTTTCTTGGTACTTGCTTCATGACATGTACTGATTACTACATCTTCTTTGTCTATAGTAGAATATATTTTGCAAAATATATAGCATGATCGATTAAATATTTCTGAGTACTTGAAGTAATTTTCAATTTCACAGAATAATCTACGATTTTTTCAAACCCATTTTTTTCTATAAATGAAATAACGAAAAATTCTGTAACTATACTATTTAGAACATATTGGATGTTCTTCT
The DNA here is from genome assembly GCA_951449985.1 of Falcaria lacertinaria. Lineage (NCBI taxonomy): Eukaryota > Metazoa > Arthropoda > Insecta > Lepidoptera > Drepanidae > Falcaria > Falcaria lacertinaria. The sequence goes on from OX602121.1 coordinate 679,851, forward strand.
ATACTAATATTACTATGAGGAAAGATTTGTATTATTGTGCGTGTGTATATTTTTGAATAGGCTCCGTAAATACTGGATCGATTTCAAAAATCTTTCACCGTTAGAAAGCTACATTATCACTTAGTAACATAGTCTATATATTATATTGGTACATATAAGTCGCGGGGAAACAGCTAGTTTTTTATAATTAAAACAAAATGAACGGCAGATGAGTAACACACATTTGTTAGTAATTTTAAACTCACTACGCTACCACTAGCGATGGCGCCTAAAAGTATCACAAACATAAAAAATAATAAAAAAGAGATTGCACGTTACTCTCTCCTTAGTTCAATAAAATAAGAAGAAAAAATCTCGATGAATGTCGGCGATGCGTTTATTTCAGCAATTGACCCAAATACGCCACATGGTCGCGCCGCGTTAACGCACATCGCGACTTTTGTCCAAGTGTGCGTGTAGTTGATAGTGTGTTCGATACAGGTTGTATGCACTTTGTACGGTCAGATAAAAAACGAAATAATGCTTATTATTTTGACGGTAGCAATAGTAAAATATTCAGAATTTTTTCGAATTCTATGATTCGACATTTCGGTTTAAAAAGAGAATATTAGGAAAAAAAAATTGGAATAAAATGTATAATTCACACACAATAATGTATTTTTCGACGAATATTTAATTAAAAACCAAATCAAGGCACACGCATAATAAAATAGCTTCATACTAAGTATTAAAAATATAGCATAAATAAATTTGTTTGGTAAAATTCTTCCGCTGACGCTCCGACCAATGACAAGCGATATTGAATTGTGGTCACTCGCGCGTGTGTGCGTTTCATTCTTTCACACATTTTTGACGGGAGCATTTTTATTTGCATTCGTGCGTATGTGTGAGTGTGCCGTCTGCACGCAAAGCGCGCGTGTGCACTAATTGCGATAGCTACTTCATTTAAATTTCGAATGTCAGGCAATAGCTTTTAAAATGTGCGTAAGTACGAAATTTAAAAAAACGTGTTTTTAAATTCTTAACGAACCAAATATTCTTATGTCAGTGACGGACTGAAGTAGATTGTATTTAGAAGCGTTCTTAAGTCATTTATACCACTATAGATTAAAATAAGATTATTAGTTAACGTTAATAAGCGTTGATCTTAATCTCTATACCTAGCCAATTATATTATCCAGGAAGGGAATTACGTTTAAATTATAATAATTACTTAACAGTTTAATTGACAACGGAGCTATTTTTTCGACATGTTTACAACAATAGTGCGTAATTCCGTGTGAATGCAAAATGCAAGTAAATGTTTGACAGCGACCATAGACACCTGCGAGCGTCGCAGATTCTCGCTGGCCTTGGGTGCCTCGTAAAAAATGCCGGAACATGGCACCACTGAGCCTGAGCTATGCCACTCGTTAGCATTGAGCAATTCCTATAGTTGCATGTTAGTCACTGTGCTTATTTTTGTATTAAAATATAGGTTTAAAGGTTTTGTTGTTAACATTATCATTTTCTGACACTTTTTGTAATCTCATTGTATTTTAATTTTTTACGTGAATATTTCCATTGTATAGGTAAATTATGATCACAATATGCCCATTACTTATGAAACGCTCCTTCATTGGACTCAAATACCTTATGACTAGTAACTTTATACATATTCCTTAAAGTAATGCTTGTGTAACATCTTTCTATCGCTTTTCTGTCATCTGTGGATCTCGTGAACAGGGACGGAAGTGTGTAACAGGAAGCCGGAGATATACACGCTATTTTATTTGACTAATGACCGCGCGCGCTGGGTGATTTGGCCATCAGGTGTCAGATGTTACACATCATGTGCTACTGTAAGGCTCGCTCGTTTTAAGTTAGGTCTAGTTGCAAGTCTAGCTGCAGCCGTGTCATTGTCTGCGTGCTAGTAAACTTACTTTTTATTTTGGCTTATGGCTTGACTGGTTTGTTCACTCATTTGCCTTTTTTGTTCTACTGCTAGATGTAAGAATGAGTTCATCAGATTGGAATAGCAGGATACGTATTTATTTTTATCTCTCTTCGAGGAGCTTACCGTATACTCCGGCGTCTGGAACGATATGCATGATTCTTTATAAAATTGGGGCAAGAAGTCTATTTAAAATTCGGTTAAGAAACTCCTTTCTTCATTCGGAAGAAGAAATTGATTTAAAAAACGAATTGAGAACCTCCCCTTTTTGATGACGTGTCATTTACATCTGTCAAATTTGATCAAGCAACAATGTTTTCCTTTGTGTGTACGTTTGCATATATATTTACATCGTATAATTATATCATTAATACTCAACAATTAATTATAATGGTGTACAGAATAACATTCAAGCGGTTATTCAATACCGGGAAAAATACATTTATGATTTAAGAAACACGTTGCATTGCAAGTAGGTACTGTTTACAATAAATTATCTTCTCATACAACTTTCAACACACACAGTCTCGAGATATTATTGAAATAACAGCATTTTAGATTAAAAATAATATTTTTGCAATATCAAATATTGTATACTAATTTAACTTGATGAAATGAAAGTCACAAGCTGTTCTGCAAACATTTCCTGAATAAAAACAGAATATTGTCAAAAACAGTAAAAAAGCACTTATCACAGTTTCCAACACGGTACCGACCGACACACGATAAACGATCCATGCAACCGGACATTACGCCCTCATTTTTATTTGGCACATAGACAAAAACACCCTTTTTTCGCTATGTACAACACACACATGCACACGTGTTTTTTTTTCATTATGTAGAGCAGCATTTACGCAAAAGTAGATATTTATACATGGGTCAGACCGGACAATACATAAGTCCGGTGCGCTCAATAATTAGTGAATGTTTTTAAAACAGAATTCGAAATTTGAAATGAACTTTTTAAATTGCATGATTGGGTTTTATCAATTTGAAATGAGAATTTTATTCATTCTTTTGTGATCGTAAGAAATGTAGTTTTTATTGATTGTCATTTATAATAACGTAGCTACCTGGTCTTTTAGTGACGTGAATGTAACGCTTTTAAAATCAAATGAAAATGGTTTATCATTGAATAAATGTGATTTTCCACTTCTTTCTAAATTGTCGTCGTGGTATCCAGCCTCTTAAGAACAATACATCTACAGCCTCTACAGAAATATTCAAACAAAATGAAACTTAGAAACGAAATCCACTCTTTAGGTCGTCTTAAAGGGCGAAGTGATTCGTTCCTTGCAAAGTATACTCTTACCTTTAAGGGACACCGGCAGATTCAACTTGACCTACTTCGTCTGTATATTTAAGTAGTTTTTTTAAGAAGTCGCGGCTCCCGATATAGTGGTCGGTAGTTTTATAAAAAGGCCCAAGGGCTTTTAAGGACTTGTTCAGCTAGACTCAAGGGCAGAGGGTCGAAAGAACTGGATTGCACTGCTTGTTATCCGTTGTATTTGTATCTATCTTCATACGGAGTGGATCTGAAGTTCCCTTCAACTTTTACCAACCGTCTAAACATACAAAATGTTTGACATATACCTATCTACAAATAGCAGTTCGAGATTAGTTGAAAGCGTCGCTACTATCGAAATTTTTTGATCACTCAGTATTTTTTCTTTAGCCATCTCTTTTTTTTAAATGCGCAAGAAAACATTTACAAAAAAAATTTCACTGTCATCTTGCAGACACAAATTAAAGAAAATCATATTAAAACTCTTTATGCAAAAATGTTAAAGGCATTTTAATACTATTATTAACTTAAAAACAATTTGAAAATGGAATTTATTTGAAAACAGAACGAGTAAATCGTTCATGCGTTCGATATACAATTCATTCTGTACTGGAAACAAACGCGTGCCTATCAAACATCGAACGAACTAACACTACACTATCGCATGTGTGCCACGCACACCGATAGAGATGCATGTGTGCGTCTAACCTTCCTTGACCTAGAGCGAAATAGTAGCCGTCTCTAGGTCAGGAGTACTACACACTACTCGGGACGTCCAGACACGTTGGACCTCCCTGCCGCCCCCACTGCGAACATAATACCCTTTAGCAGGTGCATTTCAATAGGCTGGCAGGGGTCTAGTGATTCTGGACGTGTGGCTTCGACTAGACGTTTCGTAGACGTATGCGGTTTACGTTCGAGTTTGGAATGCTTGGGTTAGTTTTAATTGAGGGTAAGTCGATAGGTTTACGAGGTGTTTGTGGTAACGTGAGCTTAGTAGAGGTTTACTCAGTTATTCCGGGTTATGGTTGGAATAGTAATGAGAAGGGATTTGTGGCCTTTCATTGGTATTACGGTAGAGGTTTTGTTTCACGCGTTTGCGCCATTTTGTTCTAATTAATTAACCTTATTGCATCTAGGAGTTTGTTTTTCTTATTGTTATAATTAAATTGTATTTATTTTACTTTACTTTTTGTTTTACAATATTTGTAAAAAAGTATGCAAAATTATCATTGTCTAGTGGGTATTTTTAATACTAGCTTTAAATCGTTCACCAAGACTTTTCATATGATTCCAATATCAGGGGTTGCTGTGGAAATAATAAATCGATCGGCCATATTGGATTTAGAATGACGTCACTTTACTTTGTGTTTTTCGCTCATCAAGCCCTTTCATTTGATACCCATATCATAGGGATTACTTATTAAATAATAATAAAAAATGTGACGTCCGCCATATTGGATTCAAAATGGCGATGGAAAATTTGGTAATCGTGTACGATTCGGTAGCCCGGTAGCGAGGACTCTCAAAGACATAAGTATTATATATAAGAATAAGTATTATAATAACAAATTAACCTAAATTAAACCTGCGTCACTCTATTCTATTCAGTCTCACAAATAACATTGTGTTAAAACAATAACAGAGTACCTCTGCCATATTAAAGATACAAATTGCGAGAGCAAAAAAGGCAATTTTAATTTTTCACTTCAATAATACAATCGCTAAATTAATATAGATAAATAGTGAGGGTTTTGAGGTGATAGATATTGTGCATAATACCTACATATCATCACGCCAAGTCCAAAGAGAGGTAGGGCAACTTGGGATCTACCGTGGGTCGCTCCACGAGGATACGCTGCGCTTGCAGTAATGCTGCTAGCAGTGAGTCCTCGTCAACTGTTGTTGATTGGCTTTATACAGTACAAGTTTATAAGGACCGACAGACAGACATACTACGTAGGCTTACTCCAGCTTAGTAATAAGGTCCGTTTTGAAAGAAAAAAAATATTCTCAACGAAAACAAAAAACTACTCCGAATCTGGTGGTAGGTTCTGTGCCGGTAGCAGGAACATTTTTCGACTACGTTTACGAAAACAACTTCATGAAATATCAAAACTGACATAATGATTTTTAGTTCCACTTTTCACCGCCGCAGCGCTTTTCATTTTTCAATACAAAAATGATCGAAGGCGATACGAAAACATTGTCGCAATTGATTCATGCTCGCGCTACTGATGATTTGAAAGATCTTTGTTAAGTAATAATAATGATTTTAATTTTAAAGAAACATTAAAATGAGTTTTAATTGAATGAAGAGATTGATGAATGTAGATGAAGCAAATGAGGAGTGAAATGGCGCTCTGTACTCTCTGCCTACCCCGTGAGGGACTTGATGTCGTGATATGTATGTATGTAGTATAATATTATATCTCCACGTAGTAGAAAACAAAGTCGCTTCCCGCTGTCTGTCGAACGGATTTGGATGTGTTTTCTTAATAGATAGAGTGATTCAAGAGGAAGGTTTAAATGTTTAATTCTTTGTGTGTAGGTATTTAACCTATATGGATAACGCTGGCCGTGCGAAGCCAGGGCGGGTCGCTAGTTAGGTACATATAAATGCCATCTTCAGTCAGCACTACCTCAGAGTCTCCTCGTGTACGTAGACGATATTAAAGAAACACTTTTATATATATTATTATATATATATATATATATATATATATATATATATAGTGACGAGACCGCTGGTCTAGTGGTTAGTACACCTGACTGCTACGCTAGAGGTCGCGGGTTCGATTCCCGCCAGGGCAAACATTTATGTGACAAATATGTTTGCCTTGCGTTGGGTGTTTGGTATGTATTATAAGTATGTATTTACAAAAAAAAAGTATATAAGTATTATATCAGCTACTGGTTCCCATAGTACAAGCTTTGCCTTTTTTACAATTTTGTTACAATTTGTTGTATAATGATTGTTACATGAAAAAAAAAGACAGAGCACTGAGTTTCTTGCCGGTTCTTCTCAGGTGGCTTTTTTTCCGAACCGGTGGTAATTTAGACCTTCATAAGTGCCTTATTAGGGCCTTAACTGAATAAATGATTTTTGATTTTGATTTTGATTTTTGCCTAGTTTGGGGCCAGATGGCGCTGTGTGATAATGTCCAAGCATTATTATTATATTTACTATTATATATGTATTTATGGTATGTTTCTTTTCGTTGTATGTAAAATTTGTTACTCTCTGTTTTTCTTGTTTTTAATTATGCACACCAGCTCCTATGCTTCAACTGTCATCTGTGGTCGACTGGTAGAAAATGCTCTAGCATTAAGTCCACAATTGTACTTAAATTGTGGATGAAATTTTAAATAAATAAATAATCTTTCTTTCTTGAAATTCCATTCAATTAGACGTAATATTGTATACAATTACTTTCCTCATAGGACAGGCTATGCCTAGTGTGAGGAATAGAAATATTGTGTAATGTAAGGTTTATGGAAATAAATATTTTATTATTATATTTAAATACAAAGATGTAATTTACAAGTAATATATTTTAAACTAATATCAACAATTCTTGAAATAAATCAAATTTAATTAAATAGAAAAAAAAATAGACGTTAGACATCAGTGACATAAAATAATCACATCCGCGCACAGTAGAGGCAGTGAAAGTCAAACGTGATGGAACGTGTCCTTGGCGGTACAATGTGTGCTACACGCCATTTTGGTAACATTTTGTGTGATTACCCTTCTTGCCTTTAGTTGTATTGCTTACTACGTACTTTATTTATACCACTAAGGTGGCACACAAGCATACCCATCTGATGGTAAGCAGTCACCGTAGCCTATAGCCGCTAGCAATACCTAGGGCGGGTTGCCAACCATTTTGTTGATGAGATGATTTGTGCTAGCAGCATTACTACTAGCCCAGCGTATCCTCGTGGAGCACTAGCAACCTTACTTACCGCAGAAACACAACACTACATAAGGTGGTGCGCTGCGATAACTGCTTTCCATCAGGCGAACCGCGCACTTGCCACCTTGGTGGTAAAACGAAACTGTTGAATGTAATGGTAAGAGGTCCTCATATTATTATACTAGCTGTGCCCGCGACTTCGTACGGGTGGTGTTTATTTTTGACCTCTAAAGTTAATGAAGCGCCATCGTTTGAATTTTCAACGGTCATAACTTTTTTCTTTTGCTTATACTTTTTTGTAAAAAGCAAATTCGTATAAGGTAGTTTAGTCACGAGTGAAATGGCACTCTATACTCTCTGTCTACCCTGTGAGAGACTTGGCTAGATGATATGTATATATTAGTAGGTTCGCGTTGATGTTTGTCAAGCGTGTTAAAATAATCATCAGCTTTAATTTATAGCCTGTTTAAAACTTTCCATCCACTAATGTGTCAGTAGGTGCGAATTGAAACTGAACTTTATTAGCGTGTTGTTAGGTTTACATTTTCTTGGCACAACGTGCTAGCATACAGCGTAGTATATAGTATGAACAACAAACCAATAATACATAATGTCTAACACATAGACGTCAAAGTCAAGGGTTGTGCCGATGCACCGGGGTGAACGACCGCCGAAACGCAGCGCTCCACAAGGTCACACACACTAGCTAGCGGCCGCACACATGCGAACACGACCGTGAAATTAGAAATAATAGTGATGGGCAGTCTGCCGAAATGCATCTATCGAGAATTTTACAAGACGAAATTTTCACAAGAAATTTCGGCTTTAAAATGTTAAGTATTCTTAGGAAATTTTTGAATTGATACCTATACGTAAGAAGGTTTTTTTTACTAAGAATTAACTTAAAAAGGATTAAAAACTATTATGTCATATTATGAATGCCTTCCCGAAACATTATTATTATGCAAATAAACATATACTAAAAGCCGCCACACGACCCGCATTGATATTTGATATTAAAATGTTAAGAATTAGCAATTATGAGGAAAAATTATCATATAATACTATCAAGAAACAATTAACCAAGTAATTAAATAGTAAAAATGAAACAGTACACCTAAGTGCATGAAAATGAGTGCATCAACCGGATTAATTATTATTCAAACTTTTCCAATTGTAATTGTTATCGAGTGAATAGTAAAGTTCAGTGAACAGTTAAATATACGAGAAATATGCTCATAAACAATTTGTTTACCTACTACTATTTCGATTCTCGATTCAGTTTGTACAAATCCGGCACGGCTGAATTAGTGACGATGACTGTTGAATGCAAATGTGCGTCGGCGCAGAATTCACAACGATGATTTAGCATGAAAAAGCGATCGTTTCCTGGCCTCATACTATGTTGCCCATGTTAATTTCAAAGTATTATTGGCCTAAAGCTGATGTAAATGATAAAACGCTGTAATATGCTGTATGTTTTTGCAATTTGAATAATTATTGGTTGTAGTTTTTGTACGGCTTTTGTTTTCTTTGTCTACATAAATAAACCTTCTCAATCTTACGGCTCAAGGTCTATCAATGTTCATTTTCAGAAATTTGTAATTTATATGATTTTAAGTAACTCTTCGTCGACTTTTCGTGTCGATCGTCGAAGTTCGTCGAAGTCGATATCGATAGATGTCTATCGATACACGTGTCCCATCCTTATGCGAGTCGTTGCTCTATAGACGGAGTGACTAATTTCAGTTTCACTACACGCCTGTTTGCTCCGACCGCTTGTGGTTTATTTTCGTAATGTTAGGCTCGGACGCCTGTTAAGGTATGACCACACTGCTCCGATTATGAAAATGTACGATACTAGTTTTCACCTGCGATTTGTCCACGTGGATATAAGACGATTATAGTTTTTTTAAATCCAATGGAAACGTCAAATCTTTTTGTCCGACTACAGCAAAGGAAGGGTTATGATTTTAGCAGTCTTCGTATGAATGTTTGTCTTTACGTATGTTCTACCGCAGCGCCTAAACCTTACATCCAATTTTGACGAATAAGGTGTCAATCGATTCGTTATTATGGCTCGAGTAATATAGGGTACATTTTAACCGACTTCATCAATAAGAGGAGTTTATTGTAACTTAGAAACCCTGATTTCCTTTTTAAGCGCAGGTTACAATTTTTCCGTAATCGGATGTCAGTTGTTTATTATCGCTAAGACTTAAATAAAATTCACTTCTTAATAGCAGGAAAGCGAACGAAAATTTAATACACATCAAAAATCTCTACAGATTTGACTATATCAGTGAACGCTGCGGTGTGTTAAGACCTCAACGGCAAATTCATTCCAATTTCCGCTGCCAAAGCGTGGATTCCAGAGATGTTTGATGTAGTCTAGAGCTATTTGAGTGGCCTAGGTCATGGCGTAGTGACTAACTCGTTTCTGTTTCAAATGATGTCACTTTATTTAAATGTTTATTGACCATCTAGTTTTTTTGTTAGACGGGATTTTTATATAATTGTATCACTGATTCTTATAGCTCTGCTTTGTTTATACAATCGATATATTATAGTTCGTATAGATTGCGTTTAAATCTCCTTAAATAATATAATCTTATGACTAAATGAGCATGAATAATTAACAATTTTAACGCGTCATGAATATCATTATCTGCTATTGCAGAAAAGGTCTTTAACCGCAGTGAATACAACACATAATCGTTTGCAGCGTGCATGTTATAAATGGCGCCGAAATGTATCAATTCTTTTTTCAAAGGGGTAACTGCATTCTAAATATAAAAATAAACCGTTGACGTCTAGTTGCACCTTTAGGCTACCTTCATTTCCAAACTTGTATTAAATAAATTTGAACCTTAATAAAGATAAAATTAAACTCGAAATCAACTACTGATAACAGACGAAATAAAAACTTGTATGACACTCCATTTCGAGCCTTAACACCGCTCATGAGGGCTTAAAAATGGTTTGAAAGAGGAAAATGAACCGGTCCTAATTATTTTTTTGGCTCAGTCTCATCCAAAACGTTCTTTGGCCGGATAGAATACGTTCTAAATTCGATTGATAGAAAAGCGGCCATTAAGTCGTTTCGTTGTTGGGTGATAACCGCCGAAATGCATCGGAAGGTTAACGAACCGAGCCAGCCAAGGACAGTGCATTCCGTTTTTAAATTTAAAGCTAGCGCGCCAATAGACTGAATCTAAATACGGCCGCCATCTTGTGGCGTCATTTTACGCGGGAAAGGGTTTTATGGTGCCATTTGCATTTTTGTTAAGATTTGTAAAAATATTTTTTTGGCAAACAATGGTGGCGGGACCACGTATTATTTCGGCGTAATTAGGGAGCGGTAACGAGACGCTATTTTATTTGGAGTTGGTTTTTGTTTTGTTTAATAAATTGCTCGTTCGAACGGCTGCGGGCTGTGCGAACTAATAAAATGTTAAATTAAGATAATAATTAATAAGCTTTAGAAGGTACTCGGAATCAACCAGGATAAGACAATAGCTCTCTTATAATTATTGGTAAAAAATCTTGTACGGAATATTTTTTGATTGATGCCTTAGTCAAGTAACAATTGACCGGATAGCTAAAATCTGTTGGGCGATAAATGCCCAACAAAATTACAAAGTATCAAAATGTCTGTCTAAGTATAATTGTGTCTAAATATCATTTTGCGTGGTTCTATGGTTTTTTCTGGTTAGTAGCTACGTCTATGTTACAATCCACTATAATGGTCAAATTATCCCGTTCGTACACGGTATGATAAGTTACTTTGGCCATATCGCACGCAGAGGAGCACAGCCTTGAGCGTTTGATGGGCAAATAGAGGATAAAACACTAAGGGGCCGTAGTTCTAAACGGTCGGATCATGTTTCCAAAATTCTAAAAAGCCCCATACGTGCCGCACTCCACTAGGCGACGGAGCGAAACAGATGAAGACAGCTTTGGCCGGTTGAATATTAGTCACGATCCTCAGCAGTGAGGGAAAGACTGTCTATGTATGTGTATTTTCTATGTATGTAAGTATTATCTATGGGAACGACTACGAAAATAATCCCGTTCTTAGTTTACTCCTCGAATTATAGAAGGTTGATTTAACTCGTCGCTATGAAGATGTTTTCCCGCAACTTTTACCTATTATATAAGATAGCGACCCGCCCCGGCTTCGCACGGGTAGACATTGATATCAAATATTTTGTCTACCCGTGCAAAGCCGGGGTGGGCAGCTGCCTATGTTACTCAGTGATAATGTAGCTTTCTAACGGTGAAAGATTTTTTGAAATCGGTTCAGTAGTTTCGGAGCCTATAGACATTTATCAAATATTTTGTCTACCCGAGCGAAGCCGGGGCGGGCAGCTAGTATAATATATAGCCTATGTTACTCAGTGATGATGTAGCTTTCTAATGAAAAAAGAATTATTAAAATCCGTCCAGTACTTTTTGAGTTTATTCACAAAAATACAAGTCACATACAAAAATACAAATCTTTCCTCTTTATAATATTAGTGTAGATTGAGGAATTTGTATCTATAAAGCCGTAGTTTGTTAGTTAATCTCCTAAATATGATACTCGCCCATTTCATCATCTTCCTGGCCTCTGTCCCAATTATTTGGGGTAAGCTCTAAATGTCTTTTGATGCCATAACAGTATTTCTGTAGTAATCTCGATGTTTGCACCCTTTTTTTTGGTACAGTAAAACTCATTGGTACAGGCCGGGATCTGAACCTCGGCCGATCAGATGACAGGCCATTGCTTCAACCACAAGGCCACCACGGCTTACGCACCTTTCCTTCTTTTCATTCATCAAAATCGTCATACAAGTCTGCCGATTCCGAGTACTATACCTTCTAATTATTGAGGAATTTCGGTCCCCTTCGTGTCAAAAAGCTTAACACTGAAAATGAGGTCGGCATTGTTTTACATTCCCGGTCAAATAACGTGTTCCTAAAACGACTTGATGCATGTAACAAAATGCAAATTGATTCAAGGCAGAGCCGAGTTGCAACTGCGCGCACGCACCAGACCGTGACATTGGAACAACTTTATATTTGAGTTTTAGATCTGCATTTAGAGTGTCTTCAATTACGGCAGACCAATGGTCTAAATTTAATTTTGCGAATATGTGAGTTTGATAGTATATTTTAGGGTCGACAGCGCGCGAGAGATACCGCTGGTGTTGCAAGCGTACTACGAATACGGTAACCGCTTACCAGGCGGACCGTATGCTTGTTGCCACCTTAGTGGCATACAAAATTTCCTTTTTGAGAATCTGTCTTTCTGTTCTGGACTTTACTCACTTAATGTTTGTTCATAGGTTTTTTATTAAAACACTAGTTTTTACCCATGGCGTCACTCACAGGGTTCTACTATACCTCGGGAACCACTCAATTTTCCAGGATAAAAAGTATCCTATATGTTAATCCAGCTTATAAGCTACCTCCATTACAAATATCATACAAACTCATTCAACCGTTGAGGCGGAAAGAGTTTTCAAACACAGACTTACATATTCTGAAAGTGATCAGATTCTGAAAACATTTTTATGTTTCAGCATTTGGATATTTTTATACGTTGTAATTATTATCTCTGGAGTTAGTCACCTAATCGTTTTTTTTTCTGCATTTATATGTTTGCCCTCTACCCGCTAGTTGTAGGCTAAGTGACGTCACATTAATTACAATATGGCGCCCTCTAGAGGACATGAAGTCATGAAACAAAAATAAACATTTTGATAAAGAAACAAAATACTAATTGGCATACGACCTCGGCTATCCTCTGAACATCGCGATAGTTCAAAATGTATACCTATCAAAATTGGATTGGACATGTATCGGTTTTCCCAAACATCTTGAATCCTGAATCTGATGGGTAATAAATTAAGTATCCCATTAAAATTGAAGCCGCCCGTCTGGGCCCTTACAGAAGACCGCAGTCAAATAACACTACAGTTAGTAAGGTTGTCAGTGCTCCACAAAGATAAGCTGCGCTAGTAGTAATGCTGCTAACACAGTGTGTCCTCATCAATAGCATGGTTGGCAATGCGCTAGTGATACACCTGGTATTGCTAGCGGCTATACTGTGACTACTTACCATGTAGTGTAGTGTACCGGGTAGTATGCTTGTGTGCCACTAAAAAAATGCTTCAATTAACTAATACAGTCCACTGCACTGTATATAATCAAATTTTCTGCAATGTTGGTGTTAAAACACACATTTACATCGCCTTTAACACTAGTAGTCGGGTTTCGAAGCCCTGATAACATACAAAAGAACCTTCTGTAAGGTGTTACTTTCCAATTGTTTCACCACCGTCCGTTGATCAGGCACTCGATGCATCACAATCAAGTTTGCCTAATAACTTGAATTGGGCAACTTACTTCGTGAACACTGTGTTAGGGCTACGTATACTATACATTGTTTTAAACAGTAGTTGTTGAGTAATTAAGTTCATTTTTTTATTACTAGCTGTGCCCGCGACTTCATGCGCGTGGAATTAAATTTGTTCACAATTTAATGTATTTATCCAAAATAAAAGTAGCCCTAGCTACGGTTCATAGCATCAGCTATCTAGTAAAGGTTTATTAAAATCAGTGCTGCCGTTTCGGGGGTTACCCGCAACAAACAGACAGACAGGCAGACAAAAATAAATGATTAGTTTTTTGTTATTAGTATTGTGTTTACGTTCATAATTCATTTAGTAAAAAGTTGATTTTTTGATTATAATTGTTTATGTAGGCGGTCCATACTAATTCTATAAATTATAGTTAATTCAACCATAAATACCTCGTTTTTAAATTGTACCCGCACAGACGGACAATTGTGGTTTTGTTGAAGTACATACAATACGACTTTTTAAATTAACAATTACAAAATAAACACCGTGCGTAGTTCTCGCAGATCTAAACTATGCTACGAAAACTGTAGAGCTCTACGCCGTAGCATAGACTACGCTCTATTGTAGCTACGAATTTTTACGCGCTACGTAGAAAGCTGGCGTGTGAAAGCTGTTATATTAGAAGCGTCTAAAATATATATTTATATTATATAATATTACTAGCTTTATCTGTCTCTTCTTACTTAGAAATAGGTATAATAAATATTAAATAAATAATGGCAATTTAATTATTTGGATCAAAAACAATTTTAATATTTTTTTGTATTGCATTACGTTTGTGATACGAAAACTGACAGAGCACTGAGTTTCTCAGCGGTTCTTCTCAGTTGTTTTTTTCCAACCCGTTGGTGAAATAGACCTTCATAGAGCCCCACAAGGACCAACACAGATTTTTTTATCGTACAATATAGTCAGTAATAATTAAATTATAATTAATTAAGTACATTGAATTATGTCAAAAATCAAAGCAAACATGTGTATATTTGAAAAGATCAGTATTTAAATAAAATAAATCTATTAATTTAATTCAGCAATATTGTCCCAAGTCCCTAGTCACGGATGTGTACATGTATGACGTCACGCGTCGCGTGCGTCTGCAGCCTGCATATGCGTGTACACATAATTCTATCGCATAGGTGTATAAATAGCTCATAATAAACGTGCGAGTGGGAATTAATAACGGAGATATAACTACCTTTGTTTTGTTGTAGACAGTTCGATGTCTATAAAATTATGGTAAGTGGAAGTATTTAATGTTAGCCCAAGCGATAATGAGTCAGGATGATCGCCTTGAGAGCCGTGGTGGCCGTATGGTATGAAGCGTTGCCTGCTATTTTAGCGGTGCAAGTACCAATCCCACCAGTCTGTACCAACGAGTTTTCCTTAACTTAAATGCAGTGATTAGACACAGCTTTTTTTTCAAGCTTGTGGCCATTATTGAGATAGAGAAAAATATATTGCAAAATTCGTCTGGACATACAGAAAGCTACCTAATTAATTTTGTCACGAAACCAGTCTTGCAAGAAGGGGATTCGTACGTAGTAACATAGACAGTTTCGATGAGTTTGTCCAATCGGCGCTTGAGAACGTTACTAATAGTCAGTACACTGTGTATGGGGGTCAAGGCGAGTGCGACTTTCGAAATCCCCTCGCCCCCCGCCCCGGCCTTAACAGATCCCGAAAACATCGGTGAAGAGCGTATGATTTACAGCGAGGAAACTTGCAAGAATATATTCCAAGATGGACGCTGTCTTGGGGGCGCCGGCAGCAGAAAAAAAAGGTGGTGCCACGTTAAAAAAAATACAATGAAATTTGGTACAGTTTGAATAAAAATCTGTTTTTATAGGCATAAAGAAATATGTTTTATCAATAAGTTAAAATACTATAACCCGATTACGGAATACTCACGCTCTAAAAAGTATCAAACAGGAAAATATTCTCATCAGATATATTTTTATGTTTTTAATACCTATTCATAGTGATGTTCAGAGGATAGCCGTGGTCGTATGCCACTTTGCCTTAAAGTTTTTGATCAATTACTATGGATAGTAGTGTTTTGTTAGGAAGGTGGCACACGACCACAGCGCGCGATTTACAAGTCAAGATTGAAACGACGAGCCATACTTTCCCCGTGAGGGATTTCGGTTATAGGTAGGGGTCGTTTTGAGAAAGTATCGATAAATTGATGATGATACCGACTTATCATAATAAAATGATATATCTTCACGTCTCCACAAGGCTGGCAGAGATCCCCGAAGAGGTAGGCAGAGGTGTTACAACACCCACCGAAACCATAAAATGTGTAATGATTTGTTCTTACTAACATGTTGAGCAATGAAAAAAAGACGAGACCGCTGGTCTAGTGGTTAGTATACCTGACTGCTACGCTAGAGGTCGCGGGTTCGATTCCCGCCAGGGCAAACATTTGTGACAAATATGTTAGCCTTGCGTTTGGGTGTTTGGTATGTATTATAAGTATGTATTTACAAAAAAAAAGTATACAAGTATTATATCGGCTACTGGTTCCCATAGTACAAGCTTTGCTTAGTTTGGGGCCAGATGGCGCTGTGTGATAATGTCCAAGCATTATTATTATTATTATTATTATTATCGTCTCTAAGATATTTACCATATTAAATATGATCTAAGTTGCCAAAAAAATCACCAATTTAGTAAAATTGTCCTATATAGGTATGATTTCTTGCACAAACCGCACCTTGGTAATAAAAAGCGAAATACGGTGTTGTAAAAAATCACTAAACTAATTAAAAGACAAAAAAGTCTTGCTATCCCTGTCCCATGTATAGGGCTAAATAAGGATAGCAATACTTTAAGTTCTGCCAGATTAGTTTAGTTTAATGATTTCGTACGACAGAATTAGCATCAATATGATCATTTGTATTCTATAAATAAGTATGTATTTCCGCAAAATAATGCCTAGTATTATTCAAAATTTACAATAGTCGAGAGCATTCCTACTTGAGCTAAGTTAAAGATATTTAAATGTTTTTAAGAGTGCGGGTGGCAAAGGGTAAGTATTATCGTCCTGCAATCAATAAACTTATCACTAACATCGCTAAGGTTGGTAGGGTTGAGGAAAAATTGCCCTCGCTTACTCACGCGAGACAACCTTGAATAGCATCTGCGCGTGCGCTGCTTTATGTGACTGCCAGCTTATTTGTTGATGTTCAACATTCGAACATGTTGTTTTCGTATGTTAGTATTGTTGTCAGCGGGAAATGTTGTTGCAGATTTTTCTTTTCGTAAAATTCTAATGAAAAGAGAGGTTCTGTGCATTTGTTGAGACGAAATTATACGGTATCAACGTAGGTTATATATACTAGCTTCGTCTGCGTTGAGCTTAGAATCTCAGAGGAACCTAACATTATCCCGTGTGTGTTAATCCAGGTTATAAACTATCTGTGTGCCAAATCCGTTCAGTAGTTTATGCGTGACAGAGTAACAAACATTTATCCATCCATCCGTACTCACAAACTTTCACATTTATAATATCATTGACGAGACCGCTGGTCTAGTGGTTAGTACACCTGACTGTTACGCTAGAGGTCGCGGGTTCGATTCCCGCCGGGGCAAACATTTATGTGACAAACATGTTTGCTTTGCGTCTGGGTGTTTGGTATGTATTATAAGTATGTATTTACAAAAAAAAAAGTAAATAAGTATTATATCAGCTACTGGTTCCCATAGTACAAGCTTTGCTTAGTTTGGGGCCAGATGGCGCTGTGTGATAATGTCCAAGAATTATTATTATTATTATTACTAGGATAAATTTAAAGCTCGGGTCATGTATTTAGTACTCCAAAATTCCCCAAAAGTATGCTGAGGAGAACAGCGCAGCGCCGGCGAAAAGTGAAACTAAAAATTCCTATATATTTTAACATTTTCGAATACGTAGTCGAACCATGTTCTTGCTACCAGTAGGTGCTGTTCATGACAATATAATTAGTACTACTCACCGAACAGTGAACATTCCGTAACCAGTTTGAAAAAACCAGCATATCTGCCCAACGGATAGACTCCGATCTATGAGCCTTCCGTTATGACGAAGGTCAAGCTTTATACATGTGAAAGATTTTGTTTGACATGGACTAGCTGGTCCCACAGACGTGCTGTCTCAGCTATGAATTCATATGTCAAATCCCAAGGAAAAAATAGCCTTTATCATGATATTAAAAATGTTCCGGTTTTATTTTCTTATCTATTGAACCTTCTTAGCATACACAAAATAAAAAAATGCGATATCAGACTAGCCGTTTTCACGCGTGACGCCATGTTTGATAAAAAGAGACTGAAGAAGCAAAAAGCAACTTTTGCAAGTCAAGAGTGAGATAACACTCTATACTCTGCCTACCCTGAAAGAGAATCGAAGTGATGGTATATTACCGCACCTCTCGGACAAAGTTTTGTGCATTCAATAATCGATTCAATACAACTGTGGTAAGATTTAAAATCGCCAACTGAACGATCTGACGTGAAGTCGCAGTGTTGCGCCAGTGACAACGGCCACGTGGGACTGGTTTGGTTACCGCATTTAAACAGGTATAATAATGTGACAAAATATCTATAGTGCTATACTTTCATTTCCCGGAATATATTTTTTATTTGCGATAAGCGCTGAAGAACTACACTGTAATATATTTTTTTTATTTTACCCTTCTAATGGTAGCCAGTCACCGTATTATGTAGAAGCTTACAATACCAGAGGTATAACGCGTTGCCAACCCTATTGTTGGGGCCTCACTGTGCTACGAGCATATCCTTACTACCAGCGCAGCGTATCCGCGTAGAGCTCTGCTTTTAGCGCAACGGAATTTTTGATATGACCAAGTAAATGTACAATCCTTAGAGATCTCACTTAAAAGTGCAGTTTGACGGATTTGAAGATCACAGATGCCTGATGGCAAGCGGTCACCGTCGCCTATAACCACATTCAAAACCAGGGGTATTACTATTGCGTTTCCAATCTGATTATTGAGAGGTCTGAAAGCATATGATCTCTTAAATGGTAGCACAGCAAATCCTCGTGGAGCTCTGGTACCCTTACTTACCGCAGAATCACAACAATACATAATTATTTGGCCGGCTCGAAAGACCATCAAAAATAACTGGTTCCTTGGTGAGTTAATGAAACACTAGGTATTTTTTTTATACCACTATGGTGGTATATAAGCATACGACACGCCTGATGGTAAGCGGTTACCGTAGTCTATGGACGCTCGAAACTCCAGGGGTGTCACTCACGCGGAATCGACTCTATTGTAGGGTTGTTTCTTCCTGAATTTTTTTTTATACCACTTAGGTGGCAAACAAGCGTACGGCCCGCCTGATCATAAGCGGTTACCGCAGCCTATGGACGCTTGCAACACTGGTGTTGCAAGGGTATCACTCGAACGGTGCCGACCCTAAAAAGTTCCATATATTACTTAAAATATTTATAATGTTTGAGACAATTTTGGCCTTATGTAAAGTGGAGGTACAGTCCCTAGTCGACGGCTACACATTTTTAAAAGGCTTTTCTCCGATAGAAACCGTAGAAGTCACATCGTTGATACGTAAAAAGCCGAATTCTTTTCAAATAATTTCAACGTCGTAGTAACCAGTATCTTATGATCTATGTATAAATAAACTATTGTTAGTTTTATCTGATGTCTATGCGCAAATGTTTAGGATGTGTCTAGCTCGTAGTAAGATTCAGATCGTGTTGATGATAGAAGAGGAAGAGACGAATAATAATTTTGTCTCTTTCTATCTCCCTGTAATATAGTGTTCTTGCATCATCACATTTGAGCCATTACTGGCTAAATGTGTATTTTAGTATCATAAAAATCCATTCGAATATAGAAACTCAAGTACAACCGCTTTCAACCTTAGTCCAAAACCGTGGTCAATAAAAAACACACCCTATACAGTCTTTAGAGGCCACAAAATAAAACGGCAAAACAATATAGGAAACAAAGCAAGCTTCATAAAGCAATTGGCTAAAAAAAGGTGACATTGACGAAGGAACTACGACTCTAACAACTTAAGATAAGGTTGCAAATGTTTCTCGATAAAAAAAAGACTAGCTGTCACAGTTTGTATGTAGCGTTTTCCAACTAGCTCTGTGCCGACGCTGGGCGTAATATTTTTATTATGTGGAGGTAACACGCTTCGACACAGTGTAGCTACCTCACACGGCTGTTAATGTGCGAGAGGGACAGATAGTTTAGTAAGGCCAAATGACTGCATCTGATGCGACTGCAATATCGTGCGTTATTTTTATATGTTTAACCGATTTTGATATGATATGTATGTCAATTACTATAATAGACATTTCCACAACGATTTGAATATGTATGCTTTCATTTTAAGCTCCTTCTAACCCTCAATATGAGGGCGAAGAAGATAAATTAAATATTTGAAACACCAGGGATATTCCTCGCCTTGCAAAATCTTTTCACATGCTTCTTAGGTGCATAGAAAATAAATTTATTATAACGGTACAACAATGTCTTCAACAGGTATCAAACCTATCAATTTAGTGGTATTTTAGTAAAATTTATATCATCTGCTTTTGCATTAAAAACTCCACTCACAATCCTCGTGATTCCGTCATATCTTGCCCAAAAATATTTACAACGATTCTCATGTGATTGCAGTTTGATAGTACATAAACAAGACATGAAAAATTGTCTTTTTAGTAGGTACTGTTATTAGAAAAGACATTATCTTACATACTTTTTTTTATTTATGAGATTTTACCACTACTTTTCGAAATAGGATAAACATTAACCTTCCTCCAACCTTCAGAATATCGAAGCCCAGGCACCAGAGCTCTTTATGGAATGAGAGGTAGGGCACAACGGGTTTTCCCGATCAGAATAGCACTGGGATAGTAGTGTGTTATGAAACAGATTTATGGCTTTACGTTATAAGCAACTAGCTTTTACCCGCCGCTTAGCCCACGTGGAGAAAAACAAAAAATACCATTAAGAGCAAGAATCCGGGATAAAAAGTATCCTATACGTTAATCCAGTCTATAAGCTACTTTCATTCCAAATTTCATTCAAATCCATTCAGCGATTCAAAGAGTACCTATAGTCAATCCTCCACTCTGTCAACCACCCTCTCCATTCTCCAGCCCCTACCCAGGTTGTCTGGAAGAGATCACATCTTGTGATAAGGCCGCCAATTGTACCGATTTATAATGTATTTTATGTTCCTCAGTTATTGATTTTGGTGTACAAATAAAGAGTTATCTATCTCTGTTCTGGTTATATTTCATCAGAATGTGATTTATAGCCTTCATTCAGTTCAGAATAATCTTCAGTACGAGTTATACTGTATTTCGTTATGTATAGTAAGTATATAGGTAGGTTTATATGTACAATACATATAAACCTACCTATGTACAAGTACAACTAACTAACTATGTACAAGTTTATTCCTACAATCAAAACAACAGTGTCATTTCAACGTCAAAGTTAAACGGCACGGTGTAAGTACCTACATGTTTTTCTAGTTTTTTGTTACACTCATACAAGCTTGTTAGTATTGTTTTGTCAAGTACTAGCTTCTTCCCACGACTTCATCCGCGTTGAGCTTAAAATCTCAGAGAACCTAACATTACCCCGGGATAAAATGTATCCTATATATTAATCCAGGGTATAAAGTATACGTTTTCCAAATTTCATACAAATCCGTCGAGCCGTTTTTACGTGATTGAGCTACAAACATTTATAATATTAGTAGGACTATTGGTACTAGTAGGATTAATGTATGAGGAGATTGATGAATGTAAAAGAAGCAAGAGGTATGCAAGTCAAGAGAGAAATGGCGCTCTATACTCTCTGCCCACCTCGTGATGATATGTATGTAAATAGATAGCTAGAATATGAACTTATTAAACCAAATCAAATAAATTTTTTTATGCCTTAAAACCTTAAGATACATAGAATAAAAGACGAAAAATATTTTTTTTTTATCATCTACAATATTGCATAACTATTTATCTTTAGAAAAGAGATCATAAATTTCTAGAATTTTAACAAGATAGCCCATTATCGTCGGAATATCCGAAGCACTCCAATGAAATATAATTCAATGTAGTAAATACATAATTCATTATATACGCAACACGTAAGCAGACTGAAAACAAAGTAGGTGTTTAAACGGGAATACACATAAGTATGTATATTAAACGGATTTAAATTGTATTTGTTTCTTCGAAAGCTAAAGTCATACTTTCTTTTCCAAAAGATAATAATATTAACACCACGTATACTCAAAGACCTAAGACACACACGCAGATAGACGTTTAAAAATAAACCTAAATATTAGACTGGGACAATCCGATGACACAGACATAAAAATCTACCCATTAATCTATTATAAGAAATAAACGCATACAAACAACATTATTTTGTTAAAGTTAAGTATTTGTTCTTTTTTCAAATGCAAAGCAACATGGCGGACTGCGCCCGCGCACTCTGTAGGCTTCAAAAAAAGAACACATAAGCAAGATGGCGACTTTCACGCCAGTGCCTAGTGCTGCTGACGTCATTGGACGTGTCCTTGCCGATTGTCTAGCCGATGATCCTGATTTAATTAGAAATATACACAAAAGGGTCCTCGTGTGTTGCTCAGCATTCTTCACAGGGACGCTTCGAATAAGGTAACCACCTACTATTTATTTGTGTCTACGCTTTGTTCGATAACATTTAAATTGTTAAAATTTAATCACTTTTATTTTTCAGCGCAACATTCTCGCGTGCAACTCTATGAAATAAAATTAAAACAAACAATAAACTAAAAAGGAAGCGAATAAAAATAAAATAAAAATGTACTTACCAGTGAACCAAAATCAGTAAACACAAAGTCCAATTAATGTAATATATCGAAATAATAATTGAAATTATTAACACAACACGGCACAAGCACTGCAGTCTGCGAATACATGTAAAAATATTTGATTATTTAAATAAAAAATAGCTCTGCCATTATCGGTGACGTCTGGAAAATAAAATACCGATTATAAGAACTGTCTGTCGACTCCCGCGCAATATTAGTTCAAAACGCTCGATTGCCAATTATTTAAAATCGATTTATAAAATTTTATATTTATTAATAACGTTTCAAATAAGAATCCAACTGGAGGTGGCGCGTTCCGAGTTCTTTATTCAAAAAATCGCGACGTACTGGCGCGCAACTAAACTTGCAGGAAGCCCGCCTTTCCTAGTAGTGATGTAGACATAAATATTCTTTTCAAAAATCCCAAACGAGCGTTTTGAGCCAAAAAATCTAACCTAACCTAACCCTGGCGGGCGGGCGACTGGCGGGCGCGTAGGGGCCGCATTGCCAAATATTTTTTTTTGCATCTCGGCCGAATTATGCACTTGTATGCGACTTACGTCGTCCCTTCATTGTAGTGGTGCGACATGTACCGATTGGGCATTTTTATGTCGTCTCCGTGTGTGTGTCACTCACACAGGCGCAACACACGAAATTTTTGTCTGTGCGCGTTCGCAGAGCCCTTTGGTGCAAGGTTTATTTAAAAATTCAGAGTGTTATGTAAACACGAGTTTTTTTCTTGAGACTAAAATACTTAGGTGTTGCCCTCAGGGGTCGACGTCCGCATTTTTCGGGAACTCTGACTAATTTAACTAAAAGGATCTGTTTCACGCGCTGGCAGCAGGAGCTGCGCCGGCGCCTCCAGTGCAGCGTTGTTTGATCATTTCGGCGCGAACGGCGTTTGAACGCAAACATTGCTTTCCAATTCGAATTTTAAAATTTTATTTTTTTTAACGGATTGTTATGACTTGGCGCCTTGGTTTGCTTTTAACACCACAAAGTCCGGTACCCTAGATGATATTTTCTAAGACAAATGTACAAAAATCTTTTTTTTAATGTCGAATCACATTTATGGCGCCATAAATAACTTTGACAGGTTACAATGGTATTGTGTTGGTATAATTTCGTTGATTACCGCAGTCACATAGTCTGGATAGAATATTAATGAAGGTCATATTAATGAGACATATCGCGGTTCCAAGAACGGCTAACGCCCGATCCACCCGATTGTTCTAATAATGTCGAGTGTTGCAACTTAGTTCTGTTGTAGCAGATTTTTGTACCATGACTTTGTGCAATCAATTACCAGTAATGTGTTACCACATATCATACTAAATTAGACCAATTGAAGGACTTAATAACGAGTATCAGAAATATATTTAAAAAGAATAGCGGCATAAGAAGGTCGACTTGGAAAAAAACGTATGTTCTAACTTTAAAATTGTAAAAGCTGTGTAACAGTAGAAGATTAAAAAAAACTGTTAAGTTCGTTCCAAATTCAAAATTCGAAATACTCCTATGGGCGCTGTTTTGCGATCAAAGCGTCCCTATATATCCAATAGTCAGTCTTTTTATTAGAGTCAGTAGCTCTATGTACGTAAAAATACCAGTCTCCAATTTAGGCATTGCCTACCCTCAAAATTAAGGCCACCGTTAGTCTAGTGGTCAGTTAACCTGGCCAGACGATTTGATCACAGGCTTAGAGCATACATCCACGTGTTATATTTTTTTTACACGTGTCTCGCTAATTTAGATAATAAAAGTATTTACTTACAAAAAAATATCTAAGTATTCTATCGACTACTGTAGTTTTAGCAAGAACACTTACGACTACGTATTCGCATCGCTTTCGACTAGTGTTGTAAGGGAAACTTAACGCTGGGACGGAGAAAAGAGGAACTATCTTTTTTTATGAAAAATTTGACAATTTCAGAGTTATGTTTCCGAATACGTAGTCGAAAGATTTTCTAGCTACCAGACCTGATATCCTGTGTAGTAGACCAGATGGCGCTGTGATATAGTTTTAGTACGCAACATAATATTTTTCAAATATATTTCGAAAGTACTGGTCTTTTCGGATTAAAAAAAATGGCGTTCCTTTTCCGAAAACGACAGAGCATAATATACAATTTTTGTATCAAATATGTAGGTAGGTAACTATTTTGGCGATTTCCAAACCAACCTTTTTCATCTCACAGAGCGCGTCTAGCCACAGACCTAAAAATAAAAGGCCGCCATAGCGTATAGTTAAAAACCTGTGGCTTAAAGGGCATTGGAGCAAAAGGGCTCGGGAAGGTCACAAGGGCAGGCACAGGTGCCTTAAATATAATAAAAAAAACCTTTTGAAACTATTCACTGGGCCCACGTGACGTACATTTTTATTCTGTATTCTAACATATTTAAAAGGCTTATAGAGTACTAGATTGTTAGAGGGCTGTCCCTACTCGATATCTGTGTATCGAAAGAGAGAGATATATCGAGAAACATTGTTTATTTAATAGAAGGGACGTAAAATTCATTCTCATCTCATCAAGATATAGATTTGTATAAGTAGGTTGCGAAGGTTGTATAGGTAACTTGCGAAGAGATTGATGAATGTAAAAGAAGCAAATGAGGTGTGTATGTTAAGAGTGAAACGGCGCTCTGTACTCTGCCTACCCCGTGAGGGACTTGACGTGATGATATGTATGTTTGTCAATATTGCTGTTGTATACTGAGTAATGTTTTATTGCAGAATTAGCTTATGCCCGCGACTTCGTCCGCTTTGAGTTTAGAATCCCAGAGGAACCTAACATTTTCTCGAGATAAAACACCTTTTCCCGGGATAAAAGTACCATATATATCAATTTAGGCTATAAACTATTTGTGTTCAAAATGTTATCCAAATCCGTTGAGCAGTTTTTACGTTAAAGAATAACAAGCATCCGCCCATCCTTCCCTCCATACATACATACTCAAAAAGTGTCGCATTTATAATATTAGTAGGATAGCTTTTCGCGCGACATCGCTTGCGTAACAATAGCAATTAAAGTTTATGTTACTTCAGAACAGTGGAGCTTACTTACGGTGTTAGAATTTTCAAAATCTGTTTAGTGTATCTCGAGATTACCACACACAAACAAACACACAAAATGTACTTCTTTGTAATATTAGCAAATATTAACATATAGTTTTTGACAATATTATGATGAAAATATGCGTTCCAGATGAGCGATTCTTCTTCTTATTTTGTACCACAGACGATATATTTTGCTACTTACGATCCCAAAGTAAAAAAGTATGGAGCTACATAAAACAAATATTAAAGTGAAACTCACTCACGATTATGTCCTTGAATGAGTTATAAATTATTCTCTGAAACACCCTATAGCTATTCTGCGCACATGTTCATGCGCGCGCGCATTAGATCGATAGCTGAGCGGGTTGTCGGCCGGGCGCCCTTGTTAGACAAAGGACGAATCGACTAAAGCAGATATGTGGCCCTAGAGCGCTTGCGCAGAAAAGACATTTTACACGAGCTAATGTCAAACTATTTTAATTTTTTTACCAATGTATTATATCTGTAGTCGGGCTTCGGATCTACAAACATGTTTTTTTATATTAGTTTAAGTTGTTACTAGTGACCTGCCCTGACATGTTCATGTAATGCGGAGGAATGAAGATAACGTGGTAAGAAAGCTTTTATGTATGAAGGTGGATGGGTACAGGGGTCGACCAAGACCTAAGAAAAGCTGGATGGACTGTGTGAAAGATGACATGCCCAGAAAGGAAGTGAATACAGAGATGACGGCTGATAGAGAAGGACGGAAGAGAAATACATATTGCTCCGACCACAAATAATATGGGATAAGAGCAGGACAATGATGATACTATTGATATTAAGCATCCCATATTTATTATTTCATCCCCCGAACAACTTGTAATGCGTGTTACTGAAGTAAAATGCAATTTTATTATTTTTGAATTTGACAGTTGACCGCCATGCTTTTATTTACCAACGTTGCTACGGCCCTTTTTCTATTTTTATCTAAACCTTTTAAAATCACAATAAATTTTACATTTTCCAATTTTCTGTCAAACGACGTGACATCAGCAAAACTACATATATGTATGGAACTGGTTGGAAGGAATTCTCTCTCACAGTACCTTCGTACAGTCCCAAGACTACGAGAATTACAGCATGATAGCTTAGACGCGATTAGTTCTGATTAATCTATACTAATATTATAAAGAGGAAAGATTTGTATTTCTGTGTGTGTATGGTTGTTTTGAATAGGCTCCGAAACTACTGGACCGATTTCAAAAAATCTTTCACTGTTATAAAGCTACATTGTCACTGAGTGACATAGGCTATATATTTTATTGATACGCGGGCGAAGTCGTGGGGAAACAGCTAGTAATACATATAATAAGTTTCGTCGAAGGTGTGAAGAGTGGCGAACTCTGAAGGTGAATAACTTTATACAGTTTCTAAGTAGCACAGTCCTGTAGCCGTGATAGAATCAGAGGCACTGCTTAATAAAAATACATCACAGTTTAATAAAAAGCTCACGCTTTAAATATATTTATTCTGATGATCCAAAGTTATTAAATTATTAAAAGAAAGAAAGAAATTACATCCTTAATACCTTTGCGAATTTTCAAAATTATCAGGCCTTTTTAAGTCGGTGTAAATTACGTAGAAATATTCCGTTACATTCATACATACATACAGGTGTAGTTAATAAAAATATAAAGGTAAGTGTGCCTCTTTACTCAGTAGGTAGTAAGTTACCTTTGAGCGGACTACCACTTCTGTCTCTATTTACTCTGTGTTCCTGCACAGACAGACGCACACATACGCACTATGTTTTGGCCACACACATACGGCCAATGGGATGGTTTTTTTGTTCCTTTCATGTAAATTTGGTCTAACCTGCTCCGCGCCTGGTTTTATTGCAAGTGGGTACCTATTTAATTGAGGTTGAGTATGTCTTGATGCATTTTCAAAATTGTGTTTCGTTTTTTATACTTCAGGCGAATTGGGTGTAAAGTTGATAATTTTAGGATAGTCCTGCTCTTTTTGGGTCAGAACTCTTGAATGATAATGTGGCACATATTTTTGATCGACAGTATTTTTTCAATTTACATGTTATATTATTATTCTCCTGGTATATAATAATAATAATAATAATGCTTGGAAATTATCACACAGCGCCATCTGGCCCCAAACTAAGCAAAGCTTGTACTATGGGAACCAGTAGCTGATATAATACTTATATACTTTTTTTTTGTAAATACATACTTATAATACATACCAAACACCCAAACGCAAGGCAACCAAATTTGTCACATA
This sequence comes from Falcaria lacertinaria, assembly GCA_951449985.1. Lineage (NCBI taxonomy): Eukaryota > Metazoa > Arthropoda > Insecta > Lepidoptera > Drepanidae > Falcaria > Falcaria lacertinaria. The sequence goes on from OX602121.1 coordinate 707,587, forward strand.
AATGTTTGCCCTGGCGGGAATCGAACCCGCGACCTCTAGCGTAGCAGTCAGGTGTACTAACCACTAGACCAGCGGTCTGGTCAACGTATTATTTATATTAGATCTTCTTACCTATTTATCTATGTTAAATAATTTTAATCTTCAACAGACTTGAGTCATTTATGCAGAATGGGGACTGTACCTCCACCTTACAGAAGACCGCAGTAAAATAACAGTACTTGATGTAGTTTTCTGTTTCTACGGTAAGGTTGCCAGTGCTCCAAGAGAATATGCTGGGCTAGTAGTAATGCTGCTAGCACAGTGACTCCTCTTCAACAAAAAGATTGGCATCCCGTTAGTGATATGTCTGGTACTGCTAACGGCTATAGGCTACGGTGAATGCTTACCATCTAGTGGGCCGTATCCTTGTGGTGCACTGGCAACTTTATTTATCGCAGAAACAAAACACTACATCAAGTAGTGTTATTTCACTGCGGTCTTCTGTAAGGTGGAGGTTTTTTCAGTTCAGTTCCCAGTCGGGCGGCTCAAATTTAAATGGGAAAACCCACGGGAAATCCAAATTCACCCTACTTCTCTCCTTAAGCTCGTGGTGTGATAATTCACTTTACTTAAGCTTAGCAAACCTGACTGGTACAGGCCGGGATTTGGACCTGGACCCATCAGATGACAGGCCGTTGCTTCAACCACAAGGCCACCACGGCTTACTCTTTCACAGAGTACTCTAAAACTATAAGCTCCTACCTGTTTAAATATAGACAATGTAAGACCGATATATAGTTATTTATCTAATATTGCAGACGGTTCGCCTCAAGGAATTACAGCAGCTATATAGACACTTTTAATGTCAAGGGTGTTATTGCTTTGTTCGCAGCTTAAGGGGCAAAAATTAAGCCGTGGTGGTCTTGTGGTTGAAGTGACGGCCTGTCATCTGATGGGCCCGGGTTCAAACCCCGGCCTGTACCAATGATTAATCACACCATGCTTTTAAAAAGCTTTTAAAATGAGAGGTGGTGTGATTTGGGATTTCCCGTGGGTTTTCCCATTTAAATTGGAGCCGCCCGACTGGGGACTGTACCTTCACCTTACAGAAGACCGCAGTGAAATAGCACTGCTTGATGTATTGTTGTGTTTCTGCGGTAAGTAAGGTTGCCAGTGCTCCACGACGATACGCTGGGCTAGTAGTAGTTGTAATGCTGCTAGCACAGTGAATCCTTATCAACAACATGGTTGGCAACCTGTTAGTGATACCCCTGGTATTTCAAACTCAAACTGAAACTCAAAATCATCTTTATTTGACTAGACTTTACAAGTACTTTCAAATCGTCAGAATCTACCACCGGATTCGGATTGCTAGCGGCTATAGGCTCCGATTACTGATTACCATCAGGTGGGCCGTATGCTTGTGTGTCACCGTAGTGGTAAAAAAAAATGATAAAAGAAACCTTCGCATATGATTTCCTAATCAAATTACCCGAAATCACTGGAGTAATTGAAATGTGTGTACTGAAATTCTTAATGAAGTTTTAGTACCTACCATTAGCAGAAAGACAGACGGCTTACATAGATATAAACAAGAATACAAAATAAACAAAAGGTATTCAATTAGTTCCAAGCACTATAATCATAATTGCTAAATGTGATTGTGCAAAAATAGACCCTGGGTTGATTAAGCACAACGAACACATTTGTGTTTCTGAGTGTGTGTGAGTGTGAAGGTGTGTGTGTACAGGGTTCAATCACACCCAAAATGGCGAGGGGTCAGCCAACTGATGCTACGAGTAGTCACTCAGGCACATTTAGACTTCAACGGAGATTGAAACACATTATGATATAAATATTTTTATACTATATGACGTCATTCATTCCGAAAATCATTTTTTTACACCAATTTCCAGTATAACCATCCCTTTTACCCTTTAGGTATTTATAGAAATAAAAATGCCTACCCGCCAAAGAACATCTAAAATTTTGGTCCAAATCTGAAAGTTTTCGAAGTTTTTGTTGAAAACAGGAATTCAAACTAACCGAAGCAAATGAAATATCCTGTCATATCCAACTTTGGTGCCGTAGTAATAAATGCTCAGGGGGACGAGCTCTAAGAGAATATACAAAAAAAATGCGTTGGCCGGCGCTTTCAGATTTGCACCAAATCTCTATGAAACATGGATGACGTCCTTTCCATACTAATAGCTTCTCCCTAATATGTTAGACCATTTATAATATTCCCCTGCTAGCTACTACAGCGTGACACAGCTGAAGATAATTGGATAGGAGATATAGGTACATAGTATCGATAAAGGAGTATTAGTTTATAACACCGCACAGCCTACAAAAATAATAATAGAGCTATGCTTGAGATGTTCGTTATCCAATCAAGCAAAACCAGCTGAATTTCAATAACGCTCGAAACCAAAATTGGGCTTCTAAAATTGGATACATTTGTCCCCCTTTTGGTTGAAAGTAAAAACTACGGGCGAAACCACGTGTCGAAAGTAGTTGAGTGATAAAGGTAACTCACCTAAGATACACAGCTCAATCCGAAACCAGAGGACCGCACTTTTTAGCACACACGATGTAGTTCGCACTTGCATCAATGGCAGTCTGCTTACAACTATTCCACGATGCAACTATGGAAGACCACTGCCGAATATAAATCGACCTTCGTCATTACAATGACAACACTATTCGACATACGTCACTAGGCCATCGACTTTGCCCCTCCGAATAATCGTCTATCGATTATGAAAAGTCATAGACAGGAATATATAGATAAGTATTATTTTTTAAACCACTAAGGTGTCGAACAAGCACCCGGCCCGCCTGATGGTAAACGGTTACCGTAGCCTATGGAAGCTTGAAACACCAGGGGTATCACTCGCGCGTTGTCGACCCTGAAATAAACGGATATTTGTCAATTACTGACTTTGATGAAATCATTTGTTTTAATATAGAAAAAGGTTGAAGTTAAAAAGCTCATTTGGAATAGATATTTATTTTTTTCAAGTGTACTGTTTTCACTGCAAATATTGCTAGATGCACGACATTGTTATAACGCATCAGAGATATTAAATATTACATCAAATTTGTTTGTTATTCATCAACTTCTCCATTCTTTTTGGTTGTCATTATTACTGCAATACAGTTATAAACTAAACAAAGCCATTATACTTTAGAACTGCGCTCTGCATCTATTATTATGAATAAATTAAATAAATACATTAAAATTACTAATTATCAATTTACGTTCTAATTCAAGCGTCACTAATGAGGTCACACTTCACATACATAATATCGCCAATTTTGGAGCTCACAATCTCATCGCTAGACTGACATATAGTGTATATATAAAGCCTGTTTAAACAGGGAACCGTGTTCTCTACAGCAAGTCTAAACAAACAAACAGTTAAAACTAAATAACTCGAACAATAGTTAGTAGATTAGCATGACCTACGTTAACCTACTCGACAGAGACCTTGGTACGGACGACGACTCCGGTTGCGTCATGTTTAGAATTATATTATGCACTAGAACGCTAGCTAGCTAGGAATAGAACTGTTTTTCGTGACGTACAGACGAAAATTGTGAAGAGTTTATTGAACTTGATGAAAGTAGAGTTTCAGAGGCGAATTATCTTGGTATGTTCTAATTTTTCACACATTTGAAAATACACATTCGTATTATAGTAGGTAAACGAATAATGCTCGGATATTATCATAACACTGTTGTTCCCAAACTAAGGAAAGCTTGTACTATATGGGTCTGAATGAAAAAAAATATTCAGTTTATATATACTCTAAGTACTTTTTTTTTTTTGTTTACCTGGTTTTTCGCCAAGCTACATTGGCCGAGATTTTTCAAAAACCACATGAAGATATGCGAAAGGCAAGATGTTACAAGTCCAAAAATAAGTGAGTATAAAGGTGGGTCTCTGGTCTTTTTGTAGCTAAACGTATAGGTAAACAACCTACACCAATGGCCCACCTATTGCTCTAGAGTTGACCTTGCTCACGAACGACGCTCCACTGGCACGTCACTTTAGTTAGAACTACTTTAATGGATCTACAGTTCCTGTCATAAAAGGATATAATCCATTTTGTTCCAAAACTGAACGTGCCGGCCAACGCATTTTTTTTGTATATTCTGTTAGAGCTTGCCCGTCTGATTTTTTTTACTGACCTTTGGCCAGATATATTATGATTTCTAATTAATTTGAAAAAAAAACTATTTTTAAGTCCAATCTGAGGATAGCACTACTAGGTCGAATACCAGTACCAGTGAATTGCCCGTGATGAATTTGAGTAGGCTCTGATTAACATACAAATTGTATTTTTATTATGTCTTCAAATTATCGCTTCGTATTCGTTAGACACTTAAATACCATTTAAAAAAAAATGGTATAGTGACATTACATACCGTAGTTACACTATTTTTAGGCATTTTATACGCATCGGCGTCGACTTGGCGGCTGCCCAAAAAAATTGGGACCTGCTATCCCAATGTGATTTTTACTTCAAGCTTCGTTTTATATTATCTTAATTAAATTTATAATATGCTATTTGTTTTCCCCGCGATTTCGCCAGCGTATCAATATAATATATAGCCTATGTTATTAAGTGCTAAGCGTTCTAAAGGCAAAATAATTTTTAAAATCAGTCCCGGAATTATTAAGTTTATTACTTACATGCAAAAATACAATTTTTCCTCTTTATATTATTATATTGTGTAGATAAGATATTGTTGCTTGCCTCTAAATTCTAGCTTTAGCAGTTTTCCTCCAAACCACAAACGGATTTCGGCTAAACCGTACAAAAAAAAATTACATTTATATTTTTTGTCTGCATTCTCTTAAAAGCCTTTTATGAATCCAGATATAAATAAACTTTTATGCTGACCTTGCTTGTGTTTATGAGATTAAGTACGATCCGCATGATAGAATTGCACAATTATTGGCAATCTGTGAAAATATACCTTAGCCGTCTGATAGGTACCTAATTTGCCACTTTTTAGGCGTTTTCGACTTATAAGCAAAGTTTTGATTATTTTGATACTCTGCACAGCTATGAGCAGAGCTTAGGAGCAATTTTAAAGGTATTCCTCCTTCTAAAACATCCTACTAATCCTAGTAATATTATAAATGCGAAAGTTTGTGAGAATGGATGGGTGGATGTTTGATACTCTTTCACGCAAAAACTACTCAACGGATTTGGATGAAATTTGGAACACAGATAATTTATAACCTGGACTAACACATAGGAACACTTTTTATCCCGGGAGAAATTTTGGTTCCTCTGAGATTCTAAGCTCAACGCGAACGTAGTCGCAGGCAGAAGCTAGTACATTAATATGTTTGAAAATATGGACCGAACCACATTATCAATAATGTTTATATTACATTAGGTCCTACATAAATAATCTGACAAACGGATAGGCGTAGGCGGGGTGAATGAACGTAAGGTCAAATCATTGCATTAGAGCGAGGTCACGTCATTTCATTATCATTGTAGCCCAATGACTCGCTAGACAAGGGCAAATGTAGTATTTGAATAGACAAGCCCGACAGAAAATGTATGTTTTGTGAATAAGTGTTCAACCTCTCACTGAATAAAACTTCTACATACTTGTAATTGTAAATATAGACAACATGTTTATTTTGAGTTTTGATAGACAACATAAAAATTTGTGTACAGTGCCTGTAGCATGAACTTTTTCGACAACGTATTCGAAAACGTAACTCGCAAAATGTCAAAATTGTCATACTAATTTTTAATTCCACTTTTCACCGCTACAGCGCTGTTCATTTTCCAATACAAAAATAGTCGAAGGCGATACGAAAACGTTGTCGCAATTATTCATGCTAGTCCTACAGCTCCTACCTTGCCTTCCGTCAATCAAACCATAGTGCGATTCACATTCTTAAACACGACATCTAGTGGCAAGATAGGAACTAAAGTTATAAACATAAAAACAATTAAATTATTATTACATTTGAACCATAAGCGTTTTATTACCCCATACAAAAACAAGTTTATCTGCGCACGAATACATTAATGTCTTAGTCGATGACAGAGCTATTTCGATTATGTACGGACCCCGGCATACTATCTGATACATACAGTGTTTGTAGCAAAACTCTTCCGAACTGGCCAGACCGATTTTTTTGTGTATATACAGAGATCTGAGAATAGGTCGTTAACTTTTTTTATACCCCTGAGTGATAAGGGTGGTCCACCCCAATTGTGTTGTTTTTGGACAAACATATTTATATGGCAAAGCAACGCACTAATAAAGAAGTAGCTACGAATCAAAAACTCCAATATATTCATTGTATTCTGGCCAATGAAGTATTTAATTGCAACATAGCATGATCAGCGTTCGATTATATATGACGAATTTAGCAGACCACAGCATACAAAAACATTCATATATTTTTTTATGATAAAGGCTATCTACATCGTAACAAAGTTAGAGAAACATAGACAAAAAAAAATGCTTTATTTTAACATTTTTCATTTACACTATGCATGTCTTGGTCCAGGGCACATATTTTCTGCATTTGCGGTTGAAACTCTGGGTACTGGGGCCCGGATGCTCTTCAGCTTTTCAAGGAGGTCTCACGTCGGCTGGTTGAGGCCTCCCGTGACAGACGTGCTGGAACATATCTCGCTCAGAGAATCAGCATTGCTATCCAGCGTGGCATTGCTGCCAGCATTCTTGGCACGCTACCGCACGATTCCGGTTTGGGTCAGATCTTTTATCTATAAGTAAGTAGGTTAACATATGTTTTTGTAAATAGTTTAATTTGTTTTACAATAGTGTGGGGCGAGCGACGCGATCATGCTCCCCCCCCGCAAAGGGAAGATCTTCCAGCCAGGCGGGTGTTGTGCCTGGGGAACCGCGGCTCCGACTGCTCTAGTCGGAAACTTGTATATATGTTGAATTGCGTAGAAAACTTCGCTAGCGCGTGGCAGGATTGTGACGTCATTCGTTGAATGTTGTCCTGCTAGTTAGTCGATTTCTAACGTTGGTTTATGTAGCCGTGAGGTCGCTACAATAGTAATAAACTTTCATTATTTATTTACACTATATATATGTATATATATATATAATATATTATATTGTAACATACAAGTGTCATAGTTACAATAAAGTTATAAAGTTTATTATAAGTGGGAAGAACGCGTAAACAAAAACTATATAGTGTAGGCATCTTAAAGGGATCCCAAGGTCAAATCATTGCCACGGTCACCGTGTGACCCATTGCCATAGACCAAGGTCACCGGATCATAGTCGGGTCGCTGACCGCACACAATGAATCGTGTTCACCATAAAACCCACCAGTCTAGTGTTAGAAGCGAATAATATTGTGACTAATTTTCAAGGATTTTCAAGACATATTTTTATCTTAATTTTTAATTACCTTTTTTGTAGTCTTACCCGCGGATTTGCTCGCGTGGTCCAAGTTGTTTTTTCAGGAACAATGGTATATCCTTTTCTGCACCCCTGAAACATGCGTGTAAAATCTCATGATGGCCGGTAGACGAGTTAAGATGTGAAAGCGTAACAAATACACAAACAAACTCACATACGTAAATACTGCGGTGCAATTGTCAAAAACCGACGCTTGAGTTTGCAAGGCTAGATGTCAAATTTGAGCAACAAGAGCGGCCATGCGCCCGATATCTTGTTTTGTTTTGCCCTTAGAACAAGGACTTATAGCGTTAAGAGCAGTTTGACTGCGTGCTCTGAATTTAGTAGAGAATTTAAACGCTGCAAACGCTTATTTTAGAGAAATTCAAATAAGTGTCAGTAATTTTTTTTCAGTTAGACCTAAAGTCTTCTGAAATAAAGCTCAGGTGTCGTTTGATCTCAGTTCACCTGTATTCATACCAGGAAAATTCGACGATTTTTGAATGAACTGCGCCGGCGAAAAGTGGAACTAAAAATTCGTATGTTTTTTTTACAATTCGAGAGTTACGTTTATGAATACATAGTCGGAAGATGTTCTTGTTACCAGTGCCTGATCATGGATTGAGGATAGAATCTATGATTCAAGTGAATAAGTAATCTTGACTCGAGTTTAGTTGTAGAATTAATATCTACTCAAATTTACCAAGTTGAGATTCGTTATTGAGCGTCATTCGAATACCGACAGTGAGATTTAAGTATTCCAAAAGATCCAAAACTTACAAATATTGAAAAAATACAGAGATTAGGGGTACTAGTGGCATAGCGTGGTCACTGCGACCTTCACTAACCTTAGCTTGGCCAGACCTTGGACCGGACTCCGGACAATGACTCTAGGTATTACGTCACATGCTTAGAAATATAATATTAATAGTTGCAGACTGAGAATATAAAGAAGGAACTTTGATATCTAGAACATTGTCGAGAACGTATTCGAAAACGTAACTCGCTGTAGTCAAAATTGTCATACTACTTTTTAGTTCCACTTTTCACCGCCGCAGCGCTGTTCATTTTCCAATACAAAAATAGTCGAAGGCGATACGAAAGCGTTGTCGACAATGTTCCTGCTACCGGCACTGATGTAGACTACTTTGAGTAATGAATGCTCTATATAAAATAAAGTTAAGAGTACTCTGCACCGGTGGGCATGTGCGAAGAGGTTGGAAAATTTGAAGCTACAGTGTGCAAGTCAAGAGTGAAATGGCGCTCTATACTCTCTGCCTACCCCGTGACGCTAGGGCGTGATGATATATATGTTTAAAAAATGTGTAGACGTTTATTAGTTACTAGCTGCCCGCCCCGGCTTCGCACGGGTAGACATTTATCAAATATTGTGTCCACCCGTGCGAATCCGTGGCGGGCAGCTAGTATAATATATAGTCTATGCTACTCAGTGATAATGTAGCTTTCTAACGGCGAAGTACTTTTTGAAATCGGTCCAGTAGTTTCGGAGCTTATTCAATACAAATATACACACAAAAATTAAAATCTGAAGAATGTCAAGAACAGACATCAAGATATGTACAAGCTCTTTTCAGAGAACTAGTTAGCATAAAGAGGGGATATATTTTACACATTTGAGGAGTTACGTAGGCGCTTGCGATACATACTCCTTTGTAACTATAAATACCGGCTGGCCACTTAAAAATTTACATGGACGAAATCCTAATATAAGTAGAATAGTTTAGCGCTGGTGCACATAGTGTTTTCTAGAACGGCAGGGCGATTTGGGATTTCCCGTGGGTTATCCCATTAAAATTGGAGCCACCCGATTGAGGACTGTACCTCCGTCTTACAGAATACCGCAGTGAAATAACACACCTTGATGTAGTGTTGTGTTTCTGCGGTAAGTAAGGTTGCCAGCGCTCCACGAGAATACGCTAGGCTAGTAGTATTGCTACTAGCACAGTGAGTCCTCATCAGCAACATGGTTGGCACCCCGTAGTGATACCCCTCGTATTGCTAGCGGCTATAGGCTACGGTGACTGCTTACCATCAGGTGGGCCGTATGCTTGTGTGCCACCGTAGTGGTATAAAAAAAAAGTTTTCAAGCCTAAAGTACAAAAAAATCGTTAATTTACAATTTTATTAGTCAATCAGGCAAAACGATTATTTACGAAAATAACAGTATATATGTCTGTTTTAAATGCGTGGTTAATACCTGGAATACATTCTATTATATTATTGACAGTAAAACAATACGATCCCTAATGAGGTTGAAAATTGCTAAACCCACATACAATTTACTATTTCGGTAGACCGTACAAAGGTACGTTGGTATAGACCTGTCAAAATCGCTTAATATCTTATCCTCCATCTTTTTTTTTTTCATATTTACTTTGGCAACTTACTAACATAAAAAACATGCCAGCGTTAAAAACAAGACTTAAATAATTTCTTCTTTTGACACAGTCTTCGATAGAGAAATGTATCGTCTGTATGAAGCACTATTTATATTATTACTAGCTAGTTTTTACCTGCGAATTCATCTGCATTTGTTTACAGACAAAAGTAGCCTATGTCCGTCCCCAGGATTTAATCTATCTCCATGTTAAATTTTACAACGATCCGTTCAGCCGTTCTGTCCTAAAAAGGTAACAAACACACAAACTTTCGCATTTATAATATTAGAATGGATAGGATGAATTTACTTTGGCCAGGGTTAAAAATAAGACATAAAAAATATTTCTTCTTTCGACACAGTGTCCGATAGAGAAATGGATCGTCGGTATAGACTGTTATTATGCTCGGTCGATCTCTGAATAGGTATAATAATGTTCAATGCCAAACAACACGCGCGTTAGAGAAGTGTGGTGACCGGCTGCAAGGCCAGCGGACGTTGCGGTAGGTCTAGTCTGACTCACGCTAGTTGATTAATAGCTTTGTTGACTTAGGTTAGGAATTTTCCTGTTGTCGTTTAGGTATATTTGTTCAGGGATACTGGTGTCGATTCTGTTGTACAAAACTACAAAACTAAACCAATTTGACAGGTCTAAAAGTCTTCCTATCCCTTTCTCATGTGCGGGGTTAAATAAGGATGACAATACTTTTGGACCTGTCAAATTAGTTAAGTTTAGTAATTTTGAACAACAGAACTGGCACCACTAACTACCTAAATCACACTCAATTATAATATTAAATCTATCCTAAGACATTTTATGTCTATGCATCTATCTAATAAAAATTGGCCAAGTGCGAGTTGGACTCGCACACCGCAGTTCTGTACTGTTTGTTATAGTTAAAATTAGCACCTTTTTTAGAACAAATATAGGAATACACATCCTGTGAAATTTTTTACTGTTTACCTATAACGGATCATGAGACACAGCCCGATAACTGACAGACGGCGAAGGCGAAGTCTTAGCAATGAAAAATAAGCCGTAGAGTCTCATTCGATGTGAAACGTCTGACAACTCTGCCTCTTTCGTGTCGCTAAAACTTAAACAAAATTCGTAATTTCTAGCGAAAGCATCGCTAAATTGACATCAGTGTTCCCCAGCTTGCTGTCATGCATTTCCACAGAGCCTTTTCACTTAATCTTTTCTGAAAGACGAGATGTAAGATGTTTTATCAATAAAAAACAATATAGTTACAAACAAAATCGCCCGCCCTACATACATACCATAATGCTAAATCACTTCCAGGGCAGGTGGAGAATGTAGAGCGGCATTTGAATACGTAATTTAACACTTTTGCTTCTCGCAAAAGGTGCTAATACAGTGCCGGTAGCAGGAACATTGTCGACAACGTTTTCGTATCGCCTTCGACTATTTTTGTATTGGAAAATGAACAGCGCTGCGGCGTTGAAAAGTGGAACTAAAAATTAGTATGACAATTTTGACATTTCGCGAGTTACGTTTTCGAATACGTTGTCGACGATGTTCCTGCTACCGGTACTGAACTTAAAAACCGTTATTTAAATCTTATTAAATAAATATCTACTTCAATAATTTCTTCGACAGTTGTAGCAAAAATATTGGCCAATATCTAGCCAAGACGTAGTCCGTTGAAGTTGGAAAAATGTTTTCCCTGCAAGTGCGTAAAAGTGAAGTTATATCAGAAATTGGCATAAATGAGAGGTACGGCGAATTGGGATCTTCCGTGGGTTTTCCCATTACTATTGGAGCCCGACTGGGGACAGTACCACCTTAGCGAAAACCACAGTAAAATAACACTACTTTGATGTAGTGTTGTGTTTCTGCAGTACCTTACCGCCAGTGCTACGGCTAGGCTACGGTGAATGCTTACCACCAGGTGGGCCGTATGCTTGTGTGCCACCGTATTGGTATAAAAATAATAATTATATCAAGGTTCAGATGATAGACTCAACAATGATAGTAATGTTCTTTAATTGCAATTTGTGACGAGTGTCGCCGCGTTTGAGTAGTGTGCGTAACAGTAAATGTGCTATTATTGTTACCATAGACACGCACACATATACACCAAAGCACACACCCGATGCGATGCTCCGACGCACACAAAGCTACTATATTCTATCCCAAGGCCACGCGTGATGTAGATAATAAGACCTATATATGTAAGCAACAACGCGTCATGTAAAACGAACATGTGCATCTTTAAAATATTAAAGTTCAGTAGTTAACCGTAGCGAACAGACTGACAGACAGGTGAGAACTTAAATGCCCGTGACGTTGTCAAAATTTCATCTATATCTTTACACAGCATAAATAGAAGTCGCTTCCGCTGTATGTTCGCTTAGATCTTTTGAACTACTCAACGGATTTTGATGCAGTTTTCAGCAATAGATGGATTGATTCAACAGCAAAGTTTTTATGTATAAATGTTTTATGTAAACTCATGATAAGCTGGGTGGGTCGCTAGTTAAATAAATATGGCTTGAATTACTCCATCGGTAGCGCTCGAGTACAACGCAGTAAAAGATTGTGAATAAATAAAGATTATAAACGGGTATAAAGTAAATATTGTGTACACCGTCAGCCACCCTATTTCAAACTCCATTCTCCAGTCACTACCCAGGTTGTCTGGAAGAGATCACATCTTGTGATAAGGCCGCCAATTGTACCGATTTATAATGTATCTTATGTTCCTCAGTTATTGATTTTGGATCTATCTAAATCCAAGAATTGCCAAGCAAGGATTACCAGTAGCATTCATATCTCTTCATTACTAACACCAATTAATGTATTCAATTCTATCTAACTTGTACAATACGATATAATATATTAAACTAAGTATAATTATATTAGTTGGTAGGTATTTTCCGGCGGCGGCTCGCCCGTCAGCCTTGAGTCGGTTGGCGAACCTTTGCCTTGGTCTGTCTACGACGCAGTACAACCTTAGGTTAACGCATTATTATTTTTTGCTAGAACATTTGTATGGATTATTCGTAATTTAAATGAAGTAAACAGTTCCTCAAGCAATAATAACATCAAAACTTAATTATATTAAAGTCATACGATTTTTTTGTTTGAATGTTTAAGTCTTAAAGGCGAGCACTATATACGCTCCGTAAACGTCACTAATATCTTGGCTTGCTGTCAATAGCTTAGACCCCGGGACGTGCTCTTGATAAAATATTAAATCTCCCCGTCTTCCCACAAGGATCGCTGAAGAAGTAGGCAGAGGTGTTAAAACACCCATTTGTCACCGAAATAATTTGATGAAAAGAGACAGATAGTGAGTCCGTCGCGGTCCTTTAGGCACTACATACGTCCTTGAATTTCTTTTCAGGTTTCCTCACGATATTTTCCTTCACCGCGAAGCTCATTCCAACTTGCGTTGCTAGAATAGCCGGCAACGATCATACTACACGATTAACATTATCACACAGCGCTCTCTAGCGCTAATCTTTCCTCACGATTGTACCAAGATACCAGAAAGCTCATAAATGAAATAGCAATTATGTAACATCTATACCCCAAAGCCAATTTGTACAACTAAGGTGGCACACAAGCATACGGCCCACCTGATGGTAAGCAGTCACCGTCGCCTATAGCCGCTAGCAATAACAGGCTTTGCCAAGCGTAGATAAGCTCATTGGTACAGGCCGGTGTTTGAACCAGGGCCCATCAGATGATAGGCCGTGCAACCCAGGATTCAGACGGGTATAGGATTCAGGACAATTAAGACAAACACAAATTTTCATGACATAAACGCTTAACCAACCAATTGGTCGTTTGAAATTGTTTATTACTAGCGTGATCTGAAAACCTAGAGCCTCGAAATCTCTGAAACAAATTGCGTAGAACAGTTTCAAACAGACAAATAACACTACTGAAGCTAGTAAGTCAGTGACTGAAGCATAATAAACAGGCGTTAGAAGCCAACGACCGTACGGCCGTGAACTCTAGCCCTGAGACGTTGAGTGATCTTAGCCTAGACCTCGTTCTAGCTAGGAGGTCGACACGTGGTGTCTACCTGTTGAATCTATTTACAAACAAACGCGGTATAAATAAATGTAAATATACAAAAGTGACTTCGCACGCGTAGCAATATAATATAGCCTATCTTACTCAGTGATAATATAGCATTCTACTAAGGAGATATTTTTCCAGTCCAGTACTTTTTGAGTATATTCAATACAAAGAAAAAAAATATCTCTTTATAATTTTGTGTAATACTTGACAAATACTTCATGTTTCTTACAATTCTTGTTGTTCTACACTGTAGCCAGCGTCGAGAACCAACCATATAATTTTATAAGGTACCTTAAGTTTTTTTCTAAGCCATACATTTATCGGAGTGTCGCATCGCTAAGCACATTAGCATACGTGGTCTATACCCCTTTAACCTTGCCATCACCGGTGTCCTCCTCATTACGGCTGCTTTGCAAGTCTATTCAACTGACAGATACGGCGTCTGCGCAGACACTCCGCCATCTTTATTATAAGCTCCTCAGGTCTAACACCGCACCTTTTTAGGTTTGTTTACAAGAATTATACCGTTTTTAATATGGATGGAAACTTTTCCTTTCAGGCCACGTTTAATCAGGTTTTGGGACAAGCATTTCACAAACAGAATTTTATTAGTTTTTAACAATTTAAAAACCGCTTTTTATAAATATAATACTGATATTTCCATGCGTCCTTAGGGTGGCGCTAGATAATTGAACGTGGCGTTGTATTCTAGAATGAACAATGACAATTATAACTTTTTTTTTTATTTATATACCACTAAGGTGGCACACAAGCATATGGCCCATCTGATGGTAAGCAGTCACCGTAGCCTATAGCCGCTAGCGATAACAGGGGTATCACACACAAGAAATATCCAACTAGAACCTGATTCACCACAATGACAAATTAAATTAAATTTCAGTGTTCTAAAATTTTCGAACGTTAATCCGAAATTTTCCATAAATAATTCAAGGTATTCGTTATAGAGCAATCACCCGAGTGCAACAACACGACGCGGTCATAAGCCTCGATGACCAAGCGAAGCTACGGAAAAAACATTCAGTAATCACTGAAAAATGGCTTCCAACACTGAAAATAGACTCCACATTAACGAGATCAATAAATTATCATTTAGTTTTATATATTTTTTTACACTTAGGTGGCGTGGCACATAAGCATACGGCCCATCTGATGGTAAGCAGTCACCGTAGCCTTTAGCCGCTAGCAATACCAGGGATATCACTAACGAGTTGTCAGCCATGTTGTTGATGTGGACTCACTGTGCTAGCAGTATTACTACTATCGCAGCGAATCCTCGCGGAACACTGGCAACCTTACTCACTGCTGAAACATAACACTTAATCAAAGTAGAGTTATGTGACTGCGGTCTTTGGTCTGCGATCTTGGAGGTACAGTTCCCAGTCGGGCGGCTCCAATTTTAATGGGAAATCCCACGGGAAATCCTCTTCGCCCTACAAAAATTCGCCCGTAGTAAAAGACCGGTATCATAATAAAATGAGTACGCAATTTCGTGTGTATGCTGTTAATCGTTGAAGAGTTACCAGGAGCTCTTCCTAGATAGCGATTCAGGTCATGCTTTCTATAAAAATGCATTGTCCTCGAAACCAAACTGACATTTAATAATTCAACTCCGTAGGGTAAGTGCAAATGGTTCTAAATCAGCTTGCAAGATTGCATCTAAGCAAACAAACAATGCAAGTTAAAATTAAATAAATCTTAAAAATATAAACGAATCAAATATTAAATAAACCAAACTGAAGTAGTCCAGACGGAAAAGAATAATATTTCGCAGATTTTATTTAGTCGTCTGAATTTCATTGAAGTTTTTCTAGTACTGAAATGATTGATAGATGATATAAACGATCTTTCGTTTATATCATCTATCAATCATTTCAGTACTAGAAAAACCAGAAAAAAAAAAGATAATTGAAGGAAGATATCGTTGGTGTAAATATGACATGGTAAGAAAAGAAGTGACTGCTATTAATAATGGAACAGGAGAAATAAGGCACTGACTAAATATGGAACCTGACTGACTGACTGAAATGATGACTATTCAGTAGATGATGAAGACTTAGCAAATAAATACATAGCCATTTGGTTTTTACAAGTAAGATTTAGCCTTCCTCAACACAAAAATAATGGGAGTCCACCCACGCACAGTCACAAAAACAAGCAAATAAAATAAATTAGTAGCTAAAATAATACCCGAATACTTCGAGAAGTCAACGTGCGCAGACGCAAGTATATGAACTTATATGCAGTATACATATAACATGCAACACATACACACATAAAGTAGGGCCAACACATCTATACATTATGTGCGAACTCGTCTCTACGGCGCAGCTTGCCGTTCATACATAAGGACAATAAAATGGCACGCAATAGAAATTACATAGAATTAAAATATGAAATGGCATACTTGTATATATTGATGGAGCCAATACAGGATATTGCAAGGCTTCTCGTTAAAGAAAAGGTTAACCTTTTAGTCCTGATGAAATTCATCATGCAGTAAAATCACAAATCACAACTTATGTTCGTATAACCAAATATAATATCTGAGATACGTAATGATATTATTGGTGTCCGGATATTTGGTTGGTGGATCGAAAGAAAGCGTGATAGAGGGAGGCTAAGGATAAGAACTCTCAGTTTTCTTTGCTATGCGGGACTTTAGATTAAACCTGGGTTATCTGTTGCATGGGCGCGCGTGAATTTAAGCTTAGTCGAAAGACTGCCTCATCTCATCAACTCTTTAGCCGTCGTGGCTTGTGGTTGAAGCAACGGCCTGTCATCTGATGGGCCTCGTTCCAAATCCCGACCCTGTAACAATGAGTTTTTCTAACCTTAAGTACAGTGATTAATCACACCATGAGCTAAAAAAGAGAGGCAGGGTGAGTTGGGATCTCACGTGAATTCAAGTTCCCCCATTAAAATTGGAGCCACTCGACTGAGGACTGTACCTCCTCACCTTACAGAAGACCGCAGTGAACTGTGAAATAACACTAATTTTATGTAGTGTTGTTTCTGTGGTAAGCAAGGTTGCCAGTGCTCCACGAGGATACGCTGCGCCAGTAGTAACGCTGCTAGCACAGTGACTCCTCATCAAAAACAGGGTTGGCAACTCTTTAGTGATACCTCTGGTATTGCTAGCGACTATAGGCTACGGTGACTGCTCACCATCAGCCGTATGTTTGTGTGCCATCTTATTGGTATAAAAAAACTTGATTTTAAAATATACATCCATCTTTAAAATGAGTTACGGAAGCCAATTTCACTGCAACCAAGTGTACGCAGGCAGAGACTGCACACCGAACATTTGCCAAATATTTTTTTCTAAATATGTAACCGCGCGTGCGTTCACCCCGGCAGCCATTA
The DNA here is from genome assembly GCA_951449985.1 of Falcaria lacertinaria. Lineage (NCBI taxonomy): Eukaryota > Metazoa > Arthropoda > Insecta > Lepidoptera > Drepanidae > Falcaria > Falcaria lacertinaria. The sequence continues at coordinate 724,833 of OX602121.1, forward strand.
TCGACCGGACGAGTGTTTTAGATCGGCGCAGGCGCATTGGTGTGCGTGCCAGTTTTTATGTCCCCACTTGCATTTTTTAGATAATTGACGTCATTTTTAGGTGCAGCGAGTTTTATAAGCGCATCGACCGCTCTACTTCTATCGTTGATGCTGGGATCATGGACATCAGTGGAAGATTTAAATAACCCGAAAACTAACCAAAGGACCCTATTATGTACTAAGACTTCGCTGTCCGTTCGTCTGTCTGTCAGCGGGCTGTATCTCATGATCCGTAATAGGCAGACAGTTGAAATTTTCACAGAATGCGTATTTCTTTTGCCGCTATAACTAATAAATAAAAATGAAAATAAATAAAAAGGGGGCTCCCCTACAACATACGTTTTCTTGTCTTTTTTTTGCTCTTTGTTAATAATGGTAACAAGTAGACCCTTCAAATGCTCATAGAGTGTGCATTGCCATATTTTCTAAAATATACTATTACAATCTTATTATTTTCGGTTGGTGAAATAGCCGAGCCTAGGGATAGAACCGCAAAGTTAAGTTTGTCATTTAACCTGTTTTTTTGTATGGAACCCTCGGCACGCGAGTCCAGGTCGCACTTAGCCATAATTTTTTTGCTCACCTTTCAGAATTTTCAATAGCCATACTTTCCGATACTTTAAGCGAAGGCTTAGAATCGGTCGATCTGTGATTTTTGTCTTTTAAAACCGAACCTCAGTTATTTTTCCATAGTAGACCCCCAGTGCTTTAAGAAAGAGCAGCAACTTAATAAGTACCCTATTCCTACGCGGGCAAAGTTCCAAGCTAAGGGGAGTTTACGTAAAGCCATTGTTTTTTTAAAGAACTATGTATGATGTATGCGAAATCCAACTACTGTTCGTATTGTTTTACTTCTTAGTCTTAATATAGCATTTCCACACAAAAGGAAACCGTAGAAAAATCTTAAGAAGAATCACGGCCATATGCTTACTTGTATCTCTCAATAAGATCATTTATATATCGTATTCGGTACAAGGTTATTCTTTATAAATGTAGATATTACCAATAAATATGTCTGGGCACTAAGACGACAAAATCAAGTAATACATATTTCAATGATTTTGAACTGTTCAGTGTATAGAGCCGGCCATTTTTTTAAATCGAAGGAGCGAAGTATACATATTTTTCGTCTAAACCAGGGCTGTCCAAACTACATACCTTGCTAATAAAATTTACTACAAAAGCTGGAGGGCCGCATAAGAAAAATATTTTCAGTTTTCAAGTAATAATAATACAGAGTAAAAATTTCTTTATACATTCCCCGAAAAGTAAAAGTAGCTTCTTTTTTAAATAGCATACGAATGGAATGTTACAAGAATAAAAATAAAATGTCCAAAATATGTTTTTATTAAAACAAGCCGCGGACCGTTGTTTGGACAGCCCTAGTCTAAACAAGACTGATTTTCTGATATTTGTTGAAGAGTTCTATTCCCATCAAAAAGATAATGGGAAACTTCAACCGATTTTCCTACCGAATGATAAAATTTAATGGTCTAGAATGGCCGAAATAAAAATCAGTATAGTATACTCATCTAGAATTTTACATTTCTGTAAAAACCTAACACGTACCTGGAACATGACATAAACTCACAGATCGTAACTATTCTTTGATATTAAAATGTAGATTATGAATTCTTACTAAACATTAATTTAAAACTTACCATTTCAGTGCCGGTAGCAGGAACATTGTCGACAACGTTTTCGTATCGCCTTCGACTATTTTTGTATTGAAAAATGAACAGCGCTGCGGCGGTGAAAAGTGGAACTAAAAATTAGTTAGTAGAGTTACGTTTTCGAATACGTTGTCGAAAATGTTCCTGCTACCGGCACAGATCGTAAAATTGTCTCGATGAAAAAAAATATAATGATTTAATATTAAATTAAAACTACACGTCTCTATTCTCAAACATTTTAATTCTAAATCTGTCAAAATGACAATTCATTCAAAAACATAAAAAAAAATTATGACTATTGACGTTGACATCTGTCAAATAGATAGGTTTTATGGGACAATGGAGTTCCTCGTTCGTCTAGACATCGTTATCCCGTCCCCTAGGGGTCAAAGGTCAAAGGTCAAGAGGGACTAGTTGACCGGTAGTTCGGGTAACAATAATTATATTACAGGGGAGAATTTAGTGTGTTGTAATGCCCTTCGTGTCGTGATTATAATCTTTATTACGGTCAAATGTATCTACTAATTGATGTGTAAGTTTTCCTCTAGCAATGGTAGTGATTTCGTGAAAAGGAACGAAAATGTATTGCAAAAAGCCGGGGAACGTTGCTGCCAATTTACCTGCATTGTCGCTAAAAGTGACGACTTTTGTTGACGTTTTAACTGCTAGTTTTGTTTGTTATTAATAAACTCAAAAAATACTGGACCGATTAAAAAAAAATATTTCACCAGCATACTGATATATTAGTATTATTATGCTGAGTAAGGTAGGGTAATATATTACAACGCGGGTGAAGTCGCGAGCAAAAAGCAAGTATTCTAATATAACAAAAAACCATTTGACTTGTTACCTCTCCCTAGATTGTACCAAGAAATGCTTGTGCATATTTATCCATCTATCTACAAATACATAAAATTAATGTAAGATACACATTAATTTTGAATGTAATGTTGAAATAACATATTTTTACTAAATGTATTTGATACGGCACATAATAGTAAAAACCATTTTTTTGTCTATCCGTCTGTTTGTTCGGGCTAATCTCCGAAACGGCTACACCGATTTGAACTGGACTTTCACTGACAGATAGCCAATGCTATCAGGCGTAACTTAGGCTAATTTTATATTGGAATAATAATGAGAGTTGCGCACAACAGAGAAGAACCCACAAGAATAATTCTACGCGTACAAAGTCGCGCACAGGTAGTCCCATTTAAAACAAAACACCCTAGCAAGACAACGGTGGGGCGAAGCAAGAACTCCAACTATCAACAGAAGGCGGGACAAGGTCGCCGGCCAGTGGGTCACCGCGTCTAGGACACGTCTAGCACACACACACGCACAATAGTACCGATAGCATGACCAACTTATTGAACTAAATATCTTTATGAAACTATTGAACTAAACGCACTCTTAAATACATATGTTAAATGCCTGAAAAGGGTCGCAACGTTTTTTTCTAATTAAAGCTAATTTAGGTTACTTTTAGTTTTTTAAAGAAATAGGGTTCCGCGCATTGTATGCGAATGTGAGTGGAAGAAGCAGTGAGTGACCAGATTTACTTACTTTAAAGATTTAATCACTAAAATCTATGAAACGATTGATGAATGTAAAAGAAGCAAAAGAGGAGTGCAAGTCTTGACTAACGTGATTGACCGGCAACGCGCTAGTTATAGATATTGCAAGCATCAAGACTATGGTAACCGTTTGCCATCGTGCGGGCTGTATAAATGTTTATGTAACCCAAAGACAAGAAACGTTGCCAAATCCCACAAAAAGTTTCTAAACGATGATGCAATCATTCAAACCTCATCAAGAGTGGTCGCCACGAATGCGCTTGCGCACGAAAGTAGCGCGCGCTAATTAAAAACGGCAAATTTCCTTTGAACAGCAACATACACTGACTGCGTTATCTCGTTGTGTAGTGCATTTGGTCGGTCAGTGCAGTAGGCGAACGTTGAGGCTAAATTACTTTAGTTGAATATTCTATACTCTGTTTATTTGCTACCTTTCAGGACCAAACGGCTGAACGGATCGTAATAAAATTTAACAAGGAGATGCATTACACCCTCGGGAAGGACAAAGGCAAATTTTGTCATGTAACAAAGGTCGCGGGTAACAGCTAGTGCAGATATACACATACTTTTAACGTGCACCGTTCAATCGTATTATTTTTTTTAAATATTATTCTTTGACTATTACACATTGCCATCTGCTCCCAAACTAATCAAGCCTTGTACTATGTGAACTAGACTAGTGATAGAAAACTCAGGTACTTATCTAGGTCTTCGCGCCTTCCCATTCCACCGAAGATAATTTGGTGCCAACGTGACAGATTGTTAGTCCGTCGCCGTCTCTTAGGCACTACGTCCTTGAATTTCTTCTCAGACGTTTGCAGGTTTCCTCACGATATTTTCCTTAACCGTAATGTGACTAAGCACTGCACTTAAGTTACAAAACTCATTGGTACAGACCGGTGGTATTGGAACTTACGTCGCTATAACAGCAGACAACGCTTCATTCCACAAGGCCACGGCTCTTTTCGCTAAGATTTTTTTTTAAATACATAGCAATCAAAATAAGTAAGCCACACACAGAGACATGTGTATTCTTAATCAAAGGGCACACATAAAAGTTCTTCATATAAATGTATGATTGTCTTATCCTAAAGCAGTCTGTTTTTCTCAGCAATTTATGTTTCGGGGAAAACGAGGATGTTGCAACGCTAGGAGTGCGGGCTCAATTCTTGCGCAAACATAGGTATCTATATCAATACTTATATAATAAAGAAAAATGATTTGTATTTTTGTTTGTAATAAATAAACTCAATATCTACAGGACTGATTTTAAAAATGCTATGTTATCACTGAGAAACATAGGGTATATATTATTGTGAACTAGCTGTCCCGATAGACGTTGTCTTGTCTTAGGTATGAATTCATATGTCAAACACACCATAGCAAAAAGGACCTTTACTTTATTTCGAAATTAAAAGATACCGGTTTTTTTTATTTTTTTGCTTTTCATAAGAACCTTTTCCTGACAACAACAAAAACAAATAAAAAAGAATTAGCGAAATCGGTCCAGCCGTTCACGCGTGATGCCGTGACCAAGGAAAATAGTGATTCATTTTTATATAAAAAAAAATACATAGATTTCTATCCTATTATTATTTATTTTTTATCATTGTATATTATATCATAGTATATTTAAATTAGTGTTATATTTCCGTCTATTACACCTATCTTTCGTCTCCCTTTCACCTTTTTCTGTACCCTAAGGTTGTCTGGAAGAGATCGCTTCAGCAATAAAACCGCCTTTTGTCCTCACTACTCTGTACCTTCCTATTTCTGCTAGCTGTAATTTCAAAGCAAAAGTGGTGTACAATAAATCGTATTTGTAATAAATAAATATTAAATAAATAAATAAATAAAAATAGTGTTGTGATTTGTGTGCTGACGCTCCCTTCACAAGGCCACGCACACATCCTAGTTCCCGACGTGTGGTTGTATGTAAGAAATAGTTCCACACACTCGAAGGATCCTCTCGTCCTTAGTGACCCCTAGAGGGTGCTCCATATTATAAGAGATCAATGGGTATAGGGTGTGTGTTGGAAGTTGAGAGTTTGGTTGTTTTGCCGTAATACTGAATGTTTTATGTTAAACTAGCTGTCCCCGCGAATTCGTACGCGTGGAATTTGTTTAAAATTTGATGGGATTAATTTTTTGGACCCTAATTATTTTTTTCAAAATAAAAGTTGACTTTTTTATGCGATTAAAGGACTTTTATCCATGTAATGAACAAATAAATAATTTTAAGAAATCAATGCTTACTTTTTAGGGTTCCGTACCTTAAAAGGAACCCTCATTTTCTTTCTCACATTGTTTTCCGTCTGTCTGTTAAGAATTTTAATCTCAATAGAACGTGGAGTTATGAAATTGAAATAAATATCAAATACCCGGGTCTATGGTCTCTTTCAGCTGTAAAATAATCAAACCTGTGCGTCAATATGAAGAAAAGATGTGACCGTTTATGTCGCAAATTTTCGCATATTTTACGATTTCCCAAGGGAATCAAAACCTACAAAGTACTACCCGTTGACCTAGAATCATGAAATTTGGCAAGAAGCAGTGTCTTACAGCACAAGTAAAATCTGAAAACCGTAAATATGCCGTTTATTTTTTTTAATGCTAATTTCCTAATAAATATTCCTGAATCGTGCTGTTGAGAGTCACCGACGAATAATGACCTCATTTGAAGTTCGCCTACTTTTAACCTTACTACAAGTGTGTACGGAACCCTCGGTGCGGAAATCCGACTCGCACGTGGCCGTATTTTTTTCTATATCAACAAGATGGCAAATAAGCCCGTCTGATGGAAAGCGGCTACCTATACATATATAAAGCGGCTAGGAATATCATTACTATCCTTCTTGAAGATGCTCACTTGGGAAAAATAACAATTATCGTTTGAGTTTTAAATTCAGTAAGACTTGTGTTAAACGCATGGTAGTATGTCTAATGTTTTTTTTAATCTAATTCTATTTCTCGCATGTCTCCATAGGCAGTTACCGCTTACCATCAGGCGGATCTGCTTTGTACCACATTAGGGGTATGAAAATTCGATTATCTTTTAATGATGTATAATTATCTCTCTGCACTCTTTCCCCATACAAACTTTTATCGTGTCAAATTTAATAGTCCTCCCACCCGCTTAATTTTCGTAAAAAGGATGTTTTTTTGGTTCTTGTCTACATTTTATGATGATGATTTATAGAATGCATGTATCTACCTAACATCTTATAGTCCATTGCAAAAGTAACAATGTATTCCGAGCATACTCATTGACAATGCATGCATATGTGATTTCCCAAGAGGCGTAGATTCGGCACAGAGTAACGACCGAACAAGGTCACACCGCATCACGCTTAGAATATGTACTGGCCACAAAAACAACAACGCACTGCAAAGTTTTTTTTTTATCAGTAGGTACGTCAAATAAGCTTAAAAACTCGACACTGGCACAAAATAGTTGAAGATGATTTATTGCCATAGTTAAAAAAAAAGTAAATTTAAAAATAGAATATCGTAATGTATTCTTTCAAACAAGGTTTTATAACATTTACAGTTCCTATAACTATTTAAATCACAAAGAACAAAAACCACGATAGGTAAATGAGAGTTAACGTACGAGAGGTCATTATTACGATATTTATTTTAAGAACACAATTTTAAAATATGAACTAGTAATAAGTATTCCAAACTTAAAAATGATGTATAAAAATATTGCAGTGCTGTTCTCTGTCAATGATTTATTAATTATCGATTTATTACGCTGCAAAATTTCGAATTCTGGCGTTATGTGCTTAAGATATATTTCAGGCTATTGACGTGTTATCACAAAATACCATATAAGAACGTTATAAGCCTCGGTTTGTTTCAGATAAAAACTATTTACAGGTTGATGCTAAGCAAACTAACAAAATGTTAAACTACCTACGTTCTGTGTAGTCTAGGCATTAGATGGAGTCGTCGACCCGTTCAAGGCCTTACGATCAGGTCACTGTCAATAAACTACACTAGATGTTGCGGTAGGTCTAGCCTCAGATTTTGTAGCCGTGGTGGCCTTGTGGTTGAAGCAGCGGGCAGTGATCCGATGGGCCCAGGTTCAAACTCCGGCATGTAGGTACTAATGAGTTTTTCTCAGCTTAAGTACAGTGATTAATCACACCTTGAGCTTGAAAAAAGAGGTACCTACACCGGCGAATTAGAATCTCCCGTTGGTTTTCCATCAAAATTGGAGCCGCTCGAGTGGGGGCTGTACATCCATCTCACAGAAAACCGCAGTTAAATAACATTACTTTGCTCTAGTGCTGTGTTTTTGCGGTAAGTAAAGTTGCCAGTGCTCCACGAGGATACGCTGCATCAACAAGAGGATTGTCAACGTTAGTGATACTCCTGGTATTGCTAGCGGTTACGGTGACTGCTTACCAACAGATGGGTCGTATTATGTGCCTCCTTAGTGGTATAAAAAAATGTTCTCGGCTAGATTCAAGGCGTTTATAATTAGGTACTGTGATTGTGTTTTGTTATTGATCTTAACTATGGCAATATGGTCCGTTAAATAACTAACTACTATAGCTTACACTATGTATAATTAATTTGCTTGACTTACAAGTAGGTATATTGATAATAAATATAATATGTCTGTTCTTATTTCAAGTCCATATAAGAGGTCAGATAGTACAATGTTGTTATGTTTTTTCCACAAAGGTTAAACTGAACGCAAATAAAACTAATAGAATGTCCTTAGTAATTTACTTCTCAAAATAGCACTGTAAATTATTCCTTATTTATATTAGAATTAAAGTCTACGCCCGTCTCAAGGCCTCCGAGTAGGTCAGTCTCAGCGAAGCCAACTAGACCAATTATTGAGGTAGGTCTGTTCTAGAATTTATTCAAACCGGTCTTTTGTTTTTCGAACAAGTATCTCTGTAGAATATTAATTTGTGTTTTGTTTTTAGTAACTTTTAAGCTAAGAGTACTAGCTCTAGAATACTTATTTCGAAATTTGAAAACACTTAAGGACATCAGGACATCATCCATTTTGGTCCAAATCTGAAAGTGCCGGCCAACGAAATACTTTTCAATATTCTGTTAGAGCTTGCCCGTCTGAATATTTATTACTATGACACCAAAGCTGTAGGCACATTGTAGTTGATATTATTTGAGTTCTAAATTCTGAATTCTTGTACATTTGTGTGTGAAGAGATTCCTGCAGGGTCGGCAACGCACGAGTGATACCCCTGGTGTTGCAAGCGTCCATAGGCTAACCGCTTATCCACGTGGAAAATATATTACGGAACGTGGGTTATAAATACTAATATTGTAAACGCGAAAGATACTCTGTTTGATTGTTACCTTTTCTTAAAAAAAAAAAGAAATACTAGGAGATAGATTATATCCTGGGGAGGACATAGGCTACTTTTGTCTTTAAACAAATGCAGACGAAGTCGCCCGTAACAGCTTGTAGTTACAAGGTGGTTATAATGTATTTTTAGTTATCTTAATTCTAAATGCCTTTTTTATTAACGTATAAAATCATTTAGTATATAAATTATCTTTTTTCCAAATTTCATCCAAATCCATTGAGTAGTTTTTGCGTGAAGTAACAAACATCCATCCATCCATCCATCCATACTCACAAACTTTCGCATCTATAATATTAGTAGGATATGATTCCACAGCTGCACAAAGGCATACGCTTCTCAAATTTAACAGATATCCTTCAAATAAGGTAACAGGAATGCATAAGAATGATTCTGCTAACGTTACTTGCAGGTAATATACAGATCTCAGTATTATCTATGCAGATTTCAGGAGTCGTGGCGGCGTAGCTCACCAAATAATCAATATTATACTGTGTGACCCTTGCCTTCATCTTTTAAGTAAAGTTTATTGACTGTATTGTTATAGCTAATAATAATAAAACTAATATACGTATCCCTTACCTTATATTAAAATTCTCGAACGGGCCTCTACTTGTTGGATATATATCCCCACGCAAGCCTAGATAAAGGTCCGGACCTTACAAGTCCGTGAATTTAAGAGAAACATAATAAAACTAAAAATAAACCACAATTCATACATTAAAATAACGAAATTTAATCTACAAACAAATTAAACTATTCACAACAAACAGAACTAAACAAAATTATAGTCTAAAAAATTCAAAAATACGCCTAATTTTATTTATCATCAGGACATTGCTATGAAATTAAGTATTATATTCAGAATATTTTCAAAATGATCAGACGTCTGGAAGCCGCTTCAAATGGTGTTGAAAGATTTCGTTAGGTACATTGATAGATACATATATACAAGTCATCTCATATTTGACAAGTAAATAGTGTTGCTCAATCACGTAAAAACGGCTGAACGGATTTGTATGAAATTTGGTACACGTATAGTTTATAACCTGGATTAACATATAGAATACTTTTATCCCGGGAAAATGTTAGATTCCTCTGGTATTTTAAGCTCAACGCGGACGAAGTCTCGGGCAGAAGCTAGTAATAAACATAAGATGCACAGAAATCATATCTCGCAGACCTCAATGCCGATGATATACGGATATTCCCTCATTATGAAGGTGAACGGGTTTTAATTTAACTTCGTGAGTCTAATGTGAAGTGTATCGCACTTCACAGTCTGTAATAAGGTATTACGTAGTATTTATGTGATAAAAATGACGCTGCATTACCCTGAAGATGTGTCAAAAGATATAGCTTCCTTAACAACCCTCTCCATGTTCTCAATAAACTGACAGCGCAATTTATGATTAAGTAGAACGGAACGTTACACACGCTGGCTACGTCCACAGAAAATTAAGCAAACAATACAAATTAAAAACCGAATAAATAAATGCAAAAAGAAAAACAACAGCCATTCGTAATTTAAAACGTAATGACGTTCCATTTCGCGCAGGACAGAACAGAGCACGAAAATTAAACACGCTTTGCAGTGTGCCAGTTGAAATTATTTTTTCACTGGTTACTCGGGCCAATGTGTGTTCGCGGCATAAAAAAAATGAAAAAGATACAAATGCAAACACGCGAATCCATCATGCGAACAACAAAATAACACACACATGCTCTATTCCACGCAGCACACATGTGCACTGACCACACGACACAAGCGCGAGAAGAATGCATTTATACACGCACACTACTGCAAACTCACACACGAGAGGAAAATTCGGTGTTCCTATAATCAAAATTTATTCGTGTGTGTGCGTTGCATTCCCACGTATACATATTACACGTAACATGCTAGTTCTACAAACACCGTACTGTCAGTTGAATTTAAGCCTTGCGCACTTAATATCAAAGTGTAAAATTGAATGCGAATGTTAATGATTGGGTTGCATTAAGTTTGGGAGTGTGGGTGAACGATTCGTTCGTTTTGTTCCTTTTTTAAATTTCACCGTTTAGTTCAATCTATTTATTGGTTGTGCGCGTGTGTGCGTGCGGCCGCGAGGCTCTGCGCGCGTGTGTGTACGTAAGTGCGTAGAAAAATGGCGGGATTAAAATTTAATACGTTATTATTGGGCATCCTTTGTTATTGGACAAATCTATTGATCGTATATTACTAGTTATTTATAGACAACGCTTTCAATATCAATATGTATTTATGCACATTACTCACGAGGATCATTAGTAAAAGCCACTCGGTACTAAATCGCTTATAGCAAGGGGCCGGCTAGGTGGGTAACATCTCAATAGAGTCGATACTGTTATTAAACTAATTTGATAGAACTCAAAGTCTAGCTATCCCTTTCTCATGTGCGGGGTTATATAAGGATGGCAATGTTATAAGACCTCAAATAAGTTAAGTTTAAAGATTCCGTACCAAGATATTTTGCCGTTTCTGCCGTAGTGCATTTCTGTGTTCAGATTTGAAGGGCACTGAAGCTGATCTTACTGGGAAAAGAAGACCTACGAACTAAGGTGACGCAGTGTCACCCGGGACTTTGATTCTAGATAGCATGATTTCTTGCTATCAGCTCAGAGTAGATAATATACTACGTACAACTATAAGCTGTTGTCTTCCGAATTATGCATCTGTTGCATCCGTGACGCAAGAAACGCTCTTCCCGTCACCTAGCTGTATAAATCAGCCAATTGCGAGATGGACTCCGCACCGCGTGTTCCGTGCTAAAAGACAAACAAACTTAACTTTGCCGTTCGATCCCTAGACACGGCTATTGCACCAACCGCAAATGATGTTTGTAATAGTACACTGTCCTTTTTATTGAATACTAGCGGCCCGCCCCGGCTTCGCACGGGTAGACATCAAATATTTTGTCTACCCGTGCAAAGCCGGGGCGGGCGGCTAGCCTATGTTAATCAGTGATGATGTAGCTTTCTAACGGTGAAAGAATTTTTGAAATCGGTCCAGTAGTTTCGGAGCCTATTCAATAAATACAAAAATTCAAAAATACAAATCATTCTTCTTTATAATATTAAAAGTAAAAAGGTAATAAGTATATATGGTAATACGTTTCATTCTGAAATTTAAATACTTACGAATTGTAATAAATATTGATATATCATGATTGTTACATGAAAAATAAGACAGAGCACTGAGTTTCTTGCCGGTTCTTCTCAGGGGGTTATTTTTTCCGAACCTGTGATAAATGAGACCTCTGGAGTTACTTCCAGGAACGTGAAGATGAAGCCTCCTCACATTTACCTATATTATTATTATTATTATTATTATTATTATTTGTTCGGCATCACAATTACATATTCTGTTAATGCCAACTGTCTACCTATTACGCATCATGACATACAGCCCCTGACAGACAGACGGACAGCGAATTCTTATTAATAGGCTTCCCCTGGTTACCCTCCGGTACAGAAGGCTGATAATTTTTGTAGCGGCAAGTTTTCAACCTAGAGCCTCCGCCGACTGTACGACCTCGCATAATATGTAGCTAGTATTTTATAGTTTCGCAAAGAGATGTGTTTGCACTACACGATTAAATCACATGATGAAAGTCAAGGTTTTATCCCTACTAAGAGATGAATGTAGATTGTAAATATGGGGATAATATGTGGATCTACTGAGCTGAGTAAGAAAACTTTAATTAGTTAAAACTATCTCTAAGCTAAGTTAACACAACCAATTTCTATGTGATCACAGTCACAGGAAAAACTTATTAATAACTATGGGTTTAAGGTCGAATATAATAAATTTAGATGCACCCTAAAAGGGTTGTCTAAGTAACGCTGTTACTATGTCTGATTGCGAGAAAATTACACATTTTCTCGCCATTTCCTTCCCGGTTGAAAGGAAGCTTTTCTTTATTTAAATGTCTGAACAAATTTATTACCTTCTCAATAAAAAAAAATATTTTACCCTGCTAATATTAGGTCCTTACATATGAAATTGGCGTTTTTCGTACTGGCCACTTTAATCACGAATTTCTCCTCTTTGGTAAGGAATTCCAAATTCAAATTTGTACAGCTATAGACTCATGTATTTGTGCTTCGATGATCGTCATTCATTTGTTTTTTTTCTTCTGTTTTTTTCTGTTTGCGTCACTCATTTTACAAAATGGAAAACCTTAAATATCGCATTATTTACGAGTACGAGTTCCGCCGTGGCACTAGTGCTGCGGAAACAACTCGAAGGGTGAATGATGTGTATGGCGGTCGTGTTGCAAAAGAAAACACAGTTCGTTTTTGGTTCCAACGTTTTCGTTCTGGAAATTTCGAACTGCAGAACAAGCCCCGTGGACGGCCTGAGACTCAAGTTGATAATGAAGAGTTGAAGGCTATTGTGGAAGCGGATCCATCGCAAACCACGTCCGAGTTAGCTGCAGGCTGCAATGTTAGTGATAAAACTGTTTTAATTCACTTGAAGCAATTTGGGAAGATTAAAAAGCTTGAAAGGTGGGTACCTCACGAATTGACTGAAACAAACCGGCAAACGCGCGTCGACTGCTGCGTTACATTACTAAACCGGCACAATAATGAAGGTATTTTAAACCGAATCATTACCTGTGATGAAAAATGGGTTCTTTACGATAATCGGAAGCGCTCAGCGCAATGGTTAGATCCTGGCCAGCCAGCCAAATCCTGCCCCAAGCGAAAATTAACCCCAAAAAAGTTACTTGTAAGCGTTTGGTGGACTAGTGCCGGTATTGTTCATTACAGTTTTTTCAAATCTGGCCAGACTATTACGGCTGATGTCTATTGTCAGGAATTGCAAACCATGATGGAAAAGCTAGCGGCTAAACAACCTAGGCTGGTCAATCGCTCCACGCCACTGCTGCTTCACGACAACGCTAGACCACACACTGCGCTACAGACGGCTACTAAATTAGAAGAGCTTCAATTGGAAAGTCTAAGACATCCTCCGTACTCCCCGGACCTTGCTCCAACAGATTACCATTTTTTTCGAAATTTGGATATTTTCTTGCAAGGGAAAAACGTCAACTCCGATGGGGCAGTCCAAATCGCCTTCAAAGATTTTATTGATTCCCGTCCGACTGGTTTTTTTAGTAAAGGGATCAATGAACTACCTATGAGATGGCAAAAGTGCATAGAAAATAATGGTTCATACTTTGATTAATTAAATATATTATATTAAAAAATATTCGACTTTTTGTTCCTCCCATACAAAACGCCAATTTCATATGTAAGGACCTAATATTATAAATGCGAGTGTTTTTGTGAGTATGGAGGGATGTTTGTTACTCTTTCACGCATAAACTGCTCAACGGATTTGGATGAAATTTGGAACACAGATAATTTATGACCTGGATTAACACATAGGATTCTTTCTATCCCGGGAAAATGTTTTAGCCCCGGAAAATTTTAGGTTCCTTTGAGTCTACGTCCGCGTTGAGCTTAGAATAAGCTCAACGCGGACGTAGTCGTGGGCAAAACTAGTACCTTATAAAATAAGAAAGCTGGTTGGTATTTTAGCTCTATTAAAAATATGTGTAGTATCATACTTGTTCTACACGTTCTAAGTATAGGCGAATTAGTGCACAAAGCTTAAAATAGGTATGTTATAAAATGTCAAGTAATTAATTACACCTATGATGTTGATTGTGATGCAAATCAACCCTCTCTACACATTTTACAAGGGTTTAGTCAGCCCCTATTTAGAGCAGCCCTAACAGTCAAAAACTAGTGTCCAAAACTGCTTCAAGCCGCTTTCAACCGGTCTGGGCTAGTCCCGAATTCGTCCCTTGACTTACACAGATGTGTATTAGCGAGTGTGTATTAAAGTGTGTGTGTGTGTGTGTGTGTTAGTGCCCGGTGAAATGCAACTTGTTCTAAGGAGTAGACTCGGGGCAGGGGTGCGCACGCGTCTGCCTCGTTATTAAAGATAAATCTTACGAATTATGTGTCGGATAGTGAGACTAAGTAAGTATACATCTGCGCTTTTACTCGTTTACTAAATTAATTTCGTATCAAAATAGACCTTCAATTGCTAGACTGACTGATGTGAAAATAAATTTAAAATTGTTTAGTTTTGACCCTAGTAAGCCAAGTTTCTAATTAATGGCGTTTTTTACCACCGGTAGCCCAAGCAATAATAATTTGCGACTACCTATTCGTATCGGGTTCGACTATTTTTGTAGAGGAAAATTAACATCTCTGCGATTGTGAAAAATGGAACTAAAAATCATATAAACATTTTGAAAGTTACGTTCTTGAATACGTAGTCGGAACATGTTCTTGCTCCCGGCACGGTTTAAACAAAAGCCACCTGAGAGGAATGGCAAGAAACTCAGAGCGTTGCCTATAAATTAAGAGGCCTGTCGTGACAGGCGTGCTGGAACATATCTCGCTACGAGAATCAGCATTGCCATCCAGCGTGGCAATGCTGCCAGCATTCTTGGCACGCTCCCGCATGATTCTGGTTTGGGTCAGATCTTTTATCTACAATTTGATAGTTTTAAGTGGATCGTGACCGTAGCACCCATTGGATTCACCCACTGGGTGCACGGGTAATTCATGGTTACGGGTAATTCTTGATTAGCCATTTAAAAAATGACCATAAATGTTACACGTTATGCGTGTTCTATTTTATGTAAAAGCCACGCTATCACTCAGTAGGATAGGCCTAAATATCCGATTACCTACTCTGTGGGTGAAGTGAAGACGCGTTAAAAGACTAGTTAGTACTCTTATACTGTAGTACTTTTCACGAGTATCAAATGACAAACCGTTACACAATTCAAAGAGCAATAAATCCGAAAACAATGAAATTGACCGACGGCATCAAATAAAATAAAATATTCTAAATCAACGTATTTTCCCGCGGGGAGAAAAATGCGCTACGCGTTCACACATACCGTTTTAACAGCCCTGAAATATACCGGTTAACTATTTTGTTATTGAAAAGCCTTCGAAGAGTACACGTTGGAGGAAATCACGTGTATATTTTGACAAAATACTGTTAAAACGCGTAACAGGATTGCACGAATCATTATCAGCGGACTGACGTCTACTACCAGGGCCGAATTTAGGGGCAGTTCTAGGGCACAATACAGATTTCAAGAAAAAATCAAATCAATTCTAAAATAATTTATTAAGTCCATGCAACACGTGGAGTTATCAAGTTGAAATTAATATTAAATACCCGGGTCTATGGTCTCTTTCAGCTGTGAAAATATCAAACTTGTAAATCAACGTCAAGGAAAAATATGAACGTTTATGTCGCAAATTTTCGTATATTTTGTCATTTCACAAGGGAATCTGAACCTATAGGGTGCTTCTTGACCTAGAATCATGAAATTTGGCAAGAAGTACTAGTCTTGCAGCACATGTAAAGGGAGGAAACTGAAAACCGCAAATATGTCGTTTAATACCAGAAAAAAACGTATTTACTATAACAATCTAACAAAATAGAAGTTTGTACGGAACCCTAGGTGCGCGGGTCCGACTCGCACTAGGCCGGTTTTTATTTTAAATTATATTACTATCGGTGACTTAAGAAAATTCAGTTTTCTGGCAAGCATATCGCGGTTACGTTATGATCCTGGACATTTTTGAAATTATTTTTTATCCATCTCCCCACAAGGCTATACTAATTGGGACTTGCGTGTTGGTATGTATGTATACTATAAATGGTTAAATAACGAGCCTTTCAATATAATTTTCAATCAATAATTGTCCAGGTTTGCGACTCCTGGCATAGAGTAATGTTACACGGCATGGGTAACAGGTCCGGGCAGCCATTTTGGAAATGTTTTTAGTGCTTTCGAATTTCGGGTGTGCCTAGGACAATGACCTCGCACTGCCTAAGGTACGGCCAATAGGGCCTTTGATCGTTACAAGCTTGATAATAATTGTGGGGGCTTACTTTGAGCCGAGTATTGAGAATTTTTTGCAAGAAGGTATTTTTAGATTCGGGGTTATCTCTTTGTTAGAGGCCAGTGTAATTTTTGTTTTTAAATTCTTTACTGTGGTGTTTTGGATACTGCGAATACGTATGAAGTCTAAAAATAGTTCAAGGAGTTAAATCATAATATTTGAAGGCGTAGAAAATATATTCAAGTAACGCCAGTTCAATAATCAATGGAGAAGACGCGGGACTTTTCGAGATGAACAATGATAACTATAATCAAATATACCTCGAAAACATCGACAGAAATGATCTGAGATGTGTATCAATGGCAGAAATATGTGGATTATTGAAAGGTTAACATACTTTGTCTACACAATATTCAAATATCTTTTTCAGTTATTTATAATTTTCCTATAAAAATAATGCAATTAAAAAAAATCACAAAATCTATCAATTTCTGGCATATGAGAGTTTTTTCGTGGATTTTAAAATAAAAACAGGGCAATCGAATTTCAAAATAAAAAGGAGGTGTCCATTTTTGAGGTTTGAAATCATAGCGTCACACCTAATGGTAAGCAGTCACCGTAGCCTATAGCCGCTAGCAAAAACAGGATATCACTAACGAGTTGCCAACCCTGTTGTTGATGAGGACTCTCTGTGCTAGCAGCATTCGTTGTTCGCAGAGTACCATCTACCGTTTTCATTTGATCTGAACGAAACAGGAATATTACACGTAACATGGCGAAATCCCACATTCCCTTCTAAACCCATACATTAAAACCTACCTACACATAAGTACAGAATCGAATTAGTGACCTCGGTCCTTCACGTATTTGTTCCCGACCGCCGGGGGTGGCGGACCCTCGGCTCGAAAAAACCCTTTAAAGTTATAGATCCTTTTTAATTTGTGTTAGCTTCCACTGTGTACGTATTGGGGTTTTATGTTTGTGTGCGTGAGGATAGAAATGAGGATGGTTTTCGACCGATATTTTAATTTCAAACTGGTTGACGAGGGAAGAGTTTTTATTATTAATTTTACTACATACATATCATGAGGTCGAGACCCTCACGGGATAGGCAAAGTATAGAGCGCAATTTCACTCTTGACTCGCACACCGCCTTTATTTCTTCACCATAATAAATTATCTACAATGACAGGGTTGGCGACGCGTTCGTGTTATCCCTGGTATAACTAGCGGCTATAGGCTACGGTGTTGACTCACTTACGCTTTGCCAACCCTATTGTTGATGAGGACTCACCGTGCTAGCAGAAGCGTATCCTCGTGGAGCACTGGCAGCCTTACTTACCGCAGAAACACAACTACATCAAAGTAGTGTTATTTGTCCCCAGCCGTGCGGCTCCAATTTGAATGGAACCCACGGTAGATCCCATTTTGCCCTACCTTTCTTTAGCGTAAATGAAGTGATGTTAAAAGTGGTATTAAGTAAAAATTACGGGAGGTCTACATTAGGCTCGCTCGTGCCGACCTCCGGTCATCCCGACCGTTATATATTATTGTTTCACAATTTATCTGAAGCCTGCTAATTCCGAGGGGTTGGATCCAAAACGATTTTAGATAGGGTTGGCGTGTGTGGGCCAAGTTACAAGAGATTTCTTTGCGTGAATGTTTTTTTTCAAGTCAAATGTTTTTTTTAATTCTTGACACCACACATGCGACATCAGCGGATATGTTTTCAGATATTTCGTGACGTGAACATTTACCTAACACCGTATTTCATGAAATAGATTTTGAAACCGCTCTCCCGATTGAAATTAAATCTGAAAGACACGGCCGGAAGACTTTATTTTATTAACCACCGTAAAATTACTAGGTGTTTTAAGTTTGACGTGACACACATGTGTCTGTCTGTAGCATCGTAACTCCTGTATGGATTAACTTGTTTTTGTTTGTGTGTAAGTTGAATAAGTCGGGAGTGTTCTTAACTATGTTTGATGAAAATCTGTCCAAGATGGCCGCCGTCACAAAATGGCGGATTCTATATTTTTTTCATAACTCCCTCAAATTGGATATCAAATTAAAAAGCTTTAAGACCAGTTAGAATACTATACACTATGATTAATTTTAAATCAAAGATGGCCGCCACCACATATGGGTATCATAAGAGGATTTTGAGTGGTGGATTTTAAAATATTTTATTTAGTTTAGTGATACCGTCATCCCTCATCTCTTAGGCCTGTCCTAATATGTGGTCCCGAGGATGAACACTGCCCAGAGGCATCGTTCCAGCGCCAATATAGCCTTCTGCTTCCCATTCTTATGTACGACCCTCTACAACTGAGTTATAACCTAAGAAATATGGCACATTTGTTGTTTTACAAATCGTGTGGAATCACTCGCGAGAGACTAGACGAGGCGAGTTGTTTTAGGGGAAAATTTGTTAAGTTAGGCCGTGTTCAGTCAAGAATGTCGACTTAAAACTAGATTACTACACTCTTGAAGCATAGATTATATCCTCAAGTACTGATTAGGTGAACTGAGATCAAACTACACCTAATTCTTGGGTATCGATCAAATGAAATTGAAAATTGGAGAAATTATTTCACGTTGTTTTAAATATAACATACGAAGACTGTTTGGAGTTTTTGTTTGTTTCGCATATTTAGATATTATTCTTTGTAGTGATTAGTCAAACCACAAGCTCTACGGTAAAGAAAATAGAGGAACCCTGCATACGTCTGAGAAGAAATTCAAGGACGTATGTAGTGCCTAAGAGACGGACTCACCATCTGTCACGTTGGCACCAAATTATCTTCGGTAAAAAGTGGCTGTTGTAACACCTCTGCCCACCTCATCGGGGACCCTTGTGGGAAGGCGTGAAGATATATTATTATTATATATTTTCCTTAATTATAAAATATGTAGATAGATATTTGAGATATTTGTTCAATGAAGCAAGTACGAGTCATTCCCTTATTATGGTACTTTGGTACAGAATAAACTTTGACTGTCCCAAATATCATACACCTCAGTCCGCGCAATTTTCGCAAAACACCGACGAATGTTTCTGTTTCAAATATAAATTCCGTATATTTTTGTTTCAAAAGGTCGTGTCTTTCATGGAAGCCTGGCACTAATAGCATCTCCGTCAATCTTACTAAATAACCTACCTTTAAGATAATTTATATAGACGTAGAAAATACGAGATTTTTGGAACATAATTAGATAAAACCTAGCTACAGAGTACCAGGTAAGTATTTCAAATAATATTGACACTTACTATATACAACACAATAAGCCCTAATACTTTACATGGGAGTAAATTCATGTATCTACTTGCGACAAACGAAAGGGCTGCCCGCTAATGATTCGTATTTCGCGAGCCGTTTTAATGCGTGCCTTCGGACATATTTAAAACACAAACTTTTCCGTGCAGCCTCCCTTCCCACCCCAGAGCCCACATTTCGGTAGTTAGCGAGAGGCAAAACGAGAAAAAACATCCCCATGGCAGGGGGTAAAAAATGCGTAGTTTTAGCTAATCTGCATGGTGAGGAGATGGGGGTCTTTAAACTGGGCCGAGGGGTGGTTTTAGGCTTTTTAACACTGTACAAAAATGGTGGGGGCTCGTGTGTGGAATCGGATATATTATACGCAGCTATTTAAGGCCCCCCCACGTTAATATCGGTCGCTATGGCAACGGCCGATTACTGCATAGCATCTACGCGATTTTTCGCCGCGTTTTTCGGTTGTAATCAAATGAGGTGCGACGCGTGTGTGGGTGAGGGGGGCTATGGGGGGCAGGGGGGGACACGCGTGTTCTCAATTATCCGCACTGAATCAATAGCGAGATGAGGGTAGTTGTGATGTTTGTGACGCAAGTAATGCCTTTTTATCTGTTTAATTTTTTTGTCATGTTTCCGGGTAATCGCCGCGTAGCGCTTTGTGCTGCAAGCGTCTGACATAGACTCTGTCTGGCCTCTACTATGTTATGCTTGCCTCATATAGTGCAATACTTATAATAAATTACACGATACATTAAATACAAAACAATATTACAATTATAAAAAACAATAAATAAATTATACAAATTCTATGTAAAATAAAACCTAATATACTATTTTCGTGTTTTCTT
Organism: Falcaria lacertinaria; assembly: GCA_951449985.1. Taxonomy (NCBI): domain Eukaryota; kingdom Metazoa; phylum Arthropoda; class Insecta; order Lepidoptera; family Drepanidae; genus Falcaria; species Falcaria lacertinaria. The sequence goes on from OX602121.1 coordinate 745,510, forward strand.
TAAATATACAACTAAGCTATAGTTCTTTTTACTACATGTGTACCAGAAGTTTTAACATATTTTCTGGTTGAATGGTATCCATGTCTTTTAAGAACTAGGTACTTACTGTACCTTTAAGAACCAAATTTTACGCTAATCAATTGAGTAGTTAAGGTGTGAAAGCGCAACAAACAAACACACTATCGTATTAACAATTTTAGATAGGATAAAAAAACATTGAAAATGGTGGACAAATTCAAAATAAAAGTTTAATGAAACGAAATCTGTGCGGTCTCGTGCCATTATCGTTTATGCGCCTAGTGGTTCACAATCCGATTGCCGTCCGCCATTTTTATCACAGTTGGGGAGTTTTACAATTAATTAAAATTACTATCGATGCGTCTGTCTGTCCCCAACCAATGATGAATAATTAAATACCCAGAGAAAATAATGAAATCAATTTAACGTGAAAACAAATATTCATTGTATATTAATGATCTATCTAGGTACCTAATGGTGCCAATTCTTTTGTACAAAATTACTAAACCAATCTGACAGTTCTTCAAGTCTTGCTATCCCTTTCTCATGTGTGGGTTTAATAAGGATAGCAATACCTTTAGAACTATCAAATTAGTTAAGCTTAGTAATTTTCTTCAAACATAATTGGCACCAATAATTATTTAAGTAGGTATTCTTTTCTCTACCCTGCATTCTATTAACCCCCAACGTAAAAAGAGGGGTGTTATAAAGTTTTAACTTATCATAACGATAGCCATGGAAAGCCAAAATCTAGCTATGAAGATCGAATTTCCAAAGTTTATTCAAAGAGTATTCAGAACCGTCGGACATGTATGAAGAGATTGATGAATGTAGAAGAAGCAAAACAGGTGTGTATGTAAAGAGTCAAATGGCGCTCTATACTCTCTGCCTACCCCGTGAGGGACTAGGCGTGATTATGTGTATGTGTTATAAGAACATTCAACTGTTAAACATTACTTTTCACAGTACTTATGTACTTCTTACATCTCGCAATATTCTTTCTATAAATGTTTACTTCAAATAACACTAAACATTTTTTGATATTGGATATTTCGGTTCTCGTTTCCCATCATCGATATTACCAGTACATGATCTACTCAGAGATGTTACATTAAAATCTGGATAAATTTGGAATAGCATTGAAAAAGTTACAAAAGAACAAATCCAATAAAGTGCCATCTCTCGGAATTTTCCAGAACCACAACATGAACAATATAATAAAAAAACTTTTTAGATTTTCCAGCTTTAACAAGCATTACATTTCTCCACCACCCGATAGATGTCGTTTTGAAGTGCCCCCTACACAATCTACCACAATCCTGTAGTCAGTTTCCACTCTGAGGCTACAAGTGGCGCCATCTAGTAACAATCTTTTAAATTAAATAATGTTAGGTTAAATAAAACAAAATTGTGATTGTTTCTAATATTTGTTTATATATCTGAATCAGATGATGGTGTTGTCGAATAACGCTAATATCGTGTTCTTGTTTCGATTAAGATTTCTTTCTTTCAATCCGTAAACAAGCTATGCTAGGAATAGGTTTTCATTTATGCTGCTAGTGCAGCAATATCCAAAAAAAGGCAGAATACAATTGTATCAGTTACCTTAACTATTCGGATTCTAAATAAACAGGAAAGTAAAACTCACATATTTATTGTTCGCAATTTACTTAAAATGTATTTTATAAAATTAACTAAGTATAAACAAAATATTAAAAATTCTATGCAAACGGAAATGACAATAATTTGTTTAAATACTAATAATTATTTATTTATCATAATAGTAACTATTTTGTCGTAACATTTTTCTCCCTTTCTGACGTTTGGAGTAAGAGGAGATAGATAATTTTGTGACCTTTATTTCTAAATATACCACCTACGAAAATCTTAAACATTAACACTTAATGCGAAGGGGTAAAGATTAAATTTGCTTGGCACATAAAACTTCGTTTTTAGACGGACGGCTCTAACACTAAAATCATTGGCAATTAACTACTTCTATTAGAAATAAATAAATATATTTGATTTATATATAAAAAAAAAAAGTCAGCAGGATTAAAAGATTGTAAGTATTCGATTATTCTGACATTAAAAAGCTTACTTAAATAATGCTCCTTCCACAAATTTACAATACAATTTAAACAAGATTATTAAATTAGGAATTTTAAAAAATACATGACATCTCACACAAAACCGAAAAAATGCCGAAAGGCGTGAGCTGGGTCAGGTTAGGTTATATATTTTTCCTCCATCCATAATAAATAAATTACAATATTATTGAGAGCCACTTACTTCTTTACATAATTTAACATATTTACTTACAAAAGAATCATAGCATCATATTACACCTCTTTTACATTACTTTCAACGAATATATGTTGTCCCCTGAATGAAATAAAATTCAAGCAAAAGATATGAATTTTATAACTTCTAAAATTTTTATTCCATATCGTCTTCCTTTTGACAATCAGCTACATGTAACTAAAAGCCCATACAAGCGTTTACAGTAGAGATATTGTCCCCCTCAGTATCTACCGCCAAACTTGCATTTTTCGCATAAAATTAGCTGAGGCTTTACAAACGAATATTATTAAATCCTGGGGTTTTATCGCCGGATCCCGATTATATTCGACGATAGAGGAGCAAAAATTGTGCTCATGCAAAAGAGAATAGGAAAATAATAATTTCATTCACCCGCCAGTAGGTACCGAGAACTATAAAGATCTAGTTCTTGTCAAGATATTGTAATGAAATTAATTTGATAGTATTTTATGCACAGCTATAAACACGGCCAACTAGGAAATACCAGATGAAGAAACAATTATTATCTATGTAAAACATAGCAACACGAAAGCTTATAGATAAGTAGGAGCTTAATCTTAAGAATCTTACAAAACTGTACCTTCAAAGCGGTCCCAAAAAATAATTTTTTTTAAAGGCTTTTCTTAAAACTTTCCGGTCTTGCAACTATTCCTGTGTATTCTTCAAAGTTAAGCAGAATACCAACTTTTTTGAATATAATTATCTGTAATTCAATTAATGGTTTTCAATACAAGAAAAGTAAATATTTTTCTATGACCAAGATTGCGAACAATCAGTGTTCCAGCCTCAAGCAATATCGTACCCAAAAGTTATCAAATAATAAAACTTTTTCTGTCTGCACCATTTTACGTATAAACATGTCTCGCATATAAATATTTGCTTCCGAAAGGATCGAAATCCCTTTTCCCAGAGACCCAGAGACTTTTCTAAATAAAACGAGTATTACAAACAAGTTCCTAAAACTGGGACCGCCCATCACAATTATTTCGAAAACCAACGGATCACAATTCATACCCTTACACACAATAACCTAACCATAATTAACTCGTTCCGTCCGACTTGCTGGATTCACTCTCTTCAGTGATCGTGATCATCGGCGGGGAATCGAATCTGTTATCTCCAGGAGATGTTTCATTCATTAGCTTCTCAAATTTGGGTGATCCTGACATGATGACTTCTTTGACAGATCCGTAGACCTCTGCCCTTATTGTAGGAAGGGAAGCTCTTTTACCTTTTATCATCTCTTTGGAAGGTATGTCATCTTCTACAATGACTGTCATACAAGGAATCTCGCGTTCAGCTTCTGAAGTTTTATCACCCTCTAACCGAACAGGAAGACTATCTGCTCTGTTCAAAATTTTCTTTGGAGTTTCACTAGCTGCAGCAGCTACACCATTTTCAATTTTCTTATCCCTCTGATCTTGCAAATGCTGAAGGCTAACCTCCCTAGCTTGGACGTCTGATAGCAAGGGTCCGTCAGTAGAGCCTTCGATGGAGTACCCTGGACCCTGCAAATCGCTACAGATGATGGAGTCCTGTTTGAAAATGGCTGCTGTCACTACAGGTTTATCGGGATCAGTTGGTGTTTTACTGATCAATGGCTCTCTCGAATTGACATACGTGATTCCTTCTGGTATATCCTGTTTAGTGATTTCGTACCCTGTGTACACAGGGTACCCGAACGGTCCATGCTCATAGCCTAATTGACTTCCGTATGAGTAACTCACGTTATGGGATCCAATTGAAGACAAACTGAGATCTGATATTGACAAGCCTGTACTTGAAAGTGCTAACGCTTTGCCTCTTTCATACTTTTCGCTACTTCTCTCACTATTTTCTTCTACGATCTTCTTTTCTAACTCTTCAGGTACTCTGTGGATTAAAGCTTGATTGGTTGATATTTGTGGGTCATGGTGAGGTGAGTTCTGTAAGGATTTATTGGGTCTATAAGTTGTTGATTGCTGGACCTCCACGACGAAGATGCCGTCGTTGTCGGGTGAATATTTCATCTTTGTTTCTCTCCCATTTCTGCCAATATCCTGGAAACAGATTACATTCAATAGATTTGGTATTGGTTTCATATTTATCTTCAGATAATTATGTGAATGCATTTTGCAAAGATTGGTCTTCTTTCAATCATCAATCTTAGAATCTATTGTTTTTTCCATATTCTCATCTATGCTTACTCTTTGAAAGTATCAAACTTAAGCAAATTCATAGTTTTAATTGAACCGTTTTTAGCAAATAGTTAAATTTGTTTTTTTAATGAATTAGTACTTACATTCCTCTCCTCAGTCTCCACGATAAGGTGGTTATTCTTCAGCGTCATTGTGAAGATGGACCCATTCGCTGCTGGGACGTCACCACTCTCCATCGCGTCTGGTGTTGTTCCATCTTCAGTTGGAGATTTCAGCTGGAAAAGAAGCAATAATACAATTTTAGTTGGATATCCATATTGCAAAATAAAATAAACGTGCTATCAGAGTCACGCCTCGCGTAGTAAATATACAATACCAATGCATGTTGCTTTTAAAGTAGAAAGTGTTTCAACTGGTTTTATCCGAGTAACCGATTTTCTCTGTAAAATGGATTGTGAAGGGCAGATGGTTGTAGTTCTATCTAAATTCGTAACTACACACGATATTTCTGATTAAGTCAGAACAATGGTGATTTCTTTTTAAACAAATACAATAATAATATCTTGATAACTTCAAAATTCCGTTCAGTACTCAAAATCAAAAATCATTTATTCAAATTCAAGCCCTAATATGCCACTTATGAAGGTCTACATTACCATTATTGTTTTTTAACATTAGAATCATTGTGGGATCAAATTTATAGCTTTGCACGCCATGCGTGTTCTTTTATTGCTCACAGCATGGTGTTAAGCCATACCTTATAGCCTCGACAAACGCTCAAGACAAAAAGCTTAACAACTACGACAACTAATGTCCTTAAAATATACATATTATACTAGCTTTTCCCCGCGACTTAGCCCGCGTAGCAATATAACCTATGTTACTCACCGATAATAAATCAGTCTACTGGTGAAAGAATTTCTGAAATCGGTTTAGTAGTTTTTAAGTTTATTCGTTACATACAAAAATCTTTCCTTTATAATATTAGTGTAGATGAACTGTGGTAGCACGTTAAAATGTCAACGCATTAGGTACAGTTGCACGAAATCGCTTCCAATAACATAACTGTTTGTATTTACCCAAATAATTATGGACGCTTGAAATATGACTAACGCGTGGTATTAAGGTGATCACACATTAAACAGGGAAAAGTGATATTTGCTATTTTTGTCAGCTCGGGTATATCTATTTACCGCCATTAAGACGGCGGTCTGGTAATACACACTGATCCATTGAGGCACCTACAGTGAAGAAACACAATGTCGATCCTCCAACCAAGCAAGAATTTGAAGTTACGTAGCTCCAAATTCTCAAAAGCTCTAGAATGTCTAACTATGAAGTGATACAAAAACAGACTTTTCTACACATTTTCAAATTTTGGAGCATGTTAATTGTGTACTTGTTAGTTTAACACATTGTTCTACACACATAGATATAATTCAAGACTAGCTAATGAGAATAAAAACTCCATAAAGAATATTTTCTTTCTTTAAATACATTAACATATTTTGCCGTTCCTACCCATAACCCTCTTAATATTCTTTAGCTGTCATCGATATGAGAAGGCCTTAAAGTAATTCTGCATCACAAAGGAGACGACCTCTATTTGGAAACCGCTAATGATTTGCAATACTGAGCAATCGTTCACCTTTATGCCGATGGCCTTAAACATTTTAACTGCATTTTACTTACTACATTAGACATAGTTCATAAAATGTTTCTGTACATATGCATATTAATCCTGCTACAGAACATATATAATCAAAGAGAACATTATTATATGTAAATTGACAAATATATATCACGGTATGGACAAGTAATGTTATATCCTTATGGCAAATTATAATATTTTCTGGTATCACAATTCTGAGTATCGTAGTCAAACTGACAACTGCTAATGTTGCCTTAATTGATAGATACAAATAATTTTACTTTATTGGAGTGAGACCTCTGTCCAGCAGTGGGGTTTGTTACGCTGACAGTAACTGTAACATAAATCTATATTTTAATGATAGGCAATGCATCGCAATTCAAGGATATTATGCGGATGTGTACAAAGGCTATTTTAGAAAGAATGTAAAGGAACGGACAAGGCTTCCTCGAGGAGCTCTGAAAACCTTACTTACCACAGGAACACAGCATTAAATACTAACAGAGTATACGTACAAAGGAACAGTATTATTTTGGCTGATAAATTTTGAATCCAGTCGGGGGATTTCGAACGGGACATGAAAGAGAACGAGAGAGAACCACTGTGACTTCTCTTTCGAGGATTTGATCAGCATTCCGAATACCAAATTAACATTATACCTAAAATTGTCATAAGTAAATTTTCCTTATATCACTTTATACCTTCACATTCTGTAATAATACGATTGACATTGGTGATACATTCACTCAAATTTGAAACTTTATTCCTTGAAGCATAAGGTTCAGTATTAATTCTGTGAACAGCCTTCCGAGGTACATTGTATTGAAAATGGAAAAAGGAGTGCCTCGTTTGGAGGCCAATGGTGGAGCCAGGTGTGAATGAAAGCGGAGATATGTTTGATGCTTTATCAAAATCAAATCAGAATGAACATTCTAATAAATTCTTAAAATGTTTAAGGAACTCAAAATAATTTTTGGGGTCATTCAGCTTCGCCAACCAAAGACCACACGTACAGGATATAGAACCTATTAAATTGTCGAAGTAAATATTCGACATGTTGAATTTGGTATATTGGTGAAATGTCAACATATTTGGAAAGATTTTCCACACTCAACATCTCCCAATGTGCAAGGAGCTCTAAATTATTTTGCTATTTTAGATTCAACATATCGTTTGTGCATAAATTATAAGTCTGTGTGGTTTTGTGCTTTGTAAATACTTAATACTAGCTGCCCGCCCGGCTGCGCACGGGTAGACATTAGTTTCGGAGCCTATAGAGATTTATCAAATATTTTGTCTACCCGTGCGAAGACGGGGCGGGCAGCTAGTAATATACCTATATAGCCTATGTTACTCAGTGATAATTTAGCTTTCTAACGGTGAAAGAATTTTTGAAATCGGTCCACTAGTATCGGAGCCTATTCAATACAACCCACAAAAATACAAAAATACAAATCTTTCCTCTTTATAATAATATTAGTGTAGACGATTCTTTAATTGCATCATAGGCAGGAATTTTCTACCTCGTATGCTAATTACATTATTTTAGAGCAATTTATTTCTATTATGTGCACTTCAATTTTGGACAGAGAATGTGTGATTTTAAAAATGACAACATGCTTGGTGCTAAAGGTTCAAACCCAAAACATTCCACACCTTCCTCATCCTAAAACAATAAAAAAAACATCCTAACCTAAGATTCACTCAAGCTTCATGCGCCCACGCAGATGCATTCACACTTAAGTCATCTCAGGCTAGTACTTAGCTAACTTGAGGGGTCGTTGACCGGTCGTCGTCCGGAGATTCGGCCGCAATTTATTTTTTGGGTCCCCCTCCCCCCCTCTACCCGCGCTGCAATCGGGTTGCAGTTTTTAGATGCACCTACTCTTGCTGTACGACTATCTAACGACTTGCTAAAAGTGGCGTGGAGTCGCGTTTGTCGGTAAAACTTAGATGGTCAGAACATTGTGTGTAGTCTGGCATATTACTTTTAAGACTTTCAGATTTTTAAATCAGTGATCTAAATTTATTTATTGTACTCGAACAGATTTCTTAATATATATTTTTTTGGTATTTAGATCATTTCTTTGACGCAGATATGTCATTATTCTACACCTCAATTAATTTCTTGGAATTATTCAAGGATGGAAAATTCTTCTCTTGGATTGGAGTTTACCGAAAATCACCACGTATTCTAGCAATGTCTAGGCAATGATTCAATTTCGTGAAAAACTCCTGAAAGAACTTTTTTCAATGAAGATATTCTAGTGTCATAGTGATTGGTGCTAAGTCCCTTGCCGACTCTCAGACATATTTCCATTTCTGACCTATGTTTACTTGATAATACAAACTAATACACAAATCTTTTTCTATTTTTGCGTGCTGGACGAAACGCGCCGTTTTAAAAAGAAGTTGGTCTTTTTAAGAAGTAAGAACCAGAACAACACTCATATATTTTCTCTCGCCATAACAATTTCTATTTGACTACATAATATCATTAATATGTGAGTTTTATCGATCACCAAAATTATATTTGTTAGAATGTTTCCTCTCTTTAGGTTTCGCTATTCCCATACGCATTCATCGAGAAGTGCGTTGCACTATAGCAAGCCAGTTTGACTAGATTTTTGGCAACTCGCCTCACTCCACTCTTGCGACGGTCGATGTGTTAGCTCTCGTTTCAAAACGGATTTCAATACTATATAATATACCTATAGTACATACAGTGCAGGTAGGTAAGTGTATTTGGTAGATATAATGACATAAGAGGAGAGCTATACCTTACTCATGTTGACTGTACTATGTATTGCGTGGATATCCTGGGAATAAATTTGGATACCTAAATAAAAGCCGTGGAGGTGGTGGGAATAAAATCAGAACAGCCCATTTCTACCAGTACGTAAAATATTGTAGGTATGTTTTAACGAATGATAACTGGAATTAAATTGTTAATACTCAAACTTGGAATGGCTTACAAGTCTTACAGTGCATTTTTATTGTAAGTTCGTTATTTTAAATCATTATGTTGAAGATCACACACTTAGAAAGGACCCCATATGTCATGAGATAAACGCAGGACAGTAATGATGGGACTAAATATTATTTGGTACACATGAGGTTTTCTTAAAACTTAAGTGCAATAATAGTCGCAACACGAGCTTTACGGTAACGGAAAACATCGCGAGGAAACCTGCATACGTCTGAGAAGAAATTCAAGGATTGTAGTGCCTAAGAGACGGCCACGAACTCACCATCCGTCACGTTGGCACCAAGTTACCTTCGGTGAAAAGGTGTTGTAACAACTCTGGCTATATCTTCGAGGACCCTAGTAGGAAGACATGAAGATATAATACTACGTAATCTTGCATCAGGCTTAAGTGCGTTTATATCGATTGGCATGAGAACGGTATTCATGGCGTTAACGTCTCGGCCTTAGGGCCTCGTTATAATGTCGTGTACCGACAGACCAACAAATACCCAAGATTACGTACAAACATAGACTGATTTAGACGAAGGTACCGCGTGCCCAAGAAAGTGATACAGATAGTTATCAATGTGTGCGTAAGTGTGCGCAACACTAGTAACTTCACCCGCTTAGCTAAACCAAAAAAATGGTTACATAAAGTAATTTACGAATCCAAAAAAAATATATGGTTGTGTCCTTGTCTTGTACATTAGTACCGCCTTCTCTTTGTATGTGTGAGGAGTGCAGAATATGTTAGTGCCTCCATTATTCAATTCCTCTATGCGTAAAATGCAAGAGAAGCACTCATGCTTGAATATTATTATTATGCTGCTCGGACATTCATCAAACTGGCCGCAAATTAAACAAAGCTTGCACTATGGGAACCAGCTCAGCTGATAGATGACCTATTCTATTGTTTTTTTTGTAAATACATACTTCATTTCACATACCAAACATCCACACGCTAAGCAAACAAAGTGTGCCATAAAACATTTGCCTCAGCGGGAATAGACCCGCGACCCCTCGCGTAGCAATCGGGTAAGTTTACCACTCGACTATGCCTCGGCATAAAGCAGCGTCTATCCTCCTTCGTTCAGGCTCACAATCTCACTTCTTTTGGGTATGTATCGCGACGTGACAGTGAAGCCTCTATAGAACCAATGGTTCTTTAGAGTTAGTTCTGGCACTCAATGGTTCGTGAACGAATGCACAAGAAAGTCTCAATACGCGAGAAATGTTTTGTGAAGCGAGCTAGCACCCGAACTGATAACCACGATCATTCTGCCAAGAGTGCTCATATACAACACTCAGAAGGACGATTTTCGCTTAATGTAAAAGAAATAATAAATAAAGATTTAAAAAATATAATTATGTTTATATATATAATTATGTGTAATGTGTTTTTCTATCGGTACATTCCACTCGATACAGATTATCTCACGCGAGCTGTAGCGTGCCCTCTTGATCCGGAAGGTGTCCTGAAAAGGATCCGCCACCACACGACAAACATAATACATAACATAACACATAATGTTTTATATACTTAGCCTGCTTATTCCCCTTTCTTCGTATACATTCAGAATGCTAGTTTTATATCAATGGTTTTAAAAGATCTTTCTTTCATGCCTGTTTGACAGTTGACTGATAAAGTCACTTCATAACCTGACTATTAAATTCTGAAATGTTATCCATTCTAATTAATCAGTTCCCTCAGTAAATGTCTCAAAAGTCGACCACAAAGTAGCTTTAAAGAGGAAGAAACTGGCCAGTAATGAAATAAGTATGAGATTTTTTTATATTCACGTTTTCATGAGAGAATTTGAAGTTGAAAACTGGTGAAAATAGGTCTGTGGTTGAAAACTATATTGTTTTACTGACAGTTTATTTTCTTTCTAAAAGTTAATAACAAAACACAATATTTTGTGTTATAAGCAACGAAAACTAAAATATGCAAATAAGACTTATTTTTATACTAGCGACCCGCCCCGGCTTCGCTCGGCCAGCGTTAGCCATGTAACTTAAAAACCTACAAAACAAAAACGAATTATACATAAACACCTTCCTCTTGAATCACTCTATCTATTAAAAAACCGCATCAAAATCCGTTGCGTAGTTTTATAAATCTAAGCATACATAGGGACACACAGACAGCGGGAAGCGACTTAGTTTTATACTGTAGTGATAATTATAGTTACCATCGATTGTCTTTTTCAAATAATTGTATATTGAAAACTATTTATTCTGGTACAGTTTAATTAATGAACTGGAACTGGGTGCCCTATAGATGAACCAACTATCTGTGGGGATATATACTAATTTGCATAGCTATTTTTGAAGGTAAGTAGACAGTTGATTCGTGTACAAGACTCAACTAAAGATAGAGCGTATCAAACATCAATTTACCAGTACTTGTACACACGAGCGCTCATTTGTGTACAACAAAAGATACTAGTTTACCTCTAAGGGCCCCAGCATCTGAGGGCAACGAAGCCCCTTTGTTCGGCGAGCGCCGACCTGTGTCACCATTAGTCACTAAACTCATCGCTAGTCGTTTCGGTGTAAAGAGGTGAGTGCATTATAAACATCTACTGTCTTATTTCGGATATTCGTGTCTTATTTTATCTGATTCTATAGTGTTAATATAGAAACTTAAAATATACTAGCATTTTCATCGCGACTTCGCCCGCGTAGCTATATAATATATAATCCATACTAGCTTTTACCAATAGCTTCGCCCGCATTATTCTACTATCCCTCGAGAATCACACAATTTTCCGGGATAAAAAGTTTAAATGTTAATCCAGTTTATAAACTACTTCCATTCCAAATTTCACACAAATCTATTCAGCCGTTGAGGCGTGATGAGGAAACAAACACAGCACAAACTTTCGCTATTATAATATTAGTGTCATTACTCAGTGTTAATATATATAGCATTCTACTGGTGATATCATTTTTAAGTCGGTCCCGTACTTTTTGATATTATTCATTACAGTAATGGCCGAACCCGCGGCTGAAAAGGCTATTATTTAATATAGTATATATATATATATAAGTTATTGTACAGGTAAATAGAAAAGTTTGTGTACAAGCCAAAACGCGGCACGTCTAACTTGCGAAAATTTCACCTCGCCGCCAGCCGCTCGTAAAGTAACATTATGCGTTTTTTATGAGAGATACTATCTCTACAATTCATCGTAAAATAAGAAATCTCGGTAAACTTCCTCATAATTCTAATTTGAGAAACTCGTTTAGGTAACAAACAACGCCGCGTGGCGGGTTGTGTCTGTCTCGGATCAAAAAAAAGTAGATGTAGCTTTGCGAACAACGAATGACGCCGGTTAAAACTACGCCTAGTAGAAACTATATTATCACCGAATACATGTATATTATATCTACGCGAGCGATGTCATGGAGAAAAGAAGAACGTCATAGAACATACACAACCAATTGACATTATCAGTAGCTAATGTACAAAGAAACCACTATAGAAAGTAAGCCATGGAAAATTTCAGATTTATGTTAAAAAGTATTTTACATACCTACCTACTATTTCAGAATACACTCAACGTCGTGCCGACATAGGGAAACAGTCTTCGACCGTTGCTTTAATAACATTCCTTCTGTATAATGAGAAAAGTCATAAAAACAATAACCTGCACTTGGTTTATGTTTTAAACTTTATTACCACATTTATTCTGTTCGTCGAGTCTTAAAGACCGTCAGCAGACGCGACGCAGAACACTAGAATCTCAAATCACATAACAAAGGTGGACGGAACTTTGTGGGCAACGAAGCGACGCCGCTTTACTTGTAGTACGTAGACAAGGCGTAGTATTCGTTGTAGGTCATCATCATCAGCCTATAGACGTCCACTGCTGAACAAAGGCCTCCCCTATAGATTTCCACAATGACCGATTCAATGCGGCCCGCATCCAACGCTTGCCAGCGACCTTTATCAGGTCATCGGTCCATCTAGTGGGGCCGTCTGACGCTGGGTTTTCCAGTGCGTGGTCTCCAACTTTTTGGCCCCATCGGCCATCCGTTCTTAGCGCTATGTGCCCTGCCTATTGCCACTTCAACTGGCTAATCCGTTGAGCTTAGTCGGTAACTTGAGTTCTTCTGCGAATCTCCTCATTTCTGATTTGATCTCGCAGAGCAACACCCAGCATAGCCCTCTCCATAGCTCGTTGAGTGACTCTGAGCTTCGTTGTATGTGTGTGCGTGTAATTGTGTATGTACACTGCAAGGCGTAGTTTAAACCGGCGTCACTTCGGTGTGAGCCAAGTTCCATCTACCTTTTTTATTTGATCTTAAAATAGTTAAGAACAAGGTGATTCACTGAGAAAAGTAAAATAATTTTAGTCCACTTCGTATTCAAATAGTAGTTATATAGGTATTTAAACATAGCATAACATAGCTGCGACAAGTCTGACAAAATTTAACGCTCTATTTCACCCTTTGATGAGTATATTTCAATAAAATAAATATTTTATACCAAATTTCATTAAAATCCGCTCGGAATTTAACGTACCAAATATTTGCGAGTATCAAATAAAGCAACAGACACGCAAAGAAAATATACTTTCATATATATTGTACTAAGTAATAATATAGAGGAATTATATTCATAAGAAGGCTGATGTTCCACATTTGATTACAAAAATATACTCCTAAAAGGGTGAAATATGATCGCAAAATTTGCCAAAGAAAAACTCGGAGCATAGCCTAGAGCGCACATTATTAAAACGATACACTTTCAAAAGGCTCAAGAATGAAACTGGGCAACAAATCAAAATATGAAGTGCCGACGCACATTCGACGGAATTTCGGTGAAAGCCATACCGTATATAAATATGTGGATGTGATTTTTTAAGTTATCGATCACACTGATAGACTCGCAGTGGGAGGCGATTTAATGGTCGACCCTAATGTGTCTGCCGGCCGGCCGTGTAGTGGTCCTTAATGAATCGACTTTGTTGATGAAAAATGCTCGAGTAATTACCGCTTGCGTGAATTTTTTTGAGAAAAGAAGAATGCTGCTGGATATACGAACGGCTGAAGATGAAAATTGTTTATTCAAGCGCCGTGGTCGCTTTGTTGTATGAATCGTTGTCTGCTATTCTAGCGACGCAAGCTCGAATCCCACCGGTCTGTACCAATAAGTTTTTCTAACTTAGTGCAGTGATTAGTCACGCCACGAACTTCACGGTGAAGGTAAACATCGTGAGGAAACCTGCATACTTCTGAGAGGAAATTCAATGACGTATGTAGTGCCTAAGAGACGGCGACGGCCTCACCATCTGTCACGTTAGCACCAAATTATCTTCGTTGAAAAGTGGGTGTTGTAAGACTTTTGCCTTCCCCTTCGGGGACCCTTGTGGGAACGCGTGATTTGATTCAATTTACGCGCTGAGAACGAATTAATATTTTTTCCCGTGACAGGCGTGCTGGAATATATCTCGCTCAGAGAATCAGCATTGCTATCCAGCGTGGCAATGCTGCTAGCATGCTTGGCACGCTCCCGCATGATCTTTAGTCTATAATGTTATTAAATGTCGTTTGTAAAAAAGAGAACTAATTCAAAACAATCAATAAAATGTAACAATAAAATATCTACATCATTTTATTAGTTTCTTTTAATCCCGGAAATGACATCCCGCATCGCGTATGCAGTGTCAAAAGTGCTTGTGTACTGTATGTAGCTTCTTAAAACACTTTTAGATTTTAACCTTTTTTGAACGAGTCTAAACCGTCGATAACATATTTCACAATAAGCACGGGTCGTGGTGCTTTCTCTCATTACAACGGACTCGGGTCGGCGTCCAAACTACAATTTATTGCTTATGAGCTAACCGTATTGCGTTCATTTGGGAAAATGCCGGTCTCCAGTAATGTACCGGGTCGGGTGACCTTTAGAATGCTCTACAAAAAGTAACCGTAGCTTATAAACACATGGAATACCCGGGGTTTAAATCGAAAACTGCGATCTCATCAAACCCTTCTTGAAAATATGTTTTTATACCACTAAAGTGGTACACAACGTCCACCTGATGGTAAGCAGTCACCGTAGCCTATCATATGGCTCCGCTAGCAATACCAGTGGTAGCACTAACGCGTTGCCAACCATGTTGTAGGCCCTACTGTACAGCAGCATAACTACTAGCCCAGCGTATCCTCGTAGATCACTGGCAACCCTACTCACCGCAGAAATACAACACTACATCAAAGTATAGTGTTATTTGATTGCGGTCTTTTGTAAGGTGGAGATACAGTCCCCAGTCGGGCGGCTCCAATATTAATGCGCAAACCCACGGGAGATCCCAATTCGCCCTACCTCTCTTCTACCTTCTTGCTTACTTACTTACAGGAAACTGGGGAACTAATTAAATAATAAATAAATAATAATAATAATAATGCTTGGACATTATCACACAGCGCCATCTGGCCTCAAACTAAGCAAAGCTTGTATTATGGGAACCAGCAGCTGATATAATACTTATATACTTTTTTTTTGTAAATACATACTTATAATACACACCAAACACCCAAACGCAAGGCAAACATATTTGTCACATAAATGTTTGCCCCGGCGGGAATCGAACCCGCGACCTCTAGTGTAGCAGTCAGGTATACTAACCACTAGACCAGCGGTCTCTTGATTTGACCAATGAGCGCGTGTGGCGTAAGAGTTGGCCGTCAGGTGTCGGGTGTTACACATCATATGCTACTACTGTAAGGCTCAATCGTTATAACAAACACAAAACACTTTTGGAAATCTAATTATCGCGGTTAGAGACGTTTCTGCGCTGGCTATCATGTTTCAAGAAACGCACCTGCCTTTTAAGCGACAGATGTTCCCAAATGACAATATAATACACTTTCGTTATGAAAAACCTCATTAAAGGCATCGGGCCACGATATTTCTTGCTCATGTCTCACACATCTACTAGCTACTGCATTTACTTTAACTAATTAGCAATCTTCCATAAATGATTCCTCATGGATTCCTCATGGATTCTCATACGATATTTATTTATCAAGATAATATATGGCGAGACGTTATAATTATTTAGTTTAAAAAAAAAATGGACAAGAGCTTCCTCCCGCGCACGATTAAACTGTGGAATGAACTCCCCGCCGTGGTTTTCACAAAGGATTACAGCATGGGGTTCTTCAAGAAGGGTGTGAAGAGATTTTTGAAGGGTCCGCAACGCGCGAGTGATAGCCCTGGTGTTGCAAGCGTCCATAGGCTGCGGTAACCGCTTACCATCAGGCGGGCCGTATGCTTGTTTGCCACCAGTGGTACAAAATTTTTTTTTTTAAAAAAGTGTTGAGTTGGACTCGCACACCGTAGTAAAAATTCGCTTCTTTGTTATAAAATGTAGTAGTACACATTCAGTGAACATTTCAACTGTCTACCTATAAAACGTTGTAAAATATTACCAACTATAAGCAACCACTATTAAGCTAGAGCGTTTCTAGTAGCCGCCTTTTTTTTTGTATTTGTTGTTATAGCGGCAATAGAAAAATTTGCACTGCCTACCTATTACTGATCATGAGATACAGCCCTCTGACAAACGGACGGACAGACAGCGAAGTCTTAGTTATAGGGTTCCGTTGGTTACCTTCGAGTACGGAACCCTAAAAAATAGTTGATACCTATTATATTACCGTTTCACTGCCCTCTTTACCAAAATTATTAACAATGGTTTTCCAACTAAAGCATTAACATTCCGCCCTCACAGCGTAGGTACATAAAGAAAAATGTATGGCGATCAACAGCACATAAGTAGATACGTACCAAACCTGAATTACCGTTAGGCCCGAATCGCAGTAACAAAGATGCTGTGGTTACCTTACACACCTTATTTACCATTAAAAAACCACCTATCGACCTTAACATTACCACATTAGAGTTAAGAATTCAGTTGCAGAACTCGTGTTATAATTTTGCGCGTGCATTATTCGGGCTAAGGATTGTATGGACCAAGACAATGGTGCAAATTGGTTTTTTGTTGTAACGCTGACTCGTGAGGTATTCGTTTCGAAATACAACAAAAGACTGCCTATACGTAGTTAGTACAGGTCGCGGCACGAAACTCTAGCGCTGAGCGAAACGTGGAGGGGATAGCTGCGCATGGGTACCATCGCGCACGCAATACAAATTAGTAATTTAATTGCTTAGTTAAAAACAGCAAAATAATGTTTTAATGTAAAGTCAAATAGTAAGTCTAGCGGTGAACAAAATGTGGAACTTAACTGCGTATGGGTACTGTCACGCACGCAAATATTACTTCATGTTACCTACAATATAATTTTTAACAAGTTTATGGGGAGTAGAAAAATAAATACACTATCGGATTTGTAAATTTTTATATTAAATACCAAATAATAAAAAAAATTATATTAAGTCCGAATTACATAAGAACCTACTGAAGTTTCTTCTCAGGATAGAAGAAACCTGCGAGTTCGGCAGGGTGTGGACATCAGACACCGCATTCTCCTTTCCGATATCTAGTCCGAATCAGACAATGGTCTTACACCTTCAATAGTATCCCAACAGGGCCTTTTGCTTACTGAGGGCCCCGGCTCAGGGCTGCTTCGGTCGTCGGCACTAACAGCGTCATCGTCATCAGACTCACCAAGGCTATCCTCTGAACTGTCACCATCAACGCGAATGATGAATTCTTCTGTAACCAAATCCACGACATGGTCACTCTTGACATATTGCTCTTCTATGTCCTTTACCTTTTGGCATAACTTTCCCCAATCCCAAGCACCCATCAGCAAAACTTTTTCTTGAATTAGTTCTATACATTTAGCAACACTCCACTTCACATTTTTACTGCCTACATATTGCTTTATGTCAGACCATGCCATTTCGATTGGATTTAGATCTGGGTGGTATGGTGGCAGTCTTAGCACTTGATGTCCTTGCTCTGCTAGTATCCTGTCAATTGAAAATGTTTTAAATCTATCTTTGTTAGCCCGTATTAAATTGTATAGTTGAGGTTTTAGTAGAGTTTCCTCATATTGTATGCCCTTTTCAGTAAGCCAACCCTGCATGTCAGCTTTTTTGGAATTAGAAGTGGGTGCAAGGTCCCATTGTTTATTATGGTATGATGCGTTGTCGACTACCACGACAGAATTAGGCGGTAAGTTCGGCAATAACTGTGTCCTCAGCCATTTTTCGTAGTTGTCGTAGTTCATATTGTCGTGGTAGTCGCCTGATTTCGCACCAGCTTTAAAAGTTAACAGTGCGTTCGGTATGAACCCAGCCTCTGATCCTGCGTGGACAATGACCACCCGCTGTCCTTTGGAGATAGGTTTTTTGAGACCTTTTGTAGTACCATCGGTCCAGGCTTTTGGAGCAGAGTGCGATGAATCTACGTAAGATTCATCTGTATATACGATGGGCCTTCCCTCTTGGCGATATTGTTTTATTTTGCGTAAGTATTCGATACGTAGTAAACGTATATTTGAACTTTCAATCAGTACTTTTCGATTGTTTTCAGTATTTTTCCACCGAAACCCTAAACTCTTAATTATTCGTCGAAGACTTCGTTCTGAGCCTTTGAAATTTATATCTTCCTCTAGCTTCTTTCTCAACTTTCCGACGGTGGGAAGTTCATTATTTGTCCTATGAAAGTTATGTATGCACCTCTTTATTAATCCTTGATCAAAGTTATCAATATCTGTGACCGGTTTTGATCTGGAGCGTTTTTTGCCTGGTGTTCTAAATACTGATAATAAGTCGGAATTATTGGCTTCAGTGGAGATTTTCCTTACCGTTGCTATGGACGTCTTTGTAGATTCAGCTGTCCTTTTCTGAATTTTCTGTAAGTCACTAATTATACTATTTAATTTTATATTTCCCGCCTGAATAACTTCTGCAGTTTGTTTTATTTCACTTATATCTACAGTGCTGCGGTCAGAATCGAGTAAAATACTCGCAGCTTCGCCAATTTCACTTTGAATTTGTTTCAGGGAATTAATGAAATCATTCGATTCCCTTTTCAGAAAACAATGCACGTCAAACACCATTTTCCGTGCCTGTCTTTTCAAAACAGTATTCCTTCTCGGCCTCGGCATTTTCACTGTTTAAAAACTGTTCAAACTTAATCAAACAGTGAATAAACTAACAAACACAACAAACAAATCAACAAAACAAACTTAACAAAAAACAACAACAAAAATTAACGATGACAACAAAACAATTCAGAACGCGACTGTACACTGGAAGTGCGCGGAGCGTCGTATCGGCACGGGGGACGGAGTACGACTGGAGAGCCAATCGGCGCAACGCACGCTCGCCCTTCACCCCTGTACCCCGCCAAGACACCTTATTTTTTACTTCTGCGCAATAACGGTCAGCGCTAGAGTTTCGTGCCGCGACCTATAAAGAAGCTTAAATATATAACAAAGACATAAGGACATGAGTAGGAGGTGTAGTTCAAAAGAGAACCTTCCATCGATGTAGAGCTGTTGAGATTTGTTGAGAGACACTACTTGATGTAGTGTTGTGTTTCGGCGGTAAGTAAGGTTGACAGTGCTCCACGAGGATACGCATGGCTAGTAGTAATGCTGCTAGTAGTAGTGCTGCTAGCACAGTGAGTCCTCATCAACAAAAAAAATGGTTGGCAACCCGTTAGTGATACCCCGGGTATTTCTAGCGGCTATAGGCTACGGTGACTGCTTACCATCAGGTGGGCCGTATGCATGTGTGCCACCTTAGTGGTATAAAAAAATAAAAATAAAAGATTACGACTAGATCTACAAATAAAGTGGATTTCTTGTGCCATAATTGCTATTCGATAGAACATAAATCATTATTTTGGGGTTGATGCTACACGCATTATGAGACCCACATGACCTGGGTGTAGCGCAATGGAATTCCCATACAAAATTAGGGCTTTCCCTAATACTAGATCACCATGCTAAGTACCAACTCCTTAGTGCAAAGCACCATGTACGGGACACACTACTGCAGTCTTATTTCGGGGTGCGTTTTTAACAATGACCGTATGATCAAGATCAAAATAACAAACAAATAGTATTACAAACTTAATTAACACTGCAAATTTTCCATAAATTTCTATGCAAATCTTGAAGAGAGTATTTTAAGGATAATTTGATTAATTAGTAGAAACTAATATCTATCTATATATATAAAAATGAATGTTCCTTATTAAAAGAAAACCGGAACACTTTTAATTTCGGGATATATTATAGCTATGACAGGACAACGTCTATCGGTACAGCTAGGTAATACATAAAAAATACTAAATTGAAACCTAAACTTGTGTTATATATTTTCTATGTCTATTCAGTCACATCAAAATTTTGTATGTCATTTGTATGTAAACAGCCTCCTTTAATATACTCGTATTACTGTTTAGGGCTTGTGTCGATACAGTCAAAATCAAAATCAAAATCATTTATTCAGTTTAGGCCCTAATAAGGCACTTATAAAGGTCTGAATTACCATCACACCCCACACCACAGTGTCATATAGTACGTTGCTAACGTCATCTAAACTAATATTATAAAGAGGAAAGATTTGTATTTTTGTGTGTAAGTTTGTATTGAATAGGCTCCGAAACTACTGGACTGAACCGATTTCAAAAATTCTTTCACCGTTAGAAAGCTACATTATCACTGAGTAACATAGACTATATATTATACTAGCTGCCCGCCACGGCTTCGCACGGGTAGACAAAATATTTGATAAACGTCTACCCGCACGAAGCCGGGGCGGGCCGCTAGTAAATAATATTAGGTCCTTACATATGAAATTGGCGTTTTGTATGGGAGGAACAAAAAGTCGAATATTTTTTAATATAATATATTTAATTAATCAAAGTATGAACCATTATTTTCTATGCACTTTTGCCATCTCATAGGTAGTTCATTGATCCCTTTACTAAAAAAAACAGTCGGACGGGAATCAATAAAATCTTTGAAGGCGATTTGGACTGCCCCATCGGAGTTGAATTTTTTCCCTTGCAAGAAGTTATCCAAATTTCGAAAAAAATGGTAATCTGTTGGAGCAAGGTCCGGGGAGTACGGAGGATGTCTTAGACTTTCCAATTGAAGCTCTTCTAATTTAGTAGCCGTCTGTAGCGCAGTGTGTGGTCTAGCGTTGTCGTGAAGCAGCAGTGGCGTGGAGCGATTGACCAGCCTAGGTTGTTTAGCCGCTAGCTTTTCCATCATGGTTTGCAATTCCTGACAATAGACATCAGCCGTAATAGTCTGGCCAGATTTGAAAAAACTGTAATGAACAATACCGGCACTAGTCCACCAAACGCTTACAAGTAACTTTTTTGGGGTTAATTTTCGCTTGGGGCAGGATTTGGCTGGCTGGCCAGGATCTAACCATTGCGCTGAGCGCTTCCGATTATCGTAAAGAACCCATTTTTCATCACAGGTAATGATTCGGTTTAAAATACCTTCATTATTGTGCCGGTTTAGTAATGTAACGCAGCAGTCGACGCGCGTTTGCCGGTTTGTTTCAGTCAATTCGTGAGGTACCCACCTTTCAAGCTTTTTAATCTTCCCAATTTGCTTCAAGTGAATTAAAACAGTTTTATCACTAACATTGCAGCCTGCAGCTAACTCGGACGTGGTTTGCGATGGATCCGCTTCCACAATAGCCTTCAACTCTTCATTATCAACTTGAGTCTCAGGCCGTCCACGGGGCTTGTTCTGCAGGTCGAAATTTCCAGAACGAAAACGTTGGAACCAAAAACGAACTGTGTTTTCTTTTGCAACACGACCGCCATACACATCATTCACCCTTCGAGTTGTTTCCGCAGCACTAGTGCCACGGCGGAACTCGTACTCGTAAATAATGCGATATTTAAGGTTTTCCATTTTGTAAAATGAGTGACGCAAACAGAAAAAAACAGAAGAAAAAAAACAAATGAATGACGATCATCGAAGCACAAATACATGAGTCTATAGCTGTACAAATTTGAATTTGGAATTCCTTACCAAAGAGGAGAAATTCGTGATTAAAGTGGCCAGTACGAAAAACGCCAATTTCATATGTAAGGACCTAATATGATAGTAAACATGTGGTTACAAAGAATTCTAGCTGTAAACTTTGCGCAGCCACCAAGCTGACATAGTTTCATGTTGCGGTTGCCTTTCCATTCGAACCGTTAATTCTAATTAGGTAAAGTAAATTCTCGATCGCTTGAAAGTTACAACGATTAGTTTAAGCGGCTCCTTTAATTATGAATTTGTTGGTTAGACCGCGAGTTTTAAAGTTTAATGTTTTGTTGGCGCTCCAAAGTACCTATGTACTTGTAAAGATTATATAATATTAGGGTCTGTGGTTAGTTCAGCTTCCTGTTTTTAGTGATGGCAACCTAATCTTCTTCAAGAATTGTTTCCGCCAGTAATAGTGAGATTCACAATACTTTATTGTTCAGAAGTTGATGACGGTGGCTAAACCATTATACGTATACGAGGCAAGAGCTATTGTTTTACAAATGACCATGGGATGTATGACCAAGAAAAACCTTGATTATCATCTAAATAGGACATAAAGAATTAATGAGTAATAAAATACTGACAAAAGCGATGAGAATGCGAACGTAAGCGGAAGAAGATGCTGCGAAAGGTCTCTTTTCAGATCAAATCATCAAAGTGATGAATGATAGAAAGAGAAAGAGTACCCGGAAAGAGATTGATGAATGTAGAAGAAGCAAAAGAGGTCTGTCAAGTGTGAAATGGCGGCGCTCTAAACTCTCTGCCTACGCCGAAAAGGTCGCGGCAATAATATATTATGTGTATGTATTTGCGAGCATCGAAAACTAAAGATCTTTTTGAGATCAGAGTTTTTTTTATTTGCTTTCTTGTTGTACTCAAGGAATAATGTACAATGAATCCCTATTACGTACGCCTGTTTCTTGCGTATTCATTTACTTAAAGTAAACGTAAGTTACTGAACAAAAAGGTAGGGCCTGCGGTCTGTACTTTGTAGCTCCCAAAATTCCACCGACATAGCCATTAAACTATTTATAGCAGTACCCTAAAAATGTACTTTAAAACCGGCTTACACCTACACTGGTGTGCACACGCACACCCCTGCGGTTTTAGGGTTCCGCACCAATGACGGGGAAGGTGATCCGTTGGGTTAGACTAGTTTTAGGCTATCTTATAAATAATTTAACATTGAGCGCAATCAGTGTGAATAATGGATGCGCAGCTTGTAGAAGGAAGGCATTTTGTATAGCTACGTACGAAAATATTATAATTATGTTCTGTTTAGATTTCAAAGGTCGGTCCCTCGATCCTAGTAAGATGAATATTGTAATATGTGAACAAATCACAGCTACCGTGCTGACTTTCTTGTCGTTTGTACTCAGACAGAAAGTTTTACTAGACTCAATCTTATTGGGGCATATATAGAGGTAAAAATTTTGATAAACTGTAACATTACTACGAAAAACACTTAAATCCGCGCTAAAAAATGAATAAAATCGGGACTTACAAGGTAAAATCGATTCCTCCTATTTTTGAAGTCGGTTAAAATGTATCCTATGTTACCCGGGCCATAATAAAGAATTGATTGTCACGTTATTCATCAAAATCAGATTGATAGTTTAGGCGCTACGGAGAAATACGTAAATACAAATATACATACATACGTACATAGACTTCTGAAATCATAACCCTTCCTTTTCGCTTCGCCGCAGTCGGGTAAAAGAACCGTAACTGGTCGGTAATGAAGCCATGAGTGTGGTATAAGTTATCAGATTTCAATGTCTTTTAATAAGGCGCCAATCTGAGGAATTGTATATTGATAATTTTCGTAATAATTCTGTTACTGAAAGTGATGATTGCGTTCGAATCGTTTCTCGTTAAATAAGGATTAAGATAAGTTAAATAAGTGTATACTTTATTTCCCGACTCACGCTTAGCACCTGACCGCCTTGCTGTGATGCTCATGCGCATCACTCACACAGATGTAAGAAGGGCAAAGGGAAATTTTGGCAATCGTTTCGTTTTGTACGGCACATACGATGTTAGTCAGTGCGTATTACCTACTATAATTTTATTATTATAAGTAACTACCCAGGATTTGCTCGGATGATATTACTAATGACAAATTGCCGACATTCCGGTGGATTTACCAAAAAAAAGCTTCATTATGAACACAAAAAACAGCCGAATGGGTCAATCCGTTTACACGTGATGATGCATTTTTATACTGATTTATATTTCACTAGAGATGCATGAATAAAAATTAAAATTTGGAGAAAGACGAATAAAAATTAGGTGTGGCACTCGGAGACTGCCGCGGTAAAGCTATTGCATATCATGTTTTATCAACTTATGCAATTATAATTATTTATTTATTTTATTAATGCAGTATTTTATCTATCTATCTATCTATCAATTTTTTTATATACCGATATACTTTCTCACAAACAGCTGATTACGGTAGTTTTCCAATACAACCAATGCCACCTAAAGGCGGGTTGCTGAACTAAAGAGACAAGCGTGATATTTCAAAAAGTCATTAATAGTTCTGGTATTTATCGATAGATGGAGTTGTCGGTCGGAGTGGAGGGTGTTAGGTTTTTTTCGTTACGGAATTTCTGGATTCGGTCCCCACGCTCAAGGCCCGCGATAAAATCTATGCAATAGCTTAACAAATGCTGCGAATGTAATAATTTCGATTGTTATTCCTCATAGTTTAAAGTATCTTAGATTGCAATGAATAAAGACAGAAATATTTCAAGTACTACTTTATTTCTTCTAACCGCTAGAGCGTCTTTCTAGCCTGCTCATGAAAAGAGGAATGCATACTTTTTTTTTATATTACCAAAATTTCAACGCATCTCATTTTAATGTATATATTTAAATGCATTGAATACCCATGTATTGGTAAATACTTATGTAGAGGTGTGTTTGTAAGTGTGTGTTACGAGTCTGTGTGTGTGAAGGCGATCATTATTTGTGAGTACTAGATATGGTTGTATACAGTAAGTAGCCGAATATTCCAGTGACGGCAAGTTATATGCATGTTTGTAGGTATATAAGTTGGTGAATAAACTGGGTTGGGTGCATGGCATTGGTTTTGTTTTTATACCACAAGCGTACGGCCCATCTGATGCTAAGCGGTCACCGTAGCCTATAACCGCTAGCAATACCAGGGATATCACGAACGCATCATTATCATCAGCTTTACTTCTAGCCCAGCGTATCCCCATGGAGCACTGGCAGCTTTACTTACCGCAGAAACACAACACTACATCAGAGTAGTGTTATTTTACTGCGGTATTCTGTAAGGTACAATCCCCAGTCTCTGGGTGGCTCAATATTAATGAGAAAACGCACGAGGGATCCCATTTGCCCTACTTCACTTTTTCAAGCTCATGGTGTGAATAATCACTGTACTTAAGCTTAGAAAAACTCATTGGTACAGGCCGAGATCTGAACCTAGGCCCATCAGGACAGGCCGTTGCTGCCTGTTAAAAGCTCAGCCGGTTGGCTTTTAAAAAATACTGTGTTGCCACATTATGCCTTCAAATGTCTTCTCTTCATGGGATTCCGTATAACAAGTGCCGAGAGCAATTAGTGGATTAGAACCATTGTCCACGGCTCCTCGCTGAGTTATTGCCAGCCGTCCCATTTCGTTACATCCAGGGCTTGAAATGCAAATTAATTTGTTACTTTGATCGAACATTAAGTGGATGGATTGTTTTGGTTGGAAATAAATGGGTATAATATTGGATTGGCTATCTCTGCCTAAGAGGACGCGTAGTCAGTATAAGCATGAGTACCACCAAAATCGGAATATAATACATATACAAAAATACATATATTAAATACTAGAAATAAAAAAATAAAAAACGAAACCCATGTCGCCGCTTCTCGTCTTCTGGAAGCCCTTAACCAAATTTCAATCAATTATGAACCCTACTATCCTACGCATGGCGTTTAAAATCACAAATCACACGTTTGTGAGCAAAAAATTAACTTGGCTACAAATTCACGGCGCTACACCAAGCCTAGTCTCTTTTTATACCGATTTCTAAAATCCTTAGCATCAGCTAATAAGATTATACAACTAAGGATTGAAGCGCGAGAGAAATACCCCTGGTTTTGTCAGCTGCTGTTAACCGCTTACCATCAGGCGGAGCGTAGTCTTATTTGCCACCGTAATGTAATAAAAAGAAGACAAGACAGTCTATTAATGATCAGGGTTAGTGTTTATAAAGCAGTGGTTACCCGACATAATAAAATTAACGTCGTCCCTGATGGAACGGGTAACAAGTTGCTCGCTTCATTAATACGAAAACACATTATTAAAATGACACTATTAAATAAAGAGCTAATTCCATCTGAAACGTATTGTCTAATGTGGCCTCTTCTTCTTCTTCTTCCTAAGTATGGCAATCAATCCCTTCAGGGACTATTTTTGCCAGTGTCGAGTGTTAGAGAATTTTCATGTTGCAAAATTTCTCGTGTTTGCCGCATTAAAATGCCTAGTGTCATGCATTCTAACGCCCAATGGAGTTTCTGGAGACAACCCATGGCAGTAGCAGATCGTAACACGCCTTTAGATTAGAGGTAACCTATTGACCAAAATGATAAATCACTTAACCCAAAAGTCGTATTATGGCATTATTTCCAATGCTCCTATAAATCAGTCACTAAATGAAACTTTACTGCACATATCGACACCAAAAATACACATTAAAGATCACTATAACACAATTTACGACACACTGGAAAAAATCTCAACCGCTCCGCCTGATTCCCGCCAAAAACTCCTCAATGTGGCCTCATTAGCGCAGATTAAGGGCTAATGAAAAAGGCTAGATTGCTATGTTACGGCCTGCTTGCTCGGGTGGATTCTAGCCCATATCGAACTTTGATGCTCAATTAGGTTTGAGGTTTCGTCTGCCTGAAGAGAGAATTTTTCGTAGACAATTAAATTAATTAAAAAAAACTAAACTTAATTTTGTAATAGGATTGCAAAATAAGTACCACGGTGGAGTGTTAATAAGACATGATAGGATTTCTTATTCCTTTCGGTAATAATCAACTTCTAATGTATAAAATTCTCGTGTCGCGGTGTTTGTAGTTAAACTCCTCCGAAACGGCTTGACCGATTCTCATGAAATTTGGTGTGCATATTGGGTAGGTCTGAGAATCCACATCTATTTCTCATCCCCCTGAATGTTATGGGTAGTCCACCCCTAAATTTGTTTAATGTCCACCCGTGCGAAGCTAGGGCGGGCAGCTAGTAATACTATAAAATGTAAGGATGTATTGATGTATGTTTGTCACTCAATCACGTAAAAACGGCTCAACGGATTTATATGAAAATTGGTACACGTATATTTTAAAACCTGAATTAACGTACTTTTTATCCCGGGGGTTTTTCATCGCGGTAAGATGATCGGTTCCTCTGGGATTTAAGCTCAACGCGGACGAAGTCGCGGGCAGAAGCTAGTTTGGTATACAACTCTTTATGCCATGAAGTAACAATTGTAATTACGTAACGCAAGTGCCTTGGCCGTAAAGAATTGCACCGAAGGAGTGTAATACTACTTCAGTGCAATTCTGGAAAAAAATACGGGTTGATGTTTGAAAAAATCTGAAACACGTATTTACTTATTTTATTTAAATACGTGTTTAAAAATTCAAAACCTTGCAGAAGTGCCTACTTCTTAAGTTTCGAATACTTCTATTTAATCTTGTTTCTCCATAAAAACTTTGGACCCCAGTTTCATCCTTAAGGAAGGTACCGAGTGAATTTTGAAAAGCCTTTTTTTTGCGGATGTCAACGTCATACACGTGTAAGTGTGCATGTCGGCACTATCTGCGTGCCAAATTTCAGCGAAATCCGTTCAGTGATTTGAGCTGTTTTGATAGATCAGTCATTCAGTAAATGGTGCCTTTAATATTTGAAAAATGAAAGGGGTTCTCTTTCTATTTTAGAAACACATGTTTATAATAATAATTAAGTAATAATATAAAGCTAAAAAGAATATATCCCTGACTGAATAATGAATCACAAAGATCAGCTTTAATAATCACTACGTGTTTGAAATTGGCTAACAGTTTGTAAGTTAATTCCAGTCACTACGAAGGCAAGGCATTCTGCCAAGACATCATTAGACCTCTGCTATTCCCTGGAGTGCTGATTGGCCTCGGTACGTGACCTGTAAACGGTTTGGTTAAGCAACTGAAGAACCTACAATATTTACGGGAGCAATGTACTAGAGAAACATTGCTATGAAAATCCGTCAGGCGCTTACATATTACATACATAAATTACGCCGAGTCCCTTTAGAAGAAGCCAGAGTGTAGAGCGCCATTTTACTCTTGATTTGCTCACCTCTTTGCTTCAGCTAAATTCATCAATATCCTCATACAATCCTCTCATTATTTGCTTTTTATCATATTCCGTTTATACATTGAAGTGGAAAGCAATACTATAACGCCTGATGGTAAGTGATTACGCAGAAATCTATTTTCAAGGATTTTTTGAGTTGTTTATTATTCATGTATAGTTCCTTCAACGATCCATCACAT
Source organism: Falcaria lacertinaria (assembly GCA_951449985.1). NCBI lineage: Eukaryota > Metazoa > Arthropoda > Insecta > Lepidoptera > Drepanidae > Falcaria > Falcaria lacertinaria. Next base: position 774,170 of record OX602121.1, read on the forward strand.
ATTTACAAAGACGTAAAACTACAGAAATTGCTCAATACTTTGTGCCAGTTCCAGAGTCTTAAATAATATGAATTAAAGTTTATTTCCCTACAAAATACATAGAAATATAAATGCAAAAACGACAGTACCACAAATAAATTTGTCAAGCGATCCGCTGTATGGAAGACATTCCCGGTTCGATTGACTCGGATGCTGATTGAGCCCGTTTGTGTCCCCGAGTTGACGATCAATGACACGGGATAAGGGGCCGTACTATTAGCCAGAAATACAATTTCGTTGTTACACATTTCCGACGATCCACATAGTATTTGACGAGGCCGCTTGTCTGGTGGTCAGTATACCTGACTGTTACGCTAAGGGTCGCAGGTTCGATTCCCGCCGGGGCAAACATTTACATGACATGTTTACCTTGCGTCTGGGTGTTTGGTATGCATTTACAAGAAAAATAAGCTGCTGGTTCCCATAGTACAAGCTTTGCTTAGTTTGGGGCCAGATGGCGCTGTGTGATAATGTTAAAGTATTTATTTTCATTATTATATGGTAAATGGTACATGGCTAAATGCGTTTGAGCCTCTAATCGACAAAACCAAAGACAATAAACATTTATCAGTATGTCATCAGGTAGAACATACCTGCTGGTGATTTTCATCGTGTTTCTCGCTGCTCTCTGATGCTGTAGAGGCTGTGGGCTTGCTGCAGAACGCTGGACAGTACCGGCGGCAGAGACACCTGTAAATTTGAGAATGTTTTATGTTAGTTTGTCCAGCGAAAAAAAACCTAGGTCTACGGTTACTCCACTATAAAAACACTTTATTTACCAACACATATTTTCCTTTTATACACATAACGTAGCATATAATTGTAGCATTATTTTACTGCGGCATTCTGTAAGGTGGAGGTACCAATTTAAATAGGAAAACCCACAGGATATCCCAAATCGCCCTTCTTCTTTTTGAAGGTCATTGTGTGATTAAACACTATACTTAAGATTAGAAAAACGATGAACGACATCATTGGTACAGGCTGGGGTTTGAACTTGTGTCCATCAGATGACAACCGTTGCTTCAACCACAAGGTCACCACGGCTTTAAATTGAACATAATCTCAGAGACCATAATCTTGGATCCCAAGCTCCCTAGTCAGTGGATCCCAGTTGAGTGACGCATCTTATTTTAGTAGGAGTATTTTTGTCTCCTTGTTTTCAGTAAACGATCGTTATTTGGTACAGTGTGCAAGAGCTTACCCTCATTTCAATAAGGTTCTTAATGGTCAGGACTATACGTGGGCAGAATATTCTTGCATTTTTTGTCTAAAGTTCCTATCAGTACCCCGAGCAAGTATAACTTACGACTACGTATTCCGTATTCGTATCACCTTCAACTATTTCTGTATGGTAAGATGAACAGGGCGTGGTGAAAAGTGGAAATTAATTTGGAGAAAATTCTCTAAATTAATTTAGGCTAGACTAAAACTCCACGTTGTTTTTGCCAATAGAGATAGTCTGTTTCGCTACAAAAATATATTTGTTTAATTTCCCAACACTTGCGCTGCCTACGCGTATTCAAAGTAATATTTTTATAACCTCCCCAGAACCCAGAACTATAAAACGGAAGCAGAATCAAACTAGGTCTATATGATCCGACAAGTCAGACAGTCAGTCCAGACTGACCCGGGTTTATTTCAAGCCCCTTTATTCCGACCCAGCGAAATCTAGGTCACTAGTGCTAGTAGTGCTAATTTATTATTATAATTAAGATTCTGAAGCTGCCGATTTTTTTTACGTTGATAGACCATTATTTATACTGTAGATGAGTGATGAGAGATATGAATTCGCCATATTACTAAATATCATTCTCGAAACTCTGTGTCCCTGGGGCCCGGATGCTCTTCAGCTTTTTAAGAAGGTCTCACGTCGGCTGGTTGAGGCCTCCCGTGACAGGCGTGCTGGAACATATCCCGCTCAGAGAACCAGCATTGCTATCCAGCGTAGCAATGCTGCCAGCATTCTTGACACGCTCCCGCATGATACCGGTTTGGGTCAGATCTTTTATCTATAAATAGCTAGGTTAAGTTCTGTTTCTTGTAATTAGTTTAATCTGTTTTCTGTTAATAAATGTTGTAATTTTTTTCTGAATAATATTTTTTTTTTTTAAATATTTCTTAATAATAGTCAGGTGACGATATTTTGATGACCAATGTATATATTTGTAAATTAAATCACTACGGCATTGGGTTCTACTGTAATGGGAGATGTAACCTTTTAATATTATATAAATAAAAAATAAAGACACGAGTAAAGAATACCACACATGAGAAAACCTTTGATACTTATCATCGTAACAGGCATGAAATAAAATTCGCAGACATTTTTGACAAAGTTCCCTTTATAATATCAGGGCAAACAATTTTATATCGAATGTGAACAGGCAAAGGGCGCCACGGTGGGATCAAATAGGTATGCTTTATTATATCAGGGAGGCAGGAGGCCCTTTGCCAAATTACAAAGGTCAATGCAGGACCCCGTCGCTCGAGGGATAATATTATTTAGCCTAGATGTGTTCTATATAAAAGCATTTGCTAGGTGACTGGAATGTTTTACGTAGTATGCTTTAAATTCTGTGCGGTGGAGGAATGTAATAAAATTAATGCCCGTCTGCACTAAAGCTGTGACAGACCTTAGTTCAGACAAGGTTCAGACTTATCTCTTTAGAACGCTCTTATAAAAATGTGTTACTTAACCACATATAAAACACTAGCTTTAAGGAGTTTTTGTCGAAAATCTGGCTGTGATTGAGATTTTTTCCAGGGTCTCGTAAATTGTGTTATAGTGATAGTTAGTGTGAATTATTGGTGTCATTTTGTGCATTATAGTTTTATTTAGCGACTGATATATAGGCATATTGGAAATAATGCTGTATTATGGCCCTCTAACTATCATTTTGGTCAATGAAAGAATTTTCGACTCGACACTGGCAAAATTGTCCTTAAAGAGGATTTCCATAGGAAGAAATAGCATAAAGTATTTCTAACCCAAGCAAGTTTTGTTTAGTTACATTACTGCGATCAACTATTATAACACAAAATTATAGATTCCAGTAATGAAGACATCAACACATTTGTAATATAGGGTACATTACCTTTCATAAAGGCTTAATTGTTAGAGGTAAGGGTCAACATGCTCAAGGGGTCTTACTTATGGACGGGTACGTAAGATGGTGGCATTCGAAATTAGTTTTCGGGATCGGTTGCACAGTATATGAAGTTATGGGCTACCCGTCCACCCACTTTTTTCACCCACTAGTGGGTGGACGCCTGATCAAGAAATTTAACAGTGACCCGTCCACCCACCGCCTTTAGGCTGGAATTCATTTCAGGAATGTCGATATTTTTTTATCGATACCACTTACGATGTCACTTAGTTCATAGTCAAAATGCGAGCACTTCGAAACCATACTATATATTTACAAAGTGAAACATATAACTTGGGGATTATGCTACTGCGCGTCACCTTGGCTTGTTTGTTTCATATATATGTGTTACATAAGTAATAACATTACCGAACACACAATAATATGGGATCTTGGAATTGAGGAGAGCCTCTGAACGGATATTAAATAGAAGAAATAGAAGCAATCATTTTCTTTTGCTTACAATAAAATACATATATTTACAGAGTTTCTCAATCCTATAATATTTCGGTCTATAACCTTTGCTATTCTTTTCCATGAATAATGTGTAATACAGACAGGATCTAAAAACAAAAACTTTTTTTTTCCAATCCGTCAAATCAATGATGAACAAAGAGCTACTAGGTATATGAGGAAAATCAAGATCTACTATCAATGAGGAATACAACCCATTAAGAACCACCACCGGTAAGAAACAATATGGCTACAGTGGACCTACAAACACCTAACAACGTGATAAGGAGAAATAGGAAATTATACTTTAAAATAATGAAGTGACGATGTAGCCTCATTTGAATTTTATGAATATCTTCTGAACGTCGTAGAGTGTGGTAGGCATTTAATTATCGACAGGAAGGATTCAGCACATAATTATAGAGACTGGAACAACTTCCAAACATATCAAACTTCGACAGAGTTATTTGGAATGAGAACAATTTTCTGTAAATTCGACGAGAAATATTCAAGTAGGTAGGGGAATAGGAATAATTTGGACGCAATATGCAAGTTCTCAATATGTTAATTATCACAATTTATATGACAAATTTTAACATTATTTTCTTCTAGTAAAGACCTTTTCCTATTTCTATGTTTACACTTCATTTCACGCGTCCCCACAAGGGTCCCCCGAGGACGAAAAAGTTACTGTCAAAATATCAAAATGTTCATACGATTTTTTAGTTCCATCATCCCCGGCGTAGCGTAGATCATTAACCTATACAAATATAGTCAAACGCGATAAGAATTCGTAGTCGAAAGTAGTTCTTGCACTGGCCACTGATACGCACCTGATCGATCTAATTCCGCATCATACTATATGCGATTACCTTTATCCGGTAATCATGCCGCGCGAGTCTAAAGGTGAACATAGACTTGACAATTTAGTTGATACAGAACAACGAGCCGCTATACGAGGCAATAGGGCAGTGTTTTTCAACCTGTGGGTCGTGACCCCCTGGTGGGTCGCGTAGCCTCTTTAGGGGGGTCACAAAGCTTCTATAGGGGAGTTGCAAAAGGTTGGGAAAGCTACAGCACTAAAAAAACAATAATGTTTAAAATATTCATTAAGAAAAATGTTAACTAAGGGACATAAGCATTTGTATCAAAAAATATGTGTTTAATTATGTACTTAATTATGTATTTTTCCGAACCCAAATTATGAAAATGAATTAATATGTTGGATTGAATATTTATCACAACATAAAATACATAAAAAAAGCAACGCTTGGGGGGCTTGCGAGATAATTCTTCATACTAAAGGGGCCGTGTCATGAAAAAGGTTGAAAAACACTGATGAATACTAGGGTATCACCCTTTTACAAACCAAACGTCGACACTTGCTTTAGAAACTGAACTTTTACCTGTATTATACCATTCGTAACGTTACATTGAAATGTTCTAGAAAATGCAGTGTACATCCATCTTTACACGAGTCAGTGATGTTATGCAATCACATATAGGTCGCGGCACGAAACTCTAGCGCTGACCGTTATTGCGCAGAAGTAAAAAATAAGGTGTCTTGGCGGGGTACAGGGGTGAAGGGCGAGCGTGCGTTGCGCCGATTGGCTCTCCAGTCGTACTCCGTCCCCCGTGCCGATACGACGCTCCGCGCACTTCCAGTGTACAGTCGCGTTCTGAATTGTTTTGTTGTCATCGTTAATTTTTGTTGTTGTTTTTTGTTAAGTTTGTTTTGTTGATTTGTTTGTTGTGTTTGTTAGTTTATTCACTGTTTGATTAAGTTTGAACAGTTTTTAAACAGTGAAAATGCCGAGGCCGAGAAGGAATACTGTTTTGAAAAGACAGGCACGGAAAATGGTGTTTGACGTGCATTGTTTTCTGAAAAGGGAATCGAATGATTTCATTAATTCCCTGAAACAAATTCAAAGTGAAATTGGCGAAGCTGCGAGTATTTTACTCGATTCTGACCGCAGCACTGTAGATATAAGTGAAATAAAACAAACTGCAGAAGTTATTCAGGCGGGAAATATAAAATTAAATAGTATAATTAGTGACTTACAGAAAATTCAGAAAAGGACAGCTGAATCTACAAAGACGTCCATAGCAACGGTAAGGAAAATCTCCACTGAAGCCAATAATTCCGACTTATTATCAGTATTTAGAACACCAGGCAAAAAACGCTCCAGATCAAAACCGGTCACAGATATTGATAACTTTGATCAAGGATTAATAAAGAGGTGCATACATAACTTTCATAGGACAAATAATGAACTTCCCACCGTCGGAAAGTTGAGAAAGAAGCTAGAGGAAGATATAAATTTCAAAGGCTCAGAACGAAGTCTTCGACGAATAATTAAGAGTTTAGGGTTTCGGTGGAAAAATACTGAAAACAATCGAAAAGTACTGATTGAAAGTTCAAATATACGTTTACTACGTATCGAATACTTACGCAAAATAAAACAATATCGCCAAGAGGGAAGGCCCATCGTATATACAGATGAATCTTACGTAGATTCATCGCACTCTGCTCCAAAAGCCTGGACCGATGGTACTACAAAAGGTCTCAAAAAACCTATCTCCAAAGGACAGCGGGTGGTCATTGTCCACGCAGGATCAGAGGCTGGGTTCATACCGAACGCACTGTTAACTTTTAAAGCTGGTGCGAAATCAGGCGACTACCACGACAATATGAACTACGACAACTACGAAAAATGGCTGAGGACACAGTTATTGCCGAACTTACCGCCTAATTCTGTCGTGGTAGTCGACAACGCATCATACCATAATAAACAATGGGACCTTGCACCCACTTCTAATTCCAAAAAAGCTGACATGCAGGGTTGGCTTACTGAAAAGGGCATACAATATGAGGAAACTCTACTAAAACCTCAACTATACAATTTAATACGGGCTAACAAAGATAGATTTAAAACATTTTCAATTGACAGGATACTAGCAGAGCAAGGACATCAAGTGCTAAGACTGCCACCATACCACCCAGATCTAAATCCAATCGAAATGGCATGGTCTGACATAAAGCAATATGTAGGCAGTAAAAATGTGAAGTGGAGTGTTGCTAAATGTATAGAACTAATTCAAGAAAAAGTTTTGCTGATGGGTGCTTGGGATTGGGGAAAGTTATGCCAAAAGGTAAAGGACATAGAAGAGCAATATGTCAAGAGTGACCATGTCGTGGATTTGGTTACAGAAGAATTCATCATTCGCGTTGATGGTGACAGTTCAGAGGATAGCCTTGGTGAGTCTGATGACGATGACGCTGTTAGTGCCGACGACCGAAGCAGCCCTGAGCCGGGGCCCTCAGTAAGCAAAAGGCCCTGTTGGGATACTATTGAAGGTGTAAGACCATTGTCTGATTCGGACTAGATATCGGAAAGGAGAATGCGGTGTCTGATGTCCACACCCTGCCGAACTCGCAGGTTTCTTCTATCCTGAGAAGAAACTTCAGTAGGTTCTTATGTAATTCGGACTTAATATAATTTTTTTTATTATTTGGTATTTAATATAAAAATTTACAAATCCGATAGTGTATTTATTTTTCTACTCCCCATAAACTTGTTAAAAATTATATTGTAGGTAACATGAAGTAATATTTGCGTGCGTGACAGTACCCATACGCAGTTAAGTTCCACATTTTGTTCACCGCTAGACTTACTATTTGACTTTACATTAAAACATTATTTTGCTGTTTTTAACTAAGCAATTAAATTACTAATTTGTATTGCGTGCGCGATGGTACCCATGCGCAGCTATCCCCTCCACGTTTCGCTCAGCGCTAGAGTTTCGTGCCGCGACCTGTACGGACTACAAAGGTCAAACGGCAGGCGTTTTGTGTACAAATCAGGTAGCCAGCCAGATCGGGTTTGATCTGACGCTACCCGACAATCTTTATAAAGATGTATTAAATAGCGAAAGCGTGATGGATGGATGTGTGGTTGAAGTGATTGCCTGCGGGGTTAAGCCCCGGCGGTCTGTACCAATGAGATTTTCTAAAATATTAATAACGCAGAATTATCACACTACGAGCGTAAAAAAAAAATACATAAATAAAATAAACATGAACATAGAACCTCCCTCTTATTTCAAGTCGATAAAAAGAGTGTTAATGTGTAATTGAATATCTCATAAAATATGGAGTCGCCCGACTGGGGAGTTTACCTCCACCTTACAAAAGATCGCAGTCAAATAACACTACTCTGATGTTGTGTTATAGTTCTGCGGTAAGTAGGAGCGCCAGTACTGTAGCACGAGCATGAATAATTTGCGACTACGTTTTCGTATCGCTTGTATTGTGGCTCCTAGGTTTAGACTTACAAAAGTAAACAAATCATTTATGGGAAACTGCGTCCGCTTTTACAATAAAATCCCACAATCTATTACCGAATTGAATTACGATAAGTTTAAGACTCATGTCAAAAGAGTTTTGATAAATAAAGCCTATTATAAAATTAATGATTATGTAAATGATAAAAATGCTTGGAATATATAGGCTCACTCTGCACAAGTGGCTCCCCGCTCCTGGTAATTGTAATAGTTGGAATATGTATTTCATGAAAGCAGTGACAAAACCAACTTGGTAGCTTTCATTTTGATATTTGTAATTTCATACCAATGTCTAGAAGAATTTTGTTACAAATTGTTATAAAATGATTGTTAAATGCAAAAAAAGACAGAGCACTGAGTTTCTTGCCGGTTCTTCTCAGGTGGCTTTTTTTCCGAACCGGTGGTAATTTAGACCTTCATAAGAGCCTTATTAGGGCCTAAACCTAATAAAGGATTTTTGATTTTGATTTTGATTTTGATTGAGAAATAAACAGCGCTGCGCAGGAGTAAATTGGAACTAAAAAATATTCTGACTATTTTGACATTTCACTCTCATAATCTCAAAATTTCCATACGTATTTTCAGTTCCACATTTCGCCGCCGCATCGTTTTTATTTATCCCATAACTAAATAGTCAAAAGCGATACGAATACATAGTCGGAAGTTGTTCTTGCTAATGCTATAGATCTCCACGAGGATAGGTACGCTGCACTTATGTTAACATCATAAACGACTAGTGCAGTAAGTCCTCTCACCAATTAGTAACACGCTAGTACGGCAAGCGACTATATACTACCGTATCAATAACTTACTAGATTCGTTGTTAAAACAAACAAGGGTCCCTCACCTGATGAGGAGCGACGCGAAGAGAACAGCCAGCAGCGGCAGCAGCGTCGCAAAGCAGGCCAGGAACAAGGTCTGCAGGTCAGTGAACCCTGAGAACATGGACAAGACTGCGCCAGGTCACATGATATTACACACCAGAACACACACTAACGAAGATCGACAAATAACACTACTTTGGTGTAGTGTTTTGTTTCTGCGGTGAGTAATGTTGCAGTGCTCCGCAAGGATAAGCTGCGCTAGTAGTAGTGCAACTGTGATATCGCTGGTATTGCTAGCGACTATAGGCTACGGTGACTGCTTGCTTACTTGTGTGTCACTTAAGTGGATTGAAAAACAAAATCGACTGTAACTCGTACAACAAAACCAAGAAATAATTAATCCTCTGTTTGTTTGTAAGAACTGAAACTTTTTAAGTAAATGGAATCTTGTTTTGAAATAATTGCGCTGTATATATTTATCCCAAACGCTTACGCTCCCGCTGCCGCTCACACTACAACCTTGGCCTAACACAACGATACGCGGGAATTATTCCCGTTGCGGGACTGAATACAAATTTGAATTGATTAGCTGTGGTTCCGCTGTGGCACATATTATGCAAAAAGTGTTAATGCGAAAAAAATACTTCACCGACTGTAAATTTGAATTTTACTGCAAAGATACTCGTTTTGCTTTCGTGAAGAGCATCTCATACAGATGTACGGTTCAAAGTAACAAATGAAACGAAAAATATCGGGTTATAGGGCGGCCGAGCGTTTTACATGAATATAAAAAAACAAAACGTACCGGGTGATATTTTCTTTGAACATAAATTATGTACGTATGTCATTTTTTTTTTAAAAACTAGAAGTCTTTCAGATTGCCATGTTTTATTTGAGACTAGCGACCATCCCGACTTCGCACGGCCAGCGTTAGCCATATAAGCTAAATACCTACAAAATACAAATTAATCATCCATATATAAACCTTCCACTTGAATCACTCTGTCTATTAAAAAAACCGCATCAGAATCCGTTGAGTAGTTTTAAAGATCTAAGCATACATAGGGACAGACAGACAGCGGGAATCGATCTTGTTTTATAGTATGTAGTGATCGCAACATTGTCCTTTCCTCCGGTTTATTAAGGATTTGTAAAACTTGGGTTATTGTGTCATTAAATTTTGAATGTAGGTGATACAAATGTAGCTGTAACACCAAACGAAACGACATATATATCCTCCGATTTTGATATCACCAGTTCTCTGGTGTTGCCTTTTTTATACCAATAAGGTGATAAACAAGCATATGACCCGTCTGACAGTAAACGTAGTCTATGGACGCTTGCAACAGGGGTATCACTCTCGCGTTGCTCACCCTAAAACCTATAAAACTATACAACTACCAGTATGGAAGCAAAATACATATTCACTTCCTTAATTTTTGTAAAAGGAAGCCTAAAAATAAAAAATAAGCAACATTTCAATCTAAGCGAATATTTCCATTAGACATAAATATTTCCAATTGGAGAGAAAGGGTAAATGGAAAATCTAAATACAATTTGGATTGGCAGCAGGGTGTCCGAAACGGGATTAAGTTCTACTTCATTGAGCTTTGGATCGGGAAGCTGAAGCTGGTACACTCACTGTTTAGAACCGCAATCCATCGGGTATTCGGGCCTTGTAATACGGACATATTTCTCGTTCGTGGAATGTTATGTTTTCAAAACAACAAAAACTACGCTACTAAACTACGCAGTAGCTATCTACGGTATCTGAATATAATAAGATTTATTATTTGACTTTGAAAACTTCGTCTTGATTTCATTAATCAACCAAATTAACAGCCATTTTTATGATACATCCAGTATTTTCCACATGTCAAGTGTTGCATGGTATAAGTTTTGATACACAAGACTATAATCTCGAGAGTATTTAAATCTTAGTTCGGTATTCGATAACGACGGTCAGTCAGGAATCTCAGGTAAGTAAACTAGATTTGGGTGGAGTTTCATTCTAGAACTAAACTCGAGTCAAGCTACCTGAAGCATAGATTCTATCTTCAAGTAATGATCAGGTGAATTAAGCTTAAACGTTGTCAAGCTCGAATCTTGTAGAGTAACAGCCTAAGACCAATTATATCAAAATACTCACTTGTATCAGGCGCTAGGTCGTTATCCACCTCATGCCCAGTAATGTTTGCCGTGTACGCACTCCTGTTCTCCTTAGAAGCCTTCACAACCTCCACTAGCTCCACATAGTCCATCTTCTTCAACACATCAGTACTGTTCCTATCTACACCGTTATCACTATTCACACTCCTGTTAAAATCACTCTCGTTTACCTTTCCAGCAATAAGGAATTCGAATCTTGGCACGTCATCCGCAAACTCTGATACTGGCCTAAAAAATATGTCCGTTATAGTCTCATCCCGACTAGTCTCTGCGTCTATAATATCATCTAGCAAAGTACTTGATATGTTTAATTGTTTCTCTCCATTATAATCATTATTGTTTTCCGATTGCTTGAAATCTTCTGTCGACTTATCTACATTATCTAGAGTATCTATGTCTGTCGTTTCAGATTCTTCATTAGCTACGATTAATGTGTCTGAATTAGAATCGACGGGTAGATTGAAAGCGTCACTATTATTAGTAAATTTTATAACTATGTCTGTTATGTTCAAATCGGCATATGGTCGGGCTTGAACGATGTCGGCTGTCAATAGGGCACTGAGCAAGAAAAACATCAATTTTAACTTTACATTGGTCATGTTTGAGTCAAGTTTTCATTGCCGTCCTCACAAGTTTCCCTCCTCTCAGAAAATCACGTCCCGAAGTTTCATTAGACTTTTACAGCTGTTTACCTGGGAACAAAAAGAAAACTATTAAAATATACATTGCTGGATTTGCCTTCTCAAAGTTTTGTTTTACATACGTCGATGGGAAACAATCTAATTCTACTATTCAATATTTGTAACGTATATATCTATCTATTTATTTAATTACATGATAATACTAACGGCCCGCCCCGGCTTCGCACGGGTAGACATTTATCAAATATTTTGTCGACTACCCGTGCGAAGCCGTGTAATACTAGTATATAGCCTATGTTACTCAGTGATAATGTAGCTTTCTAGCGGTGCAAGAATTTTTTAAATCGGTCCAGTAGTTTCGGAGCCTATTCAACACAAACCCACAAAAATACAAATCTTTCCTCTTTATAATATTAGTATAGAAGGTATCAAAAATACATTTTTGAAAATTCCACCCAATTTTTTGGTTTCTCAATAAAGACTGCCTTCAAGAAATACAAGAGTTTTATCTTCATCTTCACCTAGTATGAAGCAACACAACTAAGTTGCCAAAATATCTAAGTATTTTTAAGAGATAATATAACTTGTGACTTTATGAACGTCTCAACTGGTATAAAAGTTGTTTTACTACGATGAAAACTTAAGATTAGGGAAAGCTTCATCATGGAAGTTGTATGATTCTCATAAAACGAGTACTAGACAACAATGGATGTCCGGAGATCATTTTATTACAGCTACTGTTAAGGGATTAGTTATGTGAAATCTTTTGTTGGCTGAAGAAAATATTACTTTTACAGGGACATTATTTTCTTAGTTACTTAGAAAAACATGTACTCGAAAATTTTCAACTGGGTGATACAAAAAAATTATGGAATTGTACAAAGTAGTTTCGTGATACCAACGTATTTTATATAAGCTAACGTGTTTGTAGAAGGGGAAACGACACGACGCGTCCACAGCCCGATATATGTGTCTATAAAAGCAGTTACAGCATTAATTAATGATAGATCAAATCCTTTTGATTAGTCGACTACAGAGAGGTTCTTAATTGGTATTGGTCCATATTATTAACTCTCGTTGTTCCTAGCATATTCACCCGCACACGTATATTAATTCCCATATTGACGCATTGTGATTGACATTTATAAAAATCGCATTCTTAGCCACCAATACACTTGGAGGCAACTACATCACAAATTAATTGAAGCCAATAACACTTCCTAAGATTGGTATTTCACTCATAAATGTGTCAGCGACTTATTAGAAAAATGATATACGTCGTTCTAAATAATATTCTAAATCGCGCAGGGAACTATTCTGCTGTTCTAATATAGTGATAAGATAGAAAAGGTTGGAATCACGTCCGCTATCCCTAAGGGCCCATAAGTCAATCAATATATCGGAAATGTACCTCTCTAACGTAACCTTAGTTGGAAGCGGCTGTATTTCCAAGCTTTTTACTATCATTCGTAGATGTAATACGGTTGCACCATTCGTTATTTGTGGATTATTATTGTTGTTACACGGATATAGGGTTGGCCCTATATCGCTTGAACCTTTTGAAACTTTCAAACGCTTAACCGTTATTAGGTTTTAGAAACAAAGAGTACACAACTCTAAATATGTTAAGTTTATTTTTTTAATTTTAGTTCAGCCATTTGTAAGAAGTAAGATAGGATAGGTTCGATGGGTTAAATCGATAGGTTAAACACACATTAAATAAATAAGAAAGTTAATTATACTTCTTTTTTTATACCACTAAGGTGGCACACAAGCATACGGCCCACCTGATGGTAAGCAGTCACCGTAGCCTATAGCCGCTAGCAATAGGGGTATCACTTACGGGGTGCCAACCATATTGTTGATGAGGACTCACTGTGCTAGCAGCAATACTACTAGCCCAGCGTATCCTCGTGGACTCGTTGCACTGGCAACCTTACTTACCGCAGAAACACAACACTACATCAAGTAGTGTTATTTCACTGTAGTCTTCTGTAAGGTGGAGGTACAGTCCCCAGTCGGGCGGCTCCAATTTAAATGGGATAACCCACGGGAAATCCCAAATCGCCCTGCCTCTCTTAAAGCTCCAGCTCCGATTTGTACGTTAGATCAACTTTTGTGCACATGGGATATCAATCGCACGTTGTCGATCCAAAATATTATTTTCAACTCAAAAAGCTGCCCGAACCTTAATATTTTGGTTATTTTATACCTCTAAGTTGCGAATAAAAGCTTGTATCTATTAAATACTTGCTTATGTACCACTTAAGTTGAGCTTTGACTTCGAAGTCTCCGAGATATACGAGCAGCAAGTATGAATAAATAATGACATCACTTTTTGTCGCGAGTCGGGCAATTTGTCAGTGTCAATTTTAGATCTCCCTCCGTGAAAACGACACCTATTCAAGAAATTCGTTGCATATTTTTCAAGCACATTATATACTAGCTGTGCTACCTACATGTATGTATGTATGTTTATATTTCATTCTTAACTTTTCGTGTTTGTTTTATTCAAGCTGATCGCTTGACGTTGCCAAATATAAGTGTTGCCATTCAATAAATGAAGACTTTACCGAGCGTGTTCATTGATGTAAAAACAACAGCTTATGTTGCCACCAGTGCCCACGCTTAGATATATTATAAATACAAAAACAAATTTAGTTCATGGTTAGCATTTCAATACTGTAGCCTATAAAAGATACAATCTCTCAATAATAAACCAGAACACACTTAACTATGATACTTCGCAAGTTGTAGTGTTATTTTATGCACGTGCTTATCTCGCTTTAATACTACAGAAGAGACAAAGACGAATAGATCGGAGATAGCCCGCGTGCATCGAGAGTTATCACAGTGGAGATCTTGTGAAAATGCTTACAAACTAATTTCTTTTCAACACTGGTGGAAATTATTAATGAAGGAAACAGTCCTTTGTCTTAGCTGACAGAAGCCCTTCTTCTTATTCTTCGCCCTAAGTATGGCAATCAATTCCTTCAGGGACTATTTTTGCCAGTGTCGAGTGACAGAGAATTTTCAAGTTGCAAAATTTCTCGTGTTTGCCGCATTAAAATGCCTAGTGTCATGCATTTTAATGCTTAATGGAGTTTCTGGAGACAATCCACGGCAGTAGCAGATCTTAACACGCCTTTAGGTCAGAGGTAACCTATTGACCAAAATGATAAATCATTTAAGCCAAAAGTCGTATTATGGCATTATTTCCAATGTTTCTATAAATCAGTCACTTAAAGAAACTTCACTGCACTCATCTCAATCTCAACCGCTCCGCCTGATTCCTGCCAAATACTCGACAGATGCCCTTGCTGATAATTATAGTAAGAAAGAGTATCTACACAAATCGATCGCTCCAGCAAAATGGTAAATGCTTGCAAACATTTTCCCTTCGTAAAACATCGATAAATACTATATTCTGTACTGACCACAGACTAACAGCTTTGATAAATGAGCTGCGATCAGTTAGCGTCCAATGGCGGGGAAAAAACTGAGAATGATTGCCTCAGATAGTACGTGTTTGGACAGATCGATATTTTTATTTATTATTATATTGGGGTGTGTGTAGAAGATAAAGCGTATTATTTTAGCGAAAACAAACTATATATCTACGTGCAACTGGTTTGTTAAACAGCTGGCATAACTGTGTACCTATGTAAACCTTGTTTCAGTGGAATTTAATATCGATTACTAACTTAATTGCCGTGATTGCAACTACGTGTAATTTAAGAGCCGTGGTGGCCGTGTAGTATTGAGCGATACCTGCTATTCTAGCGACGCTAGTCGAATCCCACCGGTCTGAACCTATGAGTTTGTCTAATACACCACATAACACAACACGAGCGTTACTATGAAGGAAAACATCGTGAGGAAATCTGCATACATTTGAGCGTTTTACGAGCGCCATTTCACTCTTGACTCGCACCTCTCTTCTTGCTTTTACATTCATCAATCACTTCAAACATGCTCTTCATGTACAACTGAAATTCGTTCATAATGAAACAAACACTTACGTAAATACGAAAGGGTAATTCACACGCGATATCGCATGATGGAAGCTCATAGAGAAAATGACGAAAGATATACACTGAAAACAGCTTCTCTTATTGGCACGAAGTTATTTAGTATCCAGATAACACACTTTCAGACTTGTAAATCTGGCATGGGCTGTGGTAGTTTTAATTATAAAAGTTTAATAAACAGATGAGGAGATTAACGACAGGACAGCGATAGCTTTCCAATTTCTTTGAAAGCCTCGGTAAATGAAAGTCGGGACTTATAAAAGAGTTTTATTTAAAAAGAGGATTTCCCTTCGCCACCTTGTTTTATCCATAGACAACAAGAAGATCCATTAAAATCTGTATAGTTTACTTTGCAAATACTTTGGAGACCGATCCAATATTATTTTACGAATAGAACCTGTAAATTATATAAGTTATTACAATTCTTATGATTTCTTTGAGTATTTATCGTTGTGTTTAAGAGAAACTAAGTTTGGATGGAAAGAGTTTGATAAAAATAGAAAACTTTTGAAGGCTGGTCATCAAGCCTTTTCATTTATTACTAGCTAGGTTTGAAATTCAAGCGTTATATCCTTGCTTACGTGTTACTATATGTTTACATATCTTTATCCGTTTGTGAAACATTCATGTGACGTAAATAGTTGAAACGTAAATTATACATATACAGTTTGAGGGAGCTCAACTATACAATAAATTACCAAAGTATGTTAAAGACTCTATCCCCATCTCTAAAACTGTTTAAAAATAGATTAAAAAAATACTTTTTGTTAGAATAAGAGATGTAACTACTGTGTGTGCTGAAGTTAATACGACAGTTTCCGAATGCCATGACATCGATACTATTATGGGAACTATACGGTCGCATTGAGATTTATCAAAACACCATTATCACCATAAATGTTTATTGCACTTAGTAAGTTAGTATCTAAGGGTACATATTTAGTTGTATTAAATTATTGTTAACAATCTAGTTTTGGTCAGTTTTGAAATCGACGCAAAAGTATCTAAGTTGTAGTGTTGCCACTCACAATAATAATGTGGCCAGTGTCGTGCATTAAATAACGCTAAGGCTTAAAGGACTAGATGCCACACTATTATGTAAAATGTTATTTCTCATTTCATAAGTGGACACTGTAATATGTTCTTTTTTTTGAGAAATAAAAATTCTATAAACCTATATATTTCTTTTGGTTTTTAAAGAGTAATTGCTGAGTTTCTCGCCAGATTCTTCTCAGCAAAAAACTACCTTCCGAATCCGATGGTAGATTCAGACAATTTCAATGTACCTACTTTGTAAAGTCTAGTCAAATAAAGATGATTTTGAGTTTGAGTTTGTAACCTCTATGGTGGTTATTAGCCTTTTTAGTTGAGTTTATCCAGGTATGTTGTTGTGAAACAATTTCCAGCAGGTATCCCGAGGGAAATCCAACTGATAAATTAACTTATTCCATTCTGTATAGCAAGTGTGGCGAGGTGTTTGTCGCGCGGGAGAATTCCATTACAGTGAGTTGAGTTATTATTGATTAATTGGCTATGTTTAGTTACGTGCTACGAGGCTTTACGTGCCGGTAACAAGGACACCTTTCGACTACGTATTCGATAACGTAACTCTCGAAATGCCAAAATGTTCATACGAATTTTTAGTTCCACTTTTCGAACTCAAATTCATCATTATTTAACCAGACTTTACAAGTAAGTACGTTTTTTACGTGAACCTTCGAACGTTAAGTAAGATTTCAGCTCGTCAAAATCTACCACCGGTTTCCGAGGGTAGTTTTTGATGGGAAGAACCTGGCAGAAGAAAATGCTTAAACAAGCACAATAGTAAAAACATGGGCATCTAAATACTAATAAAAGCTTTGTAGTTTATTTCTGTTTTAAACAATTTCTTCTGTTAAAAGGGACACATTAGTTAACATCTCCAAGGATAATTGCGAGAAAATCCCTTTCCCAATAAAAAGGACTGTTTATGTCCGGAGGCTGTACAAGGAAATCCTCTTTGCTACCCTCTCCCGATGCTCCATTGTGCCGATTGGATTTTTATCAGTTCACACCATCTTATGTGTAAGCTCAGCTTAGGTACTCTTTCAATGCAAAGCAAACCTTATACTGCAGTAGTTTGACATCTCGCATCAAACTTTAAGAAGCCAAAACATAGTTTCACACCATGTTTGTTATTTTTTTTTATTCCACTAATGTAGCACGCAAGCATACGGCCCACCTGATGGTAAGCAATCACCGCACCCTAGCTGCTAGCAATACCAAGGGTATCATAGAAGATAATATACTACGTACCGTACAAGTATCACAAACGCGTTGCCAACCATGTTGTTGATGAAGACTGACTGTGATGCATTACTACTAGAACAGCGTATCCTCGTGGAGCACTGGCAACCTTACTCTCCGAAGAAACACATTATGACTACATCATAGCAGTGTTATTTGACTGCGGTCTTCTGCAAGGTGGAGGTACAGTCTTCAGTCGGGCGGCTGCAATTTTAACGAGAAATCAAAATTTGCCCTTTTTCTTTTTTTTATTAAGGCAGTAGTGAAAGAATATAATGAAGCTGATGCACGTAGAAAGCAAACGCGTGCCTTTACACAAACAATGTAGCCCCGGAGCGTTCATGTTTGCGCACCCAAATCACGGAGACACGGATTTACTGCCGTGGAATAACAAGGAATGTATTATTTTGTTTCAATAATCTCAAAAAAAAACTTCAAGAGGCTATAAACAAATACTACTTCTAAACTATGTAGTATTTTTATAAACAAATCTACATCTACACTAATATATAATAATATATTAGTGTAGATTATTATATTATTATATATATAATAATATAAGGAAAGATTTGATTGTTTGTTTGTATTGAATAGCCTCCGAAACTACTGGACGGATTTGATTTTATTTTCCATTAGAAGGCGCCATTATCCCTGATGAATATAGACTACGTTTTACCGCGAGAAAATGCTTCATTCCTACGGGAAAACAGGTAATAGTATAGTATATTGCTACGCGGGCGAAGTCGCGGGGAAAAGGCTAACAAGTGTAAACTTGAAATATAAATATACTACAGAAGAAAAAATTTTGTTGTAGACCGCAGTGAAAAAACACTGCTTGATGTAGTGTTGTGTTTCTGCGGTAAGTAAGGTTGCCAGTGTTCCACGAGGATACGCTGGGCTAGTAGTAATGCTGCTAGCACAGTGAGTCCTCATAAACAACATGGTTGGCACCCCGTTAGTGATACCCCTGGTATTGCTAGCGGCTATAGACTACGGTGACTGCTTACCATCTGTTGGGCCGTATGCTTGTGTGCCACCTTAGTGGTATAAAATAATAATAATAATAATAATTGCTTGTTAGTATTTAGTGGAAAATATGCAACCGGTTATAAAAACCAAACAAAACTTTATAAAAACCTACACTTTCCCTACGTAATATACGAGTAGGCTATTGTTTTATGAAAAAAAAATTTTTTTTAAATGGCAGAACACAGTGAGGACGAAGATACACTTTGACATAAATTCTTATTAATAAATTTTTGTATTGTTTATTCATTGATTTAAAGAAGTAAACAATCAAAATATGAAATGGGGTGAAACCAGTCTAGATAACAATCCATAGTCGTGTGATGAGCAGTAATTACTACCACCCTGCAATTACAAACCGTCCAATTACAAATTTCAACGCCAGAAGCAGAGGCGGTGGAAATGTTCATAAATTTGCTGCGTTCATTAATTATAATTGCTGTTCATGTATATAATTTGAGGGATGTGATTTTAAGGAGCTATGATTTGCAGTTGGAGACAGTTTGAACGTATGAGATGAATAACAAACTGCTGGAATGCTAAATCATGTATTTAATTACTAGCGTTTCCCCGCGACTTCGCCCGCGTATCAATATAATATATAGCCTATGTCACTCAGTGATAATGTAGCTTTCTAACGGTGAAAGAATTTTTGAAATCGATCCAGTAGTTTCGGAGCCTATTCAATACAAACATACACACCCACACAAAATACAAATCTTATTTCTTTATAGTTTTAGTATTGATAATGATACTATTAATACTAACTAGCTTTCTGACTTCACCCATGTAGAAAGCTTGAAAACTACCTGCCACCTAACGGGTCAAACTTTAGCAGAAAGCATTCAGAGAATCTCACCAAAATCAGTTTCATCCTTAACGAATTTTATTTACTTTTAGAATATTATTTGATATAGGTAGATATGATTAATGGTAAATTTTTGAAGTTCCTCAATCGCAGCAAAATGGCTGAGCCGAAATATATGGGTTTGTACTAGAAAACAAAGGGAAAATCCTCTAAAATGCCTCTGAAGAAAGCAGACCTGTATCCCTCTAAACATTAGATTGGTCGCACGCTAATAAAATTAACCTGGTATTGCAAGGGTCCAAATGCTGTGTGCTTACCATCATGCGAGCTGTAGGCTTGTTTAACTTTGGTAGCATAAGAAAAAATATTCCAAAACTGAGGTCGTCAATCCCTGTGGGCTTTGAATGTGTGCAATAACGCGAGGAAGCCTGCTGACAGCCAATGTGATAAATCGATTACCTACTCTTTGTGTATTCAGCCGAGCGCGTTTGACGACTTTGTGCCAAAATGTCACACTTATTATACACAACCGGTAGCCATGATATTTTAAATCAACGAGTATTTCATCTCATGATGTTGAAAATGAAAATTTATTATCACTTTAGGCCGTAATGAAGCACTTATGAATTTCGTATTCAATCAGCATCGGTTCATGAAGCAAAAATCCCTTCTGAGAAGAACCGGTAAGAACGTTTGGAAGGCATAGACGGACGCCTTTTTAGTTACTCGTTAGCGATATCCCTGGTATCGCTAGCGGCTATAGGCTACGATGACTGCTTACCATCAGATGGGCCGTATGCTTGTGTGCCACCTTAGTGGTTTAAAAAAAATGCCTTGCTTGCTTTTTCCATTTTACAACAATCATTATCTTAACGCGTTTTATTTAAAATCTAACTATAAGGAGTTATTTATCAATAAAACATAATTGGACATATTCCACACAAACATACCAACGAGGAACGTAGACTAAACATTATCTTGAGACTGTAATTTATTCGCGGGGAAAGCCACGAGCATATGCTAGACTTAAATATTTACAATCCTCTCTAAAGTTCCCCAGTCGAGTGGCTCCTTTACAAAGTAAATCTGGCTGTACTCAGCCCATTTTGAAATGTTTAATTAGCTTAAATAATGTGCAGAAGTCTGACGTTAGGTTGTTGTTTGAAACTATCATTGCAGTTTCATTATGACGTCATGTTTTCGCAGTGACGCATACGGTGAAATTATGACAATAGCCTTTGCAATTTACAGTCTACCTCTGTTTTTACTTGAGCATGTAACTGACCTTATGTTGCAAGCTGTTTGAACGTTGAAGGCTGAACGGATTTTTTTTATGCCACTAAGGTGGCAAACAAGCATACGGCCCGCCTGATGGTAAGCGGCTACCGTAGCCTATGGACGCTTGCAACACCAGGGATATCACTCGCGCGTTGCCTACTCTAACAACTAGTAGCCCACTTACTACAGACACAATACTACAGTTTTATGTGTCTGCGATTTCTTTAAGGCCGAGATACGTAGCCCTACGACATATGGTTTGAAGAGCACTATTATGTGGCGACATAAAATTATCGGGTAAACTTTCGAACTTACGGTCTCGAAGTGACGAGCGCAATGCAGTGCCACGCGCGAGCTTACGATTGAATGGCCTGGGTGGAACTGCATCTGTTGTGGGGCGTGACGCTTACCATCAGACGAACGACTGGCTTGTCTTTTCACCTAGTCCAGTTGTATTAAAACCTCAGACGGAAAAATCTCAGGTTCTAACCAAGTTCTCTACTCCGTCACATTTTTTCCGCGAAAACTGTCACTATAAGCCGCAATAACAAATGAAAAACTACACGCCCGGTAAACGACGGGTGCCATTTTAAAAAGATGCTTGTATAGATACTCCGCGCTTGAAACTCGATACGAAAAACTTTATAGAACGCATCTTTGATTAAGAATGAACGCATCGTGTATTTTATTCCGAGAATCGGATTTAATATTTCTATTACTTTGCTACTTAATAATCTAAGTTATAATGTCCAAATGTAGGATAAAAGTTTACACGATGTAGGAAGTATGACAATGATTAAGAAAGGAGGATAACTGCCGGAAACAAGGTGAATGGAGCCATATTTGCGTTGGAAAGCAATAAAAACAATTCAACAAAGGCTCGTCTAGCGGTGATTTGGGGCCCACATTATTATACGTTTGTGAGTCCTCGGTATTTTAGATAAAGCATGAAAATAAAGTACATGCAATTGGTAAGCATTTCATCTAAAATCTACGGCGTGACATATTCGTGGAGTGAAATAAGGTGATTATAGTGAAAGTGGGTGTAATACGTAAAAATGAAAAAGGGATTGGAAGAAATATATATTTTTGTAGAAACAAATGCTTGTAAGGTACAAGCATTTGTTTCATTTATAATAATAACTTATGACACAATATCCAATAGATCTGTCTGTCATAAACACCTATACATATTATTTATGAATCTTTTAATAACGATCCGATCTGGAATCTAATATCTACAACGTGTTGGGGAAACATTTTCCTTTACGAGACAAATGCGTGCGTCCACTTTGAGACAGCTCATTTACGGACGCCACTCGGATGGTGCTGACAAATAACGGATGATACTGGTGTTTTCTACTTTGGTTTGGATTTGCTCCTTTAGATATTAGCATCGCTTCTCCAGGCCCTATACAGGCTTCCTGGAAGAGATCACCATCTTGTGGTAAGGTCACCATCTTGTGGTAAAGCCGCCAATTGTACCGATTTATAATGTACTATCTTCTGCTGGCGACGCTTCGTCCGCGTTGAGCTTAAAATCCCAGAGGAACCTAACATTTTCCCGGGATAAAATTATCCTTTATGTTAATCCAGGTTATAAACTATACGTGTACCAAATTTCATACAAATCCTTTCAGCCGTTTTTACGTGATTGAGCAACAAACATACATCCATTCTTACAAACTTTCATATTTATAATATTAGTAGGATAATGTATTTTTTGTTCCTCAGTTGATTTTAGTGTGCAATGAAGAGTTATCTATCTATCTCATATGTATGTCGTGCTGACCTTATACCGAACACTGTGGTCGGTACCAGATCTAACTTGATGTGGCTGGTTACCAGATAATACATAAATCGACTGCCATGTGACCTTCGCAGTTCATCTTACATGGATAATCGGTTACCTGGGTTAGACCAGCTACCAGACCTTCTGCTTCCAATGATTGCCAATAAAATTTGACAACTGGGAGCGAGTGAACTTGGTGTAATATGGACGATCACCCATGTAACACCGGACCATAATGAAGGATGCTTAACTTCGCAGATCAATGATCAATCGATATGCCTATGAGAA
Source organism: Falcaria lacertinaria (assembly GCA_951449985.1). NCBI lineage: Eukaryota > Metazoa > Arthropoda > Insecta > Lepidoptera > Drepanidae > Falcaria > Falcaria lacertinaria. The sequence continues at coordinate 797,298 of OX602121.1, forward strand.
CATATTTGCACAAATGATACCTAAATAAAATTTTTGAACTTGTTAGATGTAAAATCATGCAAATATCTCAATATTATATCTTCACGCCTTTCCCACAAGGTTCCCCGAAGGGGTAGGCAGAGGTGTTACAACACCCACTTCCCACCGATAATAATTTGGTGCCAACGTGACAGATGGTGAGTCCATCGCCGTCTCTTAGGCACTACACACCCTGAATTTCTTCTCAGACGTATGCAGGTTTCCTCACGATGTTTTCCTTCACCGTAATACTCATTGTGTGATTCGAACTTGCGTGGCTAGAATAGCAAGCAACGCTTTATACCACAAGGTCACCACGGCACTATATCTCAATATTATGAAAGATAGTTAGCGGACCATCACTTGTAGGGACTAGAATACCTAATCATCAGCATTGATGAGACAGACTTGACAGAAGATAGGTATATATATAGCAAGCAAACGACACGCCTCATGGTAAGCGGTTACCATAGTCAATGTATGGCTGGTGCTGACCATGAACATTAAACCTTCTTGAATAAAACTCATTAAACACACTTTGACCTACACGGGGACAACATAGGTTGATAAAATAAAAAATACAGGGATACTCAATATTATCATAATCCTACTCATTTTATCTATATGCATGGTAGGAAACAGAAGTACCGTTGACACATTTTATAAATAATACAATTTACTATTAAAATTATCAATACAAAATAATCAGATTTCTAAATTATTTTTTTATAATTTCGACGACAATTTGTCGGAATTATGAATTCAACTGAAAGGAATTCAACTGCTAAAGAATTTTGACAAAGACAATGAAGGAAAAGAGAAAATAACTCACCGTAAAACGCCATAAATTTTCGTTAAATAATCACTTATACACAGAGAAACTAACGCTTCGCATAGTAATTTATGAAAAAAACATCATTTAACCTCAAATAAGTCTATTCATAGATCACCAAACTACTTTCATTCACTAATGTCACACAAGGATAAATATTTTCTTCTAAATATGACATTTAAAAGCGCGGGGCATTCTTCTTCGATTCATAATTTGAAAAAGAATAAAGTTTTTTTTATTGAGATAAAAGGAGGTTTTCATTGAATTTCGAGCCGGGCACTAAGATTTTCGTGGCCGACGCGGCGGCTGGGAGATCCCGCGGGTTGCGAGGCTGCCTCCCGCCCGACTGCCGATCGAAGCTGCCTACACTACACCTCCCCTCTTGCGTAACTGATATTGTTACATAGAAATGGGAACCGGTCTTTAGGTGAGGAATTAATTTTAAAAAGTTTTCGGGATTTGATATTTTATACTTGTATCGTTTTTTAACTAATATAAATGTATATTTTAACGCTGATTAATTTTATTATGGAAAAAACAAATACCAATGATAATTGATTTTTTTCATTAATATCGTTGGAAACAAATTCATATTAAATCGAAAAATTAAATACAAAAAGAAACAATTATGTCAACGAAAACTTAACTAAAATCCCCTCACCATATCCAGCTTCGAGCGGTCCATGTCTTTCGGGAAAATCTACATTGCGCACGCGTGAACTGGAAAATTGGAGCAAAACAAAGCTACTACGTTCTCGAGAGAGAAAGAAACGACAACACTGATGAGAGTGCATATAATTCACTCAATTGGAAGGCACGTTCGAATTTTAAAATGGCAATGATACTGGCCGCTTTTAAATGGTTTCGAGTATGTATGTATTCATATTTTTTTTAAATAACTGTCCTTGAATTATTTTAATATACAATCTCGAAGATACATCTTACAAAAATAATAAATTATATAAATGTTATCATCACGATAATACTTATTTAAATATATTTTTTATTATTAAAATAGGCGTAGGCGTGTGCTAATAAAACATACATATAGCTTAAAAATACTGTTCTTTTAAACAATAGTGTATAGACAAATGTAGTTTATTAAAGACGTCGTATAAAGCCAACTAGCGTCACATCCGGAACCCGGACCCTTGTGCGACCCGGGGGTACAAATATGACTTTTACAAAGGGATTTTTGTGCTAAGTAAAATATATACAGCGAACAAAGTTAATCCTTCCGAACCAGTCACAATCGAAATCAAAATCGAAAAAATAATTTATTTAGTTTAGGCCCTAATAGGGCACTTATTAAGTTTCCTATGATGTAAACATAATTTTATGAGAGGTAGGGCGATTTGGGATATCCCGTGGGTTATCCCATTTAAATTGGAGCCGCCCGACTGGGGACTGTACCTCCGCCATACAGAAGACCCCAGTGAAATAACACTACTTGATGTAGTGTTGTGTTTCTGCGGTAAGTAAGGTTGCCAGTGTTCCACGAGGATACGCTGAGCTAGTAGTATTGCTGCTAGCACAGTGAGTCCTCATCAACAACATGGTTGGCACCCCGTTAGTGATACCCCTAGTATTGCTAGCGGCTATAGACTACGGTGACTGCTTACCATCAGGTGGGCCGTATGCTTGTGTGCCACTTTAGTGGTATAAAAAAAACACATATTATACAGCAATTGATAAAGGTGATGTGAATGAATGGTAATAAATGAAATCCTTGGCAGAGGTGTCACCAGTTTATTGGTGTAGGTATAGGATGGCTTGCGACAGTACCCAGCCGGCTGTTTCCAGAACTATGTGGCGTGCCTTTCACAACGGCCCCTACTATAGGACTCGTGAAATTATCATTGTCTTCATTTTAAGTAATATATAAAATGAATTACTGTTTGTTAGTCTCGCTAAAACTAGAGAACGGCTTGAACCGATTTGGCTAATTTTGGTTTCGAAATATTGGAACTTATGATATTGAAAGTCTAAAAATTGTTTTTATGGTAAAGTCGTTCGTTTCAAAGTTCAAACCTGACAGAAGAGGCGAAATAACTTTCCTGATTTTTAATAAATAATTTTAACATCTCGATTAAATATCGAACACCATTAGTAAGGGTTCTGATAGCACGTGTGACTGTACCCACAATAAAGAGGATGCAATTACTAGCTTCTAGAATTCGCTCTGAATGAACTGACTACGGAAAAACACTAAGAAGTATGCAACAAGAAAATATCTTATGATATATTTTTATGCATATATAATTCATAGTGATTTTCAGAGGATAGCCGTACAATATATGCCCTAAAGTTTATCATCATAGCTTACTGTTCGAACGGTGGTAATTTAGACCTTCACAAGTGCCTTATTAGGGACTAAAGTGATTTTATACTTATATTGAATTCTCTTTCTTAAAACTAAACTAAAATATTACGCCTATTGTTGTTAATTTAAATTAAAAAACCATCGCTTTGACAGGACTTAATTTGATTTTGACAGCACTACTGTAAAATTTTGTTTAACTTAGGCTAGTGTCTGAAAATTTACACTGTTGTGTAAATGTTTAGTAAGCAAATAGCAACTCTCAAATCCAGAGTATGTCATTTATCAAGCGTAGCTGTGCTACGATGCTACGCCGTGTTCTCAACTAAACTACTACGCCGTAGACCTTTATTATCACATTTTTATACTACCGTTAGATAGCTGTCACCGTACCCTATAGATGTTTGTAATAGCAGATCTGTCATTACTAAAAATACATATACATTTAAGGATATAATTGAAATCATTATATATTATTAATTTGAATTTTGAATTTTGCTAGGTATGATATGATTTAATTTGATAAAATGAAAGAGCATCGTGTTCAGTGGGTTTTAGCGCCGTGTGTAGCACTCTGCTTTACACTACGAGTGCGAAAAAATAAATAATCCTATACAATATAAAAAAATAATGTATTATTTAAAAAATAATAAAATGTATAATTGGTACTACAATCTGGATATTAACGAGATGGCTTGGGCAAAAAATATCGATATACCGATTTCTTTTCAACCGTATCCATGTCAACATATACAATAATAAGATACACGTAGTTACATAACAGACATAAATTAAAAATTAATACTTATTTCCATAGAGCATGATAATTTATATTTTCCCCGCTATGGTACGCTACAAAGACTGACTTTTTGAGCTAGAGGACTGAAAAAAACATAAATATACACTGGTATACCTTATGGCCGTTACTCCGTTTGCAGTACCGAGTCGATTCACCACAAACAGAGTTCTGTCTTTAGTTCTGTCTATAAACAACATGAGTAAAATGACAAATGATATCAAGAACAAAGGCTGCATAATAAAAAAAGCTTATAAATCAAAGGAGTTGTAGAAGGCCGTGTTCGTAATTATTTTTTAATGAACTTCTCTAAGGAAAGGTTGAAGTGCTTTCAGATTGACTTTGAGCAAAAGAGAGTTTTGACTACTCAATTAATAATTCATACTTACATAAACTTATATTTTAAGGTAGATGTATTTTTGATAAAGCTATAGTCAAATTACTTGTCCGTACGTAGTATATTATATACCTGAGGGTTATAAGGTACTGTGGGGCGTAGCGCGTGAGCGCCGGGATAAAATTTACAATAAAACTTTTATTTATACAGATTTTCGTGTTTATTAGGCCATTGGTGCCAATTCTGTTGTTCAGAATCTAGCTATCCCTTTCTCATGTGCGGGGTTAAATAAGGATGGCAATATTTTTAGACCTGTCAAATTAGTTAAGTTTAGTAATTATGTACAACACAATTGGCACCATTGCCTGTCACAGAATACCATAATCAAGTTTAAAACAAAACATTCTACAGATTTGAATTACCTTCTTTTTATAAAACATATTTACTGTATAGAAGGAGGTTCAAGCCTTACAGTACCGTGTCCAGTGGATGCCAGCGACATCAGAAGGTTCCAAAAGAGCTATATCCAGCGCACGATCAGATTGTGGAATGGGCTCGTGGTTTTCCCTTACAGCATGGGATTCAAAAAGGGTATAAAAGCACACAAGCAAATTTTTGCACGGTCGGCAACGCGCGACTGATATTCCTGGTGTTGTAAGCGTCCATAGGCTACGGTGACCGCTTACTATCAGGCGGGCCGTATGCTTGTATGTCACCTTAGTGGTATAAAAATATTATGGCTAACTATGACGCCTTTTAAGGAACTAATGCCATTTACTTAAACACAACACTGCATGGATAGTGTTGTCTCAAACCCCTTCAGAACAGGAGGAGGTTCTATGTTCGTCTGTGTGTTTTTTTTTACTTATACACCCAAACTGAATGCATACAGAAATGTTCGTCGCATACTGTTTTACCTCGATGCTTACTAAACAACAAACCAACTGTGTCAGTCATTCAACATCTAATAAAATTGTCGATACATTAATATTATATTTGGAACTGCAAAGCTGTTACGCCATTTGGGTTTGTCTTGTGAATTAATCTGGGATATAACATGATAAATGACTCGCCCTCATAATTAAACGGAGCTTTGTTTATTTCTTCTCTTTACAAAAGAATTTTATAGTATTTTAAGAGACCGGATTATATAATGATAAAGTTTATCCTACTAATATTATAAATGCGAAAGTTTGCGAGTGTGGATGGATGTTTGTTATTCTTTCACGCAAAAACTACTCAACAGATTTGGATGAAATTTGGAACACAGATAATTTATAACCTGGATTAACACATAGAATACTTTTTATCCCGAGAAAATGTTTTTATCTTGGGTTTTAATTTATACCGGGAAAATGTTTGGTTCCTCTTCTAAGCTCAAAGCGGCCAGGAGCTAGTTTTCTATATAGTGCGAAGCCGGTGTGTTCAGCTAGTACAATTATACATACCTACATATTATTATATTTATTATGTCACTCTTGACTTACACACCTCTTTTGCTTCTTTTACATTCAAAAATCTCTTCATAAACACCCGCGATACCGAATATACTTTGCCAATCTATCATTGAGTGCATTGGTAATTTGTTCTCTTAATTTGAACTTTTTTCTTCCATGACTTCTTCTTCCACTAACGTCCGCATTGTTTATCATTTTGTCAGTCTTCCATCCACGGTAAGGGAGAGACAAGTCAGAGCAGTATGACGCACATAATGCAACTGTGACGCGAGAAGGCAAATGGTCCTGCTGGAGAAGCACACCCACCACTATAAGACCTTCCCTACGGGCAGGATCAGTATCAAACAGGAAGTATTCGAGGAACCATTTAAGAGAGGAAGGGCGATTTGGGATTTCCCGTGGGTTTTGCTATTTAAATTGGAGCCGCCCGACTGGGGACTGTACCTCCACCTTACAGAAGACCGCAGAGAAATAGCACTACTTTGATGTAGTGTTGTGTTTCTGCCGTGAGTAAGGTTGCCAGTGCTCCACGAGTATACGCTGGGCTAGTAGTAATGCTGCTAGCACAGTGAGTCCACATCAACATGGCTGGCAACTCGTTAGTGATATCCCTGGTATTGCTAGCGGCTATAGGCTACGGTGCCTGCTTACCATCAGGTGGGCCGTATGGTTGTGTGCCAACTATGGTATAAAAAAAAGTACATAGACCTTCAATGGCAAGGGCAGCACAAAAGATCCCAAGGGTCGAAGTGCGTCTGATGATCTGAAGAGCCATAAGATAAAAGATTATATAGCTGTATGGGACCCATGGACATAATAGAGGGCTTACCCAAATACACAAATATACCCTCGCTAGTTAATTACTAAGGGTCAGAACAGGTGTAGTTGACGTGTGTAATAGATTTGGTACCGTTTAATTGTACTCTGTCAGCTTACATTGCTATCAAATTAAGGTACATTACATATCCTACTTATATTATAAATGCGAAGGTTTGTGAGTATGGATGGATGGATGTTTGTTACTCTTTCACGCAAAAAGTACTCAAAGGATTTGGATGAAATTTGGAACACCGATAATTTATAACCTGGATTATCACATATGATACCTACTTTTTATCCCGGGAAATTTTAGGTCCCGTCAAATGCTGATAGCACTCAATCCTCTTGACAATCATGTTGGCAACGCTATAGTGTATCCTTGTATAACGAGCGTCTACAGGCTGCGGTGACCGCATTCCATCAGGCTGGCTTGCTAGCCAATTTCATAGTACAAAAACAATTGTCAAATACCAAATATCGTCGCAACGTAGTTCCTTTGTACTTTCCACTAATCACAAGCCTCCGTAGTCCGAACCCTATATTTGTACCTACGTAATATATTATCTATTCTGAGCCTGTGTAGTATGCAGAAACAAAGGACAATTATTTCGAAATATTTAATATAACCGAGTCAATAGTCGTAGGGTTCTCCCGCAACGCAGCAAGTAAGACTATTTCTTTGTTCGTGAGCGGTTTTAATTAAATCCTTGCATGTTCAATGTTCATGCCCTCAGCATTTTGTAAATAAATATCTTACATTATCTGTGAGTGACTTATGTAAGGTGCAGTTCTGCCAATATCATACCGTGTTTTTTACGAGCAGTGCCGGTAGCAGGAACATTGTCGACAACGTTTTCGTATCGCCTTCGACTATTTTTGTATTGGAAAATGAACAGCGCTGCGGCGGTGAAAAGTGGAACTAAAAATTAGTATGGCAAAATTGACATTTCGTGAGTTACGTTTTCGAATACGTTGTCGACAATGTTACCGGCACAGGTGATAGGATGTATAGTTATAAAAAATATTTCATATGCCGATATTCAACTGTAGCAAATTCATTGGCCGAAAACTTTAAATATTCATTTATGACATCACCCCGTTAAAGAATATCCTACTGACTGATATATAAAAGTATCTTTATTCACCATTTCGCTGAAGTCTATGTGTTTAACATTGCAGTAAAATGTGAAATAAAACGGATATTTTGCGCGATGCGAGTGCATGCGAACTAGGTCATATTCCGGTCCAACGGCTTTGTAAATTATTTACAATTTTGTCTACACTAGGGAACAATATCGTTGTTTTAGTTTCAAATTTGATTACCGTGTTCGTTTCACAGCGTTCTTACGTAAGATCGCAGCCAACTAACGCTATTTACCATGCAATTCTGTTGTTTCTGCGGTAAGTAACGTTGCCAGTGCTCCACGAGGATACGCTCGGCTAGTAGTATTGCTGCTAGTACGATAAGTCCTCATCAACAACACCACTCATCCACTACTCATCTACGCTTGTTGGTTCTCCTTAAGCGACCTCTTTCGAATAAAACAATATAGGATAAGCTATATGAACCATTCATCCTACATCGTGTTGTACAACAAGCACCACACATTCCGAACTACTTGAAAAGTATTATTAGTTTGGCGCGTGTTATCACGATCGGTCATTCAGGGTTTCCCGGCAAATGAGTTTCAAACATAGTTAACTTTTATTGGAATTCCTAGCACGTTTTTTTTATACCACTAAAGAAGAAGGAAAGCGTGGCAGAGGAAGGCCAAGGATAAGTTACCTGCAACAGATAAAGGTCAAAGAGATGGCTAACGATAGAACGGCTTGGCGATTGCTCCACCGACAAGAGCCTAGCTCTTAAATATATGATGATGAAGGTGGCACACAAGCATACGGCCCACCTGATAAGCAGTCACCGTAGCCTATAGCAGCTAGCAATATCAGGGGTATCACTAACGAGTTGCCAATCCTGTTGTTGATGAGGACTCACTGTGCTAGCAGCATTAATAGCCCAGCGTATCCCCGTGGAGATCTGGCAACTTTACTCACCGCAGACACACAACACTACGTTAAAGTAGTATATCAAATGTTGTTAGTTCTGTAGATTAAGGTAACCGCTTTCAATCAGGCGCGTGGTATGCTTGTTATCTTAGGTAGTAGTATATACAATTTTGTAATTTCGCGACCTCCATGTGTTATAATTTATGACTTTATGACAAGTCAGGCAATATGAGTAAAAGATCCTTGTACAGCTTACTTACAACGTACTGTCTATACTCGGGCCCAGGCACTAGGTGAAATCCAGTTTCGTAATACAGTAATGCTACACACACACACTGAGCAATGGCTCCTGTCCAATACTGCAACACTCGCAGTTAACCTAACACTATAATTTTATCTAGTTAAGCAACTATGGAGTCGATTCTGTTGCACAAAATCATTAAACGAAACTAATTTGACAGAACTAAAAATATTGCCATCATTATGCGGGGTTAATGGGCACATGAGAAAGGGATAGCAAGACTCTTAGTCCTGTCAAATATAGTTAGTTTGTACGTAGTATTTATTATCTACTCTGAGGTTTAGTGATCTTGTACAACAGAATCGATACCTATTTACTTAGTTTTGTGTTCTTTTTGTGTGTAAAGATTTTTGTGATTGCAGTTTCTGTTGAATAAATAATTTATCTATCTATTAAAAACATTTTATTACATTATCATATCATAGTCACAGAATAAATAGCAGTACGGAATAAGTTAATAATGTTTTTTTAATCACTTACCTTGAAAATTTAGAGTTTCATTTATTCACCAGTGTATTAAGCCTGAAAACTGTAGAATTAAATTCAAACCAGAAATCATACTCCTTTATTTACTCAACCATATTATGTATCTAATTACGTATTTAGTTCTTGCTAATGTAATTCAGATAGCACTAATGCTAAAGTAGTAGAATTTTACTCGTCAGAGTGGAAAGTGGTTTTATATAATTCTCTGAGCGAGCTGAGAGAGCATGCTTATGCCTTGTAGAAAAGCTTTGTTTTTTATAGTTGCTTTTAGTATTTCAGAGAAAACTTCTATCAAAATGGTTTCGGGTATACATACAGAACAGAATCATAAGATGGTTAATATTGGTTTTCAAAATGTACCGGCGCTGGTAAATATGTTACTGATATTTAGGACTACAAAGTGAAGGATATCCCAATAGGGAATACTTAAGCTGCAGATTATATTTATATATTTATCATATTTTTTTATACTAATATAAATCTAAATCTAAAGGAAAAAACCTAAGTCAGTTTTTTCATTGTTGACTTATTCACTTCACCACGCGTGCGAAGTCATCCATAATTATAAGCATAAATCCAAGTGTATATTTTTTTCTCTGATGCATCAATCAATGGTAACCCTACTTAACCTGTAAGAGTCGCCAACAACATCAGCAGTCCTCCTCTGAAAAAAGTTGTGTTTCTCGAGAGCTGTTTCCCCACTCATGCCCGTTATGGCAGTCACTACGTCATTGGTCTTCTGGCCTGAATTCCGACCGAGCGTTACGTTGTACCGGGCCACTTCTAGACTGAGGCTCTTGGAGAAACTCCTGCTTAAAGACTTGGAGCGTTTGACTGCGAATCTGTCTCTTGGTATCTTTACATCGTATATAGGGTTGATGATGCCCGTGTATGCGTGTTGTGGCTCTGTGTGGGTGGGCTGTAAGCGATTTGGAGGTTGGTAGTCTGAGTAACGCTGGGTTACCTGATGGAAAAAATAATTAAAATGAATAGTTTTGGGTGTGAATGTGAATGGTTACAAATGGATGGACTGTGTGGAAGATGTCTTTAAAATTTGTTGGTTCTGGGAACCCAGCTTCGTGCCTCGGAGAGAACGTGAAGCTTTCGGTTTCTAATGGAATATCTTTGGCAAACGCTTGGCAATCGTTAGAGGTCTGTCAGAAACAAACATTCTGATAACGCTGGCCCTGGAATATCTTGCATCTACGTATTGGCATCGCCTCCGACTATTTTTGTATGGGAAAATGAACAGCGCTGCGGCGGCGAAAAGTTTAACAAATAAAATCGTATGAACATTTTGAAATTTTGCGCGTTATGTTTTCGAATACGTAGACCAAAGATGTTGTTGCCACCGGAACTGGCAACACAGGCACCCAGGCAACAGCGTCCCTGTCAAGTTTATTGCAAAAGCCAGATAGCAGTCGCTTTACCTGCTTGTCTTTACTGGCATGTCGGGGCAAAGGCGGCGGTGGGGGCGGCGCCTCGTCGCCAGACATGTAGTCCGGAGGCCGAGCCCTGTACTGCTGTGGAGCCTGCGCTGTACCCTCCGCTTCCGGAAGCTTCCACGAACTGACACAATTTCATATAGATAGCCAACATCATGTCCGTCTGATGAAGGGCCAAAATCACTAATGGAAATTACTTTTTCCCATTCCCAGATCATAAGCTAAGTACGTCATATACATCATGAGTTTATATATAAACTATAATGTGATTCGTAAAAAACCTGCGGTGAATGAAAGATTTGATAGTAAATATGAAATGTCTGATACGTGAGTTGGGATTAGAACTAATTAATATTTTATATTAGATAGCGGCCCGCCCCGCTTCGCAAGGGTAGACATTTATCAAATATTTTGTCTACCCGTGCGAAGCCGGGGCGGGCAGCTAGTATAATATATAGCCTATGTTACTCAATGATAACGTAGCTTTATAACGGTGAAATAATTTTTGAAATTGGTTCTATAGTTTCGGAGCCTATTCAATACAAATCTTTCCCCTTTATAATAATTATTAATAAATTATTATAGTATGGATGGTAAGCAAGCATACAACCCACCTGATGGTAAGCTACCGGCGCATACGGGTCCTTATAAGATATCACCAAAAAATCTATTCATGTCCGTTTTAAAATTATTATTATGATATATTTGGAACACTAATACGCATCCTTAAGTCCTCACTTCAAAGATACTGATGTAATATATACACAAAACTAGCTGTTACCCGCTACTCTGTCTGCATTTGTTTAAAGACAAAAGTAGCCCATGTCTTTCCCCAGAATATAATCTATCTCCTTGTCAAGTTTTATGACGATCCGTTCAGCCGTTTAGTCCTGATAAGGTAGCTAACGGACAGAGCTACTGTCGCATTTATATTTTTAGTATGGATTCACTAAAGTACAAATTGCCACTTAATTTATAGATGTGAGATCAATGGCGATCCATTTGTTTTTTCCGGGCACAGCCCACAGGAAAAAACAATTCAGACATAAGTAGATGAACAAACAATAGGAAACCAAGAGAAATAGCTTAGTTTTTTCCGGCACTAGATAAAATATGAAAGCATCTTTAAATAAAAAAATTACAACAGTTGGAATTCTAAATATTTCTTATAAGTGTTGGATAAAGAACTAGCTGGTACCCACGACTTCGTCGGTATGATTTTTTTATACCACTAAGGTGGCACACAAGCTCATGGCCCGCCTGATGGTAAGCAGTCACCGTAGCCTATAGCCGCTAGCAATACCAGGGATATCACGAACGGGGTTCCAACCAAACACCCAGACGCTAGGCAAACATATTTGTAACCTAAATCTTTGTCCTGGCGGGAATTGAACCCGCGACCCCTAGCGTAGCAGTCAGGTATACTAACTACTAGACTAGTATATTACCTGGAGGCCCGCTCGCTGCTCCTGGAGCGAGCAGCTCTAGCGAGGCGGTGCAGCGCGAACAAAGCGCCCTCGCTGGCCTCACCCAACCACGCGCACAACTCTTGGAGCAGCTGCAACGAGGTACAACCTTCATGAACTGAACCACCACTGACCTAATCAATGTATGGACTACGAGTCTCCGCTCAAAAGTTTCCGGAGCTAAACAAAATGCGTATACAAAACAGAAATAAATATCCCAAATCACTGTCACGGGGAAATGTATCTGGCGCCGTTTCTATTTGCATTGTAAATTTTTAATAAGGTAGTTTTTTTTACAGGCGGCTTGCATGCTTAAGGCCCGCCTGATGATGAGCGGTTACCATCGCCTATGGACGCTTGCAACACCAGGGATATCAGTAATGAGTTGCCAAGCCTGTTGTTGATGAGGACTCACTGTGCTAGCAGCATTACTACTAGCCCAGCGTATCTTCGTGGCGCACTGGCGAACTACCTTACCGCAGAAACACAACACTACATCAAAGTAGTGTTATTTCACTCCGGTTTTCGAAGGTGGAGGTACACTCCCCAAGGCGGCTCCAATATAATAGGAAACCCTACGGCTGATCCAAATTCGCCCTACCCAGAATTTAGTGTTACGTTTTTTTTAATACCACTAAAATGGCAAACAAGCATACGTCCCGCCTGATGGTAAGCGGTCACCGCAGCCTATGGGCGCTTGCAGTAGTCGTGTAGTGTGCGTGGTACCGTGAACCGTCCGGCGCCGAGCATGGCGAGCACGAGGTCCCCGGGCGCGAGGTGCAGGGCGCGCGCCCCGCAGCGCGCCGCCACCAGCCCGAGCGGCGCCGCGCGCCCCACCAGACACTCCTCCTCCACTGACCACACTGACTCCTCGGCCTCTGACGTCCCTGACTCCTCCACTGTACATCCCATTGTACTTACTAAAGCGGGCTACACACGTTCAGTTTAGAACTGCACAGTTGTTAGTTTTGCCTACACACCTACAATTAACTGCACAGTTCGACTGTACAGATAAAACTGTGCAGTTAAAACTGAACGTGTGTAGCGTGCTTTACGTGACCATTTGCTACAATTTATATAACCTACCTATATGCCTTCATACCGAAGCTGTATTGAATAAAATGTCATCAGGACCACAGTCATTATTTGTGTTATATAAAATTATAACACAAATTTGTCAAGTCGTAATTTCTAAATGTTCCCACCTATTGACGCTTCGGTCTTGTCTCATTCCTATAAGACAGGTATGCTGATAAAATGTTGTTTTAATGACCTTCATTCATATGTTTGTATAAATTGTACAGTACATCATAAATATATATAAATATCTACCGCAGGGTTCCCCTACAAACCTTTACAGTAGTGTTATTCAAAAGAACTTAAGGTTGCAACCGCAGAGTTTCGGGAAATTAACTGGTCGTTCACTTCAAACGTCGCAGACCTCTAGTATATCTTGAATCACGCCAAGAGACAAATCAATATAAGTACTTTAATCCTAGAAATATTTCACAAAATCCTACTCACCACATAAAGCGTCCTTCACACTGTTGATAAAGTCCAATGTCTCCAGAATGTTGGGTCTGCTCAAAGGCTCTCGGTCCCTCACGGTGGAGCCAGCGCTCCTAGGCCGCTGCTTCATCTCCCTGATACTCTCCACCGGCTCTGTGTACACTAGACTCTTCAGCGTGTGGTACTTCCTCCTCATGGTCTTCGTATCAGTCGTGATGGAAATTTCTGGAAACCCGTATGACGTAGCTGGTCGGTTTCTGCGAGATCTCCTGCGCAGTTTAGGTAGGTCTGACTCTTTGGATATATCCTGGACGGAGGTGGATGGAATGATGTCTGGCTTGGTGTTGTTCCGCCAGTAGTTGCCTGATTTGACGCTGGCGAAGATTTCGTCGCTGCTCTCATTGCGGGGAATAGCCTTTGGTTTTGTCCTGATGATAGGAAATATATACTCGTATACATTATCACACAGCGCCATCTAGTCCCAAACTAAGCAAAGCTTGTACTATGGGAACCAGCAGCTGATACAATACTTATATACTATTTTCATTTTATATTCTAATATTACATACATACCCAGACGCAAGGCAAACATGTTTGTAACATAAATGGTTGCCCCGGCGGGGATTGAACCCGTGACCCCCCGTGTACCAGTCAAGTATACTAACCACTAGACAAACGGTCTCGTCATATTGGTAACATAGATTAAAAAAATCTAAATAATATACAAGGTGGTCCCATCTCCCGGGCACTTCGACTGCGGCCGGTGCCGCTGCTGTACAACAGGAGAGCCTCAAACGCCGCAAATATGTGTGCCTCGGAAGGGGATACATATTTCCTGTTTTTGCGGAGGAGACCCTGGGGCCATGGGGTCCAGAGGCTCATGTGCTGTACAAGGTCTTACGACGATTGATTGAGGCCTCCGGTGACAAGAAGGCTGGAACATATTTTGCGCAAAGGATCAGCATTGCCATACAGCGGGGAAATGCTGCCAGCCTTCTTGGCACCCTCCCGCGTGACAACAATTTGGGACAATATTTTTTTTTATAAGTTTATATTTTTTCCTTTAGATTTAGATTGGAGTATTATTAACAATGTCCCATATATATACTTACATGAAATAAAATTATTTACTAATAATATACATAAGTGTAACCACTCACTGACTTATAATATAATTTAAAGAAGAAATATATAGAGAAATATGCAGCCTATGTATACAGGCGGGTCACTAGTTTGATATATTTTACCCCAAGCACCATTACCAGGAACACAAGACAAACGAGGAGGAACCCTCAGAACAATAAACCCTCGTCTCATCTGTAACATAATCAGGTGACAAATCGATCTCGGCCCCTCTTGCTGGGGTTACCCGGCTTCCCTCTTGGCAGTTTTACTGGGAATGAGGCAGTTTTAACAGACTTTTAATTGTGAAAGTAAGAATATAAAAAAAAATAGATATTGAAATTATTGTGCGCGTACTGACACAACGGAAAAAGAAATTCTCATTTTGATTTTTTTTATGTAATATTTTTTTCTGTTCTCTTCACACTTCAAAAAATTATTTCACTTAATCAAAGTTTGGCTCATTCAATTAACTACATACCTATTTGATATTCAAAGTATATAATCAAAGTTAATATTGTAAGTGTTTCTTATGAGGAATACATTAATATTTTCAAGGCCCTGAGTTGTTTGCTATTTCATTGGACAAACATTCCGTCACAACGGAATTATCCTTTGACGAAAAAATCCAGACTAGCAAAAACTACAGATGTATAAAAATATGGTTTTAGTAGGTATATATTATGGTATAGTAGACTCATGAGTGCTTTATTAGGGCCTACAATCAAAGGGCCTAAGCTGATTAACAGATGTTTGCTTTTGATTATTTTACAGTTTACGATTTTGCGTCTCCGTTTTCTAATGATACTATTTAAACATTAAATTTAACAAACTGATAGCCCTGGTTGTAATAAGATATCGCTAACAGCACGAGGGATAAAGAAGGATACCAACTTTTAACGATGTCACCTTAAAATTGGATACAAACTGATTTCTTAAGAACGCTACCTTTGTTAATACTATGTAATCTGTAAGCAGTGATTAATTAGATCTTCACGGAGCAGTCAGAAATAGTTTTAAGACCTAAAGGCGAAGATACTAAGGGTAAAGTAAATTTACGACTGATTTCGTTATAAAGGCCTCTCTAACCTTTTTAACCGACTTTGAAAATCAAGAGGATTCCAAAGGAGCCCCAAATACTTGTGTGCCCAAAAGCCCCGGCCTGCCCTAAGACGGCCTTGCTTGCACGCCTCTTTTCCTTCATCAACAATCTTTACATCCTTACATTCTCTTCACCCTTCCGTAGTTGGGTACTAAAGAAAATTAAATAGAAACAAAATAAATGATCTATATTTATTACGAAGAAACAACACAAGCGAAGTGAAAAACTAAAGACATACAAAAAGGGCTTAATGGCGGTCTAATGGGCTGGAACAATGGGCACGTGTTCCTTCCCTATTCCAGCTGCTAAACATCAATAGCACGGAGTGGGAAGCTCGTTGTCGATATATTTACCGCACTTTCACTTGTTATCCGGGATTATATTTTTTTTGGAAACCTTTAACTTTGCTACGCGCGCGGTCTAGTTACTGAATGCACTTTAAAATTTAGGAATACTAGTGGTGTCGTATTGGAATTTGGGACTCAGTTATAATAATTATAAAAAAAATTGGACATAGATACAACTACTAATACTATAGACAATATTATAATACTGATGCGGTAGTTCTATTGACGACTTGCAGTAGTGTTTATAATAACGAACGCCAAAAGTCGCTAGGCTATCGATACTATCGTTAATCGCCTATCTAACGGTAACACAAAGCAAAATCCATCTATACATGCGGCCAGGTTTGTGCACTCGAAGGGCAGGCGGTCACTTTGACCACACAGCCATCGATGCTAGCGCAACCAGGCGGTCACTTCGACCACACGGCCATCGATGCTAGCGCAACCAGGCGGTCACTTCGACCACACGGCCATCGATGCTAGCGCAACCAGGCGGTCACTTCGACCACACGGCCATCGATGCTAGCGCAACCAGGCGGTCACTTCGACCACACGGCCATCGATGCTAGCGCAACCAGGCGGTCACTTCGACCACACGGCCATCGATGCTAGCGCAACCAGGCGGTCACTTCGACCACACGGCCATCGATGCTAGCGCAACCAGGCGGTCACTTCGACCACACGGCCATCGATGCTAGCGCAACCAGGCGGTCACTTCGACCACACGGCCATCGATGCTAGCGCAACCAGACGGTCACTTCGACCACACGGCCTTCTCAACTTAGCTGCTAGCAGAAGCGAAGTACCTAAGGCGCAAGGTGATGTACTTGTGTAGTACTGACCGGCGGTCACCAGCGAGCGCGGCGGCGAAGGCCCCCAGCACCCCGCGGCGCGCCAGGCGCAGCTTGGCCTCGGCCTTGTCGCGCCGGCTCAGCGTCAGCGTGCGCGCCGCCCGCTGCTCGCGCCGCGACACCAGCCGCACGGGGTACCACACGCCCAGACCCTCCCCCGTCGGGAATACCAGACGGAAATCTGACAGACAACAACATATTATAAAGAAAAGCAGAACTCGACTACGGAATAATCATCAAACTCCCACACATTTGCTGCCAGATGGTGCTGTGTTGTGATATCCTAGCTTTGTTATTATAATAATCATACTAAACTTATCAATTGTGACTCCCTACCCTCCGTCAAACTGATCGTGTGGACCGATCCCTTGGAGATAGATATATTAATAGCTCCCTAATCTATTGATAAAGGTAACAGCTACATGGTAGAAGACCCAGCAAACATATCAATTTCGAACTTTATAAAGAATCCATTGTGTTCAAATGTCTTTATACATATGGGACCGAAGTGAGATAAGGAAGACGAAGGACGCTGACTCGAGAACTTTTGAAGATTTCTAACTCATCGAACTTACCAACTTTATCAACGAGTCAAAGCGAATGGAAAAACTTGGAAATATATAATTGTAGTATTATAGTAGTATATGAAAGACGTGCCTTTTTGCTTGTTACCCGATACGTTAAAAGGCTTTAATGACGCTTTTAGATTAGAAAAAAGTTAAATATATTTTAAAGAAAATATATTGTTAGGCATGTTTAAAGTACCGTCAAAATGTTTTTGGTCACATAACACTAAGTAGTGGAGATATAAGAACTCGGTAATCCCGTTGGACCCATCAATCACCCATCAACTTTCCAATGGAACCAACAGACCTAAGCCAAAATAATACACCAGTGACCTATTGTTTACAAATCCCATGCGACATTAAATTTAACAGATTTTTTGCAAAAATCTATTTGCTTCAAGTAAGCAAAACTGTACCTATTTTGTAACTCGGTAGCTCGATATATTGATTGCTCTTAAACACACAGGTAAACAACATAATCATGCATTGTATATATGTACTTAAAACTTATGTGCAAAAAGCTTTTGAAAACTTTTGAACCAAACTGTCAGCTGTGCCAGTTCCAGAATTCCTAACTCCACAACGCCAGATAAACCAGTCTGAACCAGCATTAACTATCGGCCAGCCACAGTGAGACCCACAAAACGAGATTCCAGAACTGAGCACAGGCAAAAGTTCAAACAACAGGAGTCAAGATATAGCAGTCATATTTAGAATGTTAACGTATTCCGATGCAATGCAAAACAGTTGGAAAATTTTGATCCGGCTGGATTTCAATCGGAAACAGAAGTTGTTTGTTACCACTGTGAAGGGTATAAAGCTTATTTTCCATGACAGGTCCTGCAAAGTATTGCAAAAGCATTTTACCATCGCACCTCTTGCTACCGGCGGGGAATTTGTCCCCACACATTGGAACCAAAATGGTCCCAAACTGCGCGACCATTTTCCAAAGGAGGTTCCGCCCGCGCACAATCAAACTGTGGAATTAAGTCCCCGCCATGGTTTTCTCAACAGAGTGTACTACAGGAGTACAGCATGGGGTTCTTCAAGAAGGGTGTGAAGAGATTCCTGCAGAGTCGGCAACACGCGAGGTATACCCCTGATGTGCAAGCGTCCGTAGGCTACGGTATCTGCTTACCAACAGGCGCCGTATGCTTGTGTGCCACATTAATGGTTATACTTAAACTTACGAAGATACATAAAAATACATGATTGATTCATATACAAATGGGGTAGGGTTTTTAATAGTACAAAGCATTTTTCTTCACTTCAAAAACTAATAATTTTCTAGGTGTTACCCGCGAGACTTTGTTTTAGCAGCATTTGTTTAAAGACAAAAGTAGCCTATGTCCCTTCCCCAGCATTTAATATATCTCCTTGTCAAAGTTAAAACTGTTTAGTCCTGAAAAAGTAACAAGCAAACAAACAGTTACTTACGCATTTGTAATATTACTATGGATTTACACTCACCAATATGCCGATAACGGTCCACAAGATCCACAGTAGCCTTCGCCCAAGCCATTTTCTTCGCCGCATCCAGTAATCCGAAGTTAGGGTCTACACTGCCCTCATGAACACCAATACAATATTCCTTCAAGCCTTCAAACTCTGCTGCACATGTTCGTGCTTCAAACTCTTCAAGAAACCAGGAATTTTCCAAGGAAGACCAGAAAAGACCATCCAAGTACGGCTTTAGGACAGGTCCAAGATACTTCTTGTCATCTTTGGATCCTTTATATAGCCAATTCAAGGTGTTCTTCATGAGGTTGCAGTGATCAGTCAGGTCTTCACGGTGAAGATCCGGGTCGCGTCGCACAGCATCGATGAGGCAAGCTGATGATGCATCGTAGTAGTCTTTCAGTTTGTTCCATTTCTTGGCTCTGGGACAGGATAGATATATTCAATATTGGTGTGCATTGAACAACTGTATATCTACACTAATAGTATAAAGACGAAAGAATGTTATTTTTTTCTTTCTTACTTTCTATCTAATACATTTCAAAACCACTGAACCAATTTCAAAAATCTTTTGCCGTTAGAAAGCTACATTATTACAGAATAACATAGGCTATATGGTCCTTACATATGAAATTGGCGTTTTTCGTACTGGCCACTTTAATCACGAATTTCTCCTCTTTGGTAAGGAATTCCAAATTCAAATTTGTACAGCTATAGACTCATGTATTTGTGCTTCGATGATCGTCATTCATTTGTTTTTTTTCTTCTGTTTTTTTCTGTTTGCGTCACTCATTTTACAAAATGGAAAACCTTAAATATCGCATTATTTACGAGTACGAGTTCCGCCGTGGCACTAGTGCTGCGGAAACAACTCGAAGGGTGAATGATGTGTATGGCGGTCGTGTTGCAAAAGAAAACACAGTTCGTTTTTGGTTCCAACGTTTTCGTTCTGGAAATTTCGACCTGCAGAACAAGCCCCGTGGACGGCCTGAGACTCAAGTTGATAATGAAGAGTTGAAGGCTATTGTGGAAGCGGATCCATCGCAAACCACGTCCGAGTTAGCTGCAGGCTGCAATGTTAGTGATAAAACTGTTTTAATTCACTTGAAGCAAATTGGGAAGATTAAAAAGCTTGAAAGGTGGGTACCTCACGAATTGACTGAAACAAACCGGCAAACGCGCGTCGACTGCTGCGTTACATTACTAAACCGGCACAATAATGAAGGTATTTTAAACCGAATCATTACCTGTGATGAAAAATGGGTTCTTTACGATAATCGGAAGCGCTCAGCGCAATGGTTAGATCCTGGCCAGCCAGCCAAATCCTGCCCCAAGCGAAAATTAACCCCAAAAAAGTTACTTGTAAGCGTTTGGTGGACTAGTGCCGGTATTGTTCATTACAGTTTTTTCAAATCTGGCCAGACTATTACGGCTGATGTCTATTGTCAGGAATTGCAAACCATGATGGAAAAGCTAGCGGCTAAACAACCTAGGCTGGTCAATCGCTCCACGCCACTGCTGCTTCACGACAACGCTAGACCACACACTGCGCTACAGACGGCTACTAAATTAGAAGAGCTTCAATTGGAAAGTCTAAGACATCCTCCGTACTCCCCGGACCTTGCTCCAACAGATTACCATTTTTTTCGAAATTTGGATAACTTCTTGCAAGGGAAAAAATTCAACTCCGATGGGGCAGTCCAAATCGCCTTCAAAGATTTTATTGATTCCCGTCCGACTGTTTTTTTTAGTAAAGGGATCAATGAACTACCTATGAGATGGCAAAAGTGCATAGAAAATAATGGTTCATACTTTGATTAATTAAATATATTATATTAAAAAATATTCGACTTTTTGTTCCTCCCATACAAAACGCCAATTTCATATGTAAGGACCTAATATTATACTGATACGTGGGCGAAGTCTTGGGGAAAATGCTAATATAGGATAGGGTAATTCAAATTCAAATAATTTTATTTCGGACTTATCATCCATATTGTGAACATTATTACGAGAACATAATTACAATATACCATATATATATTAATTAAATTAAATATATATTATTACCAATATTTTAGATGCATCCTTGCCCAGTGCATCATAATAGGACTATCTACGTCCATCCTGCCCGCCATAAGCTGCAGGTAGTGATTGGAGCTGCCCCGCACTGCTCGCATCAGGGACGCGTAATAGTTTAAATACTTACGGTAGATTCTGGTTGCAAATTCTTCAATCCATCAATATGTCATATTTTAAATACAAAAAGTTCGCAATTTGGCTTACAATAAATTTGCTGCATTATTTATATTATATTTCCATACCGCTCAAAAGTCACAGACTACTATTACCAAATGAAAATAATCCGAGATTTCCCAAGTATGAATGGAATTTGGATACTTAAGATTGCCATCCTAAGATCACATTGTATACGTGACGATGATGATTAAGGGCCCTAAAAATATCTAAAGAACTTACCGATAGGTATTGATCTCTCGATCAAACTCCGCGGCTTTTGAATAGAAGTTGTTGATGTATAGGTCCCGAGCCTGGTCAAGCATGATGGCCAGCATGAGGATCAGCTGCTCGATGCTCTCTGCGTGCATCGACGTGGCTTGTATCAAGTTCGCGCGAAATGTGCTGTGGTTTTCCTGGGGATTGTTGAACAGAGCTGTCGGTTTAACTCGTTGTGATATGAAATTATAGAATTCTCGGACCTGGCGTTTCTCAGGTGGCATTATAAAACTAGATGTCTTTACGACACAAAGAGAATAAACGATTTTAATTTTTCGTTGTAATTTTACAATATTCAGCCAACGAAAAGCGATGATAATTCAGCTTGGCAGGTTTGCGCTAAAACGTAATTCTAACAAAATGTCTATGTCTAATGATTTCTTAAGTAATCGGATGGCCAATCATGATTACATTTAAAATTTACCTATCTACAGTATTGTGATATTGCCTAATGTCAATATTGTGATATTGCGAGGGATCAGTCACTGTAATGTTGTTGTTTTTGATTTGTACACAAAGAATTTAATTTGTGCTGCTTCTTCGATAGCGTCTATTTCATGAATAGAGAAAAGCGATTTGAGGTCTGAATGAATACAAGCATCCAATTTCAAGTACTCACACACACAATTTGGCTCTTGCACTTCACCAATTCATCAGCCACCCTCCACAAGTAGCGAAGCTGTCTTCTCGTGTAACTTGGAGTGGAGGTGACCGAGGCCTTCGCTTCCCTATTCAAGTTCTCCCATCGGCTAAATAACGCTACTTCCAGAGATTCCGACGGAGACAGGGGGATTTCTTCCCCTAGGAAATTAATTACATAATTAAAGTGTATATTTTATATTGGCATTTACATCTTTTTGGAAATTGACTATTTGAGCAGACAAGAGGTTTCACGAAGGTCTTTATAATAATAGGTAAATAATCTTCTGCCGAGTATATAACATAGCACCTTATGTAAAACTTGCTGTAATTTTGCATAATTTTAAACCTAGTTTCGGGAAGCGAATAATTGGTCTCATACCTACTAGTCTCACTAGTTTGTCATCGGTCATATAAAATTGCGGTATTCAATAAATTACATTTATTTTGGTTTATTTCCTCTACTGATTACATAATCAATTTCATAAGTTAATAAACCTAAAAAAAAATCGGGTCGTGCTTAATTAGAGTCCAAAATATGTCATACCAAGGACTCTCTGCAGTTGCGTCAAGCAGCTGTGTATACAAGCAGCATCAGCGGTCCAATGTGAGTCCCTTGTGGCACGGCGGGCCAGGGCGGCGCTGCTCACCGGGTACACGTAGCCCGCAGGCCCGCCGGAACACACCGATAGCAACCTGGAGTAACGATCTACCTTAATCTGTAACCCTTTATACAACTTACACTCTTATATAAAAAGTATTGTGATGTTGAAATAGTCAAAGGCATGTAGGAAAGCCAAAGATATAGAATTATGTTCTCTACAGACTTAGTCCTAAAATTTTATTAAATCCACTGCAGACCATAGTATTAATTATGGTGATATATAAAACCTTACAGTGTTTGAATTTATAGCAAAAACATATACAGCCTTAAAACATAGAGCAGTTGTAATCCTTCAGACAATCACCATTGTGGTATCTGTGATATCCATTTAATATCTATAGGCATTGTGACAAAAACTACTTACGAATCCAAAACCAGCAGCAAATGGTGTGCAGAATGCGCGGCAACACAGCAGCGGGCAGCGGAGTGCGCATACGAAGCGCAGCGGTCGAGGCGACGCCGCAAGGCGCAGGAGACTGCGTATCTGCTCAGCACACGGAGAGTACCCTGCAAAAGGGAAACACTTCATGATGATTCAGATGACGATGGATAACAGGTAGAAATTAAAAACTATGCATATATTTAGGTAGATAACCGTTTTTGCGATAAATTGGCTTTTATGTTCGGTGAAACTTGGGTGTTGTAAATCCTCAGCCTACCTCTTCGGGGACCCTTGTGGGAAGGAGTGAAGAAGATATATACTGGGCAGGCTAATACGGTATCACAGATTTAATTAGGTATAAGTTTCTATAAAGAAATAGCATTAATCGCATCCTTTCACAAAACTACAGAAATTGCACAGCATGATAACTAAAAGATACCAAACATGATTTGCACAAATGCCGGAATTAGGAATGAGTAAAGAAAAGGTGAGCTCCTCCAGGTAACTCATGGACTTTGGGACATCAGAAAAGTAGACTAAACAGAGAAACAAAAGTGCGGATTGTCTAAGATGCAAATGTCCAAATCCCAAGAGATGGCCTTGCAATAAGGCCGCCTTTTGGGTTACTTAAGCTTAAAATATCTCACCATTAAAGTTACTGTATAAATCAACCATGGATGAATAATATTCTCACCTGAAACACTCCCTCCCTCATCTTATCAACCAAGGAGTTCAGTGCTCCAGCCACGCTGGCGACGGTGGACAGGTCGGAGAAGTGCGCGTCCAACGAGGCTTCCAGCGCCGGATGCCACAGCTGCCAGGTGGAAGCACGCTCAGCACATACTACTGATGACGGAGGGCCAACTGCTACTGCGTAGTAGCCCTTCAAAGGACGTTAAGATAAGTATTGTGGTTGAAGCGTGGTGATATGTGTGTATGTAGTTGTATGACAATAGTAGTCGTACCCCCTGCGCACTGGTGTAGTGTAGCAAGGCGAGCGGGTGTGTGAGCGGCAGGCGCGTGGTGTAGGCGGCGGGGCTGACGCCGGCCGCGCGCGCGCCCAGCACCAGCTTGGCCGCCGCCTCGCCCAGACCCACCCGCACCAGAACCCACGCCTCGCCCTCCACTATGGCCAGCCGCCGCTCCGACCACGAGTGCACTGACGATGCTATACCAATACCAAGAACAAAATCAAAATCAAATTTATTAAGTTTAGGCCCTAACAAGGCACTTATGAAGGTCTCATTTATCACCGGTTCGGAAAAAATAGCCACCTGAGAAAAACCGGCAATAAGCTCAGTGCTCTGTCTTTTTTTTTCATTTTTCAAATGATTCCGTGGTCAACGTCTTCACTCCTTCCCAAAAGGGTCCCCGAAGATGGGCAGAGATCACAACACCCACTTGCCACCTAAGATAATTTGGTGCCAGCCAACGTAACAGATGACTCCGTCGTCACATCAAATTCGCCAAAACAAGCTAATTCTAACACAGCTTAATTTCTTCTTTAGTGGACTAGTGAGCTGTGTTCTATAAAACTACTGCAATTTTAACGTTATAATTAAATCAACAAAAAATTTCGTCTTTGATAACCGAGCATTTGAATTTGATTTGCTTTTAGACAATTCAGACTGAAATCAGACAAACAGATTTTCAGATTCTCCTAATTAAGGTTTTGTTTTGTCAATTACAACCAAACAAATTGTAAAGTTCCAACTATTCTAAGTTTCATACTGACCCCTCTCCAAGTAGCAATAGTGTCCAGGCTGAGCATAGCGAGCTGCGCGGGCGCAGAGCACGCGGGAGCCGCCGCCGCCGCGACCATTCCCTCCCAGAGCTATCAGCTCCACCCACCTCTCTATCACTTTGTCTCTACACATGACAGACAGACCAACAAACCTTATCTTATAGTAGTTCAAGGGACAAGATAAGTGGAAACCTTTTTGTACCCGAATGCAATGGAAAGAACTTAAGTACATGCATACTCTCGAAAACATAACCCCCCATCGAAGAAAAAACTCTGATGCTAACACGCGAAACGTGTCGAAACGGGAATTTCTTGATTACTAGTTAACCTACACATTCACATACCTCACTTCGAAAAGAAGATAGCTGTAAGTTTTTATTTATAAATGCCAGGAATATTTTTTTCCAAAGTAAAAACAGCCTAAGTGACGACCCAAAGCGTATCAGCTGTCTGCTAGTAAAAGACCAGTCAGTCCAGCAGTTCGGATTATGTTCACATTCCATAAGTTTTGTACTTTTCGGAAGTGTCGTGCGTGTCGGACGTTTCGTACTTGTCGGACGTGTCGTGCGTGTCAGACGTGTCGTGCGTATCGCGTATCAGACGTGTCGTACGTGTCGAGCGCGTCGTACTAGTCGCTAATATTGAAATATATGTACCCAAGCCACTCGCATAATTAAAAACAAACAAACGGCATCTCATATTATAGCATTGATAATTGTATAATGGACTTGATATGAAACTTAGATTCGTTCGTATCCACTGATCTATTGCGTATTGCAAGAACTAATATTAGTTATGCTATCCTTCAACGCGTGCTTATGGTATATTTAAAAAGTCACCTGCATAAATATCCTGAAGGAGTTAAGAACTCCTCCCATTTATCAGCTTCTCTTCCAGATAACCTGATCTTCCCAAAGCCCACAGGCCCGTCTTGAAGGCGGGTCTCTTCATCTGAGTTCAGCACAGGCAAGCTATCCAGGGTGACCAGATACTCTAACGACCGGGAACGCATCTGTAACGGAATTTTTTTGGGGAATATTTATCTTTTGAGCCAATCGAGATCCATCTCGCGGTAGGGGCTCATTTGGCTTATAAATTGTATAATAGAACTAAATTAAGTATCTACCCTGGTACCCATGATCCGTGGAAGCCTGAGGTACCTAATATAATATCATATTGTTTTAAGGTGCTCATAATGGCTCTAAGATCCTAAAATCCTAAGGTGATCAGAATATTTTGACTAGAAAGTGGTAACGAACTAGCTGCTAATAGAAGAAATTCAAAGCATTGCTATGCAGCCAATTCTGTCAGTATTCTTGGCACGCTCCCGCGTAATTCTGATGTGGGTCAGAGGTTTATCTATAAGTAGGTAGTTTGTGTTTTATTATTGTAAATAATTTAATTATACTGTTTAGATGATCTTCCATATCAAAAAACTAAAGGTTCAGAGGTTCACAACATACTTTCTTTACCTATTTTAATCCGATACGGGCCAAAGCACGTAACTCAACAACACAATAGTAGGTACTAATTCTGGAGATAGAATAAATCTACGGGTTGAATAGGCTTCTGACATGACGCTGAAGTTCTTTATACTATAGTATTAAAACAACTGTATAATATAATTTAATACGTTATCTCAGAGTTATTTTACGACCGCAAATATCAGGTTACTACAAATAATAATATACAAGCTTCTGCCCGCGACTTCAGGCGCGTTGAGTTTAGAATCCGAGAAGAACCTAACATTTTCCCGGGATCAAAAGTAAAAATCCTATGTGTTAATCCAGGTTATAAACTACCTGTGTTCCAAATTTCATCCAAATCCGTTGAGCAGTTTTTGCGTGAAAGAGAAACAAACATCCATCCATCCATCCATCCATCTATACTCACAAACTTTCGCATTTATAATATTAGTAGGAAGTACGATTTACCTACATAAATACCATCGCGCGAAGGCCTTCTCGGGTAGACAGGGAGTATTATAGAGCGACTTGCCCTCTTGACTATCTTGCTTCTTTAACACTTATTAATTGCTTTATTTATTAGGTATTTAACTCGATTATACTTTTGGCAATATCATTACGAGAAGTATTAAAAAAAAAACTTGCTATATTTTGTCTCAAATTCAAAAACAGCGCTTTTACTTCTAATTCAACGTGTATTTTTTTCACCTTTGTATTCAAAATACTGAGTTCGTTAAATGATACTTCTAGGTAAACGTAATTAGAACTCAATAAATATTCATTAAAACTAGCCCGAGCCAATAAAAGGCGAAGTGAGGAGATACGACACCATTTTAATTTCCGGCCTAACGTGCCGCGTTCCCCAAGGCGAATCACAATTCCTTCTGCACCTACATTTTATACTTCATGGATTCTTTTTCCGAAAGAAAGAAAGAAAAGAAAAGACAATTTTCTGGTTTTGTTTATTCTAAATTGGCTCCTGCTAGAAAATATATTAACACTTTCATATTATTAAGTTCTAGCGGCCCGCCCCGGCTTCGCGCGGGTAGACTTTTATCAAATATTTTGTCTACCCGAGCGACGCCGGGGTGGGCAGCTAGTATAATATATAGCCTATGTTACTCAGTGATGATTTAGCTTTCCAACGGTGAAAGAATTTTTGAAATCGGTTCAGTACTTTCGGAGCCTATTGAACACAAACCCACAAAAATACAAATCATTCCTCTTTATAATATTAGTATAGATAGGCAAATACAGAGTTTCCATTATTCATATCGATCAATCTGCGATGCTATTTCTTTGGCAATCTTTTAGGTCTGCCAGAAGCAGAAAGTCTAACCTAGAGAGGTACGTAACAGATTTTTCTTTTAAAGATGTGTTGTGAAGATCAGTTGGCTTCGAAGATTGCGGGATAAAAACATTTTCCCGGGATAAAAAGTATTCTATATGTTAATCCAGGTTATAAATTATCTGCGTTCCAAATTTCATCCAAATCCGTTGAGCAGTTTTTGCGTGAAAGAGTAACAAACATCCATCCATCCACCCACCCGTAGTCACAAACTAAGGTATGTATAATATTAGTAAGATATAGCTATAATATTAGTAATAGATAGCTCAGAGTAGATAATATACTACGTACTTTGATTATATACTGCTACGTACAATATAGTAAAGTCAGAATGCTTGCAACCGTAATTCGGAACAAGCTCGCTAGACAGTACTCTTCAGCTCGCTTTAAGTACAAATCCAGTAAAGCCACATGGGATTATTTGTATAGGGCCAGGGCGAAATTGATATTATTAAAAAAGCTGTATATATAACCTTTTTCCCTCGATGTAGAGCAATCAAATGACAGCATCTGAACCGAGGGTCCTTCTGTCCAGCGCCGTCCACCATTCTCTGCACCAGGCTCTCAACAACGCTCTCCATTTCTGAAGATATTCTACCTAGACAC
Organism: Falcaria lacertinaria; assembly: GCA_951449985.1. Lineage (NCBI taxonomy): Eukaryota > Metazoa > Arthropoda > Insecta > Lepidoptera > Drepanidae > Falcaria > Falcaria lacertinaria. Next base: position 825,900 of record OX602121.1, read on the forward strand.
AAACATTTACAAATTTGATATTATATTATTTATTTTGGCGAATTGGGATCTGCCGTGGGTTAAACTTGGTGTAAGGTGGGAACCTTACAGAAGACCACAGTCAAATAACACTACTTCGATGTAGTGTTGAGTTTCTGCGATAAGTAAGGTGGCCAGTGCTCCACGAGGATACGATGCATTAGTAGTAATGCTGCTAGCAAAGTGAGTAGGCTTGTGTGCCACCTTAGTGGTATATAAAAATCTTGGTATTTTTTAATAACTTACCCTTCTGGTCGTCCTCATACAAAGAATCGACATAAGAGTTGAGCACCCGCAGCTGGTTGGCCGTAAACTTGATTCCTGATGAAGGGAGACGGAGGTCTCCGCCGGGCGTCTCGCTCGCCACGGCTGACGCGCCTGACCCCATGGCTAGTTAGTAGGAAAACGAACATTTGATTTATAGAACCTGTAGAAATACACTGCTGGCAGGAGATGGAGATGCCTTACGAAGCTCCTAATTTGAGGAATAATTTAAAACCATACTAATATTATAAATGCGAAAGTAACTCTGTAACTGATCGTCATAAAATTTGACAAGTAGATAGATTATTTCATGGGAATGGACGAAGTTACGGATAACAGCTAGTATACAATAAATGAAGATTTGCTGCTATTGCTAGAAAAAATAGCCTATGTCCTATCCCAGGATATAATCTATCTCCTTGCCAATTTTCATCAAGATACGTTCAGCCACTTAGACGAGAAATTTTCAATTTATATTATTAGTATTGATATATAAAGTATAAACGTCCTCTTATGCAGTTACGTCTTGATTTTAGACGAATCATTTTTTTTAATAATTTTCATCAGCATCGTTGATTAAGTATCAACAAAACAAGCGAATCGATTTATCCTCAACTCGATCACAACATACGGTTGTGTAACATTCGATCACATGCACAATGTCGGGGCAAATCAAAACGGCGCCAATTGTCCAGCTTCCGGCGGAAGCGTATTATGTGTGGCCGGTGATGCGCGGGTGACCGTGGTCTCTAATGGGCATTTCATGTTTTACGTTTTACTTAGATATGGATAGGTTGAAGTACATATAGAACCAATTATAAGTTGTCTATGTAAACCACAATTCTGGCTCAAGTTGAACAATCACGGACACCAGACAAGGCACGAGCACTCGAAACTCGAAAACATCTCGTTATTTGTGTCGATTCTATCTCGAGACGAGACCTATAATTATTTAGAAGAGTAATTGTTGATTGTCGAATTCTCTTCACCAAATTTTGATGGAATGTTAAAGAGTACACGGAACAGATTTTTTATAGAAATTCTTATATAGACAATGGTTTCGATACTGTTGTCCACAAACCTAAACTAATTTGACAGCACTTAAAGTATTGCTATCCTGATTTAACCCCAAACATGAGAAACGTACTTTTTAGTCCTGTCAAATTAGTTTTCGTGATTTTGTACATTATCGTCATAACAGAATCGACATCAATATATCCTTGGAAATACATAAACATAGGAATGAAGACAAGGCCCATGGCTTAAGCTGAAAGCTTAAATTAACCATTTCATTAATCAACAACCATCTACCTTCCAAACTCTTCATTTCAATCCATCTCTTTAATAGATTGTCACTGTAAGTGACCGTCCACACGAATAACATTACGCTAATAGCTCTACAGTTGGTAAAAGAAGGTGCGATATTGAATCGTAATGCTATCGCGTTAAGGCTCATAGAAATAACCTTGCGGAGTAACCGCACTTTTTCAGATAACGCCGTAATGGTGGTGACTGTACAGGAAATTAAAATAAGTGGTATTGGAAAAAAACAGAATAAACTAATGAGGTTTCACGAAAACACAGCAGTTAAGTAATTGAATTTATAATGTTCTCGCTGATAACCAGCTTTTCGCGCGTTGAGAGGGGAAAATAAACTGTATTTTACATAATATTTACATTTAATTGGTCATTGCGCCTTTTTGTAGAATGAGCGTATTCCCTATATTTTATTTTGATGAAAAGTATAACCACCAGATCTGCCCAGCGACTTTGGACGCGTGGATTTTATTTTTATTTTTTTTATTAAAATAAAAGGAGGAAAATAGTACCGTATATGTTAATCGAGCTTACAAACTACCTACATTACAATTTTCTCCCACTTAGGGGACATTTCCAAGAAGAAAATTATGCCTCGTATCTAACAAGTTTTTTCAAAACTTAAACCACTGTAGTCTCAGTATAAATCTGTCATTAGTTAATTCGCGGCACAACGACGCGACAGGCGACAGGCAATCAATCGCGGATGGCGTGTCGTTTAGACAACCATTGTCATCTACAAGCGGAAGCCAGCCGCTCGAGTGTGACGCGGATAATTCTGACAAAAACTTCCATTTGTACTGATAATTTTTACTACTTATACGAGCTGGATGAACACTTATTTTGGATGCTTATAATTTATCGAAGCTAAGTTGCACTTAGCAGGTGCTAGCGACTCGCCCCGGCTTCGCACGGCCAGCGTTAGACAAACCCAAATTAATTAATTTGGGTTTGTCTAACGCTATATGTATGTATAATTATACATACATATAAAACTTCCTCTTGAATCACTTCCTATTTAAAAAAACGCATCAAAATCTGTTGCGTAGTTTTAAAGATAAAGCATACATAGGGACAGACAGACAGTGTAAAGCGACTTTGTTTTATACTTAGTATGTAGTGAAGCGTTTAAGATGCTAAGTTTAAACCAATAATGTGGTAAATAAGCAACTACCCGCATGATGGTATGCGGTTTCCGTAGCCTATGGAGCTAGTATTTTTTGGGCCCTAATACATTATTTTGATAATGATGTAATATGGCAGTAAGTAGGTAGACATATCGAGCTCATTTAGAGCCAATAATGTATAGAAAATTAATTTTACTTTAAATTATGAGCCCGTCCGACACGGACTATGTATGAAATATATGAGCCCGTCCGACACGGACTATGTATGAAATATATGAGCCCGTCCGACACGGACTATGTATGAAATATATGAGCCCGTCCGACACGGACTATGTACGAAATATATGGACGGTGCTTAACACAAACATCATACATATACACGTCATCTCTCACGGGGTAGGCAGCGAGTGACAAACAAGCTACGGCCCGCCTGATGGTAAGTGGTTACCGTAGCCTATGGACGCTTGTAACACCGAGTATCACTCGCGCGTTGTCGACCCTCTTTTGCTTCTCTAACATTCATCAATCTCTTCATACATGCTCGCTGGTACCGAGTACTCTTTCACTTTTGAGACAATTTGATGTAGAAAGTTAGATCTTGGCATTCTGTGGGTTCTACTGCCACTCACATTCGAATCTATACACATAAATAAAATTGAAGTGTCTGTTTGTAATGTCAAACTAACAGCTCTTTACTATATGCATATAAAAGTAAACACTGTACGAATGATAAAAAATATTGTTATTGTCTGGCTGTATGTTTCGGAGATTAGCCCAAGTAATCTCCGAAACCGCTGGACCGATTTGAATGGAATTTTATTGGCAGATAGCTAATTTTACTGGGCATAACATAGGCTATTGAAGAAATAAAATGTTTCCGCGCAACGAATAAAGAACCCATAAAATTGTGAACAATGAAAATGAACAAATTAAATTGTCAACAAAATGAATTCCACGCGTACGAAGTCGCGGGCACAGCTAGTTGTAAATATGTCAGTGTTGCTTCACTCATTCATACAGTTAGAGAATAAGATGAACGTAAGACACGAAATACTATTAAAATGACAGTTTTCTGGGCAGAATGCCCAGGATGTTAAGACATGCCTGACAGATCTAGAAAAAAGAAAAAAAAGTTAACTTTGCGAACAATGAAGTGACGCCGGTTAAAACTACGCCTTGCAGTGTACATATACACAATTACACGCACACGCCTACAACGAATACAATGAAACTACGCCTTGCCCACTACACTACATCTGTAATTTACGATATGATTTAGTAGATTTTGATATTAATTGCCAATATTATTTGCATACATTAAAACCCAGCTAGCTATGTATTCACGTATCTAAAAAAGTAATGTTCGCTAGAATAATTGTAATTTATATAAGAATAACCAAAAAAATAACTTGTACAATTTAATTTACATTGTTATTTATCAAATTAAACACTTACCTTATTTTAGAAATCACAACACTTTTAATTTTATAAAAACACACACATTAGATAGCACCAAACCAAACAGATAACATTTTGCCGCGCAACGCACAACTGCGTAACTTTACTTTGTTTTTTTTTTATACACTTTGGCTTTGGCACCGCGGTATACAGGCGCGAGCAACGCGCGTGAATCAAATGTTTGCTTCGCAGCGACCGACAGCCGGGCGCTTACGAACCATTGTTTATACTGGCCAGTATGGTATTTAATAAAAAAAAACTTGTTTACCTATTGACCAAAACGATAAGTCTCTTAACCCAACAGTCATATTATTGCATTATTTCCAATGATCCTATAAATCAGCCACTAAATAAATCTACTTCATATAATGACACCGAAAATACACACTAAAAATCACTATAATACAATTTACGAAACACTAGAAAAAAAGCTTAATAACAGCTCTGGTTGAGTCCCGCCAAAATTTCCAGTAGGGTATTATTATTTAAATATGGCGTCATTGGCGTCGGTATTTTTTACAAAATTGGTTGTTTTTATTTCTTTATATGTCACATACTTGTCTATGATCGGGAACGGGTAACGTGCCATGAAAATGATGCAATCGTGAAGGAGGTTTAGACCTACTTCAAGCAAGATTTGATTCCATAAAATACTATTTGCTTAACAAATAAATAAAAACATTTAAAGTAAAAGTTTTCTATATTGTTCTGTACCTACATCCGGAAACTAAGTATGTAAAATTGCATGTATTAGCACAAATTACATAAAAGCGCCGATCGTTGTCATGTACCTACACATTAGGAAGGCATGTAACTACCAGAATAGTTTTCTTATCGGTCGTTTGGAAACACTTATCCATCCTTGCCGAATGTATCCCGAACTCGACGGAAATTAAAAAGCCATTAGGAACTTCACCTATATGGGTAGATGATGGTGTTTGGCACGGTTGAGAAAGTAGGGCGCGATGACGTCACGAATCACGATAGAAGGGTATGAGCTGATACTATAATGATACAGGTACTCCACCAACGAGAATACTAACCCTATGCTCAGATCTAATTAAAAGGCAAATGGAACTGTGGCTACACCGAAGTGACGCCTTGCAGTGTACACGATATACAGAGTGACACGCACACACGTTCAACAAATAAAATGAAACTACGCCTTCCGCATTACATGTTTAAAAAGCCGGCGTCAACCACAAGCATCCACAAGACCGTGATGGCCTTGTGGTTGAAGCAACTGCCTGTCATCTGATGGGCTCAGGTTCAACACCAGTTTCATAACACCATTAGCTTAAAAAGAGAGGTAGGACGAATTGGGCTCACCAGGGATTTCCCATTAATATTGGAGCCGCCCGACTGGGGACTGTACCTCCACCTTACAGAAGATCGCAGTCAAGTAAATGCAGCAAAGTTATGACTTTGATGTAGTGTTGTGTTTCTGCGGTAAGTAAAGTTGCCACTACTCCAAGAGGATACGCTGTGCTTGTACTAGGCTACGGTGACTGCTAACCATCAGGTGGGCCGTATGTTTGTGTGCCATTGGGGTAGAAATAAAAAAAAAGCAGATGCTGCAATTAATAAGATCAGCTGTCTCACCATACCCAATCAATCATATTAAATCAAAACCACAATTATTAAGTATTACTTAAAAGATCGCAGCTAAGAATGTCTATAAGCAAAAGAATATACTCACAGCTAACATCACGCTTTCCCTTCACAAATTATTTAGCTTTGTATCTCGGGTACAATTTGCACGTTGTCGCAATGACGTCAGCCCTCCAACCATTAAAATTCCTGACGTAACTAACACAAGCTCAAAAGATAACATTACCTCGCTAGCGTAGATAAGGAGCGCTTAAGCTCGTGCCACAGTTGAAGTAGAGCTGATCCAAGCTGCCGATTAAACTACGCTAGTCAGTAGTAAAACGTAGTCGTTACGAGTATCTGTGTGGTCAGTAGAGTAACTTCGCCGACGCTGCACTTCAAGGAAACGTAACACAAACGCACGCGTTTACTGTTTGTTAAAATTTCAGTTTTAGAGACTTGTGTCTGTCATATAGTGAATTGTAATTCGATTTCAAACCAACATATATCTTTGTTGCATAAGAAATTATGTGCTTCAAGGCAATCAGGGCTAAGTTATTTTTTTCACGATATATGTTAAAAAAATCCAATTATAATCCTTGTTGCAACTAAAGTATATATTTTTTTATTATTTCCTATATCACCTACTTACCCTACGAATTAACAATAAGAAAACCAGCGATAATCTATTCACATGATGTTCTTTATTACATCTTACGTGCTGCTTCTTCAATACCTCGCCTTATTTCATAAATTACCTACATCACGCCACAGTGACACTGAATCATTAAATAATAATGAATATTCTCTTCACGGTTATTTGTAATTATTTAAATAAGTCATGGCGGTTAGTATTTTTCTGTTATCAGATATAGAAACACGATAAACTATTTTAAACTGCAAAGGATGAGATTTAGCAAACATCAACATCAACCTATCGCCGTCCACTGCTGGGCTTAGGTCTCGATCTTCAAATCGCTTCCTAATCCTAAAGTCTTACAGTAATTACTTATTTATAATGATGGCATCAAGGCTCAGGGGAACGGTCATAGGGATCACATGAAATTTCTTTGTAATTCGACTCATTTTATTGCAATCGAAATTTAGTGTCCTGCCTGACTAGACTTCGACTGTATGACCCCCTCTGACTTGATAGCTGGACCCGCCCTTGACTGAAGTATTTGAGAATTCGCTAGAAGCCCAGTGCCGGTAGCAGGAACATTGTCGACAACGTATTCGAAAACGTAACTCGCGAAATGTCAAAATTTTCATAGTAATTTTTAGTTCCACTTTCACCGCCGCAGCGCTGTACATTTTCCAATACAAAAATAGTCGAAGGTGATACGAAAACGTTGCCGCAATTATTCATGCTTGCGCTACGAGTACAGTTCTTTGAGTTGCTCAGTTCTTTGTACACTGTTTGTACACGTTACATTGCAATGCAAAAGAAGAATGTTTTGTATAATCTTTATTCCAACGTCCCCACTGTAACGGGTAATATACTTTTATTTCCTTCCCTAATAATTGAATATCAGACAGAGCCGCAGTTTGACGGCGCTTAGCTATATAGTTTACTAGCGTTTTCCCCGCGAATTCGCCCGCGTAGCAATATCATATATAAGCCTATGTTACTCAATGGTAATATAGCATTCTGTTGGTGAATATATTTTTAAAATTGTTCCAGTAGTTTTTGAGACATACGAAAACACATCATTTTTTTCCTAATAATATTAATATAGATGCCATAATATCCACAGATTATAATCAATTTTATTCCAAAACAAATTCTTTGTACATTTGCAGCGCGTTGCCGCTAACTCCTACAAGAACTTGTAATTCTCTATCTACGATCTCTTATCGATAGGCTTTCGACCTTCGAACGGAGGCACACTGAAACTCGAGTGTAGCTTAACTTTGAATGATAAAGTTTCCCTCGCTTGATGTGGCAAGAGGCGACGGGGCTTGAATAATTAATATAAAGTTTACCACAGATAATGTATAGTAAGCAAACCTTGTTTTAATAACGTAGTATTAGTAACTAATAGATAGAGTAAGGTACCGCGTGCCCTAGAAAGTGTAGATATCAATGTGTGCGTCCGTGTGCGTACTTCTCCTGCTTAGCTGAAAGATAGGTTAAATACATAAAGCTTCAGATGTGTGAGTGTGGGACAGTGGGACTCGCGCACTGAGTTCCGTTCCCACTTATAGGTAAGCTTAAAAGTAGGCGAACTTCGAATGAGGTTATTATTGGTCGGTGACTCTCAACAGCGCGATATAGTAATATTTTTTAGTAAATTCGCATTTTAAATACAATTTCTACGTATTCACGGTTTTCAGATATTTTCCTTTACTTGTGCTGTAAGACACTGCTTCTTGCCAAATTTCATGATTCTAGGTCAACGGGTATATATAGGTTTTGATTCCCTAGTGAAATCGCAAAAATTGCGAAAATTGGCGACATAAACGGTAATATCTTTTCTATATATTGACTTAGGTACAAGTTTGAAAAAGGTCTTGACAGACAGACGGACAACAAAGTGATCCTAAGTATTTTCCTTTTAAGGTACGGAATCCTCAAAAGGTAGATGAACCTTTGCGAACAACGATGTGACAATGAAAAACAAATTCAATGTACTGCGTGAGCAAGGCGTAGATTGGTTGTATTCGTTATAGGTGTGCGTGTAATGTGTATACGTACACTGCAAGGCGTAGTATTAACCGGCGTCTTTGTTGTCGCAAAATTACATCATCCTTTTTATTTGATCTTTGAAATTAAATTACTCCAAACAAACATACAAACTATATTTTATAACTTGCTGCCCGCCCCGGCTTCGCACGGGTAGACATTTATATCAAATATTTTGTCTACCCGTGCAAAGCCGAGGCGGGCAGCTAGCCTATGTTAATCAGTAATAGTGTAGCTTTCTAACAGTGAAAGAATTTTTGAAATCGGTCCCGTAGTTTCGGAGCCTATAGACATTTATCAAATATTTTGTCTACCCGAGCGAAGCCGGGGCGGGAAGCTAGTATAATATATAGCCTGTGTTACTCAGTGATGATGTAGTTTTCTAACGGTGAAAGAATTTATGAAATCGGTCCAGTAGTTTCGAAGCCTATTCAATACATACAAAAATACAAATCTTTCCTCTTTATAATATTAGTATAGATTTAAGAATAGATGTATCAGTACTCATCGATTACCTAATGTACCTAAAGACCTACCTGCTTCTAACGTAACTAGCTTAGTTAATAGTTAGGTACAAGCACTATACATAAAGCGAGCTTCGTGCCAGTCGACAGTTAGTGAAATAAATTAAAACTTGTGTTCACAGCCGGCTATTATACAACCGTTTATCGCTTGGTTAGATAGCTTACCATCATATTATGTTAGGTTTGGGAGTTTGCTTTATTACACTGTATATATCATTATACAAGTTTTTATTTATTTGAACCTCGTGTGTAATCAAATCTTGCAAGTTTAATTTGTCCAACTTCCCAGTGTCCGATTGAAGTGAAATTTGGCATAACACTATTGATATCCGTGACATTGCACTACTATTACTTGGCCGCCATTTTTAATCCAAAATGGCGGATGTCACAGAAATGGTGATTTATTATTTCCATATAAACCCCCATATGTGTTGATGATATGGGTATCATCAGCCGCGGGGAAAAGCTAGTTAAATATAAAATTCCGCAGTGCGTGTGTTCGTACTCGGTCCTCATGAACGGTTTGACAGATTTCGATGTTTTTTATTCTTATGGGACTATGCTGGATGATTCTGGATGGCTTTTATAGTTAGACACACATAGATTGCACTGTTATCACTAGGTAAATGAAAAATAATTACTAGGGTAACAAAAATACCAATTAAATTATTTTAAATAGCACTTTATATTCTATTTACACAAAGTTTAAAGTCATTCGCATTTTTTGTTTAACTTAAACAAACAATAATCATTATTGATAAGACTTAGCTAGTTTTTAAATGATAGAGAAACCCTTACGAATAAAAACATACAATTCTGACTTGTTATTGTCAAAAAAATATAAATTGAGACCATCTCTAATCACTTACAATAAAATTCATTTTTACATGTATGTCCTTATAATATTAGGACGAGATGTACTGACATTAGATTTAACATAAGCGCGGGTAAATGACGCAATTTGATTCTATTAAATAATAATTATAATCATTACACAATAAAATACTTTAAAATCACAAACTATGCATACTCAACCTTACACTGAATTACACTAAGTCGACTTTTCAATACAATGAACTCTAAACTAGGCCTAAAAAGCTATCGCCGTTGAAGTTGAAATTTTATCAGCACTCAATTATCGACCCAGTCATTTTAGTGCAAGGCTCAATATCCTAACGAAGTAGGTAGCTTAGCAAAAAAGTCTGGATACGGAACTAAATATTTGTCTACTGGCAACCTTCATAGAATGAGATCCATGTTATGACGTGTACTGTTAACAAACTCAATCAAGACGGTTGATGCTCTATACGAGCTGCGGCGGGTTGCAAAAACACAGAGCACTGAGTTTCTTGCCGGTTCTTCTCATCTCAGGTAGCTTGTTTTTCAAACCGGTGGTAATTTAGACCTTCATAAATGCCTTATTAGGGCCTAAACTGAATAAATGATTATGGATTTTGATTGCTTGCTGGGAAAGATAGTCAAGGACATATAAATAAAAATAGTTGAAAAGGACATCATCCATGTTTCATAAATATTTTATCCAAATTTTAAAGTGCCGGCCAATACGTTTTTTTGTATATTCTGTTAGAGCTTGTCCGTCTGAGCATTTATTACTATGGCACCAAAGTTGGACATTACAGGACATTTCATTTATTTTAGTTATTTTGAATTCCTATTTTCAACAAAAATGTAAGAATATTCAGATTTTTGAACTCAATAAAATCAACGACTATGGTCCTACAGCAGTGGTGCCACAGTAATAAATGCTCAGACGGGCAAGCTCTAACAGAATATACAAAAAAATGCGTTGGCCGGCACTTTCAGATTTGGACCAAAATTATAATAATAATAATAGTAATGCTTGGACATCATCACACAACGCCATCTGGCCCCAAACTAAGCAAAGCTTGTACTATGGGAACCAGTAGCCGATACAATAGTTATATACTTTTTTTTTTTTGTAAATACATACTTATAATACATACCAAACAACCAGACGCAAGACAAACATATTTGTCACATAAATGTTTGCCCCGGCGGGAATCGAACCCACGACCTCTAGCGTAGCAGTCAGGTGTACTAACCACTAGACCAGCGGTCTCGTCGACGTCGAATTGACGATGTCCTATACTATGCCTACGTACGATCCAGCGTAGCCGCGAGGACAGTTGATGTTTTTACACATAAGGGTAACTATCTATCTATACCTAATGCCAGTTTAATTTAATAGCGATTACCAACTTGATTTGCGGTCTAGACACGCCGCGATAGTAACACAAGTTTTTTTGTTTTTAGCCAGTCGAGACCGGGGCTAATGCAACTAGGCCGAAACGTTGAGGTAAATAAACAAATTAATATCGCGTATACGAACCGTTTTCCATGTTAATACATATTTGTTTTTGGTGTACCGCCAAGTTCAGAATGCTATCAAATCAAATGGAATAAGGTTCATATTATAAGAGATGTCCATTGTTTAAAGACATACGAAGCAAAGAGTGTCGTCCTACTCCCACCGACTGCGTTTCCCACCCTTTCTGACTCGCTCTTGCTTCTCCTGGCGCGACTCGGCGGCCGGGGCGTTGACCCCGGGCTGCACGGTGCACATGGTCTGCTCCCACGAGTGGTCTGTGGACGCTGTGAACTGCAACCAAACACCTTTGGTGAACACTACGCCACATAAATTAAAAATATAACCAAAGGGAAAAACTTTTTTTTATACCCCTCAAGTGGCACACAAGCATACGGCCCACCTGATGGTAAGCAGTCACCGGACCCATTAGCCGCTAGAAATACCAGGGGTATCCTAACGGGTTGCCAACCCTGTTGTTGATGAGGATTCACTGTGCTATTACCACTAGCCCAGCGTATCCTCGTGGAGCACTGGCAACCTTGCTTAACGCAGAAACACAACACTACATCAAGTAGTATTATTTCACTGCGGTCTTCTGTAAGGTGGAGGTACAGTCCCCAGTTGGGCGGCTCTAATATTAATGGAAAATCCCAAATCACCCTACTTCTCTTTAAGACATCTTGTACGTAGACATGACAAGATTGCACGCATTTTTAATTTAGCCTCTATATCTAAGGAAATTTGTTGCACTGCCGATTCTGGCGTCGATACGCGGGCGAAGTCGCGGGGAAACAGGTAGTATAATCCTACTAATATTATAAATGCGAAGGTTTGTGAGTATGGATGGATCGATGTTTGTTACTCTTTCACGCAAAAACAACTCAACGGATTTGGAACACTAATAATTCATAATCACCATCATCTGGATTAACACATAGGATAATTTTTATCCCGGGAAAAAAAATGGTTTCTCTGAGATTATAAGCTCAACGCGGACGTAGTCGCGGAGACACAGGTAGTAAAAATTTGATAAGCAATTTATTTATTTATTTTTAAATTTAGGGGATGAACAATAGGTGTTGTCCGATTTTCAGACCTACCATATATGCACACAAAATTTCATGAGAATCGGTCGAGCCGTTTCGGAGGAGTTTAACTACAAACACCGCGACACGAGAATTGATAAACAATAATAAGAGATCACATCTTGTGATAAGGCCGCCAATTGTACAGATTTATAATGTACTAGCGGCCCGCCCCTGCTTCGCACGGGTAGACAATAGACATTTATCAAATTTTGTGTTTACCCGTGCGAAGACGGGGCGGGCCGCTAGTAATATACCTATATAGCCTATGTTACTCATTGATAATTTAGCTTACTAATGGTGCAAGAATTTTTGAAATCGGTCCAGTAGTTTTGGAGCCTATTCAATACAAACCCACAAAAATACAAAAATACAAATCTTTCCTCTTTATAAGATTAGTATAGATGTAGATTTAATGTTCTTCTGTTATCGATTTTGGTGTACAATAAAGAGTGTGATGAAATGACTGACGAGACCGCTGGTCTAGTGGTTAGTATACCTGACTGCTACGCTAGAGGTCGCGGGTTCAATTCCAGCCGGGGCAAACATTTATGTGACAAATATGTTTGTCTTGCGTCTGGGCGTTTGGTATGTATTATATGTATGTATTTACGAAAAAAAAAAAGTATATAAGTATTATATCGGCTACTGGTTCCCATAGTACAAGCTTTGATTAGTTTGGGGCCAGATGGCGTTGTGTGATGATGTCCAAGCATTATTATTATTATTATAGTGTAGTATGTATTTGGGGTACCTGGTTGTACTGCGAGCGGAAGGCGTGCTTGAGCGAGGCGAGGCGGTCGGTGGCGGGCCCGGGCCGCTCGGGCTCCTCGCGCGGCAGGCCGGGCCGCTCGCGGTAGCCCAGCCCGCAGCCGCCCACGTTCAGCTTCTTGCCCAGGCCCTTCTTGAACCGCGACTTGCGGAACCACGCCGATTGCATCGCCAGCTGCACCAGCTCCTCAGGCACCTCCTGCCGTACATCACACGCAATGGATTCTTTTATACCACTAAGGTGGCACACAAGCATTTTTGATTTTGATTTTGAAAATATAAATGATTCTTTTTTGGTATTTTTTCGATCCGCTCAAAAATCTGTTCTGCCGTCTACATTAGGCTCAAAAATCTGTTCTGTGCCGGTAGCGGGAACATTGTCGACAACGTATTCGAAAACGTAACTCGCGAAATGTCAAAATTGTCATACTAATTTTAGTTCCATTTTCAACCGCCGCAGCGCTGTTCATTTTTCAATACAAAAATAGTCGAAAGCGATACGAAAACGAATAGGCAGTGTAGGGTACAGGTGGGCGGTTACCTGTTGTCCGGCCTCGAGGTTCCGGAGCAGGTGTCCGGCGAAGTCCCTGTCCGGCGCGCGCGCGAGCAGCGTGTGCGCGTCGCCGGGCACGCCGGCGCGGCCCGTGCGGCCCACGCGGTGCGTGTGCGTGTCGATGTCGCGCGCGCACGTGTAGTTCACCACCGTGCGGATGTGCGGGATGTCCAGACCGCGGGCTGAACACATCACACTTTTTTATACCACTTAAGCACGCTACACACGTTCAGTTTTAACTGTACAGTTAAAAAGTTGTGTAGGCAAAACTGACAACTGTGCAGTTCTAAACTGAACGTGTGTAGCCCGCTTTACGTGGCACACAAGCATACGGCCCACCTGACGGTAGACATGTTTGTAGCCCCTATGTAAAATAAAGGTTGTTTACTACTGTGTCAGTAGCACGAATATTTTTCGACTACGTATCCGAAAAGGTAACTCAAATTGTCTATCCAAATATTTAGTTCCACTTTTTGCCGCCGCAGCGCTGTTAAGTCTCCCATACGAAAGAAATCGAAGGCGATACGAATACGCAGTCCAAATTATTCTTGCTCCGGCTACTGAACTTTAAGAGTCAGTAACGCGTGTTATGGTGATGAACCTTAGTATATTAGTATAAGGTGTTATATGTGTGTGTGTGTGTGTGTATGAGCGCGTGGGCGACCGCCGCCCATCACTCAATTGGACCTAATAAGTGTATTAAACTTACCGAGTGTTCATAATTCGTGCGAGTTAAACCCTTGCTGTAGCAAGGTAGGCTACGGTAGCCGCTTACCATCAAGCGGGCCGTATGCTTGTTTGCTACCTTAGTGGTATAAGCGAATGTGTACCAGCGACGTCCGTGGCGACGAGTATGTTGCTCTCCTGGCGCTTGAAGGCGGTGATGACCTGGTTGCGGTCGGCCTGGTCCATGTCTCCGTGCAGCAGCAGCGCGTCGTACTCCTGCACGCACAGGTTCGCAGCCGTCTGCTCCGCTTCCAACTGACACACACATTTATATAAACTGTTTTAATTAGTAAAATTAGTAAACGCCACGGAGATCATTCAATTATTACGTAAGCAGATTTCCCCCCATTTGGTGATTAATATTTGATCGGCCCCTCACAGGGTGCATGGTTGATTGGAGCCCCAATAGCTCTTAGGAGCCAATGGTGACCTTCCTCTTTACTACCTACTGGTTTGAGACGATTGGGACCGCTTAGGGACCATTCAAGCATTTAGCAAGTAGATTACACCCCCACTCCCTTGATACTTACGTTAAACTTGAACAGCCTCAAGGTTCCGATAACGGTAACGTACTGAGGCCCATGCACCTGTTTCACTATTGGTAGCAAGAATATCTTTCGACTACGACGTTTTTTATTTTTTTTTATACCTCTAAGGTGGCACACAAGCAGACGGCCCACCTGATGGTAAGCAGTCACCGTAGCCTATAGCCGCTAGCAATAACAGGGGTATCACTCAGGGTGCCAACCATGTTGCTGATGAGGACTCACTGTGCTAGCAGCAATACTACTAGCCCAGCGTATATCCTCGTGGAGCACTGGCAACCTTACTTACCGCAGAAACACAACACTACATCAAGTAGTGTTATATCACTGCGGTCTTCTGTAAGGTGGAGGTACAGTCCCCAGTCGGGCGGCTCCAATTTAAATGGGATAACCCACGGGAAATCCCAAATCGCCCTACCTCTCTTTAAACTACTACTACTACTTATTACCAATGTCTCAATTGTGATATAGTGATCTTTACTGTATATTTTTGGGGTCATTCATTTCTGTAGTTTCATTTAGTGACCGATGTATAGGAACATTGGAAATAATACTGTAATACGACTTTTGGATGAAGTGATTTATCATTCTGGTCAATAAGTTACTTGTTACCTCTGACCTAAAGGCGTGTTACGACCTGCTACTGCCGTGGATTGATTGATTGATCTTCAGAAAATCCCATAAGCATTAGAATACATTACACTAGATATTTGAATGCAACGCAACATAATGTCGGAAACCTTGGCATAAATATTCCTTGAAGAGGATTGATTGCCATAGCTGGGAAAAAGAAGAAATATCCCAGGCATAGAGTACTTGATTAACAAGGTATAATGTGATTGTGTACCTTTCTCGTGACAAATATCAGCACGCTGCCGGCCGATAGGAACTCCACCAGGTTCTTCAACAGCCACGGCCACTTCTCCTCCGGCTTGTTGAATATCCTGAGAGAACAGAAACGCTGTTACTAAATACAGATATATCAATGAATGTAGTACAAAAAAATTCGATATATGTATATGTTTTGATCCTGCGAATGGCGCTAGAGTTCCTTTAAAAGTGGACGCGCACGGGGTCGTGCAGCGCGTCGCGGGCCAGCCGCTCGATGGATGGTACCTGACATGCTGCGTGACGAGATGGCTGGGGTCCCCCGCGGCGCCGTGGTGGACGCGCACGGGGTCGTGCAGCGCGTCGCGGGCCAGCCGCTCGATGGATGGTACCTGACATGCTGCGTGACGAGATGGCTGGGGTCCCCCGCGGCGCCGTGGTGGACGCGCACGGGGTCGTGCAGCGCGTCGCGGGCCAGCCGCTCGATGGATGGTACCTGACATGCTGCGTGACGAGATGGCTGGGGTCCCCCGCGGCGCCGTGGTGGACGCGCACGGGGTCGTGCAGCGCGTCGCGGGCCAGCCGCTCGATGGATGGTACCTGACATGCTGCGTGACGAGATGGCTGGGGTCCCCCGCGGCGCCGTGGTGGACGCGCACGGGGTCGTGCAGCGCGTCGCGGGCCAGCCGCTCGATGGATGGTACCTGACATGCTGCGTGACGAGATGGCTGGGGTCCCCCGCGGCGCCGTGGTGGACGCGCACGGGGTCGTGCAGCGCGTCGCGGGCCAGCCGCTCGATGGATGGTACCTGACATGCTGCGTGACGAGATGGCTGGGGTCCCCCGCGGCGCCGTGGTGGACGCGCACGGGGTCGTGCAGCGCGTCGCGGGCCAGCCGCTCGATGGATGGTACCTGACATGCTGCGTGACGAGATGGCTGGGGTCCCCCGCGGCGCCGTGGTGGACGCGCACGGGGTCGTGCAGCGCGTCGCGGGCCAGCCGCTCGATGGATGGTACCTGACATGCTGCGTGACGAGATGGCTGGGGTCCCCCGCGGCGCCGTGGTGGACGCGCACGGGGTCGTGCAGCGCGTCGCGGGCCAGCCGCTCGATGGATGGTACCTGACATGCTGCGTGACGAGATGGCTGGGGTCCCCCGCGGCGCCGTGGTGGACGCGCACGGGGTCGTGCAGCGCGTCGCGGG
The DNA here is from genome assembly GCA_951449985.1 of Falcaria lacertinaria. Lineage (NCBI taxonomy): Eukaryota > Metazoa > Arthropoda > Insecta > Lepidoptera > Drepanidae > Falcaria > Falcaria lacertinaria. The sequence goes on from OX602121.1 coordinate 842,944, forward strand.
CCAGCCGCTCGATGGATGGTACCTGACATGCTGCGTGACGAGATGGCTGGGGTCCCCCGCGGCGCCGTGGTGGACGCGCACGGGGTCGTGCAGCGCGTCGCGGGCCAGCCGCTCGATGGATGGTACCTGACATGCTGCGTGACGAGATGGCTGGGGTCCCCCGCGGCGCCGTGGTGGACGCGCACGGGGTCGTGCAGCGCGTCGCGGGCCAGCCGCTCGATGCGGCGCGGGAAGGTGGCCGAGAACAGCAGCGCCTGCCGGTCCGGCCGCACGTGGTTGCAGATCGACCGCACCTGCGGCTCTGCGCACCACGGAACACTCAACCACTGACCATATCACCCTCGCGACCACGACCTATTACGCAAAGCTTGTAACATTATACGCTAGCGAAATGACATGAAACAATTGAAAGACAACAAATTAGGATTGAATTTCATTATGGAACGGAACCAGCATCGTCTATTCGAATCTTACATACATACTACATGCTCTACGCACGTTATCTGTGGCCTTAGCCACAGTACGTATTCGTATCAACTATTTTGTATTGGAAAAAGAACAGCGCTGCGCCGATGAAAAGAGGAACTATAAATTAGAATGTAAATTTTGATATTTTGAGAGTTACGTTTTCGACGTAGCCGCAAGGTACCTTTCATCTACATTGTAGAAAATAAAGATATAACTAAAAGCATACTAATATTATAACTGCGAATGTAACTCTGTTTGTTTGTCGATTGTTTGCTAGCTTTTTAGGACAAACAAACGGCTGAACGGATCATAATAAAATTTGACTGGACTTCCCGCCAATCGGTGACGTTTCCTTAACGGTCCGCTAGAGCGCGCCGCCATCTTTCCCGCACTTTTGTCGTAGGCTTCTAATAGTATCGTGACCATGAATTGTTTGTGATGTGACAAGTGGCGACATGTATATGTATATAGTAGTACTAGCGGCTCGTCCCGGCTTCGCACGGGTAGACATTTATATCAAATATTTTGTCTACCCGTGTAAAGCCGGGGCGGGCAGCTAGCCTATGTTAATCAGTGATAGTGTAGCTTTCTTACGGTGAAAGAATTTATGAAATCGGTCCAGTAGTTTCGGAGCCTATTCAATACATACAAAAATACAAATGTTTCCTCTTTATAATATTAGTATAGTTATACTGACCGAAGCCCATGTCGAACATGCGGTCCGCCTCGTCCAGCACGAGGTAGGTGACCCTCTGCAGGTTGGTGGCCTTGCACTTGATCAGGTCGATCACTCGGCCCGGAGTGCCCACTATTATCTCAGCACCACCGCCTGCGATGGAAACATTATAATATTGACATTGGTGTCAAATTCAAATTCAAAAAGATATTTATTTGACTAGACTTTACAGGCAAGCACTTTCAAATCTTCAGAATCTACCACCGGATTCGGAAGGTCGGTTTTGCTGACAAGAATCCGGCAAGAAACTCAGCAATTACTCTTTTAAAAACCAAATTGTCGATTCTGTTGTTCAAAATTACTAAACTTAACTATTGTGACAGGTCTAAAAAGTCTTGCTATCCCTTTCTCTTGTTCGGGGTTAAATAAGGATTGCAATATTTTAAGGCCTATCAAATTAGTTAAGGTTAGTAATTTTGAACAACAGAATTGGCACCATTGTTTACTTATTTTACACCACACTTTTAAGGTGGCACACAAGCATACGGCCGACTTGATAAGCAGTCACCGTAGCCTATAGCCGCTAGCAATATCAGGGGTATCACTAACGAGTTGCCAACCATGTTGTTGATCAGGTGCTCGCACTGTGCTAGCAGCATTACTACTAGCCCAGCATATCCTCGTGGAGAACTGGCAACACTACATCAACAAACCTGTATGTCATTTATACACCGTGAGGAAAACATCGTGAGGAAACGTCTGAGAAGAAAATCATGGACGTATGTAGTGCCTAAGAGACGGCGACGGACTCACCATCTGACACGTTGGCACCAAATTATCTTCGGTGGCATGTGGGTGTTGTAACACCTCTGCCATCCTTTTTGGGGACCCTTGTGGGAAGGCGTGAAGATTGACATTCCATATGTATAAACTACACCTTTGGAATGGTATATATTAGTCAAAGTTCCTGCAGTATGCATATCAAGGAGTACCTTCCAAGGCCTTGGTCTGCTCCCACTTGGAGCCGCCGCCGTAGCAGCACACGCACCGAATGTTGTACACCTTGCCGAACTTCTTCGCTTCCATGTAAATCTAAAAGCAACACAAAGCCCACATTTGAGGTATGGTCGTGTCTTGGTATCGAAGGGCAAAATTCGGAAGGGATATCACTGCCTGGGTGGGCGCCAGCACGAGCCCGATGGGTCCGTCCTGGCGCCCACCCAGGGTGTGTGTGTGTGTGTGTGTGTGTGTGTGTGTGTGTGTGTGTGTGTGTGTGTGTGTGTGTGTGTATGTGTGTGTGTGTGTGTGTGTGTGTGTGCGGGTACCTGCTGGGCCAGCTCCCGGGTGGGCGCCAGCACGAGCCCGATGGGTCCGTCCCCGGGCGCCAGCTCGCGCTGGTCCATCACGTGCACCAGCAGCGGCCACAGGAACGCCGCCGTCTTACCAGACCCCGTGCGGGCGATGCCTGCACACAACACGACACTCATGTCTATGACGACACTACACATTACACACGCTACACACTGCACACGCAACAGACATTACACAAGTACAAATATTACACGTTAACACACAACACATTCACAACGGAATTGCAATTACATGTTTCTCCCTTTTCATACTTCACTTTACAATACGTTCATAGTAGGCAAGCGTAGTGTATAAGACGTGGGTTTAGCTAGATGGAGATACTGCGCAGTATAGCTACCAGGAAGTGAATGAGGACAGCTAAGAAATAAGAATCAAGCTAAAAATATGACAATATTAATATTGCATACTGAAACGCCAGTCAAATCTGATGCCAGTGGCTTGATGACGCTTCAACGCCACGTAACTGACGTGGGCCTTCCAAATTTGAATGACGTTTTTATGTTAAGTGGTGTAGTGTAGTATAGTGACCGATGACGTCACGTCCGGCGAGCGCGGCGGGCACCCCGGCGGCCTGCACGGGCGTGGGCTGCGAGTAGTCGGCGCGGCGGATGGCCTTCAGCAGCGGCTCGTCGAAGCCCAAGTGCGCGAAGCTGCTCACCGGCCGCGGCGGGTCCGGCCCCGACAGCTACAGACAGACACACATATCAATGCTTTTTGTTACAATTTATATCGATATAATACTTTTATATTTTATACTACTGTTAAGTTCCCAATTACGTTATGCTAAGAGCCTACATATATCTTCTGTGTTTGTCTATGCATAGAGCCATTATATGCATTTAGTTTTTTTGGGATTCTTCAAGAAGGGTGTGAAGACGCGCGACTCGAGTGATACCCCTGGTGTTGCAAGGGGTCCATAGGCTGCGGTAACCGCCTACCATCAGGCGGGCCGTATGCTTGTTTGTAACATTAGTGATATAAAAAAAAAACACATACCTTAACACCCAAGTTCTTCTTCAAGTCCTCAACCTGCTCTGGGGTCAAGTTCTCAATATCCTCGTGCGGAGTGTAAAAGTTTTTCTCAAACGGTTCATACACAATCTCCGAATGATCTATAGGGGGTAGGGGGTCAATGAACTTCTTTTTAGGGGGAGCTAATGGGTTTCCATCTTCGTCATACTCAATCTCCAAGTCTGAACCATCGTCACCATGGGTTAGGGGGTTATCTTCCATGTACCTGTGGAAGGAGATGAGAGTTAATATGGTATCTTACGATCTTGGATATGAACAGCAGCAAAGAGCTAAGTCAAAAGTTACAGCATCATTATAATAATATTAATAATAATTCTTTATTAAAGGCAATATAAAAAACCATAAAACAATAAACAATAAAGACATTAAAATTCCAAAAATTTGTTTTACATTATATATGCTTCATTGGTTTGGACATATAGAAAAATGAATGATGAAAGACTGACAAAACAGATATACAATGCAAATGAGAGTGGTACAAGCCGTGGAAGGCCAAGGTCCAACTTTCTAGATCAAATTACCAATGTACTTGAAGATGGAAAGGTAAAGAGTACTCAAAATCGGCGGGCATGTATGAAAAGATTTATGAATGTAAAAAAAGCAAAAGAGGTGTGTAAGTCAAGAGAGAAATGGCACTATATACATTCTACCTACCCCGTGAGGGACTTGATGTACCTATACTTCTATATTACACTATCCATATTGATAATTTGACAATAAGATTAAATATTAAACTGTGGATGTGGTAAAAGTGAAGAAACAAGACATATGAAGATATGAAGATGAATTGAATGAGTTTCTTAAACAAGTATTGCTGATGCTTAGTTCAGTTAATTATACATATATCACCAGTCTGTGTTAAGAGCTACTCACTTGTAATAGCTCTCCTCATCATCCATCTCATCTATGTCTCCTCTGGTGCCCCGGGCACCATCACCCTTGCCAGTGACGGCATTCTCCTTGCTAACAACCATATCCTGTGCAGCCTGCTGCTCCAACCCAGCCATGTAAGCATCGAGAGGATCCTCTTCATCATCAGCCTGCTAAGGACATTCAGTATGTAGTAAAATGTACCTTCAAATATAATTGATTACTTTGGCTCAAATAAAATAATATCTACACCTACACTAATATTACAAAGAGGAACAATTTGTATTTTTGAATATAATGAAAAATCTCAAGAACACCTGGACTGATTTATAAAAAATAAAAATACAAGCTGCATGGAGTAATGCATACATTTAAATTAATTTATATCTAGATTGTTCAAACAAAACTGCTGGCAGGATGATGCCTACCTTAGAGCTAGAAGGTGCTTCATAAGTGGGACTTCCTGGGGCTGGGATGTAGGCCAGAGCGGGGGTTGGAGGCTCATCATCTTCATCAAAATACCTGTGTTCACATATTTATATTTTTTTTTACTGATAATGCTATCAAAAACATACCATTCATCATCACAAATTTAAGACTATTCTCTTGTCGTGTCACCTACACATAAGTTCAGTTCTGAGCCTATGGCATTCAAATTCAGAACAAAACAGACTTGTATTCTTGACTGCTAAGACAGAAACATTATGACTATTAAATATCATTTCACAGGACCCACTCTATTCTGTCCCATTCAAATTATGAACACATAATCTGTTCATTATCATAATGTGGACAGGATGGCGCCCCATTATTTAGTTAACTTTAAAAAGCAGACTGTTAACGATGGCACAGAAATGATAGGATGACTGAGTAGACATGTAAACTTACTCATCCTCAGTCTTAGATCGCTTCTTGCCCAGAGTGCCCCAATTGCCTGTAACAGCGTTCTGTGTGATAGAGTTCATGGTGGAGTATCCCTGTTTTGATAACCCCATCGTGGGGGGCGGGACGGCGTGCATGGAGCCTGAAGGCGGCGGCACGGCGTTGAGCGACACGTTAGAAGGATTCCGCTTCGGCATCGTGAAGCCCGCGAACCCGAAACCCTTGCCCCCGATCCCACCCGAATTGTAACTCATCTTTACCTATTTAAAGAAACTACGCAAGGTCTTCAAACTACACAATTCTCATCACAGCCCATATGTCTATGTTACAGTCTTCTGTTGTCCTTTATTATGCGTTTTATATTATAGGTTAATAGGTTATTTTTCTATAGGATCCAAAAATTCCAAAACAATTTTACTAGTGAACTATGGGAAGCATTTCTGGCTTCTGGCGTTAATTATCGGGAAAGCGTAGATAAATCACATAGAGAAAAACATACAGGAAGTATTATTCTACATATTAAACACAACATAACAGAATGAGTATACAAAACTATGTGTAATTGTAAATCAAAATCAAATTGAATTGAAATCCGATTTGAGACAGAAGGCTTAAAATCGGACTGGATTGATTTAGGACATCCATACAGACATATTACTGACTTCTCAAAAGAAGATGACAGCTGTCAGCTGTCTTCTTCTTCTTCCTAAATATAGCAATCCATCCTCTTTAGGGTAAATTTTTGCCAGTGTCGTGTTAGAGAATTTCAAGTTATTCAAATACTTCATGTTTGATGCATTAAAATGTCTAGTGTCATGCATTCTAATGCCCATTGGTGTTTCTGGAAACAATCCACGGCAGTAGCAGATCGTAACATGGCTTTAGGTTAGAGGTAACCTACTGACCAAAATGATAAATTACTTGACCCAAAAGTCATATTATTATGGCATGTTCCTATAAATCAGTCACTAAACGAAACTTTACTGCACATAACGACATTAAAGATCACCAAAAATACACATTACAGGTCGCGGCACGAAACTCTAGCGCTGAGCGAAACGTGGAGGGGATAGCTGCGCATGGGTACCATCGCGCACGCAATACAAATTAGTAATTTAATTGCTTAGTTAAAAACAGCAAAATAATGTTTTAATGTAAAGTCAAATAGTAAGTCTAGCGGTGAACAAAATGTGGAACTTAACTGCGTATGGGTACTGTCACGCACGCAAATATTACTTCATGTTACCTACAATATAATTTTTAACAAGTTTATGGGGAGTAGAAAAATAAATACACTATCGGATTTGTAAATTTTTATATTAAATACCAAATAATAAAAAAAATTATATTAAGTCCGAATTACATAAGAACCTACTGAAGTTTCTTCTCAGGATAGAAGAAACCTGCGAGTTCGGCAGGGTGTGGACATCAGACACCGCATTCTCCTTTCCGATATCTAGTCCGAATCAGACAATGGTCTTACACCTTCAATAGTATCCCAACAGGGCCTTTTGCTTACTGAGGGCCCCGGCTCAGGGCTGCTTCGGTCGTCGGCACTAACAGCGTCATCGTCATCAGACTCACCAAGGCTATCCTCTGAACTGTCACCATCAACGCGAATGATGAATTCTTCTGTAACCAAATCCACGACATGGTCACTCTTGACATATTGCTCTTCTATGTCCTTTACCTTTTGGCATAACTTTCCCCAATCCCAAGCACCCATCAGCAAAACTTTTTCTTGAATTAGTTCTATACATTTAGCAACACTCCACTTCACATTTTTACTGCCTACATATTGCTTTATGTCAGACCATGCCATTTCGATTGGATTTAGATCTGGGTGGTATGGTGGCAGTCTTAGCACTTGATGTCCTTGCTCTGCTAGTATCCTGTCAATTGAAAATGTTTTAAATCTATCTTTGTTAGCCCGTATTAAATTGTATAGTTGAGGTTTTAGTAGAGTTTCCTCATATTGTATGCCCTTTTCAGTAAGCCAACCCTGCATGTCAGCTTTTTTGGAATTAGAAGTGGGTGCAAGGTCCCATTGTTTATTATGGTATGATGCGTTGTCGACTACCACGACAGAATTAGGCGGTAAGTTCGGCAATAACTGTGTCCTCAGCCATTTTTCGTAGTTGTCGTAGTTCATATTGTCGTGGTAGTCGCCTGATTTCGCACCAGCTTTAAAAGTTAACAGTGCGTTCGGTATGAACCCAGCCTCTGATCCTGCGTGGACAATGACCACCCGCTGTCCTTTGGAGATAGGTTTTTTGAGACCTTTTGTAGTACCATCGGTCCAGGCTTTTGGAGCAGAGTGCGATGAATCTACGTAAGATTCATCTGTATATACGATGGGCCTTCCCTCTTGGCGATATTGTTTTATTTTGCGTAAGTATTCGATACGTAGTAAACGTATATTTGAACTTTCAATCAGTACTTTTCGATTGTTTTCAGTATTTTTCCACCGAAACCCTAAACTCTTAATTATTCGTCGAAGACTTCGTTCTGAGCCTTTGAAATTTATATCTTCCTCTAGCTTCTTTCTCAACTTTCCGACGGTGGGAAGTTCATTATTTGTCCTATGAAAGTTATGTATGCACCTCTTTATTAATCCTTGATCAAAGTTATCAATATCTGTGACCGGTTTTGATCTGGAGCGTTTTTTGCCTGGTGTTCTAAATACTGATAATAAGTCGGAATTATTGGCTTCAGTGGAGATTTTCCTTACCGTTGCTATGGACGTCTTTGTAGATTCAGCTGTCCTTTTCTGAATTTTCTGTAAGTCACTAATTATACTATTTAATTTTATATTTCCCGCCTGAATAACTTCTGCAGTTTGTTTTATTTCACTTATATCTACAGTGCTGCGGTCAGAATCGAGTAAAATACTCGCAGCTTCGCCAATTTCACTTTGAATTTGTTTCAGGGAATTAATGAAATCATTCGATTCCCTTTTCAGAAAACAATGCACGTCAAACACCATTTTCCGTGCCTGTCTTTTCAAAACAGTATTCCTTCTCGGCCTCGGCATTTTCACTGTTTAAAAACTGTTCAAACTTAATCAAACAGTGAATAAACTAACAAACACAACAAACAAATCAACAAAACAAACTTAACAAAAAACAACAACAAAAATTAACGATGACAACAAAACAATTCAGAACGCGACTGTACACTGGAAGTGCGCGGAGCGTCGTATCGGCACGGGGGACGGAGTACGACTGGAGAGCCAATCGGCGCAACGCACGCTCGCCCTTCACCCCTGTACCCCGCCAAGACACCTTATTTTTTACTTCTGCGCAATAACGGTCAGCGCTAGAGTTTCGTGCCGCGACCTATAATGATCAGTATAACACAATTTACGAGACACTGGAAAAATCTCAACCGTACCGCCTGATTCCCGCCAAAAACTCCGTCTACTTCCTTGCTTTGGCATTTAACCCTCTTTATTATTATTGCCAGTGTCGAGTGTAAAAGAACTATCAAGTTTCTCAATTTAGTGTTGTGTTGCCTTAGTTTCTGGAGACAATCCACGGCTGTAGTTTGCTACAGCCGTGGATTAAAAGCCTGTTACGATTTGTCGTAACAGGCTTTTAGTCAGAGGCCATTGACCAAAATTATCACTTAACCCAAAAGCCATATTACAGCATTATTTCCAATGTTCCTATAAATCATTAACCAACTAAATAAAACTTTACTGCTCATAATGATACTGAAAATAAACGAGATAATTTACGAGACTGGAAAATTCGTAACGTCGCTACCCGATTTCCGCCAAAAAAACTGGCGTGTGTGGTCACCCGGCGCGTTTACCGTTTAAATTTATTAACAAATAGGTTTTATGTACTTTTGAGACAGATTTTATTTAAAAAAAACCTTAATTTCTTGTGCTAAATAAATAACTAGCACTGGATTTAAATTCTGCTAGAGTTTCTAGAATCTAGACCCGGCTTAAGGCAGAAGCCATTCATATATTTTTTATGCTAAGAGTTGGCTTGCAATATAAAGCCGTGGTGGCCTTGTGGTGGAAGCAACGGCCTGTCATCTGATGGGCCCAGGTTCAAATCCCAACCTCTACTAATGAGTTTAAAAATCTAATGAGCTAAAAAAGAGAGGTAGGGCGAATTGGGATCTCCCGTAAGTTTTCCCATTTATATTTGAGCTGCCCGACTGGGGACTATACCTTTACCTTACAGAAGACCGCAATGAAATTACACTAGTGTTTCTGAGGTAAGTAAGCTTGCCAGTGCTCTACGAGGGTCGAGGATACGCTGGGCTAGTAGTAATGCTGCTAGCACAGTGACTCCTCATCATCAACAACAAGGTTGTCAACTCGATCGTTAGTGATATACCTGGTATTGCTAGCGGCTATAGGCTACAGTGATTACTTACCATCAGGTGGGCCGTACGCTTGTGTGCCACCTAAGTGGTATAAAAAAGAAATAAAAAAAAGGAGACAAAAAATATGTTACTAAGAGACTGGTATCCATTTTATGAAACCATTTCAAAAAATTAGGTAAGGATTATCACGTAGTGGTTATGTACTCTGTGAGCATAATGTGACACCGTGTCATTCTCGACAACCTGACAACGTACTCTGTGCGCGGAAAACAAAATTACAATGACCACAGAGTACATAACCGCTACGCTAGATCTTGGACCACGTCAATGACTTGCTTTGCGGAGTTTTTGGCGGGAATCAGGCGGAGCGGTTGAGATTTTTTCCAGTGTGTCGTAAATTGTGTTATAGTGATCTTTAATGTGTATTTTTGGTGTTGATATGTGCAGTAAAGTTTCATTTAGTGACTGATTTATAGGAGCATTGGAAATAATGCCATAATACGACTTTTGGGTTAAGTGATTTATCATTTTGGTCAATAGGTTACCTCTAATCTATAGGCGTGTTACGATCTGCTACTGCCGTGGGTTGTCTCCAGAAGCTCCATTGGGCGTTAGAATGCATGACACTAGGCATTTTAATGCGGCAAACACGAGAAATTTTGCAACATGAAAATTCTCTAACACTCGACACTGGCAAAAATAGTCCCTGAAGGGATTGATTGCCATACTTAGGAAGAAGAAGAAGAAGACTTGCTTTGCTTGATTCAGAAAGTGACTGACGACAGCCAAATAGAACAAGACGTTACAGTATGTATCTATCCCAAGGAAATACGAACCAACACTAAAACGGAGTGGTTATTGTACTCTGTGACCAACACAAACGCTACGCACCTATAATCAACTGAATCAAATCAAGACCAAGATTTTTACCACGTTAGCGTAATCCACTGTTTTTTTTCACTACAAAATGTATTTCAAACTGTTCGTGTTACTATTTACCTTGTTGACCGTAACTAGGGTCGAAGCAGCGCATCCGTACGACTTTGGAGACTTTTTAGCCACTGTCTTAGGTCTTGGTATTGCTGTCATCGGAATTCTCGCGTGTTTGGGCAATTACGCGCGACAGAAAGCGAGGAACGAATTCATCTAAGACTCAGTCATGTAAGTAATAACTATCTAAGTATTTCTCCAGTATTTTTTACTGGTTGTATTATAGAACAACATTACGGTTGTATCCGGGACCCACATTATGTACTCTAGTTTGTAGCTTAGGATACGGGTTTTTTTCAGTTTTAATGCAAGCAGTGTCATCATCACACCTTTTGAGTGGTCAGATGGCAGTCTCTTTGTGTAAAAAATTAAGCCATATTTAGTGTGTTCATACAATAGTAGAACAACATTATTGGAATAATGCTAGAGCAGGCTGATATTGATAGATCGAGTATCAAAACCAGTGGAAGGACATACAGATCAGAGTTGTTTAGGTGGCCCACTTATAGGTCGTTATAACAATAAACCCGTTATTAATTGTTGTAATTATCTAGAAATTAACAAGGCATTTGTGATGACAGAGTATTTTTTTTACAGGTGCAGAGCTACATAAACAATGTATATACTGGGTCAATGATAAAAAATTAAATTAATGGCATAGGGGAAAAATCTAAGTTACACACTAGGACATTACACTATGTAATGATTTGGAAATCTATAAACTGATCTGCAAGAACAATAAATCAATAATAATAACCCAAAGAGCTACAGACGCTGAGGACCCCATTCTACATTCAATTGACAATGTTGAATGAATGACAATGTTGAGACATTCAATTGCTGATTAAAGTTATATTAAAGTTATAATACATAACAGATGATATTTTCCAAATATTCAATTAACATAGTTTGTTATGTAACTTCAGTCATCATAAACTATCTAAAAATACCTACACGTGATTACTGCTTAAATTTTTCAGTCCAAGTATGTTGATTTATGGTGGCTTGAGCAATACATTAAAACCATGTTATTGACATATTTTACTACTTAATTATTTCATTTCTGTTATGAAAGTTCTCTACTGTAATTTGGATAGTAGTATGTAAGCATAATGTTGTACATTTTTGTTACTTCAGTTGTTTTGTATTAAATATATTTGACATATTATAAAAGGATTGTTTTTTCTTTTCCTCTATAATTGATAACATTATTAAAATTTTATTGTTTGTTACTGGTTATAGTACTTTTTATACATTTTGTCCGTATCTCATTGCATGTTTTCAGATGTTTAGACTGCATTGATTGAGGGATATAGTCGTAAATAAAAATTATTACTGTGGTAAAATAACATCATATTTCACTTCAGTTGGAACTAAAAAAAAATTACACATACCAAAATGCAGTATGCTAAGGTCACTTTACAAACAAAACAGTAGTTCAGTAAATAATTTATAATTAAAAGGAATATTTCATTCACTGTCACATGAGTATACATAGACAATAATGTAAGCAACATGATCAGTGTTCTCCACACATTAAATTTAATTTGGCTTAACTATACACTAAATTCTAACTGTTCTATTTCTTTCAGAATGTCACTTTTCTTTGACATTTTCTCCTTCTGGTCTTTGTCAGGGGTTTTCAAAGCACCAGATTTTATTTTCTCTTCAAGCATTTCTACGTCTCTGAGTTTCTTTCGTAGGTTTTTTAATCTCTTAGCTGGATCTGCTGCTGTTGCACTAGGGGTAGGGGATTGACTAAAGGTAGGCTCTATTATTTCACACTTGGCAAGTTTGTCTGCTGCTTCTTCAACAGCTGTAAACAAGATAATTATTTTTATTATATACAGTTTGGTTGATAAATGATTATTTGTAATTTTTTCTAAATTATCTACTGTCATGAAATATCTTTGAGCTTTTGTTGAGTCTACCTTTTGGCATATGCACATGTTTGTACTATTTCCATCCGAATGGATAACAATTTCAGAATAGTATGTTATTTTTAACATGAGAAGCATACTCTAGAAATGCATGCAACTAATTATTGATACACTGACAAAGGCCTTCGGTGAATGGATCGAAATCTGTTAATATTATTAATGTCAGCTTATGACCTAGAACTAACCTGTCTTCTTTTTCTTCTTCTTTTTATCAACATTGATGATCATGCCAGGTATAGGCTGGCTGTGACCCTTCTTGGCGCGAGCCTCCGCCACTATCTCCGGCGTGAGACCGACTGGTAACCCAGGAGTTTGCCGTGCCTTAAACTGTTTGCCTTTGCTCTCGTATAGAGGAACCTCTTCCTGAGGCACGTAGCCTTCTTTGATACGGCGCGGCTTGCGCCATGTACCATCGGGGCGCTGAGTGGCTGGGATAAACTTGCCGCCTATAAGTTCATAATTGTTTTGCAGTTCCGTTGTAAAATATCGCCAACTTAAGCATACGCAGAAGCTAGTGAATACGCAGGAATACGGCAAAAGAAACTCAAATAAATTTCGCACAAGCGTGATACGAGTCTGTAAAATAAATAATACAAATTGACGCCAGGATCTACTTACCCTCTGCATCACGTTCATATGCAGTAGTGGACATTATCTTTCATGGATACTGTGCCACTAGTTTGTGTCAATATTTAACACTAAACTGCAACGAAACCCTAACAAAATCCTCGCTTTCCTATTTTAAGCTCATCAACACACACATATACCTACCTACCTATTATTTTGACTTATCTGACAGTTAAGTTGATATTTGCCAAAAAGAACTGGGTTTTTTATTTTCTTTGTAAACTAGAAGCTGCACATGGATGATGCGGAAATACCAAAATCAAAGTTTAAAAACATATGCACGAACTTTATATGTATCAGTTGAACCTGAAACATAAATTTTATAATAGTAGAGAATCATATCAAGTGAAAGTTGGTAATCTGGTTAAAATATTGGTGCAACCAAGCCACAAAATCACAAAAAAAGTAACTTGAGAAGTAAATTCAAATTGACATTTCACTCTCTGTACTCTGTAGCATTCATTTCCACAGAAATAGGTTTTTTTTTTGCTACGCTTTATATCCATGACGTATTTATGCAATAAACGGGCCATATAGGTCGCGGCACGAAACTCTAGCGCTGAGCGAAACGTGGAGGGGATAGCTGCGCATGGGTACCATCGCGCACGCAATACAAATTAGTAATTTAATTGCTTAGTTAAAAACAGCAAAATAATGTTTTAATGTAAAGTCAAATAGTAAGTCTAGCGGTGAACAAAATGTGGAACTTAACTGCGTATGGGTACTGTCACGCACGCAAATATTACTTCATGTTACCTACAATATAATTTTTAACAAGTTTATGGGGAGTAGAAAAATAAATACACTATCGGATTTGTAAATTTTTATATTAAATACCAAATAATAAAAAAAATTATATTAAGTCCGAATTACATAAGAACCTACTGAAGTTTCTTCTCAGGATAGAAGAAACCTGCGAGTTCGGCAGGGTGTGGACATCAGACACCGCATTCTCCTTTCCGATATCTAGTCCGAATCAGACAATGGTCTTACACCTTCAATAGTATCCCAACAGGGCCTTTTGCTTACTGAGGGCCCCGGCTCAGGGCTGCTTCGGTCGTCGGCACTAACAGCGTCATCGTCATCAGACTCACCAAGGCTATCCTCTGAACTGTCACCATCAACGCGAATGATGAATTCTTCTGTAACCAAATCCACGACATGGTCACTCTTGACATATTGCTCTTCTATGTCCTTTACCTTTTGGCATAACTTTCCCCAATCCCAAGCACCCATCAGCAAAACTTTTTCTTGAATTAGTTCTATACATTTAGCAACACTCCACTTCACATTTTTACTGCCTACATATTGCTTTATGTCAGACCATGCCATTTCGATTGGATTTAGATCTGGGTGGTATGGTGGCAGTCTTAGCACTTGATGTCCTTGCTCTGCTAGTATCCTGTCAATTGAAAATGTTTTAAATCTATCTTTGTTAGCCCGTATTAAATTGTATAGTTGAGGTTTTAGTAGAGTTTCCTCATATTGTATGCCCTTTTCAGTAAGCCAACCCTGCATGTCAGCTTTTTTGGAATTAGAAGTGGGTGCAAGGTCCCATTGTTTATTATGGTATGATGCGTTGTCGACTACCACGACAGAATTAGGCGGTAAGTTCGGCAATAACTGTGTCCTCAGCCATTTTTCGTAGTTGTCGTAGTTCATATTGTCGTGGTAGTCGCCTGATTTCGCACCAGCTTTAAAAGTTAACAGTGCGTTCGGTATGAACCCAGCCTCTGATCCTGCGTGGACAATGACCACCCGCTGTCCTTTGGAGATAGGTTTTTTGAGACCTTTTGTAGTACCATCGGTCCAGGCTTTTGGAGCAGAGTGCGATGAATCTACGTAAGATTCATCTGTATATACGATGGGCCTTCCCTCTTGGCGATATTGTTTTATTTTGCGTAAGTATTCGATACGTAGTAAACGTATATTTGAACTTTCAATCAGTACTTTTCGATTGTTTTCAGTATTTTTCCACCGAAACCCTAAACTCTTAATTATTCGTCGAAGACTTCGTTCTGAGCCTTTGAAATTTATATCTTCCTCTAGCTTCTTTCTCAACTTTCCGACGGTGGGAAGTTCATTATTTGTCCTATGAAAGTTATGTATGCACCTCTTTATTAATCCTTGATCAAAGTTATCAATATCTGTGACCGGTTTTGATCTGGAGCGTTTTTTGCCTGGTGTTCTAAATACTGATAATAAGTCGGAATTATTGGCTTCAGTGGAGATTTTCCTTACCGTTGCTATGGACGTCTTTGTAGATTCAGCTGTCCTTTTCTGAATTTTCTGTAAGTCACTAATTATACTATTTAATTTTATATTTCCCGCCTGAATAACTTCTGCAGTTTGTTTTATTTCACTTATATCTACAGTGCTGCGGTCAGAATCGAGTAAAATACTCGCAGCTTCGCCAATTTCACTTTGAATTTGTTTCAGGGAATTAATGAAATCATTCGATTCCCTTTTCAGAAAACAATGCACGTCAAACACCATTTTCCGTGCCTGTCTTTTCAAAACAGTATTCCTTCTCGGCCTCGGCATTTTCACTGTTTAAAAACTGTTCAAACTTAATCAAACAGTGAATAAACTAACAAACACAACAAACAAATCAACAAAACAAACTTAACAAAAAACAACAACAAAAATTAACGATGACAACAAAACAATTCAGAACGCGACTGTACACTGGAAGTGCGCGGAGCGTCGTATCGGCACGGGGGACGGAGTACGACTGGAGAGCCAATCGGCGCAACGCACGCTCGCCCTTCACCCCTGTACCCCGCCAAGACACCTTATTTTTTACTTCTGCGCAATAACGGTCAGCGCTAGAGTTTCGTGCCGCGACCTATACTATACGCACAGAGTACATAACCACTACAATACATACACGTTGCGACGGTCGTACGGACTGTCCCACGGACATTACAGCAGACGGAGTATACAGTCCGCTTTACTACACTCATAGATTTACACTAACTTCGTACGACCGTGGGAGTTGGGACAGTCCGTCCGTACGACCGTCGCACCGCGTAATGGTTATGTACTCTGTGGCCCGCTTTATTCATTTTACTTGACTAGATCTACAGCAACTCCAACTGTTTACACTGTAATCAAGATAACGCCGATTTACAACACATCGTCTTCCACTGTGCGGCATTTAATTTGCAACGGTTAATTTTAGTCAGTGAACTTAGTGAAACTGAAGAAGTTGAAGAACCTGTAAACATTGATAATGGCAGTAGTAGTTCAAGTGTTGCATCAAAAAGTATTCCCCGCAACATTTATGATTTATTAAGCGATTGTAAATATTTTATTCCAATATTTAATTATATTGTTAATACTGTTGTGAAAATTTAGATATTAAGGACGATTTTTTGATTGTATTAGTTATTATAGATTTAACACTATAATATGTTAATACTCAAATTTTAATATTGTGCTTCATTTGAGATATTGTTGTATTGAATATTCTGAATTGTAGTAAGTTATGAATTGTATTAAGTATGCGACTGAAGGACTTGTTTCGATGTCATGAATAAATAAATGAAAAAAATAATAATTACTTGTTTCGTTCTTTATTCATGAATGAAATGTACTTCGGAGTTTTTGGCGGGAATCAGGCGGAGCGGTTGAGATTTTTTTCCAGTGTGTCGTAAATTGTGTTATAGTGATCTTTAATGTGTATTTTTGGTGTCGATATGTGCAGTAAAGTTTCATTTAGTGACTGATTTATAGGAGCATTGGAAATAATGCCATAATACGACTTTTGGGTTAAGTGATTTATCATTTTGGTCAATAGGTTACCTCTAATCTAAACGCGTGTTACGATCTGCTACTGCCGTGGGTTGTCTCCAGAAACTCCATTGGGCGTTAGAATGCATGACACTAGGCATTTTAATGCGGCAAACACGAGAAATTTTGCAACATGAAAATTCTCTAACACTCGACACTGGCAAAAATAGTCCCTGAAGGGATTGATTGCCATACTTAGGAAGAAGAAGAAGAAGAAATGTACTTCCCTCCTAAAAGTGCTGTCGATTTATCACTATGCTCTGCCTCCTTGTCATCCCTTCTTCAGTGAGAAATCCTCTCCCAGTCTTTCGGTAGTGATCATTAGGCCTCCCCTGTTTCTTCTTTTTCCCCTCTCCTTAAATACCGGCTTCCTGGAGCTGACTGGATATCATATTCATCAACCCTGGATCTTAAACTTGCTGAATTCCTCACAGAAGCCAATCACCAACCGACTACCACTTATAATAAGCTAATTGAAGCAATAACATTTGCTGCAGATTCCCATATCCCTTTAAAAAAAAAAAACCTTCAAAAATCTCGCCTCCCTGGTGGGACTCAGAATGTTCGAATATCATTCGCCTACGCAATGACACCGAGAAACAATATAATTCCTCGATGACCCTTGAAAACTTCCTATCCTTTCAACAATCTTCTGCACGCTGCCGTAAGATACTTCTTTCAAAAAAAAAACAAGGTTGGTTTCGATTCTGTCAAAATTTATCACCTAATACTTCCCCTTCACATCTATGGAGACAAATAAGAAGGTACAGATGTTCTCTTAACATCTCTAATATAACCTCAAATGATCCCTCCTCATGGTTGGAGTCATTTGCCTCTAAAACTGCTCCACCTTCGGCTCCGTCCTTATCTTCTTTACCCATTCCTCCTTCTCCTCTCCCTTCTTCTTCTAGCATTCTAGACTCCCCATTCACTTTCCAAGAACTTCAGTTAGCTCTGGATGGTCTGGTAGACTCCTCTCCCGGCTTAGATGGTATACCTTACTCCTTTATAACAAAAGCAAGTGATAAAACCAAGCAACTTTTCCTTAACCTAATCAATTCTTTTTTTGAATCCGGTACAATCCCAGAGTCCTGGAAGACACAAATCATTATTCCCATCCTTAAACCTGGTAAAGACCCCAAAACCTCTGACGCTTACAGACCCATAGCCCTATCATCAGTTTTGCTAAAGATCGCAGAACATATGATTCGAAATAGACTGGAGTGGTTTATGGAAAATTCCGGTAGGTTTCCAAGATCTCAATTTGGTTTTAGGAAAGGGCTGAGCACTCTCGACAGCCTTGCTATTCTCACAATGGATATTTTCAGCGCTTTTAAAAGGAAAGAAGTCCTACTCTGCTCTTTCCTTGATATTGCTTCAGCCTATGACAATGTCCTTCTTCCAGTGCTCAGAGATAAACTTCTACAGCTGAGTGTTCCCGAGAAGTTGGTTCGTTTTATTTTTAATATTATGTCCAATAGGTTTGTTGTAATAAGACATGCAAACTCCTGCCTCCCCCCAAGAACTGTTTGGAAAGGGCTTCCCCAAGGCTCTGTGCTCAGTCCTCTCTTATACAACGTATACACTTACGATCTTGATCAGGCGGTAAACTGCTTCTGTCATATCTTACAGTATGCTGATGATTTGGTACTGTATATTAGCTCAAAATTTGTTGATTTGGCTGAAACCAATCTTAATCTAGGCTTAAGCTACCTTGCCAACTGGTTAGAAGACCATGGCCTTTCCTTGTCCATTTCGAAATGTAAACTTGTTCTTTTCACCAAAAAAAGAAATACTCCCCCAGTCTCCATTTCAATCAATAATGAACCTATTGCTCAGGTAAATCAAACAAAATTGTTGGGTATGATACTTGACTCAAGAATGACAGGTCTCCCTCATTGTATTTACATCACACAAAAATGCACGAAAATATTAAATATCTTACGCTCTCTTTCTGGTGTGTGGTGGGGATCTCACCCTTATTCTCAAAAATTACTTTATAACGCCCTCATTCGCAGTTACTTGGACTACGGAACCTTTCTTTTGGATCATTGTTGCAAATCAGGTATGAAAAAACTATCCCAAATTCAGTCAAAATGTTTAAGAATCATCATGGGCGCTATGAAATCCACGCCTATAAACGCAATGCAAGTGGAGAGCGTCGAGCCCCCCCTTTATATTCGTCGTCAATACCTATGCGATAGATTCTTTTTTAAACTGATTCAATCTTCTTCTCATCCCCTGCTTCAAAAACTCCAAGACTTATCTGATTTAGTCAATGACCAAGATCCCACTCCTTGCCTTCTAAAAAGTTTCCGTGCCTTCTGTCGCCTTCCCTACCAAACCTTCCAGTCCTCCCTTCATCCATTATACTCCTCGTCGTACCAGTCAATTACCTTCCAACCTTCTATCTTACTTAATTTTGGCATTGATAAGAAATCTATACAGGCAAACAAGTCCTTCAACGAAATTATATCTTCTGAATGGTCTGATTGGGTGACGATATTTTGCGATGCATCAAAATTAACTGATAACGGTTGTGTCGGTTCTGCAGTTTGGATTCCCAAATTCAAAGTCATCCTATCTCTCAAATCCCCTCCACTCTCCTCCGTCTTTACAGGCGAATCTATTGCCCTCCTCGAAGCTATCCTGTTTGTAAAGTCCCATAAGTTAAACAAAACTATAATTTTCTCTGACTCTATGAGTAGCCTTCAAGCTATCCTCTCCAATCCCTTCCGAAGTAAGTCCAAAGCTCCCATCATTTTTTAAATCAGAGAATCCCTACATGAGTGTGCATCGCAAAATATTAATGTTGTGCTGGCTTGGATTCCGGGTCATAGTGGAATCCATGGCAATGAGACGGCAGACTCCTGTGCTAAATCAGCCACCCGTATATGTTCCTCGGAATATTTAAAATACTATAGCCAAGATTTAGCTCACCTAGCAAAACCCCGCTTATTAGAGTCATGGAAAGAGGACTATGGTAATTACCAATAAAACAACTGTTACTGGATAATTTCACAGTCGACGGCGTTTATTTAATTAGAGTTCACACCTTTTTCCTTCTACATATTTTTAACCATTCTTATTACACACCACACCACACCGTCCATTTCAGAAGTAACCACACAGTGTTGCTGTACAGAAAAAACATGAAGGAAGCGGCAACACAGTGTTACTCTATAGAAATAATATGCTAGACAATTAAATCCGCGACAAGGACTACCAACATTCGCGATCACAAAAATGTAAATTCTACGCTGACATCGTCCCTGAAATTCCATCTAAACCATGGTTTTTTAAACATAGACTACAGTCGAAGACTGCCACTTCAATACTGTGCCGACTACGGTTTGGTCATGCGTGCACACCGGTCCATCTAGCTAAAATTCGGATACGGGACCACTCTTTATGTGAATGTGGTCTTGAAGAAGGAACTGCTGATCATATCTTCTTTAACTGCCCCAAGCTTAGTTTTTCCCTCTATTCCATCCTTCCCCCTAACGTCCCCCGTCCAACCAATATGAAATGTCTTCTCTCTCTTGTAGATACTCCCTTCGTCAAAAAACTATCAGTATTTATTGACATTAACAAAATTAAACTTTAACTCTATAATGTGTTCTCTTAGATAAATAACTCCATTTTATTTAATAAATTTAAACTATAAATTTTCCACTGACCAGTCTCCATCGTTTATCTTCACCTACCACTAATAAACGTCCACTACGTTTAGTACTTATGTACTCTGTACCTATCACACCACTTGACATTGGCGGAATAGCTGTATATAAGCTCGTCGCCATTAACTTAAAGAAGAAGAAGAAGAATGAAATTGAATGAATACTTATTTGAATTGAATTTGGAACTCCATCAAGGGAAATTCGAAAATTTGTTTTGTGTTCACAATCAAGTTAACATCGACGTTAAAGCTACTAACTAACACTTACATAATGCCTAAACGTAGGAGAATATACACTCCCCTTAGAAACAAGGCAAAAGTAAATGTATCTGTCACACGGGAACCCATAGTAGTAAAAGTAAAAGGTTTGATTCTTCTATTTCAGCTGTACCAATTTTTCATGTCCATGAAATTTTTTTAACAATTTGTAAATATGTTTATTAGAAAAGGTAGTTCCTTTGGAAGCAACTACGCCTCGCGGGCGCCTAAAGGGCGCGTTACTGGATGTCCTGGAACCAGCACAGGAAGAGTCCGATGAATCTGTAGACGCAAGCCCCACGAAGAGAGAAAGGTAATTTTTTTTTCCGTCACACGTTTAATATTAAACCTACATTTCGTTAACTACATTGATAAATCTTTTATTGAGAGTGTTTACTTTATATGACAATTGCATATGCATCTTAGGAACTTAGGAATATTAAATTTAATTTTATAACTTTATAATCAAAGCTTTATAAATAATATGTAGCTGCAAGTCTTTATCATTGTGCATAATTTGTATGTCACTGAACTAAAAATAGCTGAATCAATTTTGATGAATTATCAGGTAGGCTGTACGCTATGCTTGTGTGCCACCTTAGTGCTAAAAAAACATCTGGCAGCCCTGTAAGCATATCTCTGTTTAAATTATTTTGTCACAAAATTCCAGGCGTGTGAGTGTAGACAGGAATGATGTGTCTGATGATGATGATAGAGCATTCTCTCGCCGGTCCCCGCCGCGCCAGTCCTATGTGCTCAAGTTATTTGACCGGAGTGTTGACTTGTCTCAGTTCAATGAAGACTCACCCCTGTACCCAATCTGCAGAGCATGGATTGCCAACCAGCCTAAAGCAAACTATAAACGTTTTGGGTGAGAAATAATCTTATTATCAATGACATATTCTTCTTATAATATTACTAGTTTCTGCCCGTGACTTCATCCGCATTGAACTTAGAATCCCAGTGGAACCGAAAACTATCCCGGGATGAAAAGTTAATAAAATTGAAACAAACATATTCCATATAAAATGTGTAAACATTTACAAATTGATTGCTCAATCATAATTTTAACTGTGGATCAATAAATGGAACAAAATTGTTTTCTATCAGGTGAGCCAGATGCTTGTCTACCACTTAGTAGTAATAAGAAACAACTTTATTTACTAGGAATCCTGTACCAAGCAAATATTCTAGTTTGGTCTGTGAATATTAAATATATCAACATTATGACAGTATATTCAATATAATGAATAATATTCACAGCAGAGTATATGAAGAGCCCGAGCTACCAGAAGACAGTGTGGAGTTGCCAGGGCCAGAAGGGCCGCCAGTGTCCCGGATACCAGAACTGCTGCCAGAGCAGTTGGCTGCCAACAAGGACAACATCAACTTAAATGATGTAAGTATAAAACGACTAGAATTGTAGTAGGCTGTATGTACGTAGTATATGAACTACTCTGAGGCTATTTGGAGGAGCTGTTTCTATTGGACACTAAGTACCTCAGAGTAGATGATGGTGTCAAATCATTAAACTAATTTGACAGGACTAAAAGACTTTCTCATGTGCAGGGTTTAATAAATACTTTAGTCCTGTATTTTTTTTTAAGTTTAATGAGTTTGTACAACAGAATCGACATCAATATAGTGCTATAACAAAGGGCGGATGTAGCTGCGAGTCAGGGGGTCATATACACATAGTCGATGTCTAGTCAGGACACACTCCAATTTCGATTACAATAAAACAAATCGAATTACAATGATATTTTATTTTTACATGTCTAAATAATTCAAAACAAATATCAATTTAATTTTCTCTTTTGCCCGTTATTAAAACTAGTTATGACCACCGCCACTGAATGGATAGACCCACCCAGGGGGGGGTCATGACCCCCTGTACCCCCTTTGGTATAGCCAAATAACCCAGTGAAACATTTTTTTTTAATCGATGTGTAGCGTTCAGCGCCGCCCCCCAGTCGGTCGGAGCTGTTGCGCGGCCACGTGCGTCGCTGGGGCGGAGTGCGGCGCGCCTGGCTGCAGCAGGCTCGCGCCCTCGAGGCCCGCTACCACCACACGCAACACGTGCTCAACAACATCAACGTCAAGTGAGTAACACACCGACGACCGTTGCTATACATAATATACACTAGCCTTGCATAGCCTATCCGTAATACCCTAGCAAGAATAAATTGCGTCTACTTATTCGTATTGATGCCTTCGACTTTTATTGCATGGGAAAATTAACAGCGCTGCGCCGGTGAAAAGTGGAACTAAAACATTTGTATGATTTTTTTTTACATTATTATCGCAAATTATTCAAGCTCGGAACACTACTAGAAATACTATGAGTGTCGGTAATACCAGTAGCGGATCCAGTACTGATAGCCACAATATATTTAGACCACGTATTCGAAATGGTCGAAATCTCAAATTATTCATCAATAATTCAATAACAACTTTTGACAATGTGTTCGTATCGCTTTCGACTATTTTTATGCGAGAAATTTAACAGCGCTGCGCTGGTAAAAAGTGGAACTTAAAATTCGTATGAATATTTTGATATTTTACGAGGTACGTTTTGGAATTAAAAAGATATTCTTGCTACCTATGCTGTAATATTTTCGCCGACGCAGCGCTGTTCATTTTCCCATATAAAAATAGTCGAAAGCGATACGAATACGTAGTTGACAGTTTGTTCTTGCTAGTGCTACAGACGATAATCTACTACATATTAATTGAAATGTTTTTTTGTTTCAGTGCCTTGTAGTGAAAGATAAATCCAATATTCTTTGATATTTTTTTATTATAGCTGATTTACAAAATGATTGTACATAGATTTATTAAGATTTTGCATGTTTAAATCATGAATGAGTAGAGAAATATTTGATACAAGTAATTAAACAATTATTATAATTTGTAACAATTTATTTGTAAATAAATGCTTTATTTTATGCTCATTCTTCGTTTTTTATTTGGGCTTTTTGTGGATGGGCACTGGGATATCTTGTGGCCTTTCTCGTTGCAATTGTAACATGACTGAAACAAAAAAAGAAACTGTTATCAATTGGAGTACATCCTGAGAGTGGAGTCCAGGAGATATTTAATATATATTAATTTATACATACTGAGAACATAGACAAAAAATCGGCCGAGTGCCAGTCGGACTCGCGCACCGAGGGTTCCGTACACACTTATAGGTAAGGTTAAAAGTAGACGAACTTCAAATGAGGTCATTATTCGTCGATGACTCTCAACAGCGCGATTCAGGAATATGTTTAGTAAATTCGCATTTAAAAAAAACTACATATTTACGGTTTTCAGATTTTTTCCTTTACTTGGGCTGTAAGACACGGCAAATTTAATGATTCTAGGTCAACGGGAAGTACCCTATAGGTTTTGATTCCCTTGTAAAATCGGAAAATATGCGAAAATTTGCGACATAAACGGCCATATCTTTTCTTCATATTGACTTACAGGTTTGATTATTTTACATGAAACAAAGGATTTCATAAAAAGATATTTCACATCCTTCAAGATTATTTTCTGCACCAAAAGATACCTTATGTCCTTCACCCTGGATATAGTCTATCTCCTTGCCAAATGTCATTACAATCCATTCGGCGTGAAGAGGGTTACCACACACACAAACTTTCGAATTTATAATATTAGTAAGAAGTAAGAGAAAAGTCATGAATTGAATCTGTACCTGACTCTCCACGATGACACCGCAAACGTGACCCTTCTCCAAACAGCAGCGGTTACACGTTTTACAATGGAAGAATGTGGGCTTTACACATCTCTTGCAAGTGTTACAATGTTTATACGTCATTCCATTCTTGCTGGTACACTCCCCGCACTTGTTGCAGTGGCTGTTACTAACTGACACCCAGTATTTACACTTCTCACACTTCTTGTAGCGTGCATCGTTTGACAGGTCAATGGTAGAAAATGGTAGGTTTGTGAAGAAACGCACTGGCGACCCAAACTTACGGCCGGTGGATTTGTTCTGGAACTTTTTGTGGTTCTCATATTGCACCTGTAATAGAGGAAATCTATATGTAGCAATATAACTCACTTTTACTAGAGTAGTACTTAGAAAAAAAATCTTACTAATGATTTCAATTAATACCTTTTTATATTACTAACATTATGCCATGATTGGTATGATATTAAATTCGACATAAAAAAAATAGTTTGGTTCGTTACTTTGGCAATTTTAGATCAGATCAAATCTAATATATAAAATTCTAGTTTCACAGTGTTTGTCTGCAAACTCCTCCGAAACTGCTTGACCGATTTTTTTTTTTTTTTGCATATTTGATAGGTCTGAGAATTGATCCTAAACTATTTTTTACTTTTGACTAAAATAGTCTGTCTGGGCAGCTAGTTAAGTTATAAAATTATATAGATAGATATGTATCATACTAATATGCAGGCACAAGACACAGGTCATTGTCCTGGATGTGAGCATGAGTTGGTGTCCCCTGCACTTGGCGCCGGCCGTCTTCTGACAGTAAGAGACCGGTGTGGCATCAGTGCAGGGGTTATAGCAAAAATAACATTAGCTCTGAAAAACCATAGATTTGTTCCTACTAAATATAATACTCATTGATGGCAAGGCAAAAAGAGTTCTTGGTACAGTGGGCATGTATGAAGAGGTTCATGAAATTAATGTATAAGAAGTCTGCAACTTGCAAGTCAAAAGTGAAATGGCACTCTGTACTCTTTGCCTAACCTGAAAGGACTTGCCATGTAGTATAAATTGTGTTATCTGTACCTAATTCGATGAGCATCCATAATTGATTGCCATTGAGGGCTTTCAAATACGCATATGTCATTGAGCTCAAAAAAGCAATACATTATGTATGTATTAATAACTGAAGTCTGTGATTGGATGCAACTATTATATTATTTGAAGGCTGTATTACCTGCAAATCGTGCATTTTCAATTCAGGCATCATGTTCACAATATAAGGCTCTGAGAAGTATGGGAACGCCCATATGGTTGGCAAGAGACCGCCATCAGCTTTCTCACAGATTTTATTGTATGCGGCTGACAGTTCTCTGATGGTGTGCGTGAGGGGCTCCACGCGGCCACCGAAGGGGGGATCCATCACTATACACAGACCACCATCCCTGCAAACAGCAATTAATCCATGAGAACTTGTAATGTTGAATTTACTTACACACTTGTTGCAGGGTTTGATTCCCACCGGGGCAAACATGGCAAACATTTAAGTGTTAAGCATTTGTGTCTGCCTTACATCTGGGTGTTTGGTATTTATTATATTTTAATTTGGGGCCAGATGATGTTGTGTTATAATGTTCAAGAATATTATTATTATTCCCATTATTTATTTAGCATAACAGATTATTACTACTAGTAGAGTGCATCCTAAAGGAACTCTGGGAATCTAACTCACCGCAGTAACTTCATCATTACCTTTTTTAGGTTTTGAATACTGTAGATATATGTTATTGTTGGTAGCAAGTATAGGGTCAACATAAATTCAATCAATTAGATTCAATTATCAAATGTAATTTAAATACATATTGATTTAAAACAATTAAGTTTTTATTTTTATCCTAAGAAGTATTTTTTTTATACCACTGAGGTGGCACACAAGCATATGGCCCACCTGATGGTAAGTAGTATTATATTAATTATATTCATACTCACTTGGAACTCTTAAAAAACTTCTTCAACACCTTGTCATCATTGTTCCCGTCAAACATGTAATTGTTGAACATGTTGTACCAGATGTACTTGCTGGGGGGTTGGAACTGATGGTGGCGAGTATCATAGTCCAGGAGCAGGGATTTGAAGTCAGGGTGGGCAGTTGCTGCCTCGTGGATGGATGGGGTACCAATACAGAGGATGTTGCTAAAACAAATTAAGAGTTAATTTATTTGATCAGCAAAATAAATAAAGGCATATATTTTAGGCCTATGATTTAGAAATTAATAGTTGACAAAGACAGGTAAAGGCTACTTACACAATAAATGTGACATTATAATAAATTTCAACAGATAGAGATAAAAGATTGGTTGAATACTGAAATGTCAGTAAAATCTGATGGCAAATCAATTTTGGGTGGCCTGCAAAATTACTTCCAACAACATCCAAACAAAAAGGACTATTGCGGAGCGGGTAAAAGAGTACTTCCAACAATTTATGTGGACCTTCAAACTTCAAATACCATATCAGTATTCAGTTAAAAGATAAACAATAGAATTAAAATAAACAAAACATAGAATAAACAGAACAAAGTACTCAATGCTGGTAATGTAAAGAGTTCTCTGCATGTACAAAGAGACGAGAGATGAATCTAAAAGAAGCAATAGAGGTGTCTATGTCAAATAATGGCACTCTATACTCCCTGCCTACCCTATGAAGGACATATAAAATAAATATTCACCTTATACTATTATTCTTCAATATTCCTAAGACAGCACTGACAGATGCCTTACTGAACATGTACTGTGCCTCCACAGCATCATTCTCTAACGTAGGCAGCCAAGAGGATGGGTGTGCAAGCTGATCATCTGTGAGCGGCGTAATAACTTTGTGATCCTTGCCACTGTGTCTCTTGTTTTGGGAGAAGAGGAACAAGTCTTTGCATGTGTCGCAGTAGGCCCTATCAGAGGGGTGGTGGCTTTTCACCTAAAATGTTCATATCAGTTTAACATAAATTATCACAAGCTTTTCAGGTAAATGGCTAGACTGCTTTCACTAATTATTTTGTTTATTATTCTCAGTAGAAGGTTCTGAAAAGTAAAAAAATAAAACAAACCAGCACATTTAAAATTTCAGGATAAACTAAAGGTCCTTTTTTCTATAGTGAATTTGACATATTATGAATTGAAAGCTAAGAAAGTGCTAGGATATGACTTATGTCGGGACAGCTAGTAGTAAATAAAGATGTGTGTTCGTCCGTAATTGATAATTTAAATTTTATATTGAAATTCTAACCTCATTTATGTTCTTCCATGCTGCACTTTTGTTGACCTTCTGAATTAAGCTGTGGTACTTTTCGTTACGTTGCCGGACGCTCTCTTTCTTCCAGTCCTCTTCATCGATGTGTACTGTACACTCTTTCTTATTTCTACATGAGGCACAAGCGAAATATTGCCCTTTTTCATTAGAGAATAAAAGCGTTGGTCCATGCAAGCACAATGGATGTGTAGTTACATCTTCTACGATGACTTCCACAGGTAAATGCTTTATTGAATCGGTTTTATTGACTTCCAGTTTCCTTTTTTTTACCATTGTTAGAAGAAGTTTATTCTCAGTAAATATTATAAATCAGGATAAATACTTATAATCCAACTCAACACACGTATTCGCCGCTTCAATCACAGAGTACCCACCACAGAACAATAATACCCTACGCTCCTACTATGGTACCCTACCCACTACGCTCCAATTTGTGGGTGGTGAAGCGAAGCGAGAACAAAATGACAGATGACACATCACTCTATGTTTTCTTACAGGATTTTATGATTTTGGATAAAAGTCATTATAAAACAGGTTGTATTGTCTATGAATATTTCAACGTTGTGTAAACATTAGGTTCCTAGTAGGTTCGTAATTCGTGTTCTTAATTTACTGGTAAATTAAAACAGAGAATTATCTTACCAGTATCTTGCAACTTAACTCTTCAATATTAGGCGATTTTAGTTCGGGTCTTTAGTCTATGAGAGTAATATTACAATTCTATCGTAGAGGGAGTAACATAATTCTATTCTCTTCTATGTCTTCTATTTTTATCTTTGTCTATTGATAAATTGGCATTTCACCGGTCCGTCGCGTTCTTTTCTTTACGTGAGAAAAAATATCTTAAATAGCGTGAAAACTGCCATAAAAATGAACGGCTTAGTCAAATCTGCTCACAGAATATTACAAAGTTGCGTTAAAAGCTCTAATGTAACGAGCGCATTGGTGTCTCGATCACAGACAGTAAAACGTGACTTCACGAGGGGAATATGGCACATGAGCTGCTCAAAGAGGATGGACGGGCCTGCCGCCACTGGACTGCTCCACAACCACTCTAACACATGCAGCTGTGGCTGCGGGCTCAAAGCCCTGCACACCAAAGGTAACCTCACCACAACCAGAAACTTTGAGGTTATGTATTGCACCACACTGTAATCACTAAAATAGGTCAATTTAACTATTCAATATTCATGTTAGCTTTTTATTCTTTAAATAGTCACTCATTGGGAATATGAGAGTGATAAAATTTTGCAGGGTTGCAATATTTCAACATGTTCATTTTGAAGCGTTAGAACTTCGTACATGATAATAACTAACAATATCTTGTGACAAATCAACAATAAATTAAAATATTTATAAATCATCAGATAAAGAAGATGAGCAGGAATCCAAAGTTCGTCCCCTTGGTGAGTCCTTGCTACCCTGTCCCTTCCTATTCCTTAAGCCCTGGTCAGTGGTGAGTATGTATTTTGTTCATGGTTTAGTTAATGTACCTTTAGTCCATTGTGTAGAAACTAATAACTATTATTATCTAGGTTATGATGATCATACCAATCTCGGGTTAGATTATAATTAATGGAGAGATTGTGTTCTGTTCATTAATTTAGGATACATTTTCACTATGAGAACAATATTACAACTCATGTTCATTTAACCCCTGCACTGATGCCACACCGGTCTCTTACTGTCAGAAGACGGCCGGCGCCAAGTGCAGGGGACACCAACTCATGCTCACATCCAGGACAATGACCTGTGTCTTGTGCCTGCATATAAGTATGATACATTTATCTATATCAATAGCCTTTGATTACAATGAAAAGCCACAATTATTTCATATCCTATGATACAGACTTTTGATTTATGATTAACCTAAAAATTTATTATTCTAAACATCTAATCTGTATTAAATTAATATGAAAAGGAATGCTCCTCACAAAACTTATCAAATTACCTACAAACTCAGAATAAATTTGGCATGTGCTGAAATAGCATTTTTTATTTCAACCACTTATAGAAGTAAAAAGAGTTATATCTTCGGGCATTGCTGAACAAGCCCCAGATTCATTACCACATGCAGTAACTATTCAATCTAACCACACTAATATTATAAATGCAAAAGTAACTTAGTTTGCTACATTTACAGGACTAAATGGCTGAATGGATCATAATAAAATTTTACAAGGTGATACATTATATCCTTGGGAAGGAAATAGGATATTTTTGTCTTTAAACCAATTCAGACAAAGTTGTGGGGAGCAGCTTGTTCATGATATGCCTCTTACATCTACAAAAGTTTTTATTAACACTAGTACTTTTGACCTAGGTGAGAGAGAGCTGGTGGAGTTTCTGACTGAGGAGATAGTGGCGGAGCGCAAGGCACAGAAGGTGAAGGTGTTGCCGAATGATTTGGACGGCTTCACAGTGAAGAGTGATGGTGCTGAGGTGGTGCTTTCCAAACAGTTGAAGGATGAGATGTAAGTTTGGAAGCATCATATATTGCTTGTTCTTTATATTTTTTGTAGGGAGAGCTTATCTGGTACTCTAGAAGAGATCAGATGTCTTTAAGTTCATGAGTTATTGATTTAGATTGTGGTGTACAATTATCTCTCTATCTATCTTATTAACATTTATTTATGCAGTTCAACTGATTGGTCACTTTCTAGTCAGATGTCATTTGGATGGTGGATTTTGTATTAAGTTTATATGAAAAGCTTGTCCTTATGGACTGTCTGTCTGTCAACACACACCCAGAATCTAAAACTGTTATAGGTACTCACATAGAATGTATATTTGAAATCTTCTCAAAGGGAACTCCCTTGCCTAAGCCCTTGCGATCTGCCCCAGCCGTGTATTTAAGTTAAATACGCGGCTAAGCTATAATGGTTGCGTCCCCGTAATATTGCCACGCTCAGCGTCTCCAATCCATGAGATGACCGGGTGCCAAACATGGGGTAAATCAATGCTATCACTAAATAGCACTGAATCATTGTCAGATGCTGTTGAACATGATAGCCACACTGTCTTAGACGTCTTATTCTAGACTAGCTTCTGCCCGCGACTTCGCGTTGAGCTTAGAACCTCAGAGTGACCTAACATGGATGAAAAGTATCCTGTATGTTAATCCAGGCTATAAGCTATACATGTACCAAATTTCATTCAAATCCGTTGAGCCGTGTCGAAGACCCTAGCTCTTAAATTCATGTTTTTTTATACTAAGGTGGCACACAAGCCTATGGCCCACCTCATAGTAAGCAGTCCCTGTAGCCGTTAGCAATACCAGAGGTATCAGTAACGCGTTTTCAATGTCAATTGATAAGAACTCACTGTGCTAGCAGCATTACTAATAGCGCAGCATATCCTCGTGGAGCACTGGCAACCTTACTCACCACAGAGACAACACTACATCGAAGTAGTGTTATTTGACTGCAGTCTTCTGTAAGGTGGAGGTACAGTCCCCAGCTGAAGAGCTCAAATTTTAATGGGAAACCCACGGGAGATCCCAAGTCGCAAAAAATATCTCTCTTGATGATAACCAATTTGTGTTGTGTCCACAGTGTGAATATCACCTTCAACGTGAACCACACGGTGGATTCTGACGAGCCAGAGGGTGAGGTGCAGCCGGACAAGCAGGAGTTCGCGGAGATGCGCTCGCGGCCGCAGTTCGAGGTGGACCTCGTGCGGGGAGACACCACCCTCGGCTTCACCTGCTCCTTCCTGCAAGACCCCCCCACGCAGGGTGCTGATGAGTACAGTGAGTTCTTACTTCTTAGAGACCCTATACCATGAAAATTTAGAATAAGAATAAGATAAAGCCTCTATTGCGAAATTATAGATTTCAATTTTATCTATTTGTATTCTAGCTTCACCCATGACTTCATACGCACTTCTTACTTTGGGTTTTTCCTAAACCACCCGAGTAGGTTAAGGAGAAAAAATAATTATAGGCCAGTTTCGATTTTTTTCGAGACTAACACACACGGTAATTCGTTTCTATGTATTTATATAATATTTCTGGATTATTGTTAGATAGCCGCAACTATGATACTTACATGTGTATTCTAACCTGCCATAAGTTAAATGAGAATTATGAATGTTGGTGACAAATTGCCAGTGTATTGTTGCAGATGACATCTTCGGCATAGACGAGGTGACCATCTACAAGGGCGAGTGGAACGACAAGGTGTATGCGGTGGCCGGAGACGTGCTCGATGGTGTAAGTTTACATAACTCATATAACATATAATGGGGTTCTTCAGGAAGGGTGTGAGGAGGTATCTGCAGGGTCGGCAACGTGCGAGTGATACCCCTGGTGTTGCAAGCGTCTATAGGCTACGGTAACCGCTTACCATCAGGTGGGCCGTATACTTGTTTGCCACCTTAGTGAGATAAAAAAATCATATTGTTATATTAGCTAGCATTTATTATTCTACATTTATATTATAGGAGAAAAGATTTGTATTTTTGTTTGTAATGAATAACGTCAAAAACTAATGGACCGATATAAAAAAATCGGGTCGTTAACGCGCGAGTGTTACCCCTGGTGTTGCAAGCGTCCATAGGATACGGTGACCGCTTACCATCAGGTGGGCCATATGCTTGTTTGCCACCTTAGTGGTATAAAAAAAACATCTCTCACCAACAGAATGCTATATTATCACTGAGTAATATACTGCTACGGTGGCGAAGTCGCGAGAAAAAGCTAGTATAATGGCGTCAAGATTAATAAGTCGAACCGATGTTGCAAAGATAAACTTATTTAAGCCACACACATCATAGTTTGTTCCATATGTATTTTTGTAGTCAAGTAGCAGTATAGTACTGTATGTTTAGCCCAAAAAGGTAACTATAATCATTATTTATTATTTCTCATGTAAGTGAATAATGTATTTTTAATGAGAATAAAATGATCTTAAAAAAAGATGAGTAAACCCATATACAGAAAGCGATTCATTGCACTTAAAGAGAAGCCTATTTTTTTTTCTAAAATAAAAGTAACTGGAAACAGGGTCCTATATGATGAGCCAGTTTATAAGCTTCCTCCATTGCAAATTTCATGCAAATCTACACACACACACACACACACACACACACACACACACACACACACACACACACACACACACACACACACGCACGCACACACTAACAACATAATATTTGTAAGATACCATTATCATATTTACACTATTCTCTGGCAATCGGAAATCATAAATTGACATAATAGAGGGAAAATTCACCATCTAACTAGTACAACATGATGGCTGAGTGTGTTAACATGCTGCCTTTTAACGCAAGGTCGCTGGTTCGATTCCCAGCTGCAGCCCCATTAGTATGCCACACTGGATGCTATACCACAAGTAGCGGTCGAGTGCCAATAATGGGGGAGAGCGATTGCTGCATTGATGTGAAGTCGACTCCTTGTTATCTTGCAAGAAGTATTCATTGATATGCCACATTTTTCCTTGTAAATATTGCTCACTTACGTCCCGAGACTTCGCTTGCAGTTTTTGTTGTTCTTGGAAGTAGCTATCTTTAGTTCTATGTGGTTGGAAGGTTCGAAGCTACTGTTAAAATAAATGCTAAATTATGGATTATTGTTTTTGTTTGTTACATACTAACGTAAAATGACAGAAAAAGTGTACTAAAGTCGCCGGCTATCTTTTAGAAGGTTTTTATTCAAGATTTTTTTTACCTATTCTAAATTCTGGTTTTTCTGATGCATTTATAGTTAATATAGTACGAAATATGAAAAAGAAAATGTCACATTGACAATCAAAATTCTATGACATAACTTTTTCCCGCGACTTCCCTTGCACAGAAATGTAAAATACGTATGTGAAAGTTTCTAGGTAAATACAAAATAAATACCTCAGCACAAACTAGCTTTTACCCGCAGTGTCGCCCGCATGGTTCTATTTATCACTCGGGAAACACTCAATTTTCCGAGATAAAATGTCTCCTTTATGTTAATCCAGCTTATAAGCTACCTCTATTACAAATATAATACAAATTCATTCGGCGGTGAGGCGTACACAAACACACACACACACAAAATTTCGCATTTATAATATTAGTGAGAAAACCAACTTGATATTTGTAAATACCTAATTTTGTCTAGAAGAATTTTGTTATATCATGATTGTTTCAATGAGTTTCTTGCCGGTTCTTCTCAGGTGGCTGTTTATTCCGAACCGGTGGTAATTTAGACCTTCATAACTAAAAAAGTTTATTTTTATTTTAGTGTGATTAATTATATTTATTTCCACCTACCCCAGTACTTGTACGACCTGCTGATGAACCTCCTTGAAGAGAAGGGAATCAGCAACGACTTCGTGCAGAAGCTGTCGGACTTCAGCACCGCGTACGAGCACACAGCGTACATCAACCTATTGGAGACCATCTCCAAGTTCACCATTGGAAAGTAATCGCAATAATCACAATCATAGCCACTAGGAATAACACTTGGCTGAGAGATCTACTAACTCTAAGATCGCAGTCAAATTACACTACTCCGATGTAGTGTTGTGTCTGCGGTAATGCCATCAGAGCTCTTCGAGGATACCCTGTGTTTGTAGTATGTTAACTTATGCTCCCAGCACAGCAAATCCTCTCCAAACATAAGACTGGTTTGCTGGTGATACCCCTGGCTACGGTTACCACTTACCATCAGGGCCGTACGCTTGCCACCTAACTGGCAACCGGTATTTGACCGTAGATAACTACTGTTTGTGGCTTGAAGATATCTATATAGCTGAGTGTTGCTGCTAGGTGGTTCATTTGATTGTTGTAAGGCGTTCGGGATGATTAGAAGTTTTGTGTAGCAAGTCCATTTTCATACACGATTGTTTTATTAATGACATGTTTTATCCTTTGTCCATGTTTACTGTCAACCTATTTTTATTTATCGTATTCTGATCTGTATGTCTAATATATCTAGAGAAATATTATTATGTTTATCACCTTTATTGTTACAAAATGTTGTTTAGTTTCAAATGGCATTTGAGTTCCTTTTATTTTTTACTTTATTAGGGTCAAATTTAACATTTATTTATATGTTTTTTTTGTCATTGTCATGCTTATCATAATTTACATCTGTTGTTACTTGAATCTTTTTATTGTTTTCTAGTTTCTGATAAACCATGGACTTCATGAAATGGGGTAAATTATGTGTATAGTTATATTCGCCAGCCTACTAACCAGTAGTTCTTTTAACCTGGTGAAAAAGTATACACTTAAAAAATTCTAAACACATCCTTTAGAGTCTTTAGACTAAGTGCTTGGATAGTGAAATTAAATTCTATTTTGTAGATGATAGTGTTTACAATACAATAGAACACCCGAAAGGAAAGGACTGGCATTTATGTTGCTACAGGACAGCTTTAAAGTTAGTTTAGATATGGACACTTGAGTGTTTACCAATTTTAGTGATAATGTTTAGTTTAAATGTCTCAATAAATGTTGTTGGAATTATATTGGTGTTTATTTTTTATCTACGCTTGTCTGCAAGTGAACATCTACTATCACGTGTAGACCTACTGTCTTGTACTTAATGTATAATTTATGAAAACCTGTTTTATTTGAATTGTGAGTGTAAAGAATGAAATGATATTGTGAGAGAAAATTACAATGGGGTATGATGTATGAAAGTAAAGATTGTACGTAGTATATTATGATCTTCTCCGAGGTAAGGATTTTCTTCAGGGAAAAATATTTGGTAAATGTCTATAGGCTCCGAAATTACTAGGCCGATTTCAAAAAATCTTTCACTGTTAGAAAGCTATATGATCACTGAGTAACATAGGCTGTATATTATACTAGCTGCCCGCCCCGGCTTCGCACGGGTGTACATAATATTTGATAAATGTCTACACTCCGAAACTAATGTCTACCCGTGCGAAGCCGGAGCGGGCAGCTAGTGTATAATATAATCAAGGGTACGACATAGTCACGATCGATACTCGTTTGTAGATGTTTACTCAGCAAATGTTTTTATTATTTTATTTATTCAGCCTTTCACGTAAACCTGATCACGTCAACTAATAAATTAAAAGGCCGTTAGTCCTGTAGAACAATAAAAGGCTGAATAAATAAAATAATAAAAACATTTGCTGAGTAAACATCTACAAACGAGTATAAAAATGTGTTTATCTTGTTCTGAGATGACGCTTGACCCGCAGCCGACTGAACAAAAAATCAACACTCACAGGAGTTAAGTTCAATGACCTTGTACAACTGTCTTGTCTGATTTGAGTAATTTCACTTCTTCCCTGCTTCCGTAGTTTATGTAGCATTAACGAATAAGACAATTGGTTTCTGTACGCTTGTTTTATTGTAGGGTTGGCACGACAGGACTCGCGAACGATTTGTAATCGAATCGAGTGCTAGTGCGGTTAGGTCAGGTAGATCCAGGAACTTTAACATACATAAGTCTCATAGCCCCATTGTGTGTGTGTATTTTTTATGGACTCGTCTGAATTAAAGATTTATTATTATTGTACTGAGTCTGAGTACTCATTTAATCAAGTAGAGGAAGTCATCTCTTAGTGAGAAAACAAAAAAAAAAATTATTTTGTTTTTAGATTTAAAATCGTACTTTTTTTACACCACTAAGATGGCATAGAGGAATACGGCCCACCTGATGGTAAGCAGTCAGCCTATAGCCGCAAGCAATACCAATAACGAGTTGGCAACCCTGTTGTTGATGAGGACTCAATGTGCGAGCCGGATTACTAATAGCGCAGCGGATCCTCGTGGACCACTGGCAACCTTAATTACCGCAGTAACACAACACTACATCAAAGCAGTGTTATTTGATTGCGGTCTTCTGTAAGGTTGAGGTACTGTCCCCAGTCGGGCGGCTCCAATTTTAATGGGAAATCCCAATTCACCCTACCTCTCTTTTTAAAAGCTCTCCGTGTGGTGTGAATAATCACTGTACTTAAGCTTATAAAAACTCATTGGGACAGGCTGGGGTTTGAACCTGGGCCCATCAGATGACTAGCCGTTGCTTCAACCAAAAGGCCACCAAGGCTTTTATACTGACGAACAACGATAAAATAGTATTACTTTGTAATTAAAATTATTATCTCGCCTCGTTTATAAAATTCGGTAACCGCTCACCGTAAGGCAAGCGCCGTGTGTTCGTGAAAATGGTTAACTAAAGAAAATATTTCTAAAATGCGAAATTTTCTAAAAGAACTAAATGGAGAACCCATAATACGAATACAGGGGTAGCCTAAGCCATTAGGGACATCATGTACAGCGTCCACGCTTAGATGCGTGAATTTTTATCATTATAAATTAGCGCAGGCAAATAATAAGATAAGATAACATTGCGATTTATGATAACGCCCAACATAAAAACCTTCCCTCGAACCATTTTAGCTCTAAGCTTCCCGCGCTGCCACAGTCAGCTGACGTGCTGACGGCTTGCATTAAGTTTAAAATTAACGTAGAACATGAATACTAATATCTATCTCTTTCGCACCACACTTGTTTTGTTTCTTATCACATGACATCTACCTGATGTCAGAAAAGGGCTAAATATATTTGAATTTACGTTTTTAACTGCAATTACCAATAGAAATCCTTTCATAACATCTAAGCTTTAAGCTGGCCAATCAGAGAGCAAAGAACGCTCTGAACATCGTACTAATCAAATCGAACAGCTGTCAAATTCTGTGCTATTCAAGTAAAATGAAGCGAGTTTTAATTTACCTCGCCAAGATGGCTGACGTATCGTCGCCCATGAGTGTGAAGAAAATACCCGAAAATTTATACGAGTTGTGTCTGACAAATCTAGTGAACTATTTGCAGAAGTCAAAGTGCGAGAGGAATGTATTGCGTTCGCTGCCGGACTGCATCCTCATGGATGTTTATTATAAGGTGAGTGCTTTTGTCTATCCTTATCGATAACTGTTGGGATGGCATACCGTTAAGATTACAACTGTTAAATTGATACTGATAACAAGGGATTTAATAATATAAAGCGTTATAATAGATCGATTGCTTGTCATTTCGAGAGTTAGTGTGACCGTGGATCTATTCAGCAGTCACCAAAATCTAACCACTTTCACTCGACTAGCGGCTGGTTTAACTGCACTGCCGTTTGTCACCCGATCCACAACTCTTTGTTACGAAACAGACGTTTTCTTACAACGTGCGTAGCAACAAGCCGTTAAATATGTCTAATAAGTCTAATGATCTCCATACGATCCAATTTGAAAACACTAAAAATGTAAAAATGCAGTTTCTTTCGCTGGTTTCTTCTAATTCTCTACACTAGGAGCAAATAAGCCATCTAAGTGCACAACATGTTGATTTTCAACTATTTAAATCAATGATATTATATGTAAAAAGGTGATTTAAATTATGAATGAATGTGTTTTGTGTTTCTATGTGTCTTATTAGTTACATGCTGAACATGTTACCTAGTTATTTATGGCATTTTAAGACTTTCTAAAGACCACAATTAGTTTGAATAACAAGGTAATTCACTAAATATAAGTACCTACCTACCTATGCACAGTGGGTAATATGGTTATACATATTTTTAGAGAGGGCAGGTGTAATAAAACATACCTATCTTTAAAAAAATCATGTATAGCAAGAATCATGGATGGCAATAATCATCTTAATTTTATAAATAATCATGAATATGAATATATTTATTGATAAATCAGAATTTTCAAGTTACCCATTCACAAATATGTTTGTAGTTATCTTCATATGAAAGGATTATCTAAAGATAAATTCTCTCAAAATATACTTAAGTCGAGATAATACCTACCTGCTTACATTTGATTGCTCCATAGTTTCAAAATGCCTTGATCTTGACATATGTTTCACAAATCAATATATCAGCATGAGTTGCTTTCAGTGTCATATCTGGCATTTTGATATATGGATAGCTATCTCTGATAAGATTGAGATATTAGTGATACTGATACATACATACTTTGTTCACTAAAAAAACTAAACAAATACTATCTAGGTACAATGGTACATAGAGCCAAAGGAAAGATTTAAAATCTAGGTTCACCCATGTTTATTCTATTTGATTTATCATAACCATACTTTAATAATATCCATCCATATGTATGTACACATTTCCTTGTACCTATTGGGTGATAAGGAACTGGCATTGACAAGCCACCAAAGATAGTCTCACCATTGTTATTGAAAAGTTGCTATTTATAGACTCAAGTCTTACCATAGAAAACTGAAAATGTTAGTTAGCTAATGGGCACTGTGTCTGTATTAATTTGGCTTAAAACTCTCTTCCAATAGTGGCACCGTGCACCATTCTGAACCATTTATAGTGTTTGGTAGTCTGTTATTATGATGTGTCATAGGTAATTGAAAATGTAATTGTGTTGGTATGTTTTGCAATGAACTTAGCAGATTAGACTGGTCCTTTATGCATACAGCAAGAGTTGATTCAATTGATTACTTAGGCTGACTAGGTTACGTATGAGTGGTATAAAAGTGGCATAGCAATGTAGGTACTGGATGTTATTGTAGGTACATGACTAATATTGACATTGAACTTCATTTATCAGTATCGAGATACCTACCTTATAAAATATCCGGCTCACAGTCTCACAGGACACTAGTACCTTATAAAATATCCGGCTCACAGTCTCACAGGACACTAGTTACCTACCTATATCTAGTGCTGTGTTCTTTATTTATTCTGTGGTCTTTTGAAGAACACCATGCGACAAAATATCCATGCATTAATCATCCAGTGTCCTAATCGAGGTTTTATTAAATATTGAAATCACTTCGCTTAAATATGCACAGACAACATTGTATCATTAAGGCACAGCGGAAGCGTGGGGCGAGACCCAAGTTTATGTTGCCGCCTAAAAATGGGCAGTGATAACAAACAAAATAAATATGTTATTTAAATAAGAACTACCTACTTTGATACATATATATGTAGATGTACCTATTGCTCTAGATTTGCGGAGTTGATTAAGGAACGTGATCTTGTATTTTAGGGTTCCGTGCTCGTTTTAGATATGAGTACTCAGCACACGTGGTACCCACGGGTCTCCCTTTCTGGCTCTATTACTAAGTTTCTAAGCCGTCTGTTCGTAACATAAAAAACTTCCTCTTGAATTACTCTATTTAAAAAAAAAACGCATCAAAATCTGTTTCGTAGTTTTAAAGATCTAAGCATACATGGAGACAGACAGACAGCGGGAAGCGACTTTGTTTTATACTATGTAGTGATTGTAAAGTATAACAAAAACTCATTAAAGCTAACCAAACGTCTGTCGGTCCATCCGACCGTCTGCGTCTGTCTTAACTTTATAGGGCTGTAGTCTGTATCTTTTGAACCGTCTAATCTCTGTGCAGTTTAATTTTTAAAGTGAAAATCTCCACCGCGTTGAGCGATTTTTGGTAGTGGCAAAACTTTTCGCGTGACAGTAATCACGTCTGCCTGATTTTCAGTATAATATATGCTATTCATCATCATCATCAGCTGATAGACGTCCACTGCTGAACAAAGGCCTCCCCCATAGATTTCCACAATGACCGATTCAATGTGGCCCGCATCCAACGCTTGCCAGCGATCTTTATCAGGTCATCGGTCCATCTAGTGGGGTGCCGTCCGACCCCCCACGTCGTTTTCGACACTGCGTTTTCCAGTGCGTGGTCTCCACTTGAGAACTAGAATATGTTATTGTTATCAGTTAATTCCTTACATAGTACAAAAATATATTCTGGGTACTGGTACGGTATACGGAGCTCCCAGTGCGCGACTCCGACGCGCACTTGACCGGTTCTTACTACTCTAGGCAATTGCCTATAAATGTCACTGGCAATTTGAGATCCGGGAACTTTGAGACCGAGATGGCCTTCAGCCAAGCACAATTAAATGCTAATGAAATTATTTCTTAAATATTGATGGTGATTAATGGGGGTTATTTCACTATACCCATTGATTTTTTTCATTGCTGGGGATTTGTCATCTT
The DNA here is from genome assembly GCA_951449985.1 of Falcaria lacertinaria. Taxonomy (NCBI): domain Eukaryota; kingdom Metazoa; phylum Arthropoda; class Insecta; order Lepidoptera; family Drepanidae; genus Falcaria; species Falcaria lacertinaria. The sequence goes on from OX602121.1 coordinate 883,856, forward strand.
TTTGTCTTCTAATTTCCATTAATAATGGAGATTTTGAGACTCCTCAATTCACCCATGGTATAGTATACTTAACAGTTTAAGTTCACCGAGTAGGCCTGGATCAAATAGAAAGCTTCCTAAGAATACATTAGTTACTCCTTCTCTGAAACTAAGATATGGTCCTTTACATATTAGTCCTAAAATATATCCTTCGTGCACGGTCGGACGTCTAGAACGTTCTCCGTCCCGTTTTATTGGTCTCATTGGTTTAACAATGGCCTGTCCGTGAATCGTGATGCAATTGTTGCTTCATAATACACGTTCATTCTGTGAGTGCATGTGGATTAATACAGCGTTACATTACAGCCATGCGTTACATTTCAATTTAATATTTGTAGTCTTCAAATGCATCATTATTAATACTTTTACCTCCTAACATACATACTTATATCATCACGACAAGTTGACGGGGTAGGCAGAGAGTATAGAGCGCCTCACACCTCTTTTGCACTTATAAATATTTTCATACATGTCCGCCGATTCCGACTCTTTCCTTACCTTAACATCACTGACTACTTTGGTAATTAGAGCTAGAAAGTTCTACATCCTGGCCTTCCACAGCTGCTTCGTTTTCCACCTCCTAACATTTTCTTTAAAATTGTGAGTAAGCTCAAAGATTTATCAGCTCAGCGAAGCTGTTCATTTTACCAGTTTGTAGCGAGGTTGGCGCCACTCCTTGAGGCTCGCTACTTAGTTCATGATCATAATATATGAGCGTTGGTTTTATGTTCCACAAATTTTTTAGAGTACAATATAATCGCTGCCTTAACTCCATACTAAGCTCCGTATATTTTAATATAAGTATGTCGCCGTTCCCGCTTATAAACGGTGCTGCCCGACTGGGAGTACCTCCCATCCTCATTGGTTCTCGTTCATTCAAATTATTAAAAAAGATATTTAATTCGAAAGTGAGTGGAAGGCAAAGGCTTAACTATCTAGATCAAATTTCCAAACTAAGTAATGATGGAAGAGTAAAGAGTACCGTACGCGCAGCCGTCAGGCATTTAAGAGAGTCAAGACGTCAAGAGTGACATAGTGTTATTTACTCTCTGCCTACCCCGAACTGGCGTGATGCTAGTTACCTATGTTTGTATGTACATAATAATTTGGAAGTGCGCTAACATTCTGTTTGTAACAGCATAGCAGTAGCAGATAGATTTGTGACAGCTAACATGATATACTATTTCTTTATTTTCTCGATGACAGTTCTAATTTGATAGTTGCAGTGTTGTTGTGACCAAATAAGTAATGATACATGCTATAACCTTGTACGGGCGTAAACGTCATATTTTTATAAAATAATGCCTAATTTTAAAATGACGCTTGTTCAATTTTACACGGGAGCTGTCATTGAGAAAATAAAGAAATGGAAATGGTATAGTAAGCTTGATTGAAGCTAGTGTAACCGCTAATTTGCAAATTGGTCGTAAAGTAGATTGCAAAAATACTTTATCCTGTCTATTCTATTTTGCTTCCCACTGTGGTCAAACATTGGTACTTTAGCAAATCATTGTAATAAGACTAATCCTTCCATTACATATAATACGTACACACCTTCTTATAGCGTGAACCAAAAAAAATCCTCTAATTGTTTTCGTTGACACATACTTCATCTGGGGGCACGGGAGTGTCCCCCCAAGTCGATCAAAAAAGCGGCACGCAAAGTTTTCTCGAAGTAATTCAGGCCATTTTGACCCTCTATAACTTCGTTGTGGATAAAACTACAAGTCTGAATTGTTAGCTAATTACATAATTACTTAAGGCAAAAGATCCCTTAAGTAGGGACTGAATAAATCAACTGACTTGGTATTAAATGGGTCTCACAACATTTTTCCGCAGAAGAACTGAGTTGGAAGACTTGGTTTTTTTTACAAGTTTTGTTTTTGGTGGCGTTATTTATTTATACTTCAAACTCGAAGTTATGAAATAGTTTTATTCATGCCTTCGGGAATATTCATAAAAGAGCCTTTTTCCGAATGACACACATGACAGCCCATTTGCAAAAACCATCCAAATCCATTTGCAAACTTCCAATCTTCTTTTTACCCCTTAAAGGGTTGAACCAATTCTTTACATATTCAACTCCCTATAAAGAAATATAAAAAAACAAACAAATCATTTTTTTTATTGATAATAACCATTTAGATTCACAGGCGATACGATGCGGCTGAATTAATTGATGTCTAGAATTTAGATTGCATAAGAAGCCTGTTTCAAGGATTAGAAGAGTCTAAACTCGGTCAAACGCAATAACTTTCTCCATATTCGCACAGGGAAATGGGACCGGTTGTTTGTAGAAATCTATCAGTATTCACCACGTTACGGCCACTTTCGATGTACGAAATCGTCGGCATCATAAGTGGTCGATTCGCCACTCGAACGCATTTTGCGAATGCGGGACCGAAACGTTTATGCCAACATTTGACATTACGAATAACTTTCACTGTGGGTGTACAGCTTTTAATTTTACCCAAGCTGGTTTGCTACCAAACGAAAGTGGTTCAAATCAGAGAATCTGTATACATATAAAAGAAGAAACTATCTGACAGACTGACATATCAACGCACAGCCTTAGCGGCTGGGGTTAAAGACTTGGAATTTTGACAGTAGGTTCCTTTTATGACGTAGGCATCCACTAAGGATACCACTAAAATAGGAGATGAACTTTTGTGTTTATATAAAGGCATTATATAGGTACACGTACACATTGACTTATTCACTTTACCACACGTGTGAAGCCGCGGGCAATTGCTAGTAACAACTGTTTATTACGGAATAGTAGACTCTGCTGCGCTTGATGAACGCAGTCAATAGTTTTTTGACCTTCTATATAAAACTAAAATTGCAACCACAATGACCGAATTAAGATATGATGTTGCGGTCGGCGTCTAAATTACGTACCGAGACGATTCTCAATTCTTCGGTGTGCGGTTTTGACCACAGTGGGAAGCAAAATAGAATAGACAGGATAAAGTATTTTTGCAATCTACTTTACGACCAATTTGCAAATTAGCGGTTACACTAGCTTCAATCAAGCTTACTATACCATTTCCATTTCTTTATTTTCTCGATGACAGTTCTAATTTGATAGTTGCAGTGTTGTTGTGACCAAATAAGTAATGATACATGCTATAACCTTGTACGGGCGTAAACGTCATATTTTTATAAAATAATGCCTAATTTTAAAATGACGCTTGTTCAATTTTACACGGGAGCTGTCATTGAGAAAATAAAGAAATGGAAATGGTATAGTAAGCTTGATTGAAGCTAGTGTAACCGCTAATTTGCAAATTGGTCGTAAAGTAGATTGCAAAAATACTTTATCCTGTCTATTCTATTTTGCTTCCCACTGTGGTCAAAACCGCACACCGAAGAATTGAGAATCGTCTCGGTACGTAATTTAGACGCCGACCGCAACATCATATCTTAATTCGGTCATTGTGGTTGCAATTTTAGTTTTATATAGAAGGTCAAAAAACTATTGACTGCGTTCATCAAGCGCAGCAGAGTCTACTATTCCGTAATAAACAGTTGTTACTAGCAATTGCCCGCGGCTTCACACGTGTGGTAAAGTGAATAAGTCAATGTGTACGTGTACCTATATAATGCCTTTATATAAACACAAAAGTTCATCTCCTATTTTAGTGGTATCCTTAGTGGATGCCTACGTCATAAAAGGAACCTACTGTCAAAATTCCAAGTCTTTAACCCCAGCCGCTAAGGCTGTGCGTTGATATGTCAGTCTGTCAGATAGTTTCTTCTTTTATATGTATACAGATTCTCTGATTTGAACCACTTTCGTTTGGTAGCAAACCAGCTTGGGTAAAATTAAAAGCTGTACACCCACAGTGAAAGTTATTCGTAATGTCAAATGTTGGCATAAACGTTTCGGTCCCGCATTCGCAAAATGCGTTCGAGTGGCGAATCGACCACTTATGATGCCGACGATTTCGTACATCGAAAGTGGCCGTAACGTGGTGAATACTGATAGATTTCTACAAACAACCGGTCCCATTTCCCTGTGCGAATATGGAGAAAGTTATTGCGTTTGACCGAGTTTAGACTCTTCTAATCCTTGAAACAGGCTTCTTATGCAATCTAAATTCTAGACATCAATTAATTCAGCCGCATCGTATCGCCTGTGAATCTAAATGGTTATTATCAATAAAAAAAATGATTTGTTTGTTTTTTTATATTTCTTTATAGGGAGTTGAATATGTAAAGAATTGGTTCAACCCTTTAAGGGGTAAAAAGAAGATTGGAAGTTTGCAAATGGATTTGGATGGTTTTTGCAAATGGGCTGTCATGTGTGTCATTCGGAAAAAGGCTCTTTTATGAATATTCCCGAAGGCATGAATAAAACTATTTCATAACTTCGAGTTTGAAGTATAAATAAATAACGCCACCAAAAACAAAACTTGTAAAAAAAACCAAGTCTTCCAACTCAGTTCTTCTGCGGAAAAATGTTGTGAGACCCATTTAATACCAAGTCAGTTGATTTATTCAGTCCCTACTTAAGGGATCTTTTGCCTTAAGTAATTATGTAATTAGCTAACAATTCAGACTTGTAGTTTTATCCACAACGAAGTTATAGAGGGTCAAAATGGCCTGAATTACTTCGAGAAAACTTTGCGTGCCGCTTTTTTGATCGACTTGGGGGGACACTCCCGTGCCCCCAGATGAAGTATGTGTCAACGAAAACAATTAGAGGATTTTTTTTGGTTCACGCTATAAGAAGGTGTGTACGTATTATATGTAATGGAAGGATTAGTCTTATTACAATGATTTGCTAAAGTACCATACTTTATATATACCTATATACCTAATAGAGCGGACCAATTTATATGATAAGGTTTCGTCTAAGTGAAACGAGGACGGAAACCTAAAAAGTTTCAATTTGATTATTCATATTAGTACAAAGATACATGATGGAGTTTTTGGCGGGAATCAGGCGGAGCGGTTGAGATTTTTTCCAGTGTGTCGTAAATTGTGTTATAGTGATCTTTAATGTGTATTTTTGGTGTCGATATGTGCAGTAAAGTTTCATTTAGTGACTGATTTATGGGAGCATTGGAAATAATGCCATAATACGACTTTTGGGTTAAGTGATTTATCATTTTGGTCAATAGGTTACCTCTAATCTAAAGGCGTGTTACGATCTGCTACTGCCGTGGGTTGTCTCCAGAAACTCCATTGGGCGTTAGAATGCATGACACTAGGCATTTTAATGCGGCAAACACGAGAAATTTTGCAACATGAAAATTCTCTAACACTCGACACTGGCAAAAATAGTCCCTGAAGGGATTGATTGCCATACTTAGGGAGAAGAAGAAGAAGAATAATGTCTTCATTGGACACAAACACAGACTGGTTTTCATTTTCAAATATACTTTCGAGGACATTTATAACATTGAATATGACTTTTGTTTTAACCAGCTCACGTATAATATCGTGTAAGCTTGTTAGCACATGCGAATGTCACAATAGAATAGATAATGGTGCCGATTCTGTGGTTCAAAACCAGTTTTTTTTCCGCACCGGTGGTAATTTAGACCTTCATATTTTATTTTTTTTTACTGGACTAAATAAATTGGCAGGTCTAAAAAGTATTGCCACCCTTATTTAACCATGCACATGAGAAAGGGATAGCAAGCAATTTTTAGTGCTGTCAAATTCGTTTAGTTTAGATATTTTGTACAACAGAATCGAGACGATTGTGTAACACAGTCATCGGTTTTGGAAACAAAATGAATTTGTTATGGTATGCTCGGTCGTTTTGACGTTGTTGATACACCAACAGTACTACAGCTGCTGACGAATGGTTAACATTGTAGCAGCTCTACAGCTTTTGTTCTTCCTTCACTTTTTCACCCGGTCTATTGTCTCGTCTTCCTATCCTATAGTCTTCTAATTCCTGATTGTTTTATTAGGAATGTTAATTCCTAGGTGTCGGAATTGTTTCTCAATGTGATAGTACCTAATAGTATTCACTGGTCATCTCTGAATAAGTTATGTTGCAATCGTAATATGATATTGGAAATTACTTACACTGTTATTATGAAATATGACATGGTTGACATGAATAGATAAAAGAGATCTATTGGCTCGGTGTGGTTCTCACTGGATTCTTTTCTGAATCAGAATACAATATTTGAATGAAAACTATTATTCATTAGGTAGTTTCTCATCTCATCAAGAATGTTAGCATTTGTGATCACATGTTTGTTAATTCCATTATCATTGTCATCTCTCTTAGTGAGGAATTCTCATTAAGTTGGTGTTTTGTCAATATAATATGAGGCATGCGTTTTCAATAACATTGGCCCGAACAATAATGGACATTATTTCTTTCAAGGAAGTTATATTTTTGAATACAATAATTTTGCCAACATAGTACATACATATTGTCTGATTGTAAGTGGTACACTGTAGCCTATGGACTCCTATTATTACTAGAAGGTATAAGTCGGCGTTGCTAAATAAATGTTGTGAGGTATCGCTATGATAGCTTACGACTAGCTGCCCTTCTTACTGCAAGCAGAGCGGCCCCTCTTTGAGGACCTCTGGAAATACTCACCACAGACTATAATATACTTTTGTAAGGTGGAGGTAATATCCCAGTCGTCGCGTTCTTGCCTTTCACTCCCTAACAATGCTATATCCCATAATTTTAATTGATTTGAACAAATATTTACGTATACGACGTGAATACTGAATAGGCTTAAACAATTAAATGCAAGTGCGTGCATCACGTCTACTATTATGGTGTTGATAAGTGAATAGAATAACACACATTTTTTTATTTAATCTCATAATACCTACCATATTTGAATAGACTATGTTCCGAGTGAAACGAATCACCACCACGCCCCTATCACGCACCGCATTGACGTCACTCGTGATGGTATCTTATCACTAAATCACACGTCTGGCAACAGTGAGGGTGTGAGGATCACGTATGAGACACGCCTGTTTGGACTTACTCATGAGATTAGGAGTGCAAGTCTAGTGCGAATATAACCCGAAGCTCAACCAACGAAACTAATACTAAGACTGCGCTGTCAGGCGGGCTGAATCCCATGATCGGTAACAGTTAATAAAATTATTAGTAAATCAAAATTTAAATGGGGCCCCTAATAATGGCACTAAGTAGACGCTCATAGAATTATAATCGCTATATTTTAGTAATGACATGAAAACGGGTCTTATACGCGATATTAAATTGTTTATTTACCTCCCGACGTTTCGACCGAGTTGCATCGACCGTGGTCACGGGCTGACTGATTATTTTCTAAAAAAAAAGAGCAAATTTCCTATTACAAACTTATTATTTTACTCCTTTTCCTCATTGGTGCCCTCTTATGGCTGAACTGATACATACTCAAATGACAATGTCAGTGTCAACATACAGCGTACATTAATAATTTCAATTTCGTTGACTTTATACTGCCTGAGTCTCCATGATCAGTCAGTGAGTATTTTTAATACCTGTATCGATTAATCGTATGGCCACATAAGGCCTTCGCAGCGAGTTTATCTGGATTATCATAATTATTGTGTACTATGCACTGGAGATGAGATTGAAGCATGTTTCCAAAGACAAAAGAAACGCATTTAAATTATATGCTTTGAATACAGTTCCATAATGGTTCCAATTATGTTCATAACAAACTATAAAATACTAAACACATGACGCCGGCGCCGCGCCGTGACCCCCAGCAGCACAGACAGCCATTTGCCTCTTGACTTAACACCTATTTTGGTTCATCTACATTCATCAATGTTGCCAATTCTGTTGTACAAAATTGGCAAAATTACAAAACCTAACAAATTTGACAGGCCTAATAATATTGCCATCCTTGTTTAACCCGCATATGAGAAAGGGATGAAGCAAGACTTTTTAGACCTGTCAAATTAGTTAAGTTTAGTCATTTTGAACAAAAGAATCGACACCAATATCTACATACATGCCGGTTCCGAGTACTCTTTGTATTTCCATCACAGTACAGTTGATGTAATGTTCATAACATATATATAGTTATTTCGGTATAACAGCAATATTGCCAGACAGTCCTTTACAGTTAGATATATTATATGTATGCCCGTCGCGCCGCGGCGCCGCCCGCGCCGCCGTCTCGGATACCGCTATACGATACGATTTGCATTTGAGGTGAAGGCGAACCAGTGACACTCATACAATTACACCATTATTTTTATATCAATAAGGTTTATTATAGCGCGCTAAATGAAATGGAAAGAAAGTCGATTACCTACAGGTAGTCGTATCGAGATAGTGTAAAATGTACCAGCGGGTTTTTACAGGATCTTTTTTGTTTCGCGTCCCTCTGACAGTGGTCTTTGTATATCTGATCGCCGGACAGAGCCTTTGTATATCTGATCTTTATATGTGTTTTACAATGTATTAATTCTTGAAGTGACGCTCAATAGCACATTATCGTGATATAGCTTACTCGATCACTTACTCGTTAGTTCAGTCAGTCAGAGCAAATAACTCAACACATAGCGTTATCTCTAATCAAAGTGGAAAATGTTTTTTTACTTTGTATTAATTCTCTTATCAGTTGTATTGTATGGCCCATGACATGACCTCTTGATTGGCTGTGTAATTGTATGTGATACGTTTTATTCTATTTGTTGACGTTTGATAAATCACATATGTATTTAAGATTTTTGGTATTTTTTTAGTTTCACCTGTCGGTGTGTGTGTGTGGGTTAGTGAGTGAGTGAGAGTAATCAAATCGTGCAACATGCAAGTGAATTTTTTTCTTTCTGTAACTTCCCAGCGTCCGATTGAGCATAAAATTGGGCAAACACGCTTGATTCCCGTGACAATGCACGGTTACCTAAATTCCGCAATTTTAATCCAATATGGTGGCCGACGCAAGAAAGGCGATTATTTTTTATAATTTACACACTAACCCCTAATATATGGGTATCAAACGAAAGCGCTTGATGACCGAATAAAAAAGCATGTATTACAAAACATATTTAAATTTTAACCCATCCATTAATGAACCCATTAATCACCCCTATTACCCCGAGTTGTATGCGACAACACGCTCCTGGCGAAATTAGCTTCCATTACGACAAAGAAACCGCGTCCAATCACGCAGCACGCAGTTATCATGTTTGCGTCAAGCGTTTAATGTTTAAAATCGCGTACACGTTTATACTGGCCATACTATTGTTACGTTATGGTCGAACCCATCAGCCGTGAGTCATTACATTGTAACCGGAATGTTTTTAGGATTCCGTATACGAAGGGTAACCAACGGATCCCCGTTACTAAGACGTCGCTGTCCATCCGTTCGTCTGTCAGCTCGCAGCGGGCTGTGCCTATCTCATGATCCGTAATAGGTAGACAGTTGAAATTTTCACAGAATGTCTATTTAAGTTGCCGCTGCTATAACAATTATTGACAAAAAACTGATTAAACTTGTTACATAAACATATCTTAACCTACCTACTTAAAAATAAAAGACCTGCTATAACAACAAACAATAAAAATTAATAAAATATCAAAGGAAATCTCCTACTAAAAACGTGTATTTTTGCTTTATCTTAATAATGGCAACAAGTAGACACTTGAAATGCTCATAGAGCGGTTTTTATATATTTTATAAATGAAAGAGCTAATTTACTATTAAGTACAAACTTATTATTTGCGGTTGGAGGAATAGCCGTGTCTAGGGATCGAACGGCATAGTTAAGTTTGTCATTTAACCTAGTTTGGTTTTAGTACGGAACCCTCGCGTGAGTCTAACTAGCGTTTGGCCAATTTTTTAGTTTTTGCCTCTGCCTGAGACCAAATAACGGTTTGATATAAGCATTAGTCATAAGTACCTGTTTTTGTGATGTTTCACTTCACCTAAGGCAGTGCTCATATTCGAGCAGTGTTCTTATTTCTCGAGTACGTAATGTTTTGATTTGACCTCATGCGTACTAACCATTTATGACTCTGTGCACTTACGGAACAAAGATATTTTGCTATACTATAACGTTGCGTTGAGTCATGGGAACAGATCAATTGTAACAAGCATACTAATCTCTTGCTATTTAACATGCTCATTAGTTAAGACCCCGATAACTGTCACAACGTTACAAGTATCATCGAGAGTTAAATAAGATTTCAATTTTGATTAAATAATATTTAGTCATTCTTAGTTTAGTTTAGGGTCCATATGTCACGGTAACCACATACCATCAAGCAGGCCGTATGCTTGATTTTGAACAAAAACATCTACAGATGTCAGGTCGTGTCTTCTTGCGTATGCTGCTAATTATGATTTACGTTTAGTTTAATTTATTATTACGGCCGTGTCCTACAATTCCAGCTTCAATTTAGGGGTAGGTATGTGCTGCTTGCGTTGCAAAACGAGCGACAAGATGATTAGAAGAGGGGTGGTATTGAGCCAGAGAGCACAGAAGACATGATGATTAGAAGAGGGTTAGTATTGAGCCAGAGAGCACAGAAGACATGATGATTAGAAGAGGGTTAGTATTAAGCCAGAGAGCACAGAAGACATGATGATTAGAAGAGGGGTAGTATTGAGCCAGAGGGCACAGAAGACATGATGATTAGAAGAGGGGTAGTATTGAGCCAGAGAGCACAGAAGACATGATGATTAGAAGAGGGGTAGTATTGAGCCAGAGAGCACAGAAAGATAGAGCACTGAGTTTCTTGCCGGTTCTTTTCAGGTGGCTTTTTCCCGAACCGGTGGTAATTTCGATCTTCATAAGTGCCTTATTGTTAATAAATAATTTTTGCTAACCCGCGCTCGTCTGGGACATTACCGCCCTTGGCTAAATAACACTAGTTCTGCGGTCAGTAAGGTTGCCCGTGCTCCACGAGGATACGCTGCGGTAATAGTAGTGCTTCTAGCACAGTGACTCCTCAACATGGTTGGAAACGCTTTAGTAATATCCCTGGTATTGCTAGCGGCTATAGGCTACGGTGACTGCTTACCATCAGATGGGCCGTATGCTTGTGTGCTAACTGTTAGCAAATGGTTAATAATAAAAAGTTTACTGTAGTACCTATTATCCTGTTGCGAGTAAGGTTTCCGGAGCTTCTCGAGGACAACGCACTATGCTGGCATTAAGGGCCTGTATGTCATACGTGTTTATTCAACTTTTTTCCTCAAACTATAAACATAATAAGAAATTTCATTACATTATCTACTGTTTAATGTCAAAACAATCAACATACGTAGTCACGTGACGACGGAATATTTATAAAATATATCGCGTGTATTGAAAGAAAGGTACGAACGGAACCATTCAATCTATCATGGTGCGAACACGTGAAGCACCTTTCGCTTTTCAAGGTGAATTTCTCTAGACACGTGTTAAGGGGAAGCCTACACAAGCTAGAAAGTCGTTAGCCAATATCGGATGGAAGCCCTTAAACGAATTCCGTTTATTGGACCTTAACCCAATTAATTTGAGCTTTGATTCATTGATATCAGCTGACGAAAACAAAAATCCAGCTAACGAAATAATTAAGAGAGTAGATGAATGCATAATTTAATTTAATAATTAAAAAAAACATAGTTTAAGACAACGAGTAAGCATGGCAGGGCTCAAAAGGTCCACCAACGCATGTTTTCAAGAATAAAGATGTAGAATATGGGTGTTGAGTTGATTAGATCTTGAATATGTAAGCTTACCGCTAGTAGCGTTACGTAGCAAGCTCGAAATAAGTCTTAATTATTTTAAGTTATTTATAAACAACTTATGTAATTCTTCAATAATAAAATATCTGGGTATACCCCACATTCAAAACAAACTCCGCCTACACCTAGCATGGCAAAAAAATTGTTTTAATTGTAAAACTAAATATACAATACATTTTATAGCAATATGAACACAAAAACAATTGCTAGTTGCACTAGCACACCGAGGGTTCCTCCGTACTGCTTGTAAAATGAAAATTAAAAAATCATCATCAGCCTATAGACGTCCACTGCTGACCAAAGGCCTCCAAAATCAAAAATCAAAATCAAAAATCATTTATTCAGTTTAGGCCCTAATAAGGCTCTTATGAAGGTCTAAATGACCACCGGTTCGGAAAAAAAGCCACCTGAGAAGAACCGGCAAGAAACTCAGTGCTCTGTCTTTTTTTGCATTTAACAATCATTATATAACAATTTGTAACAAAATTCTTCTAGACATTGGTATGAAATTACAAATATCAAAATGAAAGCTACCAAGTTGGTTTTGTCACTGCTTTCATGAAATACATATTTCAACTATTACAATTACCAGGAGCGGGGAGCCACTTGTGCAGAGTGAGTCTATAATATATTCCAAGCATTTTTATCATTTACATAATCATTAATTTTGTAATAGGCTTTATTTATCAAAACTCTTTTGACATGAGTCTTAAACTAGTAACTCCCCCATAGATTTCCACAATGACCGATTCAATGCGAATGCAATGAAACTATATTAATGCACACTCTATGAGCATCTCAAGCATTGATGATTGAACACTTCATATTAGTGTCTGCTTTCTTCCTTGTCTTTTCCTAATTATTAGATAGAGATGGAGAGAATACTATATTGTCGTATTGTATTGTAACCTTCTTCCATTCATCGTTTGTATAAAAAAATAATACAAATTCAAAATTTCTTCGCACCATCCTTCCTTGCATCTCTTTCATATTTCATATTATCTTGCTCACGCCACAACAGTTTCTTCTCATCTGGGCTGTCACTAGTGACTTCAATTTTCCTGTATAAATGTATATTGTATATATTACTGAGTAGATAAATATAATAAATGTAAATATACAAAAGTAAGTCACCTTAAGCGCCGGCCGGTATGAGGCGGCTCGAGCTGTGAAATTTCACTTTCGCTCGCTTACGTAAACGACCCGACCTTTTGTGTCGCTATATCTGTATTCTGTACACGCTAGGTATATATTATTTATGTTTAGTTGACTGTAGCCACCTCTGCACTGCAGTATACCAAAATATCTCTTAACAACACCTCTAGTCAAATATAACATATTCTGATCAAATCGAATAGGGAGCGTGATGCTTTTATTTAGTTTCACACAGAGACATGTCAGTTTCACCTGTCCGGTGTGTGTGTGTGTGTAATAAAATCTTGCAAAGTAAAATTTCACTCACTACCCAGTGTCCAATTGATGAAATTTGCCACAGACGTTTGGTTCCCGTGACGATACACGCTTACCTGTATGTCGCTATTTTTAATCTAATATGGACGTCACAAAATTTGACATTGACCCCTATGATATGGGTATCAAAAGAAAGGGTTTGACGAGCGAACAAAAGTTAGTTATCAAAGAATTTTAGTTAACAAATTTTTTTTTAACTCAATGGCCTCTTTATGTAGCCTGTGTCACATGACCGTTCTTTCTTGTTGTTGAAACTTTTATTGATAGTATATTGTAGGTGTGTTAAATTCTAACGTAATTTTCACGTAACAGAAGCATAAATGGCTGATTCTGTTCCATTTGTGCTGATTCTGTATCAAAATTACGTTATAATTATTGCTATTAATGAATCGAAATAGAACCCCTTTAAGAGCCCACATATTTTCAATTTATTCACAACTGACATAAAAAACTAAAACAAAAACCAATCGTACAAAAAATATAAAAGAGTAAATATTTAAATATAAAGGAGGTTCGTCAAAATGCTCCCTTTTTTTTTACAAATACATATTTAATTTTATGAGACACGTGCTTCTTTTTTGGACCCTCAGCACCTATCTTTCTTCCAACTTGCTTGCGATGCGTGTTGTTTCTCACTCACTAGCCTTTCCCCCGCGACTTCGTCCGCGTAGCAATATTATACATAGCCTATGTTAATCTGTGATAATATAGGATTCTATTATTGATTTTTTTTTAAATCATTCTAGTCCTTTTTGAGTTTATTGATTACAAACACATTATATTATTTTTTTCTTTATAATATTAGTATGGATCTAGATAGACTAACCAATAGTGGTAGTCGTAAGCTGTCCTACGTACTATAAAATAGCTGTAACAATACAATATAAATTCTTGTTGCTTCTGCCACATTCGATTCAATGTGACATTATAAATAATGTATAAAAATCAATAATAAACTTGGTGCTGCTGTGATGTCCATACATTTATTGGCAGCACCTCAAACTTCTCAGAATACGAACTGGTTTTCCCTTTGTGATTTGATCTCCTGACGAACTAATTCGTTTTTATTTATTTTCAGGTAATTGCAATGCTGTTTTTTACACCACTATGCCGCTGTGCCTAGTTCTGGTAAATAAATCTTGTATTAATTTACTACGCGATAAACAAAGTAAAAAAAAACATTCAACGTATGTACCTACATCGATTATCAGTAGTCCTAGTTACAATACTATAGGTAAAACTAACTAAGTATACTATTACTATTATATTATTTTCGTTAACATTATGAAATGCAGTTTCAAATTAATGTTTCGGACAAAATGAAAGGATTTCATGACATAATGTTATTGTAACGGATCGCACTGGTCTGTAAGAGAGCGTCCAAACTAACATACTGTCCACCTACACGGGGCGTATCGAATTATGGTAAGTACATGAACCCATTAGCACTTGAGTCGCTGTCAGTTATGAGTAACGTGTCTGGCGCACTGAATAATAAATTAACGGAAAAAGCAGATTGGATCGTAATTAATAATTTAATGAACAAACAAACCCATATTTATTGTACTAGCTGTAGCCAGCTAAAACTCAGACTTCGACCTACATATATTGCGCAGTCCATCCCTTCTTTTGATGATTATATCTTCAGATTTTTTCCACAAGCATGTTACGTATATCTGAGAATGTAGTGATTTCTCAATAGCCCGCCAATAGGGCTATATGTACTTGCCCAAGTGATTATACCGCGGATTTAACTAGCCTTAGTTAAGTGAAATCTATTGGTACCCGACTGCCAATGTCAAATGTTTTATTTATTCAGGTTAATCGGTGTTGAAACTGTAGGAGATAAACAATCACCTGTTCGAATTTGTAACCATTTTCTTCAGCGTCTACTACCTTTGTCTTACTATGAAGATCTTTTGTAAATATATGGTATCTATATGCCATCATAAAATTAATCCCTATTTCTCTTGGTCACGGAATCACGCGTGAACGGCTAGACCGATTACGCTAATTATTTTTTATGTTTGTTATTGTCAGGAGAAGGTTTTTATAAAAAAAAAACCGGAATATTTTTAATTTCAGGCTAAACTAAAGGTCCTTTTTTCTATGGCGTGTTTGACATATGATTCATAGCTAAGACAGGACGACGTCTGTCGGGCCAGCTGAATTACTAATAAAAAGTTTTATCTGATATTGTGTCCCTGACACTTCTGGCCAAGGCTTACTTACTTCAGAACTTGTAATATTGCAGACTTTGAATACATTTGACAATGTCGTATTTGCGAATTGTACCAGCGGTCTTATCGCGAATCACGACCCCTTATCGGAGTATGCACCAATAATAAGGGTTATTATTGCGCTTACAATTTCCTTCTTATGTTATGAAATTATTGAGCAATGCTATGAGGAACTACTCGAAGGTTCAATAGTTTTGTAACTTTTGTACTTACGCGTATAGTATGGTACATTATCAAATTCAATGCATTTATATGCTTGCAAAAGTATATGCTTGGTCCCCATAAAGGTGTACTGACTGAGGTAAAAACAAAGTAAGGCATACAAGTATTGAGCTTACTAAGTAGCGGACGAGCCGAGCGCGGTGCAATAGAAAATGTTGGCACTTGGTCTTTTTGCCTCGACGATTGGAATCGGTTTCTGCAACTATGTAAGAGAGGCAACTTTTTGTTCGTTTACCGGTTTACTTGTACAGTTTCCAAGTACTCCCAATACATTGTTACATCGAACATTTATACGTTTTAAAATGTTATGGTGTGCTTAAACATTATCTAAATTGAAACGTTAATGAAAAGCTTGCATAAATACTTTGAAGTTTTGCTTGATTTCTACTAAAACCTCCCATACACACTTTGTATGGTAGTTTACAGGAAACAGGTTAACAATTTCTACGAACAACATTCTACGTACGATATCTCAGTAGACAGTCTTTGCAATGCATGAAATCGAACTGCAGAAGTAATGAGTTATTATTCCTTTGTATGCGAGTGCCGAAAGAGGTCTCCGTTAAAGAAGATTGTGGGGGATATTAAACTAGCCGATGTATGCCGTGCGTTTCACACGACTCGAGCCTAGATGCAGGCATGCAGCATTCTAGGCCCAACCATCGCGGTTACCAGGTGGCCTGCTTGCCCACTTGCCATACCCGGCCTCGACGCACAGCCACCTTTTTCACGGAGATCACAATTATGCCAGCCATGCTAGTCAATTACGCGGGTCGCTTGAGAAATTGACACAAATGTACTCATGTCTGCCGTAAGGTCGACGGCCTGATAACTTGTCCGTTCCACAGTAAAATCCCGCAATCCGTTACCGTATTGAATTATGTTACATTCAAGACTCACGTTAATAGAGTATTGATAAATAAAGCATAAACAATTTGGATAACGTAAATGATAAGAGATTCACTTTGCAGAAGTGGCTCCCGGCTCCTTGCAGTCCTATTGTTAAATTGTTATTAAATTCTGAATGATGAATAACGAAAGCAGTAAATATGGTCGATTTCATTTTGATCCTTGCAACTATGTCTACATGAATTTAATCATCATAATTTTGTATTGTACTGTTTTGCTGAATTTCCCGCAGCTTCATCTCAGAAAACATTCTCGCACTGGTGGTGGTAGACTTTCATGGGCGTCTTAAACACAACTTCAATTTCCATTACCTGTGTTCTTACTATCACACTATCCCCAAAATACTACTATCCGTAATTTTATCTGGTAAAACTAGTTTGTTCGTCATTACATCTGTTTATTTAGTCAAATTCAAGCCTACTACAAGGCTAGTTCCGATGACCTGTTCACTGCATAATGAGTCCATAAATAGACATTGTATTTCATATGATGAATTTACAAAATGTCAATGAACCGGGTCCACACCAAAACATGAGGGTACTGAGAATACTGAGACGTAGTTGTATGAATCGAAAGGTAATGTAGAATAAAAATAAGCAACAATAGCTACACGAGGAAGTTGATCTGTTTACAAAACAGGTCACGGTATATACTGTGGTATCTGTGTATGACGTAATGTGTTCTGCTGTGTGTCCGTTATAAAATACATTGAACGGATGCTCTGCAAATATTTCAAAAGAGCAATCTAGAAGTTGTGTTACAGGCCGTTCTATACTGTCACTGTATTACAGTGGTGTCAGTACGAACCAGACCCGAATATAGATCCATAAAAGGGAACTAAAACATCATTACATTAATAACGAACCTTGAAAGACCCCGACTCGGATTGAAATAAATTGCCTAACTTTTACAAATAGAAAACTAATATTGAACACCACAGTTATATTCGATTTTTTAATACTACTAAGGTGGCAAGCAAGCATACGGTTCGCCTGATGGTAAGCGGTTATCGTAGCCTATGGACGCTTGAACCACCAGAGGTATCACTCGCGCGTTGCCGACCGTAAAGGATCCCGATCTATTTCAAGAAGATGCAAGTGGTGCACTCATTTTTTTTGCACTCTCTTTGACAATCTTATTAGGATCCTAAACTAAAGTAACTAAACTGAAACCATCGAGATATTGTGCATAATATCGTTCGTTAACGAACCCCATTAAAGAAATAGTTATGTACCTTCGTCATACATAAAATTGACAGTTTCACGTAGTAAATAATTAACTGCGTAAAGCAAATCAAGAAATAAAACTCGTGTCTTGTGTATGTAATGTGGACCTGACTCATAGTGACGTCACGCCTCGAGAAACATTCCGTGTACTAAGTGATCCTTCTGTGCCATCAATCTCCTAAGATGATATGTTTGCAATTTGTTGATTAACCGATGAGTTGTATATTGTATCTGCTTTAATAACTTGAGGAAAAATACACAAGGGTATACTGTCTCTTTCTTCACGATCAACAAGTTGCTCATTTGAACCAATTAATAAATTATCTACTTCATCGCGACATTTACTGTTTGATTTTAGTGGTCTAAAAATATAATTGCAGTCATAAAGCAAATCAGCCTCTTCATATTATTGCTATGAATGACAATGATCGTTAATCCTTCAACGCTTAATATATACCACATCTTAAATTCCACCTGTTTATATTTTTGGGAAATCCCATACAGGATTTTCCTTATTCATTTTTAGAACCTTAATTAATTCAATTCTGACTTCAGTTATTATCACTTAACTGTTGCCAAATAATTTATTGTCATATCGTTCTTGAGCTCTCTACGAGTTCATAAATATCTCGTGCTACAAAAACACAGTTATATACGTACCTGTTGATTTTATCTAATTGAGAGTTGTCTTAAGATTGTTACAAATTAGCTAACGGTCGACGACCTAGCTGGCGATGGTGCAAGCAGAGCTCGGGTCAAGGTTGCTGATGTCGAACGAATGCTACATCACATTTTCGCCCCATATACGAGCAGACCATACAAACCGTGACATTCTTACGTACATTAATATGTGACCAATGATTTCGACTTTTGAGTACTTAGCTGCTTTGAGAGCGGCACCGTGAAAATGATAATGTAATTCTACCAGTCAATCTAGAAACTCCTAGAACTAAAGAATAAATAGAACTGGAACGGTCGAAATAGAACGGATCATGAATAAGGATAATATTTAGTTTAGTTTAATTCTGCAGCTGATAATAATAACAATGGTGCTTAATTCATCGCGCTTTGTCGTCGATCAGAATGCCGACCTTGAGGCGGTCAGTCCACCAGGCTGTTAGTTGGTTCGGTTATTGCCTGTGCTCTATTTACAAGCTGGTTTATTCCAGGACATTTCATTTGATACATGTACAAAATAAATAATTGAATATGGATAATTGATAAACCCGTCATGGAGGCAACGTACTGTGTTATTTTTTAAGGGCTCTTCAGGATCACTTTTTGCATTCGTGAAGCGATTACTTTACAACATTGTGTTACAGGAAGGGAATCGGTTTTGGAAGTGTTCCAATGTTTCCTGGCTCACCATACCATTGTCTCATTGGCAATCGATAAATATGTGTCTTTCACATTTACAATTCTATCAATGTCCATTCCAAAGTTTTCTCAATGAGAAATATTTATCCTGCTGGCCATACTTTAAGGCTCAAGGCTATGTTTCTCTAATCCACATCATTCATTATTTTTGCTGCTTATACAGTGTCACGGCGGAATAGTGTTTCTAATTAATGGTATCAATAAATATTTTAGTATTTCTAAAACACATCAATCTTAGTATGCTTAGGCTGCTGTAATTTCCCCAAAATTTCAATAATACGAGACGTTTAGACAACATTTCTAATCTCGCTCGTTTCTCGACGGTTGCACAACAGTGCGCAGACGCGTGTTGCAATATCGCACGCATCGCTGGCAGTGCAACAGGCTTGGATAGTGTTCCTCCTACCGACCTGAGATTGCATTCAATTCGACTATTACTTGATTTGATAAACAAATTTTGAATTGCCATTTCTGGTTGAGGTGTTTCTTTGGTTTAGTTAGAATGCCTTCAGTTATAGTTCTTTTAGTCACTCAGTACAACCTCGATGTTACTTCCGGTCTGCTATATATTTCATCCAAGCTGTTCTGTTACCCATTACAAAATGTATCCATAAATATTAACTTCTCGCGAAAAACGCATAACATCGGCGATCAACATATATATTGATTTCCAATAACACATGGTTTGGTTTGTGTGTTCAGTTTGGTGTAGATTTTCTCTTTAAAATCTTTATTTTGCTTCTTTGAGAAACAGCTAATATTTGTAAGCTTCGTAGATAAGTTTTAAGGACGGTAATTAATCAAAGTTTAGAAAGTGCCGAATCTGAATAATCATCTTCCCTTATTTGTATTATCATTAGTCTTTAAGAAATCATTGAGAGATTTGTCGTTTGCTCTTTTAAGAAAAAGCAGGACACATAACTAGAATTAGGCATGAAATATAGAGATATTTTAACACCAACTTTCGCCGCATCTAGGTCCTGCTGTAAAACATGAAAAGATGTAACTGGAGTGAGCAAATGCACACATAGTATGTAACGGGTACGCGTGCCAACTGCCAATAGCAGAATAGTTTCTTTAGTAAAGCTGTCTGATGGATGGATCTATTCAATTTCTACTTCATATGCTGTTTCCGCTTAATTGTATCGAATACGTTTCAAAATGGGGCCATGTATGTGGTGATTTTCCGCTGCTTGCACATTCAGTAAAATTTGATGATGCATAACTGTACTTATACCTATTTATATACCTTATTGGTATAGTATAGAGTTTGGTAGAAAATAATTACTAGGTCAATATGAGATGTCGTAATACCTGCCTGCAATATTGCTTTAAACAACAACCTTTGTTGCCCTATGACGATGACGTAACTATTATTTAATTTGTATGTTTGTTATTATTAC
The DNA here is from genome assembly GCA_951449985.1 of Falcaria lacertinaria. Taxonomy (NCBI): domain Eukaryota; kingdom Metazoa; phylum Arthropoda; class Insecta; order Lepidoptera; family Drepanidae; genus Falcaria; species Falcaria lacertinaria. Next base: position 904,438 of record OX602121.1, read on the forward strand.
ATACTAGCATCGATTCGGTTAATGCATTGCAACCTGTCTGACTGGTAACCTTAGTTTTATATCCTAACCTGTATCTGTAGTCTGTACCTTTTGGTGGCTACAGTATATAGAAAATTTACATATCTTTTTAGGATTCAACATTGAATCATTCTAGCGGTTTGTCCATTAACTAACATTGAAAAGTTGATAATTATGACTACAGAATATTGAAAGGTTTGGTTGGAAGTTCAATTGGGTGTCGTCAGGTGAAACTTGGCGTGCAGTCGATTGACCTCGGTCAGTCGGTAGCAACACTAGCAACGCTACGGCTTTACTTCTACCTGAACACTTATTATGTGCATATTGCATTGGAATATAATAACCGATAAATCAAAAGCACTTACCTTTAGGGACACACTTGTAAAGGTAGAGTTCGTTATTTATTTTGAGTTATCAAGATAATACCTCAAGAAGTGACTTTTAAAAAAGTATTGCGTTGGGCTTTGCTTTTTGTTTTTTTTATATCTTGTAATGCTCACAGTCACAATACCATTAACGTGACTCAGCATGTTCTTTTTGAAACGGGTTCTTTGAAGTGTATCATCTTTTCTCTCGCTTTCCTGCAGACTGTGCGAATGATTTCGTGAAAAGGGACGGAAGTGTGTTACAGGAAGCCGGGAAGCGTGCTATTTGACCAAGGAGCGCGTGCGGTAGTAGAGTTGGCTGTCAGATGTTGGATGTTACACATCATATGCGACTGCTGTAATGCTCGCTCGTTTCTCTTAATATTTCGCTACACTATGCATATCTTCCTCAGTCTTATTGCATTTATTGATATTCTGCAATAGAATCCTTGCGTTGTTAACGCTTAGGTCACCCGCATGACCCAAATATCTAGTAGTTCAGCACGAATGACGGTTACGTTGGCAGATGACACGAATTGATCGTCTGCGGCGACACTGACTGGCAGACGTAGGGTTATCGGACCATAATAATCCTCATAACCTTTTTAATATTTTAAAAAAATATAATATTTTAAATTTGCCGGCATCATTAAAAGGCCTGGATAAGTACATTGTTACTACGCGTTGTGATTAACACATGCGTATTCGGTTCAATTGAGAAGGAGGTGTTTTTTTTTTTACCACTACGTTGGCACACAAGCATACGGCCCACCTGATGATAAGCAGTCACCGTAGCCTATAACCGCTAGCAATACTAGGGGTATGACTAACGGGTTGCCAACCATGTTGTTGATGAGGACTCACTGTGCTAGCAGCATTACAAGTTACAACTAGCCCAGCGTATACTCGTGGAGCACTGGCAACCTTACTTACCGCAGAAACACAACATTACATAAAGTAGTGTTATTTCACTGCGGTCTTCTGTAAGGCGGAGGTATTATATGTATAGTCGGGCGGCTCCAATTTAAATGGGATAATCCCAAATCGCCGTACCTCACTTTAAAAAGCAATCATCAAGTTTTACCATGCAGCAAAACGACATTGAAAATACACACGAGGTCCGGAATAAATGGTTAAAAAGAAAATGTGGTGACCCTAACCATAGGCGACTGACACCATTACTTGGCCGTGGGTTCAAGTGGTGACTACTTGGTACATATAAGCATAGGTAGGTACTAGGTATCTTAAGATTATTGACATTTACGTTGGATGTGCCTACCTATCATCTCAGTTATTAATTTATTGAAGTCAGGGCTGATGCATTAAAGTTTTAATTAAGGTTGACGACGCTGCTTACGATAATAATATGTATATCATTATTTTCATTACTTTATCATGTGTCACGACTCGAAATAAAATACATACGCATACAAGCCGTGAAGCTTGTCCATACAATAAATAATAATTGTGTGTGCTGCCGGTTAATGGTATGCAATACGATAAATAACAATAAAGCCCGACAAACACTTATCAAATATATTTACTTAAAATATAAAAATTGTATGCTCTTCAAATGCAATACTAATAATAATGTGAAAAAAAAAAGACAAAAGACAATCGCTTCTAAAATTCAAATATATTTTAAACTAGCTCCCGCCCCGGCTTCTCACGGGTAGACATTAGTTTCGGAGCATAGACATTTATCAAATATTTCGTCCACCCGTGCGGAGCCGGGGTGGGCAGCTAGTATAATATATAGCCTATGTTACCCAGTGAAAATGTATCTTCCTAACGGTGAAAGAATTTTTGAAATCGGTCCAGTAGTTTCCGAGCCTATTTAATACAAACCCACAAAAATACTAATCTTTCCACTTTATAATATTAGTGTAGTTGTAGATGGTTCTTTTTTATAACATGCGGCCAGTTCTAACTTCAAATAGTTATTACAAAGAGATAGCTGTCGATTCTGTTGTTCAAAACTACTAAACTAAACGAATTTGATAGGTCTAAAATTCTTGATAGCCCTTTCTCATGTGCGGGGTTAAATAAGGATGGCAATATTTTTAGGCCTGACAAATTAATTTTTGTAATTAAGTTTAGTAATTAATTTTGAACAACAGAATTGGCACCAATGCCTATACATATATAGTTAACCATTGGGCTAGATAAGTAAGTATTACGATTGATATAGAAGACCTCGCTAAATTTTGATCATTATCATAATTTAGTTACGTCATGTCATGGTTAGTACATGGTAAACATAAACAATGGAATCAGGAAAACCCGTATCAGACGAAGATAATCTGACAGATTGTACGTTTGTACGACTCAGGGCAGTGCTCAGGGCTATTTTAATTGAGTAGTAGCATTTAGAGGACTGATCTTACGAGTTAAAGGTCTTCATGTGTAGAATAGAACATAACATTCATATCTTTATGGTAGCTGTAATGACTGATGACTGATTCTTTGTAAATACCCGACAATCACTAGATTTTGTCTTCCTTTTGCTTTTATGTAATACATCGTTTGTAACATGTAATACGTCATTTATGTAATACAGCATTCAACAATTGACCTTTTGTAGTTCTCTGTTCCTAAGGTGAGCACTGAGCAGGGTTTCTTTCAAGAGCTCTTCGACGATGCTCTGACTGAGCTGTGCTAACAGAAGCCAATTCTCAAGAGAGGTAGGGCGATTTGAGATTTCCCGTGGGTTATCCCATTTAAATTGGAGCCGCCCGACTGGGGACTGTACCTCCACCTTACAGAAGACCGCAGTGAATTAACACTACTTGATGTAGTGTTGTGTTTCTGCGGTAAGTAAGATTGCCAGTACTCCACGAGGATACGCTGGGCTAGTAGTAACGCTGCTAGCACAGTGAGTACTCATAAAAAAAGAGTCAAGTATCGACTGCGTACTAGTGCTACGCCTGGTATTTAAACTGGTATCAGGCGGAGCGTTAATACCCTTGTAGTTAGTAAAACGAACTGAATTGAGTTGTCCGTACAAACTACTCTTAAACACAGTTTGTTATGTATTAATGACGACACAATTATAGCTCGGTATCAAAACAATAAAATTAAACTGTCTTTATAAATGTGTTTGTGTACGACAATAACATTGCAGAAACAGTGTTGTGTTGTGTTACGTAGAACGTGATGTGTACAGTTGTTTCTCACTCGTAAAAAGATGTTACGTTTGGAACTCTTACTCTCATTTGCTAACAAAACTATCTTATATGTAGAGTCGTTGTTGCCTCACTGCTGGGCGAAGGCTTGTGAGCTTGTCTCTGCCATTTCCAATTTATTTGGTTCTGTGATTCCCTTGGCCTATAGACGTTAATATGAAGCGTCTAGTTCGTATCGCCATATTAGATTTGGTCTGCCGCGAAACTGCCGTCCGATGAGTGTGGATTAGAAGATAGCTTCAATAAATAATAATAATGTTTAATTGGATTTCAAAGAACTAACAAAACAGTATCGCAATACTTCTGTAACGCTTTTTTTTTATCTATTACACTTTTAGCCGCTGTCTGCTAAACCAATCAGACTTGTTCCGACAGACAATTGCTCGAGACGACAAAATTGAACTGATGCATCAGTAATTTCGGTCAATTGACAGACAGACACAGTTAACAATGTACCTACCATTTGATATTGAATGAATGTGTGTTACATGTAGTAAATGTCGTTTTCCTAATTTGTAATAACAAAAGTTACCTCTGCCTACCAGGTGGCACTTGGCGGGATGATAAATATGTATTCAATGATTGCTGGAACGGTACTATTACTCGGATCCGGCGTGCATGTGTTACGAGACTAGCTTTTGCCCGCGTGGTTCTTGATAAAGATGGCCTATTTCTTTCCCCAGGTTGTAATCTATCTCATTGCTAAATTTCATTCAGATCCGTTCAGCCGTTTAGTCGAGATGAGGTGGCAAACAAAGAACAGAGTCACTTTCGCATTTATAATATTAGTTTGGATTGATGAATGTTAAAGAAGCAAAAGAGGTCAGCATCTGCAAGTCAAGAGTGAAATTGCGCTCTATATACTCTCTACTCACTCTGTCTATCTCGTGAAGGACTTTGCGTGTTGATATGATATGTATGTATGTCTCCAATCAATAGAATTTATGCGCGGTATTTAGTGTGTTTCTCCCTCATGGTGCTAGAGGATTTGCTGATTAAGGATAGCATATTGACATTCGTATATGAAACAGTGTAACCAACTTGGTAGCTTTCATTTTGATATATGTCTAGAACAGTGGTCTAGAAGAATTTGGATAAACATTGAATTTCTTGCCGGTTCTTCTCAGGTGGCTTTTTTGCAGAACCGGTTGTAATTTATACTTTCATAATTGCCTTATTAGGTCCTAAACTAAATAATGTGAGTGATGTTGGTGCTCTATAGACCGAAACTATACAGCACCGTTTCACTGGGCCTCTTTTGCTTTTAGCTCTTCAACTTCATACATACTCTCCAGTTTTAAGTAGGTAGGTTAAACCTACCCTTGTTATATCCATTTGCCTTATATTAATGTAGGATGAATTATTTATTTGTTTCATGCTATTAATTAATAAAGTAAAACTGGAATGTTTTTCATAAGTGTGAGTAAGAAAGAAAGATAAAGAGCGAGAGAGAGATAGGAATGAATGCTAAAGTTAGAATTAGGTTAGGACGGAATGAGATTGGGATTAGCAATTTAAAAAAAAGACAGAAGGGGGAATGAGTGAGTAGAGGATGACGAGGTGAAAAAAAAGTATGTAAGACGTTGGATTTAAAGAAGTTTATTATTTGAAAAAATACAAGGAAGATATTAAGAAGTACGGTGTTTTATTTAAAAGAAGAAGTAAACACCTCTACATTAATATTTAAATTTATAAATTATAATATTTCCAATCTGGACATTCAGTTCGTTAGGTCAATTTCGAGTATGCTTTGTCTTGTCTCAACAATGTACATACATAATACATAGTAATTATTTATCCAAGTAATCAGTGATGAAACGAAAACGTTGTAACTGTTGCCGCTTTACATACAACTTCATTAACCAATGCATGTTATGTAAACACTCGTTGTTAATACGTCATTGTTGTTCATTTACTTGGTAATTAAATTAACTGCAACACTAAAACATCATTTTAAATTCGAGCAATTATGTTATAAGTTGTCTTTTATTTATTACTCTTGTATTGTACTGACTTATTCCATTAATGGATACTGTTTTAAATCGGTCGCTCTTCAAAGATACGCTGTGCTCGAAATGCTGAAATTAGGGAGATTATATTTCGTTCCTAGCGAAGTGAGTCCTTTAAAGTCAAACAGTATAGTACATATAAGGAATAAGGATGTCTATGGTGATGCCAATAATCTGCACTTATAGTATTATAAAGAGGAAAGATTTGTTTGTATGTAACGGATAAATATAAAAACTACTGGACCGATGTTAAAAAATCATTCATCAGAAGAATGCTATATTATCACTAAGTAACATAGGGTGAAGTCTCGGGGAAAAAGCTAGTAGTAAATACTGCTGAACGGTCCCGGTAGCAGGAACATTGTCGACAACGTATTCGAAAACGTAACTCGCGAAATGTCAAAATTGTCATACTTATTTTTAGTTCCACTTTTCACCGCCGCTTCGCTGTTCATTTTCCAATACAAAAATAGTCGAAGGCGATACGAAAACGTTGTCGACAATGTTCCTGCTACCGGCACGGGCCGTACATTTGCTTGGTCACACAGTAAAATTAAATCTATTAATGTCAGATGCAGCTTCAAAGGTTGCTATAAAAAGTAGCAGTCTTTTCTTATATGCGTTATTTAATACTTTTGTAGAGCGATATACTGGATCCATTCTGATTAGTGAACTTGAAACCAGTATTTGCGCATATTTAAGCATAAGAAGTATTTTGTCTCTATTCTAAGATCGCTATTATGTGCTTTAATCTTGGTAAATGTCAATACTATAGTAGCAAAGGTTACATTTAAGTCCTCAAACAAAAGTTATCGAGTACATACAAATGTATGCCAGGTTTCCATTGAATTCAGATTGAATTGTATTGACCAAACTACGTTGAACGGAAGCAGCCAGCGATGGGATATTAGGGACTCCAACCGAACAATACAATGGCATTATCTATTCGGAATACATAACAGGGACACAGGACAAATGATTTATAAGTAGTTTGTAGGAAGTAGGTAACAAAATAACTAATTTTTTTTTTCTTTTCCCGATTTTTTGTTACCAATTTTTTGTGTTCTTTTGACCGTTCAAGAAGGAAATCGTTTATTTTAAGAACGATATCCTTTTCATTCACAACTATTGTAACCAGGCTCTTTGTAAATCGACTATTATTTTGTTAAGTTCTACTCACGGTACCTACCACAGCTACAAAATATGTATTGGTAATTGAAACGTGCGCCCTAGCAACGCAACGCGATGCGACAAAGTATGTAGGTACTGCAAGTCGTAATAACCGCATCAGTGTAGCGGACGTTGTCCTGTAGCGTTTGGTCCAAAGCAAACGATATCAGCTTTTGGAATAATTTAAACTTACAATAAACTACTACAAGTGCAATCTGTACATCTACACTAATATTTTTGTATGTAACGAATAAACTCAAAAAGTACTGGACCGATTTTCATAATTATTTTTTCATTAGAAAGCTACATCATCACTGAGTAACATAGGCTAGTTGCCCGCCCCGGCTTTGCACGGGTAGACAAAATATTTGACATCAATGTCTACCCGTGCGAAGCCTGGGCGGGCCGCTATTAAATATATGATGAAAAAAAATTGGAGGTCACTGTTTTCGACAGAACTTAAAACTATCTTTTTTCATGTTTATCTGTATCTTGACCGCGCGTCACGCCTATTATATATGTAAATATCGAGAACGGATAGTGAGTTCCAGTGATAGTGCAGGCATTCCGAGCTAGCATGAAGCGCCACATTATTCTCTTTTCTTATTATCTTACACACCTCTTTTTCGATTCCTCCATACCAGTTATCTCTTCATTAAAGCCCGCTAGAGCACGCTATATACCGATTACTACATCATTGCAATACACCATCATAACAATATACATATATACGAGTATATAGGCCAGAACAACAGTTGTTCTGGCCTATATGTATATATTGTTTGTTAGCAAACTGTACAACAGCTGATTAACTGATATATTGTTATATTATAAATTACTGCACATAGATCATTGAGATCTATACCAAATTAACTGCTTGTAGGCTAATGCGCTTAGAACTCAACTTATTTTAACCCTGTTTGAACAAGATTCGTCATCGGCAAACACAACTTATATAACGTATGTACCTGATTCGGGGCTCTTCGTGGCCCTATCAGTTGGTTAAAGTGATCGTGAGCTTGGTTTCCTTGTAGTCAGATGTATTAAGCCAGCAGGAAAATTAAGTGTGTGTTTATAATATATTGTTCTTGAAACTTGGCTCACGGGGAAGATTTATCCTGATATATGCAACAACTTCCATGATAGTAATGACATGAAAACGGGTGTTATACGCGATATTAAATTGTTTATCTACCTCCCGACGTTTCGACCGAGTTGCATCGGCCGTGGTCACGGGCTGACTCAAAAAAAAAACTTCTAAGATGTTATGGTTTCATATATCGTCCAATAGGTTATCTACATTGTGTCTATTACATACTGTATTTATTCTGTGATATTAATACAGAAAGGACTTTTGGATTGTTTGCACACTGATAATGTCTCGTTAATGATTGTGAAAGTGATAGCTATTTTCAATTTGTTGTTATGCACGCTACAGATACTTCAACAGTTATCTTCTTTACATCGTTTACTGTTCGCTTAGATCTTTTAAAATACTCAGCGGATTTTAATGCAGTTTTCAGCAATAGATAGAGTGATTCAAGATGAAGGTTTTTATGTATAAATCATTTAGGTTTTGTGTAACCCTTGCGAAGCTAGTTTGTAATAATACATAAATCGTTACTGTCCTGGCCAGGGCTGAAATCAGATTAGGAATACAGTAAAAAAAATGTTTAGACCGTCTTCGTTTAAATTTGCGGTCTATTCGGTATGTATTTTTTTCTGAAATTTCATTACCTTCCTATTAATGTAATGTGATCAATGAATGTAATACCAAAAAATAATTCACAAAACAATTTTACAATCATTTTCCCGCTCGTAAAACTAGACCGGTGTATACTTACAACTTGAAGCACCAAACCACGGTACATTATAAACAAGCACATTGTCAGTTTTTACAATGTTTCGCCCTACCACGGAGACTGAAGCTGCGCGTTCGTTGACATACAAAATTGCGTTTATAGCACGCATTCTCGCGCTTACATATTAGTTTATGTAGACAGCTGTTTTGTCGTCTAGTCTGCCTCTTTGCTACAAACACTGTATGCTTGTGGCAAACTTTGTACATAGTATGTTTATTGGTTTAACGTTGGGCCCTTAACGAGTCTTGGAGTGAATGATATATGTAAAAGCAAATGGCGCTATTATACTCTGCATAATTTCTGATAGATTCTGACGATTTGGAAGTATTTCTTAAGTCTAGTGAAGTAAGATGTTTTTGCTTTTGATGTATATGTGTGGTACGGATAAAAGCCGAAATGTGATTAGATCTAGTTTTAGCCGGCTAGAGCTAGGTGCAGCAGGTCCGCTATGAACCTGGCTTCCGTAAAAAAACAAAACCTCCTTACCTGCCACGGCCATGCCGAACCACTGGTATCGCTAGCGGCTATAGCCTAGGGTAACTGCTTAGCATCAGATGGGCCGTAGGCTTGTGTGTATGAAAGAGATATTGATAATGATAGTAACGTTATGCTGTTGTTTGTAGATGCTACAAGAGAAGAAGCTGTGCATCCTCGGAGCGGAGTTGTCCGAGTTGGACATCTTCGAGCGGTTACTCCGCTTCACTGGATCACAGCTACGACTGCTACAGTGCTTTCAGGTAATAATCTCATCTGTTCTAGTTTATAAAAGCCGGCCAAGTGCGAGTTGTCCACATCGTACCATTAAAATAGAGCAAAAATAGAAACTCCATAAATCACGTCTCCTCTCCTATGGTTTTTTTAAGCTAATATAGCAATACAACCTTTTTGAGCATTTCAAGCGTTCTACAAAAAAAGCCTAAAAAAACATGTTTCTTAAAACCTGGCCTGGCTGACCGAGGCTGCGCTATTTGGGAAACAGAGTTGTATGTTGTGGTTGCAAAAGCAACGTGTTGTTAAAAATATGGTAGTTCATACTTGTAGTGGCTCGCACGGCGGATCTTGGATCGTGTCTAAATATAAACAATTCACGTTGGTCGCTGTCTGTTTTCAATGTCACAATCGTTACGCGAATTGGAACGAGTACAGTGGCTATCAAATGAGCCGCCACAGATTACAGTTGAGTCGCCAATTGCACGGGTGCATGAGACCGGTCTTGTCGTGATTTGTTTGTATTACACACTAGGTAGACATTTATCAACTATTTTGTCTACCCGTTTTTAGACTTTTTCTGGCATTTTAAAAAAAAAATTCTCTACGTAAGACCCATACTCGTGCTACAAGGAATATTCTAAAAAAAGAATTAGCGAAATCGGTTCAGCCGCTCTCGAGATTAGCGCTTAGCAACACATTCAGCGATTCAATTTTGTTATAGATAGCATAGCTCACGTGAAAAGTGACCACTTTGGTCACGCCGAAGAATTTCCAATATTATAAAAGGTGCATATCTTCTTAGAGTAAGTAAGAAGGGGTAGGCAGAGGTGTTACAACACCCACTTTCCACGGAAATAATTGGGTGCCAACGTGACAGAAATAATTGGGTGCCGTTTTGTCTACCCGTGTGAAGCCGGGGCGGGCCGCTAGTAATGCATATCGTAATTACGCCGCCTGTTGCGGGCTTTAGCCACATGGCTAAAAGAAATATCGGGCCCGATGGTGAAATGAATGAAACAACCATTCGTATATTAGTTCTCAAATATTTATTAACAATTTAATTTAAACTATTTATAATTAATCAAACTACTGCGACCAAGGCCGTCTTAGGGCAGGCCGGGGTCCCTTGAGTACACTGGAAAGTAAAATACGTCCGGAGGCCGGAGGTCGGAGGCCCTGGGTACGGGCCTCGTGTTCCACTATGGTAAAGACGGCACTGATAATGACTTCTAATTTTGATTAATAACGACATTTTGAGTCAGAACTAATCAAGTTAACTTAAGATTCCAAATTACAGTACCAGCGCAGTTCAACATATAGAACTCTTCTATGTGTTAGGGTCAGACTTTATAATATGCTATATACTTTATATATAATATACTTTATTATATTATTTCTTGTTTCAGGCGGTGATAGAACATGGCTCGAAGTTATCTTCCGAGCTGGCGGCGTGCTACCTATTCAAATGTGACTACAGCAACAGGACAAAGGAGTCTCTCATACAACTAGGGCTGCGGCTTGGTGAGTGTTCAATAACATTTTCATAGACAGATATATTATCACAATCACAACTGTCGAATGAGCTCCCCGCCGAGGATTTCCCAAAGGGGTACAGCATGGGGTTCTTCAAGAAGGGTGTGAAGGGATTTCTGAAGGGTCGGCGATGCTCGTGATACCCCTGGTGTTGCAAGCGTCCATAGTCTAAGGTAACCGCTCACCATCAGGCGAGCCGTATCATTGTTTGCCACCTTAGTGGTATAAAAAAATATATGAATATCTTCACGCCTTCTCGTAAAAGCCCCCCTGTGCTACTCACTTCTGAAGTTAAATTTAGGACTCAACGAAACAGTTGATAAGCGGGTTAAGTCCACCACCGTTCTTCGTACACATTATAATCTTTTGCAAATCAAATTATGTTAATACTAGCTGTGTCATCTGCATTTGTTTAAAGTCAAAAATAGCCCAATAAATGTGGAAGAACATTTATATGCCCAATAAATGTGGAATAACATATTATAGCCCAATAAATGTGGAATAACATATTATACCAGGATATAATCTATCTCCTAGTCACATTTGGTTAGGTACAATCCGTTCACTCGTTTAGTCTTGAAAATGTGGCAAACAAGCAAACAAACATTTGATTTATATACCCACACTAGAGCAGTGAATCCGGGTCACCAACATTAACCCTGATATCTCGGAAGCTTAGTATGATAGCATATTCAAATAAAAAGTTGAGCAAATAACTACGAAGTTTTAATTTTATTTGTGGAGGCATACAAATACTTTTATTTGGATAAGTTATCATTCTTAGTTTTCATGAAATTAAGGATAGTTGTTGACCCACATTTGTGTGTCCTATCTTCCCCGTGGCATCTACAAAGCCCCTTCCGCTTTCTCAACAACCATCTTTAAACACTCTCTGACTACAAGTATGCTTCACTTAGCCGACTTAAGCGCCAACCATAACAATTCACATTCTCATGAAGAGAGATCCTAAGTTATTGTGCGAGTGTGACACCCCTGATGTTGCTCGCGTCCGTAAGTAGGTAACCGATTTTTTCCAAAACTGAAAGTGGCGGCCAACGCATTTTTTTTGTACATTCTGTTAGAGCTTGTCCGTCTGAGCATTTATTACTATGGCACCAAAGTCGGACATTACAGGACATTTCATTTGTTTTGGTTATTTTGAATTACTATTTTCAACAAAATGTATGAAAATTCAGATTATCGAACTCAAATAATATGAACTACAATTCACAACTAGTTCTAACAGAATATACAAAAAAAACGCATTGACCGGCACTTTTAGATTTGGACCAAAATGGATGATATCCTTTAGCCTAGTGCCATAAAATCAAATTAAATAGTCTCGAAGCGATAAATATTTTAGTATCAATGAAAAATATGTTTTATTTTAATTATCATTTATTAAAATAAGTTAGGTTACATGTTGAAGAATGGATGCCATCTGCAGAAGTTTAAAACTGTGTGGCAGATGGCAACGCCCACCTCCGAGAAACATTTTATGATGAAACTTATCAAAAGTAATAATAAATATTTAGTTTTCTAGTCGCACGAACGAGAGAATTGCTACTAATAAGATGATATCTCTCAGGTGGTTTCCTAAACGAGGCGGGTTGGTACGCGGACGCACAGCGCGTGCTGCTGCGGTGTCGGGACATGTGCCAAGCGCAGCCTCAGACCACCTACTACAAGAGGCTCACACTGGAGTGCTGTCACAGGTCAGGATAGCTCCTAATCACTCCTATAGTTCTTCAATCTTTGCTTAATTTGAGGCCAGATGGCGCTGTGTGGTAATGTCGGAGCATTATTTATTTATTAATATCCGGTAGATTACTAAATACACAATCAGCGTACTGCTGCTTCCCTGCGGCGGCGGAGACGTACTCCCTGGCCCTCAAGTTGCTGGGCATCCCCGAGGAGACGGCGCTCGAGCACGACCTCGGGCGGGGGCCCTTAGCCGTGGGGGACACGCGCGACCAGGCCACGCAGACAGACGACGCGCCCGACGAACACCCGGACAGGTGAACATGCACCACATATATTACAATAATTTGTTACAAATTGTTATATCATGATTGTTACATGAAAAAAAACAGAGCACCGAGTTTCTGTCGGTTCTTCTCAGGTGGCTTTTTTTTCGAATCGGTGGTAATTTAGACTTTCATAAGTGCCTTATTAATAGATTTTTATTATTACTAACACGACATATTACAATATTACCTCAGAGTTTATAATGGTGTCGATTCTGTTGGGCAAAATTACTAAACTTAACTAAATTGACAGGTCTAAAAGTCTTGCTATCTAGTGTGTATTTAAAAAAGTGAATCCGGTATTTTAAACATAAGTGGCCGGGCAAGGCTTAGTTTCGTTGTATTCGCTGTAGGTGTGTGCGTGTAATTGTGTATGTGTGCACTGCAAGGCGTAGTATCAATTGGCGCGTGCCTCATTGTTGTTAGCAATGATCCATCTACCATTTTAATTCCATCTGAGTTCAGGCTATGAGTGAGTGAGGATTTCAAATAAATAGGCGGTAAGAAATTTAATTTTGTATAATTTACTTCGGTACGTTTCGCGATCTGCATGTTCCAACGGTTACTTAGGCCCTGAATCTAAAACACTCGTGTCGTTTGATCTCAGTTCACCTGATTATTACTTGAGGATAGAATCTATGCTTCAAGTGCGTAAGTAGTTTTGGAATAATTCTCCACTTTAATCTAAGACATGTGTGACTGAGCGTTGCTTTAGAATACGGGCCTGAGTGACGCACAATGTTGATGGTTCTGTCTGTAACCAAAGCTTCGAAGTAAGAGGTGTTGTCGTGTGTTGCAGAGGCGAGGGTTGGGACCGGTGCGGCGTGGGGCGTACGGCGGTGTGGGGCCGCTCGGCGCTCGCGGCGCGGCTGTGCGCGGAGTTCAGCGCGCTGTTCTTCGTGCGCTGCGACTACACGCAGGCACACGCCTGGAGTATGCGCGGCCTCGCGCTGCTCACACCGCACACACCGCACAGGTACCACCTTGCCTTACAACTATACACTACACTATCTGTACACTACACGAGCAACGGCACCGCACCCACACCTACACCTCTACACCCACACCAACCTCACCTCTACACTCACACGCTCTTCTACTCCCACAGACCTACGCACCTACATCCCTTACGCCCACACCTCTATACCCGTGCGTGGTGAAGCGGCGGTTATAATATGATGTGTGTGTGTGTGTGTGTGTCAGGGTGACGCTGGCGGTGGTGGGCGCGTGCGGCAAGGCGTGCGTGGTGAAGCGGCGGTTATAATATGATGTGTGTGTGTGTGTGTCAGGGTGACGCTGGCGGTGGTGGGCGCGTGCGGCAAGGCGTGCGTGGTGAAGCGGCGGTTATAATATGATGTGTGTGTGTGTGTGTGTGTCAGGGTGACGCTGGCGGTGGTGGGCGCGTGCGGCAAGGCGTGCGTGGTGAAGCGGCGGTTATAATATGATGTGTGTGTGTGTGTGTGTGTCAGAGTGACGCTGGCGGTGGTGGGCGCGTGCGGCAAGGCGTGCGTGGTGAAGCGGCGGTTATAATATGATGTGTGTGTGTGTGTGTGTGTGTCAGGGTGACGCTGGCGGTGGTGGGCGCGTGCGGCAAGGCGTGCGTGGTGAAGCGGCGGTTATAATATGATGTGTGTGTGTGTGTGTGTGTCAGGGTGACGCTGGCGGTGGTGGGCGCGTGCGGCAAGGCGTGCGTGGTGAAGCGGCGGTTATAATATGATGTGTGTGTGTGTGTGTGTGTCAGGGTGACGCTGGCGGTGGTGGGCGCGTGCGGCAAGGCGTGCGTGGTGAAGCGGCGGTTATAATATGATGTGTGTGTGTGTGTGTGTGTCAGGGTGACGCTGGCGGTGGTGGGCGCGTGCGGCAAGGCGTGCGTTGTGAAGCGGCGGTTATAATATGATGTGTGTGTGTGTGTGTGTGTCAGGGTGACGCTGGCGGTGGTGGGCGCGTGCGGCAAGGCGTGCGTGGTGAAGCGGCGGTTATAATATGATGTGTGTGTGTGTGTGTGTGTCAGGGTGACGCTGGCGGTGGTGGGCGCGTGCGGCAAGGCGTGCGTGGTGAAGCGGCGGTTATAATATGATGTGTGTGTGTGTGTGTGTGTCAGGGTGACGCTGGCGGTGGTGGGCGCGTGCGGCAAGGCGTGCGTGGTGAAGCGGCGGTTATAATATGATGTGTGTGTGTGTGTGTGTGTCAGGGTGACGCTGGCGGTGGTGGGCGCGTGCGGCAAGGCGTGCGTGGTGAAGCGGCGGTTATAATATGATGTGTGTGTGTGTGTGTGTGTCAGGGTGACGCTGGCGGTGGTGGGCGCGTGCGGCAAGGCGTGCGTGGTGAAGCGGCGGTTATAATATGATGTGTGTGTGTGTGTGTGTGTCAGGGTGACGCTGGCGGTGGTGGGCGCGTGCGGCAAGGCGTGCGTGGTGAAGCGGCGGTTATAATATGATGTGTGTGTGTGTGTGTGTGTGTCAGGGTGACGCTGGCGGTGGTGGGCGCGTGCGGCAAGGCGTGCGTGGTGAAGCGGCGGTTATAATATGATGTGTGTGTGTGTGTGTGTGTCAGGGTGACGCTGGCGGTGGTGGGCGCGTGCGGCAAGGCGTGCGTGGTGAAGCGGCGGTTATAATATGATGTGTGTGTGTGTGTGTGTGTCAGGGTGACGCTGGCGGTGGTGGGCGCGTGCGGCAAGGCGTGCGTGGTGAAGCGGCGGTTATAATATGATGTGTGTGTGTGTGTGTGTGTCAGGGTGACGCTGGCGGTGGTGGGCGCGTGCGGCAAGGCGTGCGTGGTGAAGCGGCGGTTATAATATGATGTGTGTGTGTGTGTGTGTGTCAGGGTGACGCTGGCGGTGGTGGGCGCGTGCGGCAAGGCGTGCGTGGTGAAGCGGCGGTTATAATATGATGTGTGTGTGTGTGTGTGTGTCAGGGTGACGCTGGCGGTGGTGGGCGCGTGCGGCAAGGCGTGCGTGGTGAAGCGGCGGTTATAATATGATGTGTGTGTGTGTGTGTGTGTGTCAGGGTGACGCTGGCGGTGGTGGGCGCGTGCGGCAAGGCGTGCGTGGTGAAGCGGCGGTTATAATATGATGTGTGTGTGTGTGTGTGTGTCAGGGTGACGCTGGCGGTGGTGGGCGCGTGCGGCAAGGCGTGCGTGGTGAAGCGGCGGTTATAATATGATGTGTGTGTGTGTGTGTGTGTCAGGGTGACGCTGGCGGTGGTGGGCGCGTGCGGCAAGGCGTGCGTGGTGAAGCGGCGGTTATAATATGATGTGTGTGTGTGTGTGTGTGTCAGGGTGACGCTGGCGGTGGTGGGCGCGTGCGGCAAGGCGTGCGTGGTGAAGCGGCGGTTATAATATGATGTGTGTGTGTGTGTGTGTGTGTCAGGGTGACGCTGGCGGTGGTGGGCGCGTGCGGCAAGGCGTGCGTGGTGAAGCGGCGGTTATAATATGATGTGTGTGTGTGTGTGTGTGTGTCAGGGTGACGCTGGCGGTGGTGGGCGCGTGCGGCAAGGCGTGCGTGGTGAAGCGGCGGTTATAATATGATGTGTGTGTGTGTGTGTGTGTCAGGGTGACGCTGGCGGTGGTGGGCGCGTGCGGCAAGGCGTGCGTGGTGAAGCGGCGGTTATAATATGATGTGTGTGTGTGTGTGTGTGTCAGGGTGACGCTGGCGGTGGTGGGCGCGTGCGGCAAGGCGTGCGTGGTGAAGCGGCGGTTATAATATGATGTGTGTGTGTGTGTGTGTGTCAGGGTGACGCTGGCGGTGGTGGGCGCGTGCGGCAAGGCGTGCGTGGTGAAGCGGCGGTTATAATATGATGTGTGTGTGTGTGTGTGTGTCAGGGTGACGCTGGCGGTGGTGGGCGCGTGCGGCAAGGCGTGCGTGGTGAAGCGGCGGTTATAATATGATGTGTGTGTGTGTGTGTGTGTCAGGGTGACGCTGGCGGTGGTGGGCGCGTGCGGCAAGGCGTGCGTGGTGAAGCGGCGGTTCGGCGCGGCGGGGCTGCTGGTGCGGCAGGCGGTGGCGCTGGCGCGGCTGCACGCGGGCCCGCGCCACCCGGCCTACGCCGCCGCACTGCTCGACCTCGGCTTCTACCTGCTCAACATCGACTCCATCACGCACAGCGTCGCCGTATACAATGTAACTACCACATACACATTCACAAGCTTTCACCTGTCCCGGTGTGTGAAATCAAATCGTGCAAGCCATTTGACCCACTAACCAATGTCCGATTTTGTGAGCTGAAATTAGGCATCAACATGTATATTATGATTTAAAATGCCGCTATTTTTAATCCAATATGGCGGACATCGCTAAAATGTCAGTTCCAAAGTACCCCTATGATATGGGTAATGAAGCCCTTTCATTAATCATACCATAGGGGAAAAAAAATACCATATACATAAAAACTTCATGCTGGGGGGAAAATGACGGCTCTTGAGTCTGAAGGCTGTGACATATATAAAAAACATACTGACGAGTCAACAACAGCACACAAGATCCCAAGGGTGCCCCATAAGTATAGATCTCAAGTCACTCATCCGCGGGCCACAGCAACGCAGCGCTGTGGAGTGAAGGAGCGCGGCATCCTCTCTGAAAAATATTAAATTTTGATGTATAACGCTTTGGTAAAGTTGGTGATATCGTGAAAAGGGACAGAAGTCTTATGACCAGATGTAACTATATGTTACTATATGAGAACTACTGTTAACCATTGTTTAGTTCTCTCGACTTGTGACCCATGCTCGGCCACTGGCTGGTGTTCAGGAGGCGCTGTCGCAGCTGCAGCGCGTGTTCGGCGCCAGCAGCCTGCACGTGGCCACGGCGCAGGAGGACCTGGCCTACGCGCTCTACGTGCAGGAGTACTCCTCGGGCCGCTTCTACAAGGCGCGCGACAACGCCGAGCGGGCCATACGCATCATCGAGGTAACCGTAATCATCAGCCTGCCTGGTACACCAGTCATTCACAAAGAGGGTCTACGTTAGCGGGAAATATTAATAGGGGTCCACGAAAATGTATCTGGTTTCGATAGTGAAGGACAAGAAGGTTCGCTTAGCTTTACCTCTATCAATGTAGGCAGACAATGAAACCAATATTGTTGTACAAAATTAATAAACTAAACTAGTTTGATAGTTCTTAAAGTCTTGCTATCCCTTTCTCACGTGCGGTGTTAAATAAGGATGGCAGTTCTAAAGGTATTGCCATCCTTATTTAACCCCGCACATGAGAAAGGGGACAGTATTTTCACGAGTTTGAATTAAAATAATGTTTGTTTTTAGTTAAATATATTAATATGTGTTCAGAACTTGGTGCCTCCGGACCACCTGCTGCTGGCGTCCGCGAAGCGCGTGAAGGCGCTCATCCTCGAGGAGATCGCGCTCGACACCCCCGCCGGACAGGATATGAGTGGTAGTACAAGCTGGCTTACACACCACCACACATCCTACACCAACACACACAGACCGAGGAGCTCACACACACACTGAGCGAGGAACTCTCTCTCACACACACACACACAGGGAGAGGTAAGAGGAGGTCACACACATACACACACAGCGAGGACCTCACACACACACACACACAGGGAGAGGTAAGAGGAGGTCACACACATACACACTGGGAAGATCCCACTCACACAACTCCTGGGACGATGTCGGACATCCTACAAAGATCCTCGAGACATAGATACATACAGATACACACACAGGCACAGGTATCCATTCTAGAGCCGATCATACACACACGCATACAGATCCTAAAGACGACACACACACACACACACATACCTACAAACACCAGTCACCACACATCCTAGATGCGATCACATACACACACAAATTCATGAGGTGATATCCGAGCTGATTGGGAACACACACAAATATTCCTTGAAGAGATCACACCACTGACATAGCTCAAGCTTTGCATAGTTTGGGGCCAGATGCGTTGTGTGATAATGGCCAAGCATTGTTATTATTATTATTATTATTATATAAGCAGTCACCTTAACAAACCCACTGACCCGAGTCCCTCGCCTGATGATTCCCATGGTCCCATGGTGGGTGTATGGTGGGTGTACGGTGTGTGTGAGCGGTAGAGGCAACTGTGTCGTGTGTCGGCAGAGCCGAGCCTGCTGGAGGAGTCGGAGTCGCTGCACAAGGCGGCGCTGGCGCTCTCCATGATGGCCTTCGGCGAGAAGAACGTGCAGACCGCCAAGCACTACGGCAACCTCGGCAGGCTCTACCAGAGCATGCAGAAGTTTCAGGTACCACACTGCTCTCATAACACATAACACACTATACTGGCTGGGCTATGTCGTGGAACAAATAGAATAGGGAAACTTACAGTTTTCGCACATGTTTAAAGGGTTTTAGGCTAAATTATACTCAGATTGAGAAGATTAAAGCTTATTACTTTGGTTGAGAACTTACATATGGCGGACATAGTGAGCGAGAGAGAGTAGCCAAAGCGAGAGGCGCTATACATTATTGAAATGTTACTGAATGACACGTCGTTCTGACGATTCAACCTCTTTGTTTGGCCCCTCAGTCTCAATCGCTCACTTGGTGACACTCTTAACGGGCTTCCATTCAATGTGTTTGTATTTCAGTCCCTTTTCATGAAATTTCTTGGTGCAAGTTTAAACCATCATAAGTGCCTTATTAGGCCCTAAACTGAATACCTGAATTATTTGTGGCTTTTATTTTGGTAGAAGAAGTCTTTTTTTAGCTGTTAATTCCATTTAAGTTACCATTTATCTTGAGCTTACTATAGTGGTCGTACAAGAGGTTATAATTCCAGTATCCAACGTGAGGATGTATATGTATATATTTTTGGTGGGGCGAATTGGGATTTCCCGTGGGTTATCCCATTTAAATTGGAGCCGCCCGACTGGGGACTGTACCACCGCCTTACAGAAGACCGCAGTGAAATAACACTACTTGATGTAGTGTTGTGTTTCTGCGGTAAGTAAGGTTGCCAGTGTTCCACGAGGATACGCTGGGCTAGTAGTAATGCTGCTAGCACAGTGAGTCCTCATCAACAACATGGTTGGCACCCCGTAGTGATACCCCTGGTATTGCTATCGGCTATAGGCTACGGTGACTGCTTACCATCAGGTGGGCCGTATGCTTGTGTGCCACCTTAGTGACATAAAATATATATAAATGGTGTTCTCAGGACGCGGAGACGATGCACCTGAAGGCGATCGCCATCAAGGAGGAGCTGCTCGGCGCGGAGGACTACGAGGTGGGGCTCAGCATCGGCCACCTCGCCTCGCTCTACAACTACCACATGAACATGCACTGCGCCGCGGAGAAACTCTACCTCAGATCCATCAACATCAGTTAGTACACAACCATTCGTATGACAACATGAGCCAGTCTCACTAACTCTGTTCATATATTTGTAGACGCGGCAAGCATCCGCATCATCAGAAGTAGGTTTATAGTTAGGCCTTCTAGTTGTCAGGTTCTGTTCAGGATGGCGTAGGTACTGTGGCCACTGTCGTGGGTACTCGAGCGAATTTGAACAAAATAGCAAAAGTACGTAGATAATAACTTTACTCTTTTTACAAATTACAACTCTCAGGAAACTAACACGAGCGTTGGCTTGGCTCTAACAAATACTATGACTATCACACGTTACAAAAAAGAATGTCCGTCTATCGTGGCGGCCTGTAGGTTATACACTGGTATCGCGTACGAGCCGGTGGGGTCGGCCGCTCGGGTTTCCTGTCCAATAGCAAGCGTTGAGGTTGTTGCCCCGTGGATCTGCACAGATGGCGCTGCCTGATGTGCGCTATCGCTGACATATTAATAATCCTTGTTACTGCAATTTATACATAATTCAAAGAAACACAATAATTATTAAATATGGTTAAATGGTGTCTTTGGCGGAGCGATTGGGATTTTTTCCAGTTTCTCGTAAATTTTGTTAAAGTGATCTTTAATGTGTATCTTTAGTGTCGTTATGTGCAGTAAAGTTTCATTTAATGACTGATTTATAGGAACATTAGAAATATAGCCATAATACGACTTTTGGGTCAAGTGATTTATCATTTTGGTCAATAGGTTACCTCTGACCTAAAGGCGTGTTAAGATCTGCTACTGCCGTGGGTTGTCTCCAGAAACTCTATTAAGCATTAGAATGCATGACACTAGGCATTTTAATGCGGCAAACACGAGAAAATTTTGAAATTTGAAAATTCTCTGACACTCGACACTGGCAAAAATAGTCCCTGAAGGGATTGATTGCCATACTTGATAGGAAGAAGAAGGGTTAAATGTTCTCAAAGGCGTTTACAGCCTAAGCAACAATGTAACTTAGTCTAGTTCGCAATATTAATAAGATAAGATCATTTTTGTAACTGTTTTTTCTTAACTTTAATCAATAAAAACATTTAAAATCAAATCAATCAATTGACGAAACGGATATCCGAGGGGACGTTCTGCTAAAATGACATTTTGCAAATGACCCCTGGGATGGTAAGTGATGTGTTACCTTGTACCTTGTGTCGCAGGCCTGAAGCTGTTCGGCGAGCGGTACTCGGGGCTGGAGTACGACTACCGCGGGCTGGTGCACGTGTTCACGCAGCTCAAGCGACACGACCGCGCCATACACTACAACCGACTGCTGCAGCACTGGCATGGTGAGCGCTTACCATCACCGTCTCACGTCACTTACTGACATCCGCTACAGATTCCTCCATTGAGCTGGGAGTGCAGCTATGTTGTTCCTGCAATTCACAAATAGTATTCGAATATTATATGGCAAGGAATTAGCAGACGATCACAAGATAGAAAGCTGGGACTGCTTGAAAGACTATTTTAATAACAAAATTGCAATAAAAAATATCTAATATGTATAATAAAAATGCTTGGACATTATCACACAGCGCCATCTGGCCCCGGAACGGCTGTAACGACTTTAATTTAAATTTGGTACATATGATAGTTCAACATAATGATAGTCCATGATTTTTTTATCGTGAAAAAAAATACCTCTTGATTTTGTTTTATCTCCACGCGAAGTGGCGGGGATACAATAAAAAGCAATTAAATCATCTTTATTTAATCGCCATTTGATTCTGTGCCGGTAGCAGGAACATTGTCGACAACGTTTTCGTATCGCCTTCGACTATTTTTGTATTGGAAAATGAACAGCGCTGCGGCGGTGAAAAGTGGAACTAAAAATTAGTATGACAATTTTGACATTTCGCGAGTTACGTTTTCGAATACGTTGTCGACAATGTTCCTGCTACCGGCACTGGTGTAATTGAGTAACAAACAAACATCCAAACTTATATTTTTTAAGCTTTCAAGACTACGTGGATTTTAATTGAACTTTGTTTAGATTTAAACTATATTTCTTGTAATTTTATATTTACGTTTGTTCAACTCCAACATCTATAAATAATTCAATCTGTGTGTAACTTTATAACAACTGTGGCCCTAGCAACAGCATCTTTCGGCTACGTATTCGTATCGCCTTCGACTATTTTGTATGCAGCGCTGCGTCGGTGAAAAGTGGAACTAAAATTAGTATGAAAATGTCACATTTTCGAATACGCAGTCGCAAGTTATTATTGCTCGGACTACAGTATTAATTTAAATTATAATATGTGTACAAATAAATAAATATTGTATAATATCAGTAGTATTTTTATAGTAAAGTGTGTACATTCGTCATGTTACAGAACTGCGAGAGCAATCAAAAGCGGAGCAGCAGCCGGCCTTGGGGGATGAACAGGTGATGCCCCTCCGCGAGCTTCAGGCGAGGTTCTTCGGCCCCAACGACTGAGGGCAGCGCTACTGACGGCCGAGGGGCGCCGCTTAACCTCACAAGGACACACGACCTTCACACGACACGCTACGGAACTCAATTGTTGTGTGTCTACACTATAGAGCGCCGAATTAGTCGAGTTTGTGCAGATTATTGCTGTTTTATTTTGTGTTTTAAAAATATTTTTAAGAACTATGACTCGTGGATAAATTGTTTTAAAACGCTGATGTCCATAAAATTCAATTATGTTTTTTTATCTATTCTTGTAGTTTTTGTCGATGTGGTCTGTCCATATCTCGATTATTAATTGAATTAATGACCATATTTTTTTTGTTTGCCGCTTCTTATTGCCCTCAGGGTACCTCAAAAGTTAAAAAACGCAAATTATGTAGGTGATACGTTTATACTGGATCGTTAAACTGCTCCAGCTAAACTCTCAGTGTCACCATCCAATAAAAAACAACTGGTATAAGTAGTTTGTTATGCAGTTAGCTAAGCAAAACCAAAAATGTTATATAAATTTTATTGTATCTTATAAAGTGTTCATGCCTTCAAAGCTGTAACTGTAACATCAAAATTGATTAAATTGTAACACCCTCTTGCGACAGTTAAAAAGGGATTACACTGGCGTTACATGCCCCCAGTTAATTATTGGTATGTAACTTATATACATATATATATATATATATATATATCTTTCCTGTTGGTATGGTTCGTGAAAATAGACGGAAATGCCTAAAAGGAAGCCGGGGAACAGTGCCGCCAGTTTACAGACTGTCACTAGAAGAGACTACTATTCTTTAAGTCTGAACGACAGAATAGTGGTATAGTTGTGATATGTTACACATCATGAGACTATTGGACGGTTTTTTATTAATCAGTGACTTTGGTCTCGATTCTGTTGTTCAAAAGTACTAAAGTCTTGCTATCCCTTTCTCATGTGCGGGTTAAATAAGGATGGCAATATTTTTAGACCTATCAAATTAGTTAAGTTTAGTAATTTTGAACAACAGAATTGGCACCATTGTATTATTAACAATTTAAATGATAAATTGTTTCCCATTTTATAACATTTGTTTATTGTGCATGCAGTTTGGAGACTTCAGGAGGCATTGTTTAATCTGATGATTGAATATTGTATATTAAAGTTTATTCTTATATTATATGAAACTATTAGCGTAATAGTTAATTGTTTTGCTACAACATGCTTTGTGTAAAGTAAGAGGAGTGTGTCGTGGCGCCTCCATACCTCGCCAACCACGGCGTGAGATTAATTAAGTAGATGTTAGGTCATCGTGTGAAATATTATTTTGGTTCATGTTACGGTGAGTGTGAATAAATTGAAATTATTAATTAATATCCAACATTATAAACTTATAAAGTTAACCAACACTCGATGTTATTTGTCCAGTAGGTATTTATGAATAATACCACCAGTAAGCATATAATGAATAATCAATCTCCGATAAATTTAATTAATTTCTTACTTTTACTTCGACTTTCTGTAATAATTAATACTGACAGATAATTTAATTAATAATAATGACAGACAATTATTAATGAGTTTCAGTTAATCACACTTTGCGTATCATATATATTTGAAAACTAGTCATTATTTAGATTGGATTTTAGTTTCAACTCAACTGACGGGCTGTAGGTGCGGTGGTTGAGCGGTTGGCTCACTGTGCCTTCGCTCGCGGGTTTGAATCCCATACAAATCAAATATGTGTATGGCGTAAATGTATTTGTTCAGAGTTTGGGTGCGTGTGTGCGAATGATAAACGTTTATTGGGGGTAGTTTTTAACAAACACTGTTAACTATTACGCTATTAAACTTTATGAAGCGTATAGATCTCTATTGTAACTGTTTGTAACTTGTGAATATCTCGTGTAACAGTGACTTACGACTTGTACGCAGTGAAAAATGTAAGGGTTAATGAGCAAATTATTTTACTGAAGTACCGCGTCTTATTGTATTGTATTGCTCTTGAATTTGGCGAACAGGGGACATTTATTAATTTCTTTGGCTTCTTTGTGACCAGTTTGGTTCTGTAGCGACTGTAGCCTTAGCAGCTAAAATTTTCGACTACGCATTCGTATCGCTGGAGTTAGACTATTGTTGTATGGGAAAATGAACAGCGCTGCACTGGCAAAAAGTTGAACTAAAAATTCGTATATTTTTTTTTACATTATTACGTAAGATATTCTTGCTACCGACAAATTTAAATAACACCGCAGTTTTTATGCTCAAACTTGACCATTAAGGATTTTTGTCTATCTGTAGGTTACATAGCCATTTCATGCTGGCCAATGTTGTACTGTATGAGCTGATTTGCGTATCTGTTGTTCAGGCTATAAACATTATTGTTAAAAAGTAGACATTTTAGCAAAGGTTTTAGGGTCTATCCCGACGCAGAGACGCTCCAATGTATTGTCTATGGTCAAATTGGTCCATGTGAAGATTTATTGTTGATAGTTCCTTTGATTTGTAAATATGAGCTGTAGGGCTAGTATGAATAATTTGCGACAACGTTTTCGTACCGCCTTCGACTATTTTTGTATTGAAAAATGAACAGCGCTGCGGCGGTGAAAAGTGGAACTAAAAATTAGTATGACAATTTTGACATTTCGCGAGTTACGTTTTCGTATACGTTGTCGACAATGTTCCTGCTACCGGCACTGCAGAGAAAAAGTATATATTGTTTGTTTATGCCAATGTTGCCAGTGCCTAATGGCCTAATGGCTGGAAGTGCTAAATACTGATGAATATTATTGCATAATAGTGTTTGAAAAGTCCTGATTTTTAGTAGAATTGTATGTGAGGCCGTTGAAATGTAAATTTATGAATATCCTACAAATATGTATAAAGATGTAAATACAGACATATCCTATAGGATATATTAGCAGAGATTCATCTATTCTAAGCTTATGCTAGCTGTTTTATTCAATGGAAGGCAGATAATAAAATTGTTTATTTAATTTAGGTCTTAATAAGGTCTATAAATGTCTCAGAGCTAAGAGCCGAAGCCAATCGAACATAGCCTGGTAAATAGAGAATGCTTGTGTAAAAATAATTCAATAAAATATTAGTATTGTATCGAAGTCTCATTTTCCTACTCAGCTTGGCTACGTATTGACAAGTATTTTATGATGTTTATTGTATTTAGAATGTAAATGGTTATGTGCGACTGCGTGCGAGTAAAATTGGTTTTACGATCACATGATTAATGCATTTTTATTTTACTATCCTACCTTACTTTATTTACCACTCTGCTCGGGTAGAACATGGTTTATTAAAAACATCTATATCTCATTGCCTATTTACCTAGGAGAATATATTTAGTGACACATATGTATGGGACAATAATAATAAAATATAAACTAAAGGAAAAAAATACCTAATATAAAATGAGCCCCTGATTGTGTGCTAAGCGCATATCTCGCGAGCAGCTGAACCGATTTCACTAATTATTTTTTTAGAATATTCCATGAAGTACGAGGATGGTTATTGAGGAGAAAAAAATAAAAATGCCTGAAAAGGTCTAAAAACGGGTAAACAAAATCTATACTAATATCTATACTCTATACTAATATTATAAAGAGGAAAGTTTTGTATTTTTATATTTTTGTGAGTTTGTATTGAATTGGCTCCGAAACTACTGGACCGATTTCAAAAATTCTTTTACCGTTAGAAAGTTACATTATCACTGAGTAAAATAGGCGATATATTAAACTAGCTGCCCGCCCCGGCTTCGCACGGGTAGACAAAATATTTGATAAAAGTCTACCCGTGCGAAGCCGGGGCGGGCCGCTAGTTAATTATAAGAAATACCGTGACCTTGTTGCCAGTCATGACGCTCCGATGGTTTTATTATTTTGTACACAACAGTATTTGGAATTATTCAAATAAAAAGCTTCTACTAATTAATAAATAAATAATAAGAATCTACTGTGTATCATATACTTAAACTATTTTTATAGAAAGAAATACATAGCTTCAGAGTAGATAAAATATACTAACATGCCAAATAACATAAACAAGTAGTTTGGCATACAGAACGTTAAATTCGACTGATTGTGTACGGCCGAAATAGCTCAGTTGGGAGAGCGTTAGACTGAAGATCTAAAGGTCCCTGGTTCGATCCCTGGTTTCGGCAGCCAAAGTGGGAATCCATATTTTTACCCTTTTTCAAAATAATAAAAAAACATTTCAATAAGCTACTTATGCATAAAATATTATTTTTTAATCTATGAATCAAATGAAGCGCCATCTTTCGATTTATCTACGTACTATATCATCCTTAAACTTTAAAATTAGATTGACATAAGTTAAAAACCTAAAACCCGACTACGGAATAATCACGCTCTAAATAGTATTAAACTAGCAAATATTGTCATTTGATGTAATATAATGTATTTAATAATATACATAGTGATTTTCAGAGGGTAGTCGTGGTCGTATGCCACTTTGCCTAATAGCTTATGCTCGTTTCGGTACTACTTGTACGTATGTATCTCAAAGTAGATAATATACTACAGTATACTACTATACTCTGAGGTACTACTGTTAGTTTTATTAGGGTAGGTGGCATACGACCACGGCTACCCTCTGAACATCACAATGAATATTATTAAATACATTATCTAATATATAAAATTCTCGTGTCACAGTTTTCGTTGCCATACTCCTCCGAAACGGCTTGACCGATTTAGATGAATTTTTTGTGCTTATCCGGTATCTATGACAATCGGCCAACATCTATTTTTCATCCCCCTAAATGTTAGGGGTAGTCCACCCCTAAATTTTTTTTTTTAGACCGATTTCAAAAATTCTTTCACCGTTAGAAAGCTACATCATCACTGAGTAACATAGGCTATATATTATACTAGCTTCCCGCCCCGGCTTCGCTCGGGTAGACAAAATATTTGATATAAAAGTCTACCCATGCGAAGCCGGGGCGGGCCGCTAGTAATATATAAGATGACAATCTTGTTTAACTTTTTAGAGCGTGATTATTCCGTAGTCGAGTATTAGTTTTTGAACTTACTTTTTTATTTAAATTATTTTGGGGTTATTATTCCGTGATAAAGTATTGGCAGTCGCTCTACTGTAAAATTATTGTTACCTTTATAACCACGTGGAGGCACACAGGGCGTGGCCACCAGGGGCGAAGCCCCGGTGGGGGCTAAAACTGTTTTTCGAAATAAAACGATTTTCCAGAACTAAGTATTTATTTAAGAATAAAAATACCCAGGGTACAATACTTAAAATTGGAATGCAAAAATAAAAATATATTGGTCTAGTAATCCAATTTAGCAATTACATAATTTCGACTTACAATAACATAATATTATGCTTGTACTAACGACTAACTATCCCCATGAAATAAATATCGGCGCATCCAGGGTGGGAAATTATACATGTCTATTCAATAATATCTAAATCTAAGGTTCTAAGATAAAGGCAGTGCCAATAAACAATATAATAATAAGAAAATCAGGCACTCGTATTTCTCAAGTATATTAGATATACTTGATCATGTAAGCTAAAAACGCTGCTAGATTTTTGCATTTGCAAATGCAAAAAATATTATAAGATAGTCTAAAAACTGGAATAACAATTTCAGATCTAAAAACATGTAATCCTACTCCCTACTACATGAGGTGATTGACTTGTATTGATCTTGAAATAAATATATACTTATAAAATACATGACGGTTTTTCACAGGGATTTTTTCCGAACCGGTGGTAATTTAGACCTCCATAAGTGCCTTATTTAGGGTCTAAACTAAATAACTGTTTTTTTTATTTTGGAAACTATAACTCGTAACAACATGTGATGTTTTATTAAAAACTTATATTTGAGATAAAATTACATACATTATCATTATGAGTACACAGCAAACATTTATAGAAACGTTAACTTATAACATAAAATATTTTCGTTATCTAGCCCAAAGTTTGGGCCCAATTGGCCTGGCCGCCACTTATTGAAGTGATACCTTGGAAATATTTAAAGTTTTAATTACACATATGATATATGTTAGTTAAACACAATATCAAGAATGGGTCAATAGAAAAAAATAAATTTCTTTTATTTTTGTCTATGTCATAATTTTTTTACGAATTGCCGGATTGTACTAATGATGTATACATCGATTCTTACATTAGTAATATGTGATTGTCATTTAGCTACGCTTAACGCAATTCGTTTGCAAGGTATCACTTATAGTCTGACCAAAATATCTAAGCTGCCACGAAATCATTAAGCTAAAAGGTCAAGTGTAGTACAAAGCTGGGCTACAGTCTTGGGTATTCCACCTTATGCTGGTCCAAGAAGGGCGACCAACGCCCGCTTGTAGTCGCCCGATGTCTCGCCCTGCTGCGCGCGCGCGTGAAACAACATGGCGTCATCAAGTAGTTCCGACGATCGACGGCAGATGGCGGTGATGGTTGCGAAGGAGCATGCGACGTGCGTGGAAGAAACGCGACAATATTAGTAATTTGTTTGTGATTAAAAATAACTTGTATTAAGCAATAACATCTTTCGACTACGTATTCGAAAATGTAACTCTCAAAATGCCAAAATTTGTCATAATATTTTTAGTTCCACTTTTCGCCGCCGCGGCGCTATTCATTCTCCCAGATAAAAATAGTCGAATGCGATACGATTACGTAGACGTAATTGTTTTTGCTAAGGCTATAGGTGTATTAACTTAAGTTATAATAAAAAAATCTAACCTAAATCATTTTTATTTGAATAGACTTTACAAATAAGTACTTCCAAATTCAAATTAGGATCTTCTACCGGATGCGGAGGGTCGTTTTGCTGTGAAGAGTCCGGCAAGAAACTCCGCAATTATTTAGTAATTGCACCCATTAAATATATTTTCGTCAAAAGGAGAAAAGATCTAATGAGTAATAACTTTAATCAATACACCAAGTGGAAATATTGTGAGTTAATCACAAGATTGCAAGAAAAATGACTTGGTGACGATTATCAAACCCGTGAATTTATTAAACACTTTTTATTGTAACAAAAAAAGTCAGCTAGGAATAGTCTGCCATAAGGACACAATTTAATATTACGACGTGGCACGTGTTATAATAATTAAAAGAATGCATGGTAATTAAGTAAAGGTCCTTTTCCCTCACCTCCTATTCCAGCCACCAGAAGTCATACGGCATGTGGGAATATTAAATCACATTATAAACTACATAAAAAGAGGACCAAATACCACAGACAACACGGTTACGACGTACAGAAAAACAAACTACTTTTCATACGGTTTTTTTCAACATGTCAAATCAAATGAGTCACCTTTATAAAAAAAAAGTTATTGTCTTTGGTATTTGGTTTTTTATTGAAAAAAGGTCGTCTAGTTTGTCGAACAGTCACATGTAAAAGCCGAGAAAATTTAAAGCAATAGTTGTGCTGAAACTGCAGTATAAATAATACAGTATTGCAAGCTATATATGTATTTCCATGCGTAAATAATGTGCTTTAACATTGCTGAGAGAAGCCAAGTCAGTGCCGGTAGCAGGAACATATTTCGACTACGTAATCGCAAACGTAACTCGTTCTTCAAGAAGGGTGGGAACAGATTTTTTATTGAAAAGTGATTTTTGTACAAAAAGCTCTACGGTGAAAGAAAACATCGTGAGGAAACCTGCACACGTCTGCGAAGAAGTTCAAGGACGTATGTAGTGCCTAAGAGACGGCGACGGACTCACAATCTGACACGTGGGCACCAAACTATCTTCGGTGGAAAGTGGGTGTTGTAACACCTCTGCCCACCCCTCCGGGGACCCTTGCGGGAAGGCGTGAAGACATAACAAGCGTACCTTGATGTCACTCTCAAGTGTTTTATCGTAGAGTGCCTCATACTGCAGCTTGATGCTGGCGAGGTCGATCTCCGAGCGGCCGACGACGATCCGGATGAGTGCCTGGTCGTCGGTGCCGGCGCCCTGCACGGCGGCGCGCAGCCTCCGAGCGAACCACGCGGCCGCATTCTCCACACACTCCACTAAAAAACACATTGCCATGACGTACCTTCACTTCGCTCTCCAGCGTCTTATCGTAGAGCCTCTCGTATTCTCGTTTGATAGCGGCGAGGTCGGTCTCCGAGCGGCTGACGACGATCCGGATGAGCGTCCGGTCGTCGGTGCCGAGCCCTTGCATCGCGCGACGAAGCCGCGTCGCGAACCACGCGGACGCGTTCTCCACACACTCCACTGGAAGGTCACGTCACTATTGGAGGCCCTCCGCCTTCGTAAAACTTCGATATCTAACTACAATCGACGCATCGACATAATTTAATAATTACTGAATAAATAGTATTCAGCGCCGGTAGCATGAACTTTTTCGACAACGTTTTCGTATCGCCTTCGACTATTTTTGTATTGAAAAATGAACAGCGCTGCGGCGGTGGTAAGTGGAACTAAAAATTAGTATGACAATTTTGACATTTCGCGAGTTACGTTTTCGAATAAGTTGTCGACAATGTTCCTGCTACCGGCACAGAGCTATATGGCGTTTCATTCGACGCCACAGTACTGTGGTTTAGTAGTCGTGTCGTGACGTGTTAGCTGGGATGTCGAAGCATGTGGTAATCTGGTTTTATGTTACGATCTGCTACTGCCGTGGATTGTCTCCAGAAACTCCCATAAACATTAGAATGCTAGACATTTAAATGCAAAAACACAAACCATTTAGAAATTTGATAATTCTCTAACACTCCACACTGGCAAAAATTGCGCTTGAAGAGGATTGATCGCCATAGTTAGGAAGTGAAGAAGAAGCCTGGTTTGACAAACACAACCAAAAAAGTCACACGTAAAACTACCGCCGCGCCGCGCCGCCAGATTCGCTGTTCATCTGCGACATATGTGGCTGATAAGTCACAAAAGAAGGTGCACCAGCTACAGATGAAAACATGCTTGTTATTTGTGCCACACACAGAGACACAATCACTGCAACAACAGCTAAGATGCTGTGGCTAAAGATGATAATAGGCACAGCCTGACTGGGCAGTGCTTCGCCTTGTAGATGGCAACAAAACGACACAACTGTCATTTACTGTAGGTGGCTTTATTCTTTCAAGCTCTGCATACTTTACTACGTAAAGTTGACTTTCATAGCTTCCTTATTAGGACCCTGAGTGAATAAACGATTTTGAATTTGCTGTTCTACAGTAAGAGATCAAAATAAAAAAAAAAAAATTCAGATTTGGCCCTAATGCACCTATGAAGGTCTAATTTAGCTCGAATGATGCTCGAAGGTATGCTGAGCTGATACTAAGGAAAATGTGATACTGGCACAGTGAGCCTTCTTAATAATTATGTTGGCAACCCGCTATTGATACCCTTAGCAGTGCAAGTTTCCGTAGGCTACAGTGACCGCTTACCATCAGGCGATGCGCTTGCTTGCCACACACACCTAGCTTCTGCCCGCGACTACATCCGCGTTGAGCTTAGAATCTCAGTGGAATCTAATTTTTTTCCGAGACAAATACATTTTCCCGGGATAAAAGTATCCTATGTGTTAATCCAGGTTATACATTATCTGTGTTGCAAATTTCATCCAAATCCGTTGAGTAGTTTTTGCGTGGAAGAGTAACAAACATCCATACATACTCACAAACTTTCGCATTTATAATATTAGTAGGATGTTAGCAGTTGAAATGTAAACTATATAATATATATTTCTTTTGGTTTTAAAAGAGTAATTGCTGAGGTTCTAATCGGATTGTTCTCAGCAAAAAGCGACCTTCAGAATCCGGTGGTAGATTCTGACGATTTGAATGTACTTGTAATTTTTAAAGTTATTTGTAAAGTCCAGTCAAATAGTTTGTGTTGAGTTATAAGTACCGACCAATGGCAGAGAGTGCGTCCTTGAGCTCCCCGTCGATTTCCGCCTTGATGGCTTGCTCTATAGTGCGCCCGGAGATGTTCTTGTACTCCTCAAATATTGCGCGCAGTTGGGCAAAGCTCTCGTGCGCTAGGATCTGTAAAGTGGAGGAGGTTTTATGTATAATTCAGTAGCTTTTACGAACGGCTTTGCCCGCGTGGCTCTAGATGAAGATATCCTTCCCCAGGTTATAATCTAGATCTTTGCCAAATTTTATTACGATTCGTTCGGCTGAACTGATTGTAATTCAGTTTTCACAAATTGACGGAGTAATCCCTGTAGAATTTAATTTATAATTCATTGAGATTATAAGAGGGAAATCCGAATGCCTATGTACGTGCAAAGCCTGGTCGCTAGAAAATAAATGTGGACTTACCCTGTTAAAGACTTCCTCGTCGGTGCCCCACTTGGCCTCGCCCGCGTCGTAGAGCGCCTGCGCGTCCTCCCGGGCCTTCCCCGCGTCCACGCCGCTCTCCTCGTCGCGCGCGCCCTGACCGGACTGATCTCAGTACGTAGCGCGAGGCCTTACGTGCCTTGGACCTTACGGCGTTTGTGACTCTTCATTGTAAGATTGTAGCTTTTACTCAATCATCTCCTAAATCCCTTCCATTCTATATCTTATATATAAAATTCTCGTGTCGTGTTTGTAGTTAAACTCCTTCGAAACGGATCGACCGATTCTCATGAAATTTTGTGTGCATATTGAGTAGGTCTGACAATCTATTTTTCATCCCCCTTAATGTTGAGGGTAGTCCACCCCTAAATTAATCACGTGTACGAAGTCGCGGGCACAGCTAGTATAATATAGAATCCCTATTCCCTTGGTCACGGCATCACGCGTGAACTTCTAGACCGATTTCGCTATTTCCTATTGACGCTTGCAACACCAGGGGTATCAGTCGCGCATTGCCGACTTTGATTATTTCACTGTTTTTTTTAAGTCGCAGATAAATTTAGATTTTTTAAGTATTAAACATTAGTTCCGTTTAGATTACCCAATAGAGTGAAGCAAATAAAGTCTTCCATAAAACTATATAAGTACAGAAGAAGCCTGCACACTCACAATCAACACACTACACACACAAGGAAGTCAAGTCAACAAACGCCACACGGTCCAAGGATGTAGAGACATATGCAAAAGCGAAAGAATTAGAAAAAGATTCGTGTCTAACATATAAAATGACTATAACGTAACATATATATGATATATCGTTTGTAAATGTACCAGATAAATATAATACAGTTATATATGTATATGTAGAGATGTTTAGATGTATTATCTACGATCGTGTGTGACCATAGACAATTTTGTTGATGGATTTTAATATAAGGTGTTAGGTTAGTTTAGTGGGAGTGACAGATTATATTTAAATATAGCGTCTGTGGTTTATTTCATGAAATCCAACCAAATCTCCCCGCGAATGTAAACGTGCAAAGAAAATTAACTGCAATAAGCATTTCAAACAGACTTTGAACAATATAATGTATGCATAATTAGTAATTTTATTAAGTTTGTGTATTGTATCAAAGGTAGCCGGACACCCGATGAGATGGATCAATACAGATTATAATACTTAGGATCCCTTGAACTCCTCTGTTTTTCACAAATATTATGTGAAGCATATATTTTTACTTCTATGGGTACCAAGCCTCGGCGTAGCGGTTACCGTAACATATAGACGCATTGCTACTGTTATTTTGAAAGTACCGACTTAGTTAGTGAATTCTTATAAATTCGGGCTATTTATTGGGTCCAGGCTACCCCAGACGCACGTCGACCCTTGGGATCTTTTGTGCTGCCCTTCGCCCTTAACGCTCTACTTACCTGCTGTAAGTAAGTGACTTGCAATATTATCAACAAATAATATTACACGAGCAAACATTCAAACAGATAAGAATTTCAAAAACCAGAATTCGGATTCAGGGACCTCATTTTTCCCTATCCCGCGTTTTTTTTCAATGTATATTTCCTCAACACTTATGATATTCTTTATATTACCTCTATATAAAAAAAAAAATCCTTGCTCACAGCATCACGCGTGAACAGCTGGACCGATTTCGCTAATTCTTTTTTTTTCGTATTAGTTATTGTCAGGACAAGGTTCTAATGAAAATCAAAAATTAAAAAATAAAATGAATTTTTGTAATCGGGTGTCTAAAGGTCCATTTTCTATGGTGTATTTGACATATGAATTCATAGCTAAGACAGGACAACGTCTGTCGGGACAGCTAGTTATCAATAAACACTATCAATGTTATCGATATTATCTAATCGAGCGGCAACACTACTGCTATCCATTAATATACGAGCTCTCCACACTGAAACCTGTCTCACAACTGAAACGCAACATAATAAGAATTAGATGTCTGTCTCCTGTTAGGTGGAAGTATACCAAAGGGTCCCAAGGGTCGACGACCTACCTGCATCTGGGGCCACCTGGACCAGTAAAGGCCTCACTAAGATAATATGTAGGTACTTACCACCACAATAAGGGTGAGGAGCCGCCGGAAATCACCCGAGGTCTCCGAACACATGTGCTCGGCTAGAGGGCGGTCGTACACTGGAAATAACATGCTTATTTTATTATACATATGCACCTATCTAAAAAAACAGCCAAGTGCGAGTCGGACTCGCGCACCGAGGGTTCTGTACACACTTGTAGGGAAGGCTTAGGTAAGGTTCAAAGTAAGCGAACTGCGGTTAAAACTGACGGTGTGTGGGCAAAGATGACAACTGTGCAGTTGAACTGACGATCTTAGATAGAACTGTACAGTCAAAACTGTGCAGTTAAAACTGAACGTGTGTAGCGCGCTTTAGGCAAATCTGTGCAGTTATCAGTTCTGTTTGACTGACACTAGGGGCGTCAGTTAAAACTGCGCAGTTAAAACAGAAGGTGTGTAGACACCAGGGGCTTCACTGATAACTGCGCAGTTAAAACTGAAGGTGTGTAGACACCAGTGGCTGCCGTGATAACTGCGCAGTTCGACTGTACAGTTAAAGGTGTGCAGTTAAAACTGAAGGTGTGTAGACACCAGTGGCTTCACTGATAACTGCGCAGTTAAAACAGAAGGTGTGTAGACACCAGGGGCTTCACTGATAACTGCGCAGTTAAAACTGAAGGTGTGTAGACACCAGTGGCTGCCGTGATAACTGCGCAGTTCGACTGTA
Source organism: Falcaria lacertinaria (assembly GCA_951449985.1). NCBI lineage: Eukaryota > Metazoa > Arthropoda > Insecta > Lepidoptera > Drepanidae > Falcaria > Falcaria lacertinaria. The sequence goes on from OX602121.1 coordinate 940,156, forward strand.
CAGTTAAAGGTGTGCAGTTAAAACTGAACGTGTGTAGCGCGCCTAATAAGTTTGAACTAACTTCTCTCATAAGCCGCGACGATAGCAGCTATTTCCCTCTTGGTCCTGGTGCAGAGGATCTCGACCAGGGTGTCCTCGTCGGTGCCCGCGCCCTCCATGCAGTGGTGCAGCTCCTTGCACAGGTACTCCTCGGGGGGCAGCATCAGGGCCACGATCACATCCTCGAAGTTACCCCCTAGCTCCGACTTGAGGTCCTCTATTATGTCCTGCAATTAAATACACTACTTATAATCATGTCCTCTCACTCGCACAACATCGCCTTATGTATAAAGGAAAGCCGTGGTGGCCTTGTGGTTGAAGCAACGGCCTGTCATCTGATGGGCCCAGGTTCAAATCCCGGCCTGTATCAATGAGTTTTTCTAAGCTTAAGTACAGTGATTAATAACACCATGAGCTTTTAAAAAGAGAGGTAGGGCGATTTTTATTTCCCGTGGGTTTTCCCATTAAAATTGGAGCCGCCCGATATACCCACCTTATAGAAGACCGCAGTAAAATAACACTACTTGATGTAGTGTTGTGTTTCTGCGGTAATTAAGGTTGCCAGTACTCCACGAGGATACGCTGGGCAAGTAGTAATGCTGCTAGCACAGTGAGTCCTCATCAACAAAAATGGTTGGCAGCCAGTTAGTGATACCCCTGGTATTTCTAGCGGCTATAGGCTACGATGACTGCTTTCCGTCCGTGGGCCGTATGCTTGTGTGCTACCAAAGTGGTATAAAAAAAAGCATACAACTATTCTAAATTCTAAGAATATAATAGTAAAAGGACGTTTTGGGCTGCAGCCCAGAGCCCCATAGATATTTAGGGCCTCTAGCCCCGATTCAAGATAAAATTTGCAATATTGTGAATTTGAAAAAGACCTAAACATTTGCATTTTCATTGCATTAGCTTATTTATCAAGAAATCTTTAGACGTAATATAGGTAACAAGATCAATTAAGTGTATCTACAATATCTTGAATACAAATACATAAATATAAATTAATCACCAACAACATGGTTGGCAACCCGTTAGTGATACCCCTGGTATTGCTAGCGGCTGTAGGCTATGGTGACTGCTTACCATCAGGTGGGCCGTATGCTTGTGTACCACGTAAGATGTATAAAAAAAATTATTCAGGTATTGTGTACTTATATAGTAGGTACATTACCTTATGTCTGGTCTGTACGTATTCGACAGTACGAGGTCCATTAATATGACCTCCATCCATCTTAAATAACGTAAGTGACTTATAAAGACCAAATTATTTCACAAAGAATAAAAGCATGTTTTTGCCTTCTGTTCATTGTGTACCTTTGTAAGAAGAAACAAATAGCTTCTCCCATAGTGATCCACATAAAATAAGTAGGTATTTAACATTAATTAATTGAGAAAATTATACTTTTTACTTAGCTCTCTACTCGAAAAGGACTCGGGGTTATTAAGTATGCGTGTTTTTAACGCGTGTAATTTAGTTATTGTAGGCTGAAAATGATTACTTTCGTACCATTTGTTACTTATATTAAAAGGTACAAGCAACTTTTCTCCCTTCACAAAATTCCATTGTGAAATATGACCACTCACGGTTCCGAAATGAGTGGCATGGCGCATGGCTAATGAATTAAGGGTTGGTCTTGCTGAAAGCGTTGTATGAGAATGAATTGACGTTTTTTTTTTAGATTAACAACTGCGCTTAACTACCTGTTACCCAACGCCTCAGATCAATTAAACACGGTAGATGGAACTTTGCGGCCAACGAAGTGATGCCGGTTTTTTAAACATGTAGTGCGTAGACAAGGCGTAGTTTCTTTGTATTCTATGTACACTGCAAGGCGTAGTTTGAACAGGCGTCACTTCGTTGTTCGCTAAGGTGCATCTACCTTTTTTCAACGCTCAACGCACATGCAATATTTATGATAGAGACATGACATTTGAGAGTAATAGAGTACGAATTCTAGGGTCTGCAACGCGCGAGTGCTACCCCTGGTGTTGCACGCGTCCATAGGCTGCGGCAACAGCTTACCATCAGGCTGGCCGTATGCTTGTTTGCCACCTTAGTGGTATAAAAAAACACGACCCATGTACTTATTATAATGAGCATTTAAATTCCACTTTTATGTGTAATCTTGACCTTGCCTGTCACTTCACCATAACTGATTCACTTCGCTAATTAATGTTACCGGCGAGGGAGTGTGACTCAGTTCTTGAATTTATGTACACTACATACTGTGAATCATTACATAGTAAAGATTCATTACATAGTCATACAATGCAGTTGCTCCCGCTCTCTGTTCGCTTAGATCTTGTAAACTACTCAAAGGATTTTAATGCAGTTTCCAGCAATAGATAGAGGGATTCAAGAGGAAGGTTTTTGTATAATTCTTTTAGCCTTTAGGTTTCGTGTACCCTTGCGAAGCCGGGGCGGGCCGCTAGTTGACAATAATTGTAAATTAATCGTAATCAGTGATTGTTTTGACCTGCGAATTGACGTTCGCGCCAAAAATAACGCAATAACAAACGTCAGCAAACTTCATCTTTCTCTCTCAAATCGTGTGGTGTATGAGCGAGAGGGAACGATATGACGTCACACGCATATTCTCCATTTACATCATATTATATGAAGGAAAGTAATATGAAAAGTTCCAACTGTGTAAATATCAAAACAAATGATAAGTCATATTGCTAAACTAATAAACTGATCTTCAGCACCTTTTTAAAGTTCTGTATCGTAATGAAAAAAAAAAACAGAACCCATATAATTTGCTCCCTTCTTTACGGCTGTATGTATGTCACAATAATTTTACTGGCTAAATTATATTAATATAGATAAACAATGGAAGGCAAGTGCTAAGTGTAAAGTTCTATGAGCGGATGTAGTAACAATGATTATTATAAAAAAAATTTTTGGAGTGGCCCTCCATTTTTGTAACTGGCCGTTAAAAATTAAAAAAGTTATTCAAATATAATTATTGTCTGATTTGACTTTGAAATACATTATACGGATTTTCGATTATACGGAATACCCTTGGTTTTATTTTATTCCGATAATCATCCGGGATTCTACTGTATAAGTTTTGTAAATAATAACAAACTCAGACAACGAGACAGCAGTTTTTATATATAAAATTATAAGCTGGACATACATTTCTTAGGTCACCAATGTTGGTATTAACTTTAAATAAATAAGGTCCAGATTTGAATAACTACTCACCCTCCCAAACTCATGAGTGAAAGCCTTAGCGATCGCTTGTCGCTGCTCGTTGGACCTCGAAGTCAAGATGTCAATAATTGTTTGCTCGTCTGTGCCAAGACCTTTCATTGCAGCTCTCAGAGCAGCCGCATCTTCAGCCGCATTGAAATTGGGGACACCCACTACAGTTGGTGATCGCTGCAAGAAAATGTTTTATACACTAAGAAAAGAGTTGAATAGTGATCTCAACAATATCAACAGTGATACACTCTCTCAATTGCTGTGCCCTACAGGGTGTGTGTTTTAGTTATAAGTAAACTTTTAATTGTATTTTAACATACTCTAATGTGCAATTTATTGAATAAATAAATAAGATATATTCATTTTAAATATGCTGATTTTGGTATCATTGCATGTGTGATAGCTTTTATTCAGTCTGTAATTTCTGTGTCCCACTGTTGATATACATATATGCTCCTATTAGTGGCAGTAAGGGAGCTTTTGAGAAGGATTATGCTAGCAACGATGTGGGCAGGGTTTAACGATAGGGGCAGGGTTAAATCAAAACAAATTAAATATGTATGTGTGCTACCTACAGGTACATACAATTTTTAATTAATTTTTAAACTAAGCTTAATATAAGCTTCTGCCTGCTCTAAGCTTAATATAAGCTTCAGCTTGTCCGCGTTGAGCTTTAAATCCCAGAGGAAACTAACATTTAGTATAGTAAGTAGCCAATATATTAATGCAAGTTCTAAACTATATGTGTACCACATTTCATAAAAATCCATTGAACCATTTTTACATGTTTGAGCAACAAACATACATCCAGTCTTAGTATTTATATTTTTTTATATTAAGTATGATAATATACAGTAGGGCACTCTGTATAATTATAAAATATAAGTACTGGATTCATTAATTAATCACTTAAATAGGTATATAGGCCAAGGACAGCTGAACCACCCTGCGCGAACTATATTTTTAGTGTATCTGATGTCATCGAAACCACCCTTCGATTTAATTAATACTATAATTAATGTATTGTTAAAAGAATACTCACCACGTAAGCCATTTTCAGTCAATCTTTAGTAATAAATATCTTCAACAAACTGGACCTTAGAATGTAGAACGGATACACAAATTAAATCATCTGTAATGTAGTCAATAAAATGTAAAACTTATGACTTATATTATTTAATTTACCTGCTTTGGTAGCAATAGTTAGAACACTTGTAATAATATTAACTTTACAACAAAGCTAGTTTAGTTTAGCAATTGCATAAACAAAAGGAGTTCTTAAAAGAAAAGTAAGCAAAGTTCACTTTGACGCTTGGTTCAATTGGTCTAGCTAGCGTAGCGGTTGTATTCTCTTGGCAATTGGTTGGACTGCCTAGCCTAGTTAGTACTCTTCGCACGCTGACGTTTCACTGCCGTACGCGTCAAGTTCGGCTGACAGTCCTGCCCTCACAGATAATACATGACACTTTGACTTGACCTTGGTCTCGTGGGTACCTTAGTACCGTCTTTGATTAAAGACAAGTATATAATCAAAGGGTACCGCACGTAAAGGGAGTAACTAACGGTACCGTAGAGGGAGTAAATAATAGAGAAGGCTATATACGCTACTAATGTTACAATACAAGGACACAGTTATACAATTCAAGTTTCGTAAAATACTTTTTGTAACTTAACTTATTTTTGGTTTAGCTAAGCGGTAGAAGTCACTTGTGTGTCAGCATTTTACGCTCAAAGACGTACACATAGATAACTATCTCATTCATCATTTTTTATAAACGTAAAGCAAGGAATTAACTAGTTATTTCCTCCCTCTACGACTTGGTACCTTCGTCTATTATAATAATAGATGCGTATTATCATACCGTCTATTAGTTACTCTACGGTACATCTACGGTGGTTACTCCCGATTATTGGTGGACCTCAGAATAATGACTAGCTCGCTAGTCTACAGAGACATACCTATTACAGTTACACACATACAACATACCTTTTATTAAAGCCGTGGTAAACTTGTGTTTGAAGCAACTTCCTGTCATCTGATGGGTCCAGGTTCAAATCCCGGCCTATACAAATGGTACCAATTTTCTAAGCTCTGTACAGTGATTAATCACACCGTGATCTAAAAGAGATGTAGGGCGAATGGGGATCTCCCGTGGGTTTACTCATTTATATTGGAGCTGTCCGACTGGGGACTGTACCTCCGCCTTACAGAAGACCGCAGTGAAATAACACTACATTGATGTAGTGTTGTTTAAGCGGTAAAGTAGCCAGTGTTCCACGAGGATACGCTGCGCTAGCAGTAATGCTGCTAGCACAGTGAATCCTCATCAGCCAAAAGGGTTGGCAACGCGTTAGTGATATCGCTGGTATTGTTAGCAGCTATATGATTGAGTGCCATCTTAGTGGTATAAAAAAACCCTATAGGTACGTTTTCGACCCAAGAGAATACAACCGCTACGCTTTTCGACGGTCCAAAACGTAGGGGACTTACCTCAGAATCTTAACAAAAGCTCGCTATCATATTTTGATGCTCGCCTATGTTGGTAATTAATTTAAAAACCACACACTTTTGCGAAGAACAACAAATAACTTTAATATTGATTTTATTACAAAACCAACGTGCACATTTTGTATCGGTATTTAAAAGACAGAGAATTGACAATTAGAATGAATGACATTAAAAATAATGAGTGAATGTATAACACTCGCTGATTATTATTATTCTGAGCATAGATCTTTCGAGGGCCGGAAACCTACCATAATATTGTGTCCTTTCTAGTACTTGTGCACGCTCAGTGACGATAGGAAAGACCTAAATACCTACAGGAACTTTGCCAAAAACGAACCAACTCATCGCAAAAAAAAACAATAATCAATTTGTTTACAATTTTATTACAATACAAGTAGTCACTTCAATAAGTAAATCACATGGACCGATAGGGATCGTTAAATAAATATAATTTCAGTACAATAAACTCTACTCGTCTCATAAATTACTAGTCAATAAGTATTTAAACCAAACCACATTGAATGACCACCAACTGTTTTTATATGTAAAAAAAGTCAGTTAATAAAAAAAGCAACAGGATTGGGAACCTCCTCCATTTTGGGAGTCGATTAAAAAAACAATTAATTATAATCTTCGGCTTTCTGTAAGTTCATCGAGTGACCAACAAATTTGACAAAAAAAAAAACCTTTGTAAAACTCATACCACATACTCATACCTACATATTTAAAATTCTCAAAATATTTCTCTGTCACTATAAAGTTATTTCTTTTATTAATACTTAGAAATAATAACTATGCTAAACAAATATTCTGCATTTGTTGTCTTAATTCTTATAATCTGAATCTAAGCCTACTGCATTTTAGTTTACGATCACGGTTGGTTCTTATGTGAATACACTCTATGCGCATTTCATTCATATATTAAATTTTTACATACTATTTTTTTTTTTATAATACGCTAGTTTAAATTGTTGGCATCATTAAATTAAAGCCTAAAATCCCGAACCTCGCGTCCAAGGGCTCGCATCGTACAAATGGATTGGTTGAAATGGTTAGTGGCATGCTCAGTGCCGGTAGCGGGCCACGTGATGGTAAGCGGTCACCGTAGCCTATATGGACGCTTGCAACACCAGGGATCTTACTCGCGCGTTGCCAACCCTTAATATTCCATATCCGTTGATACGATCCGTAACGTACGATGTGCGCTTATGGCTCTTTCGGACGCTCTTTAGTCGATGCTCTAATAAATACGCGTTAGGTACCTAATCTTTCGTTTTACTCTAGAGCCGGCGCTGGACTGGACCTTAATTTATTTACTAGCTGTGCTCGCGACTTCGTACGCATGGAAGTAATTCACAATTTCAATCCATTTTTATATGTTGCACGGAACCTTAATTTTTTCAATATAAAAGTAGCCTATATCACGAATTGTAAAAACAGCTACCTGCCAGTGAAAGTCCCGTTCAAATCAGTCCAGCCGTTTCGCAGATTAACCGGAACAAACAGACAGACGGAGACAAAAATTACATAATTGTTTTTTTGTTACCTGTTTCCAGTATCGTATTTATTTTCTTCATATGCATTTAGTAAAAAGCTGTTTTTTTCGATATTACAAACAGACACTTCAATTTTATTCATTTGTATAGATTTAAATCCCAACTGCGTCTACTCCCACACCACTAATCGGTAATTCCTCTCGACGTTGTCCACGTAGAAACCATTCACATACGGACTGGGGAGCACATCGCTCAGCTGGAAAGGAACGTGTTTAGTGTTAGCACATGTGTAAACATATCGATAAACATGATCGACATTTTTAAAATCAATTCCAGCCTTGAGGAGGTGGGTGAATCGGTAATGAACGGGTCACGACCCAAGAATACTCGCTACGCGTGATGCGGCAAAACATGGGACCGAACGACGCGTACCGGCTAGAGAGTGAGCCAGCCGGGATGTCGCCTTTGTTTACTACGCTCCGCAGCGTTGCTGTCTGGCGGCCGAATTGGCCCATTAGCCTATTGTGCCCGACTACTGCTTTAGATTACATCTAGGAACTCCAAACTGATGTAAAAGATGATGATGCAAAATCTTAAAATATATGCATACGCCTGATGGACTTGTATCCATATCATAAATACAAAAAAAAAGTTTTTAGTTATCTATGTTAATGTTCGTGACGGAATGAAAAATGGGTCGGCAACGCGCGAGTAGATAATATTGGTATTGCAAGCGTCCATGGGCTACGGTAACCGCTTACCAGGCGGCCCGTATGCTTGTTTGCCACCTTAGTGGTATAAAAACAAAGTTGTGTAACTATTTTTTCCCATGAAAATATAAGAGTTGCAAAATATACGTTAACACCCCATAATTTCTAATCCTGGGAATTCTTTATATATTTAGTGTGTTAGTTTAATCATAGGAAAAATTAAAAATATTCTTAAATCACAGACATTTTAATTCTCATACAAACATATTCTAAACTATCCCAGTCTTATTTTAATATCTCATACAATAGTTCACAGCACCTATGGAACAGCAGATTATTAGAAACTACAGCAATACACAATTATAGACATACTAAGGCGCGTAGAGCATACCTACCATAAACAAGTTTAAAAAAAATTGACACACACGGCGCCATCTGTGCGCGTATTTCGTATGATGCTTGGAAACAATCTGACGGCATTGTCACACATGTCAATGTCAAATGTAGACTGTTTTATCTATGCTTTTAAAACTAAAAGTCTATATAATTATTGTTCTTGATTAGTTAGTATCTTTTTAAGAAAATCTACAATGCTAACAATGGCTGCCCATACGGCGCCTTCGAAGCAAGACTTGTGCCTGTTATCCAGGCATTTCAAAGTAAACTAGCCAATAATGTCAGCATCTAATCTTTGATTATATCATCTAATTAATCAATCAGTGTACATAATATATAGCTCAGTAATAAAAGTCGTTGATTCAAATTGCATTCTCATTCAACAGGCATTTTAAATCAACAGAGATAAACAATACGGCCATTTTTTTTATACCACTAAGGTGGCAAACAAGATATACACACCGCATATACTCCTCCATATACATTTAATACGGTGAATGCTTACCATCAGGCGGGCCGTATGCTTGTGTGTCACCTTTTCTTTATACTACTAAGGTGGCACACAAGCTTACGGCCCGCCTGATGGTAAACGGTTACCGAAGCCTAAGGACGCTTGCAACACCAGGGGTATCACTCGCACATTGCCGACCCTACATCACATAAAAGTTTCCCTCGCGGCTAACGAACGCGTGCCGCCGTCAGTTCTACTAACCACTAGCTAGACCAACGGCGTTGTCAATTTGTTGATCTTAGAAAGTTGAACATAAGTACATAAATAAATGCATTATTTTTATGCTTCAGCCAACGGAAAAGGTATCTTATGTCAACGTTATAAGTCTTAGTTTTATTATCTTTAACATTTTCGCTTAAATAAATTACGGACTAATTTCAGATGGGTGGGCAGAATCGGATTGCTTTGAATCCTTGGACATTTCAGGAAATGTTGTTTAAACTTAAACTACTTAAAGTATGGAATTCCTAATATTAATGAATAATTACTTACAGTTTTACCTAAGAATGTTTCCCTTCCCGCTCATATTCTATAATGAATGAGCGAGATGGAATATGTATTCCATACTTCATGTATAGTAAACAGGTTATGTCAACAAAGTTGGTCATCAGGCTATTTGTTCCGTTGGAATTTCTAGGCGAGACTGATTTAATATCTCTCTTTCCCCCTTTATATTACAATCTCCATGTCTTATAATGGCGCTTATAATCTGTGCGCGTCATGACCAATGTCTGACATTAGGTCAATGCACTCATTGTCAGCAACCACGCCAAAATGGAGCGAAATGCATCAAAACATTGCTTATAGCTAAATAAATAAAAAGTGAAGGGGTCATGTTTTATCACGTGACGTATAGAGATGACGTCACGTGACGTATGCGTGGTAGTGACGTCACAAGACGTTGTCCAGTGCCGCGGCGCACGGTATGGTCTCCCAGAGACGTCGCTTCATGCCGGATGACAGGGGCTGGGGAAGAAACATACCGCTTTAAACGATCACATGTGCGCACGCGTCGTGTATCATATTGTGTTAGTCGCGTGCGCATAGTGCCCCTGTCATACAACATGAAGGACCCGGCTAGCTAGTTTTAAATATTTTTTTGTTAAATTCATACTATGACAGAACATGATACCGTCATCGCCCTAGCCAACAATGTTGTGGTCGGCATTACATCTTGAATAAATTGCGACTTTGCGACTTTTTCGCATCGCTTGCGACTATTTTTGGTATGGAATTTAACAGCGCTGCGGCGGTGAAAAGTGGAACTAAAAATGAGTATGACAACTTTGACATTCTGCGAGTGAAGTTTTCGAATACGTATTACGTAGTCGAAAAATGTTCTTGCTACCGGCACACTTCAAAGAGATTGGGAAAGATTGATCGCATATGACACACGTGAATTTAAATATGGCTAGATATAAATATGTAAGAGGAAGAGCGTAGCGTTGGATGAATTGTGTGAAAGTTAACACGAGAATTGAGATAGAAGTGAATGACGAGAATGATCCAGTATACACCCTGTGTCACATACAAATTGTGGTAAAGTACATTTCCTTAATACGAATAAGTGCCTTATTAGGGCTTTAACTGAATAAACGATTTTTGATTTTGGTTTAATTGGGAACAGAGAAGGCGATAGAAAAATAGGATAGCCATAGTAATTTAAAAATAGTGCTATTATGTAGTATTCTAGTCAGTAGGGTTGTCAATCCGATAGATATCATATAATATATCAATGACTTGTGCTATGTTATCACGGGACGGGTCACTCACCACGCTAGTGGTCATTCTGGCTGGGTCACTCGGAGATGGACTGTCGTCATCATCTTCATCGTCATGTAAGACGCAATCTGCAACACATTACATCAAAGTAGTTTTATTGTACTGTGGTCTTCTGTACAGTGGAGGTACAGTCCTCAGGGCGGCTGGAATTTTAATGGGAACACCCACGGAAAATCTCAATTCACCCTACCTGTCTTAATACTGTGTTGGGTGTGTTAGTACCTGTATCTGCATCTATGTATATGAGCCAGAAGAGTACCTGTGTGCGGTGTGTCGGAGGGCATGGTGAGCCAGAAGTGCGTGTGTTAGTACCTGTGTGCGGTGTGTCGGAGGGCATGGTGAGCCAGAAGTGCGTGTGTTAGTACCTGTGTGCGGTGTGTCGGAGGGCATGGTGAGCCAGAAGTGCGTGTGCATGGTGTGCCTCAGGCCGGGGGGCAGGCGCGCGCGGGGGGCGAGCGCCCGCGCCGCGTCGGCCAGCAGCGAGGCGGGCCACGAGGCCGCGTACACCAGCCGCAGCGCAGACTGCGCCGCCGTAGAACACACCATCGGGAACAGCGCCGCGTGACGACGCAGGTTGAAGAACGATACGCCTAAACAACAATTAATAATTTCGCATGTAAAATCAAGTCACCCAAAATTGCTGTGGCATCAGTGCAGGTAGCAAGAATATCTTTCGACTACATAATCAAAAACGTAACTCTCAAAATGTCAAAATTTTCATAAGAATTTTAGTTTCCACGTTTCGCCGGCGCAGCGCTGTTTATTTTCCCATTCAAAAACTGTCCGAAAGTGAGACGACTACGCAGTGGAAAGTTCCTCTTATTAGGGCTAGTGAATAGTTAATGACTGAAATCTGCTATGTGATGGAGGTACAGCTTAGTCGGTCGGCTCAACTTTTTTAACTGGAAATTCCATTGCGCCCTAACTAGGTCTGTTAAAACTACCATCAGTACCAGGTTATAAGCTAGTACTTATAAACTAGACCCTTATAACTTTATGGTCTTGGAGTAGTTTGCGATACACTTCGTACTACAAAAGAATTGGCCAAGTGCGAGTTGGACTCCCACACCGAGGGTTCCGTACTGTTTGTAATAGTAACAATACGTTCCTTTTTTAGAAAAAATTGCATTACAATCTGTGAAAATTTCCTGTCTACCTATTAAAAAAAAAAACTAGCTATTACCATTATTAAGATATAGCAAAAAATCGAGCACAGGGTAGGCAGAGAGTATAGAGCGCCGCTCTACTTTTGAATTATACACTTCTTTAACTTCATTTACACTCATCAATCGTTTCATACACGCCCGCCGGTTCCGAGTACTTTTTACCTCACCATAATCGGGTACTTTGGTAACTTGATCTTTGAACTTTGGCCTTCCACTCTCATTCAATATTATTTCATATAATTTGTCAGTAAGTAAACATTTGTGCGAATAACACTTCCATATTTTGATTGGCCATCTGGCACAGTTGAACGCCCTGCCTTCGGGTCGCTAGTCGTGAGCTCGATTCCCGTTCCACAAACATCGTGTCATGGCAAAGTAGACCTTCATAACTGTACATAAGGGACTAAACTGAACAAATGATTTGGTTTATTTTGTCTAGCTGTGATAATTATCTATATATCTATCTACATGTGCAGGGTACCTCAGTCTCCGATACCAATGATACTCTGCATCTTGGGGTCAGATGGCATTGAACACTTCAACTGACCCCTGTCCTGATTATTTTTGCTATTAATACTTTAATAACGACCTCATTACTTGACCTGCGCCAGTCAGTGAACACAAATTAATTCAGGCTAATTAAAAAAAACTTCGAATAGAAATCCTCGCATATGTAGGTATCCCCACGCACTCCAACTAATATTATAAATGCGAAAGTTTGTGTGTAAGTGTATGTGTTTGCACGACTCAACGGCTCAATGAATTTGTAACATATAGGATACTTTTTATCCTGCATATTAGATCAATGCGAGCGTCGCGGCGGGTAAAAGCTAGTTTCAAATAAAGGGCATGGGACCGTGAATGAGCAATATAATAATCATATAAATATGTTTTTTTATTTAGTAAAGGACATTTTCCATTTTGATCCAAATCTGAAAGTGCCGGCCAACGCATTTTTTTTTTGTATATTCTGATAGAACTTGCGCGTCTGAATTTTTTTACTATGGCACCAAAGCTGTAAGACCATTGTTAGTTGATATTATTTGAGTTCGAAAATCGGAATTTTCATACGTTTAGTTGAAAATAGGAATTTTTATCACCAAAACAAATGAAATGTCCAACTTTGGCGCCATAGTAATCGTTGTTCAGACGGACAAGCTCTAACAGAACATGCAAAAAAATGCGTCGGCCACCAATTTCAGTTTAGAACCAAATCTCTATGAAACATGAATGATGTCTTTTAGGCTCCGAGTATAAAGTTAAGTGATGATTAAGGAAGGTGAAGGAACTAGTGAACTACTTAGTAAGTGAGCCAGCCGGACCTGCACAAACACCGAGGACAAGAGAAGTCTTGACCCACATTATGCGAAGAGCGTTTAAAAAAACGACTGGTATTCGTAAAACGTATCGTACATACCCAGAGGTTTCCTGTTGATGTAAAACTCGAGGGTGCCCCGCCACATGTCCACCCTGACGCCAATGATGCTGCCCCGACAGAAGCCGGGGGAGTCCCGCGTGACGGTCGCGTTGTGTCGGACCGCCCCCGTGTACGACAGACCGTACGACTCGCCATCTTGTCCCAGGAGGGATGTGAACTTGAATTGCGAGTCTGCTATGTCCACTTTGTTCGTCCCGACACCGATCATCTGGAATTTAAGAGGAGATTTTTTTATCTGATAAAAAAAATAAAATAATATGTAGTATATCTTCACGCCTTCCCACAAATCCCCCGAAAATTTAGGCAGCGGTGTTACAACACCAACTTGACATCGAAGATAATTTGGTATTAGTCTCTTAGGCACCTACATACGTCCTTGAAATTTCTGTCGTATACAGATTTTTTTTGCGACATAACCGGTCTTGACTCTCTGTCAAGACCGGTTATGTCGCAAAAAAACGGACAGGAAGCAAAAAGACAGGCAGGCAGACAGACAAACGGACAACAAAGTGATATTATAAGGGTTCCTATTTTCCTTTTGAGATGTGGAACCCTAAAAAAAAACAATCTAATAATGGATGCTACAAGACTGAAAGGCCTTTTTGGAACGGGATCTGTGGGCTTTGCAGCAGCTGATGAAAAGTGCTAAACGATCTCATAGAATTGGTCATTGGATCTCATATTATGATTTGATTAAGACATTAAATATAAGAAAATAAATACGGCCCTGTATCTATTGTTTCGTATGTGTTCTTATGCTTCTCAGGAACCATATAGCTACTAGCTGAACCCCAGGTTACCCACCTTCAATATAGTACGATACGGAAACACAATAAATATTTATCAAGTTCAACAACATAGTGATAAACTGTGCAATGTTTTATATGATAGTTGAAAAAACGATAACAATACAACGAAAATCATTTTATGAATTAGATAGCAACAATAGTGAGGTGACCGAACTTTGTGACCCATATTGCTTTTTAGATAAGCTCACACATACTAATAAAACTTTATTTTTAATTACACAACATTCCAGTAAAGATCCCTAATTTATTATTGTTTGGGGTTGTGGTGTAGTGGATCTAGATGCTCAATATTTAGGTCAGGGCTTTGTAAATAAACACAATTAATGCTTATCTTATGTGAATACAATATATTTGAATATAGGAGAAGTCACTACAATTTCTCAACATCTGACCAAGACCTGTATATGATATTTTGATTTAGCCAAAAGGTGGTTCTTCTCAGGTGGCATTTTTTCCGAACCGGTGGTAATTTAGACCTTCATAAGTGCCTTATTAGGGCCTAAACTGAATAAATGTTTTTGATTTTGGTGGGAATTTTTTTTATATTTTCCCGCGACTTCGTTCACGCTATAAGCTACTTCCATTACAAATTTTATTCGAATCCATTCAGCCATTGCTAAGTAACTGATTTTTTTTTATCTATCCGATACTACACAATTTTCCGCAATAAAAAGTATCCTATATGTAAATCCAGCTTATATGTTGCCTCCATTCCAACTTTCATACAAATCCATTCAGCTGTTGAAGCATGAAGAGGGTAAATACACACACACAATCCGTTGCATTTATAGTATTCGTGTGATTAACGTTCCTGTCTCTATCTCCATATATACTTAATGCTATTTATACTAATATTATCTATATCTATACTAATATTATAAAGAGGAAAGATTTGAATTTTTGTGTGTTTGTACTGAATAGGCTTTTAAACGACTGAACCTATTTCAAAAATTCTTTCACTGTTAGAAAGCTACATTATCACTGAGTAACATAGGCTATATATTATATTGATACGCGGGCGAAGTCGCGTGGAAAAATCTATGTATTATATTCTAACTAGCATAAACATAACACTTTTTGTGAACAGGAAGACAAAAACCAATTATTCAATGTCAACATGTGGGCATACTGCCAATGTGCAATGCTTTGTTTGTTCATTCCCTCACAAATTGTTCTAAAATCACTCTTGTAGTAGTTCAGAATCTATCTGGCTGCTTTTCAAATGGATATTTGGTCATACTATATACCTATAACCGTACTAATATTATAAATGCTAAAGTAACTATGTTTGTTTATTTGCTACCTGTTCACGCCTAAACGGATGAATGGATCATACTGGAATTTGGCAAGGAGATAGATTATAGCCCGGGGACAGACACAGGCTATCTTTATCTAGACACACGCGGGCAAAGCTGAATATAATAAATTAATTCAATACATGCCCTCTATGTTGTGTGAATTAATTATACTATTGTAAATTTTCTTGTTAACATATGAATGATAAATTATTTTACAATATTAAATAGTTAAATACAAAAATATATAATTGAAAAGCAATATTATGTATTGCTCAAAAATGTTGCAACATGTTTTATTTCTCTAAAAAATCACCCACTTTGTAAAGAAAACAAAAGTGAAAATACCTAACCAAATACTTAAATGTATGTGCAAACTCTCAATGTAACACTTAACCTTGTACCTTCATAAGTACAGTAGAATCCTGGTTAATCAAATAAAACCAGGGGTATTCCATACAATAGAAAATCCTTATAATCTATTTCAAAGTCAAATCAAACAATAATACATTTTAAACACTTTTTTATCATAGAAAGGACATATGTCATTAAGGCAATACAATATAAAAAAATGAGTTACCTTCATCATTAAATGTTGGTAAAAAAATTCAGAAAAAAATCCTCATTAGAACATGTCTAATTGCCATCAAATAATTTCTAAGTCAGTAATTAGAGTAATAAAGAATGAGTATATTAGGATATCTGGGTAATCAATGTTTGGATAATCGAGATACTACTGTACTTTAATTTAGATTTTGATTTACTTAATGTGAATTGAAAAATGATGGGTCTACTTACAATATCCGTCCCATATGTATCTGTGAGCATCTTGACTTCCCAATAATAGTGGTAGTTGTGTAGCAAGGGTGCATCTCCCTTCACCGCCGCTGTCCCAGAGCTGTAGAACGGGTGGAATGTCACCTGCTTCTGGTCATCAGTGATCACCACCCAGCTTGTCACCGAGTCGGCTGGCTCCTCCCACTTCCATTCTCTCACTTTTAACAAAATAAATTGACTGGTAATGTACACAGAATAATACTGGCGATTCTAAGTAGTAAGAATTCTACTACTTAGAATGGTTCTTATAAGGATTGTCTTGTAAATCCTTTACAAACATACATACATATGATCACGTCAAGTCCCTCACGGATAGGCAAAAGGTATGGAGGACAATTCCACTGTGATGCACGCATCTTTTACACTTTGCCTGTTATAATATTGACAGACCTGCACATCGAACCCTCCAGTTCTCTAAAGATTTTTTTACAAGAATTTTTTACGTTTACTTACCTTCAGCTTCTTCGCCGCAGGAACAAGTGTTCAGTTGTTTCCAAGACAAAGGTGCCCGTTTATTCCAGCACTGACAATATGGCTTAGCATATCGGTCGCGGTTACCGCGCGTTGTTGATCTACATCCAGCTGTCCCAAACATTTTGCAGGCATTGATTGCACTCTTTCAGAATATTCTGCTCAATTTGACGACAGAACTACAGAAAAATCTTGAACTTCCGTCTAAAATTTCTCTAAGCACTGTTTTACAGGGGAGATAATTCAATGTATTATTGTGTTGTCAAAGAGATTTAGTAACATGCGTATGTGGTAATTTCTCCTCAAAGATAATTCAATTCAATGTCAGAATCACGTCAACGAATAACGACTCGACAAAACAAAATGAATTGAATCGAATCGAAACACGGAAGGATGGGTGACACATAAATAAATAGAAAACGTTTTATTATATATCGTTCGGAAATTTGATCTATAGAATGATGAGTATTTAAAGTATTATGTGTGGTTATCTAATCTACGACTAGGCAGTGGACAATAGATTATTCGTATTTTTGTCCTTCATCACTTTTAAAAAAATATTATTAATTCATTTTTTTTTACTGAATTTGGAAAACCTTACAGACTTGTATCTGATTACAAAGATGTTTCCAAACGAAAAATAGAATGTTCCGGAAAATCCGGAAATTGTTGTTGGCGCTATTTTTAAAATAATGAATGCATTTAACACCAATGTTGTTGTTATTTTTATTCATTCTCAGCATAAAATCTAGCGTTTGTTCAATAATTAATAAGGGGCTATAAAATATTTTTATTACCGTCCTAATTTCACTTAGAGCAAAATATTAATAGACATCTAGGATAGTACAGGAGAAACGTTCTGATGCTCTTTAGAAATGCTCGTGATTTAAACTAAAACGTAGTGGTTATACGTACTCTGTGATGTAAACGAACGAACAGAACGAACACAATTACTATAGTTACTGAATTAGGTACTTACAGGGAGAATGTTGCAAGTGCGAAGGAAATGTTGGGAAAAGCGGAAAATCCCAATAGGTATTGATTATTGTTGCAGTGTTGGCAGTACTGATGTTTTGCTTCCTCCGCGCACCCCACCCACTATTAAATGGCTGTCAAGATTTCGAGAGGATAGAAAATGGATTAGATACTGTTTGCGCAAAAAATTAAAGTTTACTCATTTTCCTACTCGTAATAACCATGTATTCAAAGTGTACATACTTATCGTTAAGAACAGTAGGTATTCATTCCCATAATTGTGTAAAAAGGTTCTAAATAGAATCTATGTAAAAATATTTCTAAATTAAATATTTTATTCTTAGTGAGCGTTCAATGGTAATTTGGAGTAAATGGCTTCAAATGTTCCTTTAAAGGTAAGGTATTGTTTTGTGCGCTTGAAAGTAATGTTTTCTTTTTTTAATAAATAAATATAATAAAAAAAACAACATTTATTTTATTATTTAAACTAGCAGCTGCTTATTTTTTACTTATTGTATAAATTTGATGCTATTTATTATTTTTAAATGTAAAGTATTTAAGTATTAAAAGTTTATGATCAGTGAAAAAAATATTATTAAAAAATTGCAGCGTCATAAAATGTTGCCTGCAAGCAAAACTACTTGGAGCAAACATTAGCTGGCTCAGTGTAAGGTTCTCCAGTTGTACCAATAGAGAGGTCCCAATGCATTTCTGGATAGACAAACACAGCCAGTGTACATACACCGGCCGTCACCGCGTGCCCTCTTCATTGTCTGCTGGTAAGTTTTAGAAAGTACACACAGCTAAAAGGATTAGTGTTCAGTACAGTTTTTTAACATTCAGATTCATCATCAGATTCATCTTTCCGAGTGTATGGGGAATGGGAAATTTATCATTGACAGATGTCTTTGGAACTTTGCTGAAAGCCTTACTAGATTTGCGTACTTCTAGAGATCTAGAAGTACGCAAATCTAGTAAGGCTTTCAGCAAAGTTCCAAAGATAATATATATAATATATGTAAGAAGGCACGGTGTGTTTGTGTGTGTAGGGCGGGGGCGGGGGCGGGTGTGTGCGGCGGGGGCGGGCGCGGGCGCGGGCGTGGGGCTCCGCAAGCCGATGGCGGCGCCGGTGCACCGCTTCGCTGCCGTGGACTGCCCGCGCCGCCCGCAGCGCCCGCACAGACCTCATAAGTACCTCGACACTATACACCGTACAACGATGCCCATTCTGTTGTTCAAAATTACTAAACTTAACTAATTTGACAGGTCTTAAAATATTGCCATCCATATTTAACCCCGCACATGAGAAAGGGATAACTTTTACACCTGTCAATTCAGTTAAGTTTAGTAATTTTGAACAACAGAATCGACACCATTGAGTAACTAAAGGACGAAGGTACCGCGTGCCCTAGAAAGTGATGGAGATAGTTATCAATGTGTGCGTCCGTGTGCGTAAAGTGCTACCACACAAGCGACTTCTCCCGCTTAGGTGAACCAAAAGATAGGTTAAGTTACATAAAGTATTTTACGAAACGTGAAATATCCCTGCACGCGGTAAGGGACACAAAAATAGTTATAGTACACACATACAAGCACATAATAAATTTGAGCTGCTCAATAATAAGTAAAACAACTACAAACAACACTAGTAAAACCCCTGTTAGATATTTCAAGCGTGTTCGATGACCGTTTACCATCCGCCAGGCCGTATACTTACCACCGTCGTAGTATCAATGCGTGGTGGTGTAGCAGATAGTGAGCATCAAGGACAAATGCATCAGATGGGACCTCTTAAAATTAATATATTTTTAAATTTTGTAATACCGACACGTAGGTCAATACCATCTGATGCTTTAAAAGCTTGATGTTATAGCCGATGGGCTATCTTAGGCCCGTGGCTTATTCATCGGATGGAACCCAAATTTTTTTCTTACAAAAGTTTGCAATAAATTTTAGGTTCTGTTCCTTACTCCCTGTCCTCACGGCCTCTAGGGCCCGGGGCCCCTTGAAGCCGGGAGCCAGCGGCATGTCGGCCTCTCTGGCTGATTGCGTGATGATCAGTGGGAGCAGTGGTGTGGTGTTGTGTGTAGCGCGGGCTCGGTGGCGGCGCGGCGCGGCGAGATGTACGTGGAGGTGCCGACCATCGCGTCGCTGGCGGCGGCGCGCAGCGTGACGCCGGACACGCTGCTGCGCACGGCGGCTCTCGGCCTGCGCCACGAGCCCGCCATGGCGCCGCACCTCAAGTACGGCATGCTCGTGTCCTTCGCGCTCGCCACCGCCTTCCTCGCCGGCACCAAGTACTACTTCGATCGGCAGGTCGGCTCATCGTTAGCCCACTATTGGTGTTCAACATCAAAGCTCCCGTCTTCGTGAAAGACTGCCCATGTGCACCCAGTGCCCAAAAAGGGTGACGGGTCAGACCCAACGAATAGGGTCGGCAACGCGCGAGTGATACCCCTAGTGTTGCAAGCGTCCATAGGCTGCGGAAACCGCTTACCAACAGGCGGGCCGTATGCTTGTTTGCCACCTTAGTGGTATAAAAAAAAAAGCTTTAATGCTGAATTATAATTGCAATGAAGTGGCTGAGAATAAACAATCGCTTTAGAGGCCACAAACTGGATAAGTCACTTCCCAAACCATAAATGGAAACTTTTGTGCCGAATGATAATCCCTCGCTTTAGGGACCATATACTTGAAATGATGTGAGCTTATCCATATTAAATCATCTTTATTTGACTAGACTTCACAAAAAGAAATAATTTCAATTCGTCAGAGTCTACCACCGTATTTGGGAGAGTCGTATCTGCTGCGAAGAATTAAGCAAGAAAATTCACAATTACTTTAAAAAAAATTCAGTCATGGGTATTAACTATAGACAGAAACGATTACTTGAAACTTTAGAACACGTAAGATTTGCTCCAACCAAAAAACGCAGCTAAATAAGTTGTCACATAAATGACAAAAACAACAGCTGACATTTGAATAACATACACTTGAGTGTCGTGTCGTTGTCGATCACCGTGTGTGTTGTGGTGTGCAGATGTCTGGGGTGGCGAGCGGGGCGGGCGCGGCGGGCGCGGCGGGCGGCGGCGCGGGCGTGGTGGCGGCCGGGCTGGCCTGCGCGTGCGGCGTGGGCTGCGCGCTGGCCGCCTGCCGCGCGCGCCCGCCGCCGCCCACGCCGCCCGACCGCGTCTCCTCCACCGCGCAGCGCGACCGACTCGTAACTACACACACACACACACACACGCACGCACACACGCACGCACGCACACACACACAGTGCACAGAAGTGTCCGGAGCTAAACATAACAAAATGCTAATACAATAGAATCGCATGCTGGTCGTTGTGTGGTCGACTGTCTGCAAGAAAAAAAAATTAAGCTCTGCTATAAAGGGATATCACCTTTTTTGAAGTGTTTTAGATTTTTAATAACATTACTGTCCTACATGTATCAAAGTTCAGAGGAGCTCCGGCCACATTGTACTACACCCGATAACCAATCCTAATTAGGTCAGTGTATAGATTATCTACAGCAGTCTCTCCCCGCAGCCCCCAGCGGACGACATGTCGCTGACGACGCTGCTGCCGCGCGAGGAGGCGCCGCCGCCGTACAAGATAGCCGTGCTCATGCCCGGGCCCTCCCCGCCGCCGCCCGCCTACAGCGAGCTCAGCTAGCACACGCCGCAGCCAGAGCTCATGATGTAGCCTGGCTGGTGACACACACTACACCTCCACCCCACACACTATACTGGTGGGTGCGAACCTCACCATAGCTGGGCACCGTTAATCAAATAGTTAACTTCGTTAATCGTTAATCCGCTACAAAAAAAGTTAGCTTCGTTAAGCGTTAAAGCGTTACATTTCGGAAGAATTAACGCAAGTTAACGTTAATCGTTAATCCGTTAATATGTGTAAAATTGCATTTTTATATCGTTGCGTTAGTGAACTTATACAACTTGTTGGTTTAGGTTCTGGAAGTTAACAGGTTAGGAATAAAACAAAATACTTGCATAATTCAAATGTGTAATTTAATCGTCGGGCATAAGGTGCATATTCCCCTTCATGAACATTAACATGTTGAAGTTTTTCTAACTAAATTACATTCACTCTTCTTTATCAACACGCAAATGATCACTGAGAGTAATTTATAATAACAACAAACAAAACATTCGTCACTCTAAGCACTGGCGCTAAGTAATGAAATGATCAAACGAAAAAATATCTTCGCAGTCAGTTTTCTCGCTCGCACGTGCCGGCAAAATATATCTAGTTTTGTTTTTGTTTCACGCGCTGCCACGCGCCGCCCGGCACTTGTCATTCGTTTCATACTTGTCTGAACCTGTTTTTCGCGCCGCGCCGCGGTGCCGTGCGGTAAATAGTAGGCATTAGATTAACGAATAACGGGCTTCTGCATATTAACGGAAGTTAACGTGTCCGTTAACATTTTTAAAAGTTAACTTAAAAGTTAATTCGTTAATCAAAATGTTAACTTCGTTAATTAACGATTAACGGATTAACGAGTTAATGCCCAGCTATGAACCTCACATATTGTGAAGGTCAACAGTACTAACTGTAATTATCAGTAGGTATCATTTGCAATGTTGAGAATATTTTTAACTAAGTAATAACCTCTCTTCCATCCTAAGCTTGTTGTTAGCTAATTAAAAAATATTGAAGATCACCAAAACAGGTTTCTTATACTTACTTGATGATTGGCGGGCTCTGTGTTCGTAGCTCTGTGCCTAATCTGTTTGTTTTTCACATAACACCAACCAATTCGACAACTGCCAAATTTGATGTCAAATGTAAAGCAATAGGGTGAATAAATCTAGCTAGTTCACTCACTATTTTGTCGCGAATTGAGATAACATTATACAATAAACTGAACAATGATGTTTTAATGCAGGTGGCAATTTAGACCTGCATTAAATACCCTCTTGGTTAAGATAATAATGTTTTAACTACCCTCATAACGCGAAGCGTGCCGTCAAAATGACAGCTAACGGTTACCGCACTCAAACCGCTTCACCAGTACACGACTGCGCAATGGATATTTATTAATTACCTACCGAAAACAATATATGAATTACCCATTGTCTATGGAATTACCCACAAAAATGCTAATAAACTCTGACCAAAATCATCAAATCTCGAAATACCACGAATAGTCACAACTCACTTTTTAAAATTACAACACAGTTTTTGATAAAATATCCACATAATTTATATAGTTCTAGGAATACGATTTTAGCCACATTTTATTACGTCACTTGTTTATATTATATGTACTTATACATACATATATCTGCATTACAAAATATCAATACATATATATTATTTTGATTAATATGTGTCTATGTGACTTTGATATTAATCAATGGAGATTCCATGTTAGAATATTTTATTAGAGTAAACATTGAGTGTTCAATAATCAAATACATACATATAGATGTCTCGGCATAGTTTTGTATGTAATATTAATTATGTTAGCTAAAATAAACCCCATTATGATACTTAAACGCGGTTACATTGTAAAAAAGATTTCCAAATTAAGAAATTTCTTTTTAAGATCATATTATAAGTGGTTGTTTTGGCTTGTAAAATTCCATTTAATGTCATTAGACATTTTATGAAAGAGTCTTATACGCGATATTAAATTTTTACATTCTGTATAAAAACTTCTGTTAATTTTATATTTTAAAAAAAGTCAACTCTTACCAGGTATTTTTCTAAATCCCATTTTACAATGTGACTGTAAAATATTAATAATAAAGTGAACCTAATATTATAGAATAGCTATAGTATGTCGTCCAGTGTATTAGATATATATTATGTATGTATATATAATTATATATAATATATGTGTAAAAAGACTTCCACATGGTAACACAGTATAAATAGTTTTGACGGAAGTCGGGAATGTATGTAACTTGAACTAGTTATGTTACGTTTTTATTTTAAGTCAATGCAAATATTTGATCTCAATGTAATTTATAAAACTTGCGCACAAACGCAGTAAGTAGGTAGGTACTTAAATATTTTTATAAACTTCCCACTAATGGATAGATATTATTTCCACACTATTTCTTGACACCTTTTAAACTTCCTAATATTGATCAAGTTTTGACGGTCTATTCTATTCGGACCAGAGTTTTGCTAGAAATGGTCCTAATCTAATTGGTAATAAAAAATCGTGATTGACATTTGTTACCAAACGAAAACTTGGTATCTGTTTGAATAACGATTTTGTTAAATTTTCGGTACAGCACCAGATGTTTGAAGTAATTTCTTACGCATGGGCTTTGATTATAATACTCACATGAGGTATGAAAATGAAAAACTAACATATTTCAAATGGAAAAACTCATAATTCAATTAAGTTCGTCTTAAATAACCGAAAATTACGTCACAAAGTGAAACCACAATATTAATTTTAAAACGCTTTTGTTTTTTTATAATTTAAATTCAAGAAGTAATTTAATATTAAATTCCATTCCGTTGATCGGTATTTCAACGTGTAGTGACGATGCATGAACAAAATTTGCCTTAACGCAATTTGCACCATTTTTATTTACTATTTGATGAAATAAAAAGTATTTCACATAAAATAAGCCCAGTCTATTCTACTTCTATTTAAGTATTTATATCAAAAAAGGTATATTATAATAAAAAAACGATATACTAAAGTGACTCGAACGTATTTTAAACACAAGAAATAGACTAAAATTTTATTAAAACTATGTACTGATTAGTACATAATGTACTACCATTTTGAGGGTTCCCAGACTAGTTGTGTTAGTAATTGGATGTGGTGTTTGTTACCGTGGTTGGCTGTTGCGTATTGTTCCGAGGCCTGCCACAAGGACTGGTCGTGTCTTTTGTAACGGACGCTTCAATAAATATTATAACCTAACTGTCTAAAAGCGTTTTATTGTGACCTTAACCTAAACCAACTACCTTCCTTAGGAACTTTATAAATTTTTATTTTCATAACAATTGGGTAATTCAAAATGATTTTATGAAACTAAATATATTTGTGTTGATTATGTTGTACAAAATAATAATGATAATAATAATAATAATGCTTGGTCATTATCACGCAGCGCCATCTAGCCCCAAACTAAGCAAAGCTTGTACTATGGGAACCAGTAGCTGATATAATACTTATATACTTTTTTTTTTTTGTAAATACTTACTTATAATACATACCAAACACCCAGACGCAAGACAAACATATTTGTCACATAAATGTTTGCCCTGGCGGGAATCGAACCCACGACCTCTAGCGTAGCAGTCAGGTGTACTAACCACTAGACCAGCGGTCTCGTCTCAACAAATTTGACAGGACTAAAAGTATTGCCTTCCTTATTTAGCCCCGCACATGAGAAAGAGATAGCAAACTATTAGTCCTGTCCAATTAGTTTAGTTTAGTGATTTTGTACAACAGAATCGACACGAATGTAACTTTAAATTGATTATTTTGTAAGAATATATTGCAATGGATGCTGCCTAATATATTTTATATCTAATCGTTTTTGTAAATACATACTTATAATACATACCAAACACCCAAACGCAAGGCAAACATATTTGTCACATAAATGTTTGCCCCGGCGGGAATCGAACCCACGACCTCTAGCGTAGCAGTCAGGTGTACTAACCACTAGACCAGCGGTCTCGTCTCAACAAATTTGACAGGACTAAAAGTATTGCCTTCCTTATTTAGCCCCGCACATGAGAAAGAGATAGCAAACTATTAGTCCTGTCCAATTAGTTTAGTTTAGTGATTTTGTACAACAGAATCGACACGAATGTAACTTTAAATTGATTATTTTGTAAGAATATATTGCAATGGATGCTGCCTAATATATTTTATATCGAATCGTTTTTGTAAATAATACAAAGGTTAAAGGATCACCATCACTAATAAATAAGCTGCACGAGGATACGCTGAGCTAGTAGTATTGCTGCTAGCACAGTGCGTCCTCATCAACAACATGGTTGGCACCCCGTGATACCCCTGGTATTGCTAGCGGCTATAGGCTACGGTGACTGCTTACCATCAGGTGGACCGTATGCTTGTGTGCCACCTTAGTGGTATAAAAAAAAAAAACACGTTATGCTCATTTATAATATATTTTATGCATTCATAATATTAAGTACATTGAATATTAAATAATTACAACTAATACGTAATAGTGAAATATAAACTAAAGAACGTCACGATAATAAAATATTGATAATTATTCTGATGTAACGCGTTTTTATTTATTATTATTATTGTTACATATTTCATAGCAATCACATTTTAATGTTATCAAATCACTAAAGTAAGTTGTCATTGCAGCTTCTTTTACGTATGCATGGATATTTGTAAAAAACCAAGTTATAAAAAAACTGTTTTTGATTACATTTACACAAATATTTTATCGATTTACATATATATATATAAAGTTCAGAAATAAATATTTACATAGTACATGTTTAGGATGAACCATTATATTATTATTATTAAAATATTATTAAGTCACAGTCGGGTAAAAGATCAGGGACCGTTTCAATAAATACATAACCGCTACTTGTTCAATAAAAGTGCCATTTCTCTATCAATGTTCTAATATTTTTTGTCTTGTTCTCGCTCATTAAAGAGCCGTGGGCGTTATTCAGTATGTAGGCTGCTACCATTATGACGTGGTTTTGACGTAGCAGCAACATAAAAGAGAGGTATGGCGAACTGGGACCTCCCGTGGGTTTTCCCATTCAAATTGGAGCCGCCCGAATGGGGACTGCATCTCCACCTTACAAAAGACCGCAGTCAATACATTGATATAGTTGTGTTTCTGCGGTGAGTAAGGTTGCCAGTACTCCACGAGGACACGCTGCGCTAGAAGTAATGCTGGTAGCAGTGAGGTTCATCAACAACAGGGTTGGCAACTCGATAGTGATATCCCTGGTCTGGTATTGCTAGCGGCTATAGGCCACGGTAACTGCTTACTATCAGGTGGGCCGTGTGCTTGTGTGCCATATTAGTAGCATAAAACATACTAATTTGGTTGGCGAAAATATTATGACATTACTAGTCATATTTTTATTCTAAAATGACGTCAGGATTTTGTAAACGCCATACGTAATAAGCCCACAGGACAAAAAATATATGAAAGACGAAATACATACAGTACAAAACCTCTATTTATCAATAGGTGTTAATTTAAAATCATGCTACTTATATTAAATTGGAATGCGTGATGTTAGTGATAATATTACAAGCCGTTACGTTAAATAAACGAAGCCATTAGAGTCATCGTCATTTACTCATTAATTAATAAATGACTAGTGTTGTTTAAAATTAAAATATATTTAGCCGCACGTTAGAATACATTGTTGTAAGATTCGTAGATTGAAAAAAAGATTTTTTTAAAAATTAAAATATCCAAAATTCCTTGCTACGGTCACAAAAGTTGATTGACCTACGCAAGAATTAAAAACACTAGAAAGAGACCATAATAGGGCATGCCATTTTTGTATAGCGCTGTCCTTGTTGCGTCTGAACTTGTCAACTTATCAGTGACAAAACGTCACTTAGTAACGAGTGAGAGAGACAACGCTCTATGAAGAAGGATATGCCGAATGTAGACTTTCACTCTTTTGAATTTAGAGATTTGGAACTGGTCTTGAAATAATATTAAACATCGATGCATGTGTACTTACTCGAATAAATAATCCTTACTAAAATTCTATAGCTACTGGTGTCAAACAAAATTCAACTTTATATATGAGTAACAACGTTTAAAATTGCAACTTATGAAATAACTACAGTTCAATTGCAAATTTAAAACTAAAGTTTGTAATGGTACCAAAACCTTTTAAACACAATGTTGTCATCAGTTTTTTACGTCAAAATTGTTTGGTTGCGTAAACCATGTTCCGGTTAAATTTAAAAGCGTCCAAAAGTTATGGTAACCGCTTACCATCAGGCGGATCGTATGCTCGTTTGCCACCATAGTGTAATAAAAACAAATTGCGTTTCAATAACACATAGCGCCTACATTGTGAACTTAGCGCAGCAACAAAATCAACTTTTTATTACCAACTTACCAACCTACCAAGCCGTAATTTCCGTCGCGTTGCCTTCGCTGGCTAAAGGTGCATCCACACCGCAGTTAAATTTTGTGGAGCAACATATACTTACTTTTTTTATCGGGTGTTGCCCGGTGTGAATGCACCTTTAAGGTGGCGCGTTTTAAAGTTGATAATCGCTATTAAATATAACTAGAACAAGGTATAAACGTACTGATCCTTTGGAATGCCTCTTCAGAATAAACGGACAATGGACTCCTTGATCTCCTTACTCAAAATCACACGATCGTAAGTCGCAACCAGTAGGGCTGCAACTTAATCCTTGCGCGAATGGTAATAAGATTTAAAATACTAAGCCTGCCGTTCTTGGTCGCCGTCTCCGTAGTAGTACTGAGATCAAACTCGTTGTATTTCGAATAGTTTCACATCTGTATCGTACCAGATGGGAGGGTCCACATTACTGAAAAAAAAAACCAGTATATTTAATAACATATACATCTAAAAATTAATAAAACAAGTCGGGCTAGTTGCACCATTTATAACTCAAGAACGGGTGGACCGAATTTAAAGATTTTTTAGGGTCGGCAACGCGCGAGTGATACCCCTGGTGTTGCAAGCGTCCATAGGCTACGGTAACCGCTTACCATCAGGCGCGCCGTATGGTACTTTGCCACGTTAGTGGTATAAAAAAAATGGTTTGTTGGATTCGTATCTGCCCGAATAGCAGTTGAACTATTGAAACATCGTCAAAACTAACATTTAAAAATAAATTATGGACCTTCTGCATGCACTGAATCTAAAACCATTTATTCAGTTTAGGCCCTAATAAGGCACTTATGAAGGTCTAAATTACCACCGGTTCGGAACCAAAAAACCACCTGATCGTCTTCTCAGGTGAGAAACTCAGTGCTCTGTCTTTTTTTTCATGTAACAATCATGATAAAACCAAATTGACAGCTCACGTCACGCTCGTGTATTGTAAAACTTAATTGTTTTATTTTTAATGCACCCGGGGCGGTCGATCCTCGGCCTGGTAGTAGCGGTTTTTTTTATACCACTAAGGTGGCACACAAGCATACGGCCCACCTGATGGTAAGCAGTCACCGTAGCCTATAGCCGCTAGCAATACCAGGGGCATCACTAACGGGGTGCCAACCACGTTGTTGGTGAGGACTCACTGTGCTAGCAGCATTACTACAAGCTCAGCGTATTCTCGTGGAGCACTGGCAACCTTACTTACCGCAGAAACACAACACTACATCAAGTAGTGTTATTTCACTGCGGTCTTCTGTTAGGTGGAGGTACAGTCCCCAGTCGGGCGGCTCTAATTTAAATGGGAAAACCCACGAGAAATCCCAAATCGCCCTACCTCTCTTTTTAAAAGCTCATGGTGCGATTAATCACTGTACTTAAGCTTAGAAAATTCATTGTTACAGGCCGGGATTTGAACCTTGGCCCATCAGATGACAGGCCGTTGCTTAAACCACAAGGCTACCACGGCTATGAGTATCTGCCCGAATAGCAGTTAAGTTAAGTGTGTGTTTTCGTACCGTATGTAGATGACGCCCCAGAGGTAGGTGCGGAACCAGGCGGCGGTGCCGGCGTTGGCCTGGTACTTGCGGATCAGGATCGGGTGCGGCACCGGCAGGAGCCCCACCAGAGTGCCGTGCTGCAGGAAGCGCAGGATCTCCGACTCGTCCGTCAGCCCCCTGCCCAGCCCCAACCAAACACGTTCAATACTGGACTCTACTTTCATGCACTTCATAATTCATTAAAGTAGCCTATGTTACGCCCTGTAAAATCTGCTGTCTACCAGTGAAAGTCTCGTTCGAATCGATCCAGCCGTTTCGGAGATTACCCCAAACAAACAGACAGACAGACGACCATTTTTTAATTGCTTTTTTGTCCTTAGAAACGTGTTTACTTTCATATATGCATTTCGTAAAAATCTGTTATTTTGAAATTACAAACTAACACAGCAATTTTATTTATGTGTATAGATTAACACCGTAAAATTTTGTCTGACCATCGCCATTTGTCTTTTCTCTCCTTCACACCTCTCTCTCGCTCCTCGCCTTCAATTACGATCCTTTACATTCATCAATCCCACATGCACGACATACACAGATAACATCACGCCATGTCCCTCACGGGGGTAGAGAGAATAAAGTGCCATTTCACTATAATTATTATTTTATACTAGCGGCCTGCCCCGGCTTCGCACGGGTAGACATTTATCAAATCCTATTTTTCGACATTTTCAGACATTTTTTTTCCCCATAAGAACCATCCTCGTACTTCAAGGAATATTCTAAAAAAGAATTAGCGGAATAGGTTCAAGTGCTCTCGAGATTTGCGCTTAGCAACACATTCAGCGATTCATTTTTATATTATAGATTATTGAGAGAGTGATGTAAACAAGGATGGACAAACAAGGATGGTGTAATGTTTGCGTATGTGTCCGTGTGTCAGTGTGTGTGAGAGGTGTATTTATGGTATAATAGTGTTGCAACTAACTTGTCGATGCAAATCTTCTCGACCTGCGGCACGAGCACCTGCAGCAGCCGCATGATGGTCTGCAGCGGCAGCTTGCCGCGCCAGCTGGCCACCCACGCGCCCGACGCGCGCCAGCCCGCGCCCTCCGCCCCCGCCCCCGTCCCCGCCCCGACCCCCAGCCCCGCCCCCGCCCCCGCCCCGACCCCCAGCCCCGCCCCCGACCCCGACCCCGACCGCAGCTGGATGCTGTCCCTCTGAACCAGAGAGGGAGCGTGAACATTGCTTCTACTAATGAGGCAATCATATTAAATCTACCAGCTATTGCCCCCGCCCGCGACCCCGACCACAGCGGGAATCTGTCCTTCTGAACTAAGTAGAGATCGTGAGCATTGCTTCTACAGTCTACTATTGGAGTAACTACTTCTACTAAGACAATAATATGAAGTGTCTGCCAGCCGGGAATTCTCTCCCCTCCTAAGTGTTCCCTGAATCCTACAACCTGGGACTCTTTAAGACTAGAGTGAATAGGCTACTAACGGACAAGCGAGCTCCACGATGATGATGAACTCAGTGCCGTGCCTTTTGACTATTGACAATCGTGAGTGTGTGAAGTGTGACAGTAGACGATACGTTACCTGTGTGACGGTGTGGGTCTCTGGTTGGTCGTGTGTATCCCGCGGGGGTCCCTCGTGGGGTTCCTGTCCGTCTGGTCCGGAGCGCAGCAGGCGCGCCGCCCCCGGGTGCGCGGACTCGCTCTCCGTCATCGCACCCAACGCTACCACACACATATACAACACAGTTGCCAATTGGCATACAAGATGGCTAATCAATACTTTATAATAATACTGGCTTGCTAACCGCGGCTGCTCCCGCGTACCGATATAATATACAAGCAGGTTAGAAAAGCGTATATTACCTACTTAAGCTTGTTATACAATCGAGTTCCTGACTCGGAGAACGTATCTTTTTATTTTCATACTTACATTATATAATAATAATAATAATTTCCGGTTGTTCTCATCTTGCTAATAGCGAGTATTTGCACAGGCACAACCTTATAGCTAGGATCATCCACCAGCAACTTGCTCTTCGATATGGACTTATTGTGAGTCAGAGGTACCATATTACAGGTACGTACCGCAGCCAGTTCTCGAAAATGGTCGTGCCACGCTCTACTGGGACCGTTCTGTCAATACGGATAGGACTATTGTAGCCAATAAGCCTGATATTGTGCTGACAGACCGGTCCCAACGCCGGGCAGTACTCGTTTACATCACCATCCCGCATGACGAGAACCTCGTGAAAGCCGAAAAGGAAAAGCTCCGCAAGTACCTTGACTTGGCTCACGAGGTGACCGCCATGTGGGGGGTTGACTCGGCGGTCATTGTCCCGATAGTCGTTTCTGCGAACGGTCTCATAGCGAAGAGTCTCGACCAACACCTCAAGACGCTGTCGCTCGATGGTCGGGTCAAGGGTCGGATGCAGAAGGCAGTTCTCCTCGACACAGCACACATTGTCAGGAGGTTCCTCACTCTGTAACCCTAACCACCGGTAGCTTGGGCTCGCGCCTCGTTATCGGTGGCTCCCTAGTTTTGTTGTTTTTTTTTATAATATGTTTTTTTGTAAGAATATTGTAAAAAAAAAACAAAACTAAGATGTAAAATAAATAAAGGGAATAATAATAATGCTTGGACATTATCACACAGCGCCATCTGGCCCCAAACTAAGCAAAGCTTGTACTATGGGAACCAGTAGCTGATATAATACTTGTATACTTTTTTTTTTTTGTAAATACTTACTTATAATACATACCAAACACCCAAACGCAAGGCAAACATATTTGTCACATAAATGTTTGCCCTGGCGGGAATCGAACCCGCGACCTCTAGCGTAGCAGTCAGGTGTACTAACCACTAGACCAGCGGTCTCGTCGTTGTCTCGTTAACTTATACAATTTAATAGTGGCAGCCCTTTTGAGCTATGGTAGGTGGAAATATCACTCGATGAATGTACCGCGGTCGGTGACCCCAAATATGACGTCAGTGCCGGTAGCAGGAACATTGACGACAACGTTTTCGTATCGCATTCGACTATTTTTGTATTGGAAAATGAACAGCGCTGCGGTGGTGAAAAGTGGAACTAAAATTAGTATGGCAATTTAACATTTCGCGAGTTACGTTTCCGAATACGTTGTCGACAATGTTCCTGCTACCGGCACAGTAGTAAGCGCAGCTAACACAGGCGATGATAGGGCTGCGTTAGCTTAATTTTACGAAATCTTTACACGTCTTTTACAATAAAACTATTCACTTTTGGTGAAAGTTGTATATAGAAAAGTTGTTCGTAATAATCGATAATTCAATATGGTTGCAGCTTTCATATCCTTTTCTGTATAAAGCTAAGAAGCTCAGAGATAGTTTGGTGCAAACATGACAGATGGTGAGTCCGTCGCTGTCTCTTAGGCACTACGATTTGCCTTCATAGTAAAGATTCTGGTGACTAATGACTGCACTGAAGTTTTTAGGAAAACCCATTGGTTGGGAACTTGCGTCGCTAGAATAGAAGGCAACGCTTCATAGCACGGCCACCATTTATCGCCATCCATACTAATATTATTAATGAGAAAGTAGCTCTGTATGTTTGTTTGTGACCTTGTCAGGACCAAACGGCTGAACGGTGCCGGTAGCAGGAACATTTTTCGACAACGTAAGCGAAAACGTAACTCGCGAAATGTCAAAATAGTCATATCAATTTTAGATCCACTTTTCACCGCCGCAGCGCTGTTCATTTTTCAATACAAAAATAGTCGAAGGCGATACAAAAACGTTGTCGCAAATTATTCATGCTTGTGCTACAGATCATAATGAAATTTGACAAGGAGATAGATTATATCCTGGCGAATACTCACCCGGTGTATCAGGCAGCGTTGCGTTGAGTGTGCCGGGCTCGGCGGGTTGGGCGGGGCGGGACCCTTCCATGGCCGCCTCCGATACACACTCCGCGCTACTAGACCTGCACACATACGATACTGGTAGAGAGAGAGAGAGAGAGAGGAAAGGGGGAGGGAGAGAAGAGATAGGTAAGGCGCAATGTATTTGCTCAGATCAAAATGGGCTTTGCCCTGGGCGAGCGAGCCTAGTGAATAGTGAGCGTGTGTCAGGTGAGGCTACCTGGGCAGGGCGGTGGTGTGGGCGGGCGGGAAGCCGTGGGCCTTGCCCTGGGCGAGCGAGGCTAGTGTATAGTGAGTGTGTGTCAGGTGAGGCTACCTGGGCAGGGCGGTGGTGTGGGCGGGCGGGAAGCCGTGGGCCTTGCCCTGGGCGAGCGAGGCTAGTGTATAGTGAGTGTGTGTCAGGTGAGGCTTACCTGGGCAGGGCGGTGGTGTGGGCGGGCGGGAAGCCGTGGGCCTTGCCCTGGGCGAGCGAGGCTAGTGTATAGTGAGTGTGTGTCAGGTGAGGCTACCTGGGCAGGGCGGTGGTGTGGGCGGGCGGGAAGCCGTGGGCCTTGCCCTGGGCGAGCGAGGCTAGTGTATAGTGAGTGTGTGTCAGGTGAGGCTACCTGGGCAGGGCGGTGGTGTGGGCGGGCGGGAAGCCGTGGGCCTTGCCCTGGGCGAGCGAGGCTAGTGTATAGTGAGTGTGTGTCAGGTGAGGCTTACCTGGGCAGGGCGGTGGTGTGGGCGGGCGGGAAGCCGTGGGCCTTGCCCTGGGCGAGCGAGGCTAGTGTATAGTGAGTGTGTGTCAGGTGAGGCTACCTGGGCAGGGCGGTGGTGTGGGCGGGCGGGAAGCCGTGGGCCTTGCCCTGGGCGAGCGAGGCTAGTGTATAGTGAGTGTGTGTCAGGTGAGGCTACCTGGGCAGGGCGGTGGTGTGGGCGGGCGGGAAGCCGTGGGCCTTGCCCTGGGCGAGCGAGGCTAGTGTATAGTGAGTGTGTGTCAGGTGAGGCTACCTGGGCAGGGCGGTGGTGTGGGCGGGCGGGAAGCCGTAGGCCTTGCCCTGGGCGAGCGAGGCTAGTGTATAGTGAGTGTGTGTCAGGTGAGGCTACCTGGGCAGGGCGGTGGTGTGGGCGGGCGGGAAGCCGTGGGCCTTGCCCTGGGCGAGCGAGGCTAGTGTATAGTGAGTGTGTGTCAGGTGAGGCTACCTGGGCAGGGCGGTGGTGTGGGCGGGCGGGAAGCCGTGGGCCTTGCCCTGGGCGAGCGAGCGCGCGATGGCGGCGTGCTCGTGCGGCAGGTTGGCCAGGTTGTGGAACACGGACCGCTTGCGGATGATCGTGTACACCAGGTTTGAGTTGCCTGCTCACAAACGATATACATAATACATATATATATATATATATTCATGATGACAAACACATTATTTCCTACAAAATATACTATACGATTTGCCTAAATTTCAATACGAACTGCTAACGCGTTTCAGTGACGTCATTAGGATGACGTTCACATTCACCGTGTGCCACCTTAGTATAAAAAAATATGTCTGACCGTCAAACTGGTACTGTATCATGTTGTTGAACATCTCCAGCAGGAAGAACACGAGGTGGTGGTGGTGCGGCTGCGAGAACAGGAACCACGGAGTACTGAATGCCTCCAGCAAGTGGAGCAGCTTCGTCGACGACACCATCGACAGCGTCTTCAGGTACGGAGACACTGGCCATAGCAAAAAAAGTTCGGTGGAATTTTACTAAAGAACAATTATTAAATAAATTTATTTTTTGGTGAAATTAAGAGCAAGATGTGTCGTATCTTAAAATCCCATTTTTCTCGACCACATTAAAAGTACCTAAATTAATTTGATAGAATTAGGTCGAGAAAACGAAAAGACAATCATGATTAATTCACTACTAACTATTAGTAAAACAAATCGAAAAATGCTGTAACTTTAAATCGCATTTTTGACGCTCGTTGTTTTTGCGGGACAGAACGGTTAGAAATACAATATTATTTATCTTGTGGTCGTCTCTACGAACTAGCATTAAACTTTTCTGGTAACCACGTGCCTTCTTTTTTACGCTCTCTGGCATGACAACAGTGTGCTAGGTTATGCAATATTTTAAATCTTATTTCAAAGTTAATTTTATACATATTGACAATACAAATCAATGCTTTATGGCCTAATAAGTGACAAAATGCAAAGACACGTTTAAGGGTTCCGTACCTTTAAATGGAAAAACGTAACTTTTATAGGATCACTTTGTGGACAACAAAGTGATCTGTGAGTGTGAAAATGAGAGTCTGTCTGTCTGTCAAGAATTTTAATCTCAAGAACGCGTGGAGTTATCAAATTGAAATTAATATGAAATACCCGGGTCTATGGTCTCTTTTGGCTGTAAAATAATCAAACCTGTCAGTCAATATGAAGAAAAGATATGACCGTTTATGTCGCAAATTTTCGCATATTTTGCATTTTCACAAGAGAATCAAAACCTATAGGGTACTTCCCGTTGACCTAGAATCGTGAAATTTGGCAGGAAGCAGTGAATCACAGCACAAGTACAGGATAAAATCTAAAATCCATAAATAAGTAGTTTTTCAAAATACGAAAATAAAAAAATAATAATCCTGAATCGCGCTGTTGAGAGTCAGCGACGAATAATGATCTCATTTGAAGTTTGCCTACTTTTAACCTTACCTTCAAGTGTGTACGGAACCCTCGCACTTGGCCGGTCTTTTTCATGGAGGTGTCCCTTACTAGGTTTTGAAATTGCACAGCCGCACAATGAGCAACCTTTTGACCATAGTGGTGACCACAGCTTACCATTGACAAGAATGGTGAGCAGGCAGTCGAAGAGCGGCTGTAGTCTCTGGTGGCCGGTGGTGATGATCTTATGGAACACCACCACTAGGAGGTCGGCGTGTGTTCCGGTGAAGACTGGGATATCCATAGGCACAGTGGCTGTGTACGGTTTGTTGAGCCGCACGCCCAGGTTGCGTTCCCCGGACAGCAGCAGTAGTATGAACACACCGATGTGCATCAAGCCCACACGAGCTATGGATAAAAGGCATTTTGTCCAAACTTCACTTCACATCAGCCCCACGTTAATCTGTATCACTACATAGTATAAAACAAAGTCGCTGCCCGCTGTCTGTCTGTCTGTCTCTATGTATAGTTAGATCTTTAAAACTACGCAACGGATTTTAATGCGTTTTTAATAGACATAGTGATTCAAGAGGAACGTGTTTATGTGTAATTCATTTGTGTTTTGTAGGTACATAACTTATATGGCTAACGCTGGCCGTGCGAAGCCGGGGCGGGTCGCTATATGTATATAAAAGAAGAAACTGATTGATTGACATATCAACGCACAGCCTAATCGACTGGGGTTAGAGATTTGTCAAATTTTGACAGTACGTACCTTTTATGACGTAGGCGGATGCCTAGTGGTTACTAACGATGGGTTTTTGGAAATACCACTTCTAAGGGGATAAAATAAGGGATGATATTTTGTATGGAAAACAGTAATTTCTATTCTACTGTCTCTTTTAAATCAAATTCTTTTTTATACCACAAACGTGGCAAACAAGCATTCGGCCCGCCTGATGGTAAGCGGTTACCGTAGCCTATGTACGATTGTAACACCAGGGGTATGACTCGCGCGTTGTCGACCATAAAATCTGATGCCCCATTAATTTTGAGTGGCCTCTGAATTAACACGCGTAATTAAATTTGACGACGCTTCAAACAGTATCGTGTGCCTTCAAACTTTAAATATCGTTTTGATATTCGGCCGTTAAAGTAATAAAGTACTCACACTGGTCTGCGCGTGAGTCGTTCAGGTGGTACAGTATCGGCACGAGCACTTCCAGCACGTCGCTACTCTTCAAGACGTAGTACATGAATTTCTGTATAAAATTTGTATTTATATTATTATAGCTTTTTTCCCGCCACTTCGCTCGTGTAGCAATTTTTTTTTATACGCCTATGCTGGTATTCAAGCCTATAGCCGCTAGCAATACCAGGGGTATCACTAACAACATTACATCAAGTAGTGTTATTTGACTGCGGTCTTCTGTAAGGCGGAGGTACAATCCCCAGTCGGGCGGCTCCAATTTAAAGGGGATAAACCCACGGGAAATCCCAAATCGCCCTTCCTTTTACCGGCAACATTTTACCATTGCACCTCTCGCCACCGGCGGGGAATTTGTCCCCACACATTAGAACCAAAATGTCCCGAACTGCGCGGTGCCAAAAGAGCTTCCTCCTGCGCACAGTTAAACTGTGGAATGAGCTCCCCGCCGTGGCTTTCCCAAAGGAGTACAGCATGGGGGGGTTCTTCAAGAAGGGTGTGCAGAGAGAAGGGTCGGCAATGCGCGAGTGATACCCTGGTGTTGCAAGCGTCCATAGGCTGCGGTAACCGCTTATCACCAGGCGGGCCGTATGCTTATTAGCCACCTTAGTGGTATTAAAAAAAACCTCTATTTTTAAGGCTCATAGTGTGATTAATTATAGTTACTGTACTTAATCTTTGAAAAACTCATTGGTACAGGCCGGGATTCGAACCTGGGCCCATCAGTTGACAGACCGTTGCTTCAACGACAAGGCCACCACGGCTAAACCTAAACGTAGTGGTTATGTAATCTGTGCCTACCACGTGACATTGGCGGAATAGCTGTATTAAAAGCTTGTCGCCATAAACTTAAAGAAGAAGAAGAAGAAGAAAAAATAAAATAAAGTTAAACAGTTTTATTTTACAAAGAAGCCCTACGGCCCACAGTACCTTGTTGTAGTCGCACATCTTCCAGAAGAGCACGAGCAGCTCCTGGTGCAGCGCGACGCGCTTGGCGGAGTTGGGCAGGTAGGTCTGCGCCAGCGGGTTGTTCAGCAGCCGCGTCACGCCGCGCAGCAGGAACTGGAAGTCCTCGTCGCGGTGGATGCGCGACAGGTAGTTGATGAACAGGTTGTCCGGCAGACTCTGCACAATGTCTATGTGTTAATATTATTTTTCAGTGTTTATTATATATTATTTTGAGAAATAGGTATCCATGTTAAGTGAGTATTTGAAATGTAAACTTTATGTAATTCTTTTGGTTTTTAAAAGAGTAATTGCTGAGTTTCTTGCCGGACTCTTCTCAGCACGACCGACCTTCCGAATCCGGTGGTAGATTCTGACGATTTGCAAGTGCTTGCCTGTAAAGTCTAGTCAAATAAAGATCTTTTTGAATTGAACACAAACCAACTTACATTGTTACCCTACAGGCGCAGGGCCTCAGACTAGGCTTGGTCGAAAAAAAAAGGGTTGTCATTAAATTTCGGTCAATATGCAATTATATTGACGACTAGTTGTGCCCGCGACTTCGTACGCGTGGAATAAAATTATTTTCATGGGTTTAAATTTTTTTTTGTGCGCTAACCCATATTATTTTTCCTAATAATAAATATATTTTTTTATATTTTTTTTTTATTTATTTAATAATTTTCCTATAACTAAAGGTAACCTAATAAGCGCCGCCTGATAGCATCATTTATCTGCCAGTGAAAGTCCCGTTCATATCTGTCCAACGGTTCGGATTATGTTCACACAGAAACAAACAGACAGACAAAAAAATACATTTTTGGGTTCAATGGGTATCGAATGTAGAGTGCCCTCCTGGACATGTTACAGTTTTATTTTAGGTATAGATATTTATATCAGATTCCAGCTTCTGGGTACAAAGAACACTGTGGATGTGACTCACTTCTTCCCCACCTTCCTCGCTGGCCACATTGCTGGTGTCATGATCCAAGGTGACGATCAACAGTTGCAGGGCCACCTGCGAAATAAGAGAAAAAAG
This sequence comes from Falcaria lacertinaria, assembly GCA_951449985.1. Taxonomy (NCBI): domain Eukaryota; kingdom Metazoa; phylum Arthropoda; class Insecta; order Lepidoptera; family Drepanidae; genus Falcaria; species Falcaria lacertinaria. Next base: position 979,137 of record OX602121.1, read on the forward strand.
TTTACAAACACGATAAAGAGGAGCCTGTTTCTAAAAAAGATCATTTCATTTCATTCAAGGTAGCTCCAATTTTACGGGTAAACCCACGGGAGATTCCATTTCGCCCTACCTCTCTGTTCGTAGTGTTACCTCAACTAAGGGCTCCAGTGTGTCGGTGAAGAGCAGGTGGTTGTATGGTAAGCCGAGGCCGACGGGGTCGTAGGAGCACACCGTGTTGAGCAGCGACGTGAACAGGGGGAGCGCGTGACGATTGTCAGAGCTCGTCAGGTACCTGGTGCCGACAAATCATAAGTAATCATAGCCCTGGATCTGATCCGATGTGGCTGGTTCCCAACTGTGCTACAAGCTGTTCCTAGAGATTATTCATACCAGGATTTACGTGTAATTAATCCTCATCTACATATTTTTTTAAAAGGGAAGGTAATTTCCTAATATATTTTTTTTCTTATTCTTCTTCCCTCTCGATTCTTCCCAAACGGTTTCTTAACAAACTTCTTTCAGGGTAACCACCTATGTTAAATTTTGTCAATAGTACTCGTAGTATTAGAGTTCCTTGCCAATTGTTATAAGAAGGCCTTCTTATCGAAGCGACGTGCCAGAGAGCTTAAGCTGTATAGTACATACGCAATCCACTTGTTGTGATGTTCGGCGGCCTGCGAGGGCGCGCGGTAGATGGTCTCGCTGGTGCAGGTGAGCAGCAGCCGCAGCAGCTCCGCGCGCGCCGCCTCCAGCGGGGCGGAGCGCGGGGGCGCGCGCCCGAACCCCACGCCGCCCGCCCAGATGTACTCGCAGCTGTCCAGCGACGACAGCTCCTCCGCGCGCTCCTACACCACACACATCCCACATCACACACATCCTACACCACACACATCCCACATCACACACATCCTACACCATACACATCCCACATCATACACATCCTACACCATACACATCCTACACCATACACATCCTACATCACACACATCCTACACCATACACATCCTACACCATACACATCCCACATCACACACATCCTACACCATACACATCCCACATCACACACATCCTACACCATACACATCCCACATCATACACATCCTACACCATACACATCCTACACCATACACATCCCACATCATACACATCCTACACCATACACATCCCACATCATACACATCCTACACCATACACATCCCACATCATACACATCCTACACCACACACATCCCACATCACACACATCCTACACCATACACATCCCACATCATACACATCCTACACCATACACATCCTACACCATACACATCCCACATCATACACATCCTACACCATACACATCCCACATCATACACATCCTACACCATACACATACCACATCATACACATCCTACATCACAACACGAACCCCACGCCGCCCGCCCTAATGTACTCGCAGCTGTCCACCGACTGCAAAGTTGGTTGACACAGTATACAACATAAAACTACTTAAAGCTGGCGTCGGCAACATAACTTTTAGTACAGTACCCAGTAATAGTACCAATTAGCACATCGTACGTGTACTACCCAAGACTATTAATTTGACATAACAAAATTAATGTAATCACATTATGTATTACATCTTCCTTTTCATCAAGGTTAACCTTTATTGATGTACTCATCAGTATATAGTAAATATATAAATCTTTGTTTGTTAATGTATGATAAGATACTGCTCAATCAATAGTTATCTATAAATCAATACTCACAGGGCCCGATCGCTTGGTGCTCACCACTGTGAAGTCAGGACAGAATAGCAGATCCTGTGTTTTGACAAGAAATTGAATAATTAACGATTTACTACAGTAGGAGGATGAAATAAATAATGATTAAAGTAGTAAGCCTATTAATTTGTAATACAGGAGTTGGGAGTCTTCAATGAAAAACGAATGAAGCGACAGTTTCGATCCATTCACGATCGGCGATTTTCTTACCATGTACATGTTGCAAATCTGAATAGCAAATTGGTCTATAGTATAGACCAAATTGCTATTCAGAGTTTATCAGTATAGACTCTATACTGATATATGTTTCTCTCTATACATATGATATATGTTTGTGGTATCGGTGAAAACAATAGCTCCATTCGTTTTTATTGTAGACCCCCTGACTCATAACTAGTTCTATATTAATTGAATCAACATCATTAAGAACTCTTTATAGAATAACCCCCATTGAGAGCCGAGAGTTTTGTGAGCCACTTTGTATTACGAAGCCGTTTTTGGTGTCGCATTTCTTCGGCAGTTGGTAATTGTTAACTTAGAAACTTCAATAAATTTTACTATTTAAAATAAATTCAATAAACTACTAAAAAGATTAGATCTGAATAGGTATAATGCAGAAGCATGGCAACTAACACATATAGCATTGATAAGTGACTGAGCCAGGGGCACAGAATCATTCTCAGCAGCTGCAGGCAGTGAGGACCAGAAGAAGCTGTGCCATTCTGGTTCTTCCAGCATATAGGGAAGCACTCGGGTGAGGAGACGTGCACAGTTTAATGCTGCAAATGAAAAAAAAAATTTTGTTCTTATACTTGATAATTTACACTTGATACTCCTTTAAAACATGGTTGACAAGTCTTAGTAAATATTTTCTATGAACTGACCGGTCTGTTGCTCTCTCTGAGTCCTGCAGCTGCTGTCCACGATCTTCACAAGTTTTTCGACAGCCTTGTAGACTAATGTGGCGAGGTTGTTCGGCGACTCCTCCCGCAACGCTCGTATCTCGGCCCCGGGCACCAAGGCGAACACATCCTGCACATTAGTCACGCTCTCCGACCAGAACTGGTCCCAGAAACTGTCGTCGGATGCGTCTATTGGCTAAAATAAATAATTCCATCAATACTATTAAACGACCCAATATAATGCTATTTAGACACAAATATCTTATTTTTTACCTGTGTTTTAGATGTCAGCTGTACGACAGCTTTCCTAAAGTTTAATTTTGTGTCAGCGTTACCCATTGTTTCTTGCTTTTATTAATTTAAATTATATAAATCCATCACACCAACATACGTTCAACAAAAACAATTAAATTGATTGCTAATCAACTGACAGCTGACAGTAGACGTGTCAAAGACTAACCTACATTCTATATTCTGTAGTAGTACCACGAACATCTTTCGACTACGTCTACTTATTCGAAAACGTCCTTCTCAAAATAATTAATTTTTTGTTCCACTTTTCCGGCACAGTGCTGTTATATTTCCCATACAAAAATGGTCAAAAGCGAAACGTTGAAATTTGAATACGTAGTCGAAATTTGTTCTTCTACGGCTACAGAGCATACACCAAAAGTCAATACAAATGTATGACGTTTTTTATACTTCTGTGCTGAGATATAATATATTGTGAGAATTGAAACCTTCCTTTGAGCGTATAAAATTGCCAATGCTGTCAAAAAGCATTTACCTTATTAAATACGTCCTTTTTCTGCTGACTCCATTTGTTTATAAAATAAACCGATCTAATTTAATTAATTATCTGTATTGTTGTTTTTTATTTCCACCAGTCAATTTTATTTTTCACTACACTTTACTTACTCACTTGTCTTTATCTATGGTCGTTTTTGAAGGCTCGAAAATGGCTGCTGCTAATATTGTTCGAAGTGCTTTCAATGGATTATTACGAAAATCCACCACATATAGAACACCGGTGGTGTGCCGACTTTCCACTGTTGCTATCCAACAGAAATATAAAACAGTAAAAACCGCCGTCAAAGTGTACAACAGCCACTATCCTAAAAATGAGGTAAGGGCCTTATCAATCAATACAGTGCGGTTTTTATCATTTACCATGTAAGATATCGGTTCTGGCCGAAGAAAAAACGCAGAGTTTTAACCTAAGTATATTGAAAGTAACTATGATGAGATGAGCTTTAAGTTATTATAACCTCAAAACTTATTGCATAACAAATGTGTACAGCGTTACTCAAACTGTTTAGGTACGAACCCAGCAATTACAACAGTACTCCTCTGGGGCGCAATCAAAGCCCTCTCCGAAGGAAATCGAAGAGCGAGTGCTGAAAGTGTGCAGAGCTTACGACAAACTGTCTTGTTGTACTCAGGTATAGCAATTATTTTATTACTAAAATTTTGTTTCAGAACCAGATTTTGGCGGCCCGCAACTACAGCGGCGGCCCACCGCTCACATTAGAACTTATCCAAAGTAGGGTGATACTTGTACTCCAACTATTTGACAAAATAAACCCTGACCAGGTAGCCTAATTCTCCATGTTTATTGTCAAAAATACCATAGACTAATCAACTAAAATAAAATTTAAATTTTATACCCGAATAAGGCACTTGTAAGGACTGCATTAATTATTTACCTATTATCATAAAAGTACCTGTTATGAATAATGGTTTAATAACATTATACCTTAATTTTTCAGTTGAATGTCAATTGCCACTTTATGAATGACCTTGGTCTGGACTCCTTGGACCATGTGGAGATCATCATGGCAATGGAGGATGAATTTGGATTTGAAATCCCCGATGGTGATGCTGAGAGGCTGGTTAGTCCAAAAGAAATTATTCAATACATAGCCGACAAGGAGGATGTCTACGAATAAATTTAATTTTAGAACTCTTGTCAGTCATTTGAGGCCAGTTGGATATACAGCACATGTTCTAGAGAAAAAAATTGAAAAATTTTAGTTTTTTTTATTTTTATTTGCAACTGGCCTGAGATATGTGACATTCAGTTTAGCGTTTAGTTCATACTTAACATGTTAACTAAGAAGGAATAATGTAATACGGCTGAACAACCATCGGTGGCGATGTATAAAGTGTAAATTCTGTTTTTATTGATTATATGCCTGTTAGAATAGATCATATGCTTTTGATTTGATCATTCTGAACACCTGAAGGATAATGTTGAATAAAGCATCTTAATTATATTGTTTTTATCATTTTAATTTACGTTCCACATTCTATCAAATATATTCACCAATACACATTCCACTGTTATACATACATATGCATAAATTACATATAAAATGTAATTGTAGAAATAAGAAGGAAGAGTTACACACAGTCAGTCAAGTCAAATGGCACTATAATTATCTACCACTGATTGAATGTATGTATGAAAACATAAATTATCTTAACAACTAAATATGTTATGTGTAACAACAGAGATAACAAATACTTCAGAATAAGTTGGATCAGCTTTGCTAGGAGCAGCTATAAGCTATATTACAGGCTGTGAATTATCATGATAAATGTATCTGTATGTAGAATTTAAGAAAATGGTGCTAATTCTGTTGTATGGAATCATTAAACTAAACTAACTTAACGGGACTTATGTTGTAGTGTTGCCATCCTTATTTAATCCCACACATGAGAAAGGGTAGCAATACTTTTAGAGCTGTCACATTACTTTAGTTTAGTGATTTTGTACAACAGAATCGACACCAATATCAGTGTTGTTAATTTTGTATGAACAATTTTACTACAGATAGATTTTGGAAATGCTATTAACGCAGTTTATTTTATTTCTTTTACCACTTTACCTTTACGGTTATTCAGACCACATTTACATTCACACTATCACATGAAGATTTACACTTGCCGTCTATCATCTGTATTTTTGTAAGAACATACAAATACCCAGATGCTGGGCAAACATGTTCGATCTGGCGGGAATCAAACTCGCGTCCCCTAGCGTAGCAGTCTGGTATACTAACAACTAGCCCAACAATTGAAATGTTAGTTTGGACACTTACTTCGTGTAGTTTTGGTCTGGCACGTCGCGGTCGAGTTTTTCTCCCGCGCACGATTAAATTGTGGAATAAACTCTCCACTGAGGTTTTCCCAACGGAGTACAGCTTGGGGTTCTTCAAGAAGGGTGTGAAGATTTTTGAAGGGTTGGCAAAGCGAATTGTAGCCTGGTGTTGCAAGCGTCCATAGGCTATGGTGACCACTTACCATCGGGTGGGCCCTATGCTTGTTTGCCACCTTAGTAGTATATAAAAAAAAGTATTGAGTACAGCAAAACTCTGTGAGTTTCCCATAAAAGTATGAATAGAAAATTAAACACAAAATGAGAATCATATTTTTATATAACGTTTATTGATGAACTTGAGTGAGACGCAGGGGAGCACAACACTGCTGTTTGAACACTTCAGAGTAATAATGAAAACAACATTTTGGTCACTAATTTGTCAAAGTACCCTCCGCCTTCAACTTATTTCAGATAGAACAAAATTAACTCTAAGCATACAGAAACATTTATGTACAACTAAGCTCGCAACATCTATGCACCGCACTTACGCTCACATGCTATCCACGGACAGTTTAAATATTTCACAACACTATAGTACATGATTGAGGTACCACACCTCAACATAAATTAATCTTTTACAAAAGTGAAACTAAATGAAACGAAATACTGATCTTCCCGGCTTCGTGTCCCCCACGGGCGGCGACGAGCCCACCAGCAGGATATATTTACAAAATAAATAGTAATATACCGTTCCCGGCAGTCTGTACACTGAGAGTAATTTGCCTTGTGTGGAATTCAGTCAATTCAACTAAATTAGGATATTATCCACACTCAGGCAACAGAACTTTAGTCGCACATTTGTCACTGTCAACATAAGTTTAGGTCGATTCATGCACAAGTTATCATCCGACCTGATCGTCTGTTAAAACTTGGGGATGCGGCCCGCCATCGAGGGCAGATCGTGGGTGGGTCACCAGTTAGTGTGTGCGTGTGTCGCGGGCTAGCTGGCGCGCGGGCGCGGGCGCGGGCGGGCGGCGGCGCGCGCGGCGGAGCGCAGGCGGCGCGGCGGCGGCGCGGACACTCGCGCCACGCGCACCACGGGCTGCAACCACGCGCCCAGTGCCGCCAACTCGCCCACGCGCCGCCGCCGTAACCCTTCTTTCCCCTCCTCCACCATCACCTTCAGGTCCAGCTGCACCTTGTCGCCGTCGCTCGTCGCCTCCTCTACCTTCTCGCGTACCGCGGGCGAGTCGACTCGCGGCGGCGCCTTCTCTTCCTCCTTGTGGTCGGTGAGCGTCTTGTCGGTGTGGTCGGTTTCGGAGGCGGTGGCGTCGTCCTCGCTGGCGGTGCCCTGCGTGTCCGTAGAGTCGGGCGGCTCCACGGAGGAGCAGCCGAGGCCGGCGATGGGCTCGGACTCGGTGCTGGTGGCGCGCGAGTCCTTCTTCTGCTTGCTGCGCTTGCTCGGCCAGCCGGTGCGGTTCTTCTTCTTGAACTTGCCGCGCCGCCGGCGGGGACGGTCGGCCGCGTGTTGGATCTCGTTGCGGATGAGGTCGCAGCCGTCGCACTCGGAGACGAGGCTGGGCAGGTCGGGCAGCGCGGCGGCGACGCCGGGCTCGCCCTCCATGCCCTCGTCGGACACGTCGTACTCGGCGGCGTCGTCGAACACGTCGTCGAGGAAGCGGCGCAGGCGCTCGGAGGCCTCGTGCGCGGCGGAAGGCGGCGGCGCGGGCGCGGGCGCGGGGGGGTCGGGCTTGGCGTCGCTGAGCGTGTCCTCGGAGGCGGTGGACTTGGCGTCGTCGGGCTTGCGGCGCTGCAGCAGCCCGAGGATGGCGAGCGTGGAGGCGTGCTCGCGCGGCGACTTGCGCGGCCTGGCGCCGCCCGCCGCCCGCAGCGCCGCCGCCCGCCGCCGCACCTTCTGCTGCTTCATGCCGCGCGTGCCGTACGACCGCGCGCTGCTCGCCTTCTCCTCGCGCCGCACCATGTCGCTCAGCGGACAGCAGTTGGCCTTCAGCGGCGGCAGCTGGCCCAGCTCGTATGGTAACTTTGGTGATTTCGAATACAATTCTGGAACAATTATTGCGATTAAAGTCAAAAACATTTTAAAATAAAGTATCATGTATTCTTGCAATATTAGGTATTGAATAGATAGCTTACCAAAATACTGAGGAACGTTTCTAGTGAGCGCCTTATCCTGGTCCTGGCGGCGGAAGGTCTCGAACCAGGGCTCGCTGTGCGGCACCGACTCGAAGGCGAACTCCAGCTGCTCCACCGCGGGCGTGTACTTGAGTCGCCCGTCCTCCCACTTAAGGCAACGTTCTACTGGTTCTTCTCTTAGAGGGCTGACCTCGGGCGGCTCCGCAGGCGGCTCGGGTTCGGGAGGTGCCGGTATAGGAAGCGCCTCGGGCGGTGCGGGGGACTCGGCGGGGGCCGGGAGGGCGACGGCGGGGGGCCGGCAGGGGGCGCGTCGCGCTCGCTTCATGACGGCAGGTCCCCGTCTTTTCCGCCGTCGCTTGTCCTCAGGCCAACTGTCCTCCTCGGACGACTCCTCCTTGAGCGCCACGGGGCGCGCCATCCTCCGCCTCTCAACAGACGGCGGCGGCTGCGCTGGACTCCTGCGCTTAGTGCTCACCACTTTCTCCTCTTCATCCGACGACGTGGAGCTGGTAGAGCTCGCTCGCTTCGGGAACATGAACTGCTCGGCCTCGTCACTGAGTACGGACAGCTCGGACTTTCGCACCTTCCTAAATTTAACAACAAGCGGCTTGGCACCGTTACAAGAGGGCGGAGACTCCTTCCTCTTCGCCTGAAAACCTCCACTAGACCGCAGCTTGGTGCTGACTCCGACCACCTTGTAGTACTGTCGGTCCTCCAGTTGGGCGTCAGCACTGCGTTTGCTACACCTCGTGTTGTGCTTCTTTTCGTCATCCAACACCCCGTTGCGTCTCGGGCTCTGGTTGCCATTGACTGTGGAGTCTGGAGATTGAGACCGTTTCGAGCGCTTGTTCTTTGGCTGCTCAACATCTCCATTGCACATTTTCCGTAGCGACCTCCTCTCGCCGTTGATAGGGGTGGCCTTGTCTAGGAAGGTAGTGACGTCAGCGCCCGAGCCGATAAGGTTGTCCAGCGCGAAGAAGTTGGTGTGGTCCCTGACGAAGGCGAGGTGGTGGGGCGACCGCCGGTGCAGAGCGGCGTCCACGTAGTCAGTGTTGCACATCTCACAGTACCCCCCTTTTTGCTCCTTCTCATCTTTTTCCTTGATTTTCGGCCGACTTTTCCTCGTCATTCTAAAACGCAAGAAAGCCTATTATAATTAATATATACACAAATGTCCAATTGTAAACACTGGTCAACAAATAACTTACTTTTGTGCCGGGATATAATTATTTTGATTGGTGTTTGTATTGGTATTGATCTGGTTCTCTGGCGCTGGTTTCTTTTCCTTAGGCGGGTCGCGCTCTACTGATATAGCAGGCCATTCATCGAACTCCTTGTAAACAGGCCGGCATACTCTGGAAAGGAAAGGGCAGACCTTTAGCAACGACTCACGTTCTGTATAATTATATTTAGTAGGTTTTTCATAAACATTAATTCCATACTTGTCCAAAAACTCAATCTTGATAAAATGTTTAGTGAAGAGTCTGACATGCGCTTTACGGGACGCCGTGAAGAATGTGTCATACAGTTTATCCAATAGACTTATAGCCTGAAAGATTAATAAATAACTTGTAAATATATAAGTGGGTGAAGCATATACTAGAGTTTATGCGGTAGGTCACAGTTAGTGATAGGAAAGAAGATAGAGTAGAAATGAGTTAGACAAACACATTATACATGCATTGAACACTAAAAGCGGGGGTTTATTAGCGTAGTACAAAGGTCCTCGACCCACTGTTAGCAGCTTTCCTTCTATGTAATATTATAAGATAAATTTTATATATCATTTAGTGACCTGTATACATATAGCAATAAACACATGTGTGTATTTATATATGCATCTTAATTTGGCTTTACTGGAGCAGGATAGAATGTGGTTGTTTTAAGCTATTGCATAGCTTTTATCGCGGGCCTTGAGCGTGGGGACCGAATCCAGAAATTCCGTAACGACAAAAACCTAACACCCCCCACTCCGCCATCTATCGATAAATACCAGAACTTTTAATGACTTTTTGAAATATCACGCTTGTCTCTTTAGTTCAGCAACCCGCCTTTAGGTGGCATTGGTTGTATTGGAAAACTACCGTAATCAGCTGTTTGTGAGAAAGTATATAGGTATATAAAAAAATACTGCATTAATAAAATAATAAATAAAAATAATTGCATAAGTTGATAAAAAAATGCTATGCATTAGCTTTACCGCGGCAGTCTCCGAGTGTTTTTATCTAATTTGAAATTTTATGCTTTATGATAAAGGTCTTGCTACTGGAATAAGCATAACAAATTGTACTATTTTGTTATGTCATGTTTGTTAGATTTAGTAATGAAAGTAAATGTTTTACTGTGCCAAGAACCGGCTGGTTGAATGCAACCAAAAGAAACTATCTACAGCATAGGGCAAATCATATAATATAAAAAAACGCCTCTCAAGTCATGCATAGTAGAGACAAAGTCCATATGACAGTTGCTATGCGTAATCAGGTAACCAGCCACAATGCATGGGAAAGGCCAGAGCAATTAGCTGAGAGAGACAGTGATAATTTTGTTGGAGGTCAAAGAAGCAGCACTGGAGAGGGATACGTGGAAAGTGATTCATCAGCTGCACCCATAAGGGTCACCAATCTCCTGCCCTGACATGGGGTTGTTGCTATGTTTTTCTCATCCAATCCTCTCTATCGGCCATCATATCTGTATTCACTATCTATTTAAAAATGTAATCTTTAAAATCGTCCATCTTATTTCCATTTCTTAGATCTATTTCGACCCTTGTACATATCCACATTCATGCACCAACAAGAGTATTGGCTGAGTATTAATCTGATGCCAAATTAGTTTTGAGTGGCCTTCAATTTCCATGGAAAAAAAATGTTTATGCTTCATTTTTGAAGCAGTGATGGGGCCTTCAATCTGTGAATGTCGTTTCAGTATTTGGCTGTCTATATCTAAAATGATGAAGAAGAAGAATGAGTTGATGAAGAGGGTATACCTTCTGCACAGTGAGCTGCACTGGGGGGCTCGCGCCGCGGCCGCGCATGGCCTCGCGCGCGTCACGGCATGGCGGCGGCCGCGACCGCACCACGTGCGTCACGCGCCCCGTTAGGAACACCTCTTGTTGCTGTGCACATAACATACACACATTTAGATTTAAATTCGAAGAGCAAGGCGTATCCAAGTGGGGGTCATGGGGATCATCACCCCACATGGATTCGCCCTGGTTGGGTCTACCCTTGCAAGTGGAGGAAGTCATCACATGTTTCCATAGTAAACAAGAGAACAGAAAATTGATTTTTGATTTAAATTATTTAGACCTCGACTATATGATCCTCCTGACTTTAATTGGATATCCCATGGTATTCCCATTAAAATTGAAGCCCTTCAACTGGTGATCCCCTGGTATTGCTAACATCTATAGTCTCTTTTGATTGCTATCAGGAGGCCATTTGATTTGTGCCACTTAGTAGAATAAAAAAATTACATTTTGAAATTACTTCTTTGGCTATGTTGGGTGATTTTAGGTGGGGAGAAAACTTATGAGCTTGCATCACCAACATACTATGTGACAATTATTACAAGATTCTAGTTTAACACCTCTATGGGCAGTGCCAATGACCTATTTTTTATACCACTTTTACCAAACTATATTAAAAATATTTTGTTAAATTATTTGGGTTGCGTTATTGAAAAAAATAGCTGTTATGGGGAATAGAAATAAATAGCTACTTTTTTAACACTAGCATAAATAAGTCTGATACTACTGTACAATCATCAAAACAGCATAAAAGTTACACATAATGTCAACTCGACAAGTTATAAAGTGCATTGTCAGAGATTGCATTACAGCAGGCAATGACAGGTCATTGCCCATAATATCCACCTTTAGGTATATAGCACAAATAACTTAGCACCTTTATAAATAAAAGAAGTATGCATGATACATTTGAAAATTAATAATAAAATCATCTTGGATAAGGCATGCCCAAAATACAGATTGTTTACCACATGGTACATATACCAACAGGCAGATTTTAGTAACATTAGGTGTAGCTGAGACCTATGACCTACAAAAAAAATGAGCTGAGCAGCAGTTTAAAAAAAAAATCTTAACCTAATCAGCCATATAATAATAAATTTTGACTACTAGATTTTTTCATCTTGTCTTAATTTATGTATTACATAAAATGTATATTAATCTGTCTTTTCTTATAGTCACTGAAAATGTTAGTGCTAATATGACATTGATCAATCATAACAAAAACAATGTGGTGATTTATGAAATGTTATCCAAACAACAAATGAACTCATTCAAGTAGGGGCATCACTTATCAGCCATTTATTATATCAACCAATTCAATACTTGATGCATACATCAAATATGACTTTAATTGATAATTCTTTGCATTTTGTATTTGCACTTGGCCATTGAATTTTTCCTGAATGCATTTCATTTATAAGCAACCTAAATGTTGCCAGTAACAAAAATATTGCCAATCACATTATTTTCATTTCTTGCAACTCTTATAAGATTATTATGTCAGATTCAGAAACAAGTTATTTGGCAGCTCAGTGCTATATAGTGTACATATGTATAATTAATGTACCTACATACATAAAGCTGTGAAAGTGAGCATTGTACCGGGTTGACCTAATGTGTATAGTGCATGTTGCAATACCACACGACGCGAACTAAAGCGAGTGTCGCCGCACCGGGGGCATTCTCAGAATGTAATGTTGAACACAAATACCGCGTAACAATGTACCAAGCAGGCGGTGCGAGTGGACGCGGCCAGTTATCGACGCGGCTCGCTCTACACATCATGGAGTTTTCCTTGAAATACGGCCGCACAGTGGGCCGCGAGCGCGCCCTCAGTCGCTCGCGCCAACCGTCCCGTCCCGCGCAAAAAAATAACACCACGCTACACCACAGACCAAACTCATTCTTAAATGACTTGCCTTAAGACACACATCTCCTTGACTTATTAGTAGAATATCAACTGTCAAAAATTAACAATCACACGCGTAACCCGCAGGAAACAATTCAAACGACTTTTAAAATGGATGTAGTGCACCGCAGCGTGAGAGAGCGCGTCGCGCGGCCTCGGCCCATTGCATTTCGCTTTGCGGCAGTGGCTCTAACGCGACCGTACAAAAGATGACCTAAAATCGAACGCGAGCATCGAGCCAGACTCGCCACTATAGCAGTTTTTTAAGTATTTTCTAAGCATTTCTAACACAATCATTCAGTCGGGTCGCACATGTGGGTAACTAAAAGTGTATATACTCACATAATAACCGCCCGTGAGGCCCTCGCGCTCGGCTTATCACAGAAATAAGTAACTATATACTAGTCACCGAGAGGTACACTTCGTTCGTCACTGTTATATCTACCTTGTACTATTAAATGCAAGTGAAATTCTAGCACCACGTGTAGTATACTGTAGTTTTTGATTGATAATTCTACAATTTAAACTCTCTTTAAAGTTATTTACACATATTTATTAGATAAAACCGAAAAACTAACAACAAACACAAATCTGTCACACAAGATGGAGATATTTCACGTTAGTTATTGTTTTGGTCAACAGAGGCGCTGTCGTCGGCATGCAATAGTGGAAGGGGTGACGCTTGTGATTGGTGCGTTATGAATGCGTTCCATCTTACGCTCAAAATTTATTTGTAATGATGATTATAACTTAACAAAACTTTATTAGCTGTAATAGTGAGTGTTTCAATACAATACATAAACACAAATATAACTGTGATGTCGTTATATGTTTTTTTTTGTTTTAATACATAGTTATGACAATATTAATTAAATATCAAAATATCGTTATTTCTCATGTCAACTAAAAATACACGTACACAGAACGTACATTATACGACCAAGTTGAAGTTACCTCTGTTAGACAATGAAATCTACATTTTATAGGATAGTTCAAAATCAGTTTCATTATTTGACAACTATATAATTTATTATAATTATAACCAACAAAATTACTTGTGCTACGTAGCTCAGTTATGTTAGTAGTGTAGATAAGAAAATAAAACACTATTTTGGCGGTAAAATAACGTGAATACACTTACCAAACCCATATCCTGTATCCTTCTCGAGATAGATCTAGCGAGGCCGTGGTCTTGTATATCCAAATAAAAGCAGAAATTTCTTCTTACTGCAATAAAATCACAACAAATAATATAAAAATATAAATAGGTCACATTAAAACTATGACGCACGCACCTCTTTGATATTTTTCGTCTAAATTCAAAGTTGACACCATTTTTGTAACAAGATCTAATTTTCAATAATCATGGAAGATATATAGTGACGTTTCTTAACAAATATACCAGTTGAGTACTATGTTTATTGATGACATTAAATATTTTTGCGACCGGACAGAAGAAAATTGAGCAAAATGCATATTAAAAAATACGTTTCGAACGGGGAACGAAATGAAATCCTTGGCACGAAATGTCATTGACAGCTGATAGCAATAGACAGTCATAAAAGGATTTATCCGCAATCTATGGTAAATAATCGACGTTAGAATCGATACATATTGTCTTTATCAAAAATATTTTTAGCGGAATGAACCGTAGTAATATAATATTTAATGAATAAGTAACATCACATAGATACTAGAGTATCTAATAATGCTAATAATAACAACTATTCAAAACTGTCATCTTTTCATTTGTTTGAAATCTTAAGGAGCGCTGTCCATTTTAGTGGCAATTAATGTTCGAAACCTTATAGGCGGATGTGTTGGTAACAGGGTCCACTTATTATTGAATTATGGTATTAATTATATGTCCAAAAGGAAGCGGATTGGCCTAATAACCTTAGACAAATTCAACATTTTCAAGTAATATTCAGTAAATTTTATTTGTCGCAGTACGAGTCTCTTGCGGCGCGGGCCTCTAACATAAGCATTTGCTACTTCTGTTTTAATAATTATGGCTAATCCCGGCACTGCCTCTAGGTATATAGAAGTCAAATATGTACATACGTATATACATAACCTTGATTTTGCCGCCAAAAATATAGTATCTAATATCTATTCTAAGTAGGTAGGTAGCTTTCCTGAATCTATTGCATAACGCTCCAAGAGAATATAACCGCTACGCATAACGGTTTAAATGCTTACGATTGGAATTCAATTAACATTTGTATCATTGTCAAACAGGAAAATATAATTATTTAGGTCAAGAAATGAATGTCTCATTTTATGAAATATGTTATCGGCTCTTCTCATTTCTGTAGCCCAAATGATTTAAGTACTTTTCAGGTACCGTGCCTATTATTAGTCCCACTACCTATCTACATGATTTTATTGATTATCTCCCATGTGGTGCGGTACGTTCCTACATATTCGACGATTGGGGGTTATCTATAGGCAGGCCGCGCTCGACCCATTTATGTTGTACTTGTAAAAGGTTCAATGTAGGTCATTCATGCATTTCGTGCCTTTATACTGTCGATGAAAATATAAAAGCTTTAAACCTAAACTGAATTAGCAAAACTGGCCAGTACTTAAAATGCTAAAATATAGAAGTGGAAGTAAAATAAATTCAATTTGATACTAGTAACGCTATCTGTTGCCCTGTGGCATATATTATCTACTCTGAGCCCGTGGCCTGTGGTAATCAAGTGATATATTCAATGTTCTCCAGCCTCAACATACCTTTTTCTTCAGTAGTTTTATTAGTTCTGCGTTCTTTTGACAGATGGCGTTGCTTTCTTAACCTTAAAACGGAAACAGGACTGCTATGTACGAAGCAACACGTATAAAGCATCCAATACGTATTATCTTATTGTTTATATTATACTCTTTTGTAATGATACTGTTATACCCTAACTCAATTCTTGTATCATCACGTCTAGTTCGTCATGGGGTAGCCAGAGTATTAGCATATTATCTACTCTGAGGTATTAGACAGAGCGCCATTTCGAAATTCTTGAAACGATATCTTAATTACTCTGCAGAACACGCCTATGCAATGACTAAACACTGGCATAAAGATTATTTCACGACTCACGATATTACATATTCAGATATCTATTACAAAATGGGAAGTTTTTATTTGGTGGTTTAACAAATTTGACAGGAATTAATAACTTAAAATAAACTAAACTAAGAAGTACAAAACTTACATACACGTAAAATAAATGTCCCGAACCACTGTCCCGGGGAAGTGTGCCAAGAAGGCTGGCGGCATTGCCACGCTGTATTGCAATGCTTAGCCTTTGGGCCAGATATTCGCCAGCCCTCTTGTCACGGGAGGCCTCGCATAATTTATTTGGGGTCTCCTTAAAAAGGGTATGAGCCTCTGGCCCCCACGGCCCAAGAGTTTCGACCCAAAACGCCATAAAGATATACCCGTTCTTCAGATATATATTTACGGCGCTCTAGGCACTCCTGCCGCTAAATTACAAAATTAACTTATAATGTGAAAGGAAGTGGTAACTGGTAATATATCGCGCGACTGATCAACTGTAAAATTATTTTGAAAGGGTGCGGTGATCGTTTGACGTTCGGTCCGTAAAATAATTGTTTATAATATATGGAATAAAACACAGCAACCCCACTTATAAGTTATATTTATATTTAAATATAATTAAAATTTTACAATATTTCACATTTTATTTTAATATACATAGCCACATGTAAAAATTCATAATGTAAAATTGTATCTACATAGACCGACGGATGAACAAAAATAGTGATTCGTACATAGTGGCTTAAACAAACATACAATACAGTAGAATCCCGATTATCCGAATCAAATAAACAATTCCGTATAATCAATGTACGGATAATCGATACTCTACTGTAAGTAGGGACCAACGATCGGGAATCGATTGGCGGGAATTTGATTGCGTCAAACGCAAATAGCGGCTTAACCAATTAACAACACATGATGGCGCACTTTGTCATCGATACAATAAATTAATATTCAAATCGATCAAATGTTTCTGTCAAACAGAACATTGATCCAGTAAGTCTAGCCGAGGGGTTGCATCGTAAGCGAAACTCAAACACTAACTATGACGACTATATCGTTTACGGTAACGATCAATTCAAAATAATATTAAACCGAGCGAACCTTACAGTAGTCGCATATTATGATGTGTAAAGTGTCAACAGTCAACATGCGATGCGTATTTGTATCGCCTTCGACTATTTCAGTATGGGAAAATTAACAGCGCTGCGGCGAAGAAAAGTGGAACAAAAAATTCGTATGTTTTTTTTTGTCATTTGAGTTAAGTTTTCGAATACGTAGTCGAAGTTGTTCTTGATATTTTTCGGTGATAAGAGAAGCACTAAAATTGCACACGCAGTCAAATTTCATTCAATAACGCTCAATTCGTTGTCAAGAGGATTTCACTGTTCACACTGGCAAAATAGCCCTTGAAGAGAATTGATCGCCATAGTTGGGAAAAAGAAGAAGAACAACTTGATATTGTCAAAATACAGTTGCCATAATAGCAATATAATCGAACTAGAAGAGCGAGTCAAATGCAGGTCATTATTGTTTCCTATATAACTTGACCGTTAACGTTTCAAAGCGGCGCTTCGCTTACGATGGAGTTCCCCGGGCGCTTCGCCCCAGCGAGGTCGAGGACCGGGCTAGAGATGTTCAATAAAATTCGAAATGTCTCTACACAACGACAATAATGTGACTTAAAACTTTAAAAATCTAAACTCACTTATCATCAGTCTCAAATACGTCGACGTCACGAGCTATACGAACCACCAAAGTATATATTACATTATTCGTATTATTATTGTAAATAAATACCAATTGGTACGAAGTACAAACTGTGGATTGCATTCCCACCATATTGTAGGATTTGATTGTGTATTCGACATAATAATCAGTGCCGGTATCAGGAACATTGTCGATAACGTATTAGAAAACGTAACTCGCGAAAATTGACATACTCATTTTTAGTTCCACTTTTCACCGCCGCAGCGCTGTTTCATTTATCAATACAAAAATAGTCGAAGGCGATACGAAAACGTTGTCGACAATGTTCCTGCTACCTGCTGCTTACCGGCACTGTATTCAGTTTCACTGTAAAACAAACTCCTTTACTTCATGAAACGTGTAAGTGTATGTAACGTTAGCCTTAATCCAGCTGATTCTAATAGCGATTACCAATTCGTATTCGCTTCAATATGACATCGCGGTCTGTGAACATGGCACGGCCTCAGACCAATTAAAAAAGGGAAATTGAACTCTGTGAACATGTTAGCCGCGATACTTCGTTCAAAATCAAAGTGCTAGCTTTTTATTAGATCTGAGGGCACGTCAGCAGAAATAACTTTGATATTCCAAACTTTTGCTGTCGCGTTGCATTCGCAATCTAAGGTGGCACACAAGCATACGGCCCACCTAATGGTAAGCAGTCACCGTAGCCTATAGCCGCTAGCAATACCAGGGGTATCACTAACGAGTTGCCAACCATGATGTTGATGAGGAAACTCAAACGTGTATTATGACCGCAAATAAAGTTGATAATGGTGCCAATTATGTTGTACAAAAACACTAAACTGAACTAATTTGACAGAACTATCCATAAGTCACCGGTTCATATACAGCTCGAAGGATCAAAACTATCTTGAAGGCATGGCAATGCAATAAACTGACTAATATAGTGGCAAATTTAATTATTTATTTTAATGTAAAGTTGACTGAATTGTAATTCCGAGTACAAAATTTTAAGTCAAACTAAAAAAAGGTCTATATAAGAAGTTTTTATTTCCAAAATTGTATAAATAAAAGTATCGCCATCCTTATTTAACCCCACACATGAGAAAGGGATAGCAAGACATTCAGTCCTGGCAAATTAGTCTAGTTTAGTGATTTTATACAACATAATCTACACAAATGTTTATTAAAATTCAACTGGAACAAGCACTAACTTGCGTCGCTAGAATAGCAGACAACGATTCATTCCGCAAGGCCACCAAGTCTCTTATATACAAATCTGTAACACTTAAAAATCAGTTTTATCTCATTACCACACAGTTGAATTCGGCTTACAACAATATATCGGCTAAAGACAGTCGACCAAGTGTTTTACTTACGGACACTTTGGAGCGCAGAGCCGAAGTCCACGTATTATTAGATCAGTGGGAACAAGGTATATTAAATATACAAGGTATATAGTATATAGTACATATTATGTTCGTTAGTGTTGTTCCTCACTCTGGTCGTGGGAGTCTCCGTTAGCGAGCGGGGGCTTGACAGGCGGCGCTGGTATCACCTGTCGCAAAATAACACTTGTTTCATACACGTCAAGACTTCATTTGCAATAACTGTAAATTGTTTCATCACTCGAATTCTATACCTACGCCAAAGTATGAAATTTTTGACAATTGACTTAAAACGTAATATAATTAAAATTATCGATAAACGATATAAATCACACATGGAAATGAGAAACAAGTAGGTTTTTTTTTAACTATTAGTAGCTCTTCAAAACTTTTCATATGATACCCATATCATAGGGCTACTTTAATTTACTGTGTTAACCTGCTATTTGTGACATCAGCCATATTGGATTACAAATGGCGGCATTTAGGTAATTGTGCATTGTCACGGGCACCAAACATTTCAGCTAAATCGGACACTGGGAAGGGTCAAATCAAGCTTGCAAGATTTGATTACACAGACACACACACACACACACACAGGACAGGTGAAAATAAATCAAAGATCTATGAATCAACTTTATATACCACGAGAAGAAGAACCATCAGAAAAAGGCATGCATGCGTTTTGTGCAATGTCACTTTAGTAATAATATTCTCACGGAGCTGATTCTTTTCCATTGTAGTGCAAAGGCATATTTAAATATAAATAATGATAATTTTACATATGACTTGTCAACAAGCGGGTCTTATCTTGGACCAGGTATAATACATAAAGAATAACTTGCTGTGCCCGGCGTTGCAATGCTTCTTGTCCTTCTTAACATTACAATCCCCGGGCGCGGTCACATCAACCTACCAAAGATTTATCATTTGTTTATTATTTTAAACTAGCTTTGTCTTTGACCGTCATCAAATTAATACGTGCGGGACAAAAAGGCATTGGAACGCATTACAGGACAGGCACAACTAATATATACATAAAACATGTGATAAAATAGATAAAAATCAAACAGTTGAAAAAAAAAATTGATTTGTTGTTGCTATTATAATGATCTTGGAACTGTTGGGGAAAATAATTCGTAAATTTTACTACGGACAAGGATCTATGTATTACAGATTAGAACCAAAATGGTTTGCGCACAATTAAACTGTGGAATGAACTCCCCGTCGTGGTTTTACCAAAGGAGTACAGCATGGGGTTCTTCAAGAAGGGTGTGAAGAGATCTCTGAAGGGTCGGCAACGCGCGAGTGATACCCTGGTGTTGCAAGCGTCCATAGGCTGCGGTAACCGCTTACCATCAGGCGGGCGGGTTAGGTTTGCCTAAGTATGGGTGGCCTATTCAAATTCAAATATCCACTGAAGCACAAAAGCAATATTCACTAAGGTTACCTACCTTATATTATAACTTGATTACAAATAAACACATACGAAATGTCATATGCTGGTAAAAATATATTTGAGAAAACATGTTTTATCGGATGATAAATGAACGATAATTGAGGGGTGCACGCACAGTTTACACTAGTATTTTGTATGAAGCAAGATTCCAACCCAAAAACTACTAAGCAAGTATCGTCCCTTCACCAAAAAATAAATATAACTGAAGCGAAATAAAATAATATAAATAAATCAATCACCCGTACAAAATAAAAAATAAACTAAAATATATAATAAATAAATAATATAATACATACAAGGTGTAACCGATCAAATCAGGATTGGAGTTATTAAGTATGACTGTATGACCGTTGAATCTTTCTAGGTATATATATATATATATATACGTATATGTTCCAAGCAAAGGAAAAAACCCCAATTCCCCACACACACACCGTAAGAGAAACAATTGTATAACTTAACTGAATAATTCCGCAGATGTCTTGGCGTTTTGTTATTTACTACACTCATGCTATGGTGTGTAACCGAATATATTTCGTACAGAGTGTAGTTTAAATAAAATAAAGAATTATTCATAAAAAAGGGAGCCTTACAGTAGTCGCATATGAAGTGTAGCATAGCGCTCATTGGTTAAATCAAATGAAGATTTACGAGCTTCGTGTAACACACTTGCGTCCCCAAGAAATCACTTCCACAGATTGTGGAAAGAGCGAGAGCAAAGTTGTTACATATCATAAACCAGACAAATACGCTTTAAGAAAACTAGAACTCTTGAAGACGGTAAAAATAACGTTGATAAAATACATTTATTATATAGACGTAAATTGTTTTTTTTATTAAAAAATTGGCAACATTCTTTACGGTTCTTTTCTGAAAGTTATGCCCGAACCAATGTCAAATTAGATGACTTTAAAAAGTGCTTTTTTTTGGGCCTGAATTGAATTAAATATAAAAATTTTAGTAAGTTTATATGACGTCACGCCCGTCGTTACCAAATTTTTATACTATAGAGTTTAATAATATATTTAATCTTAAATTATCTAGATCTCATGCAAGTTGCATTATGTCAACAGTGGAAAATGACAATAAACTACACTCTATACGTATCTACGGTAATGTACATGCTTCATTCAAAATTTGCATACTTTTACTTCCGGTCTGGTTTCGTCCCCATCTTCCTGTTAATAAGTAATGTATGTACTTAGCGTCAACATACATAGCAAAAACAAGTTATATATTGTGTTTAAATATAGACTCTTTGTTTAGTTATGACAGTAATTTTGCATAAGCAAGAACAAGCAGATGTCTTTTAGTCTTCTTCTTCCTGACTATGGCAATCAATCCTCTTCAAGATCTATTTTTGCCACTGTCGATTGTAAGAGATAGATCAAGTTTAACAATGTTTTGTTGCATTAAAATGCGTAGACATGCTTTAAATGTTTATTGGAGTTTCTGGAGACAATCCACGGAAGCAGCAGATCGTAACAGGCATAAAAATAATTAAAACCATTCTACATCCTAAGTCCCTACCTATGGAGGAACATAGATACATACTTGTCTATGTGTTAATATTATTTTTTAGTGTTATCAATTGTTTTTATATATTATTTTGAGCAATAGGTATCCATGTTAAGTTAGTATTTGAAATGTAAATTTAATGTAATTCTTTTGGTTTTTAAAAGAGTAATTGCTGAGTTTCTTGCCGGATTCTTCTCAGCAAAACGACCATCCGAATCCGGTGGTAGATTCTGACGATTTGAAAGTGCTTGCCTGTAATGTCTAATCAAATAAAGATCTTTTTGAATTTGAATACATTAAAGTACTTACAGAGGGCTTGGGGCGGTGTGTGTCGACGGCGCCGACGGACAGGTTGATGTGTTCCTCGCGGCAGCCGTACGCCACCGGCGTGAGCTTGATCACTGTGTGCAGCGGCACGTGCAGGTACGGCAACTCTTCTATACACCACCGTCATACATTCACATGAACACCGACATATTTTAAAAGAGAGGTAGACAGGGCGATTTAAGTTGGAGCCGCCTGACTGGGGACTGTACGTCCGCCTTACAGAAGACCGCAGTGAAATAACACTACTTGATGTAGTGTTGTGTTTCTGCGGTGAGTAAGGTTGCCAGCGCTCCACGAGGATACGCTGGGCTAGTAGTAATGCTGCTAGCACAGTGAGTCCTCATCAACAACATGGTTGGCACCCCGTTAGTGATACCCCTGGTATTGCTAGCGGCTATAGGCTACGGTGACTGCTTACCATCAGGTGGACCGTAGGCTTGTGGGCCACCTAAGTTGTAAAAAAAAATTACTCCTAATAAAAAATCATTTATTCAGTTAAGGCCCTAATAAGGGACTTATGAAGGTCTCAATTACCACCGGTTCGGAAAAAAGCCACTAATCTTTAAAGGTAGGCAACGCGGTGCGTATGCGGTGCGGTGCCGCCCGAGTTGTAAACAAAGAACTTCAATAACTGAATTAATTTTAATGTATTTTGATTTTACTGGGCATGATGGTGTACTATGTGTGTATGTATGTAAGAGATGTACAGGTCGGAGTACCTGGGCGAGAACTTCGTGCGGTTCACGGGCGACACGCGAATTTGGAAACCTTAGTACGTGGGAATATTAGCGTTATGTGGCTCTGATATTCTTTACGGAACTATTGAAGTCGGACATGACCATAACAAATACAGTTTGTAACTGGTTTCCCCGTCGTAAGTGTGTTACTGACCGGCGGACTTGTCCAGGAAGTATGCGAGCAGGCAGCGCATGACGGCCTGGTGGGAGACGACCAGCACGTTCCCCTGGCGCTCCAGCTCCATGATGACGGGCTCCAGGCGCGCCACCAGGTCCTCGTAGCTCTCGCCGCGCGGGTAGCGGTACGCGAACTTGTTGGCGTCGCGCGCGTTGAAGTCCGACGGGTACTTCTGCTGGATCTCCGCGTACGTCATCTCCTCGCATATGCCCTGGATGCCGGTTATACTTGTACAAACTTTTTGTGATTTATTGAATTGATTCAGGTGTTACTTTACGGAAATTCATATTTATAGAATACTAAATCTACACTTAATATTATAAAGAGGAAAGATTTGTATTTTTGTATGTAACGAATAAACTCAAAAAGTACTTGACCGATTTCAAAAATTCTTTCTCCGTTACAAAGCTACATTATCACTGAGTAACATAGGCTATATATTATACTAGCTGCCCACCCCGGCTCCGCACGGGTGGACACAATATTAGATAAATGTCTATGCTCCGAAACTAATGTCTACCGTTCGACCGTATCACACTCATTTAAGCGGACAAAGCAAATTATAATATATTTTGTATTTTTGTGATTTATTCTTGTCATGTAAGAAATTAATTTAAATGTACATTTTGTATTTAATTTGAAATAAGTTTCTTACCGGATTCTTCACAGCAAAAAACGGTGGTAGATTCTGACGATTTGAATGTACATGTAAAGTCTAGTCAAATAAAGATGATTTTGAGTTTGAGCTGGATTTACACTCGACTCATCACCGGGAATAACTAATATTGAAAAAACAACATTGAGGAGCTTTGGAAACCGTACTGATCGTAGGGGCACTGCAAGCGTTGTTTGGCTGATCTTCTGTAAAGTATACTAGACAGGCAGTTTCTACTGAACCGGAGATACATTTGTGCCTAAAGCTACCTTTAGAGGGCGTCTACTATTAAATATGCAGGTATGGAGAACAAGAGCTGTAAGAAAAGGAAGGGTGAGTTTTTTTTATTAATTACGTGTCTGCGATTGATCACGATCTCACCTGATGGTTAGTGAAGATGTGGTCGAAGGTGGAGCTCGCTTTTCCGTTAGTAACCTGTTCACTCTAGTCTTAAGAGTCCCAGGTTGTAGGATTCAGGGAACACTGACGAGGGGAGAGAATTCCAGTCCTTTGCTGGACGCATTATAAAAGATGACGTAAGAAGCTTAGTGCGTATTGGTGGTATGTCCACAATGTAAGGGTGAAATTCCTCCCCACGCCTCGTAGTGTGATGTCGAAAAGATGATGGAGGAACTAAGTAAGAACTAAAAAAGTACTCACAGCGTCGATCTCGTTGAGCGCCTTCCATCGCTCCTGCGGCGCGCGCACGTCCTTGACGGTCTGTATGGCGCGGCGCATCCACGAGGTCCACACGCGCAGCCCGGGGATGGCCTGCGCCGCGATGTACCCCGCCAGCGCCGCGCCGTAGCGCCGCCCGCGCCCCGACAGCCCACTGTCGCCCCCGATGCGGCCCAACACGTTGTGCGTGCTCTCCCCGTGCTGCACCACACGCACACATTACATAGCCCCCCCGATGCGGCCCAACACGTTGTGCGTGCTCTCCCCGTGCTGCACCACACGCACACATTACATAGCCCCCCCGATGCGGCCCAACACGTTGTGCGTGCTCTCCCCGTGCTGCACCACACGCACACATTACATAGCCCCCCCGATGCGGCCCAACACGTTGTGCGTGCTCTCCCCGTGCTGCACCACACGCACACATTACATAGCCCCCCCGATGCGGCCCAACACGTTGTGCGTGCTCTCCCCGTGCTGCACCACACGCACACATTACATAGCCCCCCCGATGAGGCCTCTTCTACATTCAATCTATCCACACATCATCTACAGTTGCTAGTATTTTTCTTCACCTTCCCATTATTGAGTACTTTGCCAACATGATCTAAGAAGTTACATTCGCAAAATTAATCCCGATGATATAGAGGATTTTTATATACCACTAAGGTGGCAAGTAAGCATACGTCCCACCTAATGGTAAACGGTTACCGTAGCCTATGGACGCTTGCAACACCAGGGATATCACTCGCGCGTTGCCATCGTTAGATCCTTGGCCTTCACTTCACTTCACAGTTTCTTCTTCCACTCGCTTTCGGAAAACTTACCCTGGTCAAATATATGGTCCTCGGCACTATGTGAATGTTCATCAGGTAGTAGACGATGCGGCTCTGGATGTGTCCTTCGTGTTTGTGGACGACCACCTTCTCGCCGGTGTCGTATATCTTCATGAAGCTGTACTCGGACTCGAGCGCCTGGTCCAGCGGCTCGTACTTCTCCTTGTAGTGCTCTATCCTCAGCAGGAAGTCGTTCAGCACGTTGTCTGTGTTCTGTATGTTCGTGTAGTCGGGGCTGCTCACTTTTACTTCCTGGAACATCGTGCTTTGCTTTTACTACTCGGAAATAACAATTAGTAGGGGAGCCCACGATACTAACTGGGGATTAAGAAGGTTAGAAAATTGGGTGGGTGTTTCTTAAACTGACTTTAAACCACACTCCTGGTCACGATATCGTCGACTGTGCTTACTTAGCCAAAATAAATATTAGTTTACTCATTTTAGGCCCTAATAAGGCACTTATGAAGTCATAATGAAGGCATAGATAGACATAATGAAGATCTACTTCACCACCGGTTCGGAAAAAATCCACCTAAGAAGAGCCAGCAAAAAAATTTTTAAAGCCGTGGTGGCATTGTGGTTGAAGCAACGGCCTGTCGTCTGATGGGCCCAGGATCGAATCCCGGCCTGTACCAATGAGTTTTTCAAAGCTTAAGTACAGTGATTAATCACACCATGAGCTTTAAAAAAGAGAGGTAGGGCGATTTGAGATTTCCCGTGGGTTATCCCCTTTTAAAATGGAGCCGCCCGACTGAGGACTGTACCTCCGCCTTACAAAAGACCGCAGTGAAATAACACTACTTGATGTAATGTTGTGTTTTTGCGGTAAGTACGGTTGCCAGTGTTCCACGAGGATACCGGGCTAGTAGTAATGCTGCTAGCACAGTGAGTCCTCATCAACAACATGGTTGGCAACCCGTTAGTGATATCCCTGGTATTGCTAGCGGCTATAGGCTACGGTGACTGCTTACGATCAGGTGGATCGTATGCTTGTGTGCCACCTTAGTGGGTTACTCACTCACTTTTAGATTCATCAATCTTTTCATACATGCCCGCCGATTCCGAGTACTATTTAGCTTGTTACACTCTGAAATCTCACCATAATATTTTGTTCAATAATCCTAGGGTCGTCGCATATGGACTCGACAAAGAACAGCTTGAAGCCCATCTTGTGCACTACGATGTCGCGGATCATGCGCCGCCGATCCAGCGTCGAGTTTGTCGCGTCGAACACCTGCCAATATCAACCATATACATATCGCAATAAGATCTACTTCCTACTAATATTATAAATGCGAAAGTTTGTGGAAGAGTAACAAACATCCATCCACCCATACTCACAAACTTTCGCATTTATAATTTTTTTTTATTTTTATTATATTATATTTTGATTATATTAGATTATTTTTTTATTAAAAGAACACTACTATGCGTTTGACACATGTCTTACTAAATGTCTTTTGACAGAAGAAGTAGCGAATATCTTTCATCAGTTATTTGTGTCATTTAAAACACACCCAAACTCAGAACCAAAATCATACGTATGTATGTTTGTCTGTCCTGAAATAAAAGCCGTGACCACAAACGTAGTAAACTAAACGTAAAAGTCACCTGACTCTCCGGGTCATCCTAATAATATTATAAATGCGAAAGTTTGTGAGTATGGATGGATGGATGGATGGATGTTTGTTTCTCTTTCACGCACAAACTACTCAACGGATTTGGATGAAATTTGGAACTCAGATAATTTATAACCTGAATAAAACATAGGAAACTTTTTATCCCGGGAAAATGTTTTTATCGCGGACGAAGTTGTGGGCAGAAGCTAGTGGAATATATATGCAACTAGCTTCTGCCCGCGGCTACGTCCGCGTTGAGCTTAGAATCTCATAGGAAGCAAATTTATACCCGGGTTTGAACTCTATTGGTATTATAATAAGGTATAACTTACGGCGACCTCGCCGCCCTTGGCCAGCCACTGGCAGACGTCGTGTAGCGCGTCCAGCGCGCACTGCTGGCGGATGGCCATCGCCTCCTTGTTGTCGGCACGGAAGAACTCGTGGCTGGTGTACGCAGTCGTCGCGTGCCGTCTGTACTCGCCCAGGTTGAACACTGAACAATCATACACGTCATACACATCATACTATTTTATCAAATACTAGCGACCCAACCCGCCATCGCACGGCCAGCGTTAGCCATAAAAGTTGATGATATCCTGGGGAAGGACGTAGGACATAGGCTACTATTGTGTTTAAGCAAATGCAGATGAAGTCGCGGGTAACAGCTAGTTATACATAAAACTTTTCCCAGGAATCACTCCGTGTATACGTGAAAACCGCATTAAAATCCGTTGCGTATTTTTAAAAATCCTAAGCTGATCTAGTCGAACAGACAACAGAAGCGATTTCATTTTATACTATGTAAAAATGTACTACCTTTTTACAGAAACTGCTTCCGCGTTTCAATATAAAAGCAACGTAAAATATATATTGTATGTTACTCAGTGATAATATATAGCATACTGTTGGTGCGTGATTTTAAAATCGGTCCACTTGTTATATAGTTTATCACTACATAGTATAAAACACAGTCGCTTCCCGCTGTCTGTGTATACCTATGTATGCTTAGATCTTTAAAACTACGCAACGGATTTTGAGGCGGCTTTTTAATACATAGAGTGATTCAAGAGGAAGGTCTTAATGAATTTTATAGCGTTATATACTTGTCTATGTGTAAATATTATTTTTTAGTGTTATCAATTGTTTTTAATATAATTTTGAGAAACAGGTATCCATGTTAAGTTATTATTTGAAATGTAAACTTTATGTAATTCTTTTGGTTTTTAAAAGAGTCATTGCTGAGTTTCTTGCCGGATTCTTCTCAGCAAGACCGACCTTCCGAATCCGGTGGTAGATTCTGACGATTTGAAAGTGCTTGCCTGTAAAGTCTAGACAAATAAAGATCTTTTTGATTTGATTTGAATAATTCATTTAGGTTTTGTCTAAGCCCATGTGAAGCCGGAGCGGGTCGCTAGTTAATAACAACAAGAATCTCTCACTCTTTCTTCTTTATAATATTAGTACAGTCAATAAAAAAAACACACATCTTATCGCGTAATCATCATTCTTCGTATTATATTATATATATTATATTTCATATTAATATTTAATTTCTAGAAATATATTGGTAATGGCTGTGTTGTGTCGGAATGATCTTTCAAAGAAAACATCAATCAATGGACTCAACTATTTAAAGCCGTGGTGGCCTTGTGGTTGAAGCAACGGCCGCTCATCTGTTGGGCTCAGGTTCAAACCCTGGCCTGTATTATTGAGTTTCTCTAAGCTTAAGTACTTAATCACACCGTGAGTTTAAAAAGATAGGTACGGCGAATTGGTATCTCCCGTGGGCTTTCCCATTAAAATTATAGCTGCCCGGCTGGGCGCTGTGCCTCCGCCTTACGGAAAACCGCAGTCAAATAACACTACTTTGATGTAGTGTTGTGTTTCTGCGGTAAGTAAGGTTGTCAGGAGTCAGCGCTCCACGAGGATACGCTGCGCTAGTAGTAGCAACAGGGTTGGCAACTCGTTAGTGAAATCCCTGGTATTGCTAGCTAAAAAAAAACATTAAAGAATTCAACTAGTAACACTAGTAGGAGCTGGTACCTGGTACTCACCCCTGGTATTAATTCCTATCCAATTGAGGTACCGAGAGAGTTTTTTTGAGATGTAAGTCTTTCCACGAGCAGGAAGGCCCACCATGGCGATCACATGGGGTATGTTCACATAATTTGCTCGTTCCCCTGCAAACACACAAAATAATACACATTTATAATCGGTATATAATATAAAACAAGAAACTGACTGACTGACAGACATATCAACGCACAGCCTAAACGGCTGGGGATAGACTTGATTTCTTTGGAAAAGGGAAGGGTTTTTGGAAATACCTATCACCCCTAAGGAGGTAAAATAGCAGATTAATGTTTGTATTAGGCCTCTCTCTTAAACTTTCAGCCACGCGTGCGAAGCCACGGGCAAAAGCTAGTTTATCTACAAGTATATATGCCGTGGCCTTACCTGCTATTCCAACGGCGCAAGTTCGAATCCCACCGATTTAACGTAAGCGCAGTGTATAGTCGCACCACGAGCTTTATGGTGAAGAGAAATATCCCGAGCAAACCTGCATGCGTCTGAGAAGAAATTCAAGGACGTATGTAGTGCCTATGAGTCGGCGACGGACTGACCATCAGTCACGTTGGCACCAAATTATCTTCGGTGAAAAGTGGGTGTTGTAACACCTCTGCCCACCTGTTCGGGAGCCCTTGTGGGGAGGTGTGAAGATATATTATTATTATTATTATGTACATATAAGTAGGTACTCATAACGCAGGTGTTGTGGGTTCAATCCCCGTTGAGAGAGTTAAATATTTATGATGGCAAAAGCATTATTTTATTTATCTATGTGATGAGCATATGTGTTTGCCTTGTCTGGGTGTTGGTTGGTATGTATTTTTAGACACGTAAATATGATGTACATGTGCGTTTATTTATACTATATACATAGAATGTTGAATAAATACATTTCACCATGTTTTGCTTAGTTTGGAACCAGATGGCGCTGTGTGTGTGTATTGGTGTCGATTATGTTGTTTAAAATTACTAACCTAAACTAATTTGACACGTCTAAAAAGTCTTGCTATCCCTTTCTCATGTGCAGGGTTAAGTAAAGATGGCAATATTTTTAGACGTGTCAAATTAGTTAAGTTTAGTAATTTTGAACAACACAATTGGCACCATTGTCTAAATATATTTACATATAATTTATACAGTAAACAACATAACATGTAAAGCAAAAGCAAAACAATTGGCACTGACATCAAATTACTTGGGATAAACAAATGTGACCAATATGACCTGTAATAATAATGCTAGCTAGTGATACCTCTGGATATTGCAAGTGGCAATAAGCTACAGTGACTGCTTACCATCAGGTGGCTTGACTCGTCACTTCTGAAGTAGTAAGCAATCTAGTACCATGGGCTTAGATTTAGTGCAAATCCCAGAAATTTTAGAGTCGGCAACGCGTGAGTGATACCCCTGGTGTTGCAAGCGTCCATAGACTGCGGTAACGGCTTACCATCAGGCGGGCCGTATGCTTGTTTGACACATAAAAAATGCTTGGCATTAGGGCAGGGTGTAGTTGCCTGGCACTCTTTTATTATTATGGAATCATTGGAATCGGTAACCATGTATTTAAATGGCATCAAATGTGAAAGGCTGGACCGAATATGCAATTTATTTTATTCTTTCTATTGTCAGGAGAAGAAAAATAAAAAACAAAAGCCAGATCATTTTTTATTTAGGGATAAACTAAAGGTCCTTTTTTATATGGTTTATTTGAAATATAATATCATAGCTAAGACAGGACGATGTCTGTCGAGACAGCCAGTTGTACATATTTACAACAAAGTAAGTGATGTATAATATTTAATTGTTATACAAATGATTGTAGCACTTCATTGTGTGACATGATACAATATGAACTTTAGACAGGGACTGCACATAGTTAACAGCTTTACTGTTTTTGAATAAATTATTCCCTATTTCTCTGCCTAGTGTTTGCAACCTGCAAATTTCAGAGGCTGCTGTAAAAAGCTAGTGCTTAACGTCTCTTATTAAAACAGGTGCAGTATTTAATTAAATAGCATGATATATCTCTCCATAAATATGTAAGATTGTATTTTTTTTTTATAAACCACTTAGGTATCACACAATCATACGGCCACCTGATGGTAAGCAGTCACCATAGCCTATAGCCACTAGAAATACCAGGGATATCACTAGCAATTCGCCAATCCTGTTGTTGATGAGGAGTCACTGTGCTAGCAGCATTACTAGCCCAGCATATTCTCATGGAGCACTGGCAACCTTACTTACCGCTGAAACACAAAATTACAACAAAGTAGTGTTATTTCACTGCGGTATTCTGTAAGGTATATCTTCTTTGGTATATTTATTTTCTTATACTTAAATATATTGTATATGCATCTCAAATCTTTCAAGGGATAATCCCTCTGGACAAATTCTGTACAAGGCTTACATTTTGAGGACAATATCCTAATAATACAAGGAATTAAGATAATATTATATTATGTTGTAAAGTTGACCTTTGTAATTGCCTTATAAGGGCCTAAGCTGAATAAATGATTAGGGTCAGCAATGCACAAGTGACACCCCTGGTATTGCAAGCATCCATAGGCTGCAGTAACCGCTTGCCATCAGGCGGGCCGTATGCTTGTTTGCCACATTAGTGGTATAATTTTTTTTTTTTTTCGATTATAGATTTGCTAAATGGTCTGCTATAGAGAATATGATCAATATTTGTATTGTAATAATCAAGTATGTCAGTGTAATGTCAATGTAAGGTGACAATATATTCAAGTGTATAAAGTCTTGTAAAACCAATTAGTTCAACCAATATTTTCTTTATTAATATTAAAATATGCATACAATGGTAAACTATCTGTCATTATAAAATAGCATTGAAGAGCACAGGGTATTGTCTGTATTATGTGCAGTATTTATGATTATAAAAATAGGTTAAGTTTTTTATTTGAAAATAATTTAATCTGTTTTGTGTTAATAAATAAATTATTCTAAATTAAATTAGAATGATTCTATTGAATGTTCATAATATATAAACAAATAAATATATTAGTTATAAAGGCACTCCAATTGCTGCACAAAATATTGAAACTAAAAGAAATGTAGAACTTTGTATATAGTATTATATACTGGAGTTATCAACTCACAGGATAACCTATGTGATAGCTTATCTTTAAAAGCATATAAATAATAAGACGTCTAGCTAGTTCCAAGATAAACATATTTACATAAGTCACATTTTAATATATTCCTATGGTCTACGTTTTGGCGAAAAATTTTACGAACACAACTTCCGCAGTCAAGGCCGTGGAACTGCTACCGGAAGCAATTTAAGCCCAATGGAGGTCGTTTAAACTACGTAGTACGTCTCGTAGCACGATCTTAAGGTTTGTCCTTGCGTCTACATCTAATAAAACTTTGTGAAT
Organism: Falcaria lacertinaria; assembly: GCA_951449985.1. Classification (NCBI taxonomy): domain Eukaryota; kingdom Metazoa; phylum Arthropoda; class Insecta; order Lepidoptera; family Drepanidae; genus Falcaria; species Falcaria lacertinaria. Next base: position 1,011,614 of record OX602121.1, read on the forward strand.
TTGTTAAAATCCGGTAATCCTTATGTGTACTAACCATCACCGAAAAACTGCTTGTTCAAATACTTCCAACCTTCTGCACGGTTATCGTCCGTGTCCATCGTCGTTAGGTTTTCCTTTCGTCACCGTACAATACACTTTTCTTATTTAATAATTAATTTAAATTAAATTAGCACTGATAAGTTTACGTTAGGACCGATCGTATCAAATGGCAGCGGTGCGTGAACTGTCAGTGTCACAATCGAATCGATTGACAGTAACTCTAGTCATAGATAATAAATCAATTTATATATTTAATTATAATATTCAATGACTTACTGCAGCGATTTAAATATTATTTCTGCGGACTTATTTATATTTGACTGTGATTTAATTACTTACGTAAAATATGTGACGTGAAGAACATATTTAATTTAAGTATGTGGTAAATAGGTAGCCAAAAAGGCTGTCTCACTTTGGTGTCGCAGCCTTTTCCCTTAGTCAATAGATTTGTTGATATTTTAATTGCATTTTTTTTCATTTGTATTTGTGAGATTCCATAAATAATAAGCATTTTATGCGTTTTCCATTATCTTATAAGCTTAGGAACCCCTGCCTTACTGCATCATGATTCATGAGGCAGAAAATATCTTTTTTATACACACTTATAGAACATTATTTATTTTCATTCCTATCGGTGGTGGTAACGTATACATATTTCTATCAAATGTCTGTATTTGTCTTTGTATTCTTTTTTGTATTATTATCAATATACCTAATCCACAAATAGTTTTATCATTCCATTTACATACATTGTTAAGTAGGTCAAATGTATTCAACTTTAACATGAATTTAAATTTAGGATTGCTCGATTGCTCGGAGACTCAACAGTCGTAGACGGACTATAAAAGTAGGAATTTCTCAAAGTTGCGATTTAAAAGTAGAACACATCCAGTATTTAAGAGCCGTAGAAGCACTGCCTATCGAATCTGTGGTTATTGTATCTTTGCATAGATGAAAATGTACTGTGGAGAGAAATGCGTCATACATCATAATTATCACGCAGCGCATAAATGTTAGCCAGTTGACGACAGACTACGATAACCTTTAAATAAATTTACTGTCATATTATACAGATAAGCAGACACACTTTTCTATAGAGTTCATAGTCATAGTTAATTTACCTACCAATTTAGGTAAAAAAACTATTGCTTCGATATAGCTTTTTAAATATGAAAAAAAAAGCAAAGAAAAAACTGTCTACCTATTATGTATCCTTTACGTATCATGAGATATAGCCCGGCGATAGACAGGACGGATGTACAGCGAAGTCTTAGTATTAAGGTTCCGTTCGTTACGCATCGGGTACGGAACCCTAAAAATAAGGCAGAGATTTTTCTTTATTATACCTATACTTGTACGTAGTATATTATCTACTCTGTGCCTATACTTACCTTTTCTCGTATTTTAAGTAAGTATGTATTTAGTAAAGCAAGTGAGAAGGACCAAGATAATTGGTCCTATTCAGGGAACGAGCGCTACTGCTATTCATAGTAAGTGGAGAAAGTTTACTTACTTTGGGACTAGATGGCGTTGCGTGCCATTATGCACTCGGAAGATTCACTATCACCTCAGAGTAGATAATATACTACGTGCTATCACCCACGGACCACGGACATTAATGATCAGAGTAGATCTATCACTACATAGTATAAAACAAAGTCGCTTCCCGATGTCTGTCTGTCCCTAATTCCCTTTGTATGCTTTAATCTTTAAAACTACGCAACGGATTTTCATGCGGTTTTTTTTCATGCAAGAGGAAGGTTTATATGTATAAATCATTTGTGTTTTGTAGGCTATGGCCAACGCTGGCCGTGCCAGGGCGGGGCGCTAGTATTGTATATAAATTATATAATATTATAATTACGTATGTAATTACATATATCTGTAAAGCGTGCGATATAACTCCATAGAAAACCAGTAAACTTCATCGTAGTTACCTAATCGATGAAGTTTGGTGTCTAATTTAATGATGTAAAACCACTTTGTTTTGTGATTCGTAGGAAAAAAAACATTAGCTCAATCTCAGAGTAGATAATATAGTACGTATAAGTTCAATATAATAAGCTAATGACGACAGCTAATGACGACAGTAAGTAATGACAAAAGACAAACCAATTTAGGTTAATTGAAAATCGATCGAAATTAAAACGATTGATTGTATTAAATTCGTCCAACGATAATAGCTAAAAACTACGCTGCGGTGCAATTCTGGAAAACAGCCACTGAAATTGCTTCTGTTATTTGATGCGAAATTTCAAAATGGTGGCGTGCTGCCAACCGAAGCTGCAGCAATGTCTTCACACCCTTCTTGAAAACCCCATGCTGAGTACCAGCGTTAGGCCCACTGTCACCCCGTGCAAGAATATTGTGGCACCCACATAGGGAATCATTATCGAGAATATTTTTTTGCTGAACCAGTTTGAACTAGTATAAAGAATCGAACGACACGGATGTAGAAAATTTTGGAGCAATTTTTTTTTATATTGTTCCCCCCCAATTTTTGCGCTCTGGGCCGTCGCCCAACCACGCCCCCCTAACGCCGGCACTGCCCATGCTGTACCTTAATTGTTGCAGTTTTTATCAAAGTAAATAATTATATTTCAATAACACACTTGTAAATATTTTCTATCATTCGAATTAGTTGTTTACTATTCTATTTTTAAAAGCAGGGTGTGACAAATAATTTATGACATGCTATGAAGTGGGCCGGCCGTGCTAATTCTAAAATTACGCTGCTAGACCTTGACATTGTCACCGTTTAGAACGTACTTAGAGGTACTTAGTAACCAATAAAGCGAATGCAATTACGCAATAGATATGCTAATTGTTTTTTATTGACGGAAAATATCGTGAGGCAACCGGTACATCTAACATGCACAATTTAATTTAAGTGTTACGTTACACGTCACTTCTCTGAGATGGTTTAAATATGCTGACTTTGTATGGATGGATGCTCAATCGAGCGCCCTGAGCCAGTCAATACTGTACCCAAGTTATTTATAATAAATATTATATAAACGATAAATTGAGATTTTTAAGTAACGGACAATTAATCAAAGTGATTTTTTGCACAGCAACAATTTTAAATTTTACGAATTTAAACTCTAAGGTTTTACTGAGCAGGGAGTATTTTCTATTGATTATAGTTAGTAACAAAATGATTGGCGACAAAAAAATCTAATGTAAAGGTACTAATGGTACAATAAGTAGAAGAGTCTGCATCAGAGGATCTACGTAAGCAGGCTAGTCTAGGAGATAGATTGACATTGCATTCCAATTCTGGTAAAACATCGATTGAAATCGCTTTTGTTTATGATTACGGGATGTAAAATAATACTAGGCCCTGACCTCAGATCAAATAATAAAGGTAGATGGATCTTTGCGAACGAAGAAATGACGCCGGCGGGACGGCTTTTTAAACATGTAGTGCGTGGACAAGGCGTAGTTTCATTGTATTCGTTGTAGGTGTGTGCGTGTAATTGCTGCAAGGCGTGGTTTTGACCTGCGTCACTTCGTTGTTCGCAAAGTTCCATTACCTTTTTTATTCGAACTGAGGCTGGCTGAGTCTGCAATTGAAATTGTCTTCCAATGGTGTCATTATGATACTCAACTCTTTTGCTTCATTTACACTCGCTAATCTTTTCAAATATTATTAATACCACTGTAATATATACTCTAAGATGCCCGCCGATTAACCTTGGACTTCTCTAATCTAAATAAGTATATAAGTATTATATTAGTTTCGAATTAAACTATTTTGTAGGCAACCGTAAAAAATATCGACCCGTATAGAAACGACATTAGTTCTCCTTAGCAGTGCCGCCATTACGGGATGCCGTTGCGTGATGGGGCGATGCCCCGGGGCGCTAAATTTGTGGAGGGCAAAGTGGAAAATATAAAAAAAGAGAAGCTACAAAACTTTCTATGCCCCTGTCCTTGGCTCTGGGTCGCTAAAGGAAATTTTCAATTCTTAATATAAGTTCACATTGGTTAAGCAATAAATTAACACTCGATAAAGATTTTCTTAAGTGGACGCCACAATATTCTGGCCTAGAGCTCCAGTGGCGCTAACGCCGGTACTGCTTCTTGGCAGCAATTTAAACGTCCATAGATGCATGAGTAAACTAATACTTCGGACGTAAACAATCCATTGATGCATCACGATACACCGAAGACAAAGGCACATTCAAGGATTCTAAAGAGTAGCGTAGCAACAACCCATTCCTATGCTTTACATGGTTTAAGTTTTAACACGATATTTAGTGTACACTCACCAAAATTAGACACGCTTCTACTCCATGTAATAACAGCGTGTCATAATATGGCATGGCATAAGTTACTACTAGTTCACTGTATCCACAATACACGTTCCCATCACGAGATAGTCACACCTATCATTTTTGGTCCTCAAGTCTGCTAATTTATACATCATAATTGGTTGTCATTATGACGTTATTATTGCGACAATTGTGAGTAAAGGTAGTCCGCTAACACAATTAAAATTCAAGTTTAAGTTCACACACATGCATGGTAGGAGAAATTGCTGCATTATGTTTGTTTGTACAGAATGTACGTAACAAACGAATACGACTAACAAATTTTTTTGGGCTACCTAAGAATCGTATATAATGCATGATAATGAAATTTAGAAAATTCAGTTTTTTCTGAACAAATTGTAAAGTAGCAGCTTATGAAAGAAACCTCAGTGGCAGGCGGCGTTGCTGATGTTCAGTACCGGCGTGGCTTTAGGGCCACTGACGCCCCGGGCACTTAAGGAAATCATTATCGAGTACATTTTTTTCGCTGAATGTGAACTTATATTAAGAATTTAGTCTTTCCTTTAACCAACGACACGGACGTAGGAAAATTTGTTGCGTTTTATATATTTTTCGTAAGGCGCATTGGCGCCCCCCTACATTTGGCATTTGGTATTTTATGGTAGTGCATTGCCCTACAATGGACCCCTAGTTACTGCCTTGTCAGGTACCAATAGAGATATGGATATTTAAAAATAGTAACAAGTGCAGGTCAATGATTTCACATTATCAATTTAATTACAATACACACAAACATCACAATAGGTTGAAGATAACGTCTAATACTTCTGAGAAATAAATAAATAAATGTCGGTGTTTACTTTGACAAGATAACGATTATCTGGAGGCAATTGAATGCTTTATCGATAGTTGCGAATCGTGTTCAATTGTTTAATCCATGACAAATGACAATACATAAATTGGTTTGTACGTGTATACGTATCTATCTATAGTTCTATAATAAGGAGGTAAATATTTGTTTGTTTGTATGTATGTATGAGCACAGAATAGAGAATACTACAAGTAAGTAACGTACGTTTGCTACCTTTTCAGAACCAAATGGCTGATCAGATCCTAATAAAATTTAACACGGCGATAGATTATATCCTGGGGAAGGACCTAGGCTACATTTATCTTTAAACATGCAGACTTAGTCGCGGGTAACAGCTAAGCTGTAGTGGATCATTTTAGTAGAGCCGTGGGCTTAGACCTGCAATATAGGGCCGTGGCGAACTTGTAGTTATTGTACTGGAGGGTGAAAATATTGTGGGATAACGTGTGTGCATTTCGTGCGATTGGTGATTCAAGTGTCACTTTGGCTACAAGACAAATGGAGTAAATTAGACAGTAATTGTATTTAATTGATCAATAAAACGTCCATTGAGGCAATAACGATTACATCGATTCGGCTTTGAGACTTCGTCAAATTTATGTAGTAATAGTGTAAATGAGTTGTTGTCCGGTGTGCTTACAAATGGTCAGCAACAGACAATAAAATATAAACTAGATTGTTTTGTTATTACGATATGTTGTGGGTGTCAAGTCAAGTCAGGTAATAACATAATTGACAGGGTGCTAAAGTTTTTTTTATACCACTAAGGTTGCACACCAGCATACGGCCCACCTGATGGTAAGCAGTCACCATAGCCTATAACCGCTAGCAATACCAGGGATATCACTAACGAGTTGCGAACCCTGTTGTTGATGAGGACTCACTGTGCTAGCACCATTACTACTTGCGCAGCGGATCCTCGTGGAGCACTGGCAACCTTACTTACCGCAGAAATAAAACACTACATGAAAGCGGTCTTCCATGGAGGTACAGTCCCCAGTTGGGCGGCTCCAATTTTAATGGCAAAACCCACGAGAGATCTAACCCTCTTTTTAATTATGTTTAGGTACGGCAGATTGTTGATCATTCAAATAAAATTATATTATGATTGTTTCCTTAAAATCCTTAAAATGCCACTTAAAATTTTAAAGAAATGGATTCTTCACAAAGGAAGAGGTGGGTATATTGAATGAGGTTAGGTCTAGATGGGGATATTATTCAATCTGGCTAGGCCGGGCGGGGCAGGATGGCGGCAGCTGGGGCGATGACCAGACCAGATATAGCCAGATTTCAATGGTAAGAGCTAGTCTACATTTGTGCCTGAATATGACACTATTTTTTCTAGTAGCGTAAGTGTTAATAAATAGGAAAGAACATGACTTTGTTTGATGATAATATTTTTCTTTATAGATAAGCCATGTGAATGACGTGGAAAGAGAAAATATATTTTCATTTAAAAGTCTTCATCATCTATCAACGATCTATTGTTTTGAACACAAACAAACTACGCAACGAAAACCTTGTAATTATTCATAAATAATACATACACTATACATAGTTAAAAGCTAATGGTTTACATTACACGATTTGTCTGCGGTTATCTCAGTTAGTACAATGCTATGTATACTATGCTATAGACCACGTTCCGGTCGCGTGATGCCTGACACAGCCACAGCTGCGCGTTGAATAAATTCCCTGCTTTTATAAATATCCGCTTTTTACTAGCGCATTTAGTATTATAGTAGTTTTTTTTTGTACTACTAAGCACACATGAATGTTAGTACGAAAGCTTTGCGGGTAAGGAATCCGTATAATTCGTCTGTATCAATAACGCATGGCTTATCAAAAGGGTTTTGAAGTTATGCATTGAAATGTTTTCAAGGGGTCAGTACCTACTAAAGATTTGAAGTTCTATATTGTCACTAGGTTTTTCCCACGGCTTCGCCCGCGTGGTTCTAGATAAAGATAGCCTATGTCGTATCCCAGGTTATAATAATCCATCTCATTGCGAAATTTTTCGACAATCCGAAATCTGAAAAAAAATACCGTCAGGACGGATCGTATGAAAAATACAACAAAACCTGTATAGTGTTAGTATGAATCACAATCAATCCAAGGTAATTTTTCAGACCTCAAATTCCTAGCACAAACACATTTCACAGTTCAAAGCTACTCGTATATGTCAGAATAGCAAATGTATAATTGTATACATTTAATAACTGCAACATCTAACAGACATAACCTTGGCGGATTTTTCGGAGTAAAGTGACTTGGTCGACTGCTTTGTGGCTGTGCCAATCTAGATCAATTATATTATTATTGTTGAGAGATATTAGTATTTCCAAAAGACTAATTGAATTGTCTCATGCTTGTCATTGTTAACGTTTTTGCTACTCTTTCAAACATCGTGTTTATAAATGGCGTGAAATTTGGACAATATTTGTATATGTTTTTTTTGTTTCGTAGTGGCTCTTTGTAACCAAACTTCCATAACGATACCTCAGAGTAGATAATATACTACGTACATACTAATATTATAAATGCGAAAGCAACTCTGTTTGTTTGTTTGATTGCTATTTTTGCGATCGTAATAAAATTTGACAAGGAGATAGATTATATCCTAGGGATGGATGTAGGCTACTTTTGTGCTTAAACAAATGCAGACGAAGTCGCGGGTAAGAGGTAGTATTAACATAAATCTTGTCTTGTCAGATCGTTGATGATACCGCTGGTATTGCTAGCGGCTATAGACTACGGTGACTGCTTACCATCAGGTGGGCCGTATGCTTGTGTAAGTGGTGTAAAAAAGATAACTCCGATTACGCACTTCACGATTGCAATATGGATAATCTGGTAACACCGACGCCGGCGCCGGCTGTGCTATTGTCATTCAGCAAACATGCGCCCACACTAGTGACGTCGTACAGGGTTTCGTAGTGTAACGTGTGTCGCGTCACGTTATATTTTATGCCAACAAAAGTATTTGTGCATGAATCTCCTACTTTGATAAAACGAAAACAGTCACTATAAAAAACCATAGATAAACTTATCTATAGCTGATTAAAAATAGCTGCCCCGAACCTAAACAAAATTAAAAAAGTTTGACCTAAGTTGCTTTAAGACAAATTCCCGCGCGGATATCTAAGATGTTTTATGTTTTCTTTATTTCTTCTTCTTAATCCGTCTACACCTTGAACTTTACGATCGTAGCTTTACAGATAAACATTTTATCACACAAGCATTCCATTCAAAGTTATCGGGCATATATTAAAGGGTATTGACGAAAATGATAAATCACATAACCCAAAAGTCATCACTAAGTTGGCAAATAAGCATACGGCCCTCCTGATGGTAAGCGGTTACCGTAGCCTATGGACGCTTGCAACACCAGGAATCACTCGCGCGTTGCCGACTCTTAAAATTAAAAATAAATCGCCTCAGTTTATGGTGAGACGACCGAAACATTAAATACTGTGGGGGAGTTTTTGGCGGGAATCAGGCGGAGCGGTTGAGTTTTTTTTCCAGTGTGTCGTAAATTGTGTTATAGTGATCTTTAATGTGTATTTTTGGTGTCGATATGTGCAGTAAAGTTTCATTTAGTGACTGATTTATAGGAGCATTGGAAATAATGCCATAATACGACTTTTGGGTTAAGTGATTTATCATTTTGGTCAATAGGTTACCTCTAATCTAAAGGCGTGTTACGATCTGCTACTGCCGTGGGTTGTCTCCAGAAACTCCATTGGGCGTTAGAATGCATGACACTAGGCATTTTAATGCGGCAAACACGAGAAATTTTGCAACATGAAAATTCTCTAACACTCGACACTGGCAAAAATAGTCCCTGAAGGGATTGATTGCCATACTTAGGAAGAAGAAGAAGAAGAATACTGTGGTAAACTACATAAAGCTTTTCAAGAGCCTTTGAAAAATGATGAAAACAACTTGTGATAAATTATGATCTTCTGATCTCATCTCATATTCATTTTCATCGATTTAATTGAATTTTTATATCTCTGATATCTGTTCAATGCGAGTAATCTTGTTGATAAAATGCTTAACTCACATTTATTGAAGATACTACAGTTTATTGTATAGCTACAGTTGAAAAGCTATGTCGATGATCGTTAACGAATAACTGGTACGATTGGTAATCTTGTCAGGTCAGTCATTTGACTGCTCCATAACTTGTTGATTCGCAATTATGACGACTTGTGTCTTAGGTTTTACCTATAATCCTACTAATATTATAAATGCGAAAGTTTGTGAGTATGGATGGATGGATGAATGTTCGTTACTCTTTCACGCAAAAACTACTAAACGGATTAGGATGAAATTTGGAACACAGATAGTTTATATTCTGGATTGACACATGGGATACTTTTTATCCCGGGAAAATTTTAGGTTCCTCTGAGATTCTAAGCTCAACGCGCACGTAGTCGCGGGCAGAAGTTAGTAAGAAATATTTGTAACAATGTTGGTAATCTAACATACAGTTTTCATTAATACAATATTGTAGCCTTTGTATATGGTAACACAACAAATAGTAATTGTGGTATTTAAAGTAGTGGATTAAAAGTTTGTTATCCAAACCAAATATTCGTAAATAAAATGTCACTGTTTTAGAATAAGTAAGGTATGTAAAAATGGCGGGATACAGAAAATAAATGTCTTGATTGTTGTGTGTAATATTAATTAATTATTATATTCTAGGTGCTAAAATAAATAAATAAAGATATAACAGTAATTGTTATACAAGGGGCTAAAGTGACCCATTGTATACGAGGTAGTTTTACTACCGAGCTTTCGAGGAGGGAGTTAATAGATAACGAGTTACAATGGGTTTTAGCGTGTATAACACTCTGCTTTCACTATCAGTGCGTAAAATAATGACATAATTACATTTTCCAATAACCTACAGTGCTAATATTAAATAAAATATAAATATATAATAATATGAAATAAAATAAATTTCCTCGTCTAGGGTTTAGATAATTGGCAGTATCTATACTAATCTATACTAATATTATAAAGAGGAAAGATTTGTATTTTTGTATGTATTGAATAGGCTCCGAAACTACTGGACCGATTTCAAAAATCTTTCACCTTTAGAAAGCTACACCATCACTGAGTAACATAGGCTATATATTAAACTTCGCTTTAGCTTCGGCTTCGCTCGGGTAGACAAAATATTTGATAAATGTCTATAGGCTCCGAAACTACTGGACCGATTTCAAAAATTCTTTCACCGTTAGAATGCTACACTATCACTTCTATAATATCATTAACATAGGCTAGCTGCCCGCCCCGGCCTCGCTCGGGTAGACAAAATATTTGATATAAATGTCTACCCGTGCGAAGCCGGGGCGGGCCGCTAGTAATTTTATAATGCAATACGATATAAATATTAATACAATAGGCGAGATGATTCATCGGCGCGTGTCGATATCTCGGTAACCTCATTGACTTTATATGTATCAGTGGATGAATGTGGCTACTTCGAATTTGGTACTAAATATAGTGCCGTTTTATCCATAAGGGCACACGGGGCCAGTGCCCGGGGCCCCCGACTTAACGGGGGCCATAGAAAGCTTGAAAGCGCTTCCCATCAGTTTTCCAAATAAACGTTTATTTTACTGTCCGAAGAGGCCCCAAAAACTTGTGTGCCCAAAGGCCCCGGGCTACGTCGAATTCTGCAGGACATAATACACAGTTTCGAGTCTATTACTACACTGCAATTATTTAAAAAAACGTGGTATGCTTCTGACTATTTGATTCTCTAATATGTGAGATAGCGAATTTGTACGTTTGATTCGAAGCCAAATTTATAGCAACTGCTTATATCTTGAAATGAACTGCTTTTGACACCGGACTAAATTAATAAATAGCAGTAAGTAAAAAAACTAAATTTTGAAAAGAAGGATCATATTGCTGTTTCAAATAGTGATGGTATGTTGAATATAATAATATTAATTGCTTTGCCTTTAGTTCAGTTGATTGTGGAAAGCGATTTGTCCGAGTCTGATTGAGCGCGCAAGAAGTTTATACTGACAACGACATTATTAGCAGAATACATCAATGCCTTGTAAAGAAAACTAAATACTTCGCTTGACATTTGACAATAAAGTCTTGCCAGACACTGATCTAGTGTTGCCAGACTAGACAATACACATTGTTTACCTCTCCTTTTAAAGGAAAATAATGTGGCACGGAAATGGAATAACGGTAGCCTTAGTGAATCAAAAGATATAACTTAGGTAGGAAATATAATCTGAATGTTTTTAAATTTCCCGTCTCATCACATGTCATGAGATTAAGTTTATCAAGGTTCATGTTTTGGGTCAAACCATTTGACACAACGCCGCAGATAGAAGGAAATAATGATAACGGACGATACATCTTCGCATTACTGAACATGTGTTTGAAAACCATCAATATTAATATATTAAATAAATAATTATTGAGAACTTTGGACTGATGAACTTAATGACCGTATTCCTATGAGCTATCGGATCTATTAGGGATTTGGATGTTATGGGAATTTATTTTTTCTTAACCTTTTTTTTTATTAAGTAGCTATTAATACAAATAATGAACATTTTGACATTTAGAATTATTTTTTCATTCGAGAGATAAAAGTAGGTTGGTATAGTAAGAAAGTGTTTTTTATTTAGGAACGTTACCACTTCAAAGATTACAACTATTAGAAATGATGGTAGAAATTGGTCCAGAGTTTTGAATTTAACGGATTAAATAAATACATACACAAACAGTAGTACGAATAGTAGCATTTAATAATGTATTGAATTAGTTAGTACCCACTCTAAAATTCACGTTTAAATTATAATTAAAATTGTCGTCTGAATTTAAATCTGCATTATTAAAATTTAATATTTCTAAGACTGTTAAGATTAAGTTATGCAAACCTTGTTTCATTTTTCAGAGGTAGTAGCAAATCTAACGATTCAGTAATAATAAATACCTATTAGAACCAGCGTTGTTAGAGGAAAAGCAAGGTTACATTTTGTCAACAAGTTTGTAACGTATATAATACATAGTCATTATCTCAATAAGCACTTCACAATGATAACTGCAAACCATATCAATCCAGTACGAAGGACAACTTTGTCGAACGCATCCATTGCAAAAGTTGTGCAGGTTATACGCGGGAAACGGGACGACAGCTGTCAAACACCGCGTATTTTTAGTCAGGAAACTATTCTAGATAATAGTAATAATCACCTCGAATGGGGAACGGCTTTGTCATAATAGTTTCGGTCGTCGGCGGCAGAAGCCGCTGGGTCTCCGGCGACATGGCACTCGTACACTGATTCAACTCATGTTTTTTACTGTCACTATTGTTGTTAATGCCGCCGCGCAGCCGCAGCGACGGCGAGCCGATAACCACGTCCATTTGCGTATATTACCGACGCATGACTGAGATTCTGAGAGCTAAGTTCGCGATCGCGATGTTCCGCGTCACGCGTCGCGTTCACAATATCACAGCTGATAGATAATGTAGAAGTTAACGGAGACCACTGTGTTTTTATTCTATCATTCTGCGTGCGCGGGCCGCGCCCGTTTCAAGTGCAAGGGCAATTGGAGACGCGATCTTTATCTATTTTCAATTCAAGTGTACCGATCGCGATCGAATGCGACACGGCTACACAGCGCGCATCACTTTTTCAACTGACGCGAACTTGGGCACTGTGCCACATACATATCTAACAAACATTTGATGTCTGTATTCCAACTTTTTACACGGTGTACATTGTGTCTAGAAACTTGTTATTTTCGTTTGCGAATATTGCTGTGAAAAAGATAAAGGCGCTTTAGCTATTTAATCAACTGAAGTACATCCTTTAGTTTTAATTTGATCCGATTTGGATATTTTAACACGCATAGTAAGTACAGTCAGATTTTTATACACAGTTCTCATTTGACTATCATAGGGGTTAATGTGGAAATAATAATTCGACATTTTGCGGCAGCACTTATTCTTATGCGGCGGCCGCCATATTGGATTTAGAATGACGTCACTATAACTAGGTACTGTGTTTCGCTCATCAAGACCTTTCATTTGACATCCATATCATAGGGGTTTCTGTGGGAACTGTCATTTTTGTGATGTCCGCCATATTAGACTATAAATGGCGGCATTCAGATAATCGGGAACCAAACGTGTAGGTATGCCAAATTTCATCTTGATTGGATGGGAAGTGGGTCTAATTTAAATTGCAAGATAGAAAGAACACCGGACAAGTGAAACTGAATAAAAGCTTGCAAATGAACTGATGAATCCGAAAATGTATAAAGTTTGGCAAAGCAAAGACCTAATCTATACAAGAATTGTAATTCTTGTATAGATTAGGTCTTTGCTTTGCCAAACTTTACAGAGAGAAATTGGCTGGTGCGTTGTTTGTTGATACATCGAGAGCGTCATAGCGTCGTATAGTGAGACCGACGAGATAAAAATAATGCTCAGTACACGTGCTCCGTGCCCGTCAGCCAGTGAAAGCAATATTGTCTTCGATCGACCACTATTGTTGATTGGAGATTGCCGTAAAGTAATTATGGTGATAAGCTTCGACGTCACCGCATGGTAAGGGCTCGTTCACGCAAAAAAATGAATATATAACTCTTCTATATACCGGACTAGTCTTTTACTACATATCTAATCCTTCTACCCACAAGCTTTTGATGTTCGTCTATTTGTTAATAAATCACGTCAAAACGACTGATCTCATTTTATTGGAAACTAGCTGTTTCTCCGCGACTTCACCCGCGTATCAATATATATCTAGCCTATGTTACTCAGTGATAATGTAGCTTTCTATAGGTGAAATAATTGAAATCGGTTCAGTACTTTCGGAACCTATTCAACACAAACATACACACACACACAACAATACAAATCTTTCCTCTTTATAATATAGTATAGAATGGCACACAAATAGACTATATTCTGGAGTCAAATGTAAGTTAATCTTTCCCGGAAAAATAAAGGTTTTCACAGGATTCTTAAAAACGTTCTCGTGCCCTATTTCCACGCGGTCGAGGTCGCAGACAAAAGCTGACACTCGATTCACAACTAAAATGGATGAAGAACAGTCGCGTGGCAACCATCACGTACAGTATCGACCAAATTCCATTCAGTTTCGTAATCAGTGAGGCTTGTTCCCGAGTTCCAAGGAAACCGTTCGCCGTATATAACCTACGTGAGCCTTTCCGCGTACCTGGTAGGTGGTGATCGCTATTTTTTGTAATAGAATTTCTAAGAAATTCGCACGTGTTAACTGGGATTCAGTTGCAACCATACAAGTCATAGAACCCATACAGCCTGGTACTTTAACCAAAGTTAAAAGGTAGATAGAACTTTGCAAACAACTAAGTGACGCCTGTTTAAGTTACGCCTTGCAGTGTACATATACACACACCAACAACGAATACGATGAAACTACGACTTGAGCACGCACTACATGTTTGTAAAACCCGCGTCACTTCGTTGTTCGCAAGATTGCAGTACTAAGGTTTATACTAGGGAGTAGCTTACCTTATACTGTGGCACTGTGAATAGCTCTGCAAGTGCTTGGTGTAGTCTCGTCTCTTCACGACTGATAGATATCTACGCCACCGCGAGCATAAGTGGTCTGCTGTGGCCTAGCCGCACGGTTGCCCGCGCCATGTCTCCAGCTCGAGTCCGCTATACTATTAATTTTTAACAATTTCGTGCCATTATGACACTATTATTGCGGCAATTGCCACACTTTACTTACAACTTTTCGACCTTTACTTACAATTGCGTAATAATAGCATCATAATGGCACAAAAATGTGATAAATGAAATAGCGGACACCACGCCGCCTCGGTCGTTGGCAGCACTCAACACTCCTGCATCCTCGAGTCAGATCCAAGGGTTGATGTTTGTGCATGGCTGGAACAATTTATTGGCATAGTTGAGAGGAAATTAGTGTTTTGTTTCTATTTGTGGTAGATTCTGACGATTTGCAGGTACCTACTTATTTGTATAAAGCTATTTATTTCATTTAAAGCCGATTTTAAGTTTCATTAGTGTACTTGGCTCTGTCGTTCTAATTAATGTCAAATCAAACATACTAGTGCAAGTAAACTGCGTTGGAGTTAAAGATTACAACATCGTATCTACATTGCGAGAGAGACGCAGCTGCAAACACAACTTTTTATTACCAAGACCAAGCCGATTTTTGCTGTCAAATGCTTTTGCTGTCTATGGGTAATGTTTTTGTAACGCAAACAACTTTGGTTCAACTGAGACACGGTATATACAAAAGTGATACGAATGCGTAGACGAAAGTTGTTCTTGCTAGGGCAAGGTCAGGTAGTTCTTATCCGAAACATAAAACGTAATTTAACCTACTTTGACAAAATAAAACATTTTGGTTCAAGGTTACAAGGTGATTAAATTTAACAATTGAATTTGAATAAACGGATATAAGTCCTTGTTTGGTGAAATAACTCAATTTCATCTTTCACATCACAACATCCGCTATTTTATACTATAAAATATAAATGATGGTTCAGTGTTTCCATAGTGATAGCCACTTGTATGCATTTCATATGTAAATTCATATCTTGATGGATTTTTCATAAAAAGGATCGTCACGATTCTTCTTAATTTGGGAGTGCTAAAAATGACATTTAATATAAGCCATAGACAACGCGCGTGTGATACCCCTGGTGTTGCAAGCGTCCACAGGCTACGGTGACCGTTCACCATCAGTTGTGCTGTATGCTTGTTTGTCAGCTTAGTGGTATATACAAAAAGGCATCTGCATTTTATTACTTGCTTCTATTTTCAGCAACAAGATGCAAATGTTTCCGACCTTCCTCGACACCATACCCAAGAACCGGTACGAGATGGTGAATGAACTGGACCTTCCCGAAATAACCCTGTCTCCGTACATCTGGGTAGAGCCCGAGTACTATAGACTTACTAGAAGCGACAGCGTGCTTACCGCCAGCATTGATGACTTTGACGCGCGTACACTCGGCACCGATTCCAGTGTTGCCCTCTCTAGAGCTATGACGGACTCTGATATTGATTATTACAGGTATAGGCGGGTACGTTTAATCCAAAATCCTTACAATTCTATCTTGACCCACACCTTGGCGAAACTGACTATAGAAGACTAGCTTTTCCCGCAATTTAGCCCATGTAGAGACAGATAGCACATAATCGTGAGGTAAAATATAGGTTGTTACTTACTGTCCGGCGAAAAAAAGTAGAAATTATAATCATAACCCGCCGCAGCTCGTATAGAGCATCAACAGTCTTGATCGTTTTGTTAACAGTTTACGTCATAGCATCAATTCCATTTTGTAAAGGTTGTCAGTAGCCAAAAATTTTGTTCCGTTTCTAGACTTTTTGCCAAGCTATAGACTATAGCTTTTAATTAATGAATTATTGTTTAAATCAGTTCGGTAGTTCCAAAGATTATCTCATACGAACAAACAAACAAACGTTTACCTCATTATATTATAATCTTTATAGAATGTAAGCAGCCAGTCAGTCATTGTTGATTCCGCTTCACACAATCCAATCATTCGACTATTTATTTTCTTGAGCTTCGCGTTAGCTGAGTTGCGGGTAGATGAGAACATGCACATAGGTAGGTATATATGTATGTATACTAACATGTCGATATGTTATTTGCAGCTCCGAAGCAAAAGCTTCAGCGATCCTTGGGACCAGATGCGGGCTGCCCAGGATGCCTTCCCATCAGGATATCTTGCTTCATTGAGAAGGTACTGTAAAATTGGCTCTAATATGTTACTCCTTTGCTTTAAAGTACAAAGAAGGTGGTGGGCCAATTCAAAGCCCACTTATTGGCAAGAGGTCACCATAGGGTATTGATAGACGCTTCCAATACCAGGGAAATTACTAGCGTGTTGCCAAGCTTATTCATGATAAAAATCGCAGTGCAAGCACCTAACGCTTTTTAGCTTATTTTAAATTACATTGCCAACCCAAGACAAGACAGTTTTTTAATCTGTGCTGCCAAAACAGTTTCAAGGAGTTTAACTTAGTGGCGTCAATTTTTTAATTAAATTACCTCAGGAATATATACTCTAAGGATCCCTCTCATCCTCTCAACATAATCGGTGAGCGTGTGACTTTTTTTTGTTTGTGAACGCTATGGCATGTTTTCAACAATGGATTTTAAAAAACGCTACACTACACCCCTTAACTGTAATAAGGCCTGAATTTCCAGATACCAGTCAACATTAGACAACTTGGATACCCTCACCACTGCGGAGCGATGGAGGGGATACAACGAAGAACTGCGTCTGAAGATGGAGAGGTTCTTCGACGAAGAGTGCCGGGTCTACACGCGCGACGACCCGGGACTGACGGCTCTTGAGGAAGCGCTCTTGGATATAGATGAGCAGGTCTACATACCACGGAGTTGGTACTATGGCCGGCCAAAATATCTGTGCCCATACTATTGGCCCTAATTTGCGTTAATAGCGGTCGAAGCTTGTGGCCATAGACCCTTGTAGAAGCACTGCATTTCATGACGCAGTTACAATCACGCTCAAAGAGACTAGAGGACGACATTTCCCGTTCAATTTAGATGTCCATCAGGGATAGTATTACCTCGTTACAGAAGATCACAGCCCAATAACGCTTATAGGCTATATGGTAGGTAATCAGCCTTTGTAGTGGTACAGCGAGGAGCTACCACAGGTCACGAAATGGCGGACCGCGGTTTGGACTGCCGACCTATTTCGTGCGTACCTTGTTTTCTTTTATATACCACTAAGGTACAATAAAGTATTAAAATAATAAAAAAATAAGGTGGCAAAAAAGCAAACCCTGCCAACATTGTCGGCGTCTATAGCCTCAATAGGCTACGGGGGCCGCTTACCATCAGACGGGGCGATTATAAAATTGATACTGTTTTGTTTACAGATTCCAAATGCATTTTAAAATTGTTTAATACAATCTTGGTCATATTTGGTTTGAAATAAAAGTGGCTTGGTACAATTCAATAATATCGTCGGTTGTATCCGCATTTCGCTCACCGCGTCTTTTTTTTTTCGGCCATTTTCGCCTCTAGACGATCTTTGATTATATGCAACAAGTATATATAATCAGAAGGCATCGTTCTAATAAATTGATAAAAATTGAATTGGCCGTGAAGCTCGTTTATTCTCACGGGAAATTATTTTTAATCTTTTTCAGAACTTCGACTTGGACTCCGATTTAAAAATAATTTCTTCGTAAGTGAAGAGAAAAGAAGTGAAGCGGTATCAACGTAAGGATTGTTTATTAAGAACCTATAGTAATTTTTAATTATAAAAAAAAAGTTCTTGCTCATTGCTAATTTTTGTTTAAATAAAATCGTAATAATTTCAGTATACGAAATAAAACAAAGGTTATGTATGTGTAAAATGTAGTTTTAATGGTAATGATTCCAACAGTACTTACAACAATGGCGTTTGACCTTAAAGTACCCAAGTCAGACATCACAATATTAGCAAAAAAACAAATGCTTCTACAAAGTATTTTTCTTAAAACTAGAATATCACCTGTCGCGTTATGTTTGTCTTTGAAATCTTAAAAAAAAACATTCAAATCGTTCTTAATTTAAATAAATACATATTTATAATAAAATGGAACGTATATTTCTCAAATTATTGCACAGTAACATTTTTGGAATCGAAATGAGATTCTTCGGTAACGTTATAAAAAACAAACAAATTAAGACATACAGATTGGCAAGTAAATTAATGTTACGTAACAAAAACAGCATATAGACGAACATAGAACCTCCTCCATATTGAATTCGGTTTAAAACAATCCTCAGAAATATGGATAAATGTTTATTGAACAAACACTGAATTTTAAAAATACTTTACTCAAATATTTAGGTATAAAAACAATTAATTTAGTAGGTACCACAAAAATCCGCTGACGACTAAAATTGTACAGAATTACGTCAAATCTCAGTAAATAACAAAAAAGAACATGGACCATACTTAAAACGCTTGTAGGTAAGTAAACTGATTATGCTATATGCTGATTATACAAAGGTACTATATTTCATTCATAAAGCTATGTAATGACGTAAGCATTAGCTTTTTAATTAGGTACGGTAACAATTTATCTGTACCTACGATTGTTTTTTTATTCATCTTAACACATGAAATGTTTAGCAATTAAATATTTGCTGTCCTAGTGAACGGACGTGCTGTTTGTTATACAAATCTTAAGCTAAATATTATAATAATAATATGTTATTATTAATAGTTACTTTAATATAAAGTAAACAAATCCTTTGGGCGTCACGGTAACGAAGCGATCACGCTAATCATGCATTTAGGTATGATTATTAACAAATAGATCTTAATACGAGCACACTATTGTACTGACAAATAAATGATATAAAAAAAAACATGTCTTTGATTTGCAACCTCTAAAGTTACACTTAAAAATATCGTATGTACTTTAAACATAATTGATTTGATTATTAGCGTTTTTTACACTATTACTAAGTGCAAATACAACAGAAAACATTGAGACAGAATGACAAGAATATCTTACCTTGCAAAATAAGTTTCAAATTGAAAACTTTGATTTGAAACACGGATGACAGTTGAGTTGTGTACACGGGGCCCATTTTAAAAAAATATCAAGCTACGGAGACTAACAATGCAATGATAGTCAGCTCTTGTTGCACCAAGAACAGTTTAAATGAACACAATCTCAGATCCGATAAAGAAAGGTAGATGCAACATTGCGAAAGTGACGCCGGTTTTATAAACATGTAGTACACTGTAAGGCGTAGTTTTAACCGGCGACATGTCGTTCGCACAGTTCCAGCTGCCTTATTTATTTGATCTGACAATGCACTGATTTAATATGTCAAAGCGTGACGCTGTCCAAACTAAAGCGGGCTACACACGTAAAGTTATAACTGACGCCCGTAGTGTCTACACACCTTCAGTTTTAACTGCACAGTTGGACTGTACAGTTAAAACTGAAAGTGTCTAGCGTGCTTGACAAATTCTCTTTTTGAAAAACATAACGTTAGAATTTGAACAAGATGGCGTCACTGCGTCTAGTCACTCAACAATTTTTAATTATATTCCTATTCTTGGTGGCATCCATGAAGTGATGTTAATGAAAAGCAAAAAGAAAATATGGGTACTATGAGTATGACGATTTTCCAGAGGCTCAGACAATATTACTAAATTACTATCCACTAGTATCCACGCTTAGACCATAAAAATAGAGTTCGTTAGGTGAAGTGACGTGTCGAAACACCCGAGTCTGCATTTTAAATTGTTAAAGTATTATTAAGTGTACATTCGGACAGATTTATGTTTGGTAATCAGCCTGATTGATTCGCAGTATGGTAATAGAAATAGTCACTATTTAGGCGAAATAGATTTTCAATTAAAAAGCAGACTCGAGAGCATGTACACTTTTCAACTTGTCTATGGTGTTATTAATTACCTGTGTCACTAACAGCATGCTTAGTTATGCATTTACCAATAAATAGTTTCAACAAGAGGCCTCTCGTAGCGCGACGGCCCAGTCTTGATTCTCACTCGAATCTAACGTCCCAGCCAGTCCCAACCCCCAGCTCTATACTACCTAGCGAACAACTATACCTACATAATATACTAATACCTATGTTGTACTAACGTAGGTCTGCCACTTACATAAGTTACACAGTAGAAGCCTTACTTTGGATTTGGAACGGTGCGAAAAAATCATAGCCAATCGTAACGCTCCGCGTAGACATGTTCGTTTACTATTGGTTGATAGGTGCGCGCAATGTTCGGCAGTTTCAAATAGTACTGTGACAACATGGCGTAACGTAACGGAATAAAGTCTATATTAAAACGGTGTTAGTACTCGTATTCAATCTGAATTAGCTGGTTATCTTCTGTGCAGACGATTTTTGCCGATGCTACTTATAAAAGTGGTAGACCTATGGTTATCAGATGTCGTAGGCCGTTCGGATTTTATAGATTCTCATACATCCAGTACTTACCTAATATTTAGTGATACGCGTATGATTTCAGTGTCTCCGCTATAGACGGGCATAGACCGCGTAGTAGAGCTATTATATGTTTTTATTTGCACAGCGTACCATAAATATACCAATATCATTTAACATCGATTGAATTGTTGAATCTATCTATCCACAGCCAGAATGCGTTGCTTTATCACCAACAATTTACTAGAAGCCAGTTCAACACATCAATGTTATTTGAAAGGATGGCAATGAGTAAAAAGTCTTGCTAGTCTAAAAATAGCCTTAAATTTAGCTTGGGACGGGTTTTTAATAGAAAAATAGGATGATTTTTAAATCACTCAAAGGATACATTTGTCAAAGTCATGTGTTAGATTATTAGAAATATTAATCACTAATCAAAACAGTTACTTTAAGTTTTAGCAACAATATCATTTTAATATTAGCAAAATCGATTAATCATGAAATCGTTCATAACTCGTTTATCATGGCAACACAGTTTTACTTAAAGGAAACAGAATGTTGGCGCGCATTATTCCTTCTTCTTAGCGTGGCTACCGACGTCAGAGGTTGTCTTGAGTTACATTCTAGAGTTAGTAGTGATAAGTACTGGAGTGTTCATTTATTAAACTTTATACTAATACAGCACGAGTTATTTTTAACAGTCAGAAGTGACAAGTGTATCTACGTGCCCGATGCTGCGGTATCCTGGATCTTGGATGTTTAAGGTCAGATCGTAAAATTTTATTTGATTACCATGTGGCTACGTTACAATTTACCGCCTCAAAATCGATATCGATCCAAAGCAAGGGAAAATATTACAAGATTGCAAACGGCGAATCTCTTCGATTTTTAAATTGCTCCTGAATATCTCATTCGTGCAAAAGGTACTCTGCGGTAGCCATCAAACTGCACACATTTTGGAAAGTTTTGTGAAAGTGATCTATTTAATGTCTAATCTATAATAATTAGATCTTAGTTCTTGCTGTACAAAAAAAAATGATGTGAAAACTATTTCAGCTGCTGTTCCTTGATCTAAAAGTAGCCTAAGTGATATGTTTTGAAATAGTAACGTATAATTATCGTCTATCTTTCCTTTTAAGCCGTTATTATTCGTTTTAAATTGCACATGGCATTTTTTTTTTGAACTACCTTCATAGTTACTTGTGGCTATATTTTCTGGCTAAGGTGTTCCATTTAATTATTGCCACTGTTTCTGGATTTTTATTTCTATTTGTCTATTTATACTGTGTTTTAAATATTGTGATAGTTTTTAATTATTGTTGTTGCATATTTATTGATGTTGTGTATTTGTTGTTTCTGATTATATCTGGAATCATTTACTCATTGCATCAATAGTAAGCATAATGGGAAGATCTAAGCGAAAGCGGCGGGATTCAAGCGTAGATATTACTTCCACAGATGCTAGCTTTAGTGATAATGACAATTATGAACGTAAGTCGCGACGTAGAATGAAACGTAAACGTGGTCATAAGCATTCGCATAGTCATAAAAGGCATAGTAAAAGAAAAACGCATTCTGAGCGTCGCCGGCATAGGTCCCTTAGTAGGAATGTTAACCGGGAGTTGACTAAAACTCCCCCGTTGTCATCGTCGGCTCAATTAAATAGGTTAAATACTCCCATTGCAGTTAATGATCAAACTGATCTTTTTCTGTCGAACAATAATAGCGAAACAAATAATGTAACTACATTAAATGTTCCAAATAGTAATTCTGCGCCAGTTACCCCGAATTTTTGGCCTCAAAACAATTTTCCTGTAGCGTTTAGCGTTGTTCCAGAATTTGATCCTAGTGAAAACAGTCAGACAATAGAGAATTGGATAAATAAGGTTAATGAATGTGCGCAGATCTACTCCTGGAATGACCGCCAAATATGTCATTATGCTCTTCCTAAATTAAGTGGTTTAGCCAAAAAATGGTATCAAGGTTTACCCTCAGTCCTATATAATTGGAATGAGTGGATACAAAAATTAAAACTAGCTTTTCCCTCAAATGAAAACTACGGTGATTTATTAACAACAATGTTAAAACTTAGGTGTAGGTTTGGACAACCTCTGGAAAATTATTATTATGATAAAATTGCGCTTATAAATAAATGTGAGATAACTGGTAAAAAAGCAGTCGGCTGTCTTATACATGGTATCGATGACAAGTTTGTACGAATGGGGGCAGGTGCCTGTATGTTTGATGAACCAGAACAGGTACTTAATTACTTGCGTACGGTATCTCAACATGAAACTAACACACCATCAAACAATAATCGCAACCGCAATAATATACAATCTAGGCAGTTTAATAAGGTAACTAATGAACAAACTATAGGTAATAATAGTACAGATACAGTTAGATGTTTCAATTGTAATGAAATGGGACACATAAGTTTAAAGTGTAGTAAGCCAATAAAGAGGTGTAGCTTTTGTTTAAAATTGGGTCATGAAACGAAAGATTGTCGCAAGAAAAACGGTAATAATATTGATGAAGCTAATAGAAATAATAGTTCGACGGAGCAAATTAAGAGTGTCATGCGTATTACCAATAGTGAGTCTGATAATGCTTAATTTTACAAAGATGTCAAAGTGGGTGATATAACATTACGAGGATACGTTGATCTAGGTAGTAAGTGCACCCTTATACGACAATCTGACGCGAAACTTTTACATTATAGTTGGGCTACTGATAACTTGCCAATTTTGCAGGGGTTTGGTAATTCTTCTGTAAAACCAATAGGTAAATTAATAGTCACTTTACAAATAGGTACCACTAAGGCTGAAACGGAAATTCTTGTCGTAGAAGATCATTATTTAAAAACGTCAATTTTGGTTGGGCAGTCCTTTACGGAAAAACCTAATGTAATACTTTTGAAAACAAATGATGAATTAGTGTTTATACAAACTCCAGATGTTATTAATGATGATTTAAAAATTAAAGTGTATGCCGAAAATAATTACGTCATAAAACCAAAAACTACTATGCCCATTGATGTAATTACAAATAGTAAATTCTCGGGAGGACTATTTGTTCAACATGATCTTCGAACTTTACCTAACAATGAATATATTATTTTATCAGGTCTCTTTCAGTTTGAAGCAGGTAAAGGGTATTTAATGCTGACTAACTTGTCACTTAATAATTTGAACATTACTTAAGGAACTTTGTTAGCCCGAGGACAGCAATACCAAGAAATAAATACAGAATATATAGGTATAACAACAGAAACTAAACAGTATGAACCTTTACCTTTAGAAGATGTAAAAATTTGTGCCGTAGTGACAGATGATCAAAAAAAATAATTACTTAAATTATTTGAGAAATACAGAGATTGTTTTGCAATAAATTTAGGAGAATTAGGTAAAACCAATTTGACTGAAATGGAAATTACCCTAACCGATAATAGACCTGTAGTATATAATCCTTATAGAGTTTCCCAGAACGAACGAGAACACCTAAATATGATTATAGATGATTTACTCTCCAATGGTATATCTAACAATGCAGGAATATGACTTTACAGTAGAACATAGAAATGGGGCTAAAATGAGTCATGTCGATGCACTATCGCGCAATCCCAGTACATCTGAATCGAAGGACGTAGTAGACGTTGTTGATGTTTTTACAATAGATGATGATGCGTGGCTTAGCACAGTGCAGCGACAGGACTCAGAGATACAAAGAATAATGAGCATTCTAAATGATTCAGACACTAAAGACATTATAGAGATTCATAAGAACTATACAATAAAAAATGATCGTTTATATAGAGTTGTAACTGATAAAAATAGTGAAATTAATTTAAAATGGGTAGTTCCAAAATCGGTAAGGTGGCAGGTAGTTCGAATGAACCATGACGATGTTGGTCATTTCGGTTTTGAAAAGACTTACAGTAGAGTTAATCAAATTTATTGGTTTAAGAAAATGCGACGATTTATTAAAAAGTATTGCAGCTCTTGCTTAAGCTGCGCACATAATAAAGTACCGGCCGGGGCTAAAGAAGGAGAAATCCACCCTATACCTAAAATTAGTAAACCATTTCATACGCTCCATACAGATCACTGTGGTCCCTTTCCTGTAAGTAAAAAGAAAAATTGTCACATCTTGGTTATCATTGATGCCTTTACAAAATTTATATACATAAAACCAGTTAAAAATGTTAGAAGTAGCACTACTATTCAAGTATTTACAGAATATTTCTCGCTGTTTGGAGTACCACGCCGTATAATATCAGACCGTGGTACAAGTTTCACTAGCAAAGAGTTTTCAGATTTTATTAATGATAGAGGTGTCAAGCATATTTTAAATGCTGTTGCCTCTCCCAGGGCCAATGGCCAGGTTGAGAGGTACAATCGGACCATAGTCGATGCCATTACTACTGCTAATCACAGCAAACCTGAAAATGAATGGGATTTGCGCTTACCGCAAATTCAATGGTCACTGAACAGTACCATTAACAAATCCACCGGTCGTACTCCTTCTGAGATGTTGTTTGGTGTTCAAACAACAGGCGTTTCGGACGGCTTCATGAACTCCATAGTCTCGGAATCTCACTCCCCATTAGATCGAGATGAGATTAGGTCTGATGCAGAGTCGCGAATTCAAACCAATCAACAAGCACAGAAAGAACGTTTTGATAGGTCTCATAAAAAACCAACCCAGTATAAATTAGGAGATTTAGTAAGAGTTGAGAAAGATATTCGTTCAGACCCGGGACAGAGTCGTAAATTATTACCTAAATGTGTAGGGCCGTTTCGAATCTCAAAAAATATTGGTAATGATCGCTATGAGATAGAAGATACTCCCATTACTAGAAAGGAAGGTTGTAAACCGTACAGGTCGGTTTTTGCTGTTGATAGATTACACCCTTGGCTAGTTTTTAATCATGATGCAATGACAAGTGATTCAGAATAGTGGTTATAATATAGGTATAGTGGATAGTAAATGTTTTTTGGTATAATTAAAATCAAGTGATTATAGATGATATAAGCCCCATGTACTGTTATAAAATGAATTATGTATGTATGAGTTCATAAATAACTATATGATAATGAAGTGAAGTGAATATGTACTTGTATACTGAATGATTTGTGGTATATATATGAATATTGAATATATTATATGGAATATTGCTAACAAGATTAATTGACACAAAACAGATTAAACTGAATTAAATTGAATATATTAAGTATACAGGTTAGAGAAGTTAATTGAGAAAATAAAGTGAAGTTAATGTTAATTAATTAAAAGATCTTAAGATAAAGATATACACTTAAACATGTAACAATTGCGAAAGTTAACCATAAAAGTGAGAATTCAGAGAAATAATGGCAATTATCATATTGAGAATAATAAATAAGGATATAATTTATGGACAGGAGTGACAAAGTAATAGATACTTACCTATATTAATTTATAGAGGGAGGTCATCTTGTTGCAATATAACTAACCAGAAATATATAAGAGAGTTGTAACAAGTGAGTGTCTGAGAAATATAATGATTAAAAGTGAGTCGCTATGGGTGTGAGTGCCTATAGTCGATGTTAGTTTTAAGAGTGAGTCGCTATAGGTGAGAGTGCCTATAGTCGATGTTAGTTTTAAGAGTGAGTCGCTATAGGTGAGAGTGCCTATAGTCGATGTTAGTTTTAAGAGTGAGTCGATATAGGTGAGAGTGCCTATAGTCGATGTAAGTTTTAAGAGTGAGTCGCTATAGGTGAGAGTGCCTATAGTCGATGTTAGTTTTAAGAGTGAGTCGCTATAGGTGAGAGTGCCTATAGTCGATGTTAGTTTTAAGAGTGAGTCGCTATAGGTGAGAGTGCCTATAGTCGATGTTAGTTTTAAGAGTGAGTCGCTATAGGTGAGAGTGCCTATACTCGATGTTAGTTTTAAGATTGTGTCGTTATGAGTGAGAATGCTTGTAGTAGATTTGCCTGAGAGTAACTGTACATGTTTTTCTTTTATTAATATTTTTGTCATTTCCTTTATATTTAACTATTACTGTTTTTTTTTTTTTTTGTTTTTAAACGCGAGGCCGCGTTTGACGTCAGGATTAGCCGAATGTTAGATTATTAGAAATATTAATCACTAATCAAAACAGTTACTTTAAGTTTTAGCAACAATATCATTTTAATATTAGCAAAATCGATTAATCATGAAATCGTTCATAACTCGTTTATCATGGCAACACAGTTTTACTTAAAGGAAACAGAATGTTGGCGCGCATTATTCCTTCTTCTTAGCGTGGCTACCGACGTCAGAGGTTGTCTTGAGTTACATTCTAGAGTTAGTAGTGATAAGTACTGGAGTGTTCATTTATTAAACTTTATACTAATACAGCACGAGTTATTTTTAACACATGGAAGTTCGAAGTGGAGTGTTGAACATCTAAGACTTATCTGTACGCGTGGAAAGATGGCGTTAGATACGTTGCAGATGAGATTGATCATGCACGATAAATAATAATCATTATCTTTTTAGTTTTTACCATAGAGTGAAGTGGAATCAGAGATTTTCTTTGTAGTTTTGGATTGATGGCAGTTTCATTCATGGAATAAAATATAATATTTCAAGTATATTTTGGGGCAACGTTAGTTTATGCTACTTCTTTCACACATAATTAATGTTAAATAACTTGGAAGTTCAAGCGACATACAGTTAAGATACATTTTAGGTTATAAAATATCAAATATAATAAACTGCCATCTAGCGGTTAAAGCGTGCATTAAGTGAAAGGCAATAATTATTACTGTTTCATAAGAGTGTAAAGAATACTACTAGGGCGGCGTCCCCCCTCCTACCCGCGATGCCTGCTTAGGTCCCGGCTGACTCACTCACTAGCCGGTACAAGTCGTTCTTGGCTCGGTCGCAAGTTGTGCTGCGTCAATATAGTAAAGGGAGTTGAAACACTAGTAGTATTCTTTACACTGTATAGTGTGTGACAATAAGCCAGGAGCGTGCGGACACAAAGACAAACATGCATATACACGCAATATCGATAAAGACTTATAATTGACTTACTAGCTCATATTACAATTGCTGAAATGGACAGATTACACTATATTATAATAATTGCTTTAATTCGTTCATATACGAAAGCACAACGCATTGTAGGAATACTTGTTATGAAAAAGTTTTGTGAATGGTTGGAAAAAAAGTAAATGCCAAATTTATACATCCACATACATTATTATTAAATGCAAATAACAATTGTATCTTGGTGAGGCTTTGAGCTCGCAGAAGAGTAACCATTTCGACCATGTTAAATAAAAGGACGGCCATTCCTCTCAACTAGGTCAGGGGGTCTACAATGAAGAGGAACGAAGCTTTCGTATTCACGGATCGGTGTTTTTCGAACATGTTGGTCTAATGTGATGTAAAGTGCGAAGTTTGGTGATCCTTCGTTTCGGTCCGAACAATCGATATTCGATTTTAATTGTAAACCGACCTAATGTCAAACTGCGATCATCGGTCATCATGTTCGTGGTAACAAAAACGCCAATACGTCAAAACG
The DNA here is from genome assembly GCA_951449985.1 of Falcaria lacertinaria. Classification (NCBI taxonomy): domain Eukaryota; kingdom Metazoa; phylum Arthropoda; class Insecta; order Lepidoptera; family Drepanidae; genus Falcaria; species Falcaria lacertinaria. The sequence goes on from OX602121.1 coordinate 1,040,348, forward strand.
AAAGCTTCCTCCGTTTTTTATTGTAGACCCCCAACAATGGAATGGTATTGCTAGCGGCTATAGGCTACGGTGACTGCTAACCATAAGGTGGACCGTATGCTTGTGTGCCACCTGTGGTATAAAAAAATATGATTTTAAACACAAAACACTATATATGTAATATATTTGTGTAAATATATGAATTTATTAGACACAAGCGGTAAATACACAGAAAGGCAATGAGTAGTTGCGAGAGAGGGAAGGACTGAGAAGTGCGTGTACAACACGAATTACATAAGTACAACATTATACCTTTTATTTTTTACCCGACCACGGCGAAGCCAAAAGAAGGGCTATGTTTATACGATTGTCTTGGTCAGTCGCTAGTCTAATTAAACCACATATGTTAAGATCCATCTAGCCATTTATAGTTTGGCAAAAAAGTCTATTAAAGGAACAACATTTTTGGCTACTGGCAACCTTCACAAAATGGAATCGATGTTATGACGTTTACTGTAAATTAACCAATCAAGACGGTTGATGCCCTATACGACCTGCGGCGGGTTGCCATACGAACGACACAGTGGCGCCCCTATTATTTTCTCTTTTGGCAGACTGTATGTGTCAATTCCATTTCTTTAACAGAATCTGTGCGGTTGCCAGTAGACAAACATTTTGTTTAGTTTCTTAACTTTTTTGCCAATCACACTCTAAAAACGTATTTCTTTTCTGGGATAGTTGGATAGTTACAACCAATGTAGTTCGAAAACTGAATTTTGCACTATAAAATAATGATAACAGAATCCATAATCATACAACTCGTGTTATACACGCAAATCAATAGATCGGAAGGAAGGTATTAGTTTCATATCACCCATCTCTTTATAACATCTCGTAAGGCTACTCCCTGATATGTATACGCGGCGTTTACAAAAATAAACCACTCTTATACTTTCCAACAATATTATATACTTTGTATACATCAATTGTGAAACCACTGCCGTTTGGACGCTCTGTCTATATGTTTTAAATACATAATTTTGATTGATTGATTGGACTCAATTTGTTTAATCAGAATATTAATTTAAGTTATGGTACTATAGGTCTAGTCATACATTATTTAATTTAAGCAAATATTACTGTTAGAGACCGTTTGTTACCTAAATAAATAAAATAAAATAAAATAAAAATAAAATAATATACATTTAATTTCAAAGTTTAAGCTGATTCATGGAGCAAATAAATTATTCATTTATTTCAGACGCCATTAAAACTCCAGAATTCAATTCTGTTGTACGAAATCATTAAACTAATTTGACAGAACTAAAATTATTGCATTGTTATTTAACCCCGCACATGGGAAAGGGATAGCAAGACTTTTCGCGCCGTCAAATTGGTTTAATTTTGTGATTTTGTACAGAAGAATCGGCACCAATAACAATGACGTAGCTATTAGTAAGAAATTAATACGTATGTAACTATGGTGAACCAAAGTGGGCCAAGTTAGGTAGGTGATTGGCCCTACCGTAGCAGTACACGGCGAACTTCTTTGTCAATCTTTGACAGCATTTCAACCTTAAAATGATAAATACTTTATATATGTATACAACTTTCAATGCCTACACACAATATTTGAACTTAATTTCATTAACGGCTTAATATAGCGTGACGGAGACAAACAAACAATCATTCGCATAATATAGGACGTCATTCAAACGGCAGTACCTCACAATCATGCTATTTCATATTAAAATCACGTTAATATTTATTAATTTTATCTCATTGCCTTCAAGTGTCGCCACATTATAACAACAATCAGAAACCTGAGAGGAAACAGACCAAGTAGATGGAACTGCGAACAACGAAGTGCAAGTGCCTGGTTTTTAAACATGTAGTGCTTGGCAAGGCGTTGATAATTCTATTCGTTGTAGGTGTGTGCGTGTAATTATGTATACGTACACTGCAAGGCGTAGTTTTAATCGACGTCACTTCGTTGACCGCAAAGATACATCTATCTTTTTATTTTATCTGAGTCAGAACTTTCTAGAACCACTATTATTGCTATAACACTGGGTTATGTAAAAGCGGAATGAGCTTACACTAAACACATATCTAATGGGTTTGTAGCACACATTGCATTAAAACGATTTGTATTTTGATACACAGTGCATTAAAACGATGTGTATTTTAATACACATTTCATTAATACGATGAGTATTTTAATACACAGTGCATAAATACGATGTGTATTGTAACACACAATATAATTACTGAATCACCGCACCAGTCTCCATACGAAAAATTGTATATTAAAATATATACAATTATACACTTACAACCTAAAGTCATGTAGTATGCTTTAAATTTTAAACACACAAAATAAGAATCACAGCAATAATCACAATAAAATAAATAAAAAATAAACCAATCAGTTTTTCGTCCTTCTACACACAATATCTTAAATACGACTTCTCGTTATATAAAAATATTATCTAATATTGCAAAAAATATATCATAATTAAAATCACTATCACTATAGCTAGCAACATTAACAATTTTATCATTGAACGTTAAGCAATATGACTCCTAAAAATGTTTCAGTATTGGGGTTGCCAGTCTGATAAACATGGTTATAAAAGCTTATGTCAGAATATAACTGTAACATTATATTCAGAGTATGTGTACCCTAAAGGTATAATTTTGTAGGTTATTAAATAAAGCGTTTAGTGTCAGACTTTAGCGACTTGTAAATGTCTTCAAAAGTAAATGCAAGCATCACACTCCATATAAAGTTCCTAAACAAGACTTAGCGAAAACTACCAAATATTACTATATTTTTGAAAATGGCAACCTCCACTATTGGCGAAATGCTTACAAACTAGAAATGATCTCTCTCAATTATTAGTTAAAAGCTTAAGATATAATAAATTGTGATTTTCTCAAAAGTTGTATCTAATGTCATCCATCTATTTGGTAGACAGCCATGAAAATTTTGGAAAATAACAATTTAGTAACTTTCTACTTTTACGAGTACACATTAATCAACCTGTAGGATCACTCTACACGCCCCGATTCCCATAAAACACATCACTCACGTAACATTTGATATGTCCATCTTAATCTCTAAACCCTTAATCTGTCATTGTTTAAAACTTATAATGCCTGTTTATTTTATGGCATAGCTTAATGGTTTTTTTCGTAGCTTTATGTACTTTCGCGTACGTTACATCACGAGGATGGTAGTTTTTTTTAATATGAACCATAGCCATACTATCAAAACGCAATGTCAGATGTGATTCGAACCAACAAAAATATAAAAAAAGTGTTAGCTGTGGTATCGTTAGTTCTATTAAACTGAGAACACGTTGTTTTGCTGCTTTGAAATTTTAACACCTGTCAACTACTTTATAGTCAATATCTTAAACTTTTCCCAATTCCGTAGCCGCAGTCCATAAAACTACGAAAACGTCAAAATATGCCAACATTATTTCTTCCCCTTTTTATATTGTCCACCCCATTTTAAATTAAATTGACAATCGCACCCGTAGCATGGGCATGCAAGACAAAAGTTTATATAATTATATCGCCAATTATTTTACAACTAGCATAATCACTAAGTCACCAGATCACCAAATCACTTCAGTAAGGACAGTGTGAAATATCGAAAAATTCCGCACTGATGAAAATTATTAGGTTACCGTGTTTTAGCGTACTTTAATTGACTTATCGACTTGAAGTTTAAGTAGAAAAAACTGTAATATCACTAGGCACTGACGAAACCCAATGTAATCGGCATGATGAAGTATAATTAGATATAAGGTTGAATAGCGCTAGCTTAATTTTTTATGTCAACGTATCACTTAAGCATTCATTAAGGACTTCGAAATTAAACTCGACAAAATTTTCTCTACTCATGAAAAAATATACATTTGTCTTAAACGACCATGAATGAGATACTCGGCCTAAACAATTTAGCATCATGACAAGAGTCCGGAATCGGTTCGATAGAATATCCTAAGGTTAAGTATAGACGAGAATCAAACCTTCCTCGGCTTCCCTGGCCCGGGACACTCCGTGGACTTGATGATGGACGCTGTGTAAGTCTCCCTGGGCCGGACGGGGTCGCTCTCCACAAACCCAGGGTTCAGAATTATATTAGGCACTAGCTCCATAACATCTTGTTCGTCTTTGCACTCTACTAGGTTGAGTTATATCAATACATACCATCACCGTATGTGTGTGTGTTTGTTTGTTAGTGTGCGGCCCCGTTGTCCAAGCGTGCGATCCAAGCGAGTGCGATAGAGGGAAAAGAAGAAAAAATCTTGAATGAATAAAAAATCTGCAATTTACTGCGCTTTCGAATTGCTAATCACGAGGATGCTCATGAAAACTCGTCTAAGCTTGCCTTATCTCATTCTTACTCATTGATTCGCTGTAAGAGGAAGAGAGATGTATGATTTTTTTGAAGTAGGTACTTTGCTTGTGTTAGCATCTCATTCTCCTAAGAGTAATTCAAAAAGTTAAAATGAGATGCAAATTTCTGACTGAACTTAAGAAGAGCTTTTTATTTTTTTAAGTAGCGTGCACCATCGTGACAAGCAATGTCTGACCTTTGTAGAGACATGCGAATAGAAGAAACCCGGCTCCTGTTCGCACTTCAAAGTTTAACCTTATCTCAATAGGCTTAGGAGCGAGTTTCTATTGTCTACGTTATAGCAGCAAAATTAAGTTGCCGATATTACGCTCTCATTTGTTTTTTTTGTAACTTTAGTGGAAATAGTGTCATAGCATGATATCAATGAGGACCTCAAGTCCGCTATTTAATTTATCACAATTTCGTGCCATTATGACGCTATTATTGCAGCAATTGTAAGTTAATGTAGGTAAGTTGTAAGTCAAGTGTGGCAATTGCTGCAACAAGAGCGCCATAATGGCACGGAATTGTGATAAATTAAATAGCGGACTTGAGGCCCTGGTTGTACACGAGCGTTGTATCGAGAAACATTTTAAAATTCGTCTATTATCTGTAAAAGTCATAATAATTTTAAATACCGCGTATTATGATCTAAAGATTTAATAAAAGATATGCCATTTAACAAAAAATGCTTTACATAATGATAATAAAAACACTACTGTTAACTATTATATTTTAGGAAGATGTAATTTATAAGCCTTTGTAAAAAAGTTGTTAACAAAAAAAAGTCGTTTGCTAAAAAGGTTTAATTTAGCCAAAAAAAGAATAATTCTACCGAATATGTATCGGTCCCTTCTTTTTATTCGATTGATATTCTTTAAGCAATACGTAAGTTAAAATAAAGAAACGTGGAAATTCCCTTTAAAAAAGTCATACTCTTTCGTCTTTATGGTATCTATCATGTCACTCTGTCTCAATAATTTATGTAGGAATAGGAATCTTATTACAATTACATAATGTACTTTGCTATGTATTCTTATGCTATTACTAATGCTTATAGTATGTGTATTGTAATGCTGAGATGGATTTACTAACTATAAGATAATACTTAGAATAATAGGTTAAGCTCCTAGTCAGTGGTCCAAGATATGTGGTCCAAGTCATAAGTGAAAGATATATAAAAAAAATTACAGTCACGCACCCTATGTGTATAGTGTGTTATATATATTTTTCTGGGAGTTTCTTGGGACCAATGTGGATTATAAAAATGACGCATCTCTAAAATGTTTTTTTGTTGATAAAATGTTAGATTTGATTCATTGGTATAAATATGATAGATTGGGCAAAAAATATTGAGCGACATATTTTTCGTGTACGTGACTGTGCTTTTAAGTCTAGTTAAATTTTGAAAATTTCCGTTCGTTTGTAAGATAATTCAATTCCATTTTTTTAAAGGTTAAAATTGTTTTACCAGAATGCTTTAAATATTACTTAGGTATGATTTAAAAATATCATACATAAAAACGTATTTTAAAATGGAATATATTTAATAACCCTAATGGAAGTTCTAATTATTGAGCTGCATGCCTGCATAGTAGTGATGTAGCTGAAATGCCGCGAGATATATCGATATATAGATATTATCGACTATCTCTATAATTATTGGTCAGAAACTAAACTAGGCACTAATCTTATAATATATTCAAATTAGACGCAAGAATATGTGGCAAGAATACCTTCATAACTAAAAGCCGATAATATTTTTAAACTACCCTTAATGCCTTATACTAAAACGACATTCAAACATTGAAGGCCCAATTAACTATTTGAAGCGTACACGTAATACAATTTCGCAATGTAAAATTGGACGCCACTCACAATAAACGTGGCATCATATTTGACTGGCGTTTCAGTATTCAGTAATTTGCCTATTACGTGTGTAGTAACTACTAGAGTGTTCCTAATCTTAAAACTAGTTAATAGAAAGATCAATGTACCATTCTTAAAAAAGGTATATTAATTTTACGTGTTTATCGAAGCATAGGCTTTACTTATTTTAATATAAGCATTTTCAACCGTATTGTTTTTAAATTAAAGTAGAAATTTCTATAGAACGAGTCTACAAATTAAATGTGGTGTCTACTGGATCTATCGTATTAATTGACGTTTTGTAGTTTTTGGTCCGTATAATAACTTCGCTATTGAAATATTTATATTCAAAAACTTAGAGCGAACGAGAAAATATACAGAACTCTGCAAATAGCCACGAGACCAATCAGACCAACTGAATTATATAATTACTAACTAATTGCATCTTATATAATTACTAGGGAATGCAGAACCGGAGCAAAATGAAAACCGGGTTCTGTTCTTCGGTATTTGTTCGAAAGCCGGTTTAAATTCGGCAGATCGATTTTTACAGTAGAATTAGTTTTTCTTTTACTTTGAAAGCGGACCGAAAATCCGGTTTTCGGTGAAATCAGGAACATTCGTGGTTGGATGGCCTGCTTCAACTTAATATGGGTTCAGTTCAAAGCCGATAAATTGTAATTGTGAACAAAACCACTTTTGCATTAATCCCTTCCACAGTTTATTATGTAATGTTATTGTCTTACTTATACATGTTTACGAAATCCGAGCGAAGGTGTATGCGTACATTTTTTTTCTTTGGTATTTAAAATCCAGTTTATGGACGAAGGTAACGTTAGTTGTTTATGTTATTTTGTGTTTAATAAATATAATTTAAATCAGATTTAAAATAGTTGATCTAATTATCCAAGCGTGTATTTTTTGGTATCAATCCCTATATCTATATCTATCTGAAATATGTTAAATAACAAAGCGTAGCACCAAACCGCGTAGCGTAATATGAAAACTTTTTATACTAATAAAATTACGAGTGAGATTTTTTTTTAGATTTATCACCTTTATATAAAAATATCTATACCTACTACTTAGTAAATGTCTTTTAAACTGGAAGATATTTTTAATTGGCACTAATATTAATTAATCTATTTTAATTATTGAATTTAAACCATACAGTGCGAGTAATATTAAAAACGGTGATATAAATTGTATTAAAAAAATACTAATGACCAATGTACTTTTGTTGTCTTATTCTAGAAGATAAGCGTATTTACTACAGCTATTGATGATATTGGTGTCGATTCTGTTGTACAAAGTAACTAAACTAGACTAATTTGACAGGCCTAAAAGTCTTGCTATTCCTTCTCATGTGCGAGGTTAAATAAGTATGGCGATACTTTAGTCCTATCAAATTAGTTTAGTTTAGTGATTTTTTACAACAGAATCGACACTAATATCAGAAACCTTATACCTCTCAGTATTAAATAATTTCTAGAAATTATACTAACCTGTACCTATACCTAAAATCGGAAGCATTTTCAATTATAAACTAGCGATCAAAGATAGCTTATTGCCACTATTACCGACCTAAATCTAGTTATGTGTGAACTAATTGATCCATTTCACTGATAACTATTTGTTCCATTCATGTGAACTAAACTTTTAGATCAGACTACAATATGTAAACTATTCATTCAGATCATGTGAACTAAACTGTTAGATCGGCATATTATCCGTATACTATTAGATGAATTTATTTGTTCTCTGTTAACTGTATAATCAGTTTATGTAAACTAAACTATAAGAATAGTTTATGTAAACTAAACTATAAGAATAGTTTATGTAAACTAAACTATAAGAATAGTTTAGTTTACATAAACTGATTATACAGTTAACAGAGAACAAATAAATTCATCTAATAGTATACGGATAATATGCCGATCTAACAGTTTAGTTCACATGATCTGAATGAATAAAAATTTTATCTTTAAAATTATCTGTAAACTTAAGAATCAGTTTTATGAGAACTAAGCAATATGTATCAAATTACCTGTAAACTATTAGTTCAGTTTATGTGAACTAAACTAAAAGATCAAATTATCTGTAAGCTATTAGTTCAGTCTAAGTAAACAAAACTATAAGTTCAATATCTCTGTTAAATATTTGTTCAGTTTACGTAAACTAAACTATAAGATCAAAATTTCTGTAAACTTATAGTTACATGTGGGGAGTTAGTGTGTGTACCGTGTAGTGGTGAGTGTGTGGTGTGTGGTGTGTGTGTGTGTGTGTGTGTGTGTGTGTGTGTGTGTGTGTGTGTGTGTGTGTGTCTAGTGGAACATGAAGTAGAGCCTGTGCAGGGCGCGGGCAGTGTGCTAGGGCGGGCGCTCACCGGGGCGGCGCCACTCGCGGCACAGCACGGCGCAGGTGCCGGCCGCCAGCACCAGCAGCGTGCCCATCACCACGCACACGGCCGCCACCCACGTTCGGGTGTCGAACGACTCCGAACCCTCGAAGAAGTGCTTGTACAACTCTGCAACATGTTCCACTCACAGATGTATTTGTGTCCGTATGTCCGTATATAATCACTAGATAGTATAAAGCAAAGTCGCTTCCCGCTGTCTGTCTGTCCCTATGTATGCGTAGATCTGTATAACTACGCAACGGATTTAGATGCGGTTTTTTAATAGATAGTGATTCAAGAGGAAGTTTTTTATGTATCAATCATAGGTGTTTTGTAGGTATTTAACTTGTATGGCTAACGCTGGCCGTGCGAAGCCAAGGCGGGTCGCTAGTTATAAGATTTTACAATACTATCACCGACAAAATGTAATAACTTTATCACTGAGTAAAACTGGCCATATATTGCTACGCGGGCGAAGTAGCGGGGAGAAAGCGAAGGTATAACAAAAATATGAGTGTCACCCACCTGCCTCCTGGTCGCTGTAGAGCGTGGACGCCAGCACCTCGACCGGGGGCCCGGGGCCGAGCACATTGGTGGCCCACACTCGGAACCAGTACGACGCGTTGGGCTCCAAGTGGTACACGTCAATTTGCCGCTGCAACCAAATACTTTTCAATCGTTTCTTCATGTCCAAAGTCGCATCTGGCGTAATAATTATATTCATCCCACATGCAGACTTTTATATATTTGAAAGTATTTTTTTATTTATTTTATGGTTTTTTCTAAAATAAACAAACTAAGACTAAAATAAAACATTTATTTTTATTACAGTTTCAAATTTAAGAGCAGCGCTGTTGCCAATGCAGCTGATGCAACCTCTTCCATTTTTCCTCTGTCCTGCGCAAACTCTTTGACCCCCTTAACGAGGCAACAGCGAAATAAATTATACCATTTATCAAGCAACAATAACATTCCCAGAATTTTTTACTTGCATGGTTACTAAAAACTATGTTCACAAAAACTAGTGCTTAGCGATGAAGAAGTTATAAGAGTTTGAATAAAATTGTGGCGTCATTTACCGAATTAGGGCTGATATGATTAGGGCTGATAGGTCGCCAGGGCTCCAGCGTGCCGTTGACGGGCGCAGCGGAGCGGTACTGCGCGGTGAAGTCTATGATGGGGTGACCTCCGTCGCCGGCCACGTTCCACAAGATCAGGGCGAGGATCGTGGACGCGTGGACTGTCACGTTCACTAGGGGCGGCGGTTCCGCTGGGGAGCGATGGGGATTATGCCTTAGAAGGTTGTTATATAAATTCGTCAGCAACGCACGAGAGAAAATCCTGGTGCTGCAAGCGTCTATAGGCTACGGTAATGCAAAACCATTAGATGGGCCGTACGCTTGTTTTTCACCTTTTGCAATTAAATAAGAAATACAACGCCATTTATCGCCGTAATACAAGTCCATAGGCTACGCTCACTCCTTACTCTTATTTTTCAACTTCAATCCTTACGACTTAGATACCGTAGGGCTCCGAATGACAGAAGCAAGCGTCGTTTAGAGAACTGAGCATTAAAAGTAGAGTTGGTTGACGTCTTTACGGCGAAAGGAGATCATTATGAAAGTCGAATTTATGTCCTACCAATCATAATAAAAACGAATAGGCCCGTGGTAGAGTTATTTGAAATTAATAACATTTCTATTAGAATATGATTGTTCAATTGATTCAGTTCGAGACTCAAATGTGGTCAAAGAATGGTCCAATATCCATATGTCACGTGTATCATCGTCTGTCACGTAGGCAAATTATTTCGGGAAGGGTGGGTGAAGATAGACCAATAATAGACTAGATTATGGCGATACATCGTGTCTAGGTTAACAGTAAAACGAGTAAGGCGATTGTACCTTTGATACTGATGCGACACGACGACGCGGCGACGCCGGCCGTGCAAATGTTTGCACTGGGTCATCCGTCCACCAAATTAATTAATTTATTGATCGTTTAGCCAAACCTATCATACGCAGATACTAAACTGTGTTTGATGGATGGCAAATTCAGATGTATACCAAAGTTTGTGCAATATCTGTATCAAATATAAGATATTTCATCCAACTGTTACCATCATCATTCAAATTCAAACTCATCTTTATTCGGCTAGAGTTTACAAATAACTACTTTCAAAACGGCAAACCTACCATTACTTTTTAAATTTCCTGCCGTTACCAATCCCGTATTTTTTTTCGGTGCATTATGTGTTTCTCTTCGATTCCTCTCTATCAGCGTCATCTCTGTATTCTGCCAATTCCATGCCATGTTATACTCTATAGGATTCTGTACTTATTGACACAATGCTATTTTGAAACAATTTCATCGTGTGTTAAGTGGTAACTGATTTTGCAGAGTAATAAACGTAGTGCATACATTTCTTTGAGCGCTACTAATTTGTTCGCCCGTCTTTTAGACTGGGTAAGTCCTTATTCTAAGGGCGATACAGTCTGGGACACGTGAACGCTGGTCTGAATTTTCGATCTAGAATGAACCTAAAGTAAAGACTTTGTTCATAAATAAATAGAATTTAATTTAAATTCCACACAGCAAAAAGTAATAATAAAGTATACGCCCGTTCATAAACAAACGGTGACAGCTATTATCCGCACCTATTTACAGCAGAACAGCGTTCTCGGTGAAGTTACATCAGCAACAATAAACCACCAGCTAGGTGTGACCTGCCACGCTCCGTCTGGACGGCGAATATTACTACTAAAAGACACGGGAGAGGTCACCGTCAGAGGTCTGCATAACCTGGCCGATAGGTAATGACTGTCATAACGCGACCTTCGAGGATTGTACGTCTTTAGGTGCGAATGGTGTGTTGTTATTGTTATTTTTTTATAAATAAACTAACTGCCCGCCCCGGATTCGTACGGGTAGACATTTATCAAATATTTTGTCGAGCGAAGCTGGGGCGGGCAGCTATATAGCGTATGTTACTCAGTGATGATTTAGCTTTCCAACGGTGAAAGAATTTTTGAAATCGGTCCAGTAGTTTCGGATCCTTTTCAATACAAACCCACAAAAATACAAATCTTTCCTCTTTATCTATACTAATTTATGAAGAGGAAAGATTTGTATTTTTGTATTTGTATTGAATAGGCTCCGAAACTACTGGACCGATTTCAAAAATTCTTTCACCGTTAGAAAGCTACATCATCACTGAGTAACATAGGCTATATATTATACTAGCTTCCCGCCCCGGCTTCGTTTGGGTAGACAAAATATTTGATAAATGTCTATAGGCTCCGAAACTACTGGACCGATTTCAAAAACTCTTTCACCGTTAGAAAGCTACACTATCACTGATTAACATAGGCTAGCTGCCCGCCCCGGCTTTGCACGGGTAGACAAAATATTTGATATAAATGTCTACCCGTGCGAAGCCGGGGCGGGCCGCTAGTAATATTAGTATGGAGATATAGAAGTATAGATTCAGTTCTGATATCAGGTTTTACGCACACACGTTAATAATTCTCAAAAGATAAGTGCCAGAAGTCCCAGTCCTAATCAATACTTACCATACAATACGAAATGTTTTCAATTACATATTGCGTAATAACTACTTAATTATACGGCCTTCTGTTTGTGAATTCATTATTAATAAATGATACGAAGACAGCCGTGATAATATACATATACTGCAGCTATAATCAATGCCTATCCAAGCCAATTCTTTTAGACTATAGTCCTGTCGAGATTACGCCCATGTGGAACTCCAGTAGTTCTTTCAACTATTTAGAAACACAGCGACTTACCCATCAATGTTAGCATCAAGGAACCAGATAATTTCCATAGCATTTTAACTAAACTAGCCAACTTCAAAATTACAAACTTAATGAGCTTATGTTCATAGATTCAGTTTAGCAAGCTGTAGTTCCCATTTTACCAAGTTGTAAGAAACTTGAGACTTGTAAACATGTGTGCTTGCTTGTAGTTATTACAAGCTGCGGGTATTAAACAATAAATTATGAAACTTTAAAATTACGTAGTTGGCGGAATAGGTTTAAATATAAAGCTTCGAGTTTATATGCCAGATGAAAAACATAATGAGTTTTTGTCGGGTATCGGGCAAAGCGGTTACTATTTTTCCCAGTTTCGTAAATTGTGTTATCTTTAGTGCGTATTTTCGGTGTATGCATATTGAACTGTTTACAAAAAAAAAATTAACTTAACCTACCTACTTATTTATAGATAAACGATCTGACCCAGACCAGAATAAATCTGTGGATTGTCTCCAGAAACTTTAATGAATGCATGCCACTAGGCATTGTAATGCAAAACAGAAAAAAAAATGTTCTAACACTCTACACTGGCAAAAATAGTCTTTGAAGAGGATTGATTGCCATAGTTAGAAAAAGAAGACGAACTAAAACAAGTTTCAGTAAGAAGAACTTTAACAAGTAGGAGACATCGGAATAAATTGCTGCTACTAATTCAGTGTGAAACAATCGGAAGATTGAGCTTAAGAGACTATTAACTATCATTGTCTCACAATCACGACAGCGGGGGCGGGTACACGAGATACCATAAAATGTGAGCTACGCATATGGAAAATAACAGAAATAGTAATAAACATATCATATATTTCATTTTCAGATATTTTCTTACATCTGCGAATAATAAAATCGCTATTTGATATAGCACGTTCATCTCCATATGTGATGTTTCGTAAATTATGGAAACTCACTCACGTGGGTGACCTTTCTGCATAATTTACTGCATATTCTATTAGCGTTCACTGTCCACAGGGGTACAACGTTCATATTTGCACAGTGGCAGTTCTATAAAGGCGTGCTCGTTCGCAAACAAGTTACGTTTGGTTTCAAGCAATTACACGGTAAAATCTGCCGTCAATTTGCATCAACATCATACTCTGCAAACAACATTTAGACTTTGTTGGAATAAACAGGCTATTTGGTGTATTTAATCGATCATTGTTTTTTATACAACAGGCGTTAACTACATAACTGGATTAATGAATTTATAAAACGGAAAGCTGACGGACCATAGATATTTATTGGATATTTTTACGCGGGTTTTCTGGCGTTATCACTATATGTATATGTAACATAGCTATAAAATATTATAATATTGAAAATATTTGAATTATGGAAATAAAATACATCCTCGCTAAAAGGACCTCTTACGAAACACCAAAGATTTTTAAAAGCGTTGCTGCAATTTGTCGCTACAATCCATAAATCCATAAAGAAGACGCAATTCACTTAAATAGTATGATACGATACAAATAACCCTAGCGCTGAAAACATAAAACAGTTGTGTTCGACAGTGCAATACAGTAGAGTTGGAAAACACATTATGTAGGGTACTGCAATATCAATAGTGTCGGTACGGAGAACATGAGAATACAGCTATTTCACCAATATTTTGATAGTATTGACCTTTCTTCAATTACTCTAATGACGAGTTAATTTGTACTGATTGATAATTTGGCATGACTGCCTTTGTAGGAATAATGAAATTTAAATCCATTTTTGCAATCATGAAGCGGAAATTCCTCTCGGTACTTATTATTATTATGTATAACTCTCTATTAGTCATATATGTTGAAGTAAAAAGTAATGTTTGACCATGTTAGAGTTTTGTAAACGAAATGCAATATCTATGATCTGATGTATCTATGGTTTACTCTCTTTGTTTAATTGTCCTCGCATAGATTGACACTTGAACATAAGTCGTGTACTTCTGTACAAATAAATTATACATCCGTAAGTTTATATCTGAATCTTTATTTAAACGCCTAAATATCCATCAGGTTATGGGCCCAGGCACATTACGCGAGTGCCCAATTCTTTATTTCAGCTTTTCAGCAATATTTTTTGGCCTTGTTTTTTAAACGACGCAAAACAATTTTTTTTGCAATGGCCGCAAATTCTCAATTCCAAGTTGATAAGTTGAGAGGGATGGAGGATTATAATAACTGGAAATTCTCCATGAAAATGCTGTTAATTCATGAAGATTTGGAGGAATGCATTCAAACTGCGGAAGGTTCCAAGGACATAAAGAAAAACCAGAAGGCGTTGGCAAAAATCTGCTTGTGTGTGTGGTTCCAAGGACATAAAGAAAAACCAGAAGGCGTTGGCAAAAATCTGCTTGTGTGTGCATACCACCGCTATTCAGCACGTACGAAATGCCACGACACCTTTTGAGGCCTGGAATAACCTTCAGAAAGCGTATGAAGATAAAGGTTTGGTACGAAGACTTGGTTTACTGAGGTCGCTATTTAAAACAAATTTAAGTGACATGGAGACAATGGAAAGTTATTTGTCAAAAATAACTGGAATTAGGCAGCAACTGCATGACATAGGATCCCTTATTGATGAATTCATAGCTCTTATAATGTTAAGTGGATTACCAAGTGATAGAGGGTAGTTGTGGAAATAAGTTTAACCGATTTTAGCTACTCTTAAAATTTATTTTAAAAATTATATTTTAGTGAAATATTAACTTTAAATGAGCATCGAGTTAAGCTAACACAGTTTTACTACCAGTACAGTGTTATTACCACTTTCACACTCTTTTTTACACAAAAATCACACACTAAATGGAGTCCATGGAACAAGCATTTTCGAGCCTGAAGGAGAATCTTTTGAAGCGAATGACTGAGTTCGAGGACCTCCAGAAGTCGCCCAACACACCTATCAGCGCTGCAACCTTAGCTGCAGACTATGGCATCTTTAAAAAATTTGTCATCAGCTCGCTAAATTGCTTCCAACAACAGCTGGATTGCCTAGCAAGATGCATCGATCAGACCGAGATGAGAGGCAGGCGTAATATATTGCTGTTCCATGGTGTGCCAGAGGAAAAAAATGAGAAGTCCATGGGTGTTGTGGTCTCTGTCGTCACCAAGCAACTAAAGGTCACCGAGTTCTCTGATCCGGATATCCAGCGCTGTCATCGTTTAGGCCGTACTCCTAGTGGTGGTAAGCCTAGACCAATTCTAGTGGAGTTTACTAGCTGCAGAGTTCGTGATAATGTCTGGTTCACAAAGACAAAGTGCAAAGGAACAGGGATCACCATATCAGAGTTTTTGACCAGGCCCCGCCATGAAGCCTTTATGCTGGCTCGCCAACGATATGGGATGTCAAATGCATACACTCAACAAGGCATTGTGTATGTTGTGGGTCCTGGGGGCACTCGCCACAAGGTGATCTCAGTCTCAGACCTGGACAAAATATGTCCAGCGGCAGCAGAGCAGCCGGACGACGTGAAGGAGGCACACACGAGTCAGCCCACCACCAGTTCCACGTCAAGTAGGAGCAAGAGGAGGAAATAGTGTCTCGCGAAGCGTCTTGCGTTGTGATTATTTCTTGTGTTCGTCTTTAGTTGTCCCACTCTGCGCTCTGTGTATTTCTACCTTAAATTACTTTGATAATTTTACTAGATGTGTACTATATTTTTTTAATAATAAGCAACCTTCCGAAATATTTGTGTACCACTTCAACTTTTTTAGTGTCTTTTGTGATTTGTATTTGTCACTGTCAACGTTATTTACTGTTTCTGTCATAGTGTCACTATTTGATCTTTTTCAAACGTCTTCATATGACGTTTGAAAACTAATGTCAAACTGATACTTGTCGCGTTCCATCCAAGTTTTCGAGGTTTGCTAACTATAAACTGACACTTACATATAGCATTTATTAATTTTATTTTCTATTGAATATTTTATTTTATACAAATATTTTTATTTATGGTTACGACCTTTTAGTAATCTTTTTGTGTACTTTTTTCGTCTCAACGTTTCTACACTGCACTGGTAGGTTATTGAATACCTAGTAGGTGAGGCTTTGAATTTTTAAAGCTACATAATTTGTTACCTATTTATTATACTTTTTGTTACTTAAGTATATTATTTTAACATAGTATTTATTAATTTTAGTATTATTATTATATATGTCTGATGATGAATTAGTTGTTAGTGATGCTGATGATTTCTTCTCGGTCAGTAGCGGTGGTGATAGCTTCGTTAGCTTACCGTCGCTCGCTGATACTCTTAATTATCATATTAACGATGTTCCAAAAAACTTTAATGTGATTCATATTAATGCTCAGAGTATTCCGGCTCATTTCCCCGATATGCTGACAACCTTCGAATCTAAAAATATTCATGCTATCCTTGTTTCCGAGTCATGGATGAAACCATGTCTCCCTTCGACTTCGTACTCACTACCTGGTTTCCATCTCATCAGAAACGATCGAATTGGTGCTGGTGGTGGTGGTGTTGCCATCTATCTACGGAATTATTTAAATTTTTCTATGGTTAGTGCGTCCTCGCAGCCGCCGCCGCTAAATGCTGGTGAGCATCTTTTAATTGAGGTCGAACTTAACCATACAAAAATTTTACTTGGTGTGTACTACTGTCCCTCTCTCCGTATAAATTTTTTCTCTTCTTTCGAACTCCTACTTGAAACTTTTTCCCCTTCTTACAGTCACACTATTATAATGGGTGATTTCAACACCTGTTTGTTGAAGAATGACTCTCGTTCTGCTTCTTTCTCCTCTATAGTAGAATCTAGTAACTTATGTATCCTTCCACTCAATGCCACTCACCATTTCCCGCACTCTGTACCTTCTCTTCTTGACCTCATCTTGGTCTCTTCTAAAGATCACGTTGCTAAACATGGTCAGTTTTCAGCCGACGCGTTCTCTTACCACGATCTTCTTTTTCTTTCTTATAAAATACGGCCACCTAAGGCAAAGTCTAAAATTATTCTTCAACGTAATTTTGGTGGCATGGACTTAAATCAATTAAGGATAGATGCTGACAGCATTGACTGGTCATCTCTTTTTGCCGCTGAATCGGTTGATGAGCAAGTTAATATCTTTAATGACAACATGTTAAAACTGTTTGATGTTCATGCCCCTATAAGAGCAATTAAAGTAAGGCATGCACCCGCACCGTGGCTTACTGCTGAAATAAAGTCGCTGCAGCTCAAAAAATCTAATGCTAAATCACGGTATGCGAGTCGACCTAATGACGTCAATCGTGAGAAATATTTAACCTTGCGAAATCGCTGCAACAAGGTGTGTAGGAGCGCACAACGCCAGCATATCCATAGCTCTGTTGAATGTGGTGATCCTGCTAAAATATGGAAGTTTCTTAGATCATTGGGAGTTGGTAAAGCACGAGATACCGTTACACCAAAGGATCTAGACTTATATTCATTAAATAAACATTTCTCTTCTTCGCCCAGTTTTGATGCGGCAAGTAAAACTAAAACTTTAAATTATATTTCATCGCTTCCAGCTCCCAATCACTCGGCCTTTATTTTTAGTCCATTCACTGCTTGTGACGTTAGGAAGTGTGTTTTATCCATTACATCAAATGCGGTAGGCAATGACAATGTCACCCGTAATATGATCATCCCTATCCTTGACGTAATCCTACCTGCTATATGTCACATCCTCAACTTCTCAATATCCCGCGGTGTCTTTCCAGCGGAATGGAAAAATGCCCATATTGTTCCCCTGCCTAAGAAATCCAATCCAACTTCCTTCTCTGATTATCGTCCAATCTCAATCTTACCGTTCCTTTCCAAAGTCCTTGAACGTCTTGTCCACAAGCAAATAAGCAGTTTCCTTAACAAAAATAATCTCCTAAACCGGTTCCAGTCTGGTTTCCGCCCTGGACACAGTACGACCTCAGCCTTGGTTCATATTACGGATGACATTAGAGCCGGCATGGAGCACGGGAATCTAACGGTGCTTGCACTGTTAGATTTCAGTAACGCTTTCAATACCGTGGATTTTGATGTACTGCTTGGGATTCTGCATTCTCTCAACGTATCTCCAACAGTAATTGACTGGTTTCGCAGTTACCTGACTGGCCGCCGGCAGTGTATACGTATAGATGATATGCATTCATCTTGGTGCAACACTACTGCAGGCGTGCCGCAGGGTGGCGTTTTATCACCTCTACTCTTCGCAATATTTATAAATTCTATCTCAGACAGTCTTCTTTCCTCCTACCACCTTTATGCAGATGACCTTCAGATTTATTCTCAGGCTTCAGTAGATAGGCTATCGGAAGCTGTAGATGTGATTAATACCGACCTAGCCAAGATAAGTGAATGGAGTCGTGCTCATGGATTACAGCTTAACCCACATAAAACTCAGGTTATTGTTGTCGGCAGTCCGAAAATGATAGCCAGGGTACCATGGTCTCAACTACCTCAACTACTTCTAGAAGGTAATGTTCTGCAGCTGAGCCGTGAAGTAAAGAATCTGGGTATTTACCTTGACAATTGTCTGTCTTGGAACCCTCAACTACATAATATAAGTAGAAAAATATTTGCATCGTTCGGGTCATTACGTAGACTTCGAAACTTCCTGCCCATAGCCACCAAAATTACGTTAGTGCAATCCCTCCTTCTTCCTATACTAGATTACGCAGATGTCAGCTATCTCGATCTCACTGAGTCCCAGCTAAATAAACTTGAGCGTCTCCAGAATGTCTGCATACGTTTCATATTTGGTCTTCGCAAATATGATCATATTTCGGAATTTCGAAATAAGCTCAAGTGGCTACCCATTCGCCTTCGTCGGAATACTCATATTCTGTCTTTACTATACAGTATACTATTTCTTCCTTCTACTCCTCCTTACCTTAAACAACGCTTTTCTTTCCTTCATGAATCACATTCAAGGTTACTCAAATCGGCGAACAATCTTAGTTTGACAATGCCACCGCATTCCACTAACTTTGCTGACAAATCTTTTGCAGTGCAAGGTGTTAGACTTTGGAATGCGCTGCCAATATCAATACGCCATGCTCAAACTCTAACTGAATTTCAAAAACATCTCAAAAATTATTACCTATCACTGTAAGTCACGCAGCATTACTGATACTTTCCATTACTCATTTATACGACGACAATTTATATAAGTAATTACATGTATGTATTTAGATGTATGTATTTGTATGTATGTATATTCATATTTATGTATATGTATGTATGTAATTGGTATGTAGTAGTTTATTATTTTATTTTCAATTATGTATTTAATTGTAGTTAGATATTTAATATGTTACTACTTCAGTAAAGGTACCAACGGGTATCTTGTTCATATAGTATTGTGTACACCGTCAACTACCCTGTCTCAAACTCCATTCTCTAGTCACTACCCAGGTTGTCTGGAAGAGATCACATGTTGTGATAAGGCCGCCAATTGTACCGATTTATAATGTATTTTATGTTCTTCAGTTATTGATTTTGGTGTACAATAAAGAGTTATCTATCTATCTATCTATCAAGTGACTACGATCCACTCATAATGGCTTTGGAGAATATAAGTAAGTTGGAGATTGAAAATGTCAAGTGTAAACTGATGCAAGAATTTCAAAGGCGAAATGACAAGAGTGACACTGACACTGCAACTGCATTTGTTGTGAAGAAGATAAAGTGTTATAGATGCAAGAAACCCGGTCATGTGAAAAAAGATTGTCCGAAGAATAATTTTCAAAGTAAGAAAGAAAAAATTAAGAGCAGTAAAGCTTTGGTGTCTGCATTGTCAATTAGTTTGAAAAACGATGTCTTCTACATTGATTCGGGAGCAACTAATCACATGTGCAATAATAAGGAAATTTTACATGACTTTACATCTTCGCAAGACTTGAGGTAAATGTTGCAAATGGTGTTAAGTTGGTCACTGCTGGTCATGGAAATGTTCGTGTAACTTTGAAGGACTGCATAAGAACAATAAGTAATGTATATTTCGTGCCTAAGTTGTCTGTAAACTTATTGTCTGTAAGTGAACTTACGCGTAAAGGATATGATGTGTTATTTGATTCGAAAACCTGTAAAATCATGGACGGAAAGGTAGTAGTGGCTACAGCTACTAATAACAGTGGTGTTTATCAACTAGACACTATAGGGTTTGCTTTGACTTGTAATATAGGGCCGGAGAGAGTCATGGTGCTGTGATGGCACGGGCAGCATTAATTTATCTTCCCAGGAAATCAGTGGTGAAACTGAGGGTGGAATGGGCTGCAAGGCGTCACAGGAGGTGTGGCATCGGAGACTTGGGCATCTGAATTCAAGGAGCATGAATGTCATGAAAAATGGTATGGTTTTTGGAATTTATTATGATAACACTGACTTCAAAGCATGTATAGCATGCATTCAGGGTAAGCAAACAAAAGTACCTTATCCGAAGAATTCTTCAAGTAGGTCAACCAATGTGTTAGGTCTTGTTCACAGTGATTTGTGTGGCCCTATGCCTAAGAAGTCATTTAGTGGAGCTTGTTACTTTCTCACCTTTATAGATGATTATTCTCGGAAAACATTTATTTATTTCTTGAAGTCAAAGGATGAAACTTTTGAAAAATTTAAATTATTTAAAAGTTTAGTTGAGAATGAGACTGGTAACAAGATTAAAGTTCTACGTAGTGACAATGGTGGTGAATATGTCAATCGTAAATTCCAGGAGTATCTGTCTACAAACGGTATCCGTCATCAAACAACAGTACCGTACTGTAGTGCACAGAACGGTGTTGCTGAGCGAGCCAACCGGACAATAATGGACAAAGCTCGCTGCATGCTACAAGACTCCGGATTGGATCAACGATATTGGGCTGAGGCTGTGAACACAGTTGTATATCTAAAGAATAGATCACCCACCAAGGCAGTCATGGGCGTTACACCGGAAGAAAAGTGGAAGAACAAGAAGGTAAATGTAAGCCATTTACGCATTTTTGGTTGTACGGCCTATGCTATACACCCAAATGTACAGAAGTTAGATGCAAGGTCTAAGGCATACATATTTGTGGGATATTCTGAGGAAACCAAAGGCTATCGTCTAATTGATCCATTGCAACCTGGGAAATGCATCAAAGCTAGGAATGTAACTTTCTTGGAAGATCGTTTTTTTAAAAAACAAAACGATGGCAATCCTAAACATACATCAAATGATGATACTGTGGTTGTCACATTGAGTTCAAATGAATCGCAAAGTGACAAAGAGGACAGCAGCTCAGCTGCACAGTCTTTATCTGATTCTGTACCGGAAAATGATGATATTCGACATTCTGATGATGAACGTTTACGGAGACTGACTATGTTGGAGCTAGATAATACTACAGAAGGTACAGTAAGCATAGATACAAATGATCCGGCCGACGAAACTTACATTCCAGATACTACGTTGGAGTCAGATACCTCCAGTTCAATGATGT
This sequence comes from Falcaria lacertinaria, assembly GCA_951449985.1. NCBI lineage: Eukaryota > Metazoa > Arthropoda > Insecta > Lepidoptera > Drepanidae > Falcaria > Falcaria lacertinaria. Next base: position 1,062,257 of record OX602121.1, read on the forward strand.
ATCGGGATGCAGACTCTGAAGATGAGTTGATGGCAAATTTTGTTGGTGCAAGTTGCATGGAGGAGTCAGAACCAGGGACAATGCATGAAGCATTGACAGGCAGTGAGGCTAAACAATGGAAGGAAGCCGTATTAGATGAGTATAATTCATTTATCTCAAATAAGTGCTGGACATTAACCGATTTACCAGCTGGTCACAATTCTGTCAAGTGCAAATGGATATTTAAAAAGAAGAGGGGACTGGATGGTCTGATATTAAAATACAAAGCACGCCTAGTAGCAAAAGGATTCACACAAAAACATGGGATAGACTACCATGAAACTTTTTCTCCTGTTGTAAGATACTCAACGATCCGTTTGCTATTGGCACTGGCTGCTGTGTACAATTTCGAGATCAACCATCTCGATGTTAAAACCGCTTTTTTAAACGGAGACCTAGAAGAAACTGTCTTCATGGAGCAACCAGTTGGCTTTGTGGTTAAAGGCCAAGAACAAAAAGTTTACAAACTAAACAAAGCCGTCTACGGCTTGAAACAGGCTGCCAAGAAGTGGTATGATAAAATAAATGGAGTATTACTAAATAGTCTCCATTTTAAAAGGATGGCAATGGAAACATGCGTCTACTGTAAAGGACAAGGGAAGGATATGATTATCATTGCCCTATATGTAGACGATATAATGTTATTTTCATCGAGTTCCTCGGGACAGAAGGAGATAATAAAACTGCAATTAATGTCTGCATTTGAAATGAAAGACTTAGGATTGGCTCATCAAATATTGGGAATGAGGATTTCAAGAAAAGATAACCAGATCATGTTAGATCAAACAAGTTATATAAACAGAATACTGGAAAAGTTTAATATGTCTGATTGCAAATCTGTATCTACCCCAATGGAGACTGGACTTAAACTGCAGAAAGCAAAGGTAAAAGATACTAAATTAGAATATCGGAATCTTATAGGATGTTTAATGTATGTTGCAGTCTGCTCCAGACCGGATATAGCGCATGCGGTAAGCAACCTTAGTCAGTTCAATGAATGCTATGATGAGACTCATTGGAAGGCTGCCAAAAGGATTCTTCGTTACCTTAAAGGTACATCTGATAATTGCTTAATTTACGATAAAGGGCGATTGGATATCACTGGCTACGCAGATGCTGACTGGGCTGCTAATGAAGTAGACCGTAGGTCATACACAGGGTATGTGTTTTTATTAGGTAACTCAGTCATCTCATGGGAAAGTCGCAAGCAAAGAACTGTGGCTTTGTCAAGCACAGAGGCTGAATACATGGCTCTCTCTGACTCCTTTAAAGAGGCTATTTTCTTGCGTGCATTTATTTATGAATGTTTAAAGTTTTTTCCAAAGATAGTAGTGCACAGCGATAACCAGTCTGCTTTAAAACTTTGTCTTAACTCAGTGTTTAATGCACGAAGTAAACACATTGATATTAGATATCATTTTATCAGAGAAGTTGTCAATAACAAAATGGTAGATGTAAAATATATATCAACGAATGATATGATTGCAGATGTTCTAACTAAACCCTTAACAAGAGAAAAACATTTTAAGTGTGCTTCTTGTTTACTGCATATTAATGTTTTGAAATGAATTGTTTTACTAGAATAGTTACAAAGTAAATTATATGTTTATCCATAGTGTTTCGTTTAAGGGGAAGTGTTAGAGTTTTGTAAACGAAATGCAATATCTATGATCTGATGTATCTATGGTTTACTCTCTTTGTTTAATTGTCCTCGCATAGATTGACACTTGAACATAAGTCGTGTACTTCTGTACAAATAAATTATACATCCGTAAGTTTATATCTGAATCTTTATTTAAACGCCTAAATATCCATCAGACCAAAGTCTAAAGTCAAAATCAGCTTGGCTCCCAAACGGATTTTGATCTAGAAGGACCAAAATTTAGTCATACATTTTGGTCCTTCGAGCCAGATCGATTAGTTGAAGAGTTTCTATTTATCAGACTTTCAATTTAGCGAAGTTTTAAGCTTATTACTAATAAAAGGACACAAGGTTTAGAGTAGACTATAGACAAATTTACTCACTCCGTATGGTCATGTTCACTCTGTCCACATAGGAAGTTTCATTTTCAACCGCACACTCGTATAATCCCGCGTCGTCTTCGTCGATTCGCCTCAGTAGAAGGCTTCCGTCGACCTGTTGTAAACAAAAAGCTATTGGTACTAAGGTTACAATTTAAATTCTGCAAGGCTCTCTAACAATAATGGTATATATGCTAGAAAAATAACGGTTTCTTATGCTTGACGGCTAACTGAAAATGCCAAATTTCCTTTCTGAAAATATGTACAAACACAATGTATAAATAATATGTTTGTTTACACATAATGTTTTAAGAAAAGTCTATTAAATAAATTATAATTAAGATATACATAAGATATCTTGACAGAAACTATGCTTGCTCCAACGTAAAGCGAAACGACGTAAGGAATTTTAAATTAAATTCGGAACGGTTTTGGTGGTGTAACTCTTTGATGTAACTGGCAATTTGCGGAGGCGTCGTTAAGCCAATATCAAATTAAGCTACGTTTTCACCAAACGGTACTTTACGTTCGCGAGTTTTGGCAACCCTTCGCGTGCTCTAAACCGCAATCCTCTGTGAGCGTTCAAAGACTTACACAGCGTGAAAAATAAGAACACATCTGTAGCCTTAGCATGAACATCTTTCGACTAAGTACTCGTATCGGTTTCGAAAATTGTTGTACGGGAATTAACAGGGCTACGCCAGAGAAAAGTGGAACAATAATTCGTATGAAAATATTGTCATTTTGAGAGTTATGTTTTGGCATAACTAGTCGAAAGTTCATCTAGCTAAGACTGCTGATTAGATTGCTAGCCTCAACTATATTGGGAACCGGAACGATGATGAAATTTAGTTTGCGACCAAATATATTTGTGCTGGACTGGGCCACTATCATCATGTAAATTTGATGACAAACCACTTATCTGATGTCGTATTCCTTCGGTGAGTATTTTCAGAGGATGTGCTATGGTAGGCATTAAAAAGAGTGGCGACCTCTTTGTCCCTTACGATACAAACTCAATAACTATTTATCACAATACATATAAGATTTGCAATGCGCTGTTGAAATTGCATGCGTCCGTAGGCTACGGTGATCGCTTACCATTAGGCGTGACCCAGTAAGCTATTTATTGTCCAAAATAGAGCGTATTCGGTGAAAACACAGCTTAACTATAGCGTTGTAGCTGTCCTTGCGGTGCTCGGGCCTTGAACGGCGATCAATATATTTAGTTCAGTCTGCCTCTACGGGGGTCACAGCTGACAATAAGCAACAGCTGTAACTGGGGCTATTGGCACGGATGCCAAGTAAACAGCTGGTTAAACACCACACGTTACCAGGTACAAATGTTTACGAGTCCGTTAAATCGGCTCAGAGTCTCAAAGCTATGGAAAATGCTAATTGGGCTGATCAGCAGTTTAGTGCAATTGCGAAACATAACAACTTTACAGATTTCATGAAGACCGAAGAAATTACAGAAGCCATTAGCATTTCATCCAACCGGCCCAAGCCTCGTTTTACTCCAATAACTCAAATTATAATCATTTCGATAATAATAACAAACGTCAAAACATCAAAATTGCACATCATATACTCATCTATACTAATATTATAAAGAGGAAAGACTTGTATTTTTGTATGTATTGAATAGGTCATGTCAAAAATTCTTTCACCGTTAGAAAGCTACATCATCACTGAGTAACATAGGCTATATATTATATAGTAGACAAAATATTTGATAAATGTCTATAGGCTCCGAAACTACTGGCCCGTTTTAAAAAATTCTTTCACCGTTAGAAAGCTACACTATCACTGATTAACATAGGCTAGCTGCCCGCCCCGGCTTTGCACGGGTAGACAAAATATTTGATATAAATGTCTACCTGGCGAATCCGGGGCGGGCCGCTAGTAATAGATATAATTATAGCTTGTAATGGCGTTTAATGTACATCAAAACAGTCATCAATTCAACGCTGACTTGCACTCGATGCAAAATGCCTGGTCACTGCAGAATTATAATGGTAACGTTTACTTATGGTATGACCTCGTCTGTGCCGGTAGCATAAACTTTTTCGACAACGTTTTCGTATCGCCTTCAACTATTTTTGTATTGAAAAATGAACAGCGCTGCGGCGGTGAAAAGTGGAACTAAAATCTAGTATGACAATTTTGACATTTCGCGAGTTACGTTTTCAAATACGTTGTCGACAATGTTCCTGCTACCGGCACTGGTCTTAAAAGGGGTAGCCGGTACGCGGTGGTGAAATGTAGAACTATTTAATTTTTAAGGGTGGAATGTCTCTAGATTGACGTTAGGGTCCCGTCATAGAATATTATCAACTAGCTGCCCGCCCCCGCTTCGCATGGGTAGACATTTATCAAATACATATTGCCTCTACCCGTGCGAAGCCGGGGCGGGCAGCTAGTATAATATATATGTAGCCTATGTTACTCAGTGATACTGTAGCTTTCTAACGATGAAAGAATTTGAAATCGGTCCAGTAGTTTCGGAGCCTATTCAATATAAACATACACACAAAAATACAAATCTTTCCTCTTTATAATAATTATAATCAGTATAGAAGTGCTATAATTTAATTAATTGAAGAATATACGTAGAAATGCGATCCCGAGTGTTTATTTTGTGCCTCTATTACGTCATGCCCTAAAGTATCTGTAGCTATATGATAAACACTTAACAGGCCTTGGGAAAACATTAATAAGAGAACCTCCTTGAAGGAATAATTGCTTTAATGAGATAATATAATTATTTGTCAGGGAGTGAGAGAGATTAGGAAGCTTTGTAAAGTTGAAGGGACTTAAAGTAAAGCGATAATGTTGGTTCTAGTCTGCTGTGAAGGCTTATTTTTGTTAGACTTATACCAGTCATTTCGGGTTAGTTCGCATGGTGCCAACGGCAATAATTGGATAACAGGCCGGTGGTAAAAAAAATCTTTATTTATGAAAAGGTCTTATAACTTACTAGCTTTTTAATTATAATATACGGGGCGTTCTAATTCTAATTCATGGTCTTCTTTTTATTTCTGACACTATGTGTTATTTAGCAAAAATAATCCTTATGATCGGTATGATAAAGCTACAGGGTTTTCTCGTGTAACGGGTTCGATTCCTGGTAAAACCATGTAATTATTTAAATATCTATGAATGCAGTTTAAATTGTTTTTTCAACTTAAATGTTTTTTTTCAGTAAAATGTTCCATCTATAATATTCAAGGTACTTTCCCTCCATGTGATATATCCGTGGGAAGATCTGTATAGCCTATGTTACTCGGTGATAATATATAATTCCATTGGTGGAAGATTATTTTAAAATCGGTCCCGTCGTATTGAGTTTATTCATACAAAAATAAAAATAAAATCTTTATAATATTTTAGTATTCATTGGCATTAAGTAACGGTATCAAGGCGTGCGTATAACACTAGTTATTACCTAATAACTATTTCAACAACCGTTACATATAAATACAACTAGAAAAGCCTCTGAAATGGTAGTACTAACAGACGATTTATGTATGTCTGTGCGTGTTGTATTGTGTTCGTGGTTTGTGACTGCATTGGTTGTATGACAGACATGTCTTTTATTAGGTACGTGTTATTCTAATGATAGTGCCGCGAATGTGTCACACGCAGAAAAGGTATAAATTCTCTATATCACTTATAACCATATTGTAATCGTACTACAATGGAAACAGAATCTTCTACCCTAAATATGGAAGGCGACAACTTCCCAAATCTTGCATACATCCTTCAGGAACATGCAACCGGGACTTTCTCTGCATTTGTGAAAAGACAAAAGTAGCCTATGTCCTTCCCCAAGAATTACTCTATCTCCTTGTTAAATTTTATTGCGATCCGTTCAGCCGTTTACCTAGTCCTAAAAAGATAAATAAACAGAGTTACTTTCGCATTAAAATATTAGTATGGAAGTAAGGATTGGCACATTCGGGTGATAAAAAAGAGTAACAATATAAGAACATTGCTTTTTTTTTCAAACAGACATCATTATATATGCGTAAAAAATTTAATGATGACGACAATGTCCGCTTGAACAATACACTGGCGACATGACACAGGCGAAACTAACAGTCGGCATTCCGCACTAAACATTTTACTACCGGAGCTGTTAAAGAGCCGTAAATAACTAAGGGGTGGGATATAGGCTTGGGGTTAGAGTTGAATAATGCATGTTTGGGTTGGTATCGGATCTAATGAGTTCAGTCAAAGTATTCGGAACCACAACTAAGCAGATCATAGAAAATAAACAAGTCCTTATTACAATGTAAGCCTTCAATTTTATTTCCGATCACAGAGGTAAGATAAAGAATTAATTAGAAGATGTAAAACAGGATCATTGGGTTTCAAAGTTTCACTGGCAGATAGCTAATGCTAAAGGAAGTTATCTAGACTACATGTTTTTTTGGAAAAATAGTAAGAGCAACAAAAAAACAGGAAATTTCAAGCGGAACCGCCGTTCTGCTTGAAATTTCCTGATTTTTAAGGGATTTGAACTTTTGAACGAGGCTTTTACTGGCAGATAGCTGATGCTTTAAGGACTAATTTAGGCTACTTTTATTTTGGAAAAATAAATAGGGTTACGCAAAAAAAATTAAACCATTGAAATTGAAAAAAAAAATCACAGCTAGTGTTAAATTACAGTGGGCACTCTATTAGCTAAACTTATTTTTCTAGACAGTAAGGCTATAACTAACCCATTAAACCATTACTAAGCAAAACAAGTTAAATTAAATCATGATATTTATATAAAATACAACTTGTCTGAAGTTTAAAGTACCAATTCGATATTCTCAAAAGTAATAACTCACACAAAACTTTCTCGGAAAAATTCCCTGCTATGCTCCAGCCTTAACGACTTAAAGCAAAGCGATTGTGAATATGACTCAGTAGGAAAGGGGACGCGCGCACTCCCATTTTTTAATGCCATGCACCCCCCAGCCCAAGTGAGTTATTGTTGGGTGGTCGCTGACTCATATTTAAAGCTGTAGAAATGCAGACATGTCAGCGGAGCGACGCCGAGTGTTCAGGTAGACAACAATGAATATTGGACTTATAAAAACTAAAAATGCGTCTACAGTATTTATCATTATTAAATTCACGTAATTTGTAGAACCTTCATACTTTACAAATAATAAAATATATATAACGTTGCTAATTCTGTTGTACGTACATCATTACAAAGCTAATTTGCCAGGACTTAAATTATTGCCATCTTTATTCAACCCCGCACATGAGAAAGGGATAGGAAGACTTTTTAGTCCTGCTAAATTAGTTTAGTTTAGTGATTTTGTACAACTGAATCGACACTACTGTCTTAGCTTGCCTTATCTTTAGAATTTAACATGTTCCGAATTAGGATAGCAGTTGTAACAGCTATGTTTCATTACTACTCTTCAAAATATAATCGAGAGATTCAACAGCATATTAATATATATATAAGGAACCTCATAAGCGTAGTAAGAAGTATATGTTAAAAAAAAACATTGAATTCGTAAGCTGGAAACGGAGTCCACGTCCTCGAATAAGCCGTGATTTATTTGAAGGAGGGGCTTATGATACGGCCGATATTAAAAGGCTCACCTAAAGTACACGTGAAATGCTAAAGTAGTGGTAGTAGCCTGAATTCTTCAGGTTTATTATTTATGGTAGCTTTTTAGGGTTCCGGAATCAAATGGTAATCATGACTTCGACTTCGGTGGACATTACTAAGACTTCGTTGTACACTGTTTATGAGCGTAGAACATTTTTAACACCAAAAATATAGTACTTAATGTTTTGCCATCCTCATTTAACCCCACGCATGAGAAAGGGATAGCAAGACTTTATAGCCCTGTCAAATTAGTTTAGTTTAGTAATTTTGAACAACAGAATCGACACCATGTAATTTGAGACATGCCGGTAGCAGGAACATTGTCGACAACGTTTTCGTATCGCCTTCGACTATTTTTGTATTGGAAAATGAACAGCGCTGCGGCGGTGAAAAGTGGAACTAAAAATTAGTATGACAATTTTGACATTTCGCGAGTTACGTTTTCGAATACGTTGTCGACAATGTTCCTGCTACCGGCACAGGTGTTGTAATAACATTATTTTAGAGTTAATTTAGAACACTTTGTTAGTGAGTCGCCATCACTTGGAAGTAGGTACGTGATTGTGGTCACGATGTAAGATTTACGTTATTGTCGAGGAGAACGTAAATAGGATTACAATATAATTTTATTTTTTATTATAATAACTAAGTAAGATGTTTCATATGCGACTGCAAACATTACATGGACGACCACCAAAACAATGGATTGGTTATTTTTTACTTTGATATTTTTTTGCCTTCGTCAACAGTGTACAAAATACCGCTCCGTATCAGAAGGTCTATCAGGGAATATGACGTATTTTGTAGTACGTCGGCATGTTAAAACTACGGTGACTGTGTCTTCAGTGGCAGAACGGCTTACTAGTAAAGCATCCAAAATGTTATAATATGAGTCTGCAGAGCTATACTGGCCTGAATATATTTCGACTACCTTAGTATTTCAAAACTTAACTCTCAAAATGTCAAAAAAATCATGAGTATTTTTAGTTCCACTTTTCGCCGGCACAGCGCTGTTCATTTTCCCATACAAAATTGTCCAAAGCGATACGAATTCGTAGTCAATTGTTTTTGCTAAGCCTACTGAGTTGTACCATGACAGTTTTTCATTCTCTTTGGATCCTCATTCTGATCCATTACTCGGATAGGATCTTCAGATGATATCTTCATATCCTATTCCTTTGGTAGAGCTACTATATCTTCCTTTCATATAGTAATGGCGAACAGACATTTCTTGTCTAAGTCTGTGTCATGTGGTTGATGTGGTTACTGGCGAACCAAATAACAGCTGCCAGTTAGAAAAGCTGTTTCTTAGTGATCGAAGTTGGTTTGCGGTCACCGCCGTGCTATTGTTGTTTCAACGATTCTATTTCGGTTTGTAAGCTTTTACGAAACCGTCCATGAAAACATGATCTTAGTACTATACTCCTTTGTCCTGAATACTTCCGATATTAATATTTTTATTCGAATCTTTCGAAATTAAGTCTGCTGTTAGCAGACTGTTATTCTGGACATCAGTGCTGCTGTTATAATATTTATTTGGGCTATAGAGCATTTATAAGATCGTAAATACCTTCCCAATTTCTATCTGCTTCCAAAAATATTAACACAGCAAAAGACGTAGGCATATTTCGACGAGAGGAGATAAATGTTTCTCTGAAGCAAAAGCCCTAGCAATTTAGTTAGCCCCAATGCGTCCATTCAGTGCGTTCCGTGTAATCACCAACAAAGTCAGCGCTGAAAGCCCCGCTTCGGTCTAATGGCCTTTGTAGTATTGTCACATCTACTATGTACTCGTGTTTGTACACAAACAATGTTACTTATTTTGTTATTTCAATCATAGTTTTAGTACGTTTTAGTTCAGTCTAGCTCGAAGGCGTTAACGTGATTTTTATTTCCATCTATACCTAATAGTTTGACGAACTAACTGTTCGTGTTCGTAAATAAAATTCTCCTCGGTGATATCACTTTATTCTTTTGTGTTTTTTATACCACTAAGGTAGCACACAAGCAATCGAACACCTGTAGGTACAGTTGCTTGTATATCATATATCATATATGATACATCAATGGTAGACACCCGTTCTCAAATGCTTCAGTGCTTTGTGAACCTTTATCAAAGAGTGAAAGATGACTAAAGTACACCTATCTCTTATGATTTCAGAGTTTTAAGTACAGCCATAGGTTCAAGCGCAGTATTGCTCAGTAAATTAGTTGGCATAATGTCGTGGACTTTAATTTCTTAAGTGATTTTAAACAATCTTTAAAACATATAGGCTTCTTCAAAAACTGATTGCGGGTGATGTTTTAAAATCTTTGTCTATAGCTTTGCATGTTTGGGGTTTTCACAGGTAACCAGGGGCAGGCAACATAACATTTTTAGCAGAGGCTTTATTTCATCAAAGTTGGCTACATAACACAAATACACTTATTTTAATGTTATAGGAGTCTGCTTAGTAGGTAAGAACGAACGTAGAAAAATCAAACGAAGGAGCATCGATTTTTTTTATAATATCAAAATAAATTCCACGCGTACGAAGCCGCTGGTGCAGCTAAAATTCGATACGAGCAAACTAAATGACCAGTTTTTAATATTTTTTGAGACATTGGTCCACTTAAAGCATGAGAATCCGGATTCAAATACGGGAACTTACAAAAGGATTTTAAAAAAGATCTGGATTACCAATGTAACCAGACTATAAATGCAATTAAAAAGTAATAAGCTTCTTATACCAGGCGTGTCTGGGTTATTATCTGAGAATTAATACGGCTTGGGGCTAGGGGAAAGGCCAGACACATCTTTTATCAATATGTCGTCTGGTCCCCTTTAGCGTCTATTGTTGAGGAAATCGATTTTCTTTACTGGGCGGTGCTCATAATAGCGCTAGGCTCGGAACTACACACTGGAGTAATTTGTCAAGTCTAAAAGTCTTGCTATCCCTTTCTCATATGCGGGGGTTAAATAACGATAGCAATATTTTTAGACCTATCAAATTAGTTATGTTTAGTAATTCTAATTTTGAATAACAGAATTGGCACCACTATCTCACTAACAAAAGCATGTTGTATTTTATAGCTTCTATGTTGACAGAAGCGATATAGATATATGCCATTAATTATGTGACGACTTAGTTACCTTTCACATTTAAGTTGATTGAATTGTAGTGTTCCAGATTTATTTAATATGATTGCATGGGATGTACTGGGTTTTTAAATGTATGATTTTGCTCAAATGATTGACAAGGGTCCATTTGTTAGACCACAGTGTAAAAAGAGAGCATTTTGCGTACAGTATTTTTCTGACATTTGGGAAATTCATCAAGTTATTAATTGAATCCGCAACAAAGGCAGAAGCTGGGGTGTGGGCGATAAATTAATCCAATCCGCGAGAATGAAACAAGAGGTAACAAATATGATCTGGAATGCAACTCAAATATATGCGCACACAACTAAACCATGTATCTGTTATTAATTTAGGTAAGTGGACATCGCTTACTGAATTGAGTTCTAGTCTACCCAAAGGAGTTCCGTAGGTTGATGTGATGTAATGTACCCTACGGAGTAACATAATCATGTTTAAAAGGTACAATAATTTAATACAACCAACTATGTGGAAATAATTTAGCGAAATCAAACGGAGCTTGAAATTGAATTCGTAATTGATTCAGCAGTTTTTAACGTAGCAAGTAGGTACGTCAAGATTGATAATTTTATAAAGAAACAAAAAAACTAATTATTGACAAAAAAACTCAATACTTTGAAAATGTACTTTGTAATAAGATTGATGATAGCAAGAAGGTTGAAATCCAAATGATGATCAAACTAACATTACGAACGTAATTGCAAAGTATAACGTTGTATTCTAAATAGCCCAACATATCCATATAGCATATTAACATAGTTTAAAACAAAGTCACTTCCCGCCGTCTAGACATTTAGATTAATAAAATTACGCAACGGATTTTAATGAGGATTCCTGAGGAAGATTTTTAAGGATAATACACCCGTGCGAAGCAGGAACCGCGGACGGGTCGCTTGTGTTTAAAGTGAAACCCGTTTCAATTTTGATCTATCGGTGATTTGTTTTTCTACCACTATGTTGGCAGTTGGCACACAAGCATACGACCCACCTGATGGCAAGCAAAAGCCTATGCTATAGCCGCTAGCAATACCGAGGTTATCACTCACGCGTTGCTAACCATGTTGTTGATGAGGACTCACTGTGCTAGCACCATAACTACTAGCGAAGTGGAGCCTCGTGGAGCACTGGAAACCTTACTTACCGCAGAAATACAACAACTACATCAAAGTAATGTTAATTAACTGCGGTCTTCTGTATGGTGGAGTTACAGTCCCCAGCCGGAGACGGCTCCAATTTTAATGGGAAAGCCCACGGGAGAAATCAATTCGCACTACCTCTCTTATTAAATTGTGTGTGTGTAGAAGTGGATTAGTTCCAGTTTTCTTGGGACTGCATCGGTAAAATCCTGCACGATGCAACATAAAGCAGTTAATTAGGACATCGCCCCTACAGATCTAGATACAGACGGTAAAAGCGAGCTGCGTTTGCACTGTGCGTGTACCAACATCACTGAACACATGACCTCGTGGCTGCACATTAACCAGCTTTCAAATTTAACATTTAGGGCTTGCGATGCGAATGTACAATTATAATATTTAGCTTAGTCACAAAACAGAAATATTTCTTTCTCTATGATTCTAAGTATATAAACAAAGTGCTTTATATTTCATATTTGTTACAATTTTTTATTTTTTATTTTGTGCGTTCATTAGCCAGAGCAAGAATAATTTGCGACCACAATTATTATTTATAATTTACAGTACCTATTACCTATGCGGAGGAATGAAGATAAGGTGGTAAGGAAGGTTTAAAGTATGAATGTGGACGGGTGCAGGGGCGAGGTAGACCAAGAAATGATGGATGGACTGTGTGAAAGATGACATGGCCAGGACGAGACCGCTGGTCTAGTGGTTAGTATACCTGACTGCTACGCTAGAGGTCGCGGGTTCGATTCCCGCCAGGGCAAACATTTATGTGACAAATATGTTTGCCTTGCGTTTGGGTGTTTCGTATGTATTATAAGTATGTATTTACAAAAAAAAAGTATATAAGTATTATATCGGCTACTGGTTCCCATAGTACAAGCTTTGCACACTTTGGGGCCAGATGGCGCTGTGTGATAATGTCCAAGCATTATTATTATTATAAAAAAAGGAAGGAATACAGAGATGACGGCTGATAGAGAAGGATGGAAGATAAATACATATTGCATCAAAGCACGTCTGAATAATATTATATATTTTTCGACTAATTAGAAACGAATTCCTAAATGAGGATCGCTTAATGCTCGCTTTACTACGTTTATTTTATTGTATTTGATAGGTACTTGACGCATAGAAAAATTTACATTCATAAATTGTTTTCCTTTACGGTAACAAAGGCTGTAGAATGCGACGCAAGTTACGTACATACAAGACAAGACAAGACTCATTAGCATATTTAATTATGTACACGGAATAAATTTCTCGAATTATAATAATATAACAAACAGACAGAAACTTTATAAATAATTATTTTAGTACAGACAGACAGACAGACAGACGGACAACAAAGTGATCCTTTTTTCCTTTTAAGGTACGGAACCCTAAAAAGGGGCTCCCAAGTATGGGACGTATAATACACGTTTCTTACTAGGAACGTGTATTATACGTTATTTTTATTGTTCGCATATTAATGGTAAGTAGAAATGCTAATGGTGCGAATATTTTCTAAAAAAAATAACGAATTTATACCTTAAAAACAGTACGGAACCCTAGGTGCGCGAGTTAAACTCTTGGCCATTTTTTAAAATAAAATATTTCAATACACACTCTTTGAGCATTTCAAGTGCCTGCTTGTTCCCCTTATTAAAAACACGTTTCCAGTAGGGGAACCCCCTTTGTTTTATTATTTGTTATAGCAGCAATAAAAATACACATTCTGTGAAAATTTAAACTCCCCATTACGGATCAAGAGATACAGCCCGCTCACAGACAGACGGACGGACAGACTGACGGACAGCGGAGTCTTAGTAATAGGGTTCCGTTGATTACCCTTTGGATACGAAACCCTGAAAACGAAGAGAATCCCTATTTCTCACAGATTAGATTCGCCCAGTTGAAATGGTTTGTCTCGCGTATCATCTGAGTCTCAACTCGGCAGTGTTTCAACTAAACTGTCCCGTCTGTGGCCTCGCCATAGCTGGATGTAACTGGTATCCATTAGATGATAATAAACGGCCACTGTCCTGCTCGTTCGGCTCGCCGCTAAGTGGGACAGATGTATTATCTAGCTCCGTTCCCACAGGACACGTTGGTCCAATATGACCAATTTGCCTCGCTTTGTGGCCATTAGCGATTCTATCCGATTTGAGAGCAATTACCTACCTATTCGATGTGAATGAATGAATATTAACGAATATCCTTTCCGTGTGGTGATGTGAACCAATATTATGTGAATGGAAGGAACAATTGCTGAAAGAAAGAAAGAAAGAAAATACATTTAGACATAACAACATATAAGCATATAAGGAAAGATATTTGTAGAGTGTCGTTATGAAACGGTCCCAACTCGGCATGTGATGCTTGGCGTATGACCAGTGGCGTAGCTACCGAAGGGCCCTGGGGTCCCCAAGCTCAGGGGGCCCTCGGACTCTCACTTACAAACTATAAATTGAACTAATGATAATTTCTCCCACGTTCGAAATATAAATAAACCTGATTCCATTAACACGACTATAAAAATGGCAACTTATTTGAAAAAAATAGAGACGAATTAAATCAGGATTATGAAAAATCTGGGTACGACTAATACGGACCAAACGTTTTTTAATAGTTGAGTTGGGGTCCTGGTTTAACATCCAAAACATTTATTCAATTTAGGGGTAATTATGAAGGCCTACATTTGTAGATGTGACAGACAGGCACCCACAAGCGTGTGGTTGTAAGTGATGAGCGTTACACAAAGTGGACATTAGTTAACAATGCAACATACATTATAAAATGTATGTTGTTTCGTATGGTGTTTTACGAGTAGGTTTACGGACTTGACTAATAAGAGCTGTTTACTAGGTCGTGCCAAATCTGAGCAAATAAAAACGTAATAAAACCTGTTGAATAAATGATCTACTCTTTATTACGCTTTTAATAAAATTTCAAGCGGAATCCGTCACTTCGGATTCTTGAAATGTATTTCTCTGTTCTTTATATCTACTTTGTTTGTTTTTAAGTTACAATATTTTTAAGTTGAGAGAGTCAAAACTTGCTCATGAAACTGAAAAAGCTTAGTTAAATTTAGAACTTTTAAGGCTAATAATTATTGTACAGCTCGAGAAGTAGTATATGACCTCTGTTTGGTAGGTACTTCCAGTAGGTGTGCTTTTTTAAAGATCCTGCTGATCAAACATTCTTAGGGTTTCAGCGTAGATTGGATCAAATATACCAGTATTTTAAACATGATATGCCGAACCTCAAATCTAGGGCAACTAAATCGACGGCTATCCTAAGAAATATACCGCGTACCCAAACTTGAATTTTCGTAGGCAAGCAGTATATTGTCTACTCTGATATGTGGGCCGCAAGTCGCAACGCAAACTTATGTGTACCTGCTTGCCCTTTAGGATATTATCCGCAAGACTCCTCAGCCTAAAACTTTAGTCACTTGGGACCATAAATTTAAAGAGAACCTCCGTACCCTCTTTAGCAGACACGAGATTAGTAAAGTTCCATGACCATATCAAGATAACTTTTACTAGAAGTCATCCACCCCTGTAAGTAAGTCTATTATTTTAGAAGCATGTTCAAACAGTTCATTTTCATATACCTAGAAAACTTATTACGAAGTGCGCCGTGGAATTGCCAAGTAGCATCGTGCTAAATTAAAACGGACTTTATTATACCCGCGGGCGCCGAAACGAGTCGGGATAGACTTATCTGTTCTGTCTGGTGACAATAAATCCTCTTGTAAACATACGTACACGTCTTCAAAGCTAGTTTCTATAATCTTGTAGGCTGGTCTCGCTCCACATCTTGCTTTCTGAACTGTCGTGGTTTAGCAGTGAATTAAATTATTTTTTAAACACTCTGGTGACACAATAGCGTACGGCCCACCTGATGGTAAGCAGTCGCCGTAGCCTATAGCCGCTAGAAGTATTTTTGTGTTCCTAGTATATGAAAATCGCAGTAAATCCTAGATACTGAAATGTTTGTAACATTACAGATAAACATCTAAGTTCAGGCGGTAAAGCCAATTTATACGTAGAATATAGTATGCTAACTGAAATTTAAATGATTTCATCTCCAATAGAAATGTACATTGTCAATATTGAACAGACTTCCCAAGAACTGATCCAGTAGTAACAATTTGCCGGAGCAATTGTGGGTTTTGGCGAGAGCGGAGGCAGCGAAACAAATTGGCGAATGTGTCAATAAGGATCAGCTTCTATTTATAGCTATTAACAGCAGCCATTAAAATGTCAGTCTTTGTCAAGTTCATTGTTTTGGGCAATATTTAGTGGGTAAAACTGAGTACAGAATTACTTGGTTTGGTAACACTTTCTGTTCTCTGACAGGGCAGTGTTGTGTTTAGTTCTATTATATAACACATATCTTATACCATGATTATAAGTGCCTTGTTATCCTATTACATATTATGAAAAGGGATGAGACGATACCCAAATATTATAGCATCTACTCTTTCTAAAACAGATTAAAGTAAAGAAACTGTATCTCTAACGTCTAACGAAACCAGATTCGGCTGTTTTCAAATGACAACATTTTGGTTATTGATGATTTATGAGTAAATAGACTCCATATTGTTGGCTACACATATGCTAGGTATGATAGTTTTCTTAGTGCATACATTTTCGAGTCCCGCGTTTTTTTTGTACCACTAAGGTGGCACACAAGCATACGGCCCACCTGATAGTAAGCAGTCACCGTAGCCTATAGCCGCTAGCAGTACCAGGGGTATCACTACGGGGTGCCAACCATGTTGCTGATGAGGACTCACTGTGCTAGCAGCAATACTACTAGCCAAGCGTATCCTCGTGGAGCACTGGCAACCTTACTTACCGCAGAAACACAACACTACATCAAGTAGTGTTATTTATCTGCGGTCTTCTGTAAGGCGGAGGTGCAGTCCTCAGTCGGGCGGCTCCAATTTAAATCTGTGTTTTAGCGTATACTGTACATATTAGTGTTCAGATAATGAAAGTACCTACTGATGGTAGATTATTGTTTACGAATGGTTAACGCTATAGCCTTTAGTCACGTACACTTATAATCTGCAAGTAATCAAACTATTCTCTGAACCATTTAAGTTTACTGCAATTTGTTTAGTAATATTTTCAAGTTTATCAATTTATTTTTTGCGATTGTCTTTACAGTTTCGACTGCAAGGCTATTTTTATATGATTCCTTAAATGTATTCATATAATCCCTGTGCTATTCGATCTTCTGTGGTGGTATTTTTTGGAAATTACATGTATTAGTATAGGCTGCTGGCTGTGGAATGTCTCAATCAGTTGGGGACTTGTACTAAGTAGTCAGATTGACAGCCGAGTTGTTCATCAATTTTAACATTTGTTTGTCCTTGGTGCCAATTCTTTTGTTCAAAATTACTAAACTTAACTAATTTGACGGGTCTAAAAATATTGCCATCCATATTTAACCCCGCACATGAGAAAGGAATAGCAAGACTTTTAGACCTGTCAAATTAGTTAAGTTTAGTAATTTGAACAACAGAATCGACACCCTTGTCTAACAAAAGAGAAACACTTTACATTATCAAATCCCGATCCCCTCTATCGGTATTGATCTCCGAAATGTAAAGTGAAATGGAAATAAAATCTCCCTACAAAGGCTCCAATTGAATGTTTTTATAAATATTAAAGAGGTCCCCGCACTTAAATACGTTACTGATGAAATGTTTTGGGTTCACGATTATTTTCAACTTGTATTGTATTGAGTTGTTGTCATAACCAGACATGTTTTGCTGATACGTTGTTTCTTAATTATTAACCGACTTCAAAATGGGGATGTTCCCAAGTCTCAAGTTTTTAATGTACCTAATACCTCTACGTCTATATTTTTTTCATTTTCGGACTGATTTGCTATCATCATTCGATAGTACTCATTTCCACAATTAAAAGAATACAAAATATTTTACAATTTTGAGGTTAGGTACCGGAGCGGTTCATATCTAATTAAAAAACCTCATAAGTCACAAAATATAGGAAGAAATTGTGTTGTGACAATAGAATGGCTGGCGCTTCGTGTGAAAATCTTTTTATTTTATTTTATTTATTATATTTGTATCGTATGTATATAGTATCTTAGATATTCTATTTAATTATGCACACATGCTCCTACAGTTCTACTGTCACCTGTGGCTGACTGGCAGAAAATGCTCTAGCATTAAGTCCAGCATTGTACTGAAATTGTGCATCAAGTTCTAAATCTATACTAATATTATAAAGAGGAGAGATTTTTATTTTTGTATGTTTGTATTGAATAGGCTCCGAAACTACTGGACGATCAATTTCAAAAATTCTTTCACCGTTAGAAAGCTACATTATCATTGAGTAGCATAGGCTATATATTATACTAGCTGCCCGCCCCGGCTTCGCACGGGTAGATAAAATATTTCATAAATGTCTACCCGTGCGAAGCCGGGGCGGGCAGCTAGTACTTAATGTAAGTGTTAGTAAGTAAGCGAATGTTACAGATTTTGACCTTTTGTCTAAAAGTCAGAAGACAATGCACGGTAATGAATGCAGCCGTTTATAACGACTCATAATAAAACTGTTGAAAGTTGATTACTCGTACCCTTGAGTCTTGAGACGGCAATCCGCTATTTTCCTTTCTTTCTGACAATACAACATTATTCTTATAAATTAATGGGTTTTCAACATATGAGTCTACTATTACTGTATACAGCTTGCCATCTTTGTAAGGTATGACACATTCTAACCAACGCTGGATTTCATTCCGGTGCAAAGCGCATTAGCCGTTTTTCATAAGAATGAAAATTGCTAAAGTAATTTCTAGCGATTTTATAGGTACACACAACAAAAGTGACAGTCGTTTGGCCCCTGTGTAAATAGCCGTAGACTATGGATAGACGATTGCACTAAGCGTTGTCTACCACATTATTGAGGACACTATATTAGCAGCATATATATATATATATTCTCACTTCAATGCCAATCCTCGAGGAGCTCTAGAAACCTTACTCACTGCAGAAACGCTTATTTTCTGGGTGGTGGTGGAATAAGTGTTGCACCCAGCAGATGAGGGAGAGAGTTGCGATATCGCAAATCTCTCCTCAAGCTACCATCAACCTCGAATTCCATTTTCCTCCGAAATAAGTTAAGATATTTTCAGTGGCTTTTAATGTCTGTCCGTCTATAAGAAAAAACGCTTCATTATCTCAGACTGACATTGAGTTCATTCTGTTCATTACATATTCCAATGAAACCTCATCAACAACGGGGTTTGCAATTCGTAAGTGATATCCTTGGTATTACTAGCGGCTATCGGCTACGGTGACTGCTTACTATCAGGTGGGCCGTAGTGGTATAAAACAATCGAAAAGGTTTAGGTATCAAAATTTTGTCGTCGAAACCGAAATAATAATGTAAAACCTTTTGCCGAGAATATAGTCGGTAATGCAACAATATTTTATCGGATTTAATAAGTATAATATCCCGTTATATATTTAATTTAATTATATCAACGACATGGCGTAATGCAAGATTCAATTTAGATAATAGATATTGCAGTTCCAACGCGGCGCTACGAAACTGCAGACTCGGTAAAAAATATTCAGATTATTTTATTGCGATTGTGATAAAGATTTATATTTATAAGTACCTTTCTTAGGCAGTACAGTCAATGTTAAATGGACCTTTTTTAAGATTCAAAATACATAGTATAATTAATTACGTATTAATAGTGTAAAACTGAAATAATCTTTATAGATTGGAATGGAAAATCCCTAGCTCCCTACCCAAATAAATTGCTTTCTCTTCTATCACAAAAAAAGTATAAACAAATTATTTAAACAAGTGTTTTTCATTCCTTTATTGAGAAACAGAGAGTGATTAATTTTGTATTCGTTTTTATAGTAGGTAGGAACTTGAGTATTGGACATTAG
Source organism: Falcaria lacertinaria (assembly GCA_951449985.1). Lineage (NCBI taxonomy): Eukaryota > Metazoa > Arthropoda > Insecta > Lepidoptera > Drepanidae > Falcaria > Falcaria lacertinaria. The sequence goes on from OX602121.1 coordinate 1,082,155, forward strand.
GTAGAAAAGTGAGATATGTAAACATACATACCTAATTTAGATCTAAGCACAACCCAAACCTTTTTACAGAAGGCCACAGCATTCATGACACATCACACTGTCCCTTTTGGGTAGGCAGAGTCTAGTATAGTGCCATTGCACTTTTGACTTGCACACCTCTTTTGCTAAGTATGTATGCTATATTAATGTATACACAAACCTGGCAATTTATGTCCATTCTAGTGTGACCTTGTATTGTAGATCATTCGACCAGACAACAGGTAGATATGTAGTTTAAATTAAAAGATGTGGAAAGTAATAGAGTAGGATTGATTTGTCTGATTACTGTCAGTGTCAGTAGTTTTTGGCCAGACGGATATAGTAGGAGTATGTAGGACGGCTTGACCTGGTTGGTCCCCTGTGGTTCAGGAGTTGGAGTATCATATTTTTTTTTTCCGTTTAAGCCCTTATGTGGCACTTATGAAGGTCTACTTTACCACTGGTTCAGAACAAAAGACACAGAGAAGAACCGGCAAAGAAACTCAGTGCTCTTTCATTCAGATGAACAATAATGATATAGCAATATAAGTATGGTAGGAAGGCAGTTCAGACTGGTGGGCAGGCAGAGGGGTAGACAGGTCGGACTGGTAGGCAGAAAGGACAGACATGCTTATTTAGTTATGGTTTAACATCTTGAAATTATTATTTTTCAAATTCATTGAGACATTGTGTCTAAAGCAACAGAATAAAGGTTTTTATACTGTAACAATTCCAAAATAATTTATCAAAACCTAGCCTCAAGAAATAACTGATTTGAACCTACCCCACATAGGTAACTTTTCTGTTACCATAATTATCATAACTTATTATGAAGATGTAAATTTTGCTTAAATTTATTATACTGTGGAAAATGAGTATGTATAGAGAGAATATCCAATTGGACAAAATGTAATATTCAATCTGAATATAAGTATTATAAAAAATAATATTAAGTGATTCTGTTAAGGATTAAATATTTACCAACAACCTTCTTATAAAAAAAACTCTTTTTATTTAGTAACTTACCTCAGTATTATTTTCTTTACGAAATATTATTTACACTTACTTCTTAATTATAATACGCAATAAAACTGTTAGAGATTAAAACATTTTGAAATTGATATTTTTAAAATATGCTAATTTCACAGGCTCTTAATTTAAATATTTAATTAGTCAGACTTACCAAAACTTCATGGTGTGTGCGGTTGCCCCTGTGAACCCACTGTACATTTGGGGCTGGAACTGTAAGCAGTCCACCACAGGGCATCGTAACATTCGTTCCCTTATCTGCAGCCACATCCCGGATGTCCACCTCTTCGGCTAAACCCCATTGGAGCACTAAAATTATTTAAATTTATTACCGCCAATGCAGCCAACGTTTTTCTCTATCCATATTTTTTTTCACGAATATTAATTACCTTCTATTCCAAGGCAGAACACAGGCAACAGTATACGCTCGAAGAACATTCTACTGAAACGACATCTAGTCACGTAGAAAAAAAATGTACGAGCTATTAAAGGTTAAAGTAAAAAAGATTTATTCCTATCTATCTAATATTCACATTACATGAAATAATTTAACGACGGAAGGCGAAAATAATAGGAAACAAATTTCACAACAAACGTCTACACTGCATTGATGCAAATCATAGACTAATTTATTAGTTTTTTTTACCTGTCACTGAACAAAAGTCAAAACAATGTTGCCACTTGGTCCGGTACACACGTCAGCTTGGACGAATCATGTGGCCACTCACTGGTCAGTTGCCCTAATTTTTCAGACAGATGCAAGGTTGCTTTAAATATATTTTTATGGCTTAATAATGCTTATGTTTTCAGGAATCAAATATTACGACGCATTTTGATTTATTGATCTTACTTTTTCGTAATGAAATATCAAACTTTTACTTCAACGGATGGAAAGGCTGTTAGTAGGGTAAGTCCTTATCTACGGCTACCACATACTCAAAGGTCTAGTGTAGCCTTTAATTCTTTTGGCTCAAAAGACTAATATACACGTACAACTATAAAACGTAGTGACTATGTACTCTGTGGACTAATAGAAAACTATTAAATGTCATAACTAATTTAATTTGACATACACATAACCAAACCACACAAAAAAAATAAAGTTATCAACAAAACAATGTGTTTGGTCGGTTCTGTAGGAATGGCAATGGATTGAGAATATTGTTATTTGATAAGATTCATATATCAAATTGTGGATATTTACAAACTTACACAAAAACCGAACAATGAAAGTATTTATGGGTGACGTCGTTCTGCCGGGCGACAAGTGTGAAGAGATCGCTTTGCTTGGAGAAAAGAGTAAAGTTATTCTCGGACCGGGTCTTGGGAAAGAATTGGATGGAATTTACGTTCAGAAAGCTGGAGTATTGAAGAAGCGACCGCCTAACACATATTATGTAGACAGTTACCAGAAACGGTATGTGCCGTCACGAGGTGAGAATGTAATAGGTGTTGTGATTCAAAAGGCTGGGGACATATTCCGCGTCGATGTCGGCAGCAGTTGTTCCGCTTCCCTATCGTACCTTTGCTTCGAAGGAGCAACGAAGAAAAACAGACCCAAAGTGTCTACAGGAGACGTAGTTTACGCGAAAATGATGGTCGCTAGCAAAGACATGGAGCCCGAGCTGACATGCGTAGATTCACACGGAAAGAAAGGCCGGTTGGGAGTCCTAGACGACGGCTTCGTTTTCAAATGTTCCCTGAACTTAATTCGAAAGATTTTGAATCCGGATTGCCCATTGATAGAATCACTAAAAAATGAATGGCCCTTTGAACTGGCCGCTGGTATGAACGGCAGGATTTGGATAAAAGCTAACACAATGAGAGAAACTATAGCATTAGGAAATGCTATACTGGGTTCAGAGTACTTGAGTAATGTGGAGATAAAGAGTATGTGTAGTAATATAGCTTGTATATTGGCTGGGCATATATCATAACCTGTATAATGTATTTAATTTGGTCAGTAAAATATGAATGTTTGAGTGAGAAGTATTATTATATCTGTATATCCAACACCACATACCCTGTACATTTGAAAAAGTATGTACTATTATATAAAATTAAAAATATATATAATACTAATAAATCATACTGAAACTCCACTGAAATCTGATACCACACAAATTTTGAGTGACCTGTAACTTCTACATTCTAATAATTTTTAGAGAGGGAGGGCGATTTGGGATTTCCAGTGGGTTATCCCATTTAAATTGGAGCCGCCCGACTGGGGACTGTTCCTCCGCCTTACAGAAGACCGCAGTTAAATAACACTACTTGATGTAGTGTTGCGTTTCTGCGGTAAGTAAGGTTGCCAGTGCTCCACGAGGATATGCTGGGCTAGTAGTATTGCTGCTAGCACAGTGAGTCCTCATCAGCAACATGGTTGGCGCCCCGTAATGATACCCCTGGTATTGCTAGCGGCTATAGGCTACAGTTACTGCTTACCCTCAGGTGGGCCGTATGCTTGTGTGCCACCTTAGTGGTATAAAAAAAAAAAGTGGTATTGTGTTTTGCGTGTCAGTCCAGTATATTCGGCCATATGACACTCAGGCAGGAATAGTGTAGCTTTCTTAGTGAAAGAATTTATAATTGTTTTCATTTTTTTTTTTTTTTATAATATTTCCAGAGATAATACCCAATTCATACAAACTAAATATATTTCTCTCATATTATTATGGTGAAGTGATTGTGTCAGTTTAATCAGAGGGTGGAGTTCCTAAAATACATTTTTCACTTAATAAGCCGAATATCCACATGATACTAGTGGGCAGCTTACTAGGGGCCTGCTTGGAGTAGATAATATACTATGTGGGCCGGTAAGACTGTGTATTGCACATTATCTTGAAATGAAACAATAAATAACAGTTATGGGAGTTTATTTTGGCAAATGCAACTAACCTAATCATTTTGAAATCTCAATACATAATGTAAAACTACATCTGACTGCATTCCAACCTGTTCCTATTTGCCTATTGAATAAATATATAATACAAGCTCACCACCATATTCTATATACATTTGTGGCACTGTGTCACTTCTTCACTGGGCCCTAATCTGGACCATCAACTCATTTGTATATATATATTACAAAGTTTGAAACAATATGGTAAGCAGTTGCTTCTTGTTGATAAGATAAGAAAATCTCCTAATCTCGGTCTAACTTGAGACAGAGATACATTTTTAAGTTCTACAAATACAAATTAGGGTCCAGTGTTCTTAAAAAATTTACAACAACTAACTACTTTAATAGGAGTCGAGTGACCAGGATAAATTATCTTTATTAATTTATTACAATAAATAATTTAGTAAATAAACATTCGTGTGAGTGGTTTTGTTAGTCAGACTGTTAGTAAAGTTTTAAAAATGGAATTGTATTTATTTTTATTTTTCATTACTTTATTTCTGATACATAATACAATTTTGAAATGAGAGTATTGAGGCGTTATATAATAGGTATTTGTAAAATAGACCGATTTTTATCAAGTCATATTTCCACAATCTCCATATTTTCGTAGATCATGGATCATTCAGTTTACGCATCTAATTACAAATAAGTTTCCTCTCATTACAGTGTTAATAAGCCTCTGTAGAAACATTAAAAAGAAAGTGGTAACTTTTTAAAACGTCATAACAAAATGTACCTACTTACAGTTTGAAATAGGAACTATCAGAGTTCACATAATAAACAACCTACAAAAAGGAATGTCACTAATTATTTACAAACATAACTCTAGCAGGAAGTTTTATTGGAGACTAAATAATAAATTGATCACATTCAACATTCGAAACCAGTGCTAATGGTATATTTATTTTTCAGTAGCTTGTAGCAAGTACATCTTTCGGCTATGTATGCGACATCGTAACTGTCAAAATGCTCTTACGAACTTTTAGTTCCACTTTTCGCCGTCACAACGCTGTTAATTTTCCCATACAAAAATAGTCGAAGGCGATACTAATATTAAGATAATTCTTAATCGGGCTACAGGCATGCAGGGTTCTTATAATCGTCACTGCAACAACTCATTGTTAAACATTATTTGACATATTGGTATTAACAAAAAAAACACGGTTTAAACTGGGCTATTTAAAAGAACATCTATCAATGGAGGATACTTTTGTTCACAGCCTTCGACATAAAACTGTTAGAGATACACAAACAAACCTATTTTATTGTTTATCTATTCGGTCATGGTGTATAAAATAATTCGTATGAAACTATTAATCGATTGCATTTCATCATGCACTGTGAAAACTTTCTCTTAAAACTATTTTAAGATTGCATTTGTCTGCTAGGATGCACTGACCGTGGAGACATGTCTTTTAGTTAGGAGTTAAAATAATAATAATAAAAAAATAACATGCCAGCTTTAATACTATAGTTTTAATACTTATGATGCCATAACGAAACAGCGTTTGGTTAGGAGTGAATACACAGAACGGCTAAAGTTAACTTTGCTCCTTTTTGTCAAACAAGTGATAATTGCGATGGCTTTTGTTATAGGGGCTACCATTATAAGCGACGGTAGATGGCGCTCCATATGCAACCATGATTTGAGATTGATTTTGTTGTCCATTTCTCAATACATAGTATAAAACAAAGTCGCTTCCCGCTGTCTGTCTGTCCCTAAGAGGAAGGTTTTTATGTATAAAATTAATTTGTGTTTTGGCTAATGCTGGCCGTGCGAAGCCAGGGCGGGCCGTTAGTTGTATATAAATATAAAAAAACAAAAGCCCATAACTAAAAAAAAATACTATCAAAGCAACTCGTATCTGTTTACAAGGTATTATTATTTAGCGCCTATTTCTTAAGCTCTGACCTCAAATCGGTCTTTCTAATACGTCCAAAACTTGAGCTATCCATAAATCAACCGTTGTTGAATAAAACTCAACGAAAAACATACAAAAACCTTAGGTATCGTGGTAATTTTGAGCTTTTCTCGACCTCGTTGTTGCCTCGTTAGCGCCATCTAGTGTAATTTTTTGAAAGGTAATCCCAATATTTTTTTTGTGTTTTTATAAGCCCCTATTCTAAACAATAACTGTCTCTATATTTTTTGCGTAGAGTTGAGATAATGACTATGCGGGGTTACTTCATCTTGGGCGTAGGATCGATTCCATGCAATTGAGGCCAGTGCATCTGTTTAATCACAGTAAAACTTCGTAATTCTACACATACGTATTTACATATTCCTCTCATATCAACAAAGCAGTTATTATATTTCTCCACTTTACACATTAAATACGAAAATATAATTTAATCTATCGATTAAACGGAGATCAAGACTTCACTTACAATTTATTACATTTATAATTACACTTCTTTATAATTACAATAATTATTTATAACTTCTCCACTAAGTAGCAATGACCCGTTTGTTATACATACTTACGAATATAACAATAATTTATTATTATAATGGTGTTAATAGTGTGTACGAAATCATTAGACTAAAATAATTTGACAGGACTTGAAAGTATTGCCATCCTTATTTAATCCCGCACGTGAGAAAGGGATAGCAATACTTTTTAGTCCTGTCAAATTATTCAGTTCAGTGATTTTGTACAACAGAATCGACAATATTGTTGACGATATGGGAGGGCACTGCAGAATGGTACAAGTGGATTACACAGGTGTAACAAACCCCAAAACCATATTTGTGGGGTTCGTTTGGTTTGGTACCGTCACATGAACATATATATATCATATATATATGCCAAAGGGATGTTTGAGAAATTTTCTCAGGTGGCTTTTTTTCCCGAACCGGTGCCTTATTAGGGCCTAAAGTTAACAAATATTTTTTTATTTATGTTGACAAATCTTAGTACATGTCTTTTTATTAATGAAAATGTTTTTGCTGCGTTAAGCGATTTTTGGTTTTGGCTAAACTTATCGGTAGCGTCACCGACATGCGACGCGCTAATGTGTTGCAAAGTTTAAAGTATTCATTTCTGACGGCAGTCCCCGTGAGAGCCCATTTTCCCTTACTTCACACAAATACGTACCAAATTTTACAAATTGTATGGAATACCTGAAAATGTATGTTCCAAATTCCAATACAGGCATTTAGGATCGTGGATACGTGATCATGCGACGAAGTAAGCAACACCCAAGACTATGTCTGTGTGTTTCAAACCAAAAACATTATGTATACACCAACTGTGTCGGTGAAACAAAAGACATGATGAAAAAAACTGTACATGTTGAACTCAAGAACTTATTTAGTAAATAACATGGGTTTATGTACTCCTAACCTCCCATAACGCCAGAAAATACTTACATTTTTCTCTTAACAAATTCTATAATAGTTTTTATAACATCTGTTGTGATTATTTACAAGTCCGTTGATTTCAACTAGTTCTTTCTCTATAGAGTATAACGTGTAAGCAACAAAGAAGCGCATGTCCTAATGAAAATTGAACCTTATTCGACTTCGCAATAAAGTTGAGTTTGCTTTACACGTTACACAGAGTATATTCGTCATTAGTTGTATTTTTGATTTTTCTAACACTTGACTTTTTTAAATGCTAATTCAGTGCAAGCGCACCAAACATAGCGCATGCTACTAGGCTTAGCTAAGGTTCAAAAGATCCATTAAATTGTTAACAAAATTCCATTACACCCATACAATCTCGGGGGCACTGCAAGTTATAATATGAACATAATTAGAAAATGTTTATTATGTTAAAAAAAAAAAAAGTTAATTAGTGTTTATTTAACGTTCCGCCATTTGGTGACCCCTGGTGTATGGTGATAGTTCAAGTGTCAGAGCTGAATAGTTACCAAGTGTGGTCGCGTGAGTCGCACGCCCAAGGCTCGCCGGCCTCAGAACACCGAGTCGGCAGAGCGGGACAGGTGCACCGGGTGCGAGGGAGAGCGCGCTAGCCGCTTGCGAGGCAGCTTCTGGAGCGTCGTCAGCAACGAGGGGAAGTCCGGCCGCTCGCTCCATCGGTACGACCAACATACCATTAAAATGTCCTGATCAAAATCAACATTTGTTTATTCAATTTTGGTACTTATGAAAGTCTACTTTACCACCAGTTCTGGAAAAAAACATTTTATATATATCTGTCAAGAAGCCCTTGGTTCCGATAACCATATCATAGAGGTTATGAAATTATCAATCGCCATCTTGTGACGTCCGCCATATTGGATTTAAAATGGCATAATTTTGGTAATCAACTAATCATGCATTGTCAAACGTATGTATGTATGCCAAATTTCAGCTCAATCGGACGCTGGAACGTGATTCAAATTTAACTTGCTAGACTTGATAACACACACTCACACACCGGACTGTTGAAACTTAAGAATATAAAGATTGTTGAAAAACAAATCGTGGCGTACATATTATTTTAAGCTTTGTAACACTTCTTATCTTCATAAACGAGGTCTCTGTGCTGGAAGTAACTTGCAATATATTGCTTTATTTATAAACTACCCGTTTCCTCGCGACTTCTCCCGCGTATCAATACAATATATAGCCTATGCTACTCAGTGATAATGTAGCTTTCTAACGGTGAATACATTTTTGAAATCAGTCCAGTAGTTTCGGAGCCTATTCAATACAAACATACGATACAAATCTTTCCTCTTTATAATATTAGTATAGATAAATAAACAGTCGAAAAGAAACGAAATTAGATAAAAAAATATATCGATAAATGATTGTTTGCTTACCTTAATATCCCTAGAAGCCTGCATGTTGGCGAGCGACTGTTTCACCCCCTTGCCCACTTGCCAGATGATCGCTTCCGGCGGCTGGCCCTTGAACGGGTACTCCCCGCACAGCAGCTCGTACCACACCGTACTGGGAATATCAAAATCCATACATTAATATTTATTTATTTTAATTTTAATACTCTATTGTACACCATTTATAAAAAAATGCAGGATATACACAAATAACAGTACAAATGGCGGCCTTATCTATCTCGGCGATCTCTTCCAGGCAACAGTGGGTTGCCTGGAAGAGATTATACATGCGAAAGTAACTATTTTTGTTTGTTTGTTTGCTACCTTTACAGGACTAATCTGTTGAACGGATCGTAATAAAATGTGAAGGATAAAAATTATATCCTGGGGCAGTATATATAGGATACTTTTGTCTGTAGTGAATGTGACGTATGTCAAGATTGTTAAAACAACAGACAATGTCGGAAGCACTCCGAAGGGTGAAACTAAAAATGTAAGAAAACATCTTAATAAATAGATTCCATCAAGTATCTTTTTGTTATTCAAAGTTACAAAACATTACAGAAAATGCAAACGTAGTCGAGGGTAACAGCTAGTGAGTAATAATTACAACAATTACTAAACATTATCACACAGCGCCATCTGGTGGAACTCGGCAAAATCAAAGATTATTTATTCAGTTTAGGCCCTAATAAGGCACCTCTGAAGGTCTAATTTACCACCGGTTCGGTAAAAAAAAACCACCTGAGAAGAACCGGCAAGAAACTCAGTGCTCTGTCTTTTTTCATGCAAAAAACATCAAAAGACAATGTTTAACAAAATTCTTCTAGACATAAGTATTTTTTACAAAATGATATTAAATATAAATATTCTACAAGTAACAGATAGCAGAAAGAATAATCCTAACACTTTTTGGTAAAAACTTATATTGTGAAAATTGAACGATTGCAAAAAATAAGGAGTGACGACTTTCATTTCACTGTTAGCAACAAAAAAGATTTGACGGCTGCCATTTTATGTTGCTAGTATTTCTGGCAAATTGTGTTTGCACGTAGGTAATTGTTTTTTTAAAATATATTTTTAAGTTGCCGAAGTTCTTCACATACAAAAATCTACCTCCCGAATCCAGTGGGAGTTGGAAAGTATACCTATTTTTAAATTGCAGTCAAATAAAGATGATTAAAGTTAGCTTAAAGTGCACTCACCCGAAGGCGTACACATCAGTGGCCTTGGAGAATGGCAGATGAAGCGAGGCGTGCGGCGTGAGGGCGCGGGCCAGCTCCGGCGCCAGGTAACACAACCACCCCGCCGGGATGCCCAGACTGTCGCCGCGCGCGCTCGCCCTAACACACACACACCACACTATATATACACAGGTACTATTATACTAGCTCGGGCCAGGTAACACAACCACCCCGCCGGGATGCCCAGACTGTCGCCGCGCGCGCTCGCCCTAACACACACACACACCACACTATATATACACAGGTACTATTATACTAGCTCGGGCCAGGTAACACAACCACCCCGCCGGGATGCCCAGACTGTCGCCGCGCGCGCTCGCCCTAACACACACACACACCACACTATATATACACAGGTACTATTATACTAGCTCGGGCCAGGTAACACAACCACCCCGCCGGGATGCCCAGACTGTCGCCGCGCGCGCTCGCCCTAACACACACACACACCACACTATATATACACAGGTACTATTATACTAGCTCGGGCCAGGTAACACAACCACCCCGCCGGGATGCCCAGACTGTCGCCGCGCGCGCTCGCCCTAACACACACACACACCACACTATATATACACAGGTACTATTATACTAGCTCGGGCCAGGTAACACAACCACCCCGCCGGGATGCCCAGACTGTCGCCGCGCGCGCTCGCCCTAACACACACACACACCACACTATATATACACAGGTACTATTATACTAGCTCGGGCCAGGTAACACAACCACCCCGCCGGGATGCCCAGACTGTCGCCGCGCGCGCTCGCCCTAACACACACACACACCACACTATATATACACAGGTACTATTATACTAGCTCGGGCCAGGTAACACAACCACCCCGCCGGGATGCCCAGACTGTCGCCGCGCGCGCTCGCCCTAACACACACACACACCACACTATATATACACAGGTACTATTATACTAGCTCGGGCCAGGTAACACAACCACCCCGCCGGGATGCCCAGACTGTCGCCGCGCGCGCTCGCCCTAACACACACACACACCACACTATATATACACAGGTACTATTATACTAGCTCGGGCCAGGTAACACAACCACCCCGCCGGGATGCCCAGACTGTCGCCGCGCGCGCTCGCCCTAACACACACACACACCACACTATATATACACAGGTACTATTATACTAGCTCGGGCCAGGTAACACAACCACCCCGCCGGGATGCCCAGACTGTCGCCGCGCGCGCTCGCCCTAACACACACACACACCACACTATATATACACAGGTACTATTATACTAGCTCGGGCCAGGTAACACAACCACCCCGCCGGGATGCCCAGACTGTCGCCGCGGGCGCTCGCCCTAACACACACACACACCACACTATATATACACAGGTACTATTATACTAGCTCGGGCCAGGTAACACAACCACCCCGCCGGGATGCCCAGACTGTCGCCGCGCGCGCTCGCCCTAACACACACACACACCACACTATATATACACAGGTACTATTATACTAGCTCGGGCCAGGTAACACAACCACCCCGCCGGGATGCCCAGACTGTCGCCGCGCGCGCTCGCCCTAACACACACACACACCACACTATATATACACAGGTACTATTATACTAGCTCGGGCCAGGTAACACAACCACCCCGCCGGGATGCCCAGACTGTCGCCGCGCGCGCTCGCCCTAACACACACACACACCACACTATATATACACAGGTACTATTATACTAGCTCGGGCCAGGTAACACAACCACCCCGCCGGGATGCCCAGACTGTCGCCGCGCGCGCTCGCCCTAACACACACACACACCACACTATATATACACAGGTACTATTATACTAGCTCGGGCCAGGTAACACAACCACCCCGCCGGGATGCCCAGACTGTCGCCGCGCGCGCTCGCCCTAACACACACACACACCACACTATATATACACAGGTACTATTATACTAGCTCGGGCCAGGTAACACAACCACCCCGCCGGGATGCCCAGACTGTCGCCGCGCGCGCTCGCCCTAACACACACACACACCACACTATATATACACAGGTACTATTATACTAGCTCGGGCCAGGTAACACAACCACCCCGCCGGGATGCCCAGACTGTCGCCGCGGGCGCTCGCCCTAACACACACACACACCACACTATATATACACAGGTACTATTATACTAGCTCGGGCCAGGTAACACAACCACCCCGCCGGGATGCCCAGACTGTCGCCGCGCGCGCTCGCCCTAACACACACACACCACACTATATATACACAGGTACTATTATACTAGCTCGGGCCAGGTAACACAACCACCCCGCCGGGATGCCCAGACTGTCGCCGCGCGCGCTCGCCCTAACACACACACACACCACACTATATATACACAGGTACTATTATACTAGCTCGGGCCAGGTAACACAACCACCCCGCCGGGATGCCCAGACTGTCGCCGCGCGCGCTCGCCCTAACACACACACACACCACACTATATATACACAGGTACTATTATACTAGCTCGGGCCAGGTAACACAACCACCCCGCCGGGATGCCCAGACTGTCGCCGCGCGCGCTCGCCCTAACACACACACACACCACACTATATATACACAGGTACTATTATACTAGCTCGGGCCAGGTAACACAACCACCCCGCCGGGATGCCCAGACTGTCGCCGCGCGCGCTCGCCCTAACACACACACACACCACACTATATATACACAGGTACTATTATACTAGCTCGGGCCAGGTAACACAACCACCCCGCCGGGATGCCCAGACTGTCGCCGCGCGCGCTCGCCCTAACACACACACACACCACACTATATATACACAGGTACTATTATACTAGCTCGGGCCAGGTAACACAACCACCCCGCCGGGATGCCCAGACTGTCGCCGCGCGCGCTCGCCCTAACACACACACACACCACACTATATATACACAGGTACTATTATACTAGCTCGGGCCAGGTAACACAACCACCCCGCCGGGATGCCCAGACTGTCGCCGCGCGCGCTCGCCCTAACACACACACACCACACTATATATACACAGGTACTATTATACTAGCTCGGGCCAGGTAACACAACCACCCCGCCGGGATGCCCAGACTGTCGCCGCGCGCGCTCGCCCTAACACACACACACACCACACTATATATACACAGGTACTATTATACTAGCTCGGGCCAGGTAACACAACCACCCCGCCGGGATGCCCAGACTGTCGCCGCGCGCGCTCGCCCTAACACACACACACACCACACTATATATACACAGGTACTATTATACTAGCTCGGGCCAGGTAACACAACCACCCCGCCGGGATGCCCAGACTGTCGCCGCGCGCGCTCGCCCTAACACACACACACACCACACTATATATACACAGGTACTATTATACTAGCTCGGGCCAGGTAACACAACCACCCCGCCGGGATGCCCAGACTGTCGCCGCGGGCGCTCGCCCTAACACACACACACACCACACTATATATACACAGGTACTATTATACTAGCTCGGGCCAGGTAACACAACCACCCCGCCGGGATGCCCAGACTGTCGCCGCGCGCGCTCGCCCTAACACACACACACCACACTATATATACACAGGTACTATTATACTAGCTCGGGCCAGGTAACACAACCACCCCGCCGGGATGCCCAGACTGTCGCCGCGCGCGCTCGCCCTAACACACACACACACCACACTATATATACACAGGTACTATTATACTAGCTCGGGCCAGGTAACACAACCACCCCGCCGGGATGCCCAGACTGTCGCCGCGCGCGCTCGCCCTAACACACACACACACCACACTATATATACACAGGTACTATTATACTAGCTCGGGCCAGGTAACACAACCACCCCGCCGGGATGCCCAGACTGTCGCCGCGCGCGCTCGCCCTAACACACACACACACCACACTATATATACACAGGTACTATTATACTAGCTCGGGCCAGGTAACACAACCACCCCGCCGGGATGCCCAGACTGTCGCCGCGCGCGCTCGCCCTAACACACACACACACCACACTATATATACACAGGTACTATTATACTAGCTCGGGCCAGGTAACACAACCACCCCGCCGGGATGCCCAGACTGTCGCCGCGCGCGCTCGCCCTAACACACACACACACCACACTATATGTACACAGGTACTATTATACTAGCTCGGGCCAGGTAACACAACCACCCCGCCGGGATGCCCAGACTGTCGCCGCGCGCGCTCGCCCTAACACACACACACACCACACTATATATACACAGGTACTATTATACTAGCTCGGGCCAGGTAACACAACCACCCCGCCGGGATGCCCAGACTGTCGCCGCGCGCGCTCGCCCTAACACACACACACCACACTATATATACACAGGTACTATTATACTAGCTCGGGCCAGGTAACACAACCACCCCGCCGGGATGCCCAGACTGTCGCCGCGCGCGCTCGCCCTAACACACACACACACCACACTATATATACACAGGTACTATTATACTAGCTCGGGCCAGGTAACACAACCACCCCGCCGGGATGCCCAGACTGTCGCCGCGCGCGCTCGCCCTAACACACACACACACCACACTATATATACACAGGTACTATTATACTAGCTCGGGCCAGGTAACACAACCACCCCGCCGGGATGCCCAGACTGTCGCCGCGCGCGCTCGCCCTAACACACACACACACCACACTATATATACACAGGTACTATTATACTAGCTCGGGCCAGGTAACACAACCACCCCGCCGGGATGCCCAGACTGTCGCCGCGCGCGCTCGCCCTAACACACACACACACCACACTATATATACACAGGTACTATTATACTAGCTCGGGCCAGGTAACACAACCACCCCGCCGGGATGCCCAGACTGTCGCCGCGCGCGCTCGCCCTAACACACACACACCACACTATATTTACACAGGTACTATTATACTAGCTCGGGCCAGGTAACACAACCACCCCGCCGGGATGCCCAGACTGTCGCCGCGCGCGCTCGCCCTAACACACACACACACCACACTATATATACACAGGTACTATTATACTAGCTCGGGCCAGGTAACACAACCACCCCGCCGGGATGCCCAGACTGTCGCCGCGCGCGCTCGCCCTAACACACACACACACCACACTATATATACACAGGTACTATTATACTAGCTCGGGCCAGGTAACACAACCACCCCGCCGGGATGCCCAGACTGTTATACACACACATATGCTTGGACATTATCACACAACGCCATCTGGCCCCAAACTAAGCAAAGCTTGTACTATGGGAACCAGCAGCTGATATAATTCCAGCATATTTTTTTTTGTAAAAAGATACTTACACACAAATGTTTGTCACATAAATATTATTCCCAGCGGGAATTTAACCTGCGACCTCTACCATAGCAGTCAGTTTTACCAACCACCAGCGTTCTCGTCATCAATCATCATATTATCACGTGCTGTTAATTGACTAAAGTAAGCAACTGACTTGTTTCCGAAGCACAGTTTGGTGACGCTGAACAGTCCGAAATCCGTGATGACCACCTTCCCGTTTTCCAGGAAGATGTTCTTCGTCTTCAGGTCCTTGTGGATGATGCCGCGCGCGTGGAGGTACCCCATACCCTGGCAATCACGTGACATATTTTTTTATAACGCTAAAATGCGTGAACTGAGTAACTAATAGACAAAGGCATCGCGTGCCCAATAAAGTGATGGAGATAGTTATCAATGTGTGCGTCATGTGCGTAAAGTGCTACACACAAGCGACTTCTCCCGCTTAGCTGAACCAAAAGATAGCTTAAGTTACATAAAGTATTTTACGAAACGTGAAAAATCCCTGCTTGCGGTAAGGGACAATAACAGTATAGCTGTGTCCTTGTCTTGTACATAAGTACCGTATACAGTCTTCTCTTTGAGTGAGGAGAGCAGAAGATGTTATTGGTGCCAATTCTGTTGTACAAAATTACTGAATTAAACTAATTTGTCAGTCCTTAAAGTCTTGCTATCCCTTTCTCATGTGCGGGAATAAATAAGGATAGCAATACATTCAGTACTGTCAAAATAGTTTATTTTAGTAACTATGTGGAACCGAACACCATTGTCTGTATTAGTTACTCCCACTACGCTAAAATGGGCAGCCATTGAGGCGTGAACAGCGGACAAACACACACAAGCTTGCGAATTTATAATATTAGTAAAATAACATTTACAAGGTGAAACTATACTTCTATATCTATACTAATATTAAGAAAGAGGAAAGATTTGTATTTTTGTGGGTTTGTATTGAATAGGCTCCGAACTACTGGACCGATTTCAAAAATTCTTTCACCGTTAGAAAGCTACATCATCACTGAGTAACATAGGCTATATTATACTAGCTGCCCGCCCCGGGTTCGCACGGGTAGACATTTATCAATTATTTTGTCTACCCGTGCGAAGCCGGGGCGGGCCGCTAGTTTTTTATATTTTAGTACCTGTGATATCTGTTGGGCGACGATAACGCTCTTGTTGGCCGTGAACTTGTCCTTGCGCAGGTGGATGTGTGTGTAGAGCGTCATGCCCTTGCACAGTGACGTCACTATGGCCAGCCGCGGCGGCTTCATGCACGCGCCCATGAACAACACCAGGTTTTCGTGACGAGTCTTACGGAAGGTCGCCACCTGACAACACAAATCATTCAGAATAATAATATAGTCGTTTCTGCGAACGGGTTTATAGCGAAGAGACCCGACCAACACCTCAAGACGCTGTCGCTCGATGGTTGGGTCAAGGGTCGGATACAGAAGGCAGAACTCCTCGACACGGCACACATTGTCAGGAGGTTCCTCACTCTGTAACCCTCACCACCGGTAGTTTGGGCTGTGCCCCGTTACCGCGGTGGTTCTCTAGGATAGATTAATAATAATATTTTTGTAAGCTCAATAATAAATATTGTACAAAAAATACCAAGCCTAAGAAAATAAATAAATAATGAGAATAATAATATATCTTCACGCCTTCCTACAAGGATCCCCGAAGGAGTAGGCAGATGTGTTACAACACCCACTTTCCACCGAAGATAATTTGGTGCCAACGTGTCAGATGGTGAGTCCGTCGCCGTCTCTTAGGCACTACATACGTCCTTGAATTTCTTCTCAGACGTATGCAGGTTTCCTCACGATGTTTTCCTTCACCGCAAAGCTCATGGTGTGACTAATCACTGCACTTATGTTTGAAAACTTATTGGCACAGTCCGGTGGGATTTTCGGAACAACTTTCGACTACTCAATCGTACTACTTTTTATTTACGCCCTACCTCTCTTTTTAGCTCATGGTGTGGTTAATCACTGTACTTAAGCTTAGAAAAACTAATTAGTACAGGCTGGGGCTTGAACCTGGGCCCATCAGATGACAGGGCGTTGCTTCAACCACAAGGCCTCCACGGCTCATAATGCTATGGATTATTATAATGTGTAGTGTGTGTAATGTGTTTGTGTAGTGTGTGTATTGTGTTTGTGTAGTGTGTGTATTGTGTAGTGTGTGTATTGTGTAGTGTGTGTATTGTGTTTGTGTAGTGTGTGTATTGTGTAGTGTGTGTATTGTGTTTGTGTAGTGTGTGTATTGTGTAGTGTGTGTATTGTGTTTGTGTAGTGTGTGTATTGTGTAGTGTGTGTATTGTGTTTGTGTAGTGTGTGTATTGTGTAGTGTGTGTATTGTGTAGTGTGTGTATTGTGTTTGTGTAGTGTGTGTATTGTGTTTGTGTAGTGTGTGTATTGTGTTTGTGTAGCGTGTGTATATTGGGTAGCGTACCTCGTGTTTGAAGGTGTCGAGCGGCACGCAGTCGTCGCTGAGCGACTGCACGTGCAGCAGCTTCACGGCCACGGCGCCGTGCCAGCTGCCGCGGTACACCGTGCCGAACCGACCGCGCCCGATCACCTCGAACAGGTTCAGCTCGTCGTACGGGATGTCCCACTCCTTCATCGACAACTGTCACATACGTTTAATACAAGCGCTATCATAAACGAAATAACATCTTCTGCTCTCCTCACACACAAAGAGATGGCTAATGTACAAGACAAGGACACACAGCCATACAATTTATTGTTTCTTTCGAGAAAGCTCTCTCCGCCGTGATGAAAAGCCGATATTGGTATAGATTAAGTATAGTTGTTCAGACTACACACTTTTTTATACGACTAAGGTGGCAAACAAGCATACGGCCCACTTGATGGTAAGCGGTCACCGTAGCCTATGGACGCTTGCCACACCAGGGGCATCACTCGCGCGTTGCCGACCCTTCAAAAATCTCTTCACACTCTTCTTGAAGAACCTCATGCAGTACTCCTTTGGGAATACCTCGGCGGGGAGTTCATTCCATAATTTGATCGTGCGCGGGAGAAAACTCATTTGGAACCGCGCCGTGCGAGACCATTTCGGTTCCAAAAACACAATCCGCAAATACATTCAAAAGCTAAAATCTATACAAAGATATCATACTTCTTCGAACAACCGTCTGCTTTGCATGAACGCCGTCATTTTCACACACACCAGCACATACAACATCCAATTTTATTTACTTTCGATTTATTAATTTTACTAACACTATAGACTATTATAGGCTTATTTTTAAATATTGTTTATTTTCTTTTAGAAGAATACTTGTTCAAGTACAAAAGCTCGCGACACGAGTGAAGTTGTAAGCGAATCAAATGCCTTTGTTATCTGAGTGGAGTGCTATCTGTGAACTGCAGAGGTCGCGTTACAAATGCATTGTATCCGACCTTTATAACCAGCAGTTATGACCTATACTCATTAATCAGCGGAAGTAGAGAGTCCAATGGACTTGGGGTTTACAGAGTGTAGCTGACTGATACATTTTATATAGGGTTATTTAGAATTAATCGTGTAATTCTTTTTAATACTTTATCAGGTTAATTTAATCTATTAAAAGAGAGGTAGGGCGATATGGGATTTCCCGTGGGTTATCCCATTTAATTTGGAGTCACCCGACTGGGGACTGTACCTCCGCCTTAGAGGATACGCTGGGCTAGTAGTATTGCTGCTAGCACAGCGAGTCCCCTCATCAACAACATGTTTGGCACCCCGTTGGTGATGCCCCTGGTATTGCCAGCGGCTATAGGCTACGGTGACTGCTTACCATCAGGTGGGCCGTATGCTTGTGTGCCACCTTAGTGGTATACAAAAAAAATTGACGAAAAAACATTATAATTGCTTTATAATTAAAATTAACTAAAAAAAAACATATTATTTGATACCCATATCTTTATAAATATTTTTATACATTAGTAACTAATTATATATAATAATACTTAAAAAACAAAAAATATTTATATATAAAAACCTTCTCTTGTTTCACTCCATCTATTAAAAA
Source organism: Falcaria lacertinaria (assembly GCA_951449985.1). Taxonomy (NCBI): domain Eukaryota; kingdom Metazoa; phylum Arthropoda; class Insecta; order Lepidoptera; family Drepanidae; genus Falcaria; species Falcaria lacertinaria. The sequence continues at coordinate 1,101,520 of OX602121.1, forward strand.
CATGCATCAAAATCCGTTGCGTAGTTTTAAAGATCTAAGCATACACAGGGACAAACAGACAGCGGGCAGCGACTTTGTTTTATACCATGTAGTGATATTTTTATACGCAGAATATAATCTCCGTGGTGGTGAGTGTAAAGGCTGCTAAAATGTTTGAGTGGATATAGGTGATGGTATAGTGTCAGTGTATACATACGCTGTTCTGTCGGGGCCAGCGCGCGTCGTGGTGGTTGTGGTCGAGCGAGTCGGCGCGCGCGCAGCCCTCCGACGACACCGACATCGACACGCAGCGCGAGTTGTCCGCTACCACACAACACCATCAACATCACTATAATACTAGACCCAACATTTTTACACAACGTCATCATACATTACTATACTAGAGCCAAGATTACTTCACAACATCATCATACATTACTATACTAGAGCCAAAATTACCACACATCATCATACATTACTACTCTAGAGCCAAGATTACCACACACACCATCATCACATATATTCTATTATATTATTCAAAGTAAAACAATAGTATTCCTAATGAGTTTAAACATCGAGAAATTAACTATTTTGATAAACCGTACTAAGTTACGTTCTATTCCCATACATACCTCTCAAAAGTCAGCGTTTATCTTGGCTCTACTATAGTACCGACTTCGGCCAACTTCGGCCAAAATAGGTACTTTCGGCTTCGGCCTAATGGTCCGGAATTTAACTCGCATGTATAATAGTCTCACCATTTTTGAGGCTACAGATGAAATCGTGCTTGTTGTCTGGCGCCCGCGCCGGGGACTGCGCCGACGACGCGTGGTTGGGACTGCCCACCGATGGTTTTACTTCTATACACAGACATACACACCAATATTAATCATGTCTCTCAATAGTGAAGGGTCTATGCTCTCTGCCTACCCCCAAATGGACTCGCCAGATGATGGCGTTGTAAGTATTGATGAATTGGACACCCGTTAAAACGGCTTAAAAGGTTTTTTATTGTTAATTGCCACACAGACACCATGATCTGTGCCGGAAGCAGGACCATTGTCGACAACGTATTCGAAAACGTAACTCGCGAAATGTCAAAATTGCCATACAAATTTTTAGTTCCACTTTTCACCGCCGCAGCGCTGTTCAATTTCTAATACAAAAATAGTCGAACGCGTTACGAAAACGTTGTCGACAATGTTCCTGCTACCGGCACTGAAGTAAAACATAATATTATGACATCGAAAGTCAAAACTTAGTTACTTATTGGTGCCAATTCTGTTGTTCAACATTCTTAGTTTAAACTAATTTGACAGGTCTAAAAATATTGCCATCCTTATTTAACCCCGCACATGAGAAAGGGATAGCAAGACTTTTAGACCTGTCAAATTTGTTAAGCTTAGTAATTTTTAACAACAGAATTGACACCATTGACTGTGAAACATTGGCCAAGTGCGAGTTGGACTAACACACCGAGGGTTCCGTACCAAAAACATACTAGATTAAGCTATAAATTTAACTTTTCCATTCGATCCCTAGACGCGGCTATTGCACCGACCGCAAATAATAAGTTTGCAATAGTAACTCCACTCTAGTTTTTTTTAGAAAATATACCAATACAAACTCTGAGCATTTCAAGCGATTACATTTACATTATTATTGACAGAGCAAACAAAAAAAGCTTTCTCGGCTTCGGTTGCAGAAAGGTCTTCGCGTCAACGTGGCTTTTCAATCGGAATAAAGCAAATGATATTAGAGTATCTTCACGCTTTCCCACCAGGGTCCCCGAAGAGGTAGGCAGAGATGTTACAACACCCACTTTCCACCGAAGATAAATTCGTGCCAACGTGACAGATGGTGAGTCCGTCGCCGTCTCTTAGGCACTACATGCGTCCTTGAATTTCTTCTCAGACGTATGCAGGTTTCCTCAGGATGTTTTCCTTCACCGTAGAGCTCATGGTGTGACTAATGACTGCACTTAAGTTAGAAAAACTCATTGGTATAGACCGGTGGGATTCGAACTTGCGTCGCTCGAATAGTAGCCAACGTTGCATACCACAAGGCCACCATATTTTGTATTTTAGTAAAGATGGGTGTGTATTGTTGAAAAGGATGATAATGGTAATGACTAACGAGGACTACGGGGTATGATGTTGAAGGAAAGGGGATATTTACAGCGCACAATATATTGCTCACTTGCGCGACTAGTTTTTACGACGACCAGAAATAATAAGAGAAAAACAAACGTATGTAAAAAACAAAATATCACGAATAATTTAAAATTATGAATATAAACTAATGAAAACTCCAAAAAGTATTTGCTGTCGCCAACAATTGTGTATTGTGTATTGTGTATTGTGTGTAGTGTAGTGTAGTGTAGTATCTCACCAGGGAAGTGGAACTGGTGATGTTTGGGCGGGTGGTGGTGCGGGTTGTGCTTGTGGTGCGGCGTGGGCGGCGCCAGCGCGGGCGACGACGGCGTGGAGCTGTTGCACGACGACGTGTTCGACGACGACTCCGCACCACCCTGTACACACGAGGCTACAGTGCCGGTAGGGGGAACATATTTCGACTATGAAAGCGAGAACGTAACTCGCGAAATGTCAAAATTGGCATACTAATTTTTAGTTCCACTTTTCACCGCCGCAGCGCTGTTCATTTTCAATGAAAGCGTTGTCGCAAATTATTTTGCTCGCGCCTCAGTAGCCCTTGCGGCTACGTTTTCGTATCGACTTCGACTATTACTGTATGGCAAAACGAACAGCGCTGCGGTGAAAAGTGGAACTACAAATTAGTATGAAAATTTTGTCATTTCGCGAGTTACGTTTTCGAATACGTAGTCGCATATTATTCTTGCTCCGGCTACAGAAAGGGTTATGAAAGCTGCAACCATATTGAATTATCGATTATTACGATTCCTTAGTGGATATCTAAGTCATCGAAGGTACCTACTGTCAAAATTTCAAGTCTCAAACCGCAGCCGTTTAGGCTGTGCGTTGATATATCTGCCGGTCAGTTTCTTCTTTTATATTATAGAAAGATCATACTGAGGAACATACCTATATCATGATTATTACATGAAACAAGACAGAACACCGAGTTTCTTGCCGGTTCTTCTCAGGTGGCTATTTTTTCGGAACCGGTGGTATAGTAGACCTTCATAACCGTATAAGGGCGTAAACTGATTAAATGTTTTTGATTATATTGCAACGTTGGCGAAATCGTCAAGAAAAAGAAAAGCTTGTATAGATATATGTGTTATAAGTGTTAAAAGAAAAGCTGGTATAGATATATGTTATAAGTGTTAAAAGAAAAGCTTGTATAGATATATGTGTTATAAGTGTTAAAAGAAAAGCTTGTATAGATATATGTGTTATAAGTGTAAAAAGAAAAGCTTGTATAGATATATGTGTTATAAGTGTTAAAAGAAAAGCTTGTATAGATATATGTGTTATAAGTGTAAAAAGAAAAGCTTGTATAGATATATGTGTTATAAGTGTTAAAAGAAAAGCTTGTATAGATATATGTGTTATAAGTGTAAAAAGAAAAGCTTGTATAGATATATGTGTTATAAGTGTTAAAAGAAAAGCTTGTATAGATATATGTGTTATAAGTGTTAAAAGAAAAGCTTGTATAGATATATGTGTTATAAGTGTTAAAAGAAAAGCTTGTATAGATATATGTGTTATAAGTGTTAAAAGAAAAGCTTGTATAGATATATGTGTTATAAGTGTAAAAAGAAAAGCTTGTATAGATATATGTGTTATAAGTGTAAAAAGAAAAGCTTGTATAGATATATGTGTTATAAGTGTAAAAAGAAAAGCTTGTATAGATATATGTGTTATAAGTGTTAAAAGAAAAGCTTGTATAGATATATGTTATAAGTGTTAAAAGAAAAGCTTGTATAGATATATGTTATAAGTGTAAAAAGAAAAGCTTGTATAGATATATGTTATAAGTGTAAAAAGAAAAGCTTGTATAGATATATGTTATAAGTGTTAAAAGAAAAGCTTGTATTGTTATATGTGTGTTATAAGTGTTGTCTTACGGAATGGTGCATGGTGGGCGGGTTGTGTCTCCTTCTCCTCGGGCGGTGCGTGAAGGTGGCCAGGAAGCCCGACGCGCGGTTCGAGCCCGCGCTCAGACCGTACCCACCTGGCGACATCACACACACTCACACACACTTACACACACGCTTTTTTACTTCTTCTTTAAGTTTATGGCGACAAGCTTTTAATACAGCTATTCCGCCAATGTCACGTGGTAGGCACAGAGTACATTAGTACTAAACGTAGTGGACGTCTAGTGGTAGGTGAAGATAAACGATGGAATTAGCTTCGCTACTGGCAACCTTCTCAAAATAGGGAATATATGTTATGACGTGTACTATAAACAAACCAATCAAGACGATTGCTCTATACGAGCTGCGGCGGGTTGCCATACGAACGGCACAGTGGCGCCCCTAATATTTTCTTATCTTTTTTGCCAGACGGTTTATTTTAGACGGTTTTTTTAGAGAGGTAAGGCGAATTGGGATGTCCCATGGGTTTTCCCATAAAATTGGAGCCGCTGTACCTCAACCTTACAGAAGACCATAGATAAATAAATACTTTGATGTAGTATTGTGTTTCTGCGGTAAGTAAGGTTGCCAGTGCTCCACGAGGAAACGCCAGTAGTAATGCTGCTAGCACAGTGAGTCCTCATCAACAACAGGGTTGGCAACCCGTTAGTGATACCCCTGGTATTGCTAGCGGCTTTAGGCTACGGTGACTGCTTACCATCAGGTGGACCGTATGCTTGTGTACCACCTTCTTAAACTTCTCAACTGTATGTTTGTATCTATTTATGAATGTAGTGGAATATTTCAACGTCATTGCTCACGCAATATACAACTGGTAGCTTTCATTTTGATGTTTGTAATTTCATACCAATGTCCAGAAGAATTTTGTTACAAATTGTTATATCATTTATTTTGCCGGATCTTCTTTGGTGGATTTTTTTTCCGAACCAGTGGTAATTTAGACCTTCATGAGTGCCTTATTAGGGCCTAAACTGAATAAAAGATTTTTGATTTATTAACAACCGATGTAGTAAAGTAAGTGACTAAACTCACTGTCTTTGTGAAACTTCTTCTTGAAGGCGTCGACGAACTCCGGAGGGAGGCCGCACGACGGCGGAACTTTGCTTTCACAATCCCTGCGAACAAAAACAACACTCAAACACCAGGTTGTTTGATAATAAGATAGACGAATTCTCTGTAAAATTCCGTTACTTTAAAACAGCACCATATTTTTTATACTTATTATCTAAATAAACGGGCTACATAAATAGAACCGCATCTCAATACTTAATAACACTTTTACGGATAGGACATAATTATCATGACATATTGTACACTAGCTTTTGCCCCGGACTCTACTATCCCCCTAGAACCACACAATTTTCCGGTAGAAAAAGTGTCCTGTATATTATCTGGCTTAAGAGGTACCTCCATTCCAAATATCATACAAATCCATTCAGCCGCTGAAGCGTGGAGAGGGTACAAACACGCAAACACACAAACTTTAGTATCTATACCGGCTTCGCACGGGTAGATATTCATCCAAAGTTGTGTCTACCCGTGCGAAGCTGGGGCGGGCAGCTAGCATATATAGCCTATGTTACTCAGTTATAATGTAGCTTTCAAACGGGAAAGAATTTTTGAAAACGGCCCAGAAGTTTCGGAGCCTTTTCAATACAAACATACACACAAAAATACAAATCTTTCCTCTTTATACTATGAGTATAGATATAGATATAGATATAAAAATGAATCGCTGAATGTGTTGTTAGCGAGATTTGCGCTTAAGCGCAAATGTCGAAAAAAAAAGAGCGGCTGAACCGATTTCGCTAATTCTTTTTTTAGAATATTCCTTGAAGTACGAGGATGGTACTTACGGAGATAAAATTAAAAAAATGCCTGTAAAAGTCTGTTTGTCTACCCGTGTTAAGCCGGGACCGGCAGCTAGTTTATAATATTAGCGTGATTGTAAAAATAATAAGTAAGTAAGTAATTTCAGAGTCGGCAACGCGCGACTGATACCCCTGGTGTTGCAAGCGTCCATAGGCAGCGGTGACCGCTTACCAACAAGTGGGCCGTATGCTTGTTTGCCACCTTAGTGGTATAAAAAAACGTTATAGAGTGAGATACCTGTGACACTTGAACTTGCACTCCTTGCACTTGAGGCCGGAGCCGAAGAGCATCTGCTTGTCGCAGTAGTCGCAGGTGGCGATCATGTTGAAGGTCTTGGCGAAGCGGTGCGCGATGTCGTGCGCCATGCAGCGGGAGACCGTCGGCGTGTGCGGAGACCACGGCGCCTGCGACCACGCCGGCACCGGGGGCTCCGGACCCTAAGGCAACAACACAAGGCCCGTCTGTCCGTATGTCACGCCCGCCATGCAGCCGAGACCACGGCGCCTGCGACCACGCCGGCACCGGGGGCTCCGGACCCTAAGGCAACAACACAAGGCCCGTCTGTCCGTATGTCACGCCCGCCATGCAGCCGAGACCACGGCGCCTGCGACCACGCCGGCACCGGGGGCTCCGGACCCTAAGGCAACAACACAAGGCCCGTCTGTCCGTATGTCACGCCCGCCATGCAGCCGAGACCACGGCGCCTGCGACCACGCCGGCACCGGGGGCTCCGGACCCTAAGGCAACAACACAAGGCCCGTCTGTCCGTATGTCACGCCCGCCATGCAGCCGAGACCACGGCGCCTGCGACCACGCCGGCACCGGGGGCTCCGGACCCTAAGGCAACAACACAAGGCCCGTCTGTCCGTATGTCACGCCCGCCATGCAGCCGAGACCACGGCGCCTGCGACCACGCCGGCACCGGGGGCTCCGGACCCTAAGGCAACAACACAAGGCCCGTCTGTCCGTATGTCACGCCCGCCATGCAGCCGAGACCACGGCGCCTGCGACCACGCCGGCACCGGGGGCTCCGGACCCTAAGGCAACAACACAAGGCCCGTCTGTCCGTATGTCACGCCCGCCATGCAGCCGAGACCACGGCGCCTGCGACCACGCCGGCACCGGGGGCTCCGGACCCTAAGGCAACAACACAAGGCCCGTCTGTCCGTATGTCACGCCCGCCATGCAGCCGAGACCACGGCGCGGTAGGCAGGTACACCTGCGACTATATATATCTTATATATAAAATTCTCGTGTCGCGGTGTTTGTAGTTAAACTCCTCCGAAACGTCTTGACCGATTCTCATGAAATTTTGTGTGCATATTGGGTAGGTCTGAGAGTCGGACCACATATATTTTTCATCCCCCTAAATGTTAAGGGTAGTCCACACCAATTTTTTTTTAATGTCTACCCGTACGAAGCCGGGGCGGGCAGCTAGTATTTATATTAAATCCATATAAAGTAATGAGGTTTATCACTCACATGGTTGGTGTAGTGGGGGGCGGGGGGCCGCGGGGGCTCCTCCTCGTGCGGGGAGGCGGGCGGGGACGGGTCGCGACCCACTGTTGACGACTGGCTGTTGTCACTACACACACACACACACACACCAATATGCTCATCGTTATTATATACAGCACATAGTAGTTGCCTTAGTTAAAACATCTTTGGACTGCGAATTCGTATGTTTCGATTAATTTTGTATGGGAAAATTAGCAGCACTGTGCCGGCGAAAATTGGAACTAAGCCTTTGCCAATTGTTAGTATCTTTATAATTATCAAACTCAAACAGAAAATTATCTTTATTTGACGAAACTTTTCAAGTACTTTCAAATCTACGTCAGAATCTACCAGCGGATTCGGAAGGTCGTTTTTTGCGTTCACAATTACTAAACTTAACTAATTTGACAGTCTAAAAATATTGCCATCCTTATTTAATCCGCACATGAGAAAGGGATAGCAAGACTTTTAGACTAGTACAATTATTTAAGTTTAGTAATTTTGAACAACAGAATCGACATCAATCTAACCGTGGCCTATGAACGGTTGCAACACCAGGGGTATCACTCGCGAATTACCGACTCTATGAAACAGTTTTTATTTCTTTAAGCCTACGTTGTTTTATTTTTTCACTGCAAATATATGATAGTATACAGATAGTCGTTGGCAAATGTGTGTGTAAGTATAGTTCAGTGCCGGTAGCATGAACTGTTTCGACAACGTATTCGAAAACGTAACTCGCGAAATGTCAAAATTGTCATACGAATTTTTAGTTCCACTTTTCACCGCCGCAGCGCTGTTCATTTTCCAATACAAAAATAGTCAACGGCGATACGAAAACGTTGTAGCAATTATTCATGCTAGGCCTACTGTAATATGAGTTACCTGAGGTCTGAAGCGTCCGGTCTGACGGAGAGCTGCGACTCGTGCGAGCGGGACTTGGTGAGCGCGGCCGGCGCGGGGAGGGAGCAGTTCTGTTTCCGCTTACTCACCGGAGTAGTGGGGGATTTACCTCCTGGAAACAAACAAAAAAAGAAACATTAAAATCAATCGGAGTAATCGGCTAACAAATATACAAAAACAAAACATACACTATAATCATAGCCGTGGTGGCCTTGTGGTCGAAGCAGTTGCCTGTCATCTCATGGGCACAAGTTCAAGCCCCGGCCTATACCAATGAAGTTTTATAAGCACCACACCATTAACCTAATAAAGAGAGGTAGGCCAAATCCCATTAATATTTGAGCCGCCCGACTGGGGACTGTACTTGCAGCTTACAGAATATCGCAGTCAAATAACACTACTTTGATGTAGTGTTTATGCTGTGAGTAAGGCTGCCTATGCTCGACGAGGATACTACGGTGACTGCTTACCATCAAGTGGGCCGTATGCTTGTGTGCCACTTTAGTCAGTGTCAGATTTACCATAGAAGCTGCTATAGGGTCGGCAACGCGCGAGATACCCCTGGTGCTGCAAGCGTCCATAGGCTACGGTAACCGCTTACCATCAGGTGAGCCGTATGCTTGTTTGCCACCTTAGTGGTATAAAAAAAAAAATAGGCCGTCGTTCCAGCCAGGCTTCATTCAAACAATATTTGCGTTCGATTTCTTTGGCAGTGAACACTAAGATGTTCCAAATTCAAAAACTTATGCGGGCGTCAAAACTCATTACTGCCCGCTAAAAGTTTCTTATAGAAAACAGCACCTTTGGGCGCACTAAAAGGCGAAGGAAGACGTCCTTTTTGAATAGGTGGGATGAAAAAACATATATAAACCTTTTCTCCCGTGCGGTGTGGAGTGATGCGAGTCGTGGCCGCCGTCGTGCGCGGGCGCGGGCGGCGGGCGCGGGCGGGGCCGCGCGCGCGGCGAGGCGCGCCCGTGCCGCTCCCACGAGTCCCAGAACAGCTGCAGCTCCGCGCCCGCCTCGCCGCGACCCAGAGCCTCTGCACACACACACAAGCACAAAGCTATACATATACACTACTTGTGCTCGCCATTTCGTACGTGTTAAATCAGATTTTGTTTCAGTCACAGTTTTATGGGTTTTGATATTTATGTGAGAAAGAGAAGGCTGTATAATATATACGGTAGTAATTCACGTTACGTAAAATACTTTATGTAACTTAACCTATGTTTTGGTCCTAGGTTTAGTATGTTTACTAGAGGTATAGTGATGTAGAGCACTGACCGCTGTATGTGCGCAGTCGCTGCATAGCTCGGCCCAAGCGCAGCGCTTCCTCGGGCCGCGCCTGCACCAGCATCCCCCGCAGTTCATGCTCGGACCTCTCGCGTAGAGTCTCCAGCGACGCGGAGCGCGCACATACCGCCTACAAAACACATACATCTTACTTTAATGCTATAAAGGTAACACCACATAGAAAGCGGTAGCGGTTGAGCGGTATGAAGGCCAGACTAGAGGCGGCGAGATAAACGACGAGCTGGCAGCACTTATCGGGGATCCAGTGAGCTGAGCGTGACTCGCGTGCGTCGATGTGACTGCCAAGTATGGTGACCATAGATTTATAATGCGGTAGTTCGCGAAGTTCATTGAACCGCACCGCGCCTAGTGTGACATTTAAGTTCTCTGCATACAACTCGCGAAGGACCACTTCCAAACCGCGTCCTAATACAAAACACCTTCAGATATACATAACATACATAACTAATTGACTAGTAGAAAATAATTAGCAGTCAAAATGTCAATAGTCAAATAGCTATTAGTCACGGTAAATAAGTGAGTGATAGGATTATCTATGCAACAGCCTCAGTGATAACCAAATCAGACATACTTCACTGATGATTCAGGCATGGTTCATTCAGAGATTACGTCAGCTTAATATTAAGGTCGGCAGGTTATAACTAACCACAATTCAATCACATTACAAGGTGCTATTTAGAATTGACAATTGATTTTATGTGACAATCAAATATGTACATATATCAATAAATCGATTCAAAAGATTACTGAACAACTCTAAAGGGCAGTACCTCAATGGACTCAGGACTAAGTCCGACCACCCTGAGCCACTGAGCCAGACAGGGCACGTCTCCCAACTCCCTCCGCAACTCCTCATTCAAACTGGCCTTGATCACCAGCTGACGGGAGAAATGCTTCACCAGTTTACCCTGCAACAGAAATGAACAACACTGTAAATAATACAGTATCTTTGCATGCTATGTGGTCCTAAACTGAATATGCCCATATGAAATCATTAGTGCTAGCTTGAATAGGCATAATTTTTTTATAGAACATTTCAAATTAAATTTCTTAATGAATGGTTTCGGGGTTACCACAATTTTGCCATTGGTAAAAGAAGTATAGAGATATTAAGTATGGTGTAAAAAAAACATATCTACTAATAATTAGTAACTTTTGAGTTGCATAAATAGGACAGCACATCAACATAATCACAGGATGCACAAATAGACAAATACAAAAAGTAAACATGTCAAAGCATTAACTATAACAATAAATATTTAGTTTAGTGGGACATTTACTCTATAGGAGGGCTATTTCAGAACACTAAAAGCAAAGGATTGAATAAACAATAATTAAATTGATTACATTTTAAATAAACTGAAAGAAGTTTGGATTTTCAGGTAGAATTTTTAATAGCTGTATCTTGTTTTATTTAAACTTTGTATTGTAGACCCCCAGAAGAAGAAACTGGACTGAATATCATACAGAAACATAGTATATTTTAATATATATTTCAATAAACTTGACTATAATGTGACTGGCACTTAAAAAATGTGTGCAGTGCCAATGGCAAGACCAGTGGGTGGTATCTCACAAAACAATAGATAGCACACAGCCAAGCCTGATTGAATGCAAATTATATTTGGCTGTTATACAACCTTACTTATGTACAAGTATGTTTAAATATTCTCATATTAAGTAGAAGTGTTAACATATTATGTTTAATTTATTAAAATTGAAGTGTCTGTTTGTAATGTAAAAATACCAGTTTTTTATTAAATGTTCAAATTGCAAAAAGTTTTGTGTATCTATCTGTCTGTTTGTTCCAGCTAATCTTCGTTGAGGCTGGACTGATTTTGACAGGACTTTCACTGCCAGATAACTGATGATATATATAATAGCTTTTATTTCAGAAAAAGAATTAGTGACCCTTGCAAAAATATAAAACCGACCTGTGAACAAAATCCAATTTCATGCATACAAAGTAGCAGATACAGCAAGTTATGACTAAAATGAATATTTTTTTGCTAACTGAAAACCCTTAAGTAAACATATTACATTTTCATGAACATTTATCTTTTAAAGATGTGTTTGTTTAATCTTATCTGCTCCAGTAGATACAAGTGGGTCAAAATACATTTCTTTATTGATCAAATAATTGTCTCCGAGTTACAACTTGGTGTCATGTGATTTTGCCATATTTAAACTTCTCATCATTGGCTCAAATATGATATGTAGTTGTGTTACATGTAGTATTTAGGATGTTTCAGTTTATGATATATTTGGAATATAATACATATACTGATCAAATACTACTGCCATGGTTATAATAATATTTTCATGTGGTTTCATTATTTTCCTTTAGTTATAAATAAATTCTAGATTATGTGTTGAGCTTGGTGTGTGTTTCAGTTAAGCAGTTCATAGTTATATTATTTCAGTGTTGGTTTCCAGTGAGCTGCAGATTTGTGGAAAATAATAGCAATCCCTGTTTGCACATTTTAAGCATGTTTGAATTCTAACATACCAGTGCTACTTTACTGGTGACCAAAACATTTTCTAGTCAGCATCAAACTATTTTTTTTAAACCACTAGCATACAGCCCACCTGACAGTAAGCAGTCATCATGGTCTATAGCTGCTAGCAATACCAGGGAAATCACTAATGAGGTGCTAACCCTGCTGCTGATGAGAACTCACTGTGCTAGCAGCATAACTACCAGTGCAGCATATACTCATGAAGCACTGGTAGCCTTACATACCGCAGAAACACAACACTACATCAAAGTAGTATTATTTCACTGCAGTCTTCTGTAAGGTGGTGGTACTCCAGACAGCAGCTCCAATTTTAATGGGAAAACTCATAGGAATTCACAAGGCCACAAGGACTTAAATAAAAAATAAAAAAGATTCTAAGGAGTACTACTCAAATGGATCACTTCATTTTTCCCAAGCAAAATACTTGCACCAAATTATAGCTATAGCTCAGTAGAAATTCTACCAAGTGATGTGTGAAATATGTCATGCTTGAGATAGCCATTCATGGGTAACTAGCAAGTATTCTACCTACTTTCAAATGAGTATGTAATTTCTAGGTACTTATCAATCTTAGTTTTCTATCGAATGTTATTCATGTAAAAACACTATTCAGTCTGAAAGACAAAAAATTTTTGACGTCAAATTTATTTAGATTTTATCATAGAAAATGTTCTAACGAACACGATATAACTGACTAGTACACGACGTGCGGGTTGGCATTGAACAATTTACTCGTCCTTGAGTAAAGCAAAGTCCTTGAAGCCCGGGGCCTCGACACAGCCACTCAAGGGCACCGTAACGTGAGTATTTGTTTGAGTGCGAGCCGATTTATTTATGTGCGAGCCGCCTTACCTCCAGGGTCCGGATCTCCTGCTGCGTCAGCTCGGCGCTCGTCGAGCATTGTGTCCTCAAACCCTCGAGTCGATCAGCTGAAACGTCGATCATTGACTGAATAGTCTCAATAGTCTGAATTGCATCACGAGCTCTCTTCGTTTCGTACTCGTTCTCTGTATCCATTACAAATATCACAGCACTGTACACGGCCCACTAAACACTATACATAAGTAAAAAACACTTCATTCATTTTTAAAAATTATTATACAAAACATTGCAGATGTTGTATTGCCGATACATACAGCAGCCATATCTAAAGAAAATCTATATTCTTGTCTATGTACTTGCATTGTAGGGAACCATAGTGTTTTAAGATTTGACAGTTGTCTGTTGTATAAAATCATATAATCCCGACCGTCTACGGTCTACGTAGTAGCTCTACGTATTTAATCCTAGCGTCCAAGAGAATACAACCGCTACGCTAGACCTAGCGTAGCGTTGCGAGCTAGTCCTTATTCTAAGTTCTGAGTATTATTCTAAGGTTCTAAATCTCATCATTACGTATTAACTATGGTCTAATCTAAAAGAACTGTTCAAAGTTCTAAGAGAACTGTTCAAACCCGAAAAAATGCAGGCATTAATTCGGACTGAAAGTAGTTTATTACTTTAATAGTTTATTTGTCTTCCTTGATTGAACTTTTTATTATTGTGTGAATGCAAAACACCTTAACACGTGTGATGTAAATTAAATTATTTTCAAAATAATCTTATAATGAAACGTAACCTACCAACTTATAGATAAAAGATCTGACCCAAACCGGAATCATGCGGGAGTGTACCAAGAATGCTGGCAGCATTGTTATCCAGTGTAGATTCTCTGAGCGAGATATGTTCCAGCACGCCTGTCACGAGAGGCCTCTACCAGCCGACGTGAGACCTCCTTAAAAAGCTGAAGACCATCCGGGCCCCAGGGACCCAAAGTTTCAACCGCAAATAATTATCTATAATAAAAATATAGATAAGCTTAAATAAATATGTATCCAAGACAGGAATATGCAATAAAAAAACATGTGACAGGTTTGAGAAATGACATTGACAACGGAGTTGAGTTTTTGGCGGGAATCAGGCGGAGCGGTTGAGATTTTTTCCAGTGTGTCGTAAATTGTGTTATAGTGATCTTTAATGTGTATTTTTGGTGTCGATATGTGCAGTAAAGTTTCATTTAGTGACTGATTTATAGGAGCATTGGAAATAATGCCATAATACGACTTTTGGGTTAAGTGATTTATCATTTTGGTCAATAGGTTACCTCTAATCTAAAGGCGTGTTACGATCTGCTACTGCCGTGGGTTGTCTCCAGAAACTCCATTGGGCGTTAGAATGCATGACACTAGGCATTTTAATGCGGCAAACACGAGAAATTTTGCAACATGAAAATTCTCTAACACTCGACACTGGCAAAAATAGTCCCTGAAGGGATTGCTTGCCATACTTAGGAAGAAGAAGAAGAAGAAGACAACGGAGTTTTTGGCGGGAATCAGGCGGAGCGGTTGAGATTTTTTCCAGTGTGTCGTAAATTGTGTTATAGTGATCTTTAATGTGTATTTTTGGTGTCGATATGTGCAGTAAAGTTTCATTTAGTGACTGATTTATAGGAGCATTGGAAATAATGCCATAATACGACTTTTGGGTTAAGTGATTTATCATTTTGGTCAATAGGTTACCTCTAATCTAAAGGCGTGTTACGATCTGCTACTGCCGTGGGTTGTCTCCAGAAACTCCATTGGGCGTTGGAGTGCATGACACTGGGCATTTTAATGCGGCAAACACGAGAAATTTTGCAACATGAAAATTCTCTAACACTCGACACTGGCAAAAATAGTCCCTGAAGGGATTGATTGCCATACTTAGGAAGAAGAAGAAGAAGAAGACATTGACAACATAAAAAAAATCAACAGTCAACACAGCAGCCAAAGACAGCACAGAGTACATAACCACTACGTTTAAAGACAGCAGGCAAAGCTAAAACATGTGAGTGCGGTTGTATTGTACTCTCATACTCTGTGACCATGTGCTTTTATTTCTAAACTAATTCCGATGTTTACATATTTCAGTACTAAAGTTTTTATAAAATATGCCTGCAGCTATCGAAAACGACGTACTAGTATACAAGGGCAGTAATTTCTTTCGCCAGAGACTGCTTTTGGCTACTCTGAGTGGACGTGCTATTAAAATCGAAGAGATTAGGAGTACACACGATGACCCTGGTCTTCGGGAATACGAAGTGAATTTGATCAGACTTATAGACAAAGTGACCAACGGCACGAGAGTGGAACTGAGTGAGACCGGCACTTCGGTGTACTTCCAGCCTGGAATATTGATTGGGGGACAAGTGTCTCACAGCTGCTGTACTCAAAGGGGAATAGGTTTGTCTCGTAATATAATAACACAAAGTTAGAGTTTTTCTTAACTCAGGTACAGCCTTAATACCTCAGTGATATATAGATGTCTATGTTCAAATAAATAATATTTTAATTCTAAAAATGCATCAGGTAAACAGTCTTTTTAGTAAAAAAAAACAGGTAATTCTATACTTCTGATGAAGTAAGTTTCTCCTTTACTTTACTAAACTGACTTACATCATAGATGTTGTTTTAAATTTTAATACCACCTGCTGATAGGCAGTTATGTTAGCCTTAGTATGCTTTCAACATCAATCACATATTGCTGTGCTGACCCAGTAGAAATCTCTTCACACCCTTAAAGAACCATGTACACACCCTTGGGGAACCAGAACCACCGCAGAGAACCAAACTGACCGAATACTTAAAATACATAATCATCACTTCATAGTATGTCATTATCTAATTTCAGGTTACTACCTAGAGATCCTTCTAGCTCTGGGCCCATTTTGCAAGGAACCACTCAATGCAGTGTTACAAGGGGTGACACACAGTGATCTGGACGTCTCTGTGGATAAGATCAAAACTGCGGCTCTGTCTGTGTTGCTCAAGTTTATATTGGTTGATGATGGACTTGACCTTAAAGTTGTTAGAAGAGGTGAAAAAAAAAAAAACTATTACTTAATTTAGGCTTGGACAAGGTACTTTTGAGTACTCATCCTCTTCCACATAAAGCTATCTAAGATACCTCAAGAAACTCCATGCCTTGTTTCAAATTGCACTATATGTAATGAAATAATCTTTGAAAATTTTGTTTTGTTTTGACCCAAAACGTCACATTTGATAATTTAGGTCTTAGAATCCTAACACCTATTCAGTTGATGAGAGGAATTAAAAAATACATCTATCTTTACTTTTTTACCTTGAGAGATCTATATACTTTATAATGCCTGCAGGTGCCCCCCCTCTTGGTGGTGGTGAGATAGTATTCAAATGTCCAGTGCGGCGCCACCTGCGTCCCTTACAGTGGACTAAGTGGGGACTGGTGAAAAGGATACGGGGTGTGGTGTATGCACTGAGAGTGTCACCTACCATGGCAAATAGGGTGGTCGATGCTGCTAAAGGGGTGAGTTTTTTTTATATACAATATTCTCACATCTTCCCAGAAAGACCTCCGAAGGGATGTAGAAGTGTTATAGCACACACATTTCACCAAAGATAATCTGGTACCACTTTTATTTTATGTATGGTATAAGAATTATTGTCTATTCCAGCATAATGGGTGGAATGATTGGATATTGTAATATTTTACTTATTCATTCTGTCATTCATGAGCTGTGTAATAGTTTTGTGGATGCTAATGTAGGTAGCAGTAAACTAAGGAAGCTAAAGAATACATATACATCTTTTACAAAGATACTTTTAGGGGAGAAGTGTATGCAATGATTTATTGTATTAAAGTTACTATTTATTTAATTGTATCCCCAACAAGTATACAATTTAATGTGAAGTATTCTTGCAGGTGATGTTGAATTTCTTGCCTGATGTGTACTTCAACACGGATCAGTGTCGGGGGCCAAACGCAGGCAAGAGTCCAGGCTACGGAGTCAGTCTGGTGGCTGAGACAACAGACAAGACTTTCTATTGTGCAGAAGCGGTAAGTGGGCTTCAGGCATAATACCTTACCTTACAATAATCATTAAAACTTAGTACTTCGTCAAATGATTATTTCTATGCAATGGTCCAATCAATTTCGCTGCATTTCACTTCAGCCCATCAAATGTTTTGCAGTGTTATTATAAGTGTTGTGAAATAAATGTATATTTTTTAACTTAGTTTATGGATTTACGGCTGACTGTCACAATTCCGCCAATGTCCGTTTCATGCTAGTATCATAAACTCTGCAGAGAGTTAATGACCAATAATATGGCCGGTGTAGTAGAGGGAGATTCTACTCATTAAAGTACAAAGATGATTTGATCTGAAAAAAAATTGGATGGTAAATTGTTTGTGTATATTGTCCAGAAATCGTCGGAAGTGGGTAGTGGTGAGACTTCCCTCCCGGAGGAGTTGGGGCGGGAGTGCGCCAACCGTCTGCTGGACGAGGTGCACCGCGGCGGCGCCGTGGACTCCTCCTTCCAGTGGCTGCTGGCGCTCTGGATGGCGCTCGGACAGAAGGACGTCAGCGAATGCATTGTATGAAATCTTTTTAGATATGTAACATCTTTCATATCACGCTCCTGGGATTCTAGGGTCGGTAACGCGCGAGTGATACCCCTGGTGGTGACCGCTTACCATCAGGTGGGCCGTATGCTTGTTTGCCACCTTAGAGGTATACAATTTTTTTTTTCTTTAAAACACATGATGTATCATTCGCGTAGCTGCAACTATTTGAATACTTCTCTACCTTTTGCCTGTGTAGAATCGCCCCAGGAAAAGGGTAGCTTTTCATATATATAAACCAAAAAACAATTCTCGAATGGCTCAAGAAATCATTATTCACTGTCGAATCAACAAACATCAGAACAGTTTTGCTATTTTCTTTAAGGTGGGAGAGGTCCAATCCCGGCCGAGCGACTATTTAACGTCGGTTACGGTAACCGCTTACCATCAGGTTGCCGGTCGCTCGTTTACCAATAAAGTGGTAACTTTAGGGGTAATTGTTTTCGGAATTTTCAATTAAAATAACAAGGCTGTGACTTGCATGTCCCGCCTCTGTCATAAAACCTCAAGTGTTAAATACCATGTCACTTTGTTCCCCAGGTGGGCCCCCTGTCAGACTACACAATAACCTTCCTTCAGCACCTAAAAGAGTTCTTCGGGGTCATGTTCAAGTTGGAGGTGCAGAGAGGAGACTCTGAAGAGTCTGATGACGAAGACCAACCCTCGGCGCAGAAGGTTAAAATGACATGTGTAGGCATTGGTTATGTTAACATTAGTAAGAGAACTTTGTAAATAAATGCTGGTATGAGTATATAATTTGTTTCATTATGATTCTTAGTTTAAACTTTAAACAAAAAGGTTTTAAAATTTAATTTCAAATTGGTTCGTTAGAAGATTAAGATCAGCGCCATCTAGTGATACCTTATGTTAATATGCAGTAAGTTTTACCTCGGCGTAGTTAATATGCTGCGTAAGATGGCATTCGGATGTAAAAAGGTATGTATTCTTTTTTAAATGGTTTTTTATTTTCTTAACGTAAATGTACAAATCTTAAAACTACGAGTCATATAATAATTAAGGCACACTGAAATATTTCATTCCATTATTAAAAAATAGTAACATCTCATTCGAAGCCGATTTAAGAGTAAAAGTACAGAGTATATAAAATTGGCAGTGATCATAAATTTAAGTTCTTTTGACTTAGATTAAATTGTTATCAAGAAACATTTAATGTAGAGCAGATAAAGTAGTGCGTCTTTAGTTGAAAATGTTTGATGTTTAATTAAAGACATTTAAAAGCTTCTTGGTAACCACAGAAATAGTACAAGATACAATACGTAATTAATTTAATTTATAAATATATTTCTCAGTCATACAGGAATATATATCACATTTAATTTTCATTAATTAAATCTTTTGTATCGCAAATTTCATATTTAGAACTTTGCGTCTTTTATTAATTTGATTTATTTATAAAATAAAAATTTGGCGGCACGTTTTTTTTAAATACATTACATACCTGTCTATAGCCGACCTAAGTTTATAATTTATATGTGATAATATTCCTCGAACTCGACTAACTACTAAACGGCCAAATCTAGTCGATTCGATTCGATCAAATCTCACTCAGGCTAAATATTTTGTGATGACAACACTAACCGAAAAACAAGTTTGTTCACACATCCTTCTCGTCGCATCCCAGGCCGGCAGACCAGTTGCAAATGGCCCCCACGGGGTCGAAACTCAACCCCTTAGGACAGATGTACTCCCAGCCTAGTAGAACTCCGCCCTCCATGCGCGCGCACGATATAAACTTCTTGCACGAAGTCGGGTGCGGGAAATTTCCAACGTCCAGGCATTCTATTGTTCCTGGAATATTAATTTATATTAAATAAACTAGCTTTAACTAGAACAACTTCTACTAAGTATTAGTTTTTTTCGTAGAGTTCTGAAATCTCTTGCTAAAATAGTTAGTAGTTATTACACCGAGCCTAATAATTCAGGTTGACAGTACCAACCTTTACTATGCAGCACCACCTTGGTCCCTTCAACGTACTTCTCAGCCACCTTTTCTTCGCTATCATCATAATAGTCGTAGTTGACGATAGGCTTGAAGGTCCTCGGCGGGTCAGCCTTCAATATCTTCTCAAATGGCTTCTTGGTAGACATCCTTCTAGGTTTAGGCGTCTCAGGAGCTAAGTAGGGCGTGGTCCGTGGTACGTATTGCGTGGAGACACGTGGTGCGATGGCTGTGGTCGGTCGGATTGTGGTGGAGATTCTGCGCTGGAGTTTCCTCCTGATGATGCGCCTTTGTGTTGTGGTTGATGTTGTAGGTGTTGTTACTGGGGATAGGTATTGGTATTCCTCTGGAAATACATGGGTTTGTTTTTAAGGTTATGAGAGCATAATCTGCTGACATCAGTATCTAATGACCGTATACTGAAACTACATTCACGGCCCTGCTTGGAGCGTCCTCAAATACAATTTGTTTTTGCAATTTGCATGTAAATCAGAGGCCACTCAAAGTTAATGAGGCATCCGATTTGTCTGGCGTTTTAGTATTCAGTCAATACTCGAAGATCAAAAATTCTTTTGGATAAATCAATAAACAAATTCTGTTATTAAAATATCACAAATGCAGAAGAAGCAAAAGAGGTCTGCAAGTCGGGAGTGAAATGGTGTTCTATCCTCGCCACTTACCCCAAAAAAGCCGTTATGTGACGTAATGGTAGGCAGGTAACAAACAATCATTCCTTAAAAATATCTTTACCCTTTGATCACATAATTATTAAGACACTACCATCCACCATGATTAGTTGATGTCGCAGCAAAGCACATCTCCTTTTATCAAGACTAAAATTAAACTGATCCTTACCATCGTAGGTCTTCGTTACAGGTGACTCCAGAAGGTATTCCCTTGTGAAGTACGCTGGCTCTGTACTTCTCGAATACGACTCCTGGCCGGTGTACCCGACGGTCGAATACTCCAACCCTCGCACGGGTATGGGGATGAATTTTTCACTCCCTGTAGAACCTACGCTCTGTGACACTCCTGATAATCCTGAAGTTACAACGTTAGCTTTTGTAAAGGCTTGCCTTGCCAAGGTGCTGGGTATACGTGCAATCGTGCTTGGTGCGTTTAGTTCGGTGGGTGTGTTAGATAAGTCATTTACATCGGATGTGGTTGCAGGAGTATTTACAGATGATTTGGGAGGGTCATAAACGGTCGGTGTGTAAGTAAAAGTTTCAGTCGAATATTCTTGCGTAGTGAACACGTCTTTTGATGTATTTGGTTCTGGAGAGGTTGTCGACAAAGTAGTTATAGAAGAGCCGAATCTTACAGGGGTATCTGAATATTCTTTAACCGTTGAGAATCTAGATGTTGAAAAACGAGAAGTACCTCGTGGGATTGGTGCAGAAGTATAATCAGGAGTAGATGATACGACAGTAGTATAAGAATCGGTTGGCGTCTCAGTATATTCACTATCAGTAAACCGTAAGGTTGAAGCTTTAGGAGTCAGGGTATAAATAGCTTTATTATCAGTAGAATATCTAGATAGCGGCGTAGGCGTGGTGGATGGGGTATCATATTTAGTATCAGGCGAAGATTCAGGAATGAAGGTAAATGTTTTTTCAGAATCTGTACTCTGCAATGTTGATTCACCAGTTGGGAATTCAGACAAAAGATTTTCAGTTGCTTCATTGTCAGTGGCATATCTTGATTTAAATGTTTTGGGAGTAAGAGTATAAGCATTTTCAGTTGATAATCTCCGCATTGATTTCCGCCTGGGAGTGTCGGATGATTCATTATCAGTATTAGTTCTGGGGGGTTGAGTATTTGTAATTTCACTGTCGTAAGACAATTTGGGGAAATCAGCACTAGTAGTAGACATATCAGAGAACTGACTATCAGTTGATAGTTTCGAAGTTATTGTAGATAAAGGAGCGGTGGTATCTCCCTCATTAGAAGAATATCTTGAAGTAGGCGCATTTGGTGATACAGTTTCGTAACTTTCTGCATCAGCAGAAATAGTTGTAGTTGGTGTCGGTGTACCGAGTAACTCACTGTCGTAAAAGAACGTTGGAATGTAAGTGGTTGTCTGGATCGTGGGAGCAGTAAATTGGGTAGGGTCATCGAACTGGGTAGTTGTGACGTAATCAGTCGTTGGATTGAGGTAAGGGGTAGTGCTGGGGTACTGTAAGTCTTTACTGTCTGGGTCGGTGTGTCTGTAGTCAGGTGTGGTGTGTGGTCTGAACTCTTGCTCGTAGTCCTGGACGACGGGCACTGGCGCCGAGAAGAGCTGGTGTGCCGCTATAGCGAGGGCTGTCTCAGCGCTGATGTCTGTTAGGGCAAGAGATTCATCGAGTTAGGAAATTTTAATGATTCTGTAATGTATTTTAAGCTATTGCATAGCTTTTATCGCGGGCCTTGAACGTGGGGACCGAATCCAGAAATTCCGTAACGAAAAAAACCTAACACCCCCCACTCCGACCGGCACAGCGGTGATACTTTTTAGTTCCATCTATCGATAAATACCAGAACTTTTAATGACTTTTTGAAATATCACGCTTGTCTCTTTAGTTCAGCAACCCGCCTTTAGGTGGCATTGGTTGTATTAGAAAACTACCGTAATCAGCTGTTTGTGAGCAAGTATATAGGTATATAAAAAAACACTGCATTAATAAAATAAATAAATAATTATAATTGCATAAGTTGATAAAAAATGCTATGCAATAGCTTTACCGCGGCAGTCTCCGAGTGCCACACCTAATTTTTTATACCATTAAGGTGGCAAGCAAGCATACGGCCCACCTGATGGTAAGCGATCACTCTAGCTATTTAAAAAAAAAACATCAAAATCCGTTACGTAGTTTTAAAGGTTTAAGCATACATAGGGACAGACAGCGGGAAGCGACTTTGTTTTATACTATGCAATGAATTTGTCTTCACTCACCATCAACCAAAGTAGTTCTATACTCCGTAGTGGTTTCCTCTCTGGTCTTCAACCTCAACAAGTCATCCAGCTGGTTCTGCTTGATGCTAGCGCTGTACTTCTTACTCTGTCTCTTTCTCTCTTCTTCGTTCGTGGCCGAGGGATTCTGGTCTCCCACTTCCTCCTTCAAGGAGACCAGGGGACGTTTCTGTACTTTGGGAGAGGTCTTCGGTTCCCGTGGCTCCAGACTTGGGTCCTCGATTAAGTCTGAAAGGTTGAATTTTATTGTTTTTTTAACTTCTTAGAGATATTCGACTTAATTCTAATGTAAATTTAAACTAAGAAGTAGGAAAAATCTAGGATGTATCACACCATACATTGGTATGTCGCTGAGGGAAAAAATCTAAGATTTACCAAACCATATTATACTGGCAGCTAAGATCCGTAAAATCCGTATACGACAACGGACGTAAAAATATTTAAACATTGAAATGTGGAATATATGACCATTACAATTGTGTACCTACATTAATTTGTTAATCTGACTAGAAGACTAAATTAAAATATGTACCCTATTACGTTGTTTATTGAATTCAAATTTATTCTTCGTTTTGACAAGACTTAATTTGATGTTGACAGCACTAAGCCTAAATATAGTACACTAAACTAAAATCAAGGCTATTTAAAATTGAGGTAAGCACTAATACGGCCGAAAACTGGTACGACATGCAAAGTTTGAAGGTCCATAACTGTTTGAACCGTCGTCAAAATACAATTTTATTGGTATGTAAAATCAGAGGTCACTCAAAATGTATGTGCCATCAAATTTGGTTGACGTTTCAGTTATCGACCAGTGCCGGTAGCAGGAACATTGTCGACAACGTTTTCGTATCGCCTTCGACTATTATTGTATTGGAAAATTAACAGCGCTGCGGCGGTGAAAAGTGGAACTAAAAATTAGTATGTCAATTTTGCCATTTCGCGAGTTACGTTTTCGAATACGTTGTCGACAATGTTCCTGTTACCGGCACTGGTCGTTAATATAATCATATCATCATACCAGTATCTCCAATGTCCTGCACCGACTCCTCGCTGTCTACGGCGGGTGTGGTGGAGGCTTCAGTGGTCGTGGTAGTGGTGGTGGTGGTACTGACAGGTCGGCGGCGGTTGGCGAATAGCTGCCGTCTAGACGGTGGTGATGTCGTTGATGACGTCACCGCGGATGTTGAAGCTGTGAGAAGAGATCTTATTTATTGACTACCTGTGGCCGGCCATGTATCTCGCGCTAAGCTCACGCTAATACAAAAAAAAACCAGCCAAGTGCGATTCGGACTCGCGCACCGAGGGTTCCGTAATCACTTGTAGGTAAGGCTTAGGTAAGGTTAAAAGTAGAACTTTAAATGAGGTCATTATTCGTCGATGAGTCTAACAGCGCGATTCAGGAATATTTGTTTGTAAATTCGCATTTTAAAAAAACTACATATTTACGGTTTTCAGATTATTTCCTTTACTTGTGCTGTAAGACACGGCTTCTTGCCAAATTTCATGATTCTAGGTCAACGGGAAGTACCCTATAGGTTTTAATTCCCTTGTGAAACCGCAAAATATGCGAAAATATGCAACATAAGCGGTCATAACTTTTCTTCATATTGACTTAAAGGTTTGATTATTTTACAGCCGAAAGCGACCATAGAGCCGGGTAATTCATATTAATTTCAATTTGATAACTCCACGCGTTCTTGAGATAAACATTGACAGACGGACAGACGGACAACAAAGTGATCCTTTTTACCTTTTAAGGTACGGAACCCTAAAAATAATATAGGTATATATTTGCGATTGACCACTAAATCATTTTCTAAGAGCATTCAGTGCGCGTACTTTTTTGCTCCATGACGGGCAAAAAATGCAAATCCCAGCGCGTCGCTAGCCAGCATTCAGATTAAAATTGCAAGCATGATCATGATCATTGATTTATTCGAATTTAGAATCGAAGAAGTAAATGATAATTTACCCATTCTTCTTCGCTTGCTCCAAGAGAATACAATACTCTACGAGCAAGTACTTAAATCACCTTTTACTTTAATTTATATTATTCCACTGGTACTCGTAAATTTTATATTTTATTTATCACACAGCGCCATCTGGTTCGAAAATAAGCTGATATCTATATATATAAACCATTTTTTGAAATTAAAATTGTATACACTCAGATAGGAAATTACAAATGTTGATGACATATAACGATTGCCCAGGCGGGGATCGAAATCGCGACCCCTAGCGTAGTAGTCAGTTATTTGTAAGTACTAAGCCAACGGTGCAGTCTCAAAATCTAGTGTAAAAACTCAAATGTATTGTATCCGTACTAATTAATCTACACTAATATTATAAAGAGGAAAGATTTGTATTTTTGTGTTTGTATTTTTTTTTTGGTTTGGGTTTGTATTGAATAGGCTCCGAAACTACTGGACCGATTTCAAAAATTCTTTCACCGTTAGAAAGCTACATCATCATTGAGTAACATAGGCTATATATTATACAAGCTGCCCGCCCCAGCTTCGCACGGGTAGACCAAATATTTTATAAACGTCTATGCTCCGAAACTAATGTCTACCTGTGCGAAGCCGGGGCGGGCAGCTAGTAATATTTTTAATGCGAAATAGCTCTGTTTGTTACCGTTTCACGACTAAACGGCTGAACGGATCGTAATAAAATTTGGCGATGCGATAGAATATAACATGGGAAAGGACATAGGCTATCTTGATCTAGAACTAGCGGGCGAAGCCATAGGTGAAAGCTAGTTATTAAATATTCATTGTATTCAAGCCTTGACATTGAAACTACGACAGCAACCTACATATACTCGTAACGTAACATCAGTCGATTGTATGGAACTTGCAAGAAAAATTATAACAGAAGTGGTTTACTAAGAAATTAATGAAGCGATTTTGTAACAAAATATATGGGACCATTACGGGAGCAGCAGCACACATATCGATGGACATATATTTTATAAGAAATAAATAACATCCAGATGAAAAAACCTTTTGTTTTGAAGTAGGTTAAAAAAAAAACCTTCCGCTAACCTAAATTTTAATTTAGGTCGCGAGGATGTTTACGCTATGTTTTTAAATCTCAGATAAATATTAAGCGTTTGATTCTCAAAATCAATGTATAATGAAACTCTGATGAAACTAGTAAAATTAAACTTTTCACACATTTGAGGACTAATGACAATACAATAATTTCATAACTTTGCCCTCAGAGCCTGCAATCTTTTTCGCGCGAGTGATTCCCCCGGAGTTGCAAGCGTCCATATGCTACGTGACCACAACAACCAGGTTGGCCGTATGCTTGCTTGCCACCGTAGTGGCATAACAAAAAACTCAACTTTGGTGCGATCGCATCGCAGGATCATCAAGATAAACATATCCTAAAGTGAGTTAACGAAGTATTTCATACTGTAATTACTTAAGGACATAACCGTTTGACCGTGTATGCTTAACCTGCCATTCCTGCCAACCACGAGCTAACAGACAGCTCCAACCTACTGCCTATTGTTAAAGGATCGCTCTATGGGCGGATGTGGTATATGAAACATTTGCAAACAATACCATGTTATCTGGTCTGAACGGTGTCGATTGTGCGTGACCTGAGGGGATGTGCCGACACGCCTGCTTGATTGAGGAAGTAGGGCAAATTATAGATACATGCCTTGCGATTCTTGTATGGCCTGGTACAGTTTGGCTTATGCTTGTACGATGTACGTAGTTCGCTCGCTCCTAATTGAATCCTGTGCTTGAACCTTGAAAACGTGCCAGCCTCTTATACTTATATTATTTTTATAATCTTAATGAAGAAACCACAACAGTATAAATCAATATTCAATTACTACCAGATGCTGTTTGATAACTTTTTGATACTTACAAATGTATGCATAATTTAAATATTCCAAAAGCTATAAATATTAATTATGCTCTATTGTACATTCCAGCAACAATACTTAAAGGAAACGCACGTCTGTATGAGCGTTCGTGTATTGACAACTGACTAATATCCACGCACGCTTTCTCTACAGACATTGTGGTAGGTTATGGTTTAAACATAAGTCAATTGTTTTCTTAGGGTACTCAATATGTTTTAGTTCCACTTTTCGTCGGCGTAGCGCTGTTAATTTACCCTATAAAAAACAGTCGAATGTTTTTCTGGCTAAGGCTACAATGCTATCATTCAGCAGGAACACAACACAAGTAGCATTAACAAAGTGGAAATACTATGACAAAAGAACCGATTCTTTTGTATAGTGCACAAAAACATTGATATCGATATTATGCCGGAACGCAGACAGATCGAATTCCATCTTCCGATATCGAATAACTAACCTACTCGGCTATTCCATCAACTATATTAATCGGAAACATATCGAGAAGCCGTCTAAAGAGTGAAGATATTTTAATATTTATTCCCTAATAGAAATCGCGGCAAATCTAGTTTAATTTATTAGTAAATCACTTCTAAAATTAGTGGCGGGCGCAATGACTCCCGCAATCGAATAGATCCTATTATTATTACGAGTGTGTTGCAAGGAGTAAACGAGCGTCAAATCTATGAACCTAACTGGATCAATATGGCGGTGACTACGCTTTGTTCTTACCGTGTCAATAGACATTTCACAATCATCTAATGGATTAAACGTTTGATTGCAAGCTTTGGAGGTTTATCGCGTTCTTTTAAATTCCTTTGTGTTTCTTTTTAACCAACTTCATAAAAGTTGAGGCTTTTAATTTATGCCAGTCCAGCCCAGGAACTTGCCCAGCAGTCCGACCCCAACAGTGGGACGCCCTTATATGTGTATTTAATTGTATCTGGCTATAGGCCTCCTTGTTCTTACTTGTAGCTAAAGTTCTTGGAACTTATACTACCAGAGTCGTGTTAAAATAAAATCAAAGTGGGTTTAGCGTTATTAATGAGCGAAAATCTGATATATCTGGTGATAGAGAAGGTATTCGTAGACTAAAAGGACGCAATCATATTTGCTTAGAATCATCTGTACTGTACCTCCACCTCTACCTCAATGAAATAACACTACTTGATGTAGTGTTGTGTTTCTGCGGTAAGTAAGTTGCCAGTGCTCCACGAGGATACGCTGGGCTGGTAGTAATACTGCTAGCACATTGAGTCCCCATCAACAACATGGTTGGCAAGCCAGTATTACTAGCGGCTACAGGCTACAGTGACTGCTTACCATCAGGTGGGCCGTATGTATGCTTGTGCCACCTTATTGGTATAAAAAAACAACTTTTGATCATGAATGACAATAGTTATATTTGTACAAAAAATGCCAAGATAAGGTGTTGATTCTACGTCATACAAGATATTAATGTCACCAAAATGTGTATAAATGTTTTGGTCTGTTACATTCTGCATAAATAGCTTATATTATGTAAATAGCCACTACAAGCTATGTAAGTAGTCATTTTACACAGTTTAAGGCAAGCAGCGGTTGTTATTTCATAACGCTTGGACAAATCTCGTAGACTTGGACTTGCGCACCACAGCAATTACCAGCAGTATCGCCACGGTTGCGTTATTCCAACAATTTACTGGTTATTAAACAAATGGTAACTGGTTTTCCTTTTCAAGGTAAAAAACAAAGCTTCAATGATGCTCTGTGTAACATAGTTGACCTCTGTGGTTTTTGCCCAACAGAGGGACACAATTGGGTAAAAAAATCAGGTAATTATACGTAGTGTTGTGTTTCTGCGGTAAGTATGGTTGCCAGTGCTCCACAAGGATACGCTGCGCTAGTAGTAATGTTGCCAGCACAGTGAGTCCGAGTACTCTTTTACCATTCCATCATTGAGTACTTTGGTTATTTTATCTTGTAAGTTGTAATATAATATATTCATCTCTTTGTGCATATAAAACATCAGATAAAGATAATGTTGTGTTATTTTGGGACTTGTGTGCTTGTTGTTTAAAATAATATTATGCTAACTTTAGCAATAGCTAAAGCCAGTAAGCTAGTTGTACTATCAGTTATAAAGTATAGTTCGCACGCAATCCTACCATTGACCGCAAAATGGTTTGTTATACTACTACTACTTGAAACTTGATTACAATCATGATGAATGTTTTCGTCACCAGTCAAGCGATAAAAAATTGTAGCCAAAGCTGTTTCCGCCTGTCTGTCATCTGTCACTATTAACAATGTTATTAGGTAGTGCGAGCGCGACAGGACACGCCATCAATAGCTCAGCTAAGTGTTGTAGTAATTTTGAAAACTCGTCCTAAAAAAAAGAACTATTTAGATTTTTCCGAAATCAAAGATATTAAGGTAACACAAAGGTAGCCATTTTTTTCCAAAGCAAATTTAAATGAACCAAACCGGCATTATTTGGTTAAACTAAATAGACAAGTAGCCGCAAAGACGTATAACTAAATTAAGGAAACATACTTGCAAATAATAGATTACTTAGCTATTGAAGAAGGTTCTGCATTGAGTTATTATTCTGAGAAAACAAGAAATAAATCAATTACATAATTACAAAATAACAAATAACAGCTGTTTAAATGTGCTGCCCAAAGTTTTAACTTTTAAAAAGAGAAGTAGTGCGATTTGGGATTTCCCGTTTAAATTGGAGCCGCCCGACTAGGGACTGTACCTCCACCTTACAGAAGACCGTAGTGAAATAACACTACTTGATGTAGTGTTGTGTTTCTGCGGTAAGTAAGGTTTCCAGTGCTCCACGAGGATACGCTGGGCTAGTAGTAATGCTGCTAGCACAGTGAGTCCTCATCAACAACATGGTTGGCAACCCCTTAGTGATACCCCCGGTATTGCTAGCGGCTATAGGCTACGGTGACTGCTTACCATTAGGTGGGCCGTATGCTTGTATGCCTTAGCAGTATAAAAAAAAACTTTCTAATAAACAAATTAAGACAATTCCTCTTCACCTCATAATGGTGGCTATTAATAAATTTAGATATAATACCATCCAAGGTGTATTTCGTAGCCTAACAAAAAAAAAAACAGCGTCGAATTAGCGGACAGCCGTTAGTGTTTCACGGCCGTTCTTGTTGGTAACATCGTGTTTCTCCAATTACGCGTCATGGTTGTACCTCAGAGTAGACAGAATATACTACGTACAAGTTGTACCGAACGGGGTTCTATGATTTTTCATCACGGCTGTGGTTATTATGATTGGAACAAAAATTGAGCCTCGAATTGCTAATCTACTCCTTTTTGAAGACGGCAAAAGAATAAGGCATGTTTCTATTAATGTGCAAGGAAGTAATTTGAAATTTTGAGCATTTGACAAGATGTTTTATTCCTGCCTGATCGCCTCGGAAGAGCGGTTATATTTTTCGATTGTTTTTATATTTCTGTAGCACGTACGAGTATATTGAATTGATTTGTTTCATTTTAACGCAAGAGGGGTTGTTATATTAGATAAAAATAATATTTTGAGAGCAACACGGTTACGGCAATGCAGCGTCTGCGGTTTTTCAAGCATTGCTTCTGGCAATTTATTTACATTGAAAAAATTGCCAGAAGCAAAAAACAAAGAACCTTATTGGCTGGCTGTGCGTTTTCTTAAGACGATTTCTTCCTTAATGCCTTTCATGTCAAAACATTACGACAAACAATAAGAATAGTCATAAAATAGGCTTTTAACAAGACTAAGACCATTGCAATTTGCAATTGCAATAACACTTGTAAATCCTGTAATGCGTGTAATTGAACAGAGCTTTCTCCGCATTGTTGTTACAAGATAACAATGGGTGGTTGCGTAAGGTAACGCTGCCACTGACTGTTGACCCAGAACTTTCACTGACTCCCTCATCTAGGGATGACACAGCATATTTATTAATTTTAAGACATCTGTGTATGTTTTAATAGGGCTGTGTCATCATATTACACTTTTTTTAGCTTGTATTTGACCAACCACGATCCCAGAAATATTTGCGCGATTAAAACAGAACTCACAAAAAATATTAAACCTTTCTTTTATTAGTTGTTAATAAAAACTGTTTGTGTTTCGCTCATCAAGCCCTTTCATTTGAAAATGATAAATCGCCCATTTGTGACGCCCGCCATATTGGATTAAAAATGGCAGCATTTAAGTAATCGTGTGTTGTCACAGGAACTAAATGTGTTTGCAAATTACAGCTCAATCGGAAACTTGGAAGTGGATCAAATTTAACTAGCAAGTTTTGCTTACATACACCGGTCAGGTTAAATAAAAAAATAACCCATAGCAGTACATTTAAATCTTTGAGGTTTTATTGAATTGATTCAGGTTTAACTTTGCGGAAATTCATATTAATAGAATACAAATTAATATATTAGTATTCTTTGAGGTTTTAATGAAAATTGTTGTGTGTTACCATGTGATTTGGAAAGAATGTTGTGTTTTTTTCTTTTCAGGAAGTTTCGATTCGCGGACTTACATTAGTTTATACACTTATGTTTAACGCGAAAAAAGTTATCTTATTTTTCTTTGTATGATGTGAAGCTGCGATATCTTATAGGCTATAATGTGTTATCCTATTTGAACGCGGGCTTCGCGTATTATCCTGACCTGAAAGCATGTTACTAAGTGAAAACAAATGTCACCGATCGCCTTTTCAATATCCGTATTATGTAAATTACGTCATTATAAAAAATCTTGAAAAAAAAAACTCACACTCAATTTATTTCACACACTGGTTTCTCTGAAGGCTTTCACACATAGTTCTTATACCTAGCTAAGATTTAATGGATTATACAATTCTACAGCCTATTCTATATAATACTAGCGGCCCGCCCCGGCTTCGCACGGGTAGAATTTTTCCTGAATTTTCTTTGCTATAAACCTCACGGAGCCCGAGACCTTTCCAACGAATGCAAAACCGTGGAAATCGGTTCGTGCGTTCTGGAATTATAGCGTCAGGAAGGAAAACCCGACTTATTTTTATATAGTAGATGACATTTGCTAGTGTAGTACATGGACGTCTGAATTTGTAACTGAATTTTAACGCGAGTTGCCAAAAAGAGGCACGTATAGGAACAATTTTCCCATACAAAAATTGTCGAAGGCGATACAAATACGTAAACGCAAGTTGTTCTCGCTTGGACAGTAAACAGAGATTTCATTACACTTTCATTTTAACTGTTTTGATATTCTCTGAAACATTTACGTTTGAAATTGGTGCATCTCAGACAATCTACATGTCTTAATGACTACTGATTTTCTGATTTGAAAATCGGCTCGCTATCTTTAAAATCCACATCCGTACATATACTTTGAACTGTCACATTAGTTACGTAAACTTTATGGGTATTCGATTATATAAAAAAATTATGAAAGTTCTACTCCACTTGCGTACGGACGGGTCTAGCAAGACCCGTTCGGATCAAACTTGGTCGCTTTCACCGCACCTCGACTCCGGAAGCGGTGATACTGATAGATCGATGTGTTAACGATGTTTCAACGCGTGATATATGATATAAAAAAGCGATTTTGAATAGTGTTCTAAGTGCGATTTTGCGGGGGCACCAATCGATTCTGAAATCGTTATTTTTTAAATGTGTGACTAATTATTATGCTCACTTTTTGGGTTTGTGTGTTAGTTTTTATAGACAATTGTGTTATGACATTTATAAACATTTCCTTAGTGTTTTAAACGAGTTCCGAGTTCGGAACCTGAGCGACTTACAATAATAATATATATGGTAATTTTATTTTGCATTATTATTTTACCCAAATCAGTATCACGCGAGATCGTGCTAATGGCTGGCAGCATTTTTCAATTTGATTCGTAAAAGCATATATTTATAAACATATAGGCCTTACAACTAGAGATAAAGTATGCATGTTTAAACTCACAAACGCCATTAAACTATTGCAAAAAGGCGAAACTGTCGCATGTTCTAAGCCCCGTGGGAACATTGCGCTATTATTGCGCTCTCACGCACTTGTTGAGACATTGGATTTTATTGGCTTTTCTATTGAGATATCGTCATAGGTGCAGATAATTGCCCATTCATCTATGGCTACATTGTCTAAGTACTGTAATCCATGGAGTAAAGGTACAATCATACAAAAGTCTGGCTGGAACCACTGGCATAAGAATAAATAATACTGGGTAATATTATTTAATTCTTATGCCACTGGGATGATATTTGGTCGCTACTGCGCGTACACTCAAATCAAACAAAAATAAAAAAGTCCCTAATAAGGCTAATTAAGGTCTACATTAGGTTCGGAAAAGCCACCTGAGAAGAACCAGGAAGAAACTCAGTGTTCTTCTTTCATCTTTTTTCATTCACTAATCTAATTATTTCTATAGCACTAACCTTACTTATCATCTGGTGTGCCACACATAAGCATACGGCAAACCTGATGGTAAGCAGTCACCGTAGCGTAAGTTAGTAGCATTCATCTTACAACGTATCTGTCTACAGTCGACCGCACAGCATAGATAGATAGATAGCTAAAATAATAAAGCTTCTGCGTAGTTTTATGGGACAGTTTGTACGGAATGGGTGTGTTTGTATATAATTATTCAACAATAAAGTACTCAAGTTACACAACTATTATACTACAGTCGCAGTGAAACTAAGCTTTCATCTCGTGGGAACCGTTGCTTATCTCACCCACGGCCGGCGTCATGCATTTGTTTCTAGCAAAGACAGTTAACCTTTTATAATTCAATCTCAAAATCTTTTAAAATCTTTGTTTTTTGGTGCTGAAAGGACTTCCTTAATATTACGTATGCATGTATATGTATTACGCATCCACACTTTATCTCTGCCCCTTTCATAACAAAACGGCTGAAAAAATCTTGATTATGATTGTCTTTGAAAATAGTTTGCATCGTAAGAAAAAACACGGGGCACAAAAATGATTATTTTTAAGTCAACGCCAACAAAGTCACGAATAGCAAGCATTATGAATTCTTATCATATAAACGAAATATAACATATTCATCTAGGGGTCCCACAGACCCCACATGTTAAATATTCTAAATGTTCCTAGGTTGTAAAAAACAATTTTACTGAACCCAGCATTATGTAACACTGCGCTTGGTATTGCTGAAAATCTTATAATCACATAATGAAGCCGCGCCAGAACCCTTTTGGGGTAGGCAGAGTGTAGACCGCTTTTTCACACTTGATTTGCACCTCTTTCTCTTCCTAATTCTATAATCTCGTCTCTTCACACATGTCGGCGGGCTTAGAGCGCTAATGATATTAGTACGTCCTTGTTCGGTTAAATACAGTGAAGTTCAGTGAACATTTATGACGTAGCAGATATAATTAAGGGTTGCCACCTAACTTTCCCGAAGACCTTCTTTTGGTGTGTATGTAATGTTGTTATCTGGTAGCTAATTAATAGGAGTAATTAGTAGGAGTGTGTAGGTATTTTCTATAGCTCAACGTACAATAATGTTCTATGAGGCAGAGGACATCCATTGATCCGGCTGGTATGGTGGTAGCTACACTCCAATACCAACAATGTAATGAGCAAGTAATTATATCAACAAACTACATTGGGATCACGATATCGATATATTTCATTCGGATATTCATCAACTGAAGCGAAAAATCAGCTATGCTTTCTTTAGAGCTTAGATTATGTTCTGGATGTTTTTGTATTATTAGTGAATCTACCTATGTCCTTATATTCTCAATTATATATGTGAAAACTTGTAATTGGCCTTAATCTTCTAATTCTATTTAATATGTAGTTGTCTAGCTGTAAGTTTTCCGAATAAAACAAAATAAAATAAAATAAAATGTGTTAGGCAAGGAGGCTAGTACCATCTTACAAAACCTAGAACATCTTACAAAAAAAGAAGCTTTAGAATCCATATCCTAAGATATGCGCAGTAACCTTGCACCGACTGGCTTAGCGACAGATTTCCCTATAGGTACTAGGTACTCACTTTCCATAGAAAACGTAAACAAACCTATATTTATGTACTTTAAGCCGTCTCTACACTGAAGGAGTATAGTTGGTCGATTTGTGACGGTGCTTCAGTTTCTTTTTTAATTTTTTACATATATTAAAAGAGTAATTGTTGAGCTTCTTACTGGATTCTTCTCAGCAAGAAACGACCTTCAGAATCCGGTGGTAGATTCTGACGATTTTAATGTAGTTATTTGTAGTCTAGTCAAATAAAGATTTACATAGTACATACATCGATACGGGTATATGTATGTACTTACGTATGATTCAAGCAAAGTTAATTTCGGGGTAGGCATAGTTTATAGACCAACTTTATACATATCTTCATCATATCATCAAAGTAGGTACCTAATTCTTGGCTTGGTTACATGCAGAACTGTCTATATTTAATCTTGACGGAACCCTTAAAATGGCACGTCGAAACACATGTTACAATCAGTATATTATTTTTGTGTGTACATAAACGCATGCGGCCAATTTTCATATATTTACTTCAATGAGCCCCAACCAAAGAAATTCAAATTACCACGAAAGGAATGAATGAAAACTGGCGACAAAACCGCGGGCCGCAGTGTGTATTAAGAAACCTATGCCCAGCATCTAATCAACCATCATATCTAGACCCTTAAAACCAGACTCACCGCTTGCGTTGGCGACGGGCCGGCGTCTGACGAACCCGCGCGGAGGCAGTCTCTCGACGCGCTTCGGTCCACTAGCACTACTCGCGTTCGTCGGCAAAGATGGCCGCTCCACCGCGTTTTGCTCTAAAGCCTCCTCCTTACGGGTCTTGAACTTAGAGCCTCCTCTACGCGCGTATTTACTGGTGGTTGTGTCCGTATTTGGGGATTCAGTGTCGTCGTCCGGAGGAGCTGTGGCTTTAGTGCGCCGCAGGAATGACCCCTTCGGTGCCTGCTGAAAAAAGAACATGGTTAGTTTTTGTTTATTTTTTTTTATGACTTAAAAATATTTTTTGTAATTGGAATATTTGCTGAAAACTGGCTGAAAAGGAATCGTTCATCACATTTTCTTTTATATAAAAAAAGTTTAAAATCTCTTTGTTTGTTTACATTATTTCTTCTGCTTCTGTGAAGAGAGAAAAAATGTTATTTATTCTTTGATTTATTCGGGTGCTCTCTGCGTTAAGCTAAGCGACACGAATATTAATATTATGTGACTATCATTACAAACAAAGTATATTTTTCAAAATTCCACACTTGTATTATTAGTTTGAGAAATGGTTAAATATCAGTAAAAACCTAGTCATATTGTACGATATTAATAATTAACATATTTCCATAATTAAAAAAGAAACATTTGATTAGGTCAATATGACTGGAGTCTTCGTTACAACGTGCCTAGAAATACAATGTGTTTACGATAATGATATTAAAATTATTACGAGGTATTTAATCTGACGCAAAGATTTCTCAACAGGTACAACCTAGTGACATAATGATAATGGAATGTTGTGTGTTCATAAGTAAGAATCTTACTAAGCATATAGTTATGGCATGTAGACATACAAATTTTAGACATTCCGAGGTCTTAATTCTAGCTCAGTGGTAATGCGCTTCTAATAAGGTTCTAGGCTTAGGTCAAATATATTAGGGTTGGGAATGATACCACTGGTATTGCTAGCGTCAATGGACTACGGTAACTCATTGCTTACCGTCAGACGGGCCGCGTACTTGTTTGGTATCACAGCCTAGTGGTTTTTATAAGCTTAGAATTATTCGTCTATTAATTTTATTATTTAAATTTAAATTCGTCCGCGGTTTAAACGTCAAGAATGTGGGTATAAAATCTGTCAAAAAAGTTTGACATCTAAAATGTATGTAAGCGAGCTGAGTCCTTATTCTAGGCCTCTGCCTATCCGCTATCCCCACAGGCCTACCCGTTTGAGAAACTACCAGGATGGCGTGAAGATGATAATATGATGATGAATTCTAGATGTTGCGAGAATGTTACGTAACCTGTGTTCCGAGGTGAATGAATCTTTAAGGCTGTGTAAATGCAGACCGATGCGTTATTATGGAGAACCGTGTATCGTCCTCGCTCCATTAAATAAATACATTTACCATACGAAAAGACTTCGGACACTCTAACGAATTGTAAAAGGTCAGTAAGGGACGAAAAGTTGGTAGAATGAAGTAACTCATTACAGACGTTCTAACTATAGGCTAAATAATAAATAAAACAGCCTAGATTTTTCTGTTTGCTTTAAAAAGTTACCAATATAACATTTTTAAATTAATTTTGAATCTATCCTCTTAAGTAAACGTAATAAAGAAATTTCATTTTAATTTTACCTTGAAACTAGCATAACGAAATACTTAATCGGCTATTTATGTTTTCTCAGAACATCTTGCAATATGTGCCGTTATTATCACCCGAAATACTTTTTTTTTTTTTTTTCTTCTTGTGTCATCAGACGTAAATAGCTGATAAATATATT
Source organism: Falcaria lacertinaria (assembly GCA_951449985.1). Classification (NCBI taxonomy): domain Eukaryota; kingdom Metazoa; phylum Arthropoda; class Insecta; order Lepidoptera; family Drepanidae; genus Falcaria; species Falcaria lacertinaria. Next base: position 1,138,433 of record OX602121.1, read on the forward strand.
AGGAAATTAAAATTTTACAATCTATGTGGTTGTGGATTTTACAATGGAAAACCCGCAGGTAGAACAAGTAGTATTTGTTACAATGAGTTGGCTCCAAATAGTTATCTGGATAAATAGATATTAAAAGGAGTTTTTGGCGGGAATCAGGCGGAGCGGTTGAGATTTTTTTCCAGTGTGTCGTAAATTGTGTTATAGTGATCTTTAATGTGTATTTTTGGTGTCGATATGTGCAGTAAAGTTTCATTTAGTGACTGATTTATAGGAGCATTGGAAATAATGCCATAATACGACTTTTGGGTTAAGTGATTTATCATTTTGGTCAATAGGTTACCTCTAATCTAAAGGCGTGTTACGATCTGCTACTGCCGTGGGTTGTCTCCAGAAACTCCATTGGGCGTTAGAATGCGTCATGCATTTTACTGCGGCAAACACGAGAAATTTTGCAACATGAAAATTCTCTAACACTCGACACTGGCAAAAATAGTCCCTGAAGGGATTGATTGCCATACTTAGGAAGAAGAAGAAGAAGAAGAAGATATTAAAAAAAAACGTGAATTCGCTTTTATTTATTTCGTTTTGCCTGCCAGTTTTAAATACAGAAACGGTGCGCTTATCGCTTAAAATATCTTGCTTTCTTTAATGTTGTATTTTCGAATTTATTCTTCTACCCAAGTTTAAATTTGGAATCGGAGGTAATCTTTATTGTAGAACAATACGTTCAATAAATATGGTCACGGTAATTACCGTGGTATGGTGGTTCCATATATAAATAAACATAAATAATTTGCCTTAGTTCACCGCCAAACTCTCAATTTGTGAACTGACATTGATATCCTTATGGATTTTAATACAGTTTAAATTGATTTCTAAAATGATGAGGTTATTACGGTGCAAATCACCATGAAGGCTTCGCTTGCGGTTTCAATATCCATTATTAAAAAAAACTTGATATAAGAATGCGGTTTGAAATGTGGTCGGGAATTAAGAAAAAGAAAAGTAGCTTTGCTCCTTTGATTAAATACGTCAAAGCTTTGCTCTATATTATAGTAAGTAACCATACTCAGAATAAGGACTAAGCTCCCTTAGCGTAAGCGACTTTATGATAGCCTTTTCAGATGTGTGACATTATTTGCGCCTAAAAGCCCGAATGAGAATAATACTAAAACTTGAACAGACAGATCTTGAGAGAACAAAAAATCCATACTAATATTATAAATGCGAAAGTAACTTCTGTTTGTTTGTTTGTTTTACCTTTTCACTACGGCTGAACGGGTCGTAATTTTAAATTTGGCAATGAGATAGATTAATCTGGGCAATGGTTATAGACTATCTTTACCTAGAACCACGCCGGCAAAGCCGCGGGTAAAATATAGTTTTTAATATAAATTATAGTAGGTACTAACAAACACAAATTAATTAAATAATTATTTTACGAATATAAATTCCAATCATTCCCTTTCTAATTCGATTACTCTTTATTTTGATCTCAACCAATCAACAGGTGAAATCTTAAATTAATCAGTAACGTAATAATTAATCCGAGTGTGACTGGCCGACAGACATGCTTCGTCGAGAGGGTGAGCGTGCGTGACCGGGCTACGAGCTTGGTGATAAGCATAGCGGGGAGATTAGCGGCAAGGGGTGACTTAAAGAGAGCTAAGCTTGGAGAAAATATTTATCTATATATTAAATATTTATACTATATACACTAGCTGTTAGCCGCGGCTCCGCTTCCGTGGCTTTAGAGAAAAAAAACGTAATTATGTAAGAGCACCCTGACTGAGCTGATTAACCTGTTTCACCCACTTAAGGATTATTTTATGAGACAAAAGATAGATTTTAACCTCGGGAAGGACATAGGCTATCTCATTGCCAAATTTCATCACGATCCCTTCAGCCGTTTAGTCGGGTTATCGTAGCAAACAAACAAACAGACAGAGTTACTTTCACATTTACAATATTAGTATGGATAATTCAGATATAAATTTTGGGTGAGGCAGATTTGAAATCACGTAGACTTTTTGTTCACTATTTTTAGTAGCACTAATATAACTATTCAAGTGCCCGCGAAACCGCTATTCTATCAACAATGTGTCATCATGTGATGAAATTTGGTATTAATTGTTGTAATAATGAAATAAAATATTTAATTGTAAAATTAATTGGCTAACAGGTTATAAAACTTACGAAAATATATACCGATTTTGCATGGGCATTAGCGAACCAATCTAATCGTATTATTTTTAACTAGCGGCCCGCCCCGGCTTCGCACGGTTAGACATTTATATCAAATATTTTGTCTACCCGTGCAAAGCCGGGGCGGGCAGCTAGCCTATGTTAATCAGTGATAGTGTAGCTTTCTAACGGTGAAAGAATTTTTGAAATGGGTCCCGTAGTTTCGGAGCCTATAGACATTTATCAAATATTTTGTCTACCCGAGCGAAGCCGGGGCGGGAAGCTAGTATAATATATAGCCTATGTTACTCAGTGATGATGTAGCTTTCTAATGAAAAAAGAATGATTAAAATCGGTCCAGTACTTTTTGAGTTATATATTATATTTTAAGACAATTTGTAAAAACTCATATCCCGGAAAGGCCTCTTGCGTTACTTGGAATCGATATGAATGCATGTCCTGCTCAGCCAGTTGAGGTGTGCCTCTAACTAGGTTTATTGAGGAAGCTGAGTTCTCCAACTATCGCTTAAATCGTAAAAGGATTTTCAATAAATTCCTCATCGAATTTCGTTTAAAGTAATACGTGTCGTTATTCTATACGAGTACTTATATTATGAAGAAGATGAAAGATTTGTATTTTTGTGTGTGTATATTTGTATTGAATAGGCTCCGAAATTACTGGACCGATTTAAACAATTCTTTCACCGTTAGAAAGCTACATTATCACTAAATAACATAGGCTATGTATTATATTGATACGCGGGCGAAGTCGCGGGGAAACAGCTAGTTTCCTATAAAGTAATACGTGTTGTTATTCAACTTCGTAATTTCTAAACGATTTACAATCCAGTTTCTTGCCTATAACGTACGTTCTTGTTTTTGTTATAAACATTGCGCAGGAGTGCTCCGTTTTCGTTGCCTTGCTCTAGACCTTGTATCAAAGTTTCCGTAAGCAATCTTCACGTTCATAATAAAATAAATAAAAAGAAGTGACATTCCTACTTAGTAATATTACGAGTGTGTGTTAAAAAGCTCTCTGCCTACCCCGATGGGGACTGGCTTTATGATATGTAGATAAATATAAATTAACGCATATAAAAACCACGAGGTACTATTTAGGAAATGTATATTAATAAATATAATTCTCCTTTTAAGTATTTGACTTCGTAGTATTAAGAAAAAAAAAATGTTGCGTTGATTTTCTTGCTAGGTTCTTCTCATGTTTTTACGATCCGGTGATACAATAAAAGGTGATACAATAAAGCCTTACTAGACATTAATCAAATATGAAAATTTTCTGTTTTTTTCGGAGTTTCATTTTAAATACACTTTAAAAATCTTATTTAGCCGTTGCTACCCCACTGCTGGGAAAAGACCTGTCTCCCCTTCTTCCTATATCGGTTCTGTACTTAGGTCCTCGTTTCACCACCAGCACTTAGGACTGCCACAACGATATTCGATAGTTTGGGACCAGAAGGTGGTTATCATCTGGCATCAATAAAAAATCCGGATGTCTTATTTTAAACCAATGTCAGAAGAATTTTGTTACAAATTGTCATGTCATGATTGTTACATGAAAAAAAAGACAGAGCACTGAGTTTCTTGCCGGTTCTTCTCAGGTGGCTTTTTTTTTCGAACCGGTGGTAAATTAGATCTTCATAAGCGCCTTATTAGGGCCTAAACTGAATAAATGTTTTTTCATTCTGATTTTGATTTGTTCTAACATACCAAAATTCTTGCAATTGTATTCTGTACTAAGGAAGTTTAACCTTCGCTATCAAAGCATTATGTTCCTTGACCGTATAATTGATGTTGAGCAAAAAACTAATTACAACACATCTCCTTATACGTCTTTGTGGCGTGGGATGTTATGTTTGAGAGGTTTTGATAGCTTATAGTGGGCGAAGATGTGTTGGCAGAATACAATATGGAGATCTTGGTTAAATAATACATCTTTATATGATATATAGATCCTGTAGAAACACGTACATATTTTATATTTTTTTATGTTTAAGCGTTTTATTTATATTATATTTTCACATATTTTGTTAACTAAAGGAAAAAACCTAACCTAATATTAAAAATAATAAAACACTAGTCCCAAATTGTTGTCACGCGGGTGCGAAGAAGGCTGGCAGCATTGTCCCTTTGTTATTTTGAAATGAAAAAGACAGAGCATTGTTTCTTGCCTTTCTTAGGTGGCTTTTTAATCCCGAACCAAAGGCAAAGTTGATTCATAAGTAAGTTTGTTCTCAGTCTGAGGCCAGAAATACAATTAATCGATGTGAAAACGTCGACTAAGTGGCGACGAAATATACTCTCGCCCTACCCTGATTATGGACTAGGACCGGCGCTGGTGAAGATATATTATTATTTCTTTCTTTTTACCTAAATGCTGGCATTTTTAATCCAATATGGCGGCGATGTATAATATCCACATTAACCCCCAATGGGTATCAAATGAAAAGGTTTGATGTGCGGAACAGTATATTAATAAAAACTTGCTTTAAAAAAATCTTATCAACTTGTATGTCACAGCCTGCGTATGTATAAACTCTGTCTATATAAGTGTAGGCTCAAGGTGATCGGGCATCGTCACTGATCATCAGCGATCTTGGTCAGGCCGCCGGGCCGGTTCCGACACCTGTGGTATTTGCCCTTGCGAACTACTTGTTATTATGATTCAAGATTATCAATTGAGTAGTCATGTACGAACGTATTTTTTGTACTATATTCAAAGTAGGTACAGCGTTTTTGTTAGTGTCCGACCGAAGCTTCGGCTACGGCTTCGGCTTCGGCCGCCTTCGGCTAAAATTGGCCGAAGCCGAAGGTTTCTAGCAGACTTTTTGTTATATTTTTAGGTATATTTTGTGAGAAGTTTTATTCTGCGATATAATTCTGCAAACCAGCATTGTTTTTGAAGCCAACGTTGCTATTTAAAATTTCACTGGTGCATTCAGCACTTACTGAAATTAGTACAGATTTTTTAAAGCGAGATCGATGTGTTATCTAAGGTCATCTGATAGTATTATAAAATCTCTATTATATAAAAAAAAATGAGGTCGCTCATTTTTATTAACGACATTATTGTGACCAAATGTTCAAACTTAATTTTACGCTCATTCTTTTATATATATGTACATATAATTGGTGTAATTTGTATGTTACAAACATGGTTCTTGACATTTTCCACAAAATACGTGATATATCTCTTGGGTCAGATGTATGTCTTCTGATGTCATCGGTATAAATAACTTAGTTGGCCCTTTGCCTCGATTCTTAAAATTACTTTAATGTTCAAAGTTTTCCTCTTTGGTTATAAAATGTTGATACAACATTCTTATGTAGTGGCATTGTATCGCTTCGTTTTTATTAAGATACCACGCAACCGATCAGGTTTGAAGTTATTTATTTTCATTAGGAACAAGTATTTCTTTGTGCACTCAAATATTTTTTATTGCATATTTCTCATCATAATACCACAGTATTACTTGTACGTAGTATATTATCTACTCTGAGGCATTACTCTTATAATGTCACAGACATATGAAAAGGGTTCATTGCGCGCAGTGGTTATTGCGCAAGTCGAACAATTTGTAAAGTTAAGAGACGTTAAGCATGGCCAATACATGGGCGGGTGACCGCTCACAGCCATAACGAATCTATGGAATCCTCTACGAGTGTTGGAAACCACGTTAAGCCATATCGGTCCTAGTAACACATTATATTATCTTTGGTTCTTCGTAGTACATTATCTACACTGAGTCTCTGGTGATCTTTAGAGGGCTGTCAGGAGCAGGAAGTCACGACCCTAAATAAAGCCAGGCAGCCGACTTTCCTTGTCAAAAGGGTTATAAAGGTCTGATAGCAGACGATTTTTATAAAAACTTGGTAAACAGCCACAGGATTAGATCGGATACCAAGTCCTTTCGGATTAGGCCAAAACGATGTAAACAAATCTAGTTCTTGTGTCACATTCTTATTTTAAAGCGATTCCAATGACATATGCAAAAATCCATTAAGCCTGATGACTGCAGTCGCAGTGTGCCACGCTTGAAAAAACATAACTGCCTTTTCACGAAGTCGAGTAAAAATAACGTGTAACACAAACTGCCTCGAGCTACGTGATTAGATTCTTAGATTCGAGTTAAAGGTCACATTATGTGTGGAATAGTAATTGCCGTATAAACACCACTCAGGTGTGTTAAGAATGGGTTTTCCTTGTATCGATTGTATTGGCTATTTGAATCGCGTATTGTATTGTATCATGTATGTAATAGCATGTAATGCTGTCAGAATGTAGGTATGGAATTTGAAATATGTTTTTTTCATAAGAACATTACAATGCACATTTCTAGTCAAAGATAGAACAGTCAATGAAAATAAAGAAACAACAATATTCCATTCAGATACGATACTAATAATATAGCGCCTGTGAGAGTCACAATTTATCGCTGATTCAGAAAAAAAAATAACATTTTGTATTCGCTCTACTATACCCTGAGATAGTAGTAATGCTGCTAGCACAGTGATTACTTATCAACAACATGGTTGACAACACGTTAGGGATGCCCCTGGTATTGCTAGTGGCTAGAGGCTACGGTGACTGCTTACGATCAGGTGGGCCGTATGCTTGTGTGCCACCTTAGTGACATAAAAAAAACTTCAGTGGCGAATGAGTAGTTCTGTCAACTTTTCTAAGAATACTTATACCTAGGTGTAGCGTAGTTAACTATGGACAATTAATTCCTATCAAGTCTTGCGCAGAAACTCAAATTGGTTATTCATTGCGCACACGTCCTTGGGGAAACATGTTTGGAAATCTTAGCATCATATTGTCTAATGCGTAGTTTAGACGATTCGATCTGAATACGACAATTTACCGGTTTTGACCGATTAAACATACTTATGTTGGTAAATACGTACAGTATTTGGTAACTATTTGATGAATGGTTTCATTAATTTGCTAATTTGTTTAGATTGCAACTGTGTTCGTTGGGAAAATATCGTATTACTTTATTATGAGCTATAAAATGTTTTTTTTATCAAATTGAATTTACGAAATAAAAAATTGAAAAACGAACATCGTGACTTTGAAAAGGAGTTTTAGTTTAATTTTTTTTATAAATTCCGTGCTCTAGCAATAACAAAAAGTATGACAGTTATTTCGGCATTTTATTATCACCCGTCAGCAATTTCTTCGTTGTTAATCGGAGAATAAAAGATAAGAATACTTGCATTCCATAAAGTATATTATGACAGATTTGTTTTTTAAATTTTTGCGTCACTATCAGGTTTATCAAATTAACTAAGAACCACTTTCTCCATTCCGGGAATTGACCTCACATACCATCGATGCGAATTCAAATTAAGCTGTTGCGACATTATCCCTGCAATAGGTGTCACGTCGGTGTTCACATACCTTTACCGACCTTGGTCCGAATCTATGGTCATTTGCATTATCATGGTTATTAATGCAATTGTTTATGGTTCGGAGACACGGAAGGGGCCTTATGGGTAATACAAGTTGCTATAAAAAACTCTAATGGAATAATGGTAAGGTCCGTAATTGAATTTGAGGTTTTATTGGCAGGTAGTTTTGTTGTCGATTGAAAACTTTTTAATTATGACTTGATACAATGGTGTTTTAGCACTCTAGAACGAGCTTTTTAAATATTGTTTATGTTTCGACATTTTTTTTATGTAGTAAAGTTATTTGGTATCTTATACTACTATGTTGACAGCACTGTCTGGTGGTAAGCGTATGCCGTTGCTTACCGATGCTTGCAATACCAGGGATGTCACTTTTTAAAAATTACCCGCCCCGGCTTCGCACGGCCAACGTTAGCCATATAGGTAAGTTAAATACCCACTAAACAAATATACAAAAAAATCTTCCTCTTGAATCACTCTAAATCCGTTGCGTATTTTTAAAGATCTAAGCATACATAGGGACAGTCAGACGGCGTGTACGCGCATTACCTACACCACGGCGGATTATGTAAATTCCATTCAAGACCAAGCAAATACGTACTTGTTATAGCCACGCCTAGGCCCAGCTTACTACGAGGGCTTGGGCAATGTTTGACGACAAAATACGGTGAAATCGTGTTCTTTATCTAATATTTGTTTAGGATATGTGTACCCTTGAGTTTGTCCACGAACTCATTACTAAGTCAAATTGGTGAAACGTTTTTCTCTATATGTAAATATTTGTATTTGATGTTATTACCACCAAATTACATTGGGATTGGCATTATCTCTACATAGTTGTAGCTAATTACCGGTAGCCCTAACAAGAATAACTTGCGACAACGTATTCGTATCGCCTTCGACTATTATTGTCGACTTGGACGAGACCGCTGGTCTAGTGGTTAGTACACCTGACTGCTGCGCTAGAGGTCGCGGGTTCGATTCCCGCCGGGGCAAACATTTATGTGACAAATATGTTTGCCTGGCGTCTGGGTGTTTGGTATGTATTATAAGTATGTATTTACAAACAAAAAGTATATAAGTATTATATCAGCTGCTGGTTCCCATAGTACAAGCTTTGCTTAGTTTAGGGCCAGATGGCGCTGTGTGATAATGTCCAAGCATTATTATTATTATTATTATATTTATTGTATGGGGAAATGAACAGCGCTGCGGCGGTGTAAAGTGGAACTAAAAAATTATATTATGACAATTTTGACATTTCGCGAGTTACGTTTTCTAATACGTAGTCGAAAAATTAACTACCGGCGGATCTTCAACAAAGCGACTGCTATCTGATCATCGCGAACCATTCGACAGGGTGGGAATTAACTAGTTAAATAAATTTCTGGTCGTGAGTGACCTTTAACGTTGTAATTTTTTTATTGGTAAACGGTGTCGACTATCTTAGTACTAAACTTGCTTTCCAAGCAATCGAAGGAAGGATAGGTGATAGACAACCCTATCCGAGTCGTTGAAGTGCTCTCCGCAGCACTGGGGGTTCGGTTGTCGAGCTATAGGGGGTTACCCATCCAACTGCTGACCATAGTCACCGTTGCTTAGGTTCGAACATCGATATGCGCAATAGTAGCTGTGCTACAACGGCATTTACAAGGTTGATAAACATTATATATGTTATATACATCTCCAGATTTTCTAACCGCATGGAAACCAAACCCCGACCAGCAAACCGCAGTCCATGGGACATGTGTGTCATTGTAAATTACAACACACTACCTTCTCTAAAGTCGGTTGCGACGAAAGCGGAAATAATTACTTGTATTACATCTACATACACTATGAGCTTCTTATTTTGCTTTTTTGAGTAGCTAAGTACTTGTCATTATGTCAATAAAGAAAAAACAAAGAAACGTACCTACCAATTTTCTATGATGGAAAATACATGGTAGATAATTATAGGAACATGGTAACATTCGTCTTATGCCTTTGTTACCTGAAAATATTATTTATACAACGCAAGACTTGGATTTTTAACAAAATACTCAATTTACTTGCGAAAGGAATCGCTATTGATCGATTGTGGGAAATATCTCGCCTAAACCTTCTCACGATTAAATATTGATACAAGGTGATTAGGTGCGTAATTCAAGCTTAGAAAATCTCTAATTAAAGTCTTGTAACAGTGTTTGCAATTGGCATGTTTGCAAGTCAGCGCGTTATCTTGCTCAAAGTTCGTATCGCTTATGATTCAGAATTTAACGCCGACAATGAGTAATTTATACTACTTTCTAGTAAACGAGCATGTTATGAAATATTAATTATAGTTTACACGATCATAAACTCGTTTATGGTAATTTTATTGCAGATAAACACACTAGATGCGGATGTATTACACGTTATTTCCGCTTCCGTAACAACCGACTTTGAAAATAAATAAACCCAATTTGAATCTTCCCTTGTCGCTTCGCCGTATTCGGGTCCGAAACAATCTGTCAGGTTGCAATATCAGCAAACGAGGATTAATCTTAGGTATATACGACATTTTAAAGTGTTCTAGATCAAGATAACCTATGTCTTTCTCCACGTTATAATCTATCTCACTGCCAAACAATACGATCCGTTCAGTCGTTTAGTCGTGAAAAAGTATTAAACAAACAAACAAAACCATTTTTAATATTAGTCTGGATACATTATACCATGAGGTCTAATCTGAATAAACGATTATCGATGGCATTTACTTATATTGTTAGACTCCTCATTTTTGTTATCTAACCATAATCTTGCGATTTCTTTCTTTCTTTCTAACCTCACCGCGGATCCAGAAGTGATTTTGTGATCTTTTCAGAATAACTCAGCTGTGAAGGATCGAACCGAAATTCACTTTGATTTACATAACTATCCACCAAATTTTAATACTATTCGGAAGTAAAAGACTCTATATCAATAAAAACGCGTCTCTGGAGACACAAGTGACATAACAATTTTATTGGTTAGATAATGAAAAGAAGGCATGCTGTTTGCTTTGAGAGAAAGCGGTTTTCACTAAGGCGCGGACTCTGTCAATACCATCTCTACGATTCAGTGAGTCGACATTTTAAATGATTTGTGAGCCGTGACCGTGACTGTCGATTATTTAAATTATAGCGAAACTATCTTGGGACAATCTTTATTAAGGTGTCCATTACCGACAGTACAATTTATTCTATTGCGTATAGGCGTAACTAAGAAAACACTTATTACATCTACCATGTCGTGACTCCTTATTTTAAATCTAGAGTGTATATATAATAAACTTTAATAGCATAAAACATCTTAGTAGTGTTGGTGGGCACCCCGTTAGTGATACCCCTGGTATTGCTAGCGGCTATAGGCTACTGTGACTGCTTACCATCAGGTGGGCCGTATGCTTGTGTGCCACCTAAGTGTTATAAAAAAATTATTTTAAACTATTTATAGAAATGGGAACTATACTACCTGCTTATAGATAAAATAGCCTAACCAGAATTATGTCTAATATTCTATGCATTAGTACGTATGTTACTGCTGTAGTATACATACGGGTGTATGTATAAATTTGAAAATATGTTCGTGATAATAAAAAAAAAATCTTTGTCTTTTATATTCAGTGACTTTAAATTCTTGTCACGAATCATACGAATGTCATTTGCTTACTGTAATGACGTAAAATAATGTGATACAAAGTTAAGATGAATTGTGTTTCTTCTTCTTCTTTTTTTTTCGATATGGCAATCAATCCTTTTCATGGACTATTTTTGCCAGTGTCGAGTACAAGGAACCATAAAATTCAATACTATGACATGCATTTATAATAGGGACATTTGGCAACATATAATAATACTTAATAGGAAGGAAGGAGGAGGGATGAGTAAATATTTAAATTGTGATATTGTGATATACTAAAAACTTTATAATAGATTTAATATAAACTTTGTTACATAAGGATAGAACAGATGATAGATCACAGGTAAGGGGAGCTCTAAATTTAACAAGGATATTATATAAGTAAAGAGAATCATATAATGGACAGTTAAATTTAAATAATAAATGGGTGATGCTTCCATCATCCAAACCACACTGGCATATTGCGGAATCTTTTATCCTTAATGTTTTTAAATGTACTGACGAGCAGCAATGCCCCAACCTCAAACGAGCCAGGGTTGTAACAAGTTTTCGGCTGAGCTTTAATTTAGAAAACCAAGGAGACAATGACACAGCAGGATTAATATTATAGTAAAATCTACCCTTAGATTGAGTAGCAATTGTGTTTTAACTTACATTTGACATTTTCTTTTTTTGAATTTCAGATGGAATAAATGACTAGGAGAGCAGAGAAGAAAAAAGAAGGACTGCATAAGAAGTGGAACACTACTGTAGAAGAAGACAGTTTTAATGAAGATGCTTGTTAAATAAAGCAAGTTCATTTGCGTGTTTACTTAATTCCCCCTGACCCTTTATTCAAACCTTTCCAAACTTAATTATTTATATACCAAATATATTTTATTAGGACATATGCATATAATCCTACTAAGGTTATAAATGTGGAAGTTTGTATGGATGTATGTTTGTTGCTCAATCACGCAAAAACTACTTATCGGATTTGTATGAAATTCGGCACATGTATGGTTTATAACCTGGATTAACACATAGGATACTTTTTATCCTGGGAAAATGTTAGTTTCCTCTGGGATTCTAAGCTCAACGTGGACGAAGTCGTGGGAAAAAACTTGCTTTCTATAACGAATTAATAATTAAACAATGGCCGTCATCAGTTAACGAGGATCTCTCACTAGGCTATCGCGGGTTCGATTCCCACCAGCGATCATGTACAGAGATTAATGAATATCGAAGAAGCATAAGAGGTGTGCAAGTTAAGAGTGAAATGGCGCTCTATACTCTCTGCCCCGAAAGGGGCTTGCCGTGATGATTGGATGTATGAGTTTTGGAAATAATCCTTTCTCAGCGGATTTTGACTCTATTCATAGGCTCTTAGGCATTATGGTTTCTTTTTGAATCTATGCGTGTATTTAGCTTTTATATACTTTTTATATTTCATATGACTTTCATTATAATTGTTATCCATCTACGGCTCAGCGGTAATTAGTATTATTTAGTTGCAAGATTTCTGGGGGCTGCATATCCGGAACCAGAGGAATATATTCTTTCTCCGGGCAAGATCTGTGGACTAATTCAGGGAGTACTTAACACATGAGGTAAGTAGAGCGTTAATGGCAAATGCAGAACAAAATATCTCACGAGTCGGTCTGCATCTGAGGCTACGTAGACCCGTAAAGCCTTATTAAAGTAAGATAGTACTAGGTTTTGTCCGCGATTTCTTGAGGAAAGAGGACAAGACATTTTTTAAGAGTAGGGAATCCGTTCTTTTCCGGGATAAAAAATATCTGGGAGTTATGGTCAAAGTGCCATTTCAATCATTCAAAACTCCGTTCAGCTGTTTTTTTAAACAAACATCCGATTTGAACATTTTTAAGCCGTGGTCGCCTTGTGGTTGAAGCAACGGCCCGTCATCTGATGGGCCCAAGTTCGAATCCCGGCCTGTTTAAAAAGAGAGTAAGGGCGACTGGGGACTGTACCTCCACCTTACAGAAGCCCACAGTGAAATAACACTACTTGATGTAATGTTGTGTTTCTGCGGTAAGTAAGGTTGCCAGTGCTCCACAGTGCGTCCTCATCAACAACAAGGTTGGCAAACCGTGAGTGATACCCCTGGTATTGCTAGCGGCTATAGGCTACGGTGACTGCTTACCATCAGGTGGGCGGTATGCTTGTGTGCCACCTTAGTGGTATAAAAAAGAACTCGCATTAGACTTGACCTCATGCTGAGCAAAAGGAAAAGATTCTAAATCATAAAATGGATTTTGCACAAAAAGAAAGCATATAAAAATTTGGATAAACAAAAATATCCTTTCCTTTTGCTATTCAAAGATTTTAAAAAGAATCAGACAGATTGATTTAGAAAGGTTAAAATGAAGGATCAAGCTTATCAAAGACAATCGAAGATGGGCACTACTAGCAAATAACCTAAGTTTTCAAATGAATATTCGTTATTCCGATGAGATATACAAGACAGAAAATAGTAGGCAATACTGATGGCTCTACTGACTCACGAGCAGGCACGTTTCCACCGCCTTGTATGTACTTGTGCAGGTACGGGTCACGACTCGAGTTCACGACTCACTAGATAGTACTTAGTACATATACTACCATTGGTGTTGAGTTTTTATGATCCTTAGTAATATTATAAATGCTTGTTTATCGAATTAGGCATTCTTTACTATACTAATAATATAAAGCTTTGTACCTTGTGTGTATGTTTGTATGGAATAGGCTCCGAAACTGCTAGACCGATTTCAAAAATTAATTTATCGTTGGAAAGCTAAATTATCACTGAGTAACATAGGCTATATATTATACTACATTATATCGCACAGGTAGACAAAAATCATTTTTTGTTATTTAATATAATGTCGGCAACGCGCGACTATAGGCTACGGTAACCGCTTACCGTTAGGCGGGACGTATGCTCGATTGTCACCATAGTAGTTTAAGAAAATATATATGTATGCATGAATGCTACTTAGTACAAGCCCAATAAAAACCTAAGTGAAGGGCATACGGTCCTTGGTCTGAACTAAACCAGTACCTACTATATAACTATAGCTAAGTTAATTTACACTAGATCGGTCTCACATGTGATTAGACAAAATCTAGGTCACTGTTGTACCACGAAAACGATTTGCCGCAAGAGCTGTGTTTCTAAACGATTATTTACGTAAGTCACTTATATGTTGTATATTTTATTTGCAAATCTTTTGTAAATCAGTAATATGTTTGGCGGCGTTAGGAAATGACTATTATTTCTATAAGTTATGAATTTCATTATATTAAAATGTTCAAATCAATATTTTATTTTTATTTTACAAGTTCTGTTGCTCCTACATACAAATCTAGACACTAAATGGATATATTCTATGAAAAGTGATCTATACAGAGTAAGATAAACTTTATAATGAACAATGGTTCGATAAAATTCGATTTGAAGATTTATACATGCTGTTGTGGAGTCTATTGTCACAGTATTAAAATTAAACAAAAAATATGATATCAGTGCAAATTCTGTTGAACGAAATCATTAAACTAAACTAGTTTGTCAGGACTTACAGTATTGCCATTCTTATCTCGAGAAAGAGATAGCTAGACTTTTAGTCATATCAAATTAGTTTAGTTTAGTGCCAGAATCGACTAAATTATCAAATTATTTTAACAATAACAACGATAATTGTCAAAGCATATTTTTCTCACAAGTGGAAAATTGCAAGTCTGAGAATGAATTGTTTATATAGATATCTATTGTACTGCGTTCAATAAAAACCGACGTTATTTCTCAATACCTACCTATGTTTTGAAGAATAATATTAGAACGTGATTTTTTTTTGTATTATATGCTATGTTATAAGGGGATGATGCCGGAGATACAAAACATACACCTGCCTTGCTAATCTCAGCATCACCCAAAGGTTGTCTGGTAGAGAATGACTACGGCATTAAGTCCGCCTTTGCAATTGTATTTGCAGGAAGTTATATATTATAGTATATATTATTTATATCTCAAGAAAGTTGGCACATCTTTTTATCGCGTAGTTATATGTGTGATAGCGCTTTTACGAGACATTTAATTCATAACGTGAATACAAGTCCTTCAACGCGTTAAAAATGCGTTCTTTTTGCAAAAAGCATACGATATTAGCCTTTTTATCGCCACCATCGAAATTTAAATAGGGTTGTGGTTATTCATGTTCAATTTTGAACGGAAATTAAAGTACAGTATTATTAATATTTCACATACAATATTTCACAACAATCGTAATTAAATTTAATTGATTAAGTTCATGTCTCGTGATTAATGAACTTCTTTCAAGTTATAACAACAATAAACGGAGGCAGTTATAATAAAAGCGTACTTACCTTAGGCTTATAGCTCGCTGGACTCGAAGAACCTTAATTAACCGCACTTATAACCAAAGATGTGTCAAAAACAATTCCTGATACAGTATAACATGACGAATTAAAGATATAAAATATATTATGTGATACTTTATTACATTCCGTTTGACCTCCTCGTAATGTGTTACAATACAACATTCCACCAACTTACACAATGTCCCAATCCTAAAATTCATATATACAATCTATTGGTAACGAATACGATTACTGATTAAAATTAAACTAAAACAAAACCCTTTAAATAATTATATGCTACTCATAACCTACGACATTTGTAAATTGAAAGTACTTCGATACCAAAAGTAACTAGAAGAATATAATTAACATTTTTGGTACAAACAACTTTCGTATAAAACCTAAGCATAATTATGAGTTAAAGCTACGTTTATATTTTATGACTAAAATGAGTCTGTCGAGAACAATATGTACAAAAATATTCCCAGAATAACATTTTCAAGTTCAATATGAGATGAAATAAGAATGCTTTAATCTAAAGACCTTTTTGAAATATCGGACCACTGCGTTTAATCGGGCACTTCCTTTACTTGCGCAGACGCAGAATAAATGGACAGTTCTCTTGGAAGAATCGAAAACTGTCGTTTAGTGCTAATACCCAGCTAACACTTAAGATACTTTTTAATTTTATCAGTCTAAGTATGTAATGTGACAGAAACTGAACTAAACCACACATTTAGTGTAGAAATTAAATGTCTGTCTGACAAAGTTTTAAAATTTATATGGCCAGAGAAACCAGGTTCGATCTTAAAGAACCGCTTTACGTTTATCTCGATTAATCTAGCTTAAATTATGTGTCAATGTCCGGCGATATCGTAGTAGTTTTTCTCGGCACGAAAGCCGGCCGGAAGCTAGGTCTTATTGGCTTGAAAAAGACTTTCCGTTCCGTGTTGGTTCTTGGAGCTTCCGTTGTAAATGTTTTTGGCACTTTAGTGGTTGATTTTTTGCGTATATCAACGGGTACATTTTGTGCTCTGTTTGCTGAGAATCGAGACTTTAATGGGGAAAAGGATGAGGTCTTGTTTACTCTTTGTAAGTTCCCTGACAAAGTTGAGTTAACTTTCTTAGTAGTACGAGGTGTGGTGCTTACTTTGGTTAGATTTGAGCTCTTGACAATACCTGTAGGTCTTCTTGGGAAGGCGAATTTTGATCTCTTTGCATCTAGAGCAGAGATTTTGGAAGTGGTCGTTTCTTCAGTAACAGTTTCAGTAGTGGATTCGGTTGTAGTTTCTGTCGTAGATTCTGTTGTAGTGGTGGTTGTTGAACTTTGTGTAGTCGATAACATATTAATTATAGGGCTTGTAGTAATGCTTTCTGTTGAAGTCGGTAGCGTTGCTGACGATGTACTTGTAGTTTCAGTGGTTTGCGGTATAATTGAAATATTTACTGGATATTTGATGGTAGCTTCTTCAACTGTAGTACCACCATTGAACTCCTGACCCTTTGCAAAGGTGACAATACTCCGACCCGCTGGTTTAATTACATCAAGTTTGACAATGTTAGCTTCCATTTCCTGATTTGGTACTGATGCAGAGTAAACGACAAATGGCTGGCTCCCGTCGCCTCCTACTCTCCTAGCCATAGTAGGCTTTTCTGTTTTGAATAATGCTTCCAGTGGTAGCGTAGATGGGTTTGTAATAGATCTAGGCGTTATTTTTTCAAATTTATTTACGTCCTGCTTTGCCTTGTCATTTTCATAGGCCGCAGGGACGAATTGCCATTGAGAAAATAGGGGGTCACCGAATTGGTTGTCATTTTTCTTTTCTTCGTTGATGTAACTTAAAAAGTCATCACTTGGGACGTGTTCCACTTGATCATTAATTTCGCTGATTTCTGAACCCTGATTTACATGCCTGTATGCCTCGTTCATACTTTCTGATGCTACTAGGTTTTCTCTAGGCGCTTCAGCATAACTAACTAAAGCCCTGGCATTTCTCGCTTCATCTATTGTTATAGGATTATCAGGTGGATTGTCAACGGGATAAACATGGCCAAGTTTAGTTAAATAAATTGGGATTTCATCCTCAAATATTTTAATGAGACTAAATCTACTGACCTCACCTATTTTATGAACCACTGGTGTCCTCTCTTGAATGATTTTACCCTCCTCAATCAGAGTTGTTTCATTGTTCTTATTTAAACGATGCTTGTCCAATTTTGATGAGACTTCTACCACTCTGCTCACAGAGTACAGCTTGTTGAACTGAGTTTTTACAATAGGTGTTACTGGAGAATCTGTTGTTGTTTCTTGTTGAGCTTCCGTTGTGGTCCATTGAGTCTTCGGTGCAATTGTGGTACTAGGACTCTGCACTATAGTTGTTGGAATACTGTAGCTATCGTTTTGAATGTAAGTAGTAGTATCCTGAAAACTTGGATAGTATGTGGTTTGTTCCGTGAATTCCAAGTAATCATTAGTACTATTATCTACTTCCATCATTGCTGTAACTGTTTCATTTTCAACCGTGCCGGTAGATAAAATGTCTTCGGAAGTAGTAATCGTTGGTTCAGTCGCTGTTAGATAGTCATCGTCAGTTTCCGTTATTATATCGTTTTCAGTAGACGGAACGTTTGTGACGGCATTATATTCCTTCTCTACGGGATCTTGAGTATTATTTGTCAAACTTAGGTTAAGGTTTTGTGTGGCCACTGGGACACTGTAACCAACTGGTACATTTTGGACTCGTTTCTTAGGGGTCTCATTACCCGGCTTAATACTAGAAAATTTGTTATAAATATTCGTTCTATTTTGTGGCCCGAATTGTCTTTTTGGTATTTCAGTAGTTGAAGTTGACGTTCTGAAAGTATTAGAATTTATTACTCTTGGTCTAAAAGCTGTTTTCTTTGTTGTAGATGTGAATCTGTTCTGTGGTGATTGTTCTTCAACGTCTTCTTCTTCTTCACCATATTCCTCCGTATCCAAAACTTCATCTTCTTCTTTTTCTTCTAATTCGTCATCATCAGGTTTCCTAGTAAATAACTGACTAGGTGGTACAAAAACAAAAGGATTTTCAGGCTCCGGGCTTTCCTCATCAAGTATTTCCTCGTCAGAGTACTCCTCTTCTTCTTCTTCTTCTTGAACTCTTTGCGTAGTTCTAGCAGTAGTAAAAGGCCTCCTAGTGAATAACTTAGACGAATATGGTGGTCTATTTCCTATGGTAGGTTTAAATACGTTAGTCTTTTCTACCGTAGATGGACTAGTGTATACACCTGGATTAAATTTACGACTAAAAGTTCTAGTAATGGGTGAAATAGAAGATTCAGTTGTTGAAGTGAAAAGCCTTTTTGGCGGTCTATACGGCAACCTTGTTCGAATCGAGGCTGTAGTTGAAGTAGTACTGCTTGTAGTTGTGGTTTCAGGTTCGGATTGAATTTCTTGTGCCGGAGTACTAGGAGGTTCGGCGGAAGCGGTTTCCAAATTATCTGAAATGTTTATATCTTTTTGTACACCTTGTAGTACAATTTCAGGCTGCGGTTCTGATTCTATATCAGTCATTTCCTTCATATCCGTTCCTTCTGTATTTGTCGATTTCTCAGATTCAGGAATAGTATCCTCAGTTTTTTCAGACTTTGCCTCAGAGTTAGTTTCTTCTAATATTAAGGTTGTCTCTTGCTTATTGACTGCTTGCTCAATATCTTTTAAGTCTTGGTATTGAGTCTCATCAATACTGGCTTCAGTACTATATTCTATCGGTTCTGTTTCTTGTACTGTTGTTGCGGTGGCAGAGGTCGTTGATATTGTTGTGGATGTTACTGTCCTTTTTTCTCCATAATTGAATAAAGGCTCCTCAGTGGTTACCTTTACATATTCATTAAGTGATCTTAGAGATTGAGTACTAATCTCGGGCTCATCAGCTTGTTTGATCTTCTTGCGAATGATCTTACGAATCCTTTGCGGCAAAGCAGTTATTGCTTCAGTTGTAATTTCAGCTTCTGTCACGGTAGCAGTGCTTGAAGCTGGCCTTCTTCTTATTACTCTAAAGCGCTTCTTACCATTGTCATCAATCGGGATTGTTTCAGTTGAGATTATATCTTCAGTTGCTACGGTGGTCGGTCTTACTTTTTTTATTACGATCCGGCGTTTAAGGACTTCTTCGACATCTTCTAAATCGTCTTCATGTTCTTTCTCTGCGATTGCAGTTTCTGATAGAGTAATATCGTCGCCTTTATTATTTGGTTCCTCGTCATCGTATTCACTGGTAAGACTTTGTGGAGTAGTTGGCTGGCGCGATGCGAAGGGCAATTTTCGAGCTTGAATTGGTGAAGCCGTAGTAAACGTAGGCCTTGTTCTGCCAAATGGCAAGCGAGGTGGAGTTCTTGACGATAAAATGGCTCTCTGTGTAACTGCTTGCGAATTGTCTAAAGTTCTTTCAGTTGAGCTTGGAGAACCTGACGCTCTACTAAATGGACGTGGTGTGAACCTAGCAAATGTTGGACGTCTTTGACTTTGAGTTGTGCTAGCCGAATCAGCCTGAGTAGAAGCCTCGGTAGTAGTACTAAGTGAAAACCTACTGCGACCTCTAGGTAGAATATTTGGACGTCTATCCTCAACCGTAGCTGCAGATGCTTCACTATCAGTAATAATTTCAGCAGCTACAGTAGTTCTTCCTCGGAATTGCCTCTCCCTTCTTTGACTAAAGCTTTGTCGCGGAATTAACTCGGGTTCAATATCAATAGGAGTTAAGGACAATAGCTCATCAGAACTTATTTCAGGTCTAAACTGTCCTCTAGATACCTGAGCTGCCGCAGCTGGTACAGAATCGTCGGTTCGTGCAAGCAACCTACTCCTAAACCTTCGAGGTTCTGTATTTTCTGATTCAATTTTAACCCCATCTACTTCAAGACTATCCGGTGTAGTTGATCTGATTTTTCTGACCTGTTCTGATTCATCATCAGGGTCCGATATTTCA
Source organism: Falcaria lacertinaria (assembly GCA_951449985.1). Taxonomy (NCBI): domain Eukaryota; kingdom Metazoa; phylum Arthropoda; class Insecta; order Lepidoptera; family Drepanidae; genus Falcaria; species Falcaria lacertinaria. The sequence goes on from OX602121.1 coordinate 1,159,006, forward strand.
TTAGGTCTGGATAAAGGGCGACGACGTCTTACAAAAGAATAATTCCTGGGACTCACCTGTGTTGTGGAAGAGGGGGCTGATGTTGTGGTGGTAGTAGTAGAGCCACGTCGCCGCAGGATGGTGCGACGAGGAGGAATGCTTGAGGAAGCGACCGATGATGGTGGCGTCGCGGTTGTGGTCGTAGTTGTGGTCGTGGGTTCGTCGGTCGTTTGAGCTTGCTTTGTTTCTGGCTCAGGAGATTCGTCTTCAGAACTCGGAGAGTTAAGTAACGAGGAGATTTGGACAGCAAGGACGGTGGTAGGTTCAGGACTACTAGGTTCTTCGGGAGTGGGAGTTGTTGTGGATCGAGATCGTACTATCGAAGTGTATTGGGGTTGTGAAGATATCTCTCTTTCAAGTGCAGTTTCTTGGGCTTCATCTTCTTCGAGGTATCTGAACAAATTATTGTATAATTAATCTCCTGTTATGTATTAAATTACATTCTCCAGTATCACACTTTCATCTTTTTACTGGAGTTGGTAAATCTTGATGAATGCAGAATTAATAGGATTTTTTTAACTGTACGAGATTACATTCTACTATTGAAGTTTTTGTATCGAGGCTATTCAACTCAGACGCATCATATGTCAAGACATTAGGCTTTGTTTGTTTCAGGGAGAAAACCGTCAAAATAATGCAGATTATAAAGACAAAACATGTAGAAACTTACTGAACAGTAGTAGTCTCTTCGGTTGTGGGACGCTGTCTTCTAATAGTGACGTACTCAGGCGTATTCTCACGCCTTGCGCTCAAGATGTCTAGTGAATTGGGAGTGTCCGATACTGGCAGAAAGCGTTGTTCTGAGCGATCAAACAGTGCGTTTCTGAAATCCATAAAATATAACAGAAATAAGAAATCGTCAATACTCAATTAAGCATATAAATGGAAAGTTGATCGATGACGTATATATGGAATTTGGAATGGAGGAAATATATATGTATATTATCAAGACCGCTTAGAGTTAGGCAGATAGTACAGAAGCCATTTTACTGACTTGTACACCTCATTTGCTATTTCTGCATTCATCAATCTCTTAATACATGCCCCACTCCGGGTACTCCATTCTATACTTTTTCCATCATTTCGTAGTTTGTCAATTTCTTCTAGCCCTTGACTTTTCTTTGAATATGTTTAAATAATATTAGATATCAATGTCGTTCTTTACTATAAAGTATGTCAATAAAGTCTAATATGACGTTATCCAAAAAAAGTAAAAAGCTGTTTGTACATTAGAAAAAGACACTTCAATTTTATATGTATGTGAAGATGTATGTCACACATTCAGTCCCTTCCGCGGTAGAGACTATAAAGCGCCGTTCTTTATTTCTAAATCTAAAAGTGCCTAAATTACCTCGAAGCAGGATCTTCAGCCGAATCAGATGAAGTCGATGTCGTGGGCCTCGCTCGGCGGATATTTACATATTGCAGTGGCTTCGTAGTGGTAGCGACAGTCAGCTGGGATTCCGCTTGAGGTCGAGACCGTTGCGAAAGTGGTGATTGAACTACATTGACTTCTTCTTCTTCATCTTCATCTTCTTCGCTCTCCGATGCTTGGGCGTTCGAGTTCGCTGGGCGCTGACGGTTGATTGTTGTGTACCTGGACGACATAATTGTATTTTGATTATTTTTGTAAGGCATAGCGGAGATAAGTAAAAATATTTTTTGTAAAAATTTTGAGAGCCCTAAATTTATCAAACCTCAACCTGGGCAAAAGATTATGAATATACAAATAAAGGGAAAGATTCAAAATAGATTATTTTACATACTGTGGCCGATCCTTTTTAAATAGACGATCTTTATCAGCAGAAGCCTCTATGCCTGCGTTTTGGGGTCCTCGACGACTGTTCTGGGTAGAGCTACCACTTATACTATTGCCACCAAACCTGGAAAAAGTATATTTATTGAATAAGAACTTAAAAATGATTACAATTTAACGTGTATAAAAGAGCCCACGACTGCACGAACTGTAAAAATCGTTATGATTGGAAAGTGCTCAGGTAACTAGAACCGAATTTAAACCCCTATTCTGAAATCGTAAAACTTTAAATCAAAAAGAGCAAACCATCACACATAATATGTACAATGTGCATGAGTAAAAATAGCTGCCTTAGTTCAGTATATATCCTGCCAAGTCTTTTTAGTGGTGGGCCAAGAGTATAGAGCGCGATTTCTTCCTTGACTTGCCAAAATCAAATTATTCTTTTTTCAGTTTAGGCCCTAAAAAGGCACTAATAAGGTCTAAATTACCTCCGGTTCGGAAAAAAGCCACCTGAGAAGAACCACCAAGAAACTCAGTGCTCAATAATAATATAAAAATTTGTAAAAAAAAACCTAGACTTTAGTAGGAAATAACAAATATCAAAATGAATGCTACCAAGATGGTTTTGTCACTGCTGTCAAGAAATAGTCTATCGCAATCACACCTCCTTTGCTTTTTCTACATTCATCTCATCATAAATGCCCGTTAGTATCGAGTACTCTTTACCTTTCTTACCTTACTCTTTGTCTTTAGCATAGATAAATAAATATTTCTTTGTATATTTTTATATTATTTGGTGTATATTAAATCCTTAAAGTTACAAAAACTTACTTGTTCTTTCCGCGTGCTCTCTCCAATACTTTTTGGTAAAGCTTCTTGTTAAAAGAGGATGGAGTCGTGGTGGCTCCTCCGTCAGTACTCGCTGAGGTCTCTGACCGATACAGTTGTTTCTCAAGTTGTTCGATACCACCTTTAAAGAAACAAGTGTATAGACTGTTTGTTTAATCCTTGACTCAACCGCTAAACTGTTTAACCCGTTGGCTGACCAAAAATTCTAACTTTAGTTAGGTTAGGTTGCACTGATCGTGGTCAGGGGCAGACAGACATAAGATTTAAAAGTAACATCACGTTAATTCCCGTATTTGATCTCTATATATATAAATGAATCCCTGTTTTCCTTGGTCACGGCATCACGCGTGAACGGCTAGAGCGATTACGCTAATTCTTTTTTTTCGTGTTAGTTATTTTCAGGATAAGGTTCTTATGAAAAGATAAAAAAAGGAATCATAATATTTATAATTTCGCGATAAACTAAAGGTCCTTTTTTCTGTGATGTATTTGTCACAAGAATTCATACCTAAGACAGGACAACGTCTGTAGGGACAGCTAGTAAGTGTATAAATATTAGTGTAAGCTAGAAATTGAAGTACGTAATTTATCAAAAGCTGGGACTCACCAACTTTCTTGATGAGGTCAATGAGCTCCTTGATGACCTTCGGGTCCTCGGCATCAATGTCGGCCACTTCCTCAGGAACCTCATCCTCGTATTCCTCTTCACTCTATGATACAAGAATTACATTATTGGGGTCAATCAATAAGATGTAGACCACGAGTGGCAAGTAAGCGAACGGTTCGCTTGAAGGTAAGCGGTCACCGTAGCCTACGCTAGCAAAAGTTTGAATGCAGTTAGAGTGATATTTTTTAAATTATAATATAATAATATTAAAGGTGCCTCATATAAAAGATGTTCTTTAAATTCAATTTCTTTGTTATTTTATTGTTTTACTTTTAAATTTTGGGTTTCAGTTAAGTGACCATAGCTTTTTTATTTCCCAGTTAGCCAGCATGCGTACTACTCTTTTTTTTACAATAAATTTATAACAAATCTTACTTCAGGTTCAGGAGTAGTGGTCGTTGTAGTAGTTCTGAACAGCAAGGAATTCCTGGTGCTCAGCTTGACTGGCTTCCTGGTGGTCGTGCTCCTCACCGTAGTGGTGGTGGGGGCCTTCGTGGTAGGGGCCTTAGTGGCGGGGGCCTTGGTGGTCTGGGATGGCATCTTGCAGAGCACGTTTCGAGAAAAGTCGCAGGAGTCGGCGGCCTTGTTGAAGAAGAGACCTGGCACAAAAAACTTACTCTAGTAAAGACGTAAAGTTGTTACTTTCTCTGTGATGAATGAAATCTGTAATTCTTATGAGAATAAAAAAAAAAGAAGTCATCTCCTTAATGTTTTATACTGCGAAATTGGACCTCATGGTATTTGATCACCGTAGCTTATAGACATTTGCAATGCCATAGGTATCACATTTTCACTATGGGTAACGTGGCTAAGCTTATCGCTGAGAGAACTCAATGTGCTAGCTGCATTAGGTTCCATACAGCCAGTACAGTCTATCTTCGAGGAGCTACGAGCAACCGTTTTTTTTGTAGCTCTTCGAGGTATATCAGACTAATATTATTTGACTGCAAACTTCTGTATCTTCTCAAAGACACTGAAGATTGCAGTTAAATAAAATTAGACGACTAGTACAGTCCTTCCAGCGGCTCATAATTGTTTGGAAGGTGATTTTACGAAGGTGATAAATATTGAATTATAATATGGCCTTTTAATTTATGTGTTATCTATTTTTTCAGTCTCATAACTTGCAAGCGTGCATAGGCTACGGTGACTACGTTTTTGCTACCCTAGTAGTATAAAAAAAGGCAGACGCCTTTAATACAATTTAAGACTTACCAGAAGGGCATGTGAACTGATGGGCGACAATTCCCAGGTTGGAGGGTCCAGAGTCCAGACACCAGAAGTACTTCTTGCAGTCCCGAGGGTGAGGGAAGAACCCTTCGTCAGTACACTTGAAGTCTGGGAAAAAATTTAATCATCATCATCAACCTATCGTAGTCCACTGCTGGACGTAGGTCTCTCCCATGGCGCGCCACTGAGCTCGATCCTCAGCTCTCCTCATCCACTTCCTGCCAGCTATAGTGCGCAGGTCGTCGCTCCATCTAGTCGGGGGGCGTTTTAGGGTCGGCAACGCGCGAGCGATACCCCTGGTGTTGAAAGCGTCCATAGGCTGCGGTAACCGCTTACCATCAAGCGAGCCGTATGCTTGTTTGCCACCTTAGTGGTATAAAAAAAAAAAAAAAAAAAATACAATATGCTTGCCTATACGCGGTCTAAATTCTAAATTTTTAGAAACTCAATCAAAAATATTGGTGGTAATTCTGTTGTACGCAATCATTGACAGGACTTGAAGTATTGCCATCCTTATTTAACCGCGCACGTGAGAAAGGGATAGCGAAACTTTTAGTCCTGTGAAATTACTGCTTACTTAAGGAAATTATTCGAAATTAGCAGTGAATTTTTTTATATGTGATGGGATAAAATATTCACTCTCGAAAGTCCTTCACGGGGTAGGCAGAGAGTATAGAGCGCCATTTCACTTTTGACTTCCACACCTCTTTTGCTTCTATTACATTCATCAATCTATACTAATATTATAGATACAAAAGTAACTCTGTTTAGGACTAAACGGCTGAACGGAACGTAATAAAATTTGACAAGGAGATAGATGATATCCTGGGGAAGGACGTAGGCTACTTTTGTCTTTAGTTAAATGCAGATGAAGTCGCGGGTAACAGCAGTGTGTTCATATTTGCCCGCCGGTTCCGAGTACTCTTTACATTACCATCGTTAAGTACTTTGGTATTTTTTTTTATATACCACTAAGGCGGCAAACAAGCATACGGCCCGCCCGATGGTAAGCGGTTACCGCAACCTATGGACGCTTGCAACACCAGGGGTATCACTCGCGCGTTGCCGACCCTTCAGAAATCTCTTCACACCCTTCTTGAAGAACCCCATGCTGTACTCCTTTGGGAAAACCTAGATCTGGTAATTGGATCTAGAAAGTTACGAATAGGGTAAATGTCTTACCTGATCCAGGATCGGGAGTCGTGGGAGGTTCTGGGGTAATAACGTTCCACACGGGCGTGGTGCTAGTGACGCGTTTGTTCGCCCTGTAAACATTTAATTAGATTTATTTGATAGGAGTACAGTTTTTTCAAAGAACTTAGTCTATTTATAAATCGAAATACCAGGTTACGAAATACAACAAAATTTTAGGTTCGGCAACGTGCGAGTGATACCCCTGGTGTTGCAAGCGTCCATAGGCTACGGTGACCGCTTACCATGAGGTGGGCCGTATGATTGTTTGCCACCTCAGTTGTATAAAAAAAAACAAGGACATCACCCATGTTTCATAGAGATTTGGTCGAAATCTGAAAGTGCCGACGCAATTTTATTGTGTATTCTGTTAGAACTTGCCCGTCTGAACATTTATTACTACGGCACCAAAGCTGTAGGACCATTGTCCTCGATTTTATTTGAGTTCGAAGATCAGAATTTTCAAAAAAAAATGTTGAAAATAGGAATTCAAAGTGATCAAAACAAATTAAATGTACTGTAATGTTCAACTTTGGTGCCATAGTAATAAATCCTCAGACGGACAAGCTCTAATAGATTATACACAAAAAAAAACGATGGCCCGTACTTTCCGATTTGGACCAAATCTCTATGAAATATGGATGCTGTCCTTTAAATATAATGACGTCTTGACTTAATGCTATTTTAGCTGTAACCTCCTTACTTAGTGGTAGGTTTCTGTGTGGTGGTGGTAGTGGAAGCCTTGGGGCGGTTCTTCCTCTTGGAGCTGGTGCGGGAGGCTGCCGGCGGCTTACTGGTCACCGTCTTGACTCCTGACCTGCAAGGACATTGTATAACTAACCATTAATCCCTACCACTGCATTTTAGTAGAATTTATACAAAGATTAAGTATGTCCTTGTGTTGGACAAAAAACTACCCTTAAAAGAAATATCTATTCCTTAATGATATTTAACAAAATTACCTAAAAGCAAAACACATTAAAATAGGGCTTTCTTTCGACTTTTCCGAGAGATATTTCTTCTAAAACAATTTTTTTCTAGTTTTCAAATCTGGCCTAAAATGTTGCCTAGATTTCTCTTCAAAATGTTAAATATCTATCTGTCAACGACATGCCCTTAAAATAGAATGATCAAAACCATTCTGGAGATAGGACCGAGTGTCATACTCTTAGAAATGCCGACATTCAGATGGCTAGACAAAATCTACAACAATAAACTCTTGTTAACATCTTGTGATGCGAATTGGAAAAGACATGTTTTCAATCGACGGTGGAAAGGAAAAACAAATGAACCGCGAAATTTGGCTAATAGTTCAGCAGAGCTGCTCAAAGTTTAAAATTTCAATAACATTTATATATTATCTTTTATATTTATTAATGGAGTTTTTGATATTTTGTGAGCTTCCGATTAGCTTCTAACCTGGACAAATCGATAGAGAATCCAAAACACTATCGAACTGCATATAAAACACATTATAGACCAAAGTGTAGTTTCATTTGTTTTCCTTTCACCATTGCAATTAGGTAACTAAGCTGCGTCCGCACTGATCAAAACTAAAACACGATAGAACCTAATTAATATATCAGCACGCACATACCCAAGATTTTGCATATAAGCTTCTTTCGCAGCCTCTATCAGAGGGTAAGGCTTGCCGTGACAGCTGCCGCGGAAGTCATCGTTGTCGATCGACCAGAACATTATACCTGAAAAAGATAACTCTTTATAATACCTATTAAGAAATCTTTATTAATATAGAACAGATTGAACTATTTACAAAAAACAGATTTTATCTTATCCTACCTACTTTATTTATTTACTACCTGTTTCCCCGCGACTTCGACAGAAGTCACTGTGCAAGCAGGATTACTACTAGCCCAACGTATCCTCGTGGAGCACTGGCAACCTTACTTACCGCAGAAACACAACACTACATCAAGTAGTGTTATTTCACTGCGGTCTTCTGTATGGTGGAGGTACAATACCCAGTCGGGCGGCTCCAATTCTAATGGGTAAACCCAATTTCTTCCCTTTTAGAAATAAAACTTTTTAACGTTACCTCCAAGTCCATTCTCAACGACGTATTCCGCCTTCTTCTTCACGATGTCCACGTCATCGTATCCGACCCACTGGTTGCCCTTGAACGCGACGGGACCCATCGCTTTAGGGTTGGGCTGCATCACGGTCCACGGCACGTCTTCTTCATCCTCTTCTTCCTCAGAGTCCTCATCAGAGCTCACACTGCGCTTCTTGTCTTTTGGCTTTAGGGCTTCACAAATCTGGTAAAATATAAAGAGCATTATAATGGAAACGATCACGCAGCACATTCTACAGACTAGGCTGTTTGCACAATCAAAGCGCTTCGTCTGGTACACATACATGTGGAGCACTGGCAATCTTACTTACAGCAGAAACACAACACTACATCAAGTAGTGTTATTCCACTGCGGTCTTCTGTAAGGTGAAGGTACAGTCCCCAGTCGGGCGGCTCCAATATTAACGGGAAAACCCACGGGAGATCCCAATTCGCCCTACTCTCAAAATATTTATTTTTATAGATAATAAGTAAAGTTAATATTGTTGTATGTTATTTGCAACATCGTGTTGTTCTTTACCTTTATTTGATACGGGAGCCATTTAGTCGATTCGTCTAACTAACATTACACACAACTACGCATTTATTCATATGGGATTCCACACTTTGTTAAGACACGCAGGAACTTAGAATGTCGTTGTATAGTTTTTTTTACAAAGAAGAGAATACCTACACTATCAAAAAAATGGCGCCCAACGACGTGAGGCCAGAATATACAAGACACACCCGTAGATGTAAGTATAGAATATGTAATTTTAATTGTAAATTCTCATTTAAGTGGATTGTCCCTTTTGAGAAAATAAAATGATCTCAAACCTATATACAACACAAATACATGCAATAACAAATGTTTGCCCTGATACAGAACCCGTGACACCTAGCGTAGTAGCCACGCTTATAACCACTAGACCAATAGCCGTATATGTGTGTACCAACCTCATAATAAGCCAAGTATCCTTTCTCTCGCGTGGCGTCCCCCTGTTCTCCCGGACCGTCGGCGGGAGACCCAAGCTCGAAGGCATCAGGGTTGAACAGAGTATAAGATCTGCCGTAAGTCGGTATTCCCAGGACCAGCTTGTCTGGATCCGCTCCGTTTTCTAAGTAGAACTTTATCGTATAGTCCTAAAAGGGAAAATAAGATAGGTGTAGTTTATTTTGTAAAATACAAATAAATTAGAAGAGTAACACGTAAGTATATATATGGGATAACGCGGGAGGGTGCCAAGAAGGCTGGCAGCATTGCCCCGCTGTATGGCAATGCTGATCCTTTGCGCGTGACATCAATTTGGGACACGTGTTTTATTTATTTTATTAAGTTAAAAATGTTTAATACGGGTTCCTTTGCAACGGTATTTTCAGTTTGAGATCCTAATCTATGGGGCAGACCTTTATTCAACAGTGGACGTCTATAGGCTGGTGATGACTATGTATGGTGATGTTTGGGATTGTTCAAAAGGCGTGAGAAAAGGGCTCGTTAGCCAACGCGTGAGGTTGCGCCGCTAATTTGCCATCTATATCTTCTAAAGTTTGTGAGTTTGTCTGTAGGAAATAATCTCTGGAACCGACTTTGGAAATTGTTTCACAAGTAAAAATTACATTATTCTTAAGTGTGTTAGTGTAAGTCGCGGTGAAAAAGTTTGTGGTATATAACAAAAACCCTATATGGTTTTTGTACGTTCGAGGTAAATACACAATATGTAAATATACAACTCTAGAACTCTAATTACTTACAATATTAAGTTCATTATCGACGCTGTACTCGTTGGGCTCTTCCAGGGGGTAGAGCGGCGCGTGGTGGTTGACCGCGGGCTCGAAAGCCGAGTGGTAGTCGTAAGTCAGCAGGTTCATCCAGTCCAGGTACCTGGGGAGAAGGCAGAAGGTCCCTTATCATTGTTATCATTTGCGTACAAGGAACCCTAATAGTTTCGCCATATCCGTCCATCTGCTTGACTGTCTGTCGGCGACTTAACTCAGAATCTTAGCACCAGAATGCTGCAATTTGGCATGGGTATACAAAATATTAATCACGCTGAACAATTGGTAAAACAAAATCTTGTAAACTATTGTTTTAAGGGTAGCGTTTCATGAAATTCTCGAGCATTTCATGAAGTGAGCAAATCTACTATTTGGCCACGACACACACAACTCACTATGCTTGTCGGCTGTATATTCGGCATCGCTGCGGTGCCTACTTCACCGGCCTCTGGCATGAGTCCACCTGGTATGTAACCTACAGTAATCAAGATGGTCACGAGTGACAAATGTCAAGGACAAACACCTGTTGAAATTTAAATACGATCCGCATTCCGATTAGGTTGCTTACGTATAACTCTTACTTTTACGGTTGTTTGCGAAATTGTAGTTTTAACTTAGATGTGTGTGTGTATATTATTTTGTTATTTTTATTCAACAGACGCCTGCAATTACTTGTATTATTAATGTTTTTTTTTATAATATTTGTAGAATATGACTCGACTATTGCGATAAACAATTCTACCTACATGCGTTAGTCGGCTATTTTTATTTTATTTTTATCTACATATATTACTAACTAGCGGCCCGCCCCAGCTTCGCGAAATCGGTTCAGCTGCTCTCGAAATTTTCGCTTAGCAACACATTCAGCGATTCATTTTTATATTACAGATTATAGTCCTTATTTTTTCAGTCCATGGAAGAAGGTGTGTCTATAAAATGGCACGAAACATAAACGCAGGAACCCCAAGACAAGATCACGATGTCAAATCCAAAGCGACGAATTACACCATCCGACATTTTACAAAGTTCATCCCAAACAATGGGGACTAAACAGAGCGTAAATGCCCATTAAAAATATTTCAAGTATAGTCTAAGTAGGACTGTTATGAACAGCATCAACCTTGATATATATCATACTTTTATTATAATGTCGCCTTCTTTACATAATATTTGTTTCAAAATACAAAATCTTTTTTTTTTTAAACCACTAAGGTGGCAAACAAGCATACGTATATACCTGATGGTAAGCGGTTACCGCAGCCTATAGACGCTTGCAACACCAGGGGTATCACTCGCGCGTTGCCGACCCTTCAAAAATCTCTTCACACCCTTCTTGAAGAACCCCATGCTGTAATCCATTTATTCAGTTTAGGCCCTAATAAGGCACTTATGAAGGTCTAATTATCACCGGTTCTGCAAAAAAAGCCACCTGAGAAGAACCGGCTAGAAACTCAGTGCTCTGCCTTTTTCCATGCAAAAATCATGATATAACAATGTTTAACAAAATTAGCTTAAAATACATTGTCAATAATTTGTCTATTTTATTTTATGCAATAATTTGGTTAACACGTATTTGTTTATTGCACCTTGGGATCATTTAGCGTGTTGCATAATATTGTGCGGTATTTTAAGGGCGCTACGGTATTCTTGACAGTTTATTATCATTCCATGGAAAGTTTATCGAAAACAAATTTTCTGATTCAAGAGGTCATCGTTATTTACTGACCAGTGCAATACCTGGGTGGCCAGCGTTATGTTACGAGCAATTTCTGACTTATTCATGATTTAATTATTATCAATGTATTTCTAGTAAAATATTAGCCCTATCTTTTATCTAAGCTAAGACTTTGCGCCTCACCTTTTTTGGGAATCGTGTTACGCGTGCCTATCATTATATTCAGTTAGACAAGATATATTTCTACGTTACTTAGTCGCTACTAGAAGTGGCAGTTTCGTGTTTGAATGCGTACAATCAAAACCTTTATGGAATTTATGGAATCTCTATAGAATGCTTCACCAGTAAACCATGTAGTCACCGTGGAGGTTGTTGCACATTCACTTCCCATTGTGGAGCTAAATACTGTATTGCGAAACTGATTCACTTCGTACAAGAACTAGCAGTGATGGGAAATACAGATAGCAGTTGTCCAATATACATTTATGGATATATATGTATGTAGTGCGAGCAAGATTTTATCCTATCCTGAATCAATAACTAGTTTTAACCCCGACTGTGCTCGTATATAAATAAAACTAACAATGACTATGACATTCAGTAAGGCTTGACACAAGTGTCAAACGCATGGTAGAATGCGTAATCTTTTTTAATAAATAAAATTAATGTATTTCTAATGAAAATTTTATAAAACATTAGCTTTTTCCGTGACAAATTGTATATTCCTTTACGTTAAAAAGGTTTTCGTAAAAAAGGGTACAAAGTTTTTTGCTTCCCGTTTGAATATTATGATTATTCCAAAAATCTTCCCCTACAACAGAAAAATAAGAATTATCATTTACTCATTTACATTAGAGATTGCAACAGGTAAAACACTAGTGTGCAATACGTATGCCGTACTTTTATTGACTGCCCTACTGCCTACAAGTACTTGCTTAGACTTTGGCTTCACGTTAATTATTTATTTATTATTACATTAATTAGAACGGCAGAGCCAATGAAAAATGAAACTACAAACATGCTAACAACAAGTTCTTCCAGCCATCCAAAAACAAATCAACACTTGGACCAGTGCCGGTAGCAGGAACATTGTCGACGTTTTCGTATCGCCTTTCGTATCGACTATTTTTGTATTGGAAAATGAACAGCGCTGCGGCGGTGAAACGTGGAACTAAAAATTAGTAAGACAATTTTTACATTTCGCGCGTTACGTTTTAGAATACTTTGTCGATTAGTTCCTGCTACCGGCACTGATATTACTTAATCAATTAATTAGTCAAAGCTCATTCAGTGACAAATTGATGATGGCCTTTGTTAGTGATTCTAGGGCCGTGTCATCACTTGCACTAGTCTACAGGTTGTGAAACATGACATTGAACAGTGCAATTAGGCAACTCGATACGCTACGTGTTTTGTTTCACAACTAATTTGCACGACTAATATTTGATTTGTCTATTTATAATAGTGGTGGAAATGGTAGATCTTGGTAGATTTTTACGTAGAGAGAATTTGAGAAGCGCGTGTATGAGATTATTGTTTTAGATCTTACATTGATTTAATCCCTGTATTTTAAGGTGAAAACTGTATGAATATACTATAACATTACTCAAAAAATGGACGAAGGTGACTCGCCGATGATATCGCCGTTGTCCCTGCTCAATGCTAATCATATCACTCGATCTGCTTAGTAAAGCAACCTTAACTATGGATATTAGTTCGATGGTAATCCATTCACGCTAAACTGAGTCCCCCTCCCAGCTCGTCGTCCAGCCATGGGTTACGATTGCCACTCAAACATCGGTAAATATCTTTCAGCCAGCCAGAATGGTAAATGAAGTCCGAATGATAGTTATTTCGTGTAACTAGAGGTATTAGATCAGATCTAAAGACTACCCCAATATCTCTTCTTCTCAATGAAAGAGCAATAAAGGTATATGCAACAGTAGACCTAGCATGAATTATTTGCGACAGCGTTTTCGTATCGCCTTCGACTATTTTTGTATTGAAAAATTAAAAGCGCTGCTGCGGTGAAAAGTGGAACTAAAAATTAGTATGACAATTTTGACATTTCGCGAGTTACGTTTTCGTTTACGTAGTCGTAAAATTATCCTGCTATTGGCACAGGTATAGATTCGAGGGGGAGAAGGTACAATACTACGTGCCAAACTTATCAAAATAAATATTCAAACTCACTGGTTCAGCGTCTTTACATCGAATCCTTTCTGTATGTATTCTATGCCGGCCGGTACCGCCATGGTAAGCAGGAGCCGGGGCTTGTTGGTCTTCTCAGCTTCTCTCTCGAATTCTTCTCTTAGTTCCTTCACCAGCTTGGCATAGTTCTCCCGGTCTTTAGGTTTCGCGCCGTCTCTGAATGCCGGGTACTCCCAATCTAAGTCGAGGCCGTCGAAGCGGTTTTGTCTGAGGAACTACAGAAAAGGGATGTTAGTTTGTTCGTATTTTTAATAAGTAGGTGATATTTTTATATTAAGTAATGTGAAAGAGCGGTTCCCGGATTGAGAATCGATCGATCTGCGATGTGATGCTGCCTTAATAGAGAGACCTACCAAACCGAATTGCCACCGCACCGTGCTTTAGAGAACACATCCTGTTTGGTTATTGAATAAATGAGAAATCGTAAAAGTTTAAAATAACTAAGAAAGCTCACAATCACCGAAATTGATATTACTAGCAGCTATAGCCTATGATGATTGCTGACCATCAGGTGGGCCGTATGCTTGTGTGCCAACTTAGTGGTATAAAAAAATCCAAAACCTACTTTAACCTTTAAATAAGCCTGTATGTTATAACCCACACACACACACACACACAGAGACATTCACGCACAGTCTCTCACACACACACACACACCACACACATATAATGTTACTCGTAGTTATAGAAGAGCGGAGTCTCCTAACACAGGCATCCTTGCTTAAAAGGAGACTCTGGTCACTAGATTAAGTATGAGAAATGCTTTGTGAGTAAATAAAGATTATTATTATTATTATTATTATTATTATTATAACCATCGTTCACTCTAATAAAATATGCCATACAGCATAGCAGAACCATATCTTCTACTATTTACTTAAACTATCTACAAGTGTATGGACGTGAACGATCAAATTTTGAGTGGTGTTGTATAACTACTACTTAATCCATCAAATACAGGATGTCCTAATGGCACCAATATCAAATTTTATATTATCCAGGTGAGTTACAATGAAAGAGGTCACGATTCTTTTAGCCTTCAAACTCCGGACCTATTTTAAAGCACGGCGGTCATGAATTTGTTGTTAACATTATTAAGGATATTAAAGTCTATGATCGATCCATCTAATCTTCAGCTATGCAGTTCTCTAACTAAAATACCAGCTTCTGAATTCGCTATTGTATTTTTTTATGCGAGTGTCAAGCCAGAGCGACTAGCTACTTAGATCGATCAAAACTAACTGTTCTCTTTATACCACTAAGGTGGCAAACAAGCACACGGCTCACTGATGGTAAACGGTAACCTAAGCCTATGGACGTTTGCAGCATCAAGAGTATCACTCGCGCGTTGCCGACCCTACAATTTTGTATTTTGTATACCTCTTCTACTTCAGTCGTCATCCCTGTATTCACTTCCTAGCGATGTCATTTTTCACACAGTCCATTTATCTGATCTTTTATTAGGTTAGCCTCGACCCTTGTCTTACCGCGTAGACTAGCCTAGTCGAAGCTTATAATACCTTAATAGCGTTCCTGACGAATTCCTTCCGGCGGTCGCGCGAGGCGACCATGGGGGAGAAGCGCGAGGAACCCTCGTTCCACCCGCCGATGGCCAGCAGCGTCTTCAAGTTCTTGTTGTATGTCTTCAGCCCCGTAAACTTGGCGTAACCACCTGGCGAAGACACATAACATTATATGATATTTTAGCGACATCTCTGTTTCAATTTTACAAACGTTGAAATTGCAATAGTCTGGCCATAGTCAGCGCTATTTTAGATTTGTGCAAATTCCTAAATCGCGCTATCAGAGGTTTCCGTGAATACTAACAGACACATATACAAGTTTCTAGCTAGAAAATTGCCCGCTACTAACTATGATCCTTCCAGCATATCGGCAAACAGAATCTTATCACAGAAAACTTATTCACCGCGAAATCACAACACTACCATCTGAGTGCACTTCCTATTTTGAACCTGACTTTCTACAAGGAGCTCTGGAAACCTTACTCAGTACAGAAAAAACACTACATCAGGGTCGTTTTATTTGACTGTCACCGTAATAATAAACAAATGTGATTGCAATTAACGCCTTGTAAAAAGTTCCACACCTTTCTCAATATCCTGATATTTGTCGAAGGGTTTAAGCGTGTTGTCCTTGGTGAACCCCCCGAAGGCGTACACGAGATGTGTGCACAGGTAGGGGTTGATATTCTGCGGGTTGAACCGCGCCGTGCCGGGCCGGTACACTGACCAGTTGGTGTAGTAACACACCACGCGCGGCTCCGACGATAACACTGTAAGAGATGCACAGTTAGTAACAATTTTCGACAAACTGTCTTATCTAGCACCCGATGTTTCGATCGCACAAAATGACAATGACGGTAAGCTGGTAACTGTCCATCGGGACCTAAAGACGCTTACAATACCAAGGGTAGCTTATTACACGCTTACAGATCGTTAGGGTTGAAATCCCGGCCTGTACTAATGAGTTTATATGAAGCGTACAGTAATTAGTTACACTACTTACAAGCTGTTTAGCTCAGATAAACATAGGAAGCCTGTACACGTCAGAGAAGAAATTCAACTCTATTTAAGTCCTTCCAAGGCACATTTTATAGTCGGGGAGCCCACGATGCTAAATGGGTGCACTCGAGCGTCATGGGGACCTATTTTTGAAGGTTAGATAGTAGGTAGAAAATAAGGTTATATGATGTATTCCCCCCTAAGCCGGTGGGGAGACCGCGTCTGCAAGTTTAAAAAAAAATGTAGATGAAACAGCCACATGGACATACTCGAGCGCGTCAGATTTTCAGAGGGGATGTTAAGCGAACCCGACAAAAGCTACTATTCGAAAGACTGACGATTCGGACGTGACGCAAGCTCGTGATGAATTTTTGAAAATACAATATGCAGAAAAACAAAAAAGTGATTTTGAAAACTCGAGCGCGTCAGATTTTTTTACAGATGGTTCAGCTTGATGTCCCAGTCATGCTGACACTATAATCTGACGGTAATAGGGAGGATATTTCTTAAACTGATGGTTTGAAAACTAAAAAAAGGTGCCCTAGACGCGCGGACCTATATGGAGAGCTCATATATGGCGGAGGTACTCATCATGGTGCAGGGTACCCCCCTTATGTTAATCTGACGCGCTCGTGTAAATCCCAAAATCCCCGCATCGGCTCCCCTACTCATGTGAATTAAACTTTTTTAATTTTATTTGAATGTTAACTTATAAAAACAAAAGCCTAACAAGACTGAAGTGAAGCGTATCGGCGAAACATGGGACCAATTATTTAGTCTCGGCCCGGTTACACACCGTATTGATCTCTGTCGACACTCATGCAATGTACAGTAACACCATCGCTCGGCTAACGGCAGGGTTGCCACTCTCCCATATTAAAATGACATCTGCCTAAATAACGTAACGGTGTAATTAAGGTTTGGAAGTCTTTAACTATAATGACTTGCCTTGCAAGTATACACGATGGATGGAATTTGCATAATGAATATAAAAATTTAATTGATTAGCTGATTAATTTTTTTTGTTTCTAACGTCTATGATCACGTGTTGTGGTAATAACTTCACTGGAAGGCGCATAAATTAAAAGTGAATGCGATCCACTTTTATAAAAAAAATATAATCATTTATTTAAATCGCCGTAGCAGTGTTTTTGCTAACACTGGGATAGAATTTCATTCCGTGTTACTGCAAATATTGTTATTATATTATAAATACATGTTAAAATAATTAATAAAGGTTATCTTGGTTATTTTATGATTTTCTGAGTGAAAGCGGCCTTCTGAATTTGATTTGTGAAAAAGTGTAAAAGGTCACTGAACTTCCCCTTTTGTAGTCTAGCCTAATAAAGTAGGCGTTAAATAATGACCTACGAATCAAATTCAGAAGGCCGCTTTTACTCGGAAAAATCATAAAATAACCAAGATAACCTTTATTAATTATTTTAACATCTATTTATAATATAATAACAATATTTGCGGTAACACGAATTAAAATTCTATCCCAGTGTTAGCAAAAACACAGCTACGGCGATTCAGAAAACTAGCGTAAATAATATCCATTTGAGAAAAATACTTTCCGCATTCAAGCTGTGATTAATATAAACAAGAATAAATAATATTTTATGCTTTTTTTAACTAGCATGAGTTTTGCATAGCCTTAGATGAAAAATACAAAATAAGAGGCGAAATTCCAAATGAGAATCAGAACACGCCGTTGCCACCATAAACCTTTAATTAATGAGACACTACTGCTTAAAAATGGGGACAGACGCCTTTTCTTTTATTTAATTACACCCTATCATTTGAAGTAACGGCATTGTTGTGGGGTACTTGTTATATAATTATATTTGTGTCTACCGTCTTATATTAATAAATCAGTTGTCAACCAGACTTGCATTACTCATTACACTACATGGTGGCAGCGGTGAAAAATACGAATATAATTAGATTATATCGGTTTTTTAAAGTAATATTGTTGTGAGTTGGTGTTCTGCAAGTGCAATCTGTACGAAGTTATAATGGAACACGCGCGACCTCCGCCAGAGTTAAGTTTGGAAGGCAGCTCCGTCAGCCGGGCTGACGCTTGGAAGCGATGGAAAATGCAGTTTAACCTCTTTTTGAAAGCATCTGGGGTGCACAAGGAAGAAGGAGGTGTACAGGCTAGCTTGTTGATCAACTTAATCGGACCAGAGGGATTCGATGTCTATCAGACGTTCACATTTCTAAGTGACAGTGAGCGCGATGACGTTGCCGTTTTACTCAAGAAATTTGATGAGTATTTTGGTGTGAAGTCTAATGTGACTTTAGGACGATACAATTTCTTTACGAGAAATCAGGAAGCTGGCGAGTCCATCAATCAATATGTTACTGCTTTGAAATTGTTGGGTAAAAAGTGTGAGTTCAATACATTAGAGGAGGAACTTATTCGTGATCGCATCGTTTGTGGCATAAAGAGTACGGTGCTACGAGATCGGTTATTGAGAACCGAGAATTTAACATTAGATATAGCGATCAAAATCTGCCAAGTCGAAGAAATATCTAACGACAGCAACCGCGTATTGGAGATGCGTGGTGGCGGGCCGGGGCCGAGCCACGTCGACTCGGTGGGCGTGCGCCGGGGCTGGCAGCGCGGTCGCGGCGGCTGGCGCGGCCGGCGGGCACGCGGCGCGCCCGGGCCCGGGTCCGCGGGCGGCGCCGCTCGCCGAGCGCCGCGCGCGCAGCTCGCCCCCAACACATCATCGGAAACCTGTGTCCGCTGTGGAGGTCAATGCTGTGACCCGGCCGCCTGTCCCGCTATTTCTGTGCAGTGTTATGTGTGTGAAAATCATGGCCATTTCGCTAGAATGTGTAAGTTGAAGAAAAACGTAAATAAATTGTATGAGATAGGTATGCAAGAAGAAAACTTAGACGCAGACGACGATTGTGAGTCGTTTTATGTATCTACTTTATATAATGTCTCTGAAATTAACTCTTTATCTGAGGACTGGTTTGAAATACTTGTTGGTAAAAATGGTACTGAGAAATTTAAATTGGATACTGGCGCAGATATTAATGTTATGTCATACAAACGATTTTTGTTGTTAGGTTTTGATCCTAAAAATATAAATTCTAATCCACGTGTAAAATTACAATCATACAGTGGTGATTTTATTCCAATCAAAGGAATTTGTGATATGAAATGGCGTCATAGGAATATTGAATATAACTTAAAATTTGCAATAGCTACCATTGATTGTCAAAGCGTGTTGGGTCTACAAGCGTGTTTAACTTTGGGTCTAGTAAAAAGAATTCATAAGTTACATATATCGGAAAACGAAGATTTATTTAACGGGTTAGGCTGTTTGCCGGGAGAATACCACATAGTAGTGGATAGAAATGTGTCACCAGTTGTTTGTGCCTCCCGTAAGGTTCCTCTAGGCTTGCGAGACAAATTACAGGAAGAGTTAGAAAGAATGACTCAGCTAGGTGTCATTAGAAAGGTGGTGCATCCAACACCGTGGGTAAACTCCCTAGTAGTAGTAGCTAAGAAAAATGGGAAATTACGAGTATGCCTAGATCCAAGGCCGCTTAATAAAGCTATACAACGTGCACATTTTCAATTGCCAACTATAAATGAACTGGCTACCAAACTTTATGGTGCAAGTTATTTTTCAGTCTTGGATGCAAATTCAGGATTTTGGTCCGTAAAATTAGATACTGAAAGTGCTAATTTGTGCACATTCAATACGCCATTTGGGCGGTATCAATACTTGAGATTGCCGTTTGGCTTGAATTGTGCACCTGAAGTATTTCATGCGAAGATGAAACAATTGCTAGAGGGCCTTGAAGGGGTCGATTGTTTTATAGATGACGTCATCTGTTGGGGACGAACGAAAAAGGAACATGATGATAGACTACAAGCATTATTTGATCGTGCTAGGCAAATAAATTTAAAGTTTAATAAAGAAAAATGTCGAATTTGCTTAAGCGAAGTGACTTATTTAGGTCATATTTTTAATAGGGATGGTATGAAGCCAGATTCCGAAAAAGTTAGAGCCATTATGAAAATGCCTGAACCTACGGATCGCAAAAGCTTGGAAAGATTTTTGGGGGCAATCAATTATCTCGCCAAATTTATACCAAATTATTCAGAGAACATTTTTCCATTAACACGATTATTAAAAAAGAATATGTTATGGAATTGGGAACTTGGTCACAAAAATTCATTTAACAAATTGAAATCACTTATATGTAACGCGCCGGTTTTAGCACTGTACGATGTGGAAAGTGATGTAGTGTTGAGTGTGGACGCGAGCAGCACTGCGCTCGGCGCCGTGCTGTTGCAAGGGGGCAGGCCGGTCGAATACGCGTCGCGTACACTCACAGACACACAGGTTAGGTACGCTCAGATCGAAAAAGAAATGTTAGCCATCGTATTCGCTTGTGCAAAATTTCACCAGTATATCTATGGCAAACAAAACGTATTAGTTGAATCTGATCATAAACCACTTGAAAGCATTTTTAAGAAACCCTTAGATACGGTCCCAGCACGCTTACAACGTATGATGTTAAAATTACAAGGCTATGATATAGTAATAACGTATAAACCAGGAAAGTTTATGTATATACCCGACACATTGTCTCGCGCACCTCTTCCTGATTTATACAATGACAAAATTAGCCGAGCCATATTAAACCAACTTAAAATGGTTATTAGTAATGTGCCGATATCGCAGAATAAACTAACTATTGTAAAGCGAGAAACTCTCAAAGATGAGAGGCTGAGTAGGTTGCTCGTATATATCAATCGGGGCTGGCCCGATCACAAACATGATGTGCAACACGATTTGAAGTATTATTGGTCTATGCGAGGTGAGCTATACTGTGTAGATGGTGTTATTTTTAAAAATACTCAGGTTTTAATTCCCAATTCCTTGAAAAACGAAATGTTAAGACTTATTCATGACGGCCACTTAGGTATTGACCGCTGTAAAAGACGTGCGCGTGAGGTATTATTTTGGCCGGGTATAGGTAATGATATCGAATTATACGTAAGAAAATGTGAAGTTTGCCAGGAGAATTCAAATAGACCCACTAGGGAACCTATGATTCCAATTCCCATTCCAAACTTGCCCTGGAATAAAATTGGTACAGATATTTTTGAATATGGAAAAAAGAGTTATTTAATTTTAGTTGACTATTATTCGGGTTTTATAGAAGTAGCTTATTTGAGGGAAACAACTTCAAATGCTGTGATAAATATAATGAAAGAAAATTTTGCACGTTATGGCATACCAGATACTGTTGTAAGCGACAATGGTCCACAGTATTCATGTCGTAATTTCAGAGTGTTTGCTTCAGAATGGGGATTTCATCATATAACGTCGTCTCCGTACTATCCCCAGTCTAACGGGAAGAGTGAAAGAGCAGTGCAAACTATTAAAAAGATGTTAAAAAAATCAATAGAGAGCAATACTGATTTCCAATTAAACTTGTTAAGCTACCGAAACACACCGCGGGAAAATTGTAATTCTCCAGCACAGCTTATGATGGCACGGCGATTAAACTGTAGATTACCAATCCATCCTGATCTATTAAAGAGAAATGATTGTAACGCTGAAATGCAACACAAGTTGTTAATAGATAAACAAAGAAAAAACAAAATATACTATGATCAGCACTCTAGAGCGCTCCCCGAGCTAAATGTCGGCGATGACGTCATGATATTAGAAAATAATAAGGACCGTGCTCATGGAACTGTTGTCGGCAAGGCGTCGACTCCGCGATCATACATAGTAAAAAACAGTAAGGGTATTTATCGACGCAATCGTCGACATTTGATTAAGAGTATGTCTGCTAATGAAAGTGGAGTTAAAGAAAACGAGGTTGTTGTGGGCAGTGATGATGAGGACGCATTTGTATCGGGTGAGGATGATGATGAGGATGAGTATCAACCTAGGAAGGGTGTTACTATATCTCGACCATCTTATTGCCCTCCGCAAACCCGCAGTAAGACCCGCAGTGCTAAATCATAACATTATAATAGGTGTATCTACATATTAAATTTATTTTAATGCTTACGTGTTCTTACACGTAGTATGTAATTGCTTTGAAAGTGTACTTCATATCTTAGAATAAGTTAGTTGATCTGTCTGTGCTTTTTCTGTGAGCTGGCCAATATAATACATAATGTTTATAGTTTTGTTATCTTGTTTAAGGGGAAGGTGTTGTGGGGTACTTGTTATATAATTATATTTGTGTCTACCGTCTTATATTAATAAATCAGTTGTCAACCAGACTTGCATTACTCATTACACTACAGGCATGTTGAATTTTAACAGATAATTTACAATATAACGCTACAATAAACTTAATATATCGTGATTAAAAATGTATGTGTCTGTTAATAATTATGTTAATTATAATTTGAAACTTTTGGCAGCCCTGATATACTCTCCTCCATAGCGTCACGGCTGGATCGGTGATCTAAGTGAATGGATTAAGTTTCCTTTACAATTTACTGCACTTTAGCTACACTAATTTGACAGTATTACCAATAGAAGGCTTATTGACTGCATAATAACCACTGCCTTACTAGAATAATGTAGGTTTCATTACTATTACGATGGACTGTGAAGCTTTAATTACGATGCATTAGTCTCACTGCTTAGTAATTCGCTCACTATTATTAGGGTTGCACATCTAGCGTGGCAATGCTGCTAGAATTCGTGGACGCTCCCGCGTGATTTCAGTTGAACTTACATCTTTTTAAAACATAAACATCCACAACAAATAAAATAAGTGACAAACAAACAAAAATTGTCGCAAGGGTGCTTGAACCGATCATTCGAACAAAAGGTATGGCCGCTGCCAAATAGGACAAACGGGAAGCTCTATATGAACCGTATTCGTAACGTATGTTATGCGTACTTTGAACTTGAGATGCATACCCCAACTTAGAATCACTTTTTCGTTCGCAGTGCTTATAATAAATGACTGTGTCCGACTAACAAAGTATAAGACTGCAATAAGAATACAATAAAACCAGCCAATAGTTGTCAGATAAAATCTTAATCCAGAATTCCAGACACAATGGAACAAACCAAACCAATATAAAAGACTGAACCTAAAAAAATAATCTGTCATTTCGATTTTGGATCTTCATAAAACTTGTTGAACTGGAAATATAGAGTCAAATGTACATGCATGATCTGACGATAATCAAAGGCTACGGTAACCGCTGACCATCGGCGGGCCGCATACTTATTCGCCACCTTAGTGGTATAAAAAACACTCTTAAAATAATATATGTAGTATTTTTATTAAGCCTGATGGTATAGCGGTTACCGTAGCCTATGGACGCGCAACGCCAGGGGTTTCACTCGCCCACTGCCGACCCTACAAAATTATCTCTTCATTCACAACACATTCTTAAAGAACCACGTTTTGTGCCCTTGAGAAAACCACGTCCAATAGCAAACTTTAGATCGTTTGCCTTCATTATGCTAATACATATATTTAAAAGTATAAGCATTGTACTTGTATACTTATCTTGTATCACAGCTTCACATTACGTAACTACGTACAACTCAATGTCAGATTTTAGTAGCGAACGCAGCTTTGTAAGTGATTCTCTAACAATGGGCAATTAAGTTCCCACACAAGCTACTAACGACCTTTGTTCTCCAACATACATACAACCATACACACCAGTACATATGTACATAAATACATATGTGTTCGCTATTCAACCTATATCTTAAGCATCATACGACATACATACATTCCGTGTCTGACTTGATTTTGTAGAACCGTTGTCAATGGAATGAATGAATGAAGAATAGGGTATGAAAGTTTCTATGTAGGTGTGCGATGAAGCTACTAAATATTTTAAACCACGATAGTTTTATTGGTATTTTGGGCTTATGGTTAGCGATGCATTGCTATTTTGAGTTTTAGATAAAAATATGTTCTTTCAGAATTTTTGTAAATTCCATATCTAAAGATAAATAGGGGATAAAAAACCAAGAAAGTTAGTATTTACGAGTAGATATAAAGGCCGCGGCGAATCCACAATTTTTTTTTATACCACTAAGTTAGCAAACAAGCATACGGCCCGCCCGATGGTAAGCGGTTACCGTAGCCTATGGACGCCTGCAACACCAGGGGTATCACTCGCGCGTTGGCAACCCTAAAATGTTAGTAATATAGATAAGTAGATTTATTCATTTGTGAGTACTAGCTGTTTAAATTGTACACATTCTGATTCAGGATCTTTAAGACCTGGAAAAGAGAAAATTTATCCGGCGAATTGTGCGTAATTGATGAATTGTGGCGAGTAAATCATGGAGTGCCAAATATGTTTCTTACACAAGTTAAATTTTCCAAGGTCCAATCATGAAATAAATATATATACATAAAAATATTTTTTAAGTATCAGTATCGTACCTGGCGCGGAGAGTGAGACGATTGTGAGAAGTACTGTTGATATCCATGTTGTCATATCCTGCGAACAAACAAATTAAGAGTAAGTTATGATCTAAGTATATAAAAATACATATTATAAGAATAATAAGCAAACACACTCGGACTAGAAAGGAGTAATTTAAACCTTCATAAGTGCCTTATTAGGGCCTAAACTGAATAAATGATTTTGAAACACCTTCAACATGTCACCTGTGCCTGTTGTCCAGGCATTTCAAAGTAAACTAGCCAATAATGTCAGCATCTTATCTTTGATTATATCATCTAATTAATCAATACTTGTACATAATATATCCATCAGTAATAAAAGTCGTTGATTCAAATTGCATTCTCATTCAACACAACTTTCAGGAGCAATTTTACACAACAATTTCTTGGTTAGATTATTATCATTCAAAGATCTTGAACTGCAAGTAAATAGACGTGGACTTCCTATGCGATTACTCAAGCTATTGTGTATTGTTGCAATGACAATGTTGCCAGCTGAAAAACTATAATAATTATTGCTGTGCGTATGCGCAAGCACGAACGCGTTGATGTCTTTTGTGCGGACGTATCGGGTCGTTGACTTGTTGCACTGAATTGATTAATTTTATTGCAATTCCATTTTTATATTTATTTTTTCAGTTCTTTTCCGTACTTTTAAATAATTGAACTGCATTTTTGACCTTGTACTATTTTCATAAGTATTTCTGACTGTCATTTGTGTATTTTAAACTAAACTGTATACTGAGCGAGCTAGTCTTTATTCTGAGGTATATGAGCTAGTCTTTATTCGGAGGTATATGGAAGGCTGTTCCAATTTCAAAAGCATATTAATTTTCTATCAATAACATAAAATACTACTGCAAAAAGATTTAAATCCAAGTAGGTTGTACAATCTAACCGAGTTATTCTCATTATGGTCACCTCACTTGCAACTGCCACGTATAAGGAACAACTCATAACAGTCGTAACCAAAGTACCGTCACCGAACCCCGATTCACACAATAGGGCGTGACAGTTACAGTATCGTGCTATGAATATTCAATCATAATTCATATTTAATATATAGGTTTGTCTGTCACACTTCCTGCCATGCTATTTTTAGCAGTCAAAAGGAGCAGGTCGTCAAAGTGGTTATTTTTGGTATGTGTGTACAGTTCAAGAGGTTTTATGAAGCCGTGGTGGCCGCTTTTATAGAGTGATTAATCACACCACGAGCTTAGAAAGAGAGGTAGGGCATAGGTGGCTGGAGCTCGTGTTGGTTTTCCTATTTTATATGGAGCCGCCTGATCAGGGACCGTACCTTCACCTTACAGAAGACCGCAGTTAAATAACATTACTTTGGTGGAGTGGAGTGCTTCTGCAGGGTTGCCAGAGCTTTTTTTTATACTACTGAGGTGGCACAAGTATACGGCCCACCTGATGGTAAGCAGTCACCGTAGCCTTTAGCCGCTAGCAATACCAGGGGTATCACTAACGGGTTGCCAACCATGTTGTTGATGAGGACTCACTGTGCTAGCAGCATTACTACTAGCCCAGCGTATCCTCGTGGAGCACTGGCAACCTTACTTACCGCAGAAAGAACATTACATCAAGTAGTGTTATCTCACTGCGGTCTTCTGTAAGGCAGAGGTACAGTCCACAGTCGGGCGGCTCCAATTTAAATGGAAAAACCCACGGGAAGTCCCAAATCGCCCTACCTCTCTGCTTCACGAGTATACACTCTGCTGGTACAAAGCAGTCATTCAAATTTAGACCCTGAGAACGTATGGCTAAAATATGTTTACAAATAAAAACAATTTTATAAAAATACAGTTACCTACAACCCACACATTACCATCGCCATTCATGCATTTTCAATAGTACAAAAGGACAATAGTTTAGAAAACGCAGTATGATATGACCTAAATACAGTCCTCAGAATATTAATAAGGTATGCCACGACAGCATACCGGATTAGACCTGGTCTCTATGGAGCCTTGGTACTTGCACATTATGGCATCCTTTCAAATAAAGAAAGAAAGAATGAAACCAAGAAAGAAAGAAATATTAAGACATATGGTTCTAATTTCGAACCCAAGTCCAGTTAAAATGGAATTGATGCTCATCGCTTCAAATCGATATCAGATAAAATAATTTCGTCGCCCTGTACTTTTAATCGAAAACATTTTTCTATATTTGTGCTCCCATTGTACCAATTAAAACAACTATTAATTTCTAATGTAATTAATAAAATATTTATTAATTCCAAGGTGGCTTTTCGGGACTGTGGTCCCGATTAAAAGTACAGGGTGACGAAATTATTTTATCTGATATCGTTTTGAAGCAATGAGCATTTTGATCAATTCCATTTGAACTGGACTCGGGTTCGAAATTAGAACCTTATGTCTTAATATTTCTTTCTTTCTTGGTTTCTTTCTTTCTTTCAGTATTTCAAAGGATGCCATTAGGTGCAAGTACCTGGTCCCAAAAGACCACCGACTCATTTTTACAAGAATTTATTTTTTTATATATTTTTTATTAATAAAACAAAATCATTGTTTTTTATACAGTTTAGACCCTAATAAAAGCAATAAGGCACTTATGAAAGTCTAACTCACCACCGGTTCGGAAACATATGACCTGAGAAATCTGCTTTGAATCTTATTAACTCTTGCGATATCTTCTAAATACACCAAGTAACGTAACGTATTGTAATACCACAATTAAAATGATCCAACAGTGAATCAACGGAGCTTGACTATTGCGCTATTATTACCGAACGATAATTACCCTTTCTTTTGTAAACTATTACATTAGCGGACTGGATACATCTTGGGTTTGTTCTTTGTTACATACAAGCACATAATATGTAAAAATTAATTATGATGCTCATCAAATAAAAAGGTAAATGGAACTTTGCGAAGAACGAAGTGAACACGCCGGCGCCGGCTAGAACTACGCCTTGCAGTGTATATATACACATTTACACGCACACACCTACAACGAAACCATGGCTTGCCCACGCACTAGGTACACGTTTGCATAAAAGGAGTAGCTATATTGTTATTTCTGACTTCCTACTAATTGCTACTCCTTTCATAGGTGTTTTATTTCTTGTTCTATGCGTCCAATATGATGCATCCGTATACGATTGAACTTTGAACAGATGTATTGCACGCACTCGCCAGGGTTTCTGGCAAAAACTTCACCGCATACCAGGCACAGCAAGACGTACATAAATAAGGTAAAAATATATTATAAATAGAATAAGAACATAGTAAATACCATACAAGACACGTGCTGAGCTAGCCAGCTAATCGCCATAATCACACCATAAATGGGAAAGTTCTCACGAGAAAGTCCGCTTGTATCGGTCGTCAGCCGGCTTCCCGTTTCGGACATCCACCTCGGACAGACCACCATTGCTACGAGGGTGAAGTCTCGGGAAAAAAATAGCTACAGCGAGGTCTAGCGATGTCTAGCGAGGTCTATCGAGGTCTAGCGACGTCTAGCGTTTTCGTGTCCAAGACTGACGATGCACATTGCACGTGCGCGCTCATTAGTGAATCTCGAGTAAACGTGGGCACCAAGAACACAGCTTTTACACCGAGAATTCGCCCGCGTAGCAAATTATATGTATGTTACTCAGGAATAATACAGCATTCTGCTGGTGAAATAATTTTGAATGGGTCTGTAGTTTTGAAGTTTATTCATTACAAACAAAAATATAAAACTTTTTATTTATAATATGAATATGTACATTCGCGCTGTCGCGCTCTCTCTGCCTGCGCGCCCAACCGTCGCGAGAGAGACAACTGCCCGTCGCAGTAAGCTCGTATTGCAGTGTTTTCTCCCCCAAAACTGGTCAAACTTACACGTGTTTCAGAAATGATAGCAGGACTTTGGCTATGCCTGCTAGCTTTACATTTCTTTTATTTGTCGATATTGTTTGTTGAATGTCTGAAAACGTCGGTATAAATTTGCAAATTTTTAATCTTCGTAAGTCCCGAATTCTTTTACTAATAAATTTATGACAAAAAGCAATACCGAGGAATCTGACAGAAGTAGATATTTTACTGTAGGGTTATTATACAAGAAGGAAACAGGGTAAGCAGTTTGTATAAAAAAAGCTGGTAGCCTTTCGTTTTAATATTTCTCAGTATGTGGACACAATATCTGCGTACATTGAGACTAGGGTAATGCTCGACTTTGCGTCGGTTGCTCCACTGCTTGCAAAACTAAGGAAGTTTCTTCATACCATACCGCGATCTTTGCTGCTGCTTTTTGTGTCCAATTGTAAATAATAAAATTGTCTTTATAAACATGCGTAGTGGATATTATGATTGAAATTCCTTGCAAATACAGTTTTTTATACCACTAAGGTGGCAAACCACCGTACCGTAGTTACCGGTTACCGAAGCCTATGGACGCTTGCAACACCAGGTGTATCACTAGCGCGTTACCGACCCTTAATATTGCAAGGGTACTACAAATATCCTGCTAATGTACTAAGAGATATCTTAGATGCTCGTTTGTTTTGAATCGCGCGAAAAAGGCTGAACGGATTTCATTGAAATTTGGCACACACATGGATGAAGTCAATCAAGGGGTCCTTTTTATCCCAGAAAAATTGCATGGCTCTCGAGTGATGTAGAATTATGCGGGCGAAGTCTCGGGTGAAAGCTATAGAATATAGCAAGATGTGCTATGCCTTTATTCTATGAGGCCTAAGCAGGTGTTGTGTAACAGTGAGTACGCAGGTTCGATCAGACTGCATTCTTGAGAGGAAAGTCACTTTCTGTACACCACAGAGTAACACTTTGAAATTAAACAATTGGGCTTGTTAGCTAGTATGTGGCTATGACAAGCTTGAGCTCATTGACGTTAATTTATTATTTTAGTTATCATTGTTTCATGGATTATTGTCATGATTAAAATTTTAGATATTTAGGTTACGCTATGTTATCTTAAAACAGCGAACACTATTACACGATCGAAAATATATTTAAAAAAAATCCTTGTCTAATGCTAATTCCCGCTCACCAATGCTGTCTGACCAAACGGATAAAAGTACTTTTCTGTAATCACTCCTAATTCGTACCGTACCAGTCGGAGGTATGTCTCGCTGCGCATTACTAGTTTCCAGTAACATTACTATAATTTGTATTCCTGGTAGTCTTCCGTAACACACAGCATAGTTTTCACTTCCTTGTTCTTTTCTTTCAATTACATACATACATGGATAAATACATACATATTCAGCCACGAACTGAGTAGATAGAGAGTATAAAGCGCCATTTCACTCTTGACTTGCACACAATATTATTTCCTTTTTTTTTTTTTTATATATGATATATATATACAAGTATATGACAAGGATACAAAACGGCAATAAAATTAAAATGATATAAAAATCATCAATACAACATAAAATAATCTAAAAAACTGTCAACACGCTGTCTACCAATATTTTGAAGGATTAGATATTTAACTTCCAACAGGACTGCTGGTGTTTGAAAGTTGTAAGTAATATTCAAATTTCTCTTGCACTCTTGCTTTCCAACTACTTTGCATCTCAAAATGTAAGAATACTGACAAATTGGCTTAACTCAGGTAACCAAGAACTCCCCGCCGTGATTTTCCCAAAGGAGTACAGCATGGAGTTCTTCAAGAAGGGTGTGAAGATAATTTTGAAGGGTCGGCAACGCGCGATTTTTACACCTGGTGTTGCAAGCGTCCATAGGCTACGGTGACCGCTTACCATCCGGTGGGCCGTATGCTTGTTTGCCTCTCAAAGTGACTAAAAAAAAAAGAAATATACCCTGTAAAATGTGTTGCGAATCGCGGGCTGAAACCCTCAGAGTAACGGATTTTCAGAAATTCGAAGGTCAGATAGCAGTCGCTTTGTGTAACAATCAGGTAACCAAACACATTGGCTTACATCTAGTGCCGACCCCAACAGTGTCTGGGGTAAGGCCTATGCGATGATGTCATCTACAGGGGGCTTTAAAGTAAAAACCAGTATTACTTACCAGTATTATTCTGATTCATACAGAAATCGGATCTTTAGTACCAATGGTTATGACTAACGAGGTCGTGTTCTATTTACGCCGTTTATTATGACATATTTATTTGCCAATAGGCGTATGAAAAAGCTAAAGCTTTTAAGTCCAGCATTGTCGAGTCTCAGACTGGAGATATGCATGTGCGAACATTAGTGGCGTTCGAAAGGAATATAATTTCAGTGCCGGTAGCAGGAACATTGTCGACAACGTATTCGAAAACGTAACTCGCGAAATGTCTAAATTGACGTACAAATTTTTAGTTTCACTTTTCACCGCCGCAGCGCTGTTGTATTTTCAATACAAAAATAGTCGAAGGCGATACGAAAACGTTGTCGACAATGTTCCTGCTAGCGGCACTGCTTCCTATGTTTGTGTCCAAAAATAGAAAAGTAGTCTTAATTAACTTCAAATATTTATACAATGCATTATAAACGTGTTTTTCAAATCGTTTAGTTCCAAAGTAAACAGGAAATACATTTTTATTTACTAGCTTAATTGTTAATATAAGATTGTGTCACACCGAAGCCTGACCGCGGTTAGTTAGTTAGTAGATACGTGGTTTATTTATAAATAACAATACGATACAGTTTGCGCTTGAGAGTGACTGAGGTAGAAATTAGAATAGATTTATGTTAGGAATATTTTACAATTATAATAAGCACAGTAATATTACTGAAGCTAATTTATTTTTATTCAATTTTGTTTTTTTTTTATCGATATTGTGACAAAACCATTAGCTGTATTTCTCATACCATATCTCAAATCAAAATTATTTTACGAATTCACACGCTTACATTTTGGTGAATAACTCAGCGCTGTTTTCGGCTTCAACTATTTAGATCTACTTTCGCAATCACGCCATTTATGCGACGTAGAATTCCCATTGCCTTAGAAGTGGTTTACATAAGTCATTAATATGGTATAACCGTGCGTATTTCACCTTGCATAGATACTAAGTAGAACGTACTAAAGACATGCTAGACAAGATGAACACTCGGCGCTAATTATTTAATTAATGCATATTTAGTCGTAATACATTCTCCTCTTAGTTTGTTTATGCACGCAATAGTTCCTGTTTCTATATAAACTACTAGCTTGTGCCCGCGACTACGTCCGCGTTGAGCTTAGAATCTCAGAGGAACCTAAAGTTTTCCCGGGATAAAACATTTTCCCGGGATGAAAAGTATCCTATGTGTTAATCCAGGTTATAATTATCTGTGTTCCAAATTTCATCCAAATCCGTTGAATAGTTTTTGCGTGAAAGAGTAAAAAACATCCACCCATCCATCTATCCATCCATACTCACAAACTTTCGCATTTATAATAAATATTAGTAGGATGACCCGGATAGTCAGGTGACCAAGCGTTTGGTTTACTACACTTGTGGACGCGGTTTTAATTTCAGGACAGACAAACATACATACGTGATTTTGGTTCTGAGTTTGGGTGTTTTTTGACACAAATAACTGATGAACGCTATTCACAAATTCGTCTGTCAATAAACATTTAGTAAGACTTGTGTCAAACGCATAGTAGTGTTTTTTAATAAAATAATGTGTGTCTAATATAATGCATACCTCAAAATTAGCTTCTGCATTCCTTCTCCATATTTACTTTGACTCAAATTTCATATCCTGCGCAATATTCGTAAAAAGGGGTACCTATAAAGATTTGCTTCACGTTGTTAAAATTATGAAACCTACTTGTTTTTGGTGAAACAACAAATTACTTCTTGCCTACCCATCATTAATATATCCGTGTATGGATTTATTACAACAATCCCACCACAAAAGTGTCAAGAACACGTACCCCTTAGATTACTAATTAAACTCGCTTACAATTCGCCGCGCGTAGCTTAGCCCTCTATTTACACCATAGAATTGTTTGCAAGTCAAATTTAGAATCCGTTTCAACACTACAAACTTGAGTTGAGACGTGACATCTCGATCCAATCACACCTATTCGCTTTCGAAATCGAGTTTTGACCTTAGACATATAGTAGTATCGTTTTGACAGATGCATTACTTTAAAAATCAAATGACGAAA
Organism: Falcaria lacertinaria; assembly: GCA_951449985.1. Lineage (NCBI taxonomy): Eukaryota > Metazoa > Arthropoda > Insecta > Lepidoptera > Drepanidae > Falcaria > Falcaria lacertinaria. Next base: position 1,191,537 of record OX602121.1, read on the forward strand.
TCATTTTATTACTTACACCTTTCGTTTCCTCATTTTAAATTGAAATTGTGCTTATAAATAAATTCGTTCTACATAAACGAATTAATAATTTTGACAAACAATATTAAACCCGCTGGAGGACTTAAGAAACTAAAATAATATTAAAAGGCTTAAAATGTTATAAATATGTTTGGTGTGTATACCTAGTTATTTTTGTAGAATGTTTTTTAGTATTTTTAAATCCCGACACAAAAGAGGAGTGTCATAGTCAAAGGTTCAACGTGTATCGGTCTGTCTGTGGCATCGTAGCTCGTAAACGGCTGAACCGATTGCGATTTGTTTATTTTATTTTAATTTTAAACAGTCTTTATCTAGTGTCTTTAGCTATTCTTTAGCTATGATTTTCAGATTATTATGAGTCGTGGGTGCTTTTAAATTTTTATTTAGTTATAACAAATGAAAAATAAATCAATTAAGTCTTTATTTGTAAAATCTTATAACGGTTCAATAAACCTCCGCATTAAATTACTAGTCATTCCAGAAGAAACATTGCTATTAATTCTGTGAACATTTTTACATTTTAAGAGTAACATTTACCAAATCGTTGTCGACACATGCTACCAGTTCTGTAGTACATTGGAACCGTAGACTGAATTACTTCCCTTGCAATTTAAACTAAACTATTTATTGTTTTGACTTCAGCGAAGCGGTTGTATTCTCTTGGGTTTTGACAGAACATTACTTCATTTGACAGCACTAAGCAAATTTTGTGTAATATAGGCTGGTGCGTGACAAGATAACCACCATTAAAGCCTTATACATACTTGTATAACATTTAGTATGAGTTTTTAGGGGGAAACAGGCGGAGCGGTTGAGATTTTTTTCCAGTGTGTCGTAAATTGTGTTATAGTGATCTTTAATGTGTATTTTTGGTGTCGATATGTGCAGTAAAGTTTTATTTAGTGACTGATTTATAGGAGCATTGGAAATAATGGTATAATACGACTTTTGGGTTAAATGATTTATCATTTTGGTCAATAGGTTACCTCTAATCTAAAGGCGTGTTACGATCTGCTACTGCCGTGGGTTGTCTCCAGAAACTCCATTGGGCGTTAGAATGCATGACACTAGGCATTTTAATGCGGCAAACACGAGAAATTTTGCAACATGAAAATTCTCTAACACTCGACACTGGCAAAAATAGTCCCTGAAGGGATTGATTGCCATACTTAGGAAGAAGAAGAAGAAGAACATTTAGTATTAATGAATACCCGTGATTATACAGTGTGTGTGATGGGTGTGTGTGGAATATACACACACATAAGACCTATAGTAAAATCAAAAGGCGTTGTACCGTGTCTATAAGCAGTATTTAATCTCCTCTGAGCTATAAGCAAGTATCGTGTTATGCTATGAACTAGATTCAGTGTATTGGCCTTGTACCTTAGTCTCCAGTTACCTTTAGCGTTAGGTCATTTGGTATTAATAACTGAATTGACGACCCGAGTGAATGTTCGATTGACAGCGGAAATAGACGATAAAAATCACGTTTTTTATACCACTAAGGTGGCAAAAAATCATACGGCCCGTACATGCGGTTTAGTTGAAAACTGTCTAGAGATATTCGATACTAAGAGAATACAACCGCTACATTTGGAATATACACCGCGCGCGGTCAATTTTACGAATGAGCTGCCGTGGTTTTCCCAAAGGAGTACTGCATAAGGTTTTTCAAGAAGGGTGTTACAACAATTTTGCAGGGTCGGCAATGCGCAAGTGATACCATGGTGTTGCAAGCATCCATATGTAACCACTTACCATCAGGCAGCCGCATTATTGCTTCCGACCTTAGTCTATATATATAAAAATGAATCCCTATTTCCCGGCATCACGCGTGAACGGCTGGACCGATTTCGCTAATTCTTTTTTATTTGTGTTAGTTAATGTCAGAAGAATCTTATGAAAAGTATGAAATGAAATTATGAAAAAAATTGAAAAAAACCAGAACCTTTTTAATTTCGCGATAAACTAAAGGTCCTTTTTGCTATGGTGTATTTGTCATATATATTCATAGCTAAGACAGGACATCGCCTGTCGGGTCAGCTAGTGGTATATAAAAATCCAAACAAAAGATTCTTTTCCGATAGCATTCTAAGCTCGGTGAGAAATGTCATGAAACTTACGTTTTAGTCTGTGGTTTTGTTATGGTATTAACGCATAAACATGTTTTCAAGTGAGCGCTATTAGCCGTCCCCAGGTTAATCTTGTTGTATTCGCAGATCTGATCACCGTAGAGTACAAATGAGCTTTTTTAATGGTTGTAAGCTTGGAAAATAAATGTACGTAGGTTGGATTTGATGAAATAAATTATCAAAAAACAAATAATAATAATGCTTGGACATTATCACACAGCGCCATCTGGCCTCAAACTAAGCAAAGCTTGTATTATGGGAACCAGTAGCTGATGTAATACTTATATCCTTTTTTTTTGTAAATACATACTTATAATACATACCAAACACCCAAACGCAAGGCAAACATATTTGTCACATAAATGTTTGCCCTGGCGGGAATCGAACCCGCGACCTCTAGCGTAGCAGTCAGGTATACTAACCACTAGACCAGTGGTCTCGTGAGGTCGACAAATAAGTCGGTAGATCACTCAACTCTTGATCCTGTCTTCCGCAAATGAGATCATGATGGCGGGGAGACAATGAATAAACGCTACGCATAAGCTTTTTAAATTTAGAGTTTGTTAGTCAAGTACTTTGGGGGAAAAAGTACTCAATGATGGATTGGTTAACTAACTCGGCCCGGTGGGCACGTATGAAGAGATTGATGAATGTAGAAGAAGCAAACGAGGAGTGAAATGGCGCTCTATACTCTCTGCCTACACCTGAGGGACTTGGCGTTATGACTTACTAGCGACCCGCCCCGGCTTCGCACGGCCAGCATTAGTCATAAAGTTAAATAACTACAAAACACAAATTAATTAGACATAAAAACCTTCCTCTTGAATCACCGCATAAAAATCCGCTGCAAGTTTCAAAAATTAAAGCATACATAGGGACAGACAGATGATCATCTGTCCATCATATTATATATATAGATACCATTTCATTTGTTAATAGATGATTTAATTCTTAGAAGTTGTCAAAGTCATTAAAAGTACATGGATCTTACGAATCGCCTTTAGGCTAACTATAAATATCTTACTAAGTAGATAAATAATTATAGTTTAAGGAATGCGGATAGGTGGATTTAGTATTGATTGTCTTCTTATGTAATAGTATATTTATAAATCATTGTCAATAAATAATAATTAAATATTGTAATTTAGCAAAATACACTTAATTGGTATATGAATCAACTTTCATTTTTACTATTTGCCGCACTAGCGCCATCTTTTAACAAAACTGCGAAACTACAAATCAATTTTATATTTATTTTGCACGGGTCAATTAAATTTCTATAAAATTGCCTCCATGCAACTATTTATTTTTGTAATTGATAGATGCTAACCGGTTTGCCACCTTGCGCGTTGTTCCGGTGTCTACTCTCGCTTTTACAATGCTGCAAATTTATGAGAACTACTGAGTGAGGGCGCTGTCGTCGCTATGGTTGTTCGCATAACTATGTTGCTTGGTTAGTTCCAATTTTGACCGCAGGCTCATGTAACTTGGTAGTATAATGACGTTACGAACACAGCTTTAGTTTGAAAACGTGCCTTTTCTAGTCTTTTAATTTTATTATATATTATATTACTTATACTTGTAGGTAGTATATTATCAACTCTGAGCTTAAACTATGTCTTTTCGGGAAACTAGCTGCTAGCTAGGACATATGGGCTAATCTAATATACACACAACTTTTAAAAAGGAATTAAAAGTTCACTTAAGTTCAGTGACAGTAAAATCACTACAACAATATGTTGCAAATGAAAATTATTAAATAATTATTATAAAAAGCACTTTGGAAATTGAAAAAAAACGTGTAAAAGATGAAAAAGGATTCTTCTCTCCGGCGGGGAATCGAACCCCGGTCTCCCGCGTGACAGGCGGGGATACTTACCACTATACTACCGAAGACTTAGTAACCAATGTTAAATTTATAGCATAGTATCTTTTCGCAAAATAATACAAGAAAGAATTAAATTTTAGTTTCTTTTTTTATAGTGTCATACTCACATTTTCTTTATCCTATTTGTGTATATTTTTTAGATTTAATCTTAGGAATAAAAACATTTTGGAAAAGTTTTTCCTTGCCAGTGCGATGTCTGCGATTCATCATCATAATTTTATTATCTTCTTCTTCTTCAACCAGGATTATCAACAGTAATTAATTATTAGTAGTTGTAAGTATTTCAACTTTTACACTTAAAAATATCAAATCTAGCTTGCAAAATAGTGTGCCGATCGATATAGTTTGACCCAATGTCAGTTACATCACGTTACATTCAGCTGGTCAGGGTCACAGTGACCATCAGTATGCTAACACCTATTTAATAAAATAACCATGTACACCTATCAATCTTTTGAAAACATATTTAAATATTTAAAGGAGTTTACGATTTTGAGGTTTAGAAAAAATAGTCTCAGAATTAATACGCAAGCTTTATATATCAAAATATATGCAGCATTATGGATAATTCAGAATTTTATTAACATGTGAAAAAAAACTTTTTTATGCTGTAATTTTTAGTTGATTAAAAAATAAACGCTAATCTAGACAAGGCAACAATTAAAATTAAATTTCATACAAATAGTATTTAAATTTCAAAATTGGAACACTACACCCGACACACAGCACAATGTAAACCTTACAACACTACATTTAGATTGCAAAATATTTTTTTCGCACGCATTCACTTTAAATACATTCGATTATAAGCTCTATTGCCTCAAAACTGACATAAAACAAAATAGTGCAACAAATTTAACGATAACGCCTTACGGTAACGATGATTTTAATAAATCGTGATTTAAGAATGGGCCAACTCAATTCGATCGCTTTGTAATCGAGTTATAATTGGAATCGTTACTGCTGTAATGCTTCGAATTCAATTCAAACGCGTAAATTACTTAATTATTATACTAAAATATACAAAATGCTTTTAGTTTTATGCAATAGGTCACCACCATCTTACTTTCAGTGTTGCCAGTTTTCATGTAACATTAATGTTAATGTTACACGAAAACTGGCAACACTGGCAATTAAAAAGTTAGTAAGTATGTACTTACTTACTTTTTAATTATCTACATTAAGCCACATTGCAATAACGTGATATATTTTTTCATCCTTTTTCTTATAAATCTAATCGGTAACTGTGTTTGTAGCACAGTAATTGCTAGTAACGCAGCCTGATATAGCATGCAGGCAATCCAGGCATCCATTGGCTACGATTATAACTGACATGACACAGACAGACACTAGACAAACAAGGTACCGTACCGCACGCTTAGTTACTTGCCACCTGTGCACTATGCAATAAAAACCTACTATAAAGCTTTAAGTCTAATAAAATAAGCTCTATAGCGCAATATATAGGTACGTCAACTTACGGCTAAAGTATAATTTATTTCAGTTATAACAGCAGGAAGTATTCAATACTTAATTAAGTTTTTGCTGGATAAAATGTATGTAATGTTAAGTCTAATATAAATACCACTTAATTTGTTTCTAATGTCACTGTGCGTAGTATAATAGCGTATGTTGTTAGCGGTACCTGACAATAAAGAAAAAAATATAAAAAAAAAAACTGTAATAGGTACAGAACCTATTTCATAAAAATATCTAATATTCTAATTTCGAATTTGTGTTACGACACTGGCTCTTACACACTTTCTTAAAAAATAGAATGTTGCAATTATTAAATTTGAAATTACCAACACTTTTTTCCCTTCAATTGACACAATTTAGTTACTTATTGTATTATTCTGTGCGGTGCGTAATAAGCTGAGCTTATGATAATAATAGAGTAATAACTAAAGCTCGCTGACGCTAGTAATAAGAATATTTTCATCACATTAGAATTAACGTCAAATATTATTTCTGGCATCATTTTATCTCTGTCAATTGCTTGAAGTAGATAAAGAAAGAATGATTAAATTAAGGTAAGATTAAACTGCTCATAAGCTCCTAAGTAAAGCTTCTTCCACGGCGGCTGTTATTGCCGGGAAAAGTGATATTCACCCAGGGAAAGGAACCAGTCTTCAACGTCACAGCCATATGTTGTAACTATCAATTTCGGAAATGGAAAGTGTTCGGACGCATCTCGGCCGCTATTACGTCAGCTCCTTTCTACGTAATGTGGGCGCGGCCCCGGGTGCCTACCTAGTCTACAGTACAAACATGCCCTAGTATTTGGCTAATGCTAGAAATAAGCATTTAATATAATGTTTTTATTTAGTTTTACGATTGTCTTGAGGGCTCGGGTCGGGATGCGTTTACAGTTTATTTTTATATACATTATTTGGCTTGGGATAAAAGTATTTTAGAGACTCACAATTCATCGTCCTGTACTACTGTACAAAAATACTGAACGTGATAGGAACTCGTTAAATATTCTATAATAGCGTAAGTGACGTGATTTTTTCTGAATCCAAAAACATGGCCGAGGAACAAGATTGCAACATCTTTGAATAGTGTAGTAAATGATCGAGTAAGGCATAGTATTTAACTTCGCGTAGTCCAACTATAGCTATGAACCATACAGAAGGTAGCACAGCAAAAACCATTTTTTTTTGTTTCAGTACTTCCGTTTTTTTACGATAAAGATAGATTTTTTTCGTAACACATGAGCATGAGTTTTTTTGAAAAGTACGGTGGCTCAGCTGACTTATTTTATTCCACTAAGGTGGCACACAAGCATACGGCCCACCTAATGGTAAGCAGTCACCGTAGCCTATAGCCGCTAGCAATACCAGGGCAGGGGTATCACTAACGGGTTGCCAACCATGTTGTTGATGAGGACTCACTGTTGAGGACTCACTGCTGATGAGGAGGTGCACTGGCAACCTTATTGACCGCAGAAACATAACACTATATCAAGTAGTGTTCTTCACTGCGGTCTTCTGTAAGGTTGGCTCCAATTTAAATGGGAAAACTCACGGGAAATCCCATATCGTCCTACCTCTCTTAATAGTTTGAGTTTGTATGTAAATATGAAGATGTATTTCTTTGCCAATACATAGTTGTAAGCGCACGAGGAACAACCTACTCAAAACGGGCGTGCAAATCAGTTTAGCGTACAATTTCACCAGCCACTAGTTACCAGCAACACGCTAACAATAACGTAACAACTACCGTTTCGCCACACAACCCTTTGTTGGGCATCAACCGTGGGCTTAAGGTGTGTGACATGAATACAGACGCAAACAGTAACTAAATGGTAGGTTGTTTTAATTAGAATTGTTACCATAGAGCTATACACTAGGATTCTACCGTAACTGTCTATTTTCACCCGATTGCGCCAGGAGGAGGTTTTTTTTTTTATACTACTTAGTTGGTACACAAGCATACGGCCCACCTGATGGTAGGTAAGCAGTCACAGTAGCCTATAGCTGCTATCAATGCCAGGGGTATCACTAACGGGTTGCAACCCTTGTTATTGATGAGAAGTCACTATGCACACCAGCATTACTACTAGCCCAGCGTATCCTCGTGGAGCACTGGCAACCTTAATCATCGCAGAAACACAACACTACATCGTAGTGTAAGGTTAAAGTCGTGTTATTTCACTGCGGTCTTCTGTAAGGTGGAGGTACAGTCCCCAGTCGGGCGGCTCCATCCCATATTACCATGGGATATCCCAATTCGCAGTACCTCTCTTTTTTAGCACATGGTGTGTTTAATCACCGTACTTAAGCTTTAAAAACTCAGGGGTACAGGCCGGGGTTTGAACCTGGGCCCATCAGACAGGCCGTTGCTTCAACCACAAGGCCTCCACGCCTTAAGGTAAGGTATATCGAATGTATTTATGACTATTTCTATGGCACGCTATTAAACAGCTTTGTAAATGAGTTGATAGATTTCATTTTAATTGTCTGTAGTTTTTTCATTTGGTGTTTTTAGTTCAAAAATACTTATTCAATAGCTTCCCTTTACTTGCCCCTTTATATGTTTTCTCTATGATTTTTTTCTCTACTCTCTACATTACGACTGTTTTAGTAATACCAAAGTAAATAAATCGGTTCCGTCGTTATGGGGTTATTGAGTCACAAACGAACATTCAAACTTTCGCATCTCTTATAAATTAGTGGGATGACTGACTACCTATTCACCAAGTAATTTATCTTTTCTCGATTTCGTTCACAGACCATCGGTCGCGAAATCAATTGATTTGAATTATTTCTAATCGCTGATGAAATGCCATCGCAAGCCGTCTCAATCGGTGCGTTAAATTGTTTACTCGACTCCTCTTGGGCCCTTCGGATTTTTTGTGTATGTACTTGTATATAGTTGACAAATTTATTAGATACTCTTGGATCACTTGAAGTGTTGTATAATCCTTACTAATATAATAAATGCGAGAGTAACTCTGTTCGTTTGTTTGCTACCGTTAAACTACAAATCGGATGAACACATTGTAATGAAATGCAATAAGCTAGATCAGAGTTTTTCAACCTTTTTCATGACACGGTCCCTTCAGTATGAAGAAATATTTCGCGTCCCCCCTAGCCGTAACTTTCTTAGAGTTCCGTACCCGACGGGTAATTAACCAACGAAATCCTATTACTAAGACTTCGCTGTCTGTCCGTCCGTCTGTCTGTCATCGGGCTGTAGGTATCTAATGATCCGTAATAAGGCAGCAACTCCCCTATAGAAGCTTCGCAACCCCTAAAGAGGCTTCTAGGCTAAAACCCACACGTTGAAAAAGACTGAGCTCCACGCGGGTGTAGCCGCAGGTAAAAGGTAGTTCTCATAAAATCCCTAAATTCAAATTCAAATTCAAAAAGATCTTTATTTGACTAGACTTTCAGGCAAGCACTTTCAAATCGTCAGAGTAATTATTAAAATGTCTTGATTTGAACTGCCGAATATAAAACTTTTGGTCCCTAATTTTTTTCACGAACTTGAGTAGAACCGTTCTTTTATCTTTAATAACTTAAAATAGTTAGGTACCCTAATTTAGGAATACTGTTTTATTATACTTTTCGTCCAGCGTAAAGAAACTTATACTAAAATAGGAGGTTATAGAAAACCAGGATGCGGCAATTATCGTGAGTCGGGAAACCTTACAATTAAAACGGAACTTGACGATATTGGAATATATTACAAGCTTGTTTGCAATGTAATTACTATAATTAAAGTTGTTAAAAATAATTAAAAATATCAATTATGCTAGGTACCTAATGATGTGTGAATGCAATACGACAGTAATTGTTCTCAGGAAATAGTCGTTTTAGCCGGAATTCTTAATGTAATAAAAACTTTTTTTTTTGCTTAATTTCGACTTTCGGTTCTCGGGAATTTATCTATTCTATTCTATTGTATCTAGCCGTTGCTGTCCCACAATTTAACTATTTACGAATTATTATTTATCAATATTTCAATGTTATTTGTAAGTTGCTAGCACTAAACCACTGTACAAGCAGTCATTAATAGAGTCTCCTTGAATATCAATTAACGTAAAAAAACTAATGACTTTTTTATTTGGAGGGAGATGATTTGATTTCATTTTTATCGTACATTTAGACGCTTCATGATCAAGTTCGTGATTGTGCATACATTGATGAATATAACGTAACTGTACTAATCTATATGTATAAAAATGAATACCTATTTCCCTTAGTCACGCGTGAAAGGCTACACCGATTTCGCTGATTCTTTTATATTTGTGTTTGTTATTATCAGGAGAAGGGTCTAACGAAAACGAAAACTGTCGCAATAAACTAATGGTCCTTTTTGCTATTGTGTATTTGTCATATGAATTCATAGCTAAGACAGGACCTCGCCTGTCGGGTCAGCTAGTATTATAAAGAGAAGAGATTTGTATTTTACTGTTTGTTTGAAATTAAGAAACTCAAAAACTCGGTCGTCGGTCTAGACCTTGTACCGATTCGAAAATTCTTCCACCAACAGAATTATACTAATATGGACTATATATTATTATATTGATAAGCGAGTGAAGTGGGAAAGCTAGTAATTCATATCTATCTAACGAACAACCCAAATACCCCGTGACAGGCGTGCTGGAACATATCTCGCGCAGAGAATCGGCATTGCTATCCAGCGTGGCAATGCTGCCAGCATTCTTGGCACGCTCCGGCATGATTCCAGATTGGGTCAGATCTTTTATCTATAAGGTAGGTAGTTAAAGATATATTTTTGTAAATAGTTTAATCTGTTTTGACCCAAATATGATTATATAATAAATAGCAAGGCTAAGTAAGTAAACATTAAAAAATAGAATTGCAAAACTTTGGCAGAAATGACAGTCGTCGGTGTGTGACGACTGACGACCGCAGACGCAGTCGCGGCGCAATACCGTGACCAGTCATAATCCAATAATAAAGAAAACACAATAAAAATAGGCCCAGAGTATCCAGTTTTATTTGCTCGTATATTTTTTTACTTGTTCTGTTAATAAAAGACTCGGTTCAGTAACAAAAATAACAAATATAATGCCGCTCCGAATTAGATATATATGAAACTAGCTGTTTTCCCCGCGACTTCACCCGCGTATCAATATAATATATAGCCTATGTTACTCAGTGATAATGTAGCTTTCTAACGGCAAAAGAATTTTGGAAATCGGTCAACAAACACGGTCGGCAAACAAGCATACGGCCCGCCTAATGGTAAGCGGTTACCGTAGCTTATGGACGCTTGCAACACCAGGGGTATCTCGCGCGTTGCCGACCCTAAATAATCTGATGTAATGTTTTGTTTCTGTGGTGATTGAAGTTTCCGAAGTACCTCGAGAACTCGCTGTAGTGACAGGACCCGCTGTGCTAGCAGCGTATGCTATTAAAATTATATAATAAGGTTGGCAACGCGTTAGTGATACTCCTGGAGTTTTAAGTGCCTATAGGCTACGGTGACCGCTTGCCATCAGGCGGACCGTAGGCTTGTTTGTTACTTGCCGTAACCTTTGTTGATTGCAGTATTTTAAGTACATAAGTACTCTGATGTAACCGCAGTAAATATTTTTTGATTAGGGGCTTATTTAAAGACGCTATAAGGCATCTTTGTTATAAAATAATGTTTTTAACCCACAAATTATATGCCACAGCTGGTTTCCGTCAGAATCTATCAGATGCCACATAATTTAAGCAAAATTGATCACTTGTATGTTCTTTATAAATGCCAAGATACGTGTAAAACTAATTTGAACTTTAAATTGTAGTGTTAAGGATTGTAAATTAAATGCCAGCGTGTAACTGGCCTTTGACAAGGTCAGCCATAAAGTTGGACTGTCAACTTTGACATTAAACTAGTGCGCTATTAAAAGCTTGAGACTACGGCTTGAGATGTCATCGTGTATTTAAAAAAGATAAACATGTTTTTAAAATTGGCTTGACTTATCGGAATTTGGATTGTGGGTAGTGTAGTATAATGTATCTAAGTCATATACGCTACATTTATATGCATATAGTAGGTATATTATCTACTCTGTGCCGGTAGCAGGAACATTGTCGACAACGTATTCGAAAACGTAACTCGCGAAATGTCAAAATTGTCATACTAATTTTTAGTTCCACTTTTCCCCGCCGCAGCGCTGCTCATTTTTCAATACAAAAATAGTCGAAGGCGATACGAAAACGTTGTCGAAAAAGTTCATGCTACCGGCACTGGGGTATAGATAACATACCACATTATAGCGTTATTTTGGCTGATGCCTTGTTGGAAGGTGAATTGATAACCAGCAAAGTTTTTCATGTAAACCAACAATGTAAAATAAAATATTCTATTTTTGAAAATAATTGTGAATTACTATTAAAAATAATTGATTAATTACACTTTTTTACTTTTAACTATAACGCCGTAATCTTTATAAGCTAATTTATCTTTATCAAACAATTAAATCAGTCCGCTGACCTAATATGCTTGCCACACTTTTCAAATTAATAGGTCACTGTTAATGTCGACAACAATAAAAATTTCATATAGGAATTATATAATTTAATTATTTTGCACTTATCGTATCTTTTTGTTGCTTTAGAAGTTTTTTTAAAACCAATATAATAAAATTAATTTAAGTACCTACCATTTTTTTGTGGTTCATTGAGTCTTAGGTCCTATAACTAAGCAGAAAAATTTGTAAATTAAATCACTAATTAAGCATTTGTCATTTTTTGCGTAGCGAAAATCGTTTATGTACGTAGCTACCATTGAAAAAACTAGCCGGCCTAATATTTCACTGAATCTGAATATCCACTCTACAAGCCTAACTTTAAGATTGAGAATAGTTTGGTACGCGTTCGTCTAATATTACCTGTATTTGGTTTTAGAAGTTCATGCAATATTTATTTTCTTAGGCGCAGTACTAATGAATTGAGAAATAGCTATGTGTTATGTTATATACCTACTGTTATGTATTGCAGAATACCCACAAAGGGGTTAAGTAGGGTGTTGATACGTATACTTAAGTGTTGGAAAAGGACACACAAAGGACAATTATTTAGTACTAGCATCCCGCCCCGAGTTACACGGTTTGCGTCTTCTTCTTCTTCTCCCTAAGTATGGGAATCAATCCCTTCAGGGACTATTTTTGCCAGTGTCGAGTGTCAGAGAATTTTCAAGTTTCAAAATTTCTCGCGTTTGCCGCATTAAAATGCCTAGTGTCATGCATTCTAATGCTTAATGGAGTTTCTGGAGACAATCCACGGCAGTAGCAGATCGTAACCTTTAGGTCAGAGGTAACCTATTGACCAAAATGATAAATCACTTAACCCAAAAGTCGTATTATGGCATTATTTCCAATGTTCCTATAAATCAGTCACTAAATTTAACTTTACTGCACATAACGACACCAAAAATACACATTAAAGATCACAATAACAAAATTTTTAAGACACTGGAAAAATCTCAATCTCTCCTATTTGAGTATCATTCATATTTGAGTAGTAAATGGTAGTTTATGTTAGCGAGTCAACCACAGTGTTGCCTGTTGTATTTATTACTCTTATATTATTATCAGCTGGTATGATTGGCAACCACCAACCGCACGGATACATTATCCGCAAATTATTATAATTTATTAGATTATATAAATTTTCAAATTGGGCCGCAGTTAAGAAATAAAGAAATGTTTGGTATAGAATAGTATTTTGTTGATTTTAAGTTTATTTTTTTGGAAATATGACCACAAAATAAATAGCTGAGGCTTACTAATACGTACGCAGTAATATGGGTTAAATTTTAAAAATCAACCACCCTTTTTTCTATATTCTTATATTCTATATTCGTGGTCCGATTATGCCACTCAAAATAATTATTAATTTGTAAGTGGCGTTCGGGACCACGCTTCTGGTCCCGTTTTAAAATATTTATAAAGTCCAAGGTGACTTTTGGGACCGCGGCCCCGGTCCCGAAACGCCCCCCAAAATATCATATTCTCTAAATAGTAGTCTTCCCCACAGGATTATACTTGACAATGACCATCCCACTAAACCTTACGTCCGTGTGTGTGTATTTACTCAATACACACACACGGACGTAACTTTTAAATACGTCGCTGCGAGCGAAAGTGTTACAGTCGGTTACGCATTAAAATTATTATTTAGAAAATACCTACTTGTATTTCCTGTATGTTCAGTGATTTGTCACTTGTAATAGCAGTAATTACCTTGACGATGCGTTAACACATCCGTGGACGATGTGGATTGATTAATTTATGTTGATTGAACTTATTTATAATAGAACAGATGAAATAGAATATTCTATAGCTGCCCTTTTCATTATAAGAGAGCGAAGTGAGGACCTTCAATGGCGCAATACTGCGTTAATTACGGTCCAATCGGGAAACCAATTTTGTTATTATGTGTATGCTTAACATACAAATATCTCGAAACTGGAGAACATGTATGAAGAGATTGATGAATGTAGAAGAAGACAACAATTTAACATGTTCAATGACAAAGTGTTTGATAGGAAATTGTGTTTTAATGTTTTATTTTCGTTAGATATAGTTATACCGAGTTATCAATTATATAAGATTTAGTAGTGTGTAAAAAATGCTTCGTATTATTAAAGAAAAACAATATATAAAAAAATATTGGGCTCTGAATTTTAAGCGGTGAGTGTACAATCAAATGAATTCACTCCAAGAAATACAGTAGATACGAAACGGTGCGTGAAACATAGCATGTTATGAAACTGTTTTCTTGCTCGCTCGGCTTCTGCAGTTGTACATAAATATACTTATACGGTTTGTAGACCGTTCAAGTGAAGCATTTCTACGACAAATCACAACCGAACGAGTATGAATGCGAGTGTGATTAATAATAACTCTTATTATATTGAAGTGACGGCTGTGTTTTCTCTACAATACTACAATAGCTATATGTTTATCGTTTTCAACGAAATGTAATGTTTCACATATATATTTTGAGTTCTATAAAACTTTTAAATGCAAAACACAAATGACTAATATTTACCTAACTACCTATCGTTGACTCCTTACATGCATAATAGATTGGAGCTTATTTTTTTTGGTTTTTAGGAAGCTCGAAAAATATCGTACATTACCCGATTCTGTACTAAGCAAAGCTTTTCCCTGTGGTCCGTGGCTGACTATGACCGTACAAAAAATGCTTTCATTACTCGGTTTTGTGAAAACAATACCTATGTTTTTCATGAATGGTAATGTAACTTGTTTATCTCAGAACATGTGGATATTCGCTTTATTCTTAAATTATTTACTATCAATTTATTTAGGTTGTTAAGTTTAGTGGTTATTTAAATAGTATGATTTTTTAGCTGTCTACCTCAGTACCTCTAAATAAAGAAATTCAATATTCTTTATAACCAATATCTTCTATGAAATCTAAAACTAGCCTTTATTTTCTTCTACAATAATTTTAACGGTATATATTCAAACAGAATCGCATATATGAAAACAATCATTTATCCGGCGGAAGTGTGGCAATGCTGGTTCTATGAACAAGTTTCATACTAGCGACCCGCCCCGGCTTCGCACGGCCCGCGTTTGCCATATAAGTTAAATTTACAAAACCTAAATGATTTACACATAAAAACCTTCCTCTTGAATCACTATATCTATAAAAAAACCGCATCAAAATCCATTGCGTAGTTTTAAAGATATAAGCATACATAGGGACCGACAGACAGCGAGAAGCAACTTTAAATTGATAATATGTAGTGATAACTAATTTTAAGTACGGTACAATGTAAAAGCGAAACTGTTTTCATCACGATAACAATTAGTGCCATATAAGTCTGCTTGTTCACCAATCTATAAGTCAATTCACGTTGTAATCAACTCTCTCGAAGATACCTTGTCAGATAAGAATGGAAATATCAAATAACTTTTTATAGAAGCCTTTAGTTAATGAGGTGTTTATTTTTAAGAAAGTATCGTTTAGCATTTTCAATTATTTGTATCTGTAGATAGAAATGCGTGATTAAAGTGAATGTTCCTTTGTTTGTTGAACGTAAAGCCTACACCGAATTTATTACATACTAGCTGACCCGACAGGCGATGTCCTGTCTTAGCTATGAATATATATGACAAATACACCATAGCAAAAAGGACCTTTAGTTTATCGCGAAATTAAAAAAGTTCCGGTTTTTTTTTTCATAAGAACATTCTCCTGGCAATTGGAAAAAATGGCAAAAAAAACGAATTAGCGAAGTCGGTCCAGCCGTTCACGCGTGGCATCACGCGACCAAGGGAAGTAGGGATTCATTTTTATATATAGAGATTCTTAACAACTCTACTATTGTTGGCAAATTGGATAGTTCTGAAGTCTTTTTTTCTTATAGCTAGTGTCACATAAGAATACGGCCCACCACGCGCTTACCCGGCTTCCTGTAACAGACTTCCGTCCCTTTTCACGAAATCGCGTCCTCACAGGAAAGCTAGAGAATATAGAATAATCACATCAAAAACGGAAGCCTGGCTTGGAATATTGCCGGTTCTTCTCAGGTTTTTCAAATCGGAGTCAGTAGGCTTCTCTGCCTATTTATAAATGTCGTTGTCGTATAAATAGGAGCCCTTACGATTAGTAAATGATGTTCGTTCTGTTTTATGAGATTCTTATATAGATTCTTATTTTAAAAAGGGTGAAAGAACATAAGGCTATATGTCCAAAAAAGAGTGTTTAACTAACGCAGTATTATAGAAATCTGTTATTTGTGCGATGTCGCAAAAATTCCAACAGTGAAAGATCTCTCTGTATGCCAACCACGGGCCACTTTCGCGGATATTGTGTGATTGTGATACACATACGTGTAATCAAATAGCTCTTCTTTTTTATGTGTGATTATCTTGATAATTATCTTCTTAAGCTTAAGTGGGACTGACGGTCAAGTCTGTCGTATAAAAGTGCGATTTGGACAAAAGCCTCCACCAGAACCGGATTTAGAGGCCTGGAGGCCTCGGGGCAACAAAGGAGTGGAGGCCCCCTGGCCGCAAATTATTTTGTAATAATATTAAATATAATCATGTCTGTACAAAGTACTGTAGGTAAAGGTAAAACGGGAAAAAAACGATTAAAGAAAAATCGTTGTATTTTTCTTTATTTTAAGGTTATAAATCCTCTGTTACATTACAGTTCATCCCAAGATTCCAAAAGTATATCTAAAAACTTTAAAAATATTTAACTAAGAATTATCGTTTCGTCACCAGCTTAACATTAGCGAATTATAAACGATCTCTTCCTGCCCGACTGGTTCTATTATTATATTAATTTGTTGTGGATAATGAATCGAATATGGTTTCTCGAATTTGACACGCGAGTTGTAACGTTGGGTGCTTACCATAGCGTAAATAATATATTGGAATTGGAGAGCCTACATAATTTGACTAAGTGTATCTAAAGTTGTATTTTCAAGTATAACTTACGACTACGTTTTCGTATCGCCTTCGACTACATCTGTATCGGGAAATGAACAGCGCTGTGGTGATGAAAGTTGGAACTAAAAATTCGTATGAATATTTGACATTTTGGGAGTTGAGATGTTCTTGCTACCGGCACAGATTTTCGATCGCTTCGGGTCTCAGTATAAGGACGCAGCCTCGCTTACGTAAGCGAAACTGAAGTCCGTATTCTGAGCTTCGACTATTAGGAGTTTTGACGTATCGCATGGAGGTAGGAAGCAAAAGGTGTTTGACAGACACGAGTGAAGGGGGCGGCCGTTCCAATCACACTATATACCGTAAGGAGGCGTGAGGCTTTTTAATTGGGTATTTGGTATACATTTATCTTATCGTCTGTGAGTTATGTACACGCTTTATGTATGCGACGTATGACACCTTCCTGAGCTTAATCTATGGAATTACAAAAAATATATTCAATTAGTGTGTGTGATAATTACTACTACGTCGTGAATATTATTATAAATATTTAAAAGCATTTTACACATACATAAATGATGTAATCTTAATAACTAAGACGTATGTCGATATCGACAAACAGGCCGCTCTCTATAGACATGTCCCGAGTTTAAGCGAATGTATGCTCTGCCGATATTTGGCTAATATTAGGAAGGCAAGTATCCGGCATACATACATAATCTGCTTAAATATATGTATATTATGTAATATGTAATATGTAATAAGAACGTATGGTAATTGAACATAGTTTATACAAGCTGTTTGCCTTCGCCCGTGTATCAATATAATATATAGCCTATGTTACTCAGTGATAATGTAACTTTCTAACGGTGAAAGAATTTTTGAAATCGGTCCAGTAGTTTCGGAGCCTATTCAACACAAACATACATACACACAAAAATACAAATCTTTCCTCTTTATTATATTATTATAATTAAAATTATAATATAGATACTAAACATGCTGAATTAGTCACCAAAATGTAATTTTAAACATAAATCGTGGCTGAATTAGTTCAAATTAATAAATAATTTATCATTTAATAATATTATTATTTGTCGAAAATAACAAGAAATCTACCGTAATTGGCGAGCGCGCACGTGCATTTTATACGCATAATAATTACTAATTTGAATGAGATATTTAGATTTTAATAGCGGTTTTTTTAATTAGCATAAAGCAAGATCAAAACATACTGTTTATCCTAGAAAGGTCGCTCGCATGATTTAAAATGTCGGTGACAAGAGCTAGTATCGACTAAAACTTATAATATAATACTGACTGTCGGAGAACGCATAACCTAAGGTCCAGTAGCCATGGCAAGAAAATCTTGCAAGTAGGTATTCGTAAATTCAACTCTCAAAAGGTTCCACTTTTCGCCAGCGCGGTTCTTCATTTCCCATTCAAAAATAATCGAAATCGATACGAATACGTAGTCTATTCTTGCTAAGGCTACAGAAGTTGAAAAGTTACGCTAACCGATTCCCGTCCACCTAATAGCCTTCCACTAAGGTAACAAACAAACATTCGGCCCGCCTCATAATAAGTCACTATGATACAGAATACTATGATTGCACAGGTGTATATCATGACTCGCGCTTTGTCGACCCTAATAAATAAGCTTGTAATCACAATA
Source organism: Falcaria lacertinaria (assembly GCA_951449985.1). NCBI lineage: Eukaryota > Metazoa > Arthropoda > Insecta > Lepidoptera > Drepanidae > Falcaria > Falcaria lacertinaria. The sequence goes on from OX602121.1 coordinate 1,210,175, forward strand.
CGTCATGTTATGCGAGACCTTACCGGTTTGCGAAGGAAAGTGAAACCGTGTGGTCCGTGTGTGTGTTGTGCTGTGTCCAACAGGTCCAACGCAGCAGGTTCCGCCAGACGAGATCGAGGTTATAGGTAAAGCGAAAGTATTTTTCTTCGATAATAGTTCACTTGGTACGATGCCTTGTGTAGCTACAAGTAATTAATTAAGAATTAATTACTTGGGATGCAACTTTTGTGGATACCCTGGCGTCGTCCCATTTCCCTGACACTGCAATGGCGGCCGGCGTCGCTGTTGTTCATCAGGAGTGCCACAAACGACGGAAATATGCCTGTCTTGGTCCAGGGCACATATTTTGTGCATATGCGGTTGAAAGTGGGTCTTTGTGGAACGAACGCTCTTCAGCTTTTTAAGAGGGTCTCACGTCACTTGGATGAGGTCTGTGCGAGAGGCACGAATAAGACGAAGAGAATTCTGGAACATATCTCGCTCAGAGAATTAGCATTGCTATCCACCATGGCAATGCTGCCAGCATTGTTGGCACGCTCCCGCTTGTAATTTATTTATTTTGTAACAAGTTTAATCTGTTCTATAGTGTTTACTTTTAATGGAAGATAACAAAATATAACACAAATACCTCTGTGTACTAGGATCTAGACATTTAAATTTTCACGTTTCACACCCATTACAATGTAAGCATAAAAATTTATTGTAGATATATTGCTCTAGCACAAAATACAATTTATTCAGCTATGCACTAAGCCATTGTTCCCATTCAAGAGCATCAAAAGGGCGTAATCTCACTCCATCAAGGCTTAAACAAAGGTTGTTGTTACCAAAAGCCACAATAGCCAAAAGTACATTGTTTATGTATTTTTGGCTATTGTGGCTCGGATCGAGATTACCTCTAGCCATAGACAAGGTCTTCGTTCATAGGGTTCTCATGTAAGATATTGTCTATTGTTGGTTTTGGTGAGGTTTCCAAATTGCTTATTATTTTTTTGGGAAATTCATAGCTATATCTTACTGTATTTTGCGAGGCTCCATATATTTGTGTGTTATGTTAGTACATTATCACAAACATCATAGCCTCACAGTGAAACTACCATATAAGTATAAGTTCGTGGACTAAAGATCCTTTTTTTTCCGTGGAAGATTTAAAATTATCATAGGTGATTTATTGATGTGCAAAACGTCATTCAAATCCATTCAACCATCGCCGTTCATGATTGAGTATAAAATTCATACAATTGTGCTAATTCTGTTACGACATCTACACTAATATTATAAAGAGGAAAGATTTGTATTTTTGTGGGTTTGTATTGAATAGGCCCCGAAACTACTCGACTGATTCCAAAAAATCTTTCACCGTTAGAAAGCTGCAGTATCACTGATAACAAAGGCTATATATTGTACTAGCTGCCCGCCCCGGCTTTGCACGGGTGGACAAAATATTTGATAAATGTCTATGCTCCGAAACTAATGTCTACCCGTGCGAAGCCGGGGCGGGCCGCTATCATTAATATAAACTTATATTAATAAGTCTTGCTATACCTTTCCCACGTGCGGGATTAAATAAGCAATGGCAATACCTTTAGTCCTGTCAAATTAGTTTATTTTAATGATTTTGTACGACAGACATCAATATCTTCATACACTAGAAAGGCACACACAACCTCCCTTCGGTTGATTGGTAAAATATATAATCAGACTCATGTCAAAAGAGTTTTGACAAAGCCTATTATAAAATTAATGATTATGTAAATGACAATAATGCTTGGAATATATAGATTCACTTTGCACAAGTGGCTCCCCTCTCCTGGTAATTGTAATAGTTCAATAATATTTATTTCATGAAAGCAGTGACAAAACCAACTTGGTAGCTTTCATTTTGATATTTGTAATTTCCTACTAATGTCTAGAAGAATTTAGTTACAAACTGTTATCATTGTTACATGAAAAAAGACAGAGCACTGAGTTTCTTGCCGGTTTTTCTCAGGTGGCTTTTCTTTCCGAACCGGTGGTAATTTAGTCTTTAATAAGTGCCTTATTAGGGTCTAAACTGAATAAATGATATATTAGTTTTGAAAGACAAAAATATATTTTAACATTGTATGCTCAGAGGTGCACCTCTCGCAGCATTGTCAGTCGTTAATATTAAAAGGGTACTTTTGTATGCAGACTTGTAAATGGCCTATTAAAAAAGTACTTTTAAGGTATCTTCGGAAATACGATGGAAAATTTATTGCAATAACCAAGGGCAGACAAGAAGGGCAAGAGCCTTACTGCTCGAGGCTTTTATGTTGCTATAAATAACGTAGTGTCGATTTCTTCGTGGAGGCTGTTCCCGGAATGTTGTTCGAATAAATCACATTTTAGGTGTCCGTAAAAGTTTATGAAGTGTGAAAATGTTCATAAATTGGATCTACTGTCCCAGTCGGGCGGCTCCATATTTGCATTTTTATTAGGAGCGCTAGTGTCATTACTCACATGAACAAAACACTAACTTAACGTAAGAGGAACGTTATTTGGCTGTGATCTTCAGTGCCGGTAGCAGGAACATTGTCGACAACGTATTCGAAAACGTAACTCGCGAAATATCAAAATTGTCATACTAATTTTTAGTTCCACTTTTCACCGCCGCAGCGCTGTTCATTTTTCAATACAAAAATAGTCGAAGGCGATACGGAAACGATGTCGACAATGTTCCTGCCACTGGCACTGTAATTTACTCTCTCCGTGAAGTATCTATTTAGAACAAAACACAACGTTGTGTTATGCCTCAGTCTCCTTTTAAAATGTCTTCTAAATTTCTTCACTTAGCTGGCCTTTTGTTATGCAAGTTCTGTGCCGAATGACTCTAACTGGGACACCGGTATAAAGTTCACGAGTTACTTAACAGACATCTCGAGACGAGCTAGAATGCGGGTGAGCCTAGCTAGACAATGTACTGACGTAGCTGAAAAAAAGGGTAATAAGTGAAACCTTAGAACTTAGATGTAAGATCGTTCAAATTCAGAATTCGTCCGAATCTGACGTATGTATTCGGGAATCAGTAATTTTAATAAAGTGACGTAAGTAGCCGACTACTGGGACTACTGGGAGGAACAAATATATTTTGATTAATTTACGTTATGCCTCTAGTAAAAACTTACGAATAGGTTACTCAAAGAAATAAGATATTTATCGAGGACTAGCGGCCCAACCCGGCTTCGCACGGGTAGACATTTATATCAAATATTTTGTCTACCCGTGCAAGGCCAGGGCGCGCAGCCTATGTTAATCAGTGATAGTGTAGCTTTCTAACGGTGAAAGAATTTTTGAAATCGGTCCAGTAGTTTCGGAGCCTATAGACATTTATCAAATATTTTGTCTACCCGAGCGAAGCCGGGGCGGGAAGCTAGTATAATATATAGCCTATGTTACTCAGTGATGATGTAGCTTTCTAACGCTGAAATAATTTTTGAAATCGGTCCAGTATTTTCGGAGCCTATTCAATACATACAAAAATACAAATCTTTCCTCTTTATAATATTAGTATAGATGACAATCCTGCTACTACTTGGCACTCTAACGCGACACCGTCTTTTTATAAATACACGTACAAATTACTACGCCAGGATGCTGTCGGGGTAGGCAGAGTATAGAGCGCCATTTCACTCTCGACTGGCACATCCCTTTTGCTTCTCATACATGCGCGCCGGTTCCGCGTACTCTTTACTTTTATTCGAATACTTTATCAAGTAGATCTAGAAAAGTTAATGTTTTTTTTGCTGTGTGTGTTTTTAATTGACCTAATATGATGGTCATACGCATATCGCAGCCTTCCGCTGCCTTTCTATGAAGGTACTAGTTTGAAAGTAGTCATTAAAATTCCTGCCAGACGAGAACTGGCGCCGGTTGACATTGTGGCCACTGAGGTCGTCGTCTCAGTGTTAAGACAGACAAATATGCCTATCACACTGTATGTATAAAAAAAACCTAAGAAAAAATCTTAATGATCTTAGAAATTACCAAGAATTATCAATAAATGGCACGGAGTTCAAAACTTTTTCTTTTGTTCCGCCTTCAACAATTGTTTAACAATAGCTAAACATAATATTTTATCACCACAGTAATTAACAAAACAGAATATAATCAAAGCTTTCGCTTGTATGAGAGGTGTAATGAAAAAAGTGAGAGTTAATCACACACAACACAACCTCTCTGCTACGGCGCGGAGTAACCTCTCCATACAAAAGACATCAACGAGATACTTAATTTTTTTCAAATTCTTTTTATCATATTTTACCATAATTAAAATTTTACCGAATAGATTTTGTAGTTACTTTAAATTACTTTGAATAGCAAGCTTGTTTGTCTGGTGTGGATGAATACGGTAGTGAGTTTAAATCCCGCTCACAGCAAATATGTAGATATGTCTATCTTTCCAGTACCTTTGATGATACGTTTTATAGTTGACCACGATATATGATATATTCAAGTGAGGTTCAGGAATTTATGAATGCTTGGAAATTAAAATTAGATATTAAATTAAATAAATAACAGTGGTATTGTTCCCTGTGACAGTTGCGGACATTCTGACGTCATTTTGACGTAATAGCAACATAAAAAATGACCGTTTTGGTTATCAAGGTTACTCGATTTTTTTTCTAAATGTTTACAATTGTCATCGAGAATAAGCCTTCTGATATTCCGAATGATAATACAATATTCCGAAGAGTTAACAATATGAAAAATCAATTAAAAAATGAGAATTCATTCCACATTTAACCACGACTAATATAAGTATAAATGTATAAAAAATATGTGACCACTCCTTAAGCGACATGTCGTTACCAATCACGTTGCGTGTCGTGGCAGCATGTTAATATTGGCAATTCGCTAAATGACCTAATCGCATTATTATTTTAATGTGTTTGACTCCAAATCGGTTATGAATTTATGTTATTTATTACTGGTATCGTAGCCAATTTTAGAAGCGGCCCTAAATCGATTAACAGGCCGAAAGATGTGTTTAGGTGACTTGACATCAGCTAACGACTGAATCAGCTATCAGAATACAGAACTTTATAAACCAACTTATATTATAAAGGTTCTGATCCAAGTCAGAATGACGTCAGAGCGTGCCAAGAATGCTGGCAGCATTGCCACGCTGGATAACAATGCTGATTCTCCGAGGGAGACATGTTCCAGTAAGCCTATCATGGGAGACCTCAACCGGCCGACGCGAGACTTTAAAAGTCTGAAGAGAATCCGGGCCCTAGGGACCAAGTTTCAACCGAAAACGTGTAAATTTCACTGAACAAAGATAGGATTTTTTTCCTTAAGCATATCATAAAACTTTTACTTTTAATGCAGTGTATGAAGCATGTATGAACTTCTCAAATTAAAACATAATGTAGCGAGCAAAGGCCTCAGCGCGTGAAGAGCCGGAATCTTGTAGAGGGAATGTGCGCGGGCGCAGCCAAGGCCGAATACCGACCGTAGTCTGACTGTGTGGACTGTTGCACGACAATTTGAACATATTATATTATTGAATATGTATATATATATATATATATATATATATAGGTAGTATGCATACATACTATTATAAAACTGATACTCCTTTCAGAACTTTCCGCTATTTCTTATAGTTTCGTATGTACCCGTGTATTTACATCGTTATTTCGTACCAATATCTGTAATCTATGATCGAATATAAGAATAACAATAATTAAAAAAGACTTAACTACAGAACCCGAATCAGATACTTAATGATACCAAAGTACCTACCTACTCAAAGGTAAAGACTAAAGAATACTCGGAACCGGTGGGCATATAATAATAATAAATAATAATGCTTGGACATTATCACACAGCGCCATCTGGCCCCAAACTAAGCAAAGCTTGTACTATGGGAACCAGCAGCTGATACAATACTTATATACTTTTTTTTTGTAAATACATACATATAATACATACCAAACACCCATATATGAAGAGATTGATGAATGTGGAAGAAGCAAAAGAGGTTCTTGACTTGTCAGAGTGAAATGGCACTTTATACTCTCTGTGGTCTCTGCCTACCTCAAAATGGACTTGGCACGATGATATGTATGTATGAACATGGACACACCAACACGACACAACTAAAGCTGCTGTCAAACTTGTCAAAGGAATGTAGCCGGAGCAAGTATGCACAATGTATATATAATCCTATATACAATATAACCTTGTAACAACAACAATATAACCTTGCTTAACTGGCTGGCAACTGTCATCCGCCGATACCCAATACACTATTAATTAATTAATTAATACAATTCGAGTTTTCATTTTTAATAACTTAAGTATTTACTGTCGTCTTAACGCTGTACTTATGTTTATATATACAATTGCGCATGCGTGTGTTCGTAATTCTTCTCCAAAGCGTTATGACAGTTTTTTTTTGTGTGGTCTTCAGGATGGTTCTTAGCCATACTTGGACTGGTAAAGACGCTGTTTTCGAAACCCAGTATATCATACGCGTGCGATGAAAATAGATTGGATTTTTTCTTTCTGAATACGAAATGCGGATTTTCTTACACTCATATATATGGTTAATAACACATAATAAAAAGTCAAAATCGCGTTTCTTAATTTCTCTCTCATGTTTATCTACGCTTATTTCCTTAACGGCTGAACTGATTTCGACCGGACTTTCATTGTCACAGCGAACTTCTCAGAGAGTAATCTACACTTTAATCACTAAAATACAACTGATTTAATTAACTTATTCCACGTGGGGTTATGGGCAAGACAATAGTAGAATAATTCTACCATACACATACTACTACATACATACCTACCTATACGTATGTATATTGAAAAATATATAAGATATAAAATACATAATCTGAGAGAATACTCACAAATTGAATTGTCATATTATCTTTTTTACCACTTAGGTGGCAAACAAGCATACGGCTGATGGTAAGCGGTTACCGTAGCCTATGGACGCTTGCAACACCAGGGTTAACACTCGCGCGTTGCTGATCCAATTTTTATACATTATTAGTAGATATAGAAATCGCAAACCATATTAAAGAAGTTACAAAATTGGTACACGGCACATAATTTAATTTTGCGCTTGATTTGCAATTGAATTATTTGATACAAAGGCCGTAGTCAACCTATTTTGTACCTCGGCTTTTATTTTTAATTGATCGTACAAACCATTAAAATATGACTGTACGTAATCATTTGGTGTAATGTTTGCCAAATGTTTTGGAAGTAATAACCAAAAAGGTTGGTATATTATTTAGTTTTAACATGTGTTTTTTATACCACTAAGGTGGCAAACAAGCATACGGCTCGCCTGATGGTAAACGGTTACCGTAGCCTATGTACGCTTGCAACACCACTCGCGCGTTGCCGACTCCAAAACTCTTCTTAATCGTAGTAGGAGTGTAAAGGGTTCCAATTGAAATTATAGTAAATATTACTCATATTATTATTATGAGCCTTTCAAGGCAAAGGCCACAACTCCTCCTGATATTGAGGCCCAGTCTTTTTCACGAGAATATAAAGCATATTTTTTTATATTTCCAATTTTTGTGTATAGAAACTTGCGCTCACTAATCTAGGAAAACACACACCTGCCAATTAGAAAAACCGGTTGGTTACTCAAGTATGAGATATTGCGATAAATTCTAGTAAAAGTGACCAAATTGAACGTTACGTATAACTTATGCTAATTTACTCATAAAAGCAGTTACAAAACATGATAAGCGCAAAACGCATTAACGTCTGACTTTCTTGCATAATTTTTAGTAATAAGTTTCGGACACTTGGCTTGTGATCCAAAAAAACACTCACCATTTTAAATATTAAATGTAATTTGTTCCTGTCGATATTTCCCATCTCCTTCGAACGCACACAAAGTGTTTGAAAGTTCAATATTATATACACAAGAAGTGTCTTCACATTATTCACAACACATTTACCGTGTATCTTTTGCACAAAACACGAAAAAACACTCTGAGGGTACGTACGCACGCGCGTTTAAAAATAAAAAATAGGGAAAGGAAAATGACAGATCGCGTTCGAAATTCAAAATGAATACGTTTCGGCGGGAACGTCGATTCGCGCGAGCTGTGCGCCACAGACTGGCAAGATGGCGGAGTTTTTTTTGACGGTTCACACGAGTCGATTCACTTTCTACGACGACCTTACAGACTACAGTTGTATGAGACTTGTAATTAAGCATTACGATTTACGTAACACGCCGATGTAACCTGTGTCAAAAGTTCCGCCAATACTTTTTGTAATTTTCAGGTTGTTTACCTAACCTGGAGATGAATTAAAATCGAGGGTCCTTGAAACGGAACGGTCTAAATGGAAATTGACGCAAGTTTAACATGTCACTTGACATTTCTGCTTCAGTAAATTCCAAATGCTATCGTACTTTCAGCTTTACTTTATTAAGACCAAGATAATACATTAGCGAGACGAGTACATGGGTATTTTTTACCAATGAATAAATTCTCCTAAGATTAGTATATAATATTTATAAGCCCTAAAAGTTTTGTTTATCTCTTTCACTCCCCTTCATCAGGCAGAAAGATCAAAGCATAATCTAACGAAACATCCGAATGAAAACAAATACTCTAAAAGATTTTTTTCCAGTGGGATTTCCCATTTGAATTGGAGCCGCCCAATAGGGGACTGTACCACTATCATGCGTTGACCTTACAAAACAACACATCACTGCATCACTGGTGTATATTATGTGGCGACATTTGTGTGTTGAGTAAGGTTTCCTGAGCTCCACGAGTTCATGTTAACGAGAATGTTAATGCAGCGGATCTTCTCAACCACAAATTAGGTCTGGTAACTCGATACGCGCGTGACACAGGTATAGCTAGTGTACCTATAAGCTACGAGGACAGCTTACCATTAAGAACACCTGTATGCTAACTGCGTAGGCAAAAATAAAAACCGATTTTTCGAAGAACCATAGACGTTAATAAAATTGCTACATTCAACACGTGTTGGTGCAACTTTTGTAGCAACACGCAAATTTTGATGAAATGCCCATTAAAATTAATTCCTCTTACTCCATTTTGTGGTGTTAAAAATATCTCTTGTGTAACTGAATGTTGCAGAAGATATCAAAGAGAATGCAGAAATCGGAATGGGCATAAAACCCTTTAAAAGTAAATAGTCATTTTTCAGTGTCGTAAAGTTGTGCTAAAACTTTTTTGATAGTAACATTGACATTTGATGCACTGCATCGCTTTAAATTGTCGTTTCAACATTTATAATTTACTAGCTTTCTCGCGTGAGTTCGTCAGCGTTGAACTTAGAACTCTAGAGGAACCTCACATTTTCCCAGGATAAAATGTCTCCTATGTGTTCATCTCGGGTAAACACTATCTATGTGCCAATTTTCATCCAAATCCCTTTTATTAGTTTTTTCTGTGAGAGAGTAACAAACATCCATACTCACCAGTAATAACAAACTTTCGCATTTATAATATTACTAGCTGTCCCGACAGACGTTGTCCTGTCGTAGCTATGAATTCATAATGTCAAATACCCCATAGAAAAAGGACCTTTCATAGTTTATCCCGAAATTTAAAAAAAACCGTTTTTTTTTCAAACTTTTCTTTTCATAAGAACCTTCTCCTGACAATAACAAAACAAATAAAAAAGAATTAGCGAAATCGGCCCAGTCGTTCACGCGTGATGCCGTGACCAAGGGAAATAGGGATTCATTTTTATATATAGAGACTAGGATTAATAGGAAGTAGGATATTTCACAAATTAACATTTAAACTCACTGGTACAGCGTCTTTACATGGAATCCTTTCTGTATGTACTCGATGCTGACGGGTACATCATCATAGTAGGAATAGTTTTTAGAGGTCTTATTTAGGTATCCAAAAGGGGTTGTAAATTTTTTTTTTTTTTTTTATACAACTAAGGTGGCAAACAAGCATACGGCCCGCCTGATGGTAAGCGGTTACCGCAGCCTATGGACGCTTGCAACACCAGGGGTATCGCTCGCGCGTTGCCGACCCTTCAAAAATCTCTTCACACCCTTCTTGAAGAACCCCATGCTGTACTCCTTTGGGAAAACCACGGCGGGGAGTTCATTCCACAGTTTAATTGTGCGCGGGAGGAAGCTCTTTTGGAACCGCGCAGTTCGGGACCATTTTGGTTCCAACTTGTGGGGATGAACTCCCCGCCGGTGGCGAGAAGTGCGATGGTAAAATGTTGCCGTGGGCATCATGTCAAACAATTCCTCGGAACACTGTCCGTTATACAAGCGGTAGAACACACACAGGGAGGCAAAATCTCTCCTAAGACTTAGTGGTTCTAAGCCGCTTGAGAGCTTGGGATCGTCGACAATTCTTACAGCGCGCCTTTGAACCGAGTCAAAAGGCGCAAGCTGGCATCCAGGTGCCCCCGCCCACAGATGACAGCAGTACTCCATATGGGGTCGGACTTGCGACTTGTAAAGTTGCAGTCTTTGCCCCGATGTGAAGTACTGCATCGCCCTATTGAGCACACCGAGCTTTTTGGATGCCAGCTTGGCCTTGTCTTCCAAATGACTACGGAACTGAACGTCACTTGAAATGTCGACGCCAAGGATCCCAATGCTCTTCGAGATGTTGACGGACGTGTTCAGGAATTGTGGAGTTACAGCAAATGGAGTTTTCTTAGCGGTGAACGCGCAGACTTGTGTCTTAGTGGGGTTGAAGTGGACTAGGTTAAGTCGACCCCATTCGGAGACACTACTTAGTGTACTCTCGATTTCGGACACAAGTCGTTCGCGGCTTTCCTCTACCACGGAACGAGGGATGTTTGCACGGCCCGTGTAATAAGCATCCCCGGTACTGTCATCAGCATAGCAATGAATACCGTCAATAGACAGCATATCATTGATATGCATCAGGAACAGTGTCGGGGATAGCACGGAGCCTTGCGGGACGCCGGCATTTATGTCCATGCTATCGGAGCAACTACCGTCGATGACAGCTCTTACGCATCTGCTGGACAGAAAGCTGGCGACCCATTTGCATAATCCCTCGGGAAGCCCGTATGATGGTAGCTTCGCGAGAAGACCACGGTGCCAGACCCGATCGAACGCCTTCGCTACATCTAGGCTCACTGCCAAGGCCTCACCTTGACTCTCGATGGCGAGTGACCAACGGTGTGTGAGATACACTAAGAGGTCACCAGTCGAGCGACTGTGGCGGAAGCCATATTGTCGGTCGCTCAACAAGTCGTGAACCTCTAGGTACCTCAAAAGTTGTGTATTGATCACTCGCTCCATCAGTTTGGAGAGAAGGGAGGTAATAGCGATCGGCCTGTAATTCGTCGGGTCTGACCCGTCACCCTTTTTGGGCACTGGGTGCACATGGGCAGTCTTCCACGAAGACGGGACTACACTTTTGGAGTAGGAAAGCGCGAAAAGGCGCGTCAGCACAGGACACAATTCGGGAGCACACTGCTTCAGCACCACTGCCGGTATGCCGTCTGGCCCACTCGACTTATGGATGTCAAGAGAAAGTAGCTCCTGCCGGACCTCCCGTTGGGTTATACGAATCTCCGGCATGGAGCTGTCACACCGCGGGATGGTAGGCGGTATGGCACCCCTGTCATCCAAAGTCGAGTTCGAGGCAAAGAGAGACACAATTGTAAGCAATTTCCTCACACATTCCTACTAGAAGGTCACACATTTTGGAGCGGCGCTTGTCTACTTGTGAGGTGAGGCTATGAACGAACAGTCGACATTTTTAAAGTTACTTTTTGCCACGTGTGATCTAGATTCTAGTAATGAAGGCTAGACTGCTTCGCTTATTAGAGAATGGTACTGCTTGGCAACAGTTTCAACTGTATAATAAACTAGATTACTGCATGATATGTCTATACCAGGGATTGTTTTTTACACCATTAAGATGGCACACAAGCCTACGGCCCGGCTGATGGTAAGCAGTCACCGTAGCCTATAACCGCTAGCTAGCAATACCCAACCCTGTTGTTGATGAGGACTCACTGTGCTAGCAGCATTACTACTGCTACCGCAGCGTATCCTCGTGGAGCACTGGCAACCTTAATCACCGCATAAACACAACACTACATCAAGTAGTGATATTTGACTGCGGTCTTCTGTAAGGTGGAGGTGCAGTCCCCAGCCGAACGGCTAATTTTTTTATGGGAAACCCACGAGAGAAATGTGAATGAATGAATCTATGTACTAAGTAATTAGTATGGAGGTTACTCGTTACACGGACAAGGATAAGATACTTTCATCCCTCCGGAACATGTAAGTAAATTATAGGTTACCTGCCTGTAATTTGCTTACATCTAGACGAAGACGCGGGCGCAAAGCTAGATAGGTATTTACGTTACTTAGGTACTGTGGGGCGCAGCGCGTGAGCGCCGGGTTCAATTACACAATATAACTTTTATTAAATTTTGTGTTTATTAGCGTAGCGGTTGTATTCTCTTGGTATTAGGCCATTGCCTGTCACAGAATAAAATCTTAAAAAAACACATTCTACAGATTTGAATTACATTCTTTTTTATTAAATATAATTACTGTATAGAAGGAGGTTCAAGCCTTACAGTACGTTGCCAAACACCCGGTACCTACTACAGAAATAAGTAAGTAAAAGTTAATTTTCACCTGCTATACTTCCCGTACATCAGTGAATAACTTTCATCCCGCATTGAGATTCCGAACGCACTCACGCGCAGGACAAAGAATCGCTCTAGTGATTCATACGGGCGTGAGTTGCTTCGTGATCATATGAAATTCTCCCGGTGTCAGTGAACTTAAGGATTTTTCTTTTTTTATAAAAACATATCTTGTTTAAAGCATTATAATACTCCATTGACCCATGGCTAAATAATAATATAATATGCTATATAATCTGTTTACTATATAAATCTTATAGGTATAGACAGAAAAAACTGGTTTATATGCCTAATATGTAGAAAAAAACATTTGCCTATCTAATAAGTCGACTGGTTCCCTTAATGACTTTAATAGAAATTAAGTAAGTATATACATAAATAGATCATTTATTAGTACGAAACAATAATTAAAACACTGAGTTACCTACTAGCGGTCGAGCAGCGGAGTCGGTGTGTAAAAGTATTTCCGACGGAACCGGATGCTGTACTGTAATAATTGATGCTCAGACTAGATAGTATACGCAGGAGGGTACGCAGTATATTATTTACTCTGAGGTGACGGTTATTTGTCATCAAACGGATTTTTTCAGTCTATAAGCGTCCATAGGCAACGGTGACCGCTTACCAGGTGGGCCCTATGCTTGCTTGCCACCTTTGTGGTATGAAAAAAGTCATTTTTTTGTTGTTTTGACAAAAGATAGATAAAACCAACCATAAATCATGATTAGTCATGGTAGTTTAAAATTAAATAAGTAAGTAAACTCATATAAAATTATTTACACAAGATTAATCAAATTCCTCACACAATCATAAAAGTATATTCATTCTTATTTATACCACGTAGTTTATTATCCACTTTGAGATATACCTTAGGATGCATTAAGCTCGGTCCCAAAACAGCACCATCTAGATGTGCATTTACGCAACAGAAACATGCAGTCATTTGTACAATATTCAATGCAAGCCCAAGAGAATACAACCCCTACGCTAGAATGCAAGCCGCGCGCCTACCTAGTAGCTGTGTCAAAGAGCAAAGTAAAACCACAGAGTACATAATCACTACGTTTTAAGTAAAACTACGGTCATAGATAATATACATACATAGACTACGGTCCTGTAATTATGCGTGTAGTATATTATCTACTCTGGGATATTACCTTAAATACAGGTGCATGGCATTTTTTATATATAGGTCAAATATCACCAACAGATGGATACATTCAATGGAATGGCATGGCAATACTTCGATTATAATAAATTTACAATATAAATTAATTGAGCACAGCGGTAAGATTATTTTTTTAGTTCCTTGTAAATGCAAAATACAAAGACCAATAAAGCAAAGTTACAGTAAATGAAAAAACAATCAGAAGACAGAAAGTGATTTAATGGCCATTATTAAAAATTAAAAGAAGGTGACAACTTATTATTTGACATTTCGATGTGTATTGGTTTTGTCAGTCAGTCAACGTCAACCTGAGTGAATGAGTGAGGTGAGCCGCTTGAGAATTGATTGCGAGAATCTGGCTGTCTGTGTACAGTCGTATCATCGTAAATTTTAGTGAAAACATAGAAATAAAATTAAAAACGTGTAATCGATTTTTGTATTATAGTGATTAGTGCTCTAGGGAGCGGATGAAATGAATTGAATTTGTAATTTTCATTCATAAAGGAGACACTTTCCAACACTCAAGATGGCCAAGTAAGTGAAAATTGATCTAGTCTTTGTAACCGATAAGTTTAATATTATGAAATTTGAAACCCAGCGAAACCTTCTCACAGCTGTGGTTAATTAGATACAGTGACTAGAAGCCTTGGGCCGCTACGTGGTTACAAAGAAACGTAATTAATTATAAGCGAAGCACAGAGAATGTTAGGGAGAAAAAGTCGTGTTTATTTTATTCTTTTATCTAGATTAAGTACGTATCATTTGCACATAAATGCACTGGGCAAATAAAACACTTATCAACAGACATTTTAATATCTGTTGATAAGTTATTACTTAAGCATTAATTTTGTTACAATTTTGTTTTTTGGATGCAAATTTTGCATATGAATTACAAATATGTAAGAAGATTATATGATAAATCTATAAATTGTTTTTATTCCTATGCATTGAAGAAAATATATAATTCATACTATGAGTCCTATTGCATCGTGCAATAATATTGAACAGCTGTTAATGAGTATCATATGTATGCCAAGTCTGGTTCATTTGATTATTCCACACAAAATCTGGAATGACTATATTTGATAGGCTCAGTGGCATTAGTGTAATATGTTAATTTAATATATAATACATACATATCATCACACCCTTGAGTCCCTCACATGGTCGGCAGAGAGTATACAACAACATTTCATTAATTACTTATACACCTCTTTTGCTTAATTTCATTCATAAATTTATTGCAATTTTATCTAGAATATTGGTCCTTAGCTTTCCACACCTTCTCCCACTCACATTCATATTTTTTATTTATTTATTTTAATAGGATCACCAACAAGTGACACCCAAAAAACTTAAATATATTAACAAATTAAGAACATGCTTAGTGCTCACTTAATTATAGGCAATCTCAACAGCTCACCTAAGTATTGTACGGGAAATAATATAAAAAATCAATATGAGAAAGTGGACTTTCTTTTTCTATTTAAATTTACCTCAACTTGGATTCATATAAGTTAAATATTTTGTTTTTGATACACTGTAAATTATTGGCAAATTTTGTATTATGTATGTTCAAATGGACTAAGTAATTTTATAATCTTGATCTACCTACTTGTAAAATAAGTTATTGACTATATCACAATCAAGTTATAACTGCATCAAAAATATTAGGTCCTTACATATGAAATTGGCGTTTTGTATGGGAGGAACAAAAAGTCGAATATTTTTTAATATAATCATCATCATCATATATTTAAGAGCTAGGCTCTTGTCGGTGGAGCAATCGCCAAGCCGTTCTATCGTTAGCCATCTCTTTGACCTCTTGGTACGACATAACGTTAGCCTTCGTCTTTATCTGTTGCAGGTAACTTATCCTTGGCCTTCCTCTGCCACGCTTTCCTTCGATCTTTCCCTCTATGATATTTCGTATAAATGCGTCATGTCGTAACAAATGGCCCATCATGTTGCCCCTCCTATTTTCAATCGTACTTATAATCGTTCTTTTTTCTCCTACCTTCTTCAGAACGTCCTTTGTTGTTACCATTTCTGTCCAACTTATTCTCTCCATTCTCCTCCAGCACCACATTTCAAATGCTTCCAACCTTTCTCTGTCTCTTTGCGTCAGTGTCCACGTTTCACATCCATACAGTACGATACTTTAATATAATATATTTAATTAATCAAAGTATGAACCATTATTTTCTATGCACTTTTGCCATCTCATAGGTAGTTCATTGATCCCTTTACTAAAAAAACCAGTCGGACGGGAATCAATAAAATCTTTGAAGGCGATTTGGACTGCCCCATCGGAGTTGAATTTTTTCCCTTGCAAGAAGTTATCCAAATTTCGAAAAAAATGGTAATCTGTTGGAGCAAGGTCCGGGGAGTACGGAGGATGTCTTAGACTTTCCAATTGAAGCTCTTCTAATTTAGTAGCCGTCTGTAGCGCAGTGTGTGGTCTAGCGTTGTCGTGAAGCAGCAGTGGCGTGGAGCGATTGACCAGCCTAGGTTGTTTAGCCGCTAGCTTTTCCATCATGGTTTGCAATTCCTGACAATAGACATCAGCCGTAATAATCTGGCCAGATTTGAAAAAACTGTAATGAACAATACCGGCACTAGTCCACCAAACGCTTACAAGTAACTTTTTTGGGGTTAATTTTCGCTTGGGGCAGGATTTGGCTGGCTGGCCAGGATCTAACCATTGCGCTGAGCGCTTCCGATTATCGTAAAGAACCCATTTTTCATCACAGGTAATGATTCGGTTTAAAATACCTTCATTATTGTGCCGGTTTAGTAATGTAACGCAGCAGTCGACGCGCGTTTGCCGGTTTGTTTCAGTCAATTCGTGAGGTACCCACCTTTCAAGCTTTTTAATCTTCCCAATTTGCTTCAAGTGAATTAAAACAGTTTTATCACTAACATTGCAGCCTGCAGCTAACTCGGACGTGGTTTGCGATGGATCCGCTTCCACAATAGCCTTCAACTCTTCATTATCAACTTGAGTCTCAGGCCGTCCACGGGGCTTGTTCTGCAGGTCGAAATTTCCAGAACGGAAACGTTGGAACCAAAAACGAACTGTGTTTTCTTTTGCAACACGACCGCCATACACATCATTCACCCTTCGAGTTGTTTCCGCAGCACTAGTGCCACGGCGGAACTCGTACTCGTAAATAATGCGATATTTAAGGTTTTCCATTTTGTAAAATGAGTGACGCAAACAGAAAAAAACAGAAGAAAAAAAACAAATGAATGACGATCATCGAAGCACAAATACATGAGTCTATAGCTGTACAAATTTGAATTTGGAATTCCTTACCAAAGAGGAGAAATTCGTGATTAAAGTGGCCAGTACGAAAAACGCCAATTTCATATGTAAGGACCTAATATGTTGTGATAGTTTGATTTGAACTGGTTTGTCTTCTTACAGGGAAATGATGATAGTGTTTGTGTATGACACACAATGCTGTGTGGCGGAGGAGGATGATCCAATCAATGCTGTGCTGTATTTCCACCCCGGTTGGGTGTCTGACACGCAACGGCATGCTCTAGCTGGACAGGTAATCTATTCAACTGTAATAAAAAGTGGCTTAAAACAGTTTGTCTGAACACTAGCTTTTATTGGGTCATTGAGTTCTTTCATTTGATTCCCATATCATAGGTGTTCATGTGGAAATTATAAATCACCATATTGCGGCGACCGCCATATTGGATTTAAAATGGCGGCATTTAGGTAATCATGCATTGTCCCGGGAACCAGGAATCGGAAAAAGTTATATTTGACTCACTTGAGATGAATGTCCGATTGAGGTGAAATTTTGGCATATGTTTGGTTCCCATGATAATGCACAACTACCTAAATGGCGCCATTTTAAAACCAATATGGCGGTCGCCGCAATATGGTGATTTATATATAAATACGACGAGACCGCTGTCTAGTGGTTAGTATACCTGACTGCTACGCTAGAGGTCGCGGGTTCGATTCCCGCCAGGGCAAACATTTATGTGACAAATATGTTTGCCTTGCGTTTGGGTGTTTGGTATGTATTATAAGTATGTATTTACAAAAGAAGTATATAAGTATTATATGAGCTACTGGTACCCATAGTACAAACTTTGCTTAGTTTGGGTCCAGATGACGCTGTGTGATAATGTCCAAGCATTATTATTATTATTTTTAAACCAATATAGCGATTTATATTTTCCACATTAACCCCTATTATTATTGTTATCAAATGAAAGGGCTCTGATGACGGAATAAAAGCTTGTATAATTATAATTTTTAGTACAAGTGGGTTGTTTTACAATTGTATATATATTGGTTAATGAGTGTCCTCTGATTTTTGATATCTCTTAAAACAATATTATGGTTCCTTATCACACAGGTGGTTGGGGCGGCCCACTGTATCAAGGCCCTGTTCTCACAACCGGTGGCCATAACCTTGCAGAGCGGGAAATTCATCATCAGAGAGTATGGCAGGTTTATACTGGTATGTAAAAGCTAAAATCATTTGTATAGTGTGTTTGTTCTACATACCGAAAGATTATTTGTGGAGTTTCTTGCTTGTCCTCGTCAGCAATCGTATCCTTTGCTTCCTTATTAAATTAATTAGTGACTGAACCAAGTTGTAAATATACATAGAGCTTAATGGATGTACAAACAAGCAAAAGTTGTGCAAATCAACAGTGAAACAGGCATGTTAGCCTCTGGATACCCTAAGTTACTCTCGATGTAAGACGTCTTAATTATTGTGCTCAAGATCTTTTTTAATTGTATGAAGCAGCTAGAACCTCTACATATTCTCCTGTTCTCTGTTCTTATTGTTAAACTAGCTTAGCTGTCCCGACAGACATTATCCTGTCTTAGCTATACATTTTTGTGGCAAATACACCATAGAAAAAAGGACCTTTAATTTATATGTATTTAAAATATTCTGTTCTTTTTTAAGATCACTTCTCATGACAATAACGAATAACAAAACAAGAATTTGCGAAATCGGTCCAGCCGGTCACGCGTGCTGCCGTGACCAAGGGATATAACGTTATTTCGATGATATACAACAGGTTGCATGCTCTACTTTATTTTTTGTTTGCAGGCTATAGGCAGCGACCGCAACATCCCCGACTGGGTGCTGAAGAACCGCGCCAGCCTGCTCACCTCCATGCTCAAAGTATACCACGGCGACCTGCAAGCCCTAGCCGCGCAGATGGAGGACCAGCGCCGGCTGTCGGAGAAGCTGTACCAAGTGTTCGAGACCTACCTGCCGGTGTTGCAGTATGGATGTCATATATTTCAACGGGTACCCATGTTGAGTCTCCCAAAGGTATTCTTTACTTTATTTGTTACTAGTTTTTACCTGTATCTTCGCCCGCATGCTGCTACTGTACCACATAATAAAAAAAAACTATTTAAAAAAAGTATCCTATATGCTTCCATAAGCTACATTCATTCCAAATTTCATACAAATCCATTCAGCCGTTGAGAGGTGAAGAGGGTACAAACACACACACACACACACAAACTTTCACATTATTAATATTTAAAGAGAGGTAGGGCGATTTGGGATTTCCCGTGGGTTATCCCATTTTAATTGGAGCCGCCCAACTGGGGACTGTACCTCCGCCTTACAGAAGACCGCAGTGAAATAACACTACTTGATGTAGTGTTGTGTTTTGCGGTAAGTAAGGTTGCCAGTGCTCCACGAGGATACGCTGGGCTAGTAGGATTGCTGCTAGCACAGTGAGTCCTCCTCAACAACATGGTTGGCACCCGGTCAGTGATACCCCTGGTATTGCTAGCGGCTATAGACTACGGTGACTGCTTACCATCAGGTGGGCCGTATGCTTGTGTGCCACCTGAGTGGTATAAAAAAAAAAACTTTTTGAATCTGTGACTTGAATGCGTTAATTTTTTTTATGGATTTGTCACCCGGAGTTAACATCACACAAATGATTGAGATATTGCGATGCTAGAACTGGCGACTGTTAGCGTAGTTTATAACCTGTTTTAACACATAGCATAGGATACTTTTTATCCCGGAAACATGTCAAGTTCTTCTGGGATTCGAAGCCCAACGTGGGCTAAGTCGCGGGCAAAAACGAGTTCTACATAAATCTACTACAGTGGCCTAGTTCCCTTATATATTGCTGTCACAGCCGACATATAATACACCCGAATACTCAATAAAAACCAAATAATTAAATAAACCCAATTAAATATTTATTTCCTGACTGGTATGTCTGCCTAATCTGTGTGTACCTTTAAAGTGGTAACGACCAAGTGAACACGTGGTTTGTTTGATGTTTGATATGGTATGTGTGTTTGATAACAGAGCTGTTTATTTGCGTTGTTCATAATGTTCTAGAAACCTTAACGATTCTGGAATACAGTAATGCACTGTCCCCTACCAATCGTTATCTATCATTCATTACATTAAAGCGAAATACTACTCACTGGTATCATTTTTGTTGTACAAAATCATTAAACTGAAGTAATTTGAAAGGACTAAAATAATAATAAAACTTTTATTTAAACACACATTCACAGAATATTCGTTTACAAGTGAAGGCTTAAACTATAAAAAGAAAGGTAATGGTGTCGATCCTGTTGTTCAAAATTATTAAACTTAACTAAATTGAAAGGTCTTAAAGCTATGCTATCCCTTTCTTATGCGCGGGGTTAAATAAGGATGGCAATACTTTTAGACCTGTCAAACTAGTTTAGTTTAATGATTTCGAAAAACAGAATTGGCACCATTAGGGTAATAAAAAAGTGCAAATTTATAACTCAAGTGGTGAAAGATGTGAAGGGAGAATGATAAAAATACCAGCCTTGCTATCCCTTTCTCATGTGCGGGGTTAAATAAGTATGGCAATACTTTAAGTCCTATCAAAATAGTTTAATGATTTATATTTATTATTTTTATATATTAACTATATATATATATATATATATATATATATATTAACTATACGCTAGAATGACCTTAAATTTGGCATAGTTAATCGTTTTCATATTTTTTGATAACACTGAGCTCGTCAATAGCTACTAAGCAAAAATAAAGAATAAAAAAACCGAAAAGAAAATGGTAAAAATCAACAATCATTTATTCAGTTTTGGCCTTTACAAGGCACCGTTAAAGGTCTACTTTACCACCGGTTCCGAAAAAAGCCACCTGAAAGAAAAGACTTTATCTATTTAACGATACCAGCCTAAAGCTTAGGTCATGATCTGACTCTGGTTTTAGTACCACGAAAAGTTCATACATTAGTCGATTGTCCCTTTTTTTCAGAGTGCCACTTCAGTGTTCTTAGAGTCAATGCAAATATTGGAGCACTGTCGCAAAAGCAAAGGTGTGCTAGGAGGCATCGTGCTCTACAACAATAAGTAAATGTTTATTTATTTTATAAATGTATCTGTACATATTTCACTTCAGAAGTTCTATAACTTACTAAAGACAGTGGTCTTAGCAAGAACAACTTTCGACGTATTCGTATCGCTTTCGACTATTTTTGTATGGGAAAATGAACAGCGCTGCGCCGGCAAAAAGTAGAACTAAAAATTCGTATGAAATTTTTGACATTTAAGACTACGTATTCGAAAACTTAACTCGCGATTAGTCAACATTTTCATACAAATTTTAGTTCCATTTTTCACCACCGCGGCTCTGTTCATTTTCCCATACAAAAATTGTCGAAAGCGATACGAATATGTAGTCGAAAATTGATCTTCCTAGGGCTAGTGCTAATTTGATTGTGAGATATGTTGGAATAAATTGGAAATATTGTGTCCAGAATAATCTCTACCCAGCTGCCTCCGAGCCTGACGTCGTACCTCACCGTCGTGGACCCCTATAGGATAAAGTCGCCCGCGGAGACCCTTGACACGGAGACTCCACTGCCCTTAGGAGCGCAATTGCTAGTAGTCTACGTCGCCAAGAAAATGTACGACAATTTGAAGAAACAAGTCGATAATTTGCACGAGTTCCATCATAACGGCGAAGAGATGATCAGCAGGTTTAAAAAGGCATGTTTTTTTCACACTACTAACGTGGCAAGCAAGCATACTCGCCTGATGGTAAACGGTTACCGTAGCCTATGGACGCTTGCAACACCAGGGGTATCACTCGCGCGTTGCCGACCCTTCAATAATCTCCTCACACCCTTCTTGAAGAACCCAATGCTGTACTCCTTTGGAAAAACCGCACCGGAGTATGTAAGTCAGTTATAAAAATAGTTTGTATACTCAGAAATAACAAACGAATGATGACGATTTTTTATAAATGTATCCCCTTATTCAACTGAACGACTGTCTCATTACATCTGCAAGTAACTGACAGTGACAGATATACAATTTTAGGTGATTATAAAACCAGTCCCGTGCTCCGTTCGTATATAGAGTGTTTCTGCTCATAAGAAATTATGGGCAAGGCGTAAACACCTCGTCTTATAAAAGTGCAGACAGCTTAAGGGACTAATACTGATACGTCAGTCCAATTTGCTATTACATTAAATTTGATCCGATTTTTTATGCGACATTGTGTTTTAATAACGCCAAAAATACTTACATAGTAGAACATCACACTTTGAATACAGCCGTAAATTAGTTAAACCATAAAGTTATTCAAATAAAATCATTAATTCAGTTGAGGCACTAATAAGGCACTTATGAAGGTCCAAATTACCAAATTTACCGAAGTTTTAAGAAAGATGTTTTTTAGAAATGTAACTTTCCAGAACCAAGAAGCTGAACGCGAGAAACAGCGCGACTTTCCACAATCGGGCATGAAGAGAGACAAGTCTTTGCTATTCACAGCCGTGCCCGAAGAAGACCACAACATGATATCACCGCCCAACAAGGAGGCGGAGCGAAAGCCCAGCATGCCCGACGTAGTCCCCTTCACAAACAAACCACGACAGCGACCCAACAAGCTATCCCTGAGCTTCAAAACACAAATATCTCTCGATGAAGATGCCAAAGAGAACGATAAGGTATTCACAGGACAGACTAGTGTGTGTTCCACACCAATGGTCGAGTACAAACGCTTGCATGGAAATATGCTGTCCATCTGCCAAAACCCTGATAACCAACCGGAGAAGGAGGAACCTGACGTGCTGAAGAATATAGAGAACTGTGCCAAGATCAACATGGAGAACGAGAAGAGAGACAATAAGATGGTGCTGGCCATGAATTGCATCGCCGACCATTACATCAACAAGCCGGAGCCGATGCGGAAGCTCGCCAGTGTAATGGACATACAGGAAACATTCAAGAGACTATCCAACAGAGCAACGTCGAAGTTTAAATTAAAAAGGTCGAAAGATGACCTGTCCCCTTCGCCCGATCTCTCCCCCAATAGAAGCCTGACGATGACTATAAATGACCCGTCCTTCCCAGTGTTTAGAAACGACGGCGTCGCCATCTCAGAATCTCTTTTCAACAAATACCTGGAACAACATTATTCTAGAATGCAACAAGACAGCACAAAAGACAACATGTTCAGTTTCAACTCGAAATTGAACGAACAGACCGAAACATTTGAAGATTTCGACTCGGAACATAAGTCTCCACAAAGGACGCCGAAGAAGATTGTCAAGGATTCGGCGAAAGCAGTAACCACAGACCAGTCCAAACGAAAGTCGCTATCGTTGCCTTTGAAATCCTTGTCGGAGAGTTCGGATTCCCAAATCGGGTCTGACTCTGAAGCGACCAGCTTTAAGAAGAAATTGACTGGGGTGCAACTGACCCCGTTGATGGAGAAACTGAGTCACTTGGCGTTCTCTGATAAATCGAGCGGGTACAGCAGTAGGGTCATGACGCCTTTGGAGCTGCGGGAGTTCGCCACACCGGTCATTGAGAGACAAGTCACCTTCACTGACAGGTAAACTGTTATTTCGTACAAGCTGGTATCATATTCTAAGAAAACATATGATGATAGTGTGAGAAGGGGTCCGAGTGTTGATTGGGAATGACGGATTAATTCTCTGCCCTTTTGAGCATAGATTTGAAGATTGTGAAATGCCAAAAAAACTTAAATAAATATATTTTAGGATTTTGTTTTGTTCGACAGAGTAATTTCTATTTACATACTCGTTACACGAGCATACGGCCCACCTGATGGTAAGTAGTCATCGTAGCCTATAGCCGCTAGCAATACCAGGGGTATCACTAATGAGTTGCCAACCCTGTTTTCGTTGAGGGGACTGCTAGCAGCATTACTACTAGCGCAGGGTATCATCAAAGTAGTGTTATTTGACTGCGGTCGTCTGTAAGGTGGAGGTACAGTCCCCAATTTCAATGTTAAACAGGAGATCTCAATTCGCCCTACCTCTCTTTAAACTCCACATAAATCTTTAATAACAGAATAATTTTATAAATGATATTTGTCGACTATGATATGTATTTTAAAAACCGTATTTATTGTATGGCTTTATGATTGCTATTTCTACTCGCAGACCTAAACCCGAGCGTCAAGATTGTGATAGTGACGAGGAATCCGACTCGGATATAGACTTGCTCCCAGAGTACAGCCAACATGCGGTCAAATGTGGGCTGTTTGTGAGCGGCTTGCAGAATATGGCGCTTCTGGCGCTCATAGACACAGACGCCGCGAATGATGTTGATACTATCAATACATTGGTAAGTTAAAGTTTAGGGATATTTCTTTATTACTCGATACGGTTATCACGACAGAACATAATTCGCTGAAAATATGTACGAAAATAGTGTTATATTTTATGAAGCACATTTTTTTTTTGTTATTCCTCTAAGGTGGCAAACAAGCATGCGGTCACCGTAGCTTTTGGACGCTTGCCACACCAGGGGTATCACTCACCCGTTGCCGACCCTTATACATATTATTGCCATGTCAAGAATGTACCCCCTTTAATAATATAGAGTGTCTGTTTTTCAAGGAAAATAGCTGGTGCGGCAACTGCATAGCAAAATTTGACATATATAACCATAGAATATGTGTATGTATATTGCCTTTCGATCTGTGGGGCGAGCGAGGTGATCATGCTCAGCCACCACAAAGGGAAGATCTTCCAGCCAGGCGGGTGTTGTGCCTGGGGAACCGCGGCTCCGACTGTTCTAGTCGGAAACTTGTATATATGTTGAATTGCGTAGAAAACTTCGCTAGCGCGTGGCAGGATTGTGACGTCATTCGTTGAATGTTGTCCTGCTAGTTAGTCGATTTCTAACGTTGGTTTATGTAGCCGTGAGGTCGCTACATCACTCCCCCCCGAGACCGGAGGTCGATCCAGAGCTTGATTACAGTCAGTGCTTGAATGCTTGCAAGTGCCAGTGTGCTTCGAAGTCTGCGGTGAGTCGAGACTGAGCGTTAGATGCCGACTGAGTCCAGTATCTCAATGCAAGCGTACGACGTGGAGATAAGACGGTGAGCAATGCCGAATGGACTCCAGAAGTGGCCTGTGTGAGGCGGACGTATGTAGTCGGTGGAGAGGTGAGTGCCAGGACCAGTAGCGCGGTGAGTCGGCTGAGTTGGACCTGTTGATACTCGATGCTGGCTTGCTGTGTGACTGCTGCTGAAGACTTTGATGGGGGTGGAGAAGGTTGCTGATGTTCACGCCAATACTGACGCAACGGGGTCACCAGTGTGGGGCGAGCGACGCGATCATATGCTCAGCCCCCGCAAAGGGAAGATCTTCCAGCCAGGCGGGTGTTTTGCCTGGGGAACCGCGGCTCCGACTGTTCTAGTCGGAAACTTGTATATATGTTGAATTGCGTAGAAAACTTCGCTAGCGCGTGGCAGGATTGTGACGTCATTCGTTGAATGTTGTCCTGCTAGTTAGTCGATTTCTAACGTTGGTTTATGTAGCCGTGAGGTCGCTACAGATCTATAAGTCCAGTAGCATTAGCAACAACAGCTTTCGACTACGTATTCGTTTCGCTTTGAACTATTGAACAGAGCTGTGCCGGTGAAAAGTGGAACTAAAAATTCGTTTGACAATTTTCCATTTCATGAGTACCTACAACAATAATAGTCGAAAGTGATACGAATAAAACGTCGAAAGTTTTTCTTGCTAAGGCTAACTGTAGGCACTGTAGCCTTGCGAGACCTGTACTGACAATAACGGTCAAAATAATTTCTATTAACAATACGCATTAAGATAAATGTATACAGAAGTTTTTGAATTTATCGCGTTCAGTACCGGTAGCAGGAACATTATTCGACTACGTACGCGAAAACGTAACTCGCGAAATGTCAAAATTGTCATACTAATTTTTAGTTCCACTTTTCACCGCCGCAGCGCGGTTCATTTTTCAATACAAAAATTGTCGAAGGCGATACGAAAACGTTGTCGCTAGTTATTCATGCTCGCGCTACAGACATATAGACACGCGGCGCGGGGAACTTTTTGTAATATATTTTAAAAAAATGTGTCCCAGTGGGAAGCGTCGCTGAACGCGCTGGGGCCGATAGAACAGAAGTGCATGGAGCCTCTGGCGGCGGGGAGTGAGCCCTCGGAGTACAGCTACCTGGCGCTGGACCCCGACTGGGGCACCGTGAGGAAGGGCGGGCCCTGGGCCGCGCTCGACATCGCCTCCATGGGCCTCATACACCACCAGTTCAGCGAGGACCCCGACCTCGCTGAACTTATACTCAGGTGGGCTCCAATTTTCATAGCTTAAAATGTTGAAAGGAGATGTGTGGTTAGTTATTGAGATGTGCTTGGTTCAAAACATGTGAAGCTCACATCATATCGCACTGCGTTCCCATGTGGCGAGAGCTTTATAGTAAAGACGTCCCTGTGTATATGGTTCCGCAAGTTTAGAAATAGAACAAAAATTTAACCTTCATATTTTATTCATTTTCTACTCTTTTTTTACGTGACTACGGCGAAACCAAAAGCAAGGGTTATGATTTTAGCAGTATTTGTAAACAACGCGTGAATGTTACCCCTAGTGTTCAAGCTTCCATAGGCTACGGTGACCACTTACCATCAAGTTTACGTTTATATTTACCCTATGTTCTATCCTAAAGTATTAATTTGGCAACCTAAGTATTGTGTGTGTGCAGGAGCGAGGAGAGCGTGGTGGTGGGCGCGCGCAGCGGCGGCGCGCAGGTGTTCTACCAGGAGGGCGGGCGGCGCGCGGCGGGCCCGCCGGCGCCCTCGGACGCGCTGGCCACAGCCCCGCTGCGCGCGCGCCGCCGCCTGCTGCGCGACCACGCCACGCTGCTGCTCTAGTGCCCGCCACCACCTACAACCTACACACACAATTACACATCGAAGGTGAAAAGGAAAAACAAATTAGCGCCACCTTGAACCTGAGTTTTATATGCAGTTCTATAGTTCTGGATTTTCTCTCGTCTGTCGAAGTTAGAAGCCAATAAAAAACTATCAAAAATTCAAAAAATACATTAACAACTAGAAAAGATATTAGACTTGGAGCAGCTATGCTGAATAATTCGCCAAATGGCGCTTCATTTGATTTTCCTTTCCACCGTCGACATCTTCGTTTAGTCCCCACACCGACGGGGGCCTCTCTACTCCGTTTAGACCCTTCCCCGGCTGGGGCGTGAACCAGCAATACTTTATAAGTATTAAAAACAACTTTGAAGTTTAAATTATACACGACACACTCAGGCTTCAACCTTTTTTAAATACCTAATTATTTCCGTCAACACTAGGTTAAAATTAAGTATAGAATTTACTCACAAAATAACTCCCAATTTTAAAATACCAATGGGAACTCATCAATATATTAACTAAACAGCTTTTATCTAGTAAACGAAAGCGGCTATGTCGCTACCAAGATAATGACGTAAAGCTCTAAGAGCTTTTAAGACTGTAACGTATGGACTCGACTTTCTATTCCATATTTTGATATAAAACTAGTAGATAGTAAGGAGCTAACCTCCAGTAGTGCATTCGAAGTTTGTACATTTACATATCCGTTTAAAATGATCATTTTCTTAGACAAGTTATAATGAATTAAGTCTTAAATCTTACCAGCAGCGTTACATGTAGCTGATAGTACACCATACTAGATATTCCTTCATGGCATTTAAATTAAAATCATAGACAATGCAAAGGAATGCTAACTCAGCTTAGAATAAGGACTCAGCTCGCTTACGCTATAAGCCAGCAGCTGAGTCCTTCTAAGTAAAAAATATTTAATTGAAGATGTAAGAATTATACTGTCAAATAAACCTCGGATGAATCTGCTATTCACGTGAGAAATCGAGGCAAGGAACTGTTATTATCTGTGTATAAGGGTATCTGTAAATAAGAGCCAAAATATTAATATGAACTAGACCCTGAATATATGAACCATTCAGAAGATTAGTACTCAAAAATGCTTATTAACGCTAATTCAAAACAATGTACAATTAAATAAGTTGTCAAATTACTTTTTTTTTTAATTAGAAAATAAAATAGCTTTAGATGTACTTACCTGCCAAATCCATAGCTGATGCGTCCAATAGCTATTTAAATTGGGTTTGTCCAAATCAAATATATCTATATCACTTTAATTACTCACAAATTAGCTTAGCTCAACATAGCCAACTCGTCAAGGGAAAAATTATTCGTCCAGGTTGATCGGTCATTTTCCAATATGAAAAATAAATTAATTCGAATAGATTCTATAGAGAGCAGCTTATTACAATTGCAGACAAATGGCTAGATATTAGCGATATTCGATTTCTTTCCGATGCTCATGTAATTCTTGCCACTAGTGTATAAGTTTTAGGATGGTAGTTGCTAGTTCTTGATGTTGATAGATTTGGTTTTCTTGTTTTATACTTTTTATTTAAAACGAACATTTATCCGGACTGAAGACGTGTATGTAGGAAACGTAAAATCTGGGCCTTGGCAAGAACAACTTTCGGCCATGTCGAAAGTTGTTCTTTCTACCGGCACTGATGTTTGTTGAATTCTAAAATCAAAATGAAGCTCTCACCATGTCAAAATCTTGATGTTTAGTACCACTTTTCGCCGGCGCAGCGCTGTTCTTTTTACCATA
This sequence comes from Falcaria lacertinaria, assembly GCA_951449985.1. Classification (NCBI taxonomy): domain Eukaryota; kingdom Metazoa; phylum Arthropoda; class Insecta; order Lepidoptera; family Drepanidae; genus Falcaria; species Falcaria lacertinaria. Next base: position 1,239,001 of record OX602121.1, read on the forward strand.
CAAAAATGTCGAAAGCGATACGAATGCGCAGTTAAAAGTATTTCGATAGTCTTCCTGCTACTTCTATCAATTTAAGGGGGGGAGTGCAGAAAATGTAAATATTTAATTTAAAACGTTTTATATCCCTCTACCGAGAACCTCACATAAACCAAATACCTGTTATAAGGCATTGCTCGTGAACTGATATTTTTATTTTAGTATTTGACAATGCTTTATGAAATTTTATTTTTGGTTATGTTTATTTCATCAGTATTTATTATTTATTATGAATTTGTTGACATTCCAATGGTATTATCGTAGTTTTAAGACGTACCGTACCAATCCGCCGATAATGACGCGTCCAAAGCAAAGAAATAATGCTGTTGATATTATGTACTATGTATTTTGCAAATTATCCAGATTTTGTATCGTAATCGTTTATTTATTAATTGTTAAGTGTTGTGTTGCCATATACGGAAGGTGTGCCAATGAGACACGTGCTGTATCTAATTTTTATCATATATATACATATATTGTTAAGAATTTTAATAAAAACTTGATAGTGAAAATGCTCTGTTAATTCTACACCTATAATGATACTAAATCTATATTACACCCAAATCTACATCCAAAATCTACAAAATATGAAACTATAGTCAAGACAAGAAAGATTATTATTTATATTTCCAATCTGGATATTGCGTATAATAAATAAAATGTTCAATAATCGAATTCTACATATTATATAAAGCTTTTTGCTTTCAATGATACTAATACGGCTTATGGCCTGGATTAATAAGATACAGGATGTATGGAACAGACCAGGTGGGAGAGATTATACCAAAGAAGTACCGCAATGACATTACAAAACTATTTATTAACAAGTCGCTTACAACACAAGTCTACACTAAAATAGGATGGAGATGTCGTCAATTCAATATATAATTAATATAAATACATATCGGACTATCGAATCGCAAATTGAATCACGAAAGTGGATAGTATAGGAAGGAATACTGCAATATAGTTCGTGATAAATGTACATTGTACAGTATGCAGGTGAGTAGTCGGAAGATAAAGAATATGATCATCGCGCTCCTGTCTTGCCTGCTTGCTCGCTACCGAGGGGTAACTCGATCATATTCTTTTCGCTTCGACAAAGCCGACAGCTAACTTCGCTTCGACACCGACATTTTCTTTTCGGCACCCACCGGCCGGTAGGCATTTTCGGCAACCGCCATTGCGAAAGGACTTTTCAATCAAACATTTTCAAAACTTCAACACAGACAGTTCAAGGAACTTCATCCTTTACTTCTTGTTTCAATACCTTTTCAAACAAACAAAATCAATATTAGACTTATTGTAAAACTTTTATTTTATAGCTAATTTTACAACCTAGAGGCAACTAGGTGCCCGCGCGGGCGCTTTACATGCTAACTTACAACTAGAACCCTTGTATCACTTCAAACGGGTGTGTGCTAGCTCGCCATCGGGCGGCCGTCGTTTACAAAGTTCAATAACAAAATTAACAATTCTTCAAGAACAAACCGGCCTACGACAGGTACAGTATAAATGCATTATGAGGCCAGTAGACATTATTGAGGTGTGCTATATCAAAATTATAATCTATGTCTGTAGTTGCATCAGCGACACCAACTTAGTAATAACGACCTGCAAATTTAAACAAGGGCGTGACTATAATGCGGGTTAAGGCAAGTCATATTTAACACTAGCAATAAGGTGACATTCTGTAACGATGTATACTTCATAATATGGCTGTGCAATGCTCACATATTGGCGTAAGTTGCGAATAATATTCATCATATCAATCACAATTTTAAAAAATGTCTTCCTACGAACTACAGTATTGCATCAATTCTATGCACAAAGAACATAGCTTCACAAAAATATAAGCTTGAATATTTTCTGTAATAAAAAATATAATCAAATAAATATCTGTCTATACCCATTATGAAGTATAAATCGTTACAAGTTTTGACATGTTGCGCTTAAACTAAACAGTTGAACACGCTCCTACCTTGACAAATATTGCACACTATTTGTAATTGTATACCAATTGCAAGCATATGGCGTGGTGAGTGATCTTTGGTATAATTTATACACTTGATGAAGAGTCTACTGGAAATCAATTACACAGTTATTACTAGTGTTGATGCGATAGCGACACTCTATTGACGTGACCTAGAAAATCAGTTACTCTTTCGATAGTCCTATCGAAACTATCGACCCTAGATTATCGATTGATAAAAATAAGTAACACTATTGCCAAACATCAATAGTATCGATAGTATCAGTACAAACACTATCGCTAGTACCGATACGATTGCAGCATTTCGATATTTCCGATAGAACTATTCGCGCTATCGACTATTTTCCAAGATCAACTATCGATAGCGAAACTATCGCTATTGTAACAAACTAGTTATTACATACAGTTGTCGTGAGGACTCTACTATATTCAACAAGATTGAGAATTAATCTCTGTGTCAATTATTTTGGTATACAATTTTGCAATATTCTTTTTATTGGTCATTAGTTTCCTTGCGTCCAGAATGTTCAGAATTAATTTGACAAGTTGAAGAGACTAAAATAACCATTAAAATACAAATTCATGTAAATTTTACATTATACTCAATTATTTTTAAATATATCTACTCCCACTTAGAGTGAGAAGACAATTTGCTACGAATACTGTCAACTAGCTTTTGTTTGATATCAATTCCCGTACAAAAGAATGTACCAACTGTACTTCAAAATAACATTGTTTATATGCATTATTCATTTATTTTTACTGAATATATTATAATGCCATATCTATAAGCCATTGATAAATTACTATAATCTTAAGGCCAAAAGGTATAAATTAATTTGATTCATACATGAAGCATGGGTGTCGAATTTAAAATCATGCAAATTAAATTATAAGAGATTCCCACCAGGACTAGTGTCGAAATAGTCAAACCTACTTTGCTTGTTTTGAATACAGGGACAAGGGACGTATTGGCAATATAAAAAGTTGACAAGTTATCGCAGCAAATGGCCGAGCTTTGCCCACATAGTAAGGACGGCCCTATACTACGCGACGCGCGTCTTGAGTAGTACAGATAAAACAACTACGTGCATTCGATCCAACGATTTCGTACAACGCGAAATTGACACTACAAGGTTGTCTACACAGGCACAAAAATAAATTCAAACATCAATTGTAACTGGATGAAGAAATATGAAACACTTTTAACTAGCAAGACTAGCCACGTTATTAGGTCGCGTCGCGCAATATAAGGGAGCCAGCTAGCCTATAGTTACTGTAGTATGTAGTAAGTAGTACTGTCTGACGGACCTACCGGTCCGGATGGTAGTAAGACTTACGCGGCGAGTAGGAGCGCTCGCGTTCGTAGCGGCGGCGGCGGTAGTGCGGCGACGGCGAGCGGTGCCGGTAGCCGCGGTGGTAGTAGTCGCGCTCGCCGCGATAGCCTCCGCCACCGCCGCGGTAGTAGTGCTCGCTCCTGCTCACAACAACACTATTACAACAACTGCCATATAAAACAAACAAAACTACTGCCGTGACCGCGTGGATTATCTCCAGATACTACTCAATAAGTCATGAGAACGCAAGGCTTAAAATGCCTTTAACACTACATAAGGATAAAAATTTAGAACACTCAACACTGTCTTAAATAGCCCACGATTGCCATAATTAATAAAAATTAGGAGCAAGAAGTGTGCAAGACTGCCTATATTGAGGGCCTTGGGATGATGAAATGTATGTATGTATGGTAAGTTAAATTTCACGACGCACTCGCTCTAAATCGCTTCTATTTCTATAATACATTGTTACTGGCAGTCATCAATGTGTGTAATGAATAATTGCCAGATGTCCTACCGTGAAATGAAAGATATCTCTAGTAGTGTGAACCGGGGCGAGTCGGCTAGTGTAGTATAATTATATTTTAGACTTACTCTCGGTCGCGGCGTCTGTCGTACCCGTTATCACCTCGGCCGCTCACGCTGCTAAAAACAGTATTTGATTCATATTTTAAGAACATTTACAATAGAAGATCGAATTCTAATCTTTAAACTAATACGATAATGTTGTTTTTTTTTAATTTAAGGAGCATCCACGTTGCTCAAAATTCTAGAATGGGGAAATGACTGTGAGTGGAAGCTTTGAGCACATCCATAATAATATTATAAATGCGAAACTAACTTAACTCTCTGTCTCTATTTGCTACCTTTTCATGACTAAGCTTCATGGCTGAATGTACCGTAATAAAAATTGGCAAGGAGATAGATTATATCCTGGGGAATATAGGCTACGTTTATCTTTGGAAGGTAGTCTTTTTACTTTTAACAAATGCAGACGAATGATATATGTACAAACAGGCCTTTAGTGAACTAACCTAGCTTGAAGCTAATTCACTCTAAATCTGCTCGATAATTATCTACCAACACATAGGCTCACACATAACATTACGTTATCTGTGCATTTCACATGTTGGCGAGTATTTTATTATTTAATAACTGTCGGGTCCAATAAGCAGTACGCCTCTATGATAAGCGTCAATTGTGAGCAGTTTTGCACAATTGTTGCGTCAGCCAAGACCAAGCATAGTGATGCCAATTTTGTTGTACAAAATCACTAAAGTAAACTTGACAGGACTAAAAAGTATTGCTATCACTTTTCGGCTTGCGTTTGGGTGTTTAGTAAGTATAATAAGTATGTATTAACAAAAAAAGTATTCTATCAGCTGCTGGTACCCATAGTACAAGCTATGCTTAGTTTGGGGCCAGATGGCGCTGTGTGATAATGTCCAAGCATTATTATTATTTGACTGGCGTTTCAGTATTCGATCAATAGTATAAATTCTGTTCTAGAACTTACGTAGGCTTGCCCATGTAGATGCCGGGTGTGGGAGTGTGCGCGCGCTGAGTGATTGAGAAGTCGACGCGGATGCGGCGGCCGTCGATCTCCATGCCGGTGCACTCGTTCTTGGCGACCTTCGCGTCGTCCTGGGACTCGAAGTACACGAAGCAGAAGCCGCGGGACCGACCGGTCTGTAGGACGACATTGCAATTAAAACCAGGACCAGATTTAGAGGCCTGGAGGCCCTGGGCAACGAAGGAGTGCAGAGGCCTCTAAGTTTAAAAGTTGTAAGATAAGAAGAATGTTTTGTTCCTATTTTAACATGACAAAGTTGTACTCATCGGAATTTGAGTTTACTTTTCGAAATCTGTATTGTGGGGCTCTCTCTTGTTGTAGCCCCAGTAATTTGCGTATGTGCAATTATATATAGATGTAAATGAGCAACCCGACTGTGGCATGTAGGATATAGTAGAAGAATTAGGTAATTCACTCACCTTAGCGTCAATGACGACTTGCACCTTATCAACAGGGCCGTACTTGGAAAAGATGTGGTTAATCTGTTGCTCAGTGGTGTACAGACTCAAGCCGAACACACCGAGACAACGAGACGGAGTCGGATTTTCCTGTTGACAATTACGTGAATTTTACCGAAGGTACTCGTTCTCCCATTAGCACGGGATGCAAAGTTTCTTACAAAAATAATTGATCTTTTTCATGCAATCGTTATTTCATTTATTTATACATACATATACGTTACGAGTAAATAATACTACTATAGTAAGTCACTGGGGGCAACGGTGCGACGCGGAGTGGAAGAGGGCGGCGTCCCCCACTGGGCGCGATGCCTGCGTAGGTACAGGCTGGCTTAATTGCAAGCCGGTACTCATCGTTCTTGCCTCGGTCTTATGTTATGCCGCGTCAAGAGAGTTGACACACTAGCGACTAGTAGTATTCTTTACAAATATGCATATACTTAAAAAGATTACACATTAAAATGATGGCAGTCAAATGAAGTCAAGCCATTTGCCACTGCAGCTGTCAGAATGTACACTTATAATCACAGAACTAATTGCACACTCATTTTTGCTAATGGCTGGTAACAAACACATAAAGAGCTAGTCATGTTTGGGCACACTGTGAATGATGATGATACATTTACTTCAAAAAATTACACTTAGGTAGACATTGTACCGTGTTGTACCTACTGTGTATCACCTGATTGTGGGTTTTTGACCTTATCTGATGATTGTTGGTGGATGGTCAGTTCTAGCTGATAGTTATCTCACACAATGCTTGTGGTGAGAAACTCCTGCAAATAGACAGACATACGCGGAGCTGGTGATTTATTGAGTTGGGTGTTTTGAGAGACACAACTCAAATTTATTTCTGCTCGAAGAAAATTAACTATAACAAAAGAGAAACTAATGACACTACATCACAATTTCACTCTAGTAGAGCTCGTCTAAACTAAAATGACACACAATTGAACAAAATATTACTATTTATTAATCGAAATTGGTTACCAAATTCCAGCTAGTGAATACATGATAATACTAGTTTGACGATCTCTACCATACAAATTTTGATACATCTGTTCATTTGTTTCCAAATTTACAGATGTGATATTATAAAATAGTAATAGAATTTTTTTCAAAATAGTCACACTCATGTGGAATTGCAACATCAAATAACAATATTATAAGTTTTATCAACTTTTAATACTGTTAATGGCTTCTCTAGAACATTCTCATCCATCAAATTGATTTAGGGTCTGATTTAATATGGTTTAGTCAAGGTCAGTAAATGTAAGTGTAAGATTTTTATTCTAAACTATACCATCCCACTGCTGGGCAAAAGCCTCCCCCAATTCCTTCCATGTCCCCCTATCCCCAGCGATGTGGATCCAGTCCCTTCATAAAGGCTTCCAGGTCGTCACGCCAACTTCTAGGTCTGCCTGGGCGACGATGCCCATCCATAGGGACCCAAGTCGTTACTAAGCTGGCCTATGCATTACATTGGCAATATGATACATATTCCGTAATTATTATTGATCCATTCATGACATTCCTTATATTCAATATAATTTGCAATTAAAATATGTGACACTTCACCCATCACCTATTCACACATGCTTTGAGTTTGTATGTGATGTAATGTAAGTGAATAAATAAGTATTGTATTAATATACATGAATTAGCCTACTATACTCGATACTATAATAACGAAATATGCACTAATTTTTAAAGCTTTCTCACAAAAATGACAATATAATCTGGAGCACAATATCCAAAAATTTTGGATTCAAATTATAATTGCACGGTGCAGCGGTGGTGCCTAAAACTATGTGTTGACAGTCAAAATCAGCTTGACAGTTATGAGTCCAGAAGCTGACTTAAAAAATAATCTCATTGAAATTCCACAAGAGTGTGACGGTCAAACCTGAACGTGTATGTACCAAAAGTCTCACCCTGTCGCCTTGGTGCCGGCGGCGACTCGACATAGGGCTGTGCGAGTGAGAGCGGCGATAAGAGCCGCGCGGCGAGTAGGAGCGAGAGCGACTGCGCGAGTAGCGCGCGCGGTAAGCGCGGCGCGGGGACCCCGAGCGGGACCGCGACCTGCAGCGGGGGCTTGCGTCAGGCGGGGGGCTCGCGGGGGACCCCCCCCGGGCCCGCCCCGGTACCAACTTTACTTTTTGTTGCATACTGCTGATCAAGGAAACGGCACTATCAACTCCACTCCTAGCTTCGATAGACATGGAAGAGTGGAAGGAAGAAATCTGTGCCTTACAGCAGCGATTCTCAATGTGGGTTCCGTAGGTTCCGCGAAATCATTTATTTTTATTTTAATATATATAATTTTGTTTGACTGTGAAATAATATTATTTTAACTAAATAGCATAAAATAAGTGACAAGAAAAACCCATGACTGATACATAAGTAGTTGTTAATAAACCTTCAAGTAGTCAAAAATCACATTACTCTGCTTTGTCGATACAAGTGCAATTATTTTTTCATTTGAACTTATAGAATAAAAGTTTAGAATCTCCTTCCTTAGAGGCCTCATATTCAGTCTAGCGATTTTCGTGCCCAAGCTTGCGTACGTGCGCGTGTGCCAATCACGCTCGAAGAATGCTAGTGATAACAAGTGGTAATAACCGTCTATCTTCACAACCTGTCTAGTTACCTATGTCACCTTGCAGTCTAAGCAACATCTACTTTTCCCTAATTCTATAGAACTTAAATCCTTCCACATTAATTCACAAAACTCCTTCATCCATATTTGTATCATGATGACGCTAACTCTCCTATAACTACTGAAAATTTCATAGTTTAATGTGTTTGAGGGTACAGCCTTTTTATCAGTTGTTTCGTTTGCTAGACTACAGGATGTCAACTGATATAATACAACATGGTAAATGTTATTATACTCAATTATGTATGTCAACTTTTATAATAAATACAACACAGTATGTGTTATATATTCAATTATATGAAAATCAGCATGTAGGCATCGACAGACCAACACCACAGTTTACCCTCATAAAAGAACTTTAGTTGGCCAAACTCTTACTGTCCAGATATTGGTGTTGATTATGTTATACACAATCACTAAACTAAACTAAACTAATTTGACAGGACAAAATGTCTTGCTATATAACCCACTCATCTAGGGAAAAAGTCAAAGGACCTAGAATGCCTTTATTATTGTGCCCCTATCTAAACTCCCCATCATAACTACTGCATGATATAATATACTTATCTGTTTGCATGCAGGTACTATAATATTTTAATTTACATATTAAATAAATTAAATAAAAATTGTGAATAAATATGGAATATACCATAATTTTCATTTTTTATTCATAAATAACTGGTAGGTGACCTGTTAACCTTCATTTTTGTGTCATTTCACCCCACTTTTAACTAGATTATTATACTTTAACTGAATAATAATTACAAGCTTACAAAATGCTAAAGATGAAAATCTAAAATGTATCCTTAAGTAATATACCTACTAACATATACATGTTATTATCCTTATCAATAACATATTGCCATACAACCTCCACGCACATATATAAAATCAGGTAGCTATGGCTACAGGCATTGTGTTACAACAATCTAGTTATGTCAATAGTTTGCTTATCAGCCAAGTCCCCCCTCAGACCTGTATTGTATTGATAAAACAGTTGACCGGTTTGATATTGAACAACATTTCTGTTGCCGTATTTCAGTTTGTTGGGTTCTTATGACTTGATATATGAGACTTTGGGTTTTAAAAGATATGGCTCTGTTAATTTAGACGGTTGGGCAAAATTGACAAAACAATCCAATAGGCACTTGTTACAGCTACCTACATTGCTTATTTTATTAACTACAGGTGGCATTATCGTTCAAACAGAATAATAGCACAAGGTGATCATGCAATATATTGCGGTAAAAATAATTTGTTTATTCAATAAGTAGTATCTCAAAAAAATACTAAGCATTGCCGAATGCGACTTATTTGCTACGGATGCCATTGTGCTCGTAACTTATGTTTTAAATCCAAAATGCTAATGACATCATTGCGCAACCAACAAAACAATAATTACCCTTGAATGCGAGGTTAGACGATTTAAATGAGCAAAAAACACATTTTTGAACACGGAAATAGGTTGAGACCGATATGAATTCAACATTTGTAGACATGAGAGATTTATATTGATTGTATATTACTTACGGGCTCCTATATTTCCTGCTGGATGCTTTTGGCGGGGGCGGCGTCCGCGACCGGCTTCGGCTGTGGCCCCGCGACATTGGTACGGGCTTGGGCGCGGGCTCCCTAGACCCGTTGCGGGTTCTGGAGCGGCTCCTCTGAAATCACCCAAGCGATCCGTTCGTCAGTAAAAATAGCAAAGTCCTATGCGGACAAAATAAAATAAAACACACGCGGCGCGGGAATGCATCAGCCGATGCCATGTTAAATATAGTACCTCTCTATCCGACATCACGAACGACGATACGATGGCACAACAATAAGTACTAAAACAATAAGGTATCACCCTATTAATACACGCGAAAAGATAAAATTAAATCAAGACAAGCACGCCTCAATTGCGTTCCACAAGAATTGAAAAACAAAATGGCGAATAGGAAGATAGGTAGGGTAGGGTAGGGATCATTAAAAGTTTGAAAATCGATGTTTTATATATATCCGATTTATTAAACATCGATTTCAACTATCGTAAAATATATTCGAATATATATATATGACTGCTCTGAAATATATTAAAAAAGTACGTATCGATCAAGCGGATGACAAAAATATTGAAATATAAATCTAATCAAATCAAATCAAATCAAATCAAAAATCATTTATTCAGTTTAGGCCCTAATAAGGCTCTTATGAAGGTCTAAATTACCACCGGTTCGGAAAAAAGCCACCTGAGAAGAACCGGCAAGAAACTCAGTGCTTTTTTTTGCATTTAACAATCATTATATAACAATTTGTAACAAAATTCTTCTAGACATTGGTATGAAATTACAAATATCAAAATGAAAGCTACCAAGTTGGTTTTGTCACTGCTTTCATGAAATACATATTCCAACTATTACAATTACCAGGAGCGGGGAGCCACTTGTGCAGAGTGAGTCTATATATTCCAAGCATTTTTATCATTTACATAATCATTAATTTTATAATAGGCTTTATTTATCAATTATTTATAATTAAAGTATTTGCTTCTAATTCTATAAAACAATCTATAAATTTATTTTCAACAGATAATTACAAATGGCATAGAAAATTATATATTTTTTAATAAGAATCGATAAATTGTGTAACTTCTAGTAATGTCATGAAAACGGGTCTTATATGCGATATTAAATAGTTTATTTACCTTTCGACGTTTCGGCCGAGTTGCATCGGCCGTGATCAGCCCGTGACCACGGACAATTTAAATCGCTAAAGTTTGAATTATTGTATTTTGTAACTTCGATGATTATTAATTATATGCATTAATGGCACAGAACCTCATAACTTTATAAAAAATAAAGTTTTATAGTGTTATATAACGTTAAGAGTAGAGATGTAACGGATATCCTGTTACTATCCGGTATCCGGCCTATCCGGCTTTGTGGACCGGATGGTGATGACGATATAAAAATCGTAGGTACTATTTTACACAAGACTTCATGATCGCACATCAAAAATGTTTATTTAATTAATTAAAGTTTAGTACTCAAAATGAACAAGTGGCAAATTATTGTGAATGAATACGATTTTTTTCGCATTTTGTTGGTAAAGACGACTCCTGTGCCGAAAGATAAATTTTAGCAAAGATCAGTTAGTATATGACCACTAAATGTATGAGTCGTGATTGCGATCAATTCGAGATTCTTTAAGAAAAAGTCAATTTTGTTAGCAATTGGATTTTGTTTTTCTTGATCGCGACATCACTATTATTAAGGGCCGAATATCCGGTATCCAGCCAAACCACTATCCATTACATCCCTAGTTATGAGTATTTCGTTATGTTATTTCTTTATAATTTTTAACGAAAAGACGAATAACGTTAAATCATACCGCTAATAGTAAAATAACGTTATAATATCGTTACTGTATCGGATTAGCCGACCCGAGCGGCATATAACGTTATTAATATCGTTAGTTTGTAAATATCGTACTGATATAACGTTATTCATAACGGTATTTGAAGCTCACTTTATTTTTATTACTCACACAATTTGAATATTCACACATGATAAAATCGATGTTATCGTCAATGTTTTTTTTTACATCAACAGCCCTATTGTTATGCAAGAGTTGCCAGTTACCAATACGGATATGCATCTCGTTTTTCTAAATATCTATGAAATGTATTCTGAGGCGCTTGTCCCTCGTCTTTTTCATTTGCTTACTTTCTTAAGCTTTCTTTATATCTCAAGTTTACATTTACATCAAGAAAAAAATGTTTATTCGTGGTTTATTCAGTTTAGTTAGGCTAATGCAGCACAATGGTAGTCTTAGATGTTTAATTCTGGAAAGTTTGATGAATATGATGATCTAGCCGTGAAGGCCTTGTGTTTGAAGCAAAAGCCTATCATCTAATAGGCCCAGGTTCAAACCCCGACTTGTAACAATGAGTTTTTCTAAGCTTAAGTACAGGAAAACTCATAGATATAGAAAATCCTAGGTATGTGGTACGGTCTGTAGGAACTTTAAGTTACAAAAAATCTTTGCTAGCGCCAGCGATGTCCTCATTCTAAGGTAGTAACACCAGCTGAGTTCTTCCCTCTACGACCAGCTGCTAGAGTTTTTGGCGGGAATCAGGCGGAGCGGTTGAGATTTTTTCCAGTGTCTCGTAAATTGTGTAATAGTGATCTTTAATGTATATTTTTGATGTCGTTATGTGTAGTGAAGTTTAATTTAGTGACTGATTTATAGGAACATTGGAAATAATGCTATAATACGACTTTTGGGTTAAATGATTTATCATTTTTGTCAATAGGTTACCTCTGACCTAAAGGCGTGTTACGATCTGCTACTGCCGTGGATTGTCTGCAACTCCATTAAGCATTAGAATGCATGACACACGAGAAATTTTGCAACTTGAAAATTCTCTGACACTCGACACTGGCAAAAATAGTCCCTGAAGGGATTGATTACCGTACTTAGGAAGAAGACGAGCTGCCATCCTTTTTGATACTGTCTGGTCGGTCTGTCAGTGTCAACTGTCAACTGATTTGTCAGTCATATCTTCTTCGTACTCCGTCCGTAATCCATTACCCTGATCCTCCACATCACACATTTTGCGGATGTGGTTGCTGCCGAATATTTTAAGTTTATTTTAGTTCGTGAATAAAAATGACTGACAATGATAATGAAAACATCCCTGCTGGGGACCAACCCCAAGAAAAAACCGCTAAGCAGTTGGAAAAAGAAGCAAAAAAGGCGGCAAAGTTAGAAAAACTCCAAGCCAAGTTGGATAAGAAGAGTACGGCACCAGCTGTTCAGAAAGAAAAACCCGAGGTAGGATCCTATTCAGTCTAACTTGATTGAATTACAGACATTATGATATATTTTATCATAGTAAACAAAAGCTTTATGAATATAAAACAAGAAAGGTTATATGAGTGAAAGTGCTACTTATAATTTAACTAGCTATCCGCGGTATCCGCCCCAGCTTCGCAAGGGTTACACATATCCTAAATTAATTATACATAAAAACTCTGAACTGAATCACTCTTATCTATTGCTGAAAATTGCGTTCAAATCCATGTAGTAGTTTAAAAGATCTGAGCGAACAGACAGCGGAAGCGACTTAATTTTATACTTTGTAAATATTTATAGCTTTAGATACATCCAGCTTTTGCTATTCATAATTTATGATTATTTGAGCTTTTTTGAACAAAGTTTATGTTGATTTCAGTTGTAAGTTTTGTGTTTTTGTTAACAGAAAAAAGTTAAAGAAACCAAAGAGTCTGCAGTGTACACGGCCAGAACTGCACCGGGTGAAAAGAAGGATATCTCGGGGTCTATGCCTGATGCATATAGTCCTGGTTATGTAGAAGCTGCCTGGTATGAGTGGTGGGAAAAGCAAGGATTTTTTAAGCCTGAATATGGGGTGAGAATGTGTTTTTTAACTATAATAATTATACTTTGATAAAGGGACCTGTAGTTTGAACAAAATTAACTTGCAAATATGTATTGCAAAACTCATATGAATTATTAGTTCCACTTCCACCAGCGCAGCACTGTTCATTGTCCCATACAGAAATAGTTGAAAGTGATATGAATATGCAGTCAAAAGTTTTTGTTGCTAAGGCTACTACTGCTTTTGTTAATTCATAAACTATTTTAATCTCAATCAAAATCAAAAAAATCTCTTATGTAATAATAATAAAGTTTAAAAAACAATGTCTCCCTGTAATAAGTGATTTGTAATAAGAGATGTAATATTTCTGGCCCATTCACATGGCTGTTCTCTGATAAATTTATTAGTTCGAATCTGGCACTGCCAGAAATTAGCTTTTTCTATTTATTAGCCTCCTCATTATATTGTAAATATGTAATAATTTATCATTAACGATAAATTATTTACTAAACATTGTTTAAAATGTTGTGACTAACTTTGTGTTTTTCTGTGTTGTAATTTCTTACAGAGGAAATCAGTTCTTGAACAAAACTCAAAGGGCAAGTTTGTGATGGTGATCCCGCCCCCCAATGTCACAGGCACTCTACATCTCGGCCATGCATTAACTAATGCTGTGGAAGATGCCATTACGAGATGGCACAGGTACATACTACCAAAATAAAAAAAAAACAGTTTAGGCCCTAATAAGGCACTCTAAATTACCATCGGTTCCAAAAATTAGCACTTGTGCTATAAATGCATTTTATTTATTTATTATTTGGGAAACAAACAATATCAAAAGAATCTTAAATCTATCATTACAAGAAAATATGCAGACATCAGCTAAGTTTCCACAGTAAAATAAACATTATCTAAGCTATCCATGTTATAGATTCATAATTATGTTTGATTGTAAAACACATTTCATTTTAACAATTATGCTTATGACCATAGGCGGAGTAACTGCAGAGCTAATAGTATTGTGAAAGTCTATGCCGGACTTGGATAATTTAGACTTAGACCTTCAAAACTGCCTTAGTAGGGCCTAAACTGAATAAATGATTTTTTTATTTTTCTATAGTATTTTGAGCCATTTTATTACCGATATATTTTTTAACTAGCTGTTTTCCCTGCGACTTCGCCTGCGTATCAATATAATATATAGCCTATGTTACTTAGTGTTAATATAGCTTTCTAATAATGAAAGAATTTTTGAAATCGGTCCACTAGTTTGGTGGCCTATTCAATACAAACATACAAAAATACAATTCTTTCCTCTTTATAATATTAATAAAGATAGAATTGTGACATTCAGACACAAAAGCCATAAATTAAGAAAAAAAAATATGAAGTGTTTATCCATGTGTATAGGATGAACGGCCGAACAACGTTGTGGAACCCAGGCTGTGACCACGCCGGCATCGCCACCCAGGTGGTGGTCGAGAAGAAGATCTGGCGCGAAGAGAAGAAAACCAGACACGACCTCGGCCGGGAGGAGTTCATCCAACGCATCTGGCAGTGGAAGGATGAGTGAGTTTAATAAACTAATTAACTAGTTGAAAGTTGTAAGCTATTATACATAGTTTTGTTTTAGTTGATAAAAATTTTGGTTAATTATAGACTCAGTCCTATCAAATTGGTCAAACTAAACCAATTTAATAGGACTGAGTCTATAATTAACCAAAATTTTAATTCGTCCAACCGTAGCTCTAGCAACGTCCTTTGACTACGTATTCGTATCGCTTGCGACTATTATATGGGAGAAGCAACAGCGCTACGCCGGTGAAAAGTGGAACTAAAAATACGTATGGAAATTTTGACATGTCGCGAGTTACCTTTTTTTAATACGTAGGCAAGTTATTCTAGCTCGGGCCACAGAATTAGCACGACAATGATTAAACTTAATTTAATCTCTCCTAATCCATTAATTATTGTAAATCGTCCTCAACTATCAGGAAAGGCGTCCGCATCTACGAACAACTCCGGTCGCTAGGGTCCTCCTACGACTGGTCTCGCGTGCGCTTCACCATGGACCCGCCCATGTGCCGCGCGGTGAACGAAGCCTTCATCCGGCTCCACGACGAGGGCGACATCTACCGGGCGAACAGACTCGTTAACTGGTCCTGTACGCTCAAGAGCGCCATCTCGGACATCGAGGTCGATAAACTTGAGCTCACTGGACGCACCATGTTGAATATACCCGGTTATGAGCAGAAGGTATTTTATTAAAAACTGTTTTTAGGGTTCCGTACTTCAATAGGAAAAAAGAAGCCCTCATCGGTTCCATACTTCAACACAAAAAAAGGATCACATTGTTGTCTATCTGTCTCTGTCTGTCTGTATGTCTGACTGTCTGTTAAGACCTTTTTTTCTCAAGAACGCGTGGAGTTATCAAGTTAAAATTAATATTAAATACCCGGGAGCAGTCTGTTTCGGCTGTGAAAATATCAAACCATGTTTTGTGATTTTACTAGGAAATCAAATGTTGGTTTTTTAATTTATAATTATTTTATTTATATTACGTCTTATTCATTTATATATATTATACAAAGTAAAAATTTGCTTTCTTTTATATTTATATATACTGTACAAAGTAAAAATATTTTACGTAGGTATAGGAAGGTTCTTAAATTTGAAATTAATGCATCAAAATCCGTGTCACCAATATCATAGAACCTTGGCCAGTGGAAAAAGTACCCTATATTTTTGTGCATCAGGTTGAATTTGGTGTGCTAGTCCACTTCGCGTACAAGGCAGAGGAGTCCGGGGAAGAAGTCGTGGTGGCCACCACTCGCGTGGAGACCATGCTCGGCGACGTGGCAGTTGCAGTGCATCCTAACGACACCAGGTAACTATATACCACTCAATAACGATCCACGAAGGGAAGGAGGGCAGCGTCCCCCTCCTGCTGCCGACGTCTTAGTTCGGTACCATTTGGCTTACGTGCGCGCTGGTAGGTTATAATGCCTTAAGTATTTTTTTTCTTTTTTATACCATTGTGGCTCTGTGGTGGCACATAAGCATACGGCCCACCTGATGGTAAGCTGTCACCGTAGCCTATAGCCGCTAGCAATACCAGAGGTATCACTAACGGGATGCCAACCATGTTGTTGATGAGGACTCTCTGTGCAGCAATACTACTGGCCTAGCGTATCCTCGTGGAGCACTGGCAACCTTACTTACCGCTGAAACACAACACTACATCAAGTGGTGTTATTTCAGTGCGGTCTTCTGTAAGGCGGAGGTACAGTCCCCAGTCGGGCGGCTCCAATTTAAATGGGATAACCCACGAAATTTTGAAAACTAAACATCACAACACCACTTTTTACCGAACATATTATGGCGCCAACGTGACGGATAGTGAGTCCATCGCCGTCTCTTGGTCACTTGTTTATATTCGTATGTAGTGACTTTCGTCCTTGAATTTCTTCTCAGACGTGTTCAGGTTTCCTCACGATGTTTTCCTTCACCGTAAAGCTCGTAGTGTAACCACTGGAGCAGACCGGTGGAATTCGAACTTGAGACTCACAATTAGCAGGCAAGCTACCGCGGCCTTTAATAAAGGACGTACGTTTCATCCATACTAAAATTATAATTGCTAAAGTATCGCAGTTTTTTTTTTTTCCACTATGTTGGCAAACAAGCATACGGCCCGCCTGATGGTAAGCGGTTACCGCAGCCTATGGACGCTTGCAACACCAGGGGTATAACTCGCGCGTTGCCGACCCTACAAAAATCTCTTCACACCCTTCTTGAAGAACCCCATGCTGTAATCCTTTGGGAAACCCACCACCAACCTTTGTTTGTTTTTTGATACCTAGTTAGGACTAAACGGCTGAACGGATCGTGATAAAATTGGATAAGGAGATAGATTATATTCTAGGGAGGGACATAGGCTATCTTTTGTCTTTAAACAAAGTCGCGGGTGACAGCTAGTTGAGCTAGTATTATATAGTGTAATGTGTCTCTCTTTACAGGTACACGCATTTGATAGGCAAGAATCTGATTCATCCTATAGTCAAGAGGAAACTGCCAGTCATAGCCGATGAATATGTGGATATGAACTTTGGAACAGGTCAGTGTGAGATATTAATCATTTGTACGGAAGTATAAGGGATAAAAGAGAGGAAGGGTGAAGTGGGATCTCCGTGGGTATACTCATTGACTTGGAGACGCCCGACCGGGAATTGTACCTCCACCTTACAGAAGACCGCAGTGAAATAACACTACTTGATGTAGTGTTGTGCTTCTGCGATGAGTAAGGTTGCCAGTGCTCCACGAGGATACGCTGCACTAGTAATAGTACAGTGAGTCCTCATCAACAACAGGATTGGCAAATCGTGAGTGATATCCCTGGTATTGCTAGACTACGGTGATCGCTTACCATCAGGTGGGCCGTATGCTTGTATGCCACCTTAATTGTATAAAAGACACCTGTGATAAGACCAGGGCAATTTTCACTATTGGGTATACTTGTCTACACCAGTAGCCCGGGCAAGAAGTACTTGCGACTACATTTTAGTATCGCCTTCGTCAATTTTATTATGGGAAAAAGAACAGCGTTGCGGCCGTGAAAAGTGAACCTAAAAATTCGTACGAACATATTGACATTTTGTGAGTTACGTTTTCGAATACGATGTCGGAAGATGTTCATTAGGGCTAGCATGAATAATTGCGACAACGTTTTCGTATCGCCTTCGACTATTTTTGTATTGAAAAATGAACAGCGCTGAGGCGGTGAAAAGTGGAACTAAAAATTAGTATGGCAATTTTGACATTTCCCGAGTTACGTTTGTTTACGTAGTCGATAATGTTCCTGCTACCGGCACTGTTTAACTATGTATGTATTAGAGATGTTCAATATAACTATCAACCAATAAAGTTAACTAATATTTAAAATTAACCTACATATTCAATAAACAAAATTATTAAATTACCGTCATCGGATACAAATATCAATATTATATTTAACTAAGCGACATTTTTTTCGTTTACGTGATTTTAAACTCATAACTATTAAACCAAATCTTAACTAATATTTTCAACCGTTAAAATATCGATATTTTTATTTAAATTAATAAATAAATATGACTAATAAAAAATCCACCAATAATGACATCTCTATTTGGTATGACAGGTGCGGTGAAGATAACTCCTGCGCACGACCCCAACGACTACGAGATTGGCAAAAGGCACGACTTGCCCTTCATCAACATCTTGGACGACGAGGGACGGATGCTGGACAACTGTGGACCTTATGCCGTAAGACATAGATATACTTATTGAATGCTTAGTTTGGGAGCCAAATGACGAGTGATAATGTTGGAACATAAAAAAGAATTTATCATGCTGCCGCTTGGGAGGCAACTATCGATAGTGCGACAACAGTATGATTTTATCGATAGCGAAACTAATATTGAAGTTCGATAGTATTGATAATATTTCATCAATAATATTACCACATTTATAGTTAATTTTATATGTTAAAAGAAATTTAAAAGTATTGAGGTACAGTGTGGTCAAGTTGTATGTATGTCAATGTATCTGTTTGGTTTAGGGTTTACCTAATATGTAACACATAGGGTTGTGCCTTTGATTAAGAAGGGAGAAAATGTAGTATTTAAGAATAGATTGTATGGCCACACTGTAAGCCCTTTTGTATCTGTGACATGAGTCAAGTCATGACCCCCGCCTTTTATTGACGTTACAAGTATCAATAGTTTTTATAATAATTATAACATTGCCCGGACATGAGACCCAAACTAATCAAAGCTTACACTTTGAGAACCAAACAGCTAGAACACTTATATGAGTCGTCATCATCATCATCGGCCTCTAGACGTCCACTGCTAAACAAAGGCCTCCCCCATAGATTTCCACAATGACCGATCAATGCGGCCGGCGACCTTATATGAGTGTTATGTATGTATTATACCGTGGTGGTCTTGTGTTATGAAGCTTTGCCTGTTATTCTAGCGATGCAAGTTCCATTTCCCCTGTACCGATGAGTTTTTCTACCTTAAGTGCGTCACCCAATTATATCCGATGAAAAGTGGGTGTTGTAACCCCGCCCATCCCTTCGGGACCCTTGTCGGAAGGCGTGAAGATATATTATTATTATGTCTCTTTCAAATTCACGGAGCCTCATAAACTTATAAGGTCCGTTCCTTTATCTACGCTTGCGTGGGGATGTATATCCAACACGTAGTGGCCCGGTCGAGAATTTTAATATTTTATTATTATTATTCCCATTATTTATTTCAATTAGGTGATTTTTTAACACCAAGACAAGAAAGCCACCGATAACGAGGCGCGAGCCCAAGATACCGGTGGTTAGGGTTACAGAGTGAGGACCTCCTGACAATTATTATTATTCCCTTTATTTATTTTACATCTTAGTTTTTCTTTTTTTTACAATATTCTTATTATTATTATTGTCAGGGTATGAAGAGGTTTGACGTCCGCCGAGAGATCACCAAGAAGCTGGAACAGCTGAAGCTATATAAGGAGACCAAAGAGAATGCTATGGTGGTGCCCCTCTGCAGCCGCTCTAAGGACGTCGTGGAGCCTATGCTAAAGCCGCAGTGGTAAGTCCTTAAAAAAAATTGCCCATACCGAGGGTCCCGTACTAAAAAAACACCAGTTTTTAATGACAAACTTAACTTTGCGGTTAGAATACTAGACACGGCTATTGCACCAACCGCAACAAATAATAAGTTTGTTATAGTAAAATCGCTCATTTTATTTAGAGAATATATCAATACACACTCTATGAGCATTTCAAGCTTCTATTTGTTACCATTATTAAGTAAGATAAAAAAATAAAACATTCACGAGTCTATAAGGGGAACCCCTTTATCTCGATTAGAATCAGTAGTCTTAGAAGTCTATCGAATAATTTCAACAGCGTATTCGTATCGCTTTCGACCCTTTTGTATGGAAAACTAGCGGCCCGCCCCGGCTTCGCACGGGATATCAAATATTTTGTCTACCCGTGCAAAGCTGGGGCGGGCAGCTAGTATAATATATAGCCTATGTTACTCAGTGATGATGTAGCTTTCTAATGAAAAATATTTTATTAAAATCGGGCCAGTACTTTTTGAGTTTATTCGTTACATACAAAAATACAAATCTTTCCTCCTTATAATATTAGTGTAGATAAAAAGCGCCGCGGCGGCGAAAAGTGGAACTAAAACTTCGTATGATTATTTTGAGATTCGCGTTTTCGATACGTAGACTTTCATAACTTATTAGGACCTAACCTGAATAAATGATTGTTGATTTTGATTTCCTCAGGTACATACGTTGCGACAAAATGGCCGCGGAAGCGATAAAGGCTGTGAAGAGTGGGGAACTGAAGATAATTCCCGATGTCCACGAGAAGATCTGGTTCCACTGGATGGAGAACATACGGGACTGGTGCATCTCCCGGCAGCTGTGGTGGGGACACCAGATCCCCGCTTACAGGGTCACTCTGCCAGAACAGGTAACAGAAATTGAGTCTTTTTATTCAGGGTGTAAGGTTGGTAATTAAATGGAGGGAATAGGGGGTTGGATACAGAATTATCGATGTAGGTGCCAATTCTCTTGTCACATTTACCTAAATTACATACACTTCTATATTATGGCTTAGTATCTACTAATAAATTAAGTTTTTGTGCTGTCTATAAAATTAAATTCTGTATTGCCTTGATTGAGGGCTGGGACTCTTTGTGTTAAGTAAATTTAGTTTCAACGAACAACACAATAGGGTAAATATTTGAAATTAGTTTTAGTCAGATGAACAAGAGAATTGGCATTAATACATACGAATACTGGGTGATAAGTTGTGATATTGGGCCTTGAATGTATGGTGTGAAGGTTGAGGGTTCATCGCGTACGAATCGTCGTCGCCGCACGCGCTCGGGCCGCAAGAAGAGTCGTCGTGTGCGCGCGCGCACGCTCGCCCACACGCGCCCCGGCCCTGCTACTGTACGTGCTCACTATATACATGCGTAGCGATTCCGTTGCTGTTTGTGTGTTTTTGTTTTTGCATGGTTCTCTTTATAGTCTCAATAACCTACTCATTTGATGATGCTGTGATGGTTTGTTAGCTTGAATAATTTTAAAAGAGGGGAAGGGCAATTTGGTATTTCCTTTGGGTTTTACCATTAAAATTGGAGCCGCCCGCCTGGAGACTGTGCCTCCACCTTACAGAAGACCACAGTAAAATAACACCACTTTGATGTAGTGTTGTGTTTCTGTGGTAAATAAGGCCAATGATCCAGGAGGATACGCTGCGCTAGTAATGCTGCTAGCACAGTGAGTCCTCATCAACACGTTAGTGATATCTCTGGCTATAACCAGATGGTAACAGTTACTGTAGCCTATAGGCTACAGTAACTGTTACCATCAGATGGGCCGTGTGCCGTGTGCCAGCTTAGTGGAATAAAAAAAAGAAGAATACTGAAACGACACTCAAAGTTTGAAAGCCCATGTAACTGTTTGAAGCGTCGTCAAAATACAAGTTCTCGTGTAAAATCGAAGGTCACTCAAAATTAATGTGGCATCATCAAGTTTCGTATTCGGCCGTATATCTTAAATGTGTTTGTGGACACATGATCCTCATAAGATTGGTCTCCTGTGACTTTATTTTTTTATATATTTATTTTGCTGTTATAAAATGTTTTTATTAGAATTAATTCAACACACGCTTCCGCTGTATGTGATTCGATAATTGAAAATATACTTCATTGATAGTAAGATTTTTAAATATTGTTAAAATAATTGAGATCTAATGTTACCTCACCCTATAGCATAACAAAGATACATAGCATTTTTTTATTATTTGAGAGGCAAAACCTAATTCGTAACACAATTTTATTCTTAGAAAACCTTTACAACGTTTTTATAGTCAGTTTTTCATGCATCTAAATTAAATATTGCACGTTTTATATATAACATACATTATCACATATGCCTTATTTTGTAAGAAATTACAACCATTCAGATCTCATTTTGACGTAATAGCAACATAAAAAATACGGCTTTGTATACCAAGGCTTTTTTTTTCGCTGTCGATCTAAAATGATAGCTTTAATCTGGCTCAAACTAAGCATTACCGTTTAGTTATTATTAGTCGCGAAAGCTTAGTAAGTTTTATATTGGCGTCTGTTGTAGAAGGATCAAGAATTGTGGGTATCAGCGCACACTGTAGAGGATGCTCTAGCCAAAGCCGCCGCCAAGTACGGCGTCCCGAGCGCGGACATCAAGCTGATCAGAGATGACGATGTCCTCGACACCTGGTTCTCATCGGGACTCTTCCCCTTCGCTATCTTCGGGTGGCCTGATGACACTGAAGATTTGAAGGTAATTATTAATCGACTTGTCATGAAGGTTCCCAACTTGATGCGACGGTTTTGGTGATAAGTGTCACTTTAAAAATTTGATTTTCTAATTGTAGTGCAAACTTTTTTTTTAAGGTAGGACGTTTTCAAGCTGTATAGTTACTCGGTTTTATATTCCGGAGTTTGAGGACCGAGATTTTTTAGGTAATAAGGCAATCAGCGTGATAACAAAAAAAATATGGTGTTAGATTTCAGCCAACTGGTGAAAATAGTGCTAGATCTAGCGGCGAATGTGTGAGACGGCTACGAAACTATTGAATATGAATAAAATATGTGCCATACACGTACACAATTTTAGTGTTACTTTTATATTAAAATACTCACAAAAAGAACAAAGAAAGAAAAATATGGAACAAAGAGAAGAATAAAATAAAGATCTTTTCCAGGCATTCTACCCGGGCTCTCTGTTGGAAACGGGTCACGATATTCTGTTCTTCTGGGTCGCCAGGATGGTGTTCTTCGGACAACGTCTTCTTGGCAAGCTGCCTTTTAAGTAAGTTATTACATTTTTAACTTTTATTATATACTAGCGGCCCGCCCCGGCTTCGCACGGGTAGACATTTATATATAATATTTTGTCTACCCGTGCAAAGCCGGGGCGGGCAGCTAGCCTATGTTAATCAGTGATAGTGTAGCTTTCTAACGGTGAAAGAATTTTTGAAATCGGTCCAGTAGTTTCGGAGCCTATAGACATTTATCAAATATTTTGTCTACCCGAGCGAAGCCGGGGCGGGAAGCTAGTATAATATATAGCCTATGTTACTCAGTGATGATGTAGCTTTCTAACGGTGAAATAATTTTTGAAATCGGTCCAGTAGTTTCGGAGCCTATTCAATACATACAAAAATACAAATCTTTCCTCTTTATAATATTAGTATAGATTATTATTTTGTACCATGTTTTACGCTTAATGTAAAGTTATCACTATAATATATGCATTCTAATGTTATAAATGCGAAAGTAACTGTCGGTTGTTTGCTACCTTTTCAAGACTGACTGAACGGATCGTAATTTAATTTGGAAATGAGATAGATTATAATCTGGGGAAGGACATGGGCTATTTATATCTAGAAACACGCGGGCGAAGCCGCGGCCAAAAGCTATCTTTATATTCTTGCAATAATAAAACTTTCTTTAAGGAAAATTTTTCGTCTACCTGTGCGAAGCCGGGGCGGGCAGCTAGTATAATATATAGCCTATGTTACTCAGTAAAAATGTATATTTGTAACGGTGAAAGCATTTTTAAAATCGGCCCAGTAGTTTCGGATCCTATTCAACACAAACATACACACAAGAATACAAATCTTTCGTCTTTATAATATTAGTATAGACTAGCTACCCGCCCCGGCTTCGCACGGGAAGACGAAATATTTTATAAATGTCTACCCGTGCGAAGCCGGCGCGGGCCGCTAGTATCAGTATAGATTGGGTGGGTATTTAGCTTCAATATGTGAACGCTCGTGCAGGGAAGTGTACCTGCACCCGATGGTGCGCGACGCCCACGGGCGCAAGATGTCCAAGTCGCTCGGCAACGTGGTGGACCCCACGGACGTGATGCGCGGCGTGTCGCTGCAACAGCTGCAGCAACAGCTGCTCGCCTCCAACCTGGACCCGCGCGAGCTGCAGCGCGCGCAGCTCGCGCAACAACAGGACTATCCCAACGGCATCCCCGAGTGCGGCACCGATGCGCTCAGGTATGTCATCCCAAACGTATGTTTAGGTCAACTGATACAATGGTGCCAATTCTGTTGTACAAAATCACTAAACTTAACTGATTTGACAGGTCTAAAAGACTTGCTATCCCTTTCTCATGTCCGAGGTTAAATAAGGATGGCAATACATTTAGACCTGTCAAATTAGTTAAGTTTAGTAATTTTGAACAACAGAATCGACACCACTACCAATTTTTTGTACGCAAAATTTGTATGCTAAATTTATATCCTTATAATATTTTAAATGCGAAAGTATGGATGGATGTTTGTTGCTCTTTCACGCAAAAACTACTTAACAGATTTGGATGAAATTTGGAACACAGATAATTTATAACCTGGATTAACACATAGGATACTTTTTATCCCGGGAAAATTTAGGGTCCTCTGAAATTCTAAGCTCAACGTGGACGTAGTCGCGGGCAGAAGCTAACATACACATAAAATAAGGTGTATCTTTCATATAGTATAATATGGTATAAAGTAAATAGTATAAAGGCTATTTCTTAATTTATTTGCATGTAATCTGATTTTTATGTTTGTTTATCTACGCGAATAGATAACTGATTTTGATGGCACTAGAAAGATTTTTTTCTTGAAATGTATTGATTATATAGCCATATACTGCTGATTTGAATATTTAATTGACGTCAATCGAAGTTTTGGAAGATTGCACTTTCAGCAATATAGACTTGGAAATAGGGTTGTAAATCGTTAAATCTCACAATTATTTATTGTATTAGGATGCTGGCTGGTAAATGATTTTGGTTTGGGTCCAGGTTCGCGTTGTGCGCCATGACGCAGGGCCGCGACCTGAACCTGGACATCCTGCGCGTGCAGGGGTACCGCTTCTTCTGCAACAAGCTCTGGAACGCCACCAAGTTCGCGCTCATGTACTTCCCCAACGTTACCACTTATGAGGTCTGACTACTGTTCTACACATTCATTTATTCACCATTTTAAATAATAATAATAATAATAATAATATAATAATGCTCGGACATTATCACCCAGCGCCATCTAGCCCCAAACTAAGCAAAGCTTGTACTATGGGAACCAGTAGCTGATATAATACTTAATATACTTTTTGTTTGTAAATACATACTTATAATACATACCAAACACCCAGACGCAAGGTAAACATATTTGTCACATAAATGTTAGCCCCGGCGGGAATCGAACCCGCGACCCCTAGCGTAGCAGTCAGGTATACTAACCACTAGACCAGAGGTCTCGTCGAAATGTCCTTTTATTTTCTACCACTAAGTTGGCAAACAAGCATACGGCCCACCTGATGGTAAGCGGTCACCGTAGCCTATAGACGCTTGCAACACCAGGGGTATCACTCGCGCGTTGCCGACCCTTAAATATATTCTGGAATAATAAAATATAAGTTCTGTTTGGGTCTCTTTTATGGCTCAATATTTTAAAAACTAAGGCACCAATCTATGCCTTTTTCTAAGCTTAAGTACAGTGATTAATCACATAAGCTTAAAAAGATAGATAGAGCGAAATGGGATCTCCCGTAGGTGTTCCCATTAAAATTGGAGCCGTCCGACTGGGGACTGTAACGTCTACCTTACGGAAGACCGCAGTCAAATAATACTTTACAACACTTTTACTTTGATGTAGTGTTGTGTTTCTGCCTTAAGTAAGGTTACTAGTGCTCCACGAGGATACGCTGGGCTAGTAGTAATGCTGCTAGCACAATGAGTCCTCATCAACAATAGGGTTGGCAACTCGTTAGTGATACCCCTCATAAACCTGGTATTGCTAGCGGCTATAGGCTGCGGTGACTGCTTACCATCAGGTGGGCCGTATGCTTGACTGACACCTTAGTGTTTTTTTTTATTATATAACATTATTTACTCGCAATCGTAGTGAAAAGAAGAGTACAGTATAACACACGGCGCTAAAACCCATTATAACTCGGTTTATATTTACTCTCTCGCTAAAGCTAGGAAGTAAAACTACCTCGTATACAATGGGTCACTTTAGCCCCTTGTATAACAATCTACTATTCTATTTACTCCCTCACTTTAGCCCCTTGTATAACAATGTACTATTGTGTTTAGGTTCACACGTCTGTACTACCTTCGGAGTTGTCCGCGATGGATCGTTGGATGTTGTCGCGGGTCGCTCTCGCGGTGAACAGAGTCAACGCCGGCTTCCAGACATACGACTTCCCGTCGGCCACCACGCACTGCTACAACCTGTGGCTCTACGACCTTTGCGATGTTTACTTGGTGAGTCGCATGAACGTAATCGACGGTTAAAAGGAAAAACAAATTAAATGCCATTTGGCCAATTGTTCAGCAGAGCTGCACAGACTTTAAATTTTCAAGTGAATTATTTTATCTTTTTTATTTATTAATGGATATTTTTGAAATGTTGTGAGCTCCGATTGGATTCTAACCTAGACAAATCGATATAGAATCCAAAACTCTATCCAACTGCATATAAGACTCATTTTTGACCAAAGTGGCTAATGTTTGCGAGAATAAATGAATGGATGGATTGATATGTGTTTGTTGCTCTATCAAGCAATAACAGATGAACGGAAATTTGGTACATGGATAGATTATTATCTAGATTAATACGTAGGATACTTTTTATGTTTTTTTACGTTCCTATGGGATTTTAAAGCCAATGCGGATGATATCGCGGACAAAAGCTTCTTTACACTAATATTATAAGGTAGAAATATTTTTGTATGTAACGAATAAACTTAAAAACGACTGGACCAAATAAAAAATATATTCTGCCGTTATTAAGCTACATTATCACTGAGTAACATAGGTTATATAAAACATTATTTAAACACACATTCACAGAATATCCGTTTACAAGTACTTAAAGACTTAAACTAGAAACAGAAAGGTAATGAGGTATAGCATAATTATAAAAAATAAGTGACTGTGCCGGTAGCAGGAACATTGTCGACAACGTATTCGAAAACGTAACTCGCGAAATGTCAAAATTGTCATACTAATTTTTAGTTCCACTTTTCACCGCCGCAGCGCTGTTCATTTTCCAATACAAAAATAGTCGAAGGCGATACGACAACGTTGTCGACAATGTTCCTGCTACCGGCACTGAAATGGTGAATGATGTGAAGGGAGGATGAAAGAGATACCAGAGGTTCTCAAATTAGGCGAGGCCTGTATCTTTTATATAATAAAAATAAACCAGTTAAATATTAAATAAAGAATTAATGATGTGTGTGTGAGTGTGCTTGAAGAGAAATTGAGAAGATTGAGAAAATTCAAATGGGTAATATTTGGGTTAGTTATATTATATTATATTGATACGCGGGCGAAGTCGCGGGGAAACAGGTTGTATACTATAAATGTTTTTATTTATTGGCAGGAATCGCTGAAGCCGGTGTTCGCGCAAGGGTCTGAAGAGCAGAAGGTGTCTGCGCGCCGCACGCTCTATACTACCCTGGAGCTTGGGCTCAAGCTCCTCAGCCCCTTCATGCCCTTCCTCACCGAGGAGCTGTTCCAGCGGCTACCCAGGAAGTACACCACGTGCCCCTCCATATGCGTCGCTGGATATCCTACTGTAAGTCGCTTTAAAGGTGTAATATATGTTGTAATAGAGAGAGGTAGGGCTAATTTTTTAACCGTGGTGGCCTTGTGGTTGAAGCTACGGTCTGTCATCTGATGGGCCCAGGTTCAAATCCCGGCCCGTACCAATGAGTTTTTCTAAGCTTAAGAACAGTGATTAATCACACCATGAGCTTTAGAAAAGAGAGGTAGGGCGATTTGGGATTTCCCGTGGGTTTTCCCATTTAAATTGGCGCCGTCCGACTGGGGACTGTACCTCCACCTTACGGAAGACCGCAGTGAAATAACATTACTTTGATGTAGTGTCGTGTTTCTGCGGTAAGGTTGCCAGTGCTCCACAAGGATATGCTGCGCTAGTAGCAATGCTGCTAGCACAGTGAGTCCTCATCAACAACATGGTTGGCATCCCGTTAGTGATACCCCTGGTATTGCTAGCGGCTATAGGCTGCGGTGAATGCTTACCATCAGGTGGGCCGTATGCTTGTGTATAGTGCCTTAGTGGTATAAAACCCACCGGGACCCCATTCGCCCTACTTCTATAAGCTTATGGTGTGATTAATCGCTGTACTTAAACATAGAAAAACTCATTGGTACAGGCCGGGGTTTTAACTTGGGTCTATTAGATGGACTCTTAAATTATAATGTCTTACTAAACCCATTATTCGCAGGATGCCGAAACGCCCTGGCGTTCAGAAGCCCTCGAAGCGGACGTGGACACCGTCCTCAAAATGGTGCACGCCATCCGGTCGACCCGCTCCGAGTACAGCCTGACCAACAAACAGAGAACCACCGTCCACCTAGTGCTGTCTCCCTCATTAGAGGGGGACAGGCTTAGGGCTCTGTTCACAAGTCTCCAGTCCTTGGCGAACAGCGAGCTCAGTGAACTGGCGCCCCCTACCGGCTGCTCCATACTCACCGTGTCCGATAAGATTGAGGTGCATCTGGTTTTGAAGGTAATAATTTATATTTTTTTATGCTATGACAAGCGACCCGCTTCGCAGGGGTTACATAAAACCTGAAAAAAAAACCTTTCTCGTCGCAGAAACAGCACTACATCAGAGTGATGTTTTCTTATTTGTATTATTACTTTTTAATTATATATATTCATATTCTCGTTTACTCAATACTGCAACTAAACTAACCCCAAAACGTCCGCAGGGCTTAATCGATCCACAGAAAGAGATAGCAAAACTGGACAAGAAGAAGGAATCGCTGTCACAAACAATCACAAAACTTCAACAAGCAATGACAGCTGAGGACTACTGTGTCAAAGTGCCAGTTGAAGTGCAGAAATCCAACACTGAAAAACTGACGCAGTCGCAGGGAGAGATAGAAAGACTACAGGCCGCCATAGACACTTTGAAACTCATGTAAAAAAAAGTTTTTAATGTGCGTTCCAGGCTTAGCTTACCAGTTACCATCATTGGCCGTCGTGTTATCGCGTTCCAGTGAGAATTTTGTGAACTTGTACATAATATCTAATAGATGAACCAGTAAACATACTATATATGTATAACATCTTTCTTCTCGCTCTCAGTGATTTGGTGAAAAGGGACGGATGCAGTACAGTATTTCGGGAACAGTGTTGCCAATTTACCGACATTCTCGCTTTAAGTAACGACTTTTGCTTGAGTCTTAGCGACAAAAACAATAGGTTGAGTTGATAGATATTGCGTTCGTTCGTTGCGATCTCATATGCGAGTACTGTTCGGCTCGCTCGTTCTTTTTTATTCATTCACTCAAAATGTATGAAAACATTTAACCATTACAAAGGTACTGGAAGTTATCATGTAGAATGTTATAATTTTCACCGAAATGGCTTGGCGAGATCTATAGTACTAGTTACCTACTGATGCTCCTCGCGGGTTACAACTTCGCTTCGCTTGGGACAAACATTGAATCAAACACATTTATTTTTCTGTCAGGGTGTTAATTTATAACTCTTTAAATGAATGTGCAGTCTTGTGATTATTAACATTCAAAGAGTAAATCCATTATACAATCAAGTTACAAACGTGTAATTGATATCATATTGGATAAAATTATATATTATATTGTAAGCGAATATTACATCTGCATCTGCAATGATAATTTATTATTTTTTACAAATAAAACCAGCTTTTTATAATGTTGTTTTTAATTTTATTATATGACGCAGATAAAATCGTATTCATTTAGAATTTTATTTGTATTCCCAACTGCGTATCCCGTCTTCATATGCCTTTTTCTTGCGGGCGAATTATTTGAGTCGTAGTTGAGTAATTGAAACTATGAACCTCAAGTGGAACGATTCTAGTAATTGTATACTCTGTGGTATCACTCTATCATCACTCTCCATAGATTATTGATCGATGAATTTATGAATTTCTATTTTTATCAAATGTCATAAAATTGTCAAGCTCGTTTTTGATTGTCATCCAGTAAAATTTTATTGTTTGTTGATTTTTAACAAAGCACCGACCGATATGATTCGCGATGACAGCGTTTTCAAAAAATATCTTCCTTTACAATTACATTAAATAGTCCTTATAAAGAGTATATTTAGATTAATCTTCAGTTTTGAGGATACGTGCTTAAATCATGGAGTTCCCAACCCTTGGAGAACACTGTCAGTTCGAAAATTGCAATCAAAATGACTTCTTACCTCTTCAGTGTAAGTGCGGGAAGGTGTTCTGTCGCGAACATTTCAATGCTCATTGTATCTCGGGCAAATGTGATTTGGCTCCAAAGCCTAAAGAAATAAATTTCGATAAAAATGACAGGATTTACAAGTGCTTTCAAGATGGGTGTAAGAAAGGGAACCTACACGAAATGTTGTGCGGCAAGTGCCGACAGCACTTCTGCATCGAACATAGGTTTCATCCGTAAGTACTTACTTTATTTATAGTTAGTTATAGTTGCTATACCAATTACAATAACTATTATGCAAATATACTAAAATTATACATACAAATGAATTTATGGTATAGTATAGTGGACACTCTTGCATACTTATTCTCCCAAAATTCAGCTATAATTGTATTCCATCCATCAGCAAACATATCGCTTTGTATAGCTTTAATGTCCCAAGAAGCAATCTCTTAGGGTTCACTAGGGTTTAGGGCTTTCTTTCATAATATAATTAGGTTAGCCTTTACCTATAGGATCCACAATGTGCAGGTGATACCTCTTTACCTGTAGCCATGTTTACTATCTATAATCATGAATGCTCTAGAAAATGAAAGAAATGTAGTGAATTAAAAACATCACCTTGTGACATAACGTAAAAGTTTTTAATTCTCATACATTTCATTCGTTTTCTCTAGCATTAACAATAATTGATAGTAAACTTGGCTAAGCATGCTGGTGTTGCAAGCATTCATAAGCTATGGTAACACTTATTTTCAAGTGAGGCATATGCTTGTTGGTCACCTTATTGGTATAAAATAAACTAGTTTGAGAGATAATGAATGCAGCACTTGCATGCTTGGATACAACACAGTGCATTGTAGGTTTTACAAACACACAACTACACAAACACTACACCCAGACTAGAAGTCTGGACTAATATCATCAAAGTAGTGTTATTTCACTGTGGTCTTCTGTAAGGCAGACTTACAGTCCCCAATTGGGCGGCTCCAATATTAATGGTAAACCCACTTTGGATAGTTATATTAGTTCTATGGCTTGTAGTTGGATGGGGGATATACCCCAGTATTCATCATACCTCTGAAAGCATGCTAAGACATTGGTTCTGGTTATGGCTGTAGCTAAGGGTGGGAGAGTCCACCCTGGGTGCTAATAGACTGGGGTGTGATGCCATTGAAATATATGGATAGTTAAAGACGTAACATATAAAGTTTGTAAGCTTTATGTACAATTCAAGTACAATTTGCTTTGCCACTGGTCCTGATTGCCGATGAAACATAATCAATAAATCTGTTAGGAGTATTGATTGATGTATATAGTAGTTCTAAACATATTGGCTTTTACCTAACTTAAAAGTTCAAGTAATGTTTTTGACAGGGTTTTAAGGTATTATAAATATACATACATATCATGTAGTTTACAGGTAGGTATAGTATAGAGCCCTCTATATTCTCTGCTTACCTCTTGAGTTGGTAGCTATTGTTTTTACTGTAAGTATAGGTAAATGTAAATATCTTATCAACAATTTTTTATATATCAACTATTTTTTTTATCCCTTTCAGAGATATTGACCACAAACATACAAACCAATTATTCTCATTTAAATTATTAGACGCTAGGCTTTTTTGGTACCTCCACTACACTGCTGTATGCTCATGATGTTTTCGGGTATCTATATTCCATTATAAAGTAAAACACTTTTTTTTATAAAAAAATAGTTGAAACAGCTGTATTTAGATTAATAGGATTTGTTTTGATTATTATTACATACTTCAAACAGTTGAATGATTCCAGGTCGTGTCCCGAAATAGACGATGAAACAATGGCAGCGAAAGTGGAACAATTTGAAGCACCAAGAAATCAGTTTCGTGAGGCAAATAAACATTTGCAAGAAAAGGTAAGAGCTTTTTATCATTTCAATATTTTGCTAATAAGTATGGATAGGAGCCAGGCTATTTAAATTTAAAGAATTAATTGCTTATGTGCTTGTTTCGCCAGCTATTAACTAATCTTCAGTTAAGAAATGATAGTTGACAAGGTGTAATTTCAGATAACAGAAAATATAAGAAAGGCCCTGCAATCATCCTCGAAAGTCAAGACGGCCTCAAAATTACATCTCATGAGGCTCAAGCAAAAAGCAGTCGGTCCAAAAACCATATCGGCTGCAGACCGACTGTATTTTGCCCTCAAAATACCTATGAGTATGGAGGCGAAACCTGTCAAAGTCATCGTAGACATAGGTAATTTAACAACTATTGAGCCTCCTATGTTGGATCCAGATTTGAAAGGCACCGTTCCTTTATTTATAAGTTCAAAGTGGAGTTTGGGTAGGGCTATTGATTGTATTTGCGAATCTTGTAACATTAAGAATGACAATAACAAAATGGGCAATGCCAAGCTTAGATTGTTTAGACAGTTAGACGGTTACTGCATCAGTCCAATGAGAATGGATGTGGAGATTAGTGAACTGATTACGAAACAAATTGTACTAGAAGGTGATAAATTAGTGATCGAGTACATTGACAGTGAAGTCTTGAATGGCTTAGATGAAACCAGTCAGTTATGTCTCAATTTATAGAGTCCGTGTTGCCAGTGTCTAATGCAATCGGTTGATGTTAAGTGTATCGGTGTTGCTATTGTGGCAAGCATGCAATAAACTTATGCAGTAATATATTTTATCATGTATTGGTTTATTTATATCCCTATTGTATTTTATGTTTTTAATAAATGTTTCATATTTTTTTTTACATGTATGTATAGATGTATACTGGAGCCCTGCTATTCGATGTCCTACTTCATTAAATGTTTAAGTTGTATTGCCGCCATATCCCCATAAGTCTCTTTTCATACTGATTATGTATATTTATCAGTATTTCATGGTTAATGAAACAATGTTGTATAATAAATAACATTTATAATTTCGTACATCATATTAATACTTAATTGAATACTTTATAAGAATTACATTGCTAGAGCGACCTCACTGTGGTCCTTACTCACCTGTGACTGACTTCTCTGATAGTCTACCAAAGGCATCAGCTGCGCGGGCGCAGACGGGTTCGTGTGCCCGGTTGGCGGTGGCGTCGCCGCCAATTTGTACTTCTCTACCAACCAGTTACACATTCCAGTTCTCGCTATTAGCGTCAACAAGTCTCTTCTGTATTGTTTAGTTAGGATTGCGTAAAGGAACGGGTTGGCGCATGCGTTTAGGGGATAAAAGAACACTAGTAACACTTTCCCGTGGCTAACGTCCACTAAGGGAGCTCCAGCTAGGGCCGTCACTCCAAAGAATGCAACAGGCGCCCAGCAAAGTAAATCCGTACCTATTAGCAAAGCCATTTTGTTCGCTATTCGTCGTTCTGCCGCCGCTGCGGCACCCCTCCCACCATACTTCTCCCCTCCCCCTCCCAATGACCTGTATATTTGCACGTAGCACACCACGATCGTCACCCATGCGACTGCATTTGTCATGAACAAAGATCCTTGATACACCGCGTCTCCAACGTCCTTACTCTCGACTGGTAGGCAAATTGACGTCGAGGAGTAATCAGACACGCCAGCCAATGGCAAACCGGCCATGAGTATAGAAAACATCCATCCGCCAATCATAATCTTGGCGGCAGCTGATAAAGAGATTCGCCTCTCCAAGTATATCGCGTACGTGATCGCGAACCAACGTTCTAGCGTGACTATAGTCAAAGTGAACACTGATAACTGTCCGGAGAATACTGATAGGAAGCCGGCGACCTTGCACCCGACGCCGTACTGCCAGTTGTAGGCATAGTTGAAGAATTCGCCGTAAGACCTTAAATCTACAACGGCTAGCAAACAGAGATACACTCCTGTGCAAAGATCGGAGAACGCTAGGTGGCACATGAGGAATCTGGGTACGGTCATTTCTGTGTGGTTGGTGAGAAGCACCAATAACACGGCCACGTTGCCGATGACTGCAGCCGCGATGACGAACCACACGCTCGCCCGGAGCCAAGACCAGCCCATCACGTCTTCGCACGGGTTCAAGGCGTCTGGTAAGGGAGTGCACTCCACTGTGCGTTTGCTGAAATAGAAAAAATATTATAAGAAACAGATTTTGGAATAGTTAATGCTTGCTTGGCATGTCTAGGTAGCTTTTCCAAGATTATTGCTGTCAAATGAATTAGCTGCGTTTGATATTTTTAAAGTTTTGAATCATCAATTTTAAAGAGTTCTAACAGAACAGCAGTGATTTGGAATACAAGAAAATCTCTTGCCGTCGACAGGGATCGTCCTCATACATTGGAGCCGAATTGTGTCCAAACTAGCTTCCTTCCGTGACGGTCAAGTTGTGGAACGAGTTCGCGCCGTGGTTTCCTCATGGGAGAACTACATGGGGGGTCCTTCAAGAAGGGTGTGAGTAAAGAGATTCTTGGCAACGCGCGAATGAGTCCCTGGCATTACAAGCGTTCATACGGTAACTGCTTACCATTAGACAGGCCGTATGCTTGTTTGCTAACTTAGTAAAATAATAAAAATATCTAGACAGGAAATTAATCTTGAATCAAGTCAAGGTACTGTTTTCATGTCCGAAAAGTAAAGTTAAGTGTTAAAGAGATGTAGGGCGAAATAAGATCCCGGCTGGGGACTGTACCTCCACCTTACAGAAGACCGCAGTCAAATAACACTACTTTGATGTAGTGTTGTGTATCTGCGGTGAGTAAGGTGGCCAGTGCTCCACGCGGATACGCTGCGCTAGTAGTAATGCTGCTAGCACAGTGAGTCCTCATCAAAAACAGGATTGGCAACGCGTTAGTGATACCCCTGGTATTGCTAGCGGCTATAGGCTACGGTGACTGCTTACCATCAGGTGGGCCGTACGCTGGTGCACACCTTAGTGGTATAAAAAAAAATTACTAGACTGTCAAATGTGTCGCCTATGAAATTGGCTGCGGATCAGTTATCAGTGTAATTTCCGTGTGGCACTGTAGTGCGACTGCCCTGCGAATTGTAATTTAATTTATATTCGATCATTACAAACCGACATCGACCTTCACCGAGCTGATAATAGAATAAAACTTATTTTATAATTTTATTATTTTAGAAGATATATTTAAAATGGGTTGCCAAAAAATCCGGGATAGAATATTTTTAATAAATTTTCATTAAATATTCAACATAAAGATAATAAGAAAAAAAAATGGCAACCCGTTTTAATATATTTTCTGAAATACTAAACTTATTATAAAATAAGTTTTATTCTATTATCAGCTCGGTGAAGGTCGATGTAGGTTCGGATCTTAGACTATTTTTTTTAACTTTCTTATTTCTCAAACAGTGTAATATAAAATTTGCTAGACGACGGAATTTATCAGTCAATAAGAAACCAATCCAATCACCTAGTGTTTGTAGTGTTTATCTTATCTTGATAATATTATCGTCACACTTAATACTTATTAATAATGCGATTGTGACTATCTGACTGTCTGTTTGTTATCTTTTGTAGAGTCAACACCTGTACTGATCTTGATGAAATTTGACATGGAAAAAGTAAGCATAATTTTTTTGTATACCACTTAGGTGGCAAACAAGCATACGGCTCACCTAATTCACCGTAGCCTATAGCCGCTAGAAATACCGGGAATATTTCTAACAAGTTGCCAAGCATGCTGTTGACGAGGAAAGCAAGGAGCTTATTCTTACTACTAGCACAGCGTATCCACGTGGAGCACTGGCAACCTTACTTACCGCAGAAACACAACACTACAAAAAATTGGGTTATTTGAAAACCTACGGGAGGTCCAAATCGCCCTTTCTGATTTTTTAAGCTCTTGGTGTGATTAAACACTACTTAAGCTTAGAAAAACTCATTGGTACAGGCTGGGGTTTGAACCTAGGCCCATTAGATGACAGGCCGCTTCAAATACACGAGCAAGACGGCTTCTAAATGTTAGTCGGTCTGTAATGAACGACAAATGATCAATATCTCACCTGACACTCAAGTTACCGCACTCTGCGGAGACGGCGAACCCGTTGGCGAGCGTGTTGTTCACCAGCTCGTGGAACTCCCCGTCATCCTCCTCCAAGCTGCTGGAGTCGGAGAAGTAGTCTGCTATGTTGTTGGAGTCGTACTCCTCGCTCGTGGTCGCCGTCGAGATGTCCTCCTCTGGACTACATACATTTAAGTGAAACATGACATAGACGTAGCGTGTTTTGTATAAGTTTTTTTTAATGCATCCTTTGATGTGGTAAAAAGGGATTTTAGATTTTTTCTATTGGTGGGTGATACTTTTTATTTAGTTATTAGTGCGAGTTGAATTCGCACACCGAGGGTTCCATACTAAAAATATACTATCTCATTTGCCCTTGCGGTTCGATCCCTACACACTAGGTATAGCACCAACCGCAAATTATAAGATTGTAATAGTAAATTAGCTCTTTTTATTTAGAAAATAATATAGTGTTGTGGCCATTTTTCAGATAGAGCAAAATCTTTTTCTTCACTTTTAATATTTGTTGTTATTATAGCGGCAACAGACTACACAGAGAATACACATTCTGCGAAAATTTCAACTGTCTACCATTACGGATCATGAGATACAGCCCACTGACGGACAGACGGATAGTGAAGTCTTAGTAATATTATAACGTTGGTTCCTTTCGGGTACGGAACCCGAAACATGCTTACCTAACAGTATTTGCAATGTATTTAGCCATTCTGATCGGTTCTAGAGATCTCCGTTCTTTTGTGGGATTTTGTCCGTTGTTAGCGGCTGCGGCGCACTTCTGTGAAGAGATACAATTTGTATTAATGACGTCATGTGGAACCCTAAACCTCAGAGAAGATAATATACTACCCTAAAGCTTGTTCCAGTTGCAAATTAATTTAATTTAAATGTTGCTTTCGCAGTCAAGGGGTGGTGTTTTAGGTCCGCAAATAAAGTTGATAGATAATCGTTATTAAATTAATTTGGAACGAGACAAATGCCTTGGAGCAGCGGTACTCAACCTTTTTCCATAGGGACCGAACAAATAGGTGTTAGACGCAGCAAGGACGCGCAAATAGGTACATGATTATTTCTTAGATTTCTGCGATTGCATTGTTACAAATTCCGTTATACAACTATGAAAGGATTCATCACGTACATTTATTGTCAATTGCAGTATATTACGGAAAATTACCGTATCAATAATAGCACTGCACACCGCGGCGCGATAGTATTACCTATGTAGAACCTCTTTACTGAGCGCGGAATTATAATTGATTTAAAATATAGTACCTAATACCAGATAGCCCATCGAATAAAGCCCGGCGGGCCGCAGGTTGAGTATAGCTGCCTTAGAGTATATATTTGGATATGGTATAAACCCTGACTTACCTGCTGCATAATGTCTATTTGAGTCTCATACAGCTTGTGCCTCGCTGGGTCGTGGCGCTCGGGAAAGGCGAACGCACAGCAATGGAAATGGTGCGTTAAAAACGCCTTTTCCAAACTCTGCAATGAATATTTAAGGAAACTTACAAAAAGAAATTCGCTTAGGTAACTAATTATCGTCACGGCCCGCAGCATGTAGTCAATGGTGTCGATTCTGTTGTTCAAAATTACTTAACTAATTTGACAGGTCTAAATGTCTTGCTATCCCTTTCTCATGTGGGGGGTTAAATAAGGATGGCAATATTTTTAGACCTGTCAAATTAAGTTTAATAATTTTGAACAACGGAATTGGCACCAATCTATGCCTCTTTACAGTCATATTAATACCGATCACCAACTTATCTGCTGTTCAAAAACACACCGCTCATAGAAAGACTGCGAAAGCACATCAAAAACGGCTTGGTAGGTACACTAGTAGTTGTTTTTGCTGCCGCTCTACGGTTACCGACAAATCTTTGAATGAGTAGCATAATGTTATTGAACCCCAAATAAATTAGCAAGCGCTATTCGATAGACTACGTGCAGACAAATCAACAGTATGATTTGTAACTATTATAGTTGTTAGTCTAGTCCTACGGGGTACATAATTATAAATAAATGACTCTTAAAGTATAGGTACGTTACATACGGTGCAATTGGTGCAAATGCGGAAATATTTTCGTTCGAAAACCTTCAGCATTTTTTGATACCTACGTTTAATATAACATACCTGAAATTCATAAATCGATGGGATATATTTCAACGAAGGAGTTTTCTCTATCCTGAGTATTTCCAGCTTTTCCAGCCCTTTCGTTGGCAGTGAGGTAATTGAGGTACTGCTTAAATCTCTAAAATCACATTACCAAATCATAAAAGTCTCACATACCTAATACTAGCTACAAGCTAACGCAATGGTGCCAATGCCAATTCTGTTGTATAAAAACATTGAACGAAACTTATTTGACAGGACTAATGTCTTGCTATCCCTTTCTCATGTGCGGGGTTAAATAAGGATAGCAATACTTTAAGACCTGTCAAATTAGTTTAATCTAATGATTTCGTACAACAGAATTAGCACCAATATCTAATACTTACAGTTGTCTTAATAATAAGTTTCCAGCAAATGCATTATCATCTAAATGTTTCAGTTTTGTGTTTCCTCTAAAACTCCTGAAAGATGGAATAGTTTTATTAATACCTACCTAATAATAATAGCGAAGAGTCTGTACTCTCGATCAACATCCTAAGACACTCACGACAAGCATTGTCAGGAGGTCTCTCTATAACCCTAACCACCGGTAACTTGGGCTGTGCCTGTTACCGGTGGCTCTGTAGTTAAGGGGTCTTGTTATATTTATAAAATACTAGCTTTTACCTGCGGCTTCGCCCGCGTGTTTCTAGATGAAGATAGCTTATGTTCCCCAGGTTATAATCTATCTCTTTGCCAAATTTCATTATGATCCATTCACCCGTGAAAACGTAGCAAACATAGTTACTTTCGCATTCATAATATTATGATGGATATAGAAAGATAAAGCCTTTATTTTGGATATACTTAATATTAATTAAACATCGTAGGTACTCGGAAGTTTTAACGTAGCTGCCCGCTGCGTTAAACTTCGTTAGATATTCTCATTCCAGCATGATCCTCACCACTATAATGTTGTCTCTTCCTTCATTTTATTAGCATTCTCATTCAGCTACATGGTATAGACTTTCGCTTATCAATGTACCGTATGTTTATTTATTTATGTGGATGGTAATATGTACCTATGTTAAAATAAAGGGGATTTTGAACTTACAATTTAGAGATTTGAGCGTTCTTGAAAGCGTGCGCTGGTACTTCTTCTATAAAATTGTAATTCAGTGATCTGAAAATTTCGGGTCGTCACTAAAATGAACACAATTATTTCCGTTCTATTTTTTTTAGTGTACCTACCATACTTTGTTGATAAGTTTGAATAAGCGAATAAGTAATTCCACAAAAATAATCCCGTATCAAAACCGTTCTATATAGGTAAGAGACGTCAAAACTTAATATAAATAAGGGCTTCCCGAAAGGGCCCTTGTGTGGATCCCTGAAGGGATAAGCAAAAGTGACATCGGTCATCACACACTTCTCGTCCAATATATTTTAGGTGACAGGTGGTGGGCCCATTTCAATCCACTGCTTATAAGATAAAATTTACAAACAATAGATGAACAACTTTTGTACTATCAATTTAATCTTAGCTCGACCTTGGGACTAACTCAGGACCCCAAATTCTCACATTCCTACTGAGTATTTAATTTATAACCGAGCCTTCATTAATCATAATAAATCTTTATTTCGGACGAGTCCACAAAAGTGTTAAACACATACACATATTCTATAGAGTTCAAAACAGAAAAAATGTAAACAGAAAAGAATTATTGTGTCCTCGTAATTTGAGGACATTGATGAAAGTTGTAAGTAAACGAAACGTCAAAGAGTAAAATGGTGATCTATATTCTCTAAACCCCGAAAGGGACGCGCAGTGAAGATAAATAACTAGTACTTTAAGGTAAATAATAATATTTGCGGTATGTACCTAGGGACTTACACTTGATCGGCGCGCACGCGCAGCGCGTGCGGTGGTATCCGCGTTATGTGGTTACCTTCCAAGTCTCTGAAATATTTATCCACATCTTCATATAGCGAGAAAACCTTTCGTTAACACTAACTGACAGGAAGCAATTAAAGATCCAAATAAGTAGAGATTTAATATATTTGCACGTTTAACATTGACGAATTATGAAATATATTTAAAAATGTATATATATATATATATGCAATTTTTATAGCAATAGTGCGTAGTATGAATAATTTGCGACAACGTTTTCGTATCGCCTTTGAATATTTTTGTATTGAAAAATGAACAGCGCTGCGGCGGTTAAATGTGGAACTAAAAATTAGTATGTCCATTTTCACATTTCGCGAGTTACGTTTTCGAATACGTAGGCGAAAAATGTTCCTGCTACCGGCACAGAACAGTAGGCACATTCTCGTAATTATTAGCAATTAAGATGCCAAAAGTTGACCGAAAGTCATTTAATTTTGGGTGCCATCTTTACTATAGTTGAAAACTAAACTTGCTACCTCAGAGTAGATTATATACTACGTACAATTGCTACTATTAATCTCTGACCTGCCTCTCTCAGAGAAGCTCTGGGAACCTTACTCATGGCAGGAACACAATGTCCATCCTATCCTCCCAATGCTCAAGTACTCACATAGCTTGTAAGAAAGCGAGTGAGGTGTTAGCTCGCTTGCTGTCGTGCACGTGACTCAAGTTGGGCACCTCGACCAGACCAGAGGTAGTGATCATGCTGAAAAAAAAAACAATCACTATACATCTAAATAAAATGTATGTAGGAGTTTTTGGCGGGAATCAGGCGGAGCGGTTGAGATTTTTTCCAGTGTGTCGTAAATTGTGTTATAGTGATCTTTAATGTGTATTTTTGGTGTCGATATGTGCAGTAAAGTTTCATTTAGTGACTGATTTATAGGAGCATTGGAAATAATGCCATAATACGACTTTTGGGTTAAGTGATTTATCATTTTGGTCAATAGGTTACCTCTAATCTAAAGGCGTGTTACGATCTGCTACTGCCGTGGGTTGTCTCCAGAAACTCCATTGGGCGTTAGAATGCATGACACTAGGCATTTTAATGCGGCAAACACGAGAAATTTTGCAACATGAAAATTCTCTAACACTCGACACTGGCAAAAATAGTCCCTGAAGGGATTGATTGCCATACTTAGGAAGAAGAAGAAGAAGAAAATGTATGTAATGTTTGTAATGTTTTAAATAACAGCTTTTTACTAAATGCGTATGAAATATGTAACCCAATACACAATCATATTAAAAGTGAAAAAGGCGCCTATCCAAAAAAAAACGGTCTGTTTATTCCGGCTTATTAACGAAACGATTGGACCGATTTTAACGGGACTTTCACTGACAGAGAGCTGAAACTACAAGGCGTAACTTAAGATATTAATTTTTTTTTTTTTTTTAGACAAAAACATGAGAGTTACTCGCAAACGGTGCTTACATTCTAGAACGTTCCACTATGTGATAGACAAAGGTGATATCATTCAACAGGCTCTTCGCACCGAAGTTACCTTTGGTCCCAACGTGACATGTGTGGAGCTCATCATTGTTCTTTGAGCACATTTCAGTATCTACAGCAACAACCATACATCCATTCTAACAAACTTCCACATTTATAATATAAGTAGGTATTTTATAATATAAGTAGGGTAGGTATTACTAATATTAAAGAAAGGTACTAAGTGCGAATTTTTTTTTAACATCAATCCTCTTAGGACTTTACGCTTTGTATACGAAATGTGAGTGTTGATCATCTGCTGCAAGATTTACAGCTTTATTTCTGCATATTTACAGTTTACACGGTTCGGCTGTCTATCGTCGCGACCTTTCAATGTTTTAAAGTTCTATTTTAAGTCTCAATCTAAATAAAAAAACAACGTGAGAAGTAGGCGTTGCGATTTTGGTCGACAAAGACTTTATCTTTGCCGAAGTAAAAAAAAAGTGTTTTTGGCCAATCTTTTTCTCATGAATTTCTTTGTATATAACGGTCGTAAAAAAGCGTACGGTACGTAGCCTAGTACTGAAAGGTTTCGCTGTGCTTGTAGGTACCTAAAGGTCCAAAGATCTAGAATGTAAAGGACACGGATATAATTACACCCAGCA
Organism: Falcaria lacertinaria; assembly: GCA_951449985.1. Taxonomy (NCBI): domain Eukaryota; kingdom Metazoa; phylum Arthropoda; class Insecta; order Lepidoptera; family Drepanidae; genus Falcaria; species Falcaria lacertinaria. Next base: position 1,281,898 of record OX602121.1, read on the forward strand.
CATCTATGCGAATCTCTAAGATACACTCTAGATAATCTGTCATTGTCGATGTCACTGTCAATCCCCAAATGTCATAATAACGATGGAGATCACAGACCTAGGATTTTTTTATGATGGAGATACAATGTGCAAGCGAGATAGCACGATCTAGTCATTATTCCGAGGGACACGCGCTCTCACCACCTATTGAAGTAGTCATTTTGTTTGACTTCTTATGTGAAAATGCAAACGAGCGGTTTCAGCTGTTTTTCCATCTCAATTCGTCTTCGAGGAGCTCTGGGTAAATTCACCAATTGTGCCCAATTGGTGAATTGATGACAGCACTAAGCTCTCACTCCTGTAGCCCTAGCAAGAATTACTAGCGACTACGTATTCGTACCCGGTATCGCTTTAGACTTTTCGTATGCGAAAATGAGCAGCAGAGCGCCGGCGAAAAGTGGAACTAAAAATACGTATGAAAATTTTGACATTGTGAGAGTAGGTATACGTAGTCGGAAGATGTTCTTGCTACCATTACTGAATTATTTGCTATCTATTATGTAAATATACATAGATACAAAAGCGTACATACGTACAATGTGCGGAGCTCAGGAAGGGCCGGCAGCGGCGCTATCCTGTGCAGCAGGGGCGCTTGAGTAATAAACCTGGAAATATATCATAGGGATAATATTATAATACTATCTAATAGAGATATACAAGAGAAACAGTTTTTGTGTAAGGATGTGTGGAGCCAATTTACCGATTTTCGAAATGATTTCACGAATGAAGATAATGAAAAGCTCTGCTACCCTATTCCTGAGTTAAGCTTCTGTGTTTTGTCTTAATAATTCCGTAGGCGAAGTCATGGGAAGAGATATTCTATATATAACAAAAATAGTATTTATCTACACACATTAAAATAGGAAAACAGAAAAGAGCAATAGAAATTTAGAAAACTTGGAAGTTAAGTTCTCTTCCATGGACTCTCAGGGTTGTGGTTTGACCTCCCCGCCGTGGATTTCCCATGGAGAGTAGAGCATGGGGTTCTTGAAGAAAAGTGTGTAGCGGGCAATGGGTGAGTGATACCCCTTGTATTTGGTATTGTAATCGTCATTAGGCTACGGTAGGTAATTGCTTAACATCAGGCGGGCCGTCTCCCGTATCAGCCTATGCCTGTTTGCTGAATTTGTATGAAGAATTACTCTAGGACTGATACAGACGACTGTAGGTACTAAAAGTTTTGTTTACACATCACATTAATAACCTTATAACTTTATTTGGTACGAAGGTTACCTACTTAGAAAATTTCAATGGAATTACACTATTCCCTTTGAAGGCGTTCGTTCATAATTTCCAACTCAAGTGACGCTTTCCTTCCTATACTTAAATTATGTAAGATCCCAAGCTTTATAATAATTTTAGGAGTAGTTATTGCTCGTGCTATTTACAAACAGTAAACATACATAAAGTAAGTACTTGAGCAGTATATTTCACGAAGAATGCTGTAAGAAATATTTACTTACGTTTTCGTTCAAGTGTGTAAGGAATAAGCATAGAAGTCTGTTAAACTTTGATTATTGGCATAATGTAGGTACTAAAAAAGGTAGGTACTTGTTGAATGAGAATGCAATTTGAATCAACGACTTTTATAAATGATCGATATACTAACTAATCAAGAACAATAATTATATAGACTTTTAGTTTTAAAAGCATAGATAAAACAGTCTACATTTAACATTGTTTTTTTTTTAACATTGACATATGTGACATTATGTGACAGTACTTACAATGATTTGAGATAAGGCATCTTAGTAAGATCTTCGACAGCCACGTGTTCTAACTTCGGTGCGTCTATGATCGATCTAAAAAGAAAGGTCTATTTATAGGATCTTCAAGATAACTTCGAATAAGAGCATCACACTTCCGCATTTATAGTGGCGGGAACTCCTTCAAAGGTTAATCAGCCCTGGGACCACTATATCAGCTAGAAGACTACGTCATACCCCTATACACAGTTTTTTTTTCATACCACTAGTTGGCATAAGACATACGGCCCGCCTAATGGTCTAAAATTATTTACTTGTATAAAAGTATTACATGGTCCGCAACGCGTAAGTGATACGTACCCCTAAAGTCGCAGGCAAACGCAAATCCGTTCTAATATAAATGCGAAAGGAACTATGTTTGTTTGTTTGCTACCTTTTCACGACTAAACGGCTGAGCGGATCGTAATAAAATTTGCCAATAAGATAGATTATAACCTGGGGAAGGACATAGGCTATCTTTATCTAGAACCACGTGGCCAAAAGCTAGTAATGAAATAAATGTACTTACAAATGCACTACTTTATGCAGATGGTAGCCGGCAGCGTGTATAGCTTTAGCCGTCAGTCTTGTGATGTTGCTCTGGTGCAGGACCACGGACACGCTCTCAGTCATGACTTGCCCGTTGACTTGCCTTCGAGCTGTAACATAATAATATTTTAAATTCATTAGCACATAGCAGATGTACCGAGACATATATCTTATATTATAAATTACATTATTCTTATATAATATTATAATTTGCGACTACGTAGGTATTCGAAAACGTAACTCTCGAAATGTCAAAATTTTCATTCAAATTTTTAGTTCCACTTTTCACCGGCGCAGCGCTGTTCATTTTCCAATACAAAAATAGTCGAAAGCGATACGAAAACGTTGTCGCAAATTATTCATGCTCGCGCTTGATTGCAGACGTCCATAGACTATGGCAATCGATCACCATCAGGCTGGCAGAGCCGTACGCTTGCCGGCTAGCTTTGTAGGTTAAAAATACCTTTAACATGGCAAAAATTGTGTCTGAAAATAGAGTTATTGCTCAAAGGAGCTAAAGAAAGATTGAAGTTCGGCGCGCGAGTGTTTCAGCTAACAGGCACGCCGAGTGATGTATGGTTTCCGACATTGTGATACTAAAATGTGTGTTTATTTGCAAATAACTTCTTTTAAATTAACTGTACTCGTTTCAACAGACATACTTCTCCGTCGCGATGGTTTTATTGGAGTTTTAATGAGTATGTTTAAGGCTTATGGATTTTGTTTAAGTTTTTATTTAAGGATTATGATGTAAAGTGAAAACATTTCAAACTATTTACATAAAATATGTGGGTTTTATTAATTGTGCGTTTATTACCTAGGTACTACATCTTACAAAATCACTTCCCCTTCTCTGTACACTTAGATCTTTCAAACTACACAACGGATATTATTGCGGTTTTTACAAATAAGAGTTATTTCTGATGAAGGTTTATAAGTAAACCCTAATTAATCCCAAACATAGATGTCGATTCTGTTGTACAAAATCTCTAAACTAAACTAATTTAGCAATGGTAACTAACTAAACTACACTAAACTAATTTGGCAAAAGATTAACATTACATTTTGCGACAAGGTAAAGAGGTTTCGGAACCAGCGGGCATGTATGAAGAGCAGTGCCAGTAGCAGGAACATTGTCGACAACGTTTTTGTATCGCCTTCGACTATTTTTGTATTGGAAAATGAACAGCGCTGCGGCGGCGAAAAGTGGAACTAAAAATTAGTATGAAAATTTTGACATTTCGCGAGTTACGTTGTCAACAATGTTCCTGCTACGGGCACAGAATGTAAAAGAAGGACACGGCGTGATGATGTGTGTGTTACGTCAAAGAAGGGCTGTCATGTAATGTGACGGACGATGGACGATCGGCAGCGTGTTTGTTTGCCCTCACCGCGTCTTCATCAGCAAACATTGTATTGGCAACTAAACACTGTTATCAGCTACGTTACACGCTGATAACGCAGCCGACTGGGACACGAGAAAAGTAATCCTTTATAATCACAATTAAGTACGTGCTGTTCGTGCCAACATTTTGGGACAACGAAATGATTCTATGTGGGTTCCTTTTTTCTGTTGAGGTACGGAACCCTAAAAATATACTTATACAAATTTTTATATATCGAATTTGTCCGGAATCCATAGTTACAAGCTTTGCTTTGTATCAGGGCCGGTAGCAGGAACATTGTCGACAACGTTTTCGAAAACGTAACTCACGAAATGTCAAAATTGTCATACTAATTTTTAGTTCCACTTTTCAGCGTCGCGGCGCTGTTCATTTTCCAATACGAAATAGTCAAAGGCGATACGAAAACGTTGTCGACAATGTTCCTGCTGCAAGCACAGATGGCGCCATGGCGCTGTGTGAAAATGCCTGCACGTTATTATTTTAATTATATGAGAAAGAAAAAATGAAAATGGCTGAATATAATTTGTAAGCTTTACCTATATTTGTCACAAGTTAAGTATCTTTCAATAGTTTTGGCCTTTACAAAGATTTAAGGATTTATTATATACTAGCTTCTGCCCGCGACTACGTCCGCGTTGAGCTTAGAATCTCAGAAGAAAAATTAACCCGGGATAAAAGTATCCTATGTTATATGTTATAAATTATCTGTGTTCCAAATCCGTTGAGTAGTTTTTGTGTGAAAGAGTAACAAACATCCATCCATCCATCCATCCATACTCACAAACTTTTGCATTTATAATATTAGTAGGATAGGATTTAGGTCAATCAAGATTTACAGGAAGAGAAAAAGGGTCGGCACCGCGCGATGCTGGTGTCGCATGCGTCCATAGGCTACGGTGACCGCTTACCATCAGGTGGGCCGTATGCTTGTTTTTGCCAACCTAGTAGTATATAAAAAAAGAATAAATTGAATACCGAGAGAGAAGCATAGTTATATCTCAGGAAATATTGAAGCATGTCCTTGGTTTAAAGTCATTGCTCACAGCCAGATACTTCACCGTTCGCAAGTTATAATAGAATACAAAATAGATATATAATGCGACACTCACGCTTCCTCTAAGTGAGAAAGTCAACAGTAGATCACGACGCGCCTCAGTTAGAACCATCGGTAAACGTGTTAAATAAAAACAAACCAGAAAACATATTGAATCGAATGCGACACTGAAAAGCCATTGTACCATTACAAGATCAGTTTGAGAATCAGAGATAAATTTACTTAAATTAGCATCATACCTACCCAAAAAAACATACTAATTGCCAACTTAGTCTTAGTGGTATAAAAATATAGAGAAAAGAGATCTTTCGTTAATGAATAATAAACTCAAAACTACAGGACTGGTTAAAATAAATCTTACACCATTAGAATGCTTTATCATCACAGGACTATATAGTATATTGTTACGCGGGCAAAGTCACGGGGGAAAGGCAAGTTTAAAATAAAATTGTGATTGTGCCAAATCTCCTGTTCGTCTCACCTGACCTAACTAAAGCAAAACGAAAATATTAACCTTAATCTGCTATGCTAATCATTGAAACTGTCAATTGACATTGGAAATATTTATTGTTTTAACAGGCAAAATCAAAATCAAAAATCATTTATTCAGTTTAGGCCCTAATAAGGCACTTATGAAGGTCTAAATTACCACCATTACCAGGCTTTATTTTACTGACAGCACTCAAACTTAATTTGCCAGCAGGGGCCCAAGCACCTATGATTTGCGAAAAAATATTCGTATCATTAACGAAACCATTTCAAATTTCAATACATAAGAATATACACTACTAGGAAGCTACGAGGCTTGTATCTAAATGTCGGTCGCACATAAATAAACTCTGGTTACTATGGAAATGATAACATTAAGTTAATGATACTTGTACCTCTTCTACTACGTACAACTTGTACGTAGCATATTATCTACTCTGAGATGATACGAATACGTTTTCGCAAGACTTCTATTTATTTATTAATACACACACAAACAGATTGCAATCAAAATCAAAACCCTTTTACACAGAGCTAGATTGCAAATATTGCAATGCAATAAATGGGCGTCAGAGCTCAGTAAGCTTAAATTTATGTAATTTAGGCTATACATAGTGTGTCACAAATGAATTGGCACGTATGTGTACCTATAATAATAATATAATATATATATAATAAGAGCCTTATTAGGGCCTAAACTGAATAAATGATTTTTTATATGAATACTATGACGAGACCGCTGGTCTAGTGGTTAGTACACCTGGCTGCTACGCTAGAGGTCGTGGGTTCGATTCCCGCCGGGGCAAACATTTATGTGACAAATATGTTTGTCTTGCGTCTGGGTGTTTGGTATGTATTATAAGTATGTATTTAGCAAAGGTAATAATGTAAACATTATTATTATATTATTATTATTACTATGGAACTATCGATACGATCAACTCTGAGCTTAAATTTTAATAAACAAAAGATTTTCACGCGAAACAGAGTTTTAAGTCTCCTATTGGTGATAATAATTGTACAAGGAGCAGAGTGGAGCTAGTTACAGACACAAGCGCCAGGAAACACAGTTTCACCCTGGTCAGGCGTCACGTTGGCGATAGTACGTTAAATAAATGTATAGCGTAGTTTGATTGATATTGATTGAAACTCTTCGGATATTTGTCGATATCTATTCCGGAACTGCGGCAGCCCCACGCACTTTGAGAGGCTCACCAAGATTGTTTCATAATCGTATCTTATCTTCGCTTAATTCATTAAGGACGTTTATATTGCGATGCTGTTCGGATGTGCATATTTTATCTAGTCATCAATAAATTAAAACGTGATTAATCATAAAGTAGTAAATAATATATCGGATGAATACCAGAGATAGTATCGACATGCAGGTATTTACACAAATACCTCGAAGTGGAAAATTTCCCCGATTAGCCTTATAAATAGCCCCAGGTACACGACTGATAACAATTTAAACAAACAAGAAAATAAATTACATTTTATTGCATCGGTAGGTACTTCTATTGAATTGATATAACATTGTTATAGTATATGATCAAAGATTGTTATTGCAGAATAAAAGAAAGATAGCGACTTACGTACATTTGACAGATTACGAAAATTAAGAAGGTACCTAACTGGTAAATTATACTGTCACCTCTATGGTAGTTGCAAGAGATAGCAACTCTATCGTAAACTTAATTAGTCTTTGTTGATGTGGGAAGCGCAATGCGCCATATTGCTAATTGTAAATGAAGCCGCATGTCACGTGCACTAGATGAATATTTTAATTATAGAAAATAAATCACTTTACTAAGAAAACGACCATAAACGCTAATTCATATACCTAGAGCGAGCTAAAACACATTTGAAATAGTTGTACCTACATATTGTTAAAATATTACGTAATATTTTTACAAAAAAAACCTTTGTAATCTTTCTGGATAACAAGAAAAGTGAAAATAAGTTAACAAAACCTTCAACGCCTTTTTTAGAACTTTTCGCCTTCTTATGCCTTTAATGTAATATTGTATGTACGTGTATTCTCACACACAGAAGTGTATTGTTGTATGAGCTGGCGCAGTGCATCTTGTTACTTAATACGATAAAAGCAGCGAAACATAATGTCTGCTCATCTGCTGCTCTCGGTTGTACAAAATTAAGAGTGAATCATGCAGGAGCTTATTTACGGCGCTCATTAGGGTAAGGCCGAGTTTATTGATAGATTAGACTGCTCATCCATCTCTTCACGAGCCTTTGTTAAGTCCAAAAAATATTTACTCTAAACTAATAGTAACTAGAGTTACAAGTCCATGTTTGTACGTTGTAAATAAATCGGCCATAATTATATTTGCGCGATTGGAATATCTGTAACTGTGCTGTAATTTCTTTATTAGTTTTTTATGCTTCGACGGCGACAAGCAAGCTACGGCTCGCCTCTCAAACAGTACCTATCTACTCGTATAGAGAATAGACGCTATCAATAGGTTCCAGCGCGTTGCCAATCTTCTTGAAAGGACTTACTGTATGTTTTATTAGCACGCGCAGCACAGCGTATCTTCAAGGTGTTCTGAATATCTCACTCACTGAAGAAATAACACTATATCAGAGTATCTGCTGTTTGACTGCGATCATACATTGATTAATGTGAAAGATGAGTGACTTTCTATTTTTTAAATGTTTTGAGTGTATCTCAATTTGTCATTCTTAATAATATTTATGAAAATATTACATTTAAAAAATGGTATTGGATTCCAACCCAGTAGTCAACACCAGCGGCTACATCCTGGATATTGTATTCAGATTAGTATTTCTATTAAGTAGATATATTTAAACACATATATTTTGCTCAAGCTCAGCCAAATCCGGGTTATAGACAGTTACCGAGGTCTCTCTAACGACAAAGATAAACAACTGCTATTGCGTAAGTTTTCTATAAGTTCACCATTTGTGGACAGCTATATCGTACACGTACGGTACAATGTTTGTAAACTACTCCTTAAATGGTAAGGCGAGGTCTCTACCCGACACTTATCTAAATATAATGTCATTAATTAATTACATTACAAGAACTACTTTCGAATTGTCAGAAATGACCGCACGAATCGGAGGGTCGCTTATGCTGAGACGAAACATAATAAGAAAGTAATCATTAACAAATCATTACTATGTTTTGATAGCTACAAACTATTTAGTAGTTAACCATTTTGTAAAAAATTGACGACATAGTCTAATCAAAGGATATAGGTAGGTTGATATGAATTCAGATGTAGATTTTTGTAGAATAGGGCTGCAGTTATTGCATATTTCAGAAAGGTGACAGTGGAGGTGACATAATAGGATTATTGAAACACACTTACGCAGAATAATAGATAGATAGATATAGATTTATTTAATGGCAACACAAAAAAGTACATTTCGTATTTTGCCAATGTCATGTAGATAATAGAGAGGATCCTCTTGGCAACTTCGTACGGTGGGATAACCACCAGAGGGTTGGCAACGTCCTTCCTGACAGTCTATGGACTCCATTTCACCAATCACCAGAAAAATTCTTCATTTTGATAATTAACAATATTATTCGATTTACTTTTGTTGAACACGTTGTGGAATATTTATCATATTACACGTTGCCTATATAATAAAAACCACTGTATCTCACATAATAAATTAAACAATATCAAGACAAGATCAAGAAAACATTTTCCTTTGATTGCCGTAAATTGAAGTCCCGCACAATAATAGTCTGGTATCAAAATTCCGGACATACATAAACAAACTCAGGTAACCATGGAGATGTTTACGTTAACGATACGTATATTATCTACTCTGAGATGATACGAATACTTTGTCGTAAATTATTGACCCTGGGGCCTCTGAAAGTTTTATATGCCGTTTTTGGCAAATAGGAAACGCGTTATTCCGCCGGAAGTGCGCATGTACCTAAACTATGTTAATTTAACGTAAACAGAACTGATAAACATGGATTGTATTATCACAGCTAACTTTTTAGGTTTATATGCTACCGGAATTATAATTACGCACCATGTAAAAAGGTCATTCATCTGTATCTTCAAATATCTATAGGTACCTACTAATATTAATTTATTTAAAGAGAAAATATATGTATTTTTGTAGTTTGGTTGTAATTAATAAACTCAAAAAAAAGGGAATTGATTTTAAAAATCTTTCACGGAAAGAATGCTATATTATTACTGAGTTAATCTTGCCACGCGGTCGCCGTCGCGGGGGACATCGTTATTGATAAAAAATAAGAAGCCGAATTTATTAATTTAAAAAAATATAGCATCTTGGGTTTGAAACGTTTATTCTCATAAGAATTAATGTATTCACTTACATGAGAACTTATAAAGGAAAACTAAAAATCTTTGGCATGTCAAAGTAAACAAATAAATCCATTATTCTCCAAAGCCATCACAGGTTTATATTTATCGATTCCGGTCTTAAAAACTAAATAACCGGGCCGCTGCCATAAAATATGATTTATCAATAAATCGCGAGATCTAGTGCGCTCGAGTGGTACCCACAAGATTTATAGTTTAGTTAAAAATATTGATGTGTAACCTGAGTATACCCTGTGATACCGTATATTTCCTATACACGAATACCGTGAGACTGCCGGATATTCTTAGCCGGTTCTGGCGGTTCTTTACGAATTGAGGTGTGGTCATTGTATATTTCAGCGATATTGTCTATAGACGTAAGCAATATTTAAGAGTAAGCAACCCTAACAGCACGCCCGCACGACAGAGGGGCGTAACGACGTGAAGGGGGAAGTAGGTATATAAATGGCGGCGTTTGGGGCTCTGTCAAAGAAGATTCCATTCTACTCAGTTATTACTTATTCTTGTGTCAGCATTCTCCTGCCCTTATTCCATATTATTTGGGGTCGGCGCAATATGTATTTTTCTTCCATCCTTCTCTATCAGCCGTCATGTCTGTATTCACTTCCTTTCTGGCCATGTCATCTTTCCCACAATCCATCCATCTTCTCTTAGGTCTACCTCGACCCGTCCACATTCATACATAAAACCTTTCTTACCACGTTATCTTCATTCCTCCGCATAACATGCCCATACCATGATAAACGCTTGCTCCTCAACTCATTCTTATGGTGTGTTGCACCAAAATTTTACTTGGACTACGATTTGTGATACGTGGCAATATTTTTAGAACTGTCAAATTAGTTAAGTTTAGTAATTTTGTACAACAGAATTGGCACCATTGGCGCGCTTCGTTCCCTAAGCTTCTTCAGCTGAAATCAGAGACATGTAATTAATCTAACAATCTAAGGCTGAAATATAATATTTATGATCGTTCAAATATAAACATTATGATAATTATTATGATTGTGCGTGCAGTCGGTGGGTATCCATGAAGCAATACAAATTGTGCTTTATGCCATTCGCCCACGTTCAGTTATCAATTAACTTCGCTTATAAATGTGGAAATCGTGGAAACATGTTCGTTGTATGGTGTTTACGTGTGAGAAATATATGTTAAGTCCATTTATTACTGTTTAGATCGCAACAGGAAATACAGCGAATATGTCTGGTTTCGATTTTGTTTTAGACAAATAAGCGTACCTACTGGCTGACTTCTGTCTGATGGTATGCGAACGCCGCACCCACAGCCACTGGAATCTAGCAAAACCAGTAGCCTAGACAAAAAAAATTGTTTTTTTTTTTCTATGGGAAAATGAACGAAAAGCGCTCCGCCGGTGAAGAGTAGAACTAGTTTTTTTTTGTAAATTTTAACATGTCGCGAGTTACGTTTTCGAATACGTAGTCAACGATGTTCTTGCTACCGGTACTGCTATGCAAATACGCGATTACACGGTAAACGTAGTCTGTGGGCAACTTACGCGTGATAGCCCGTGTCCGTCAGGCATCCATAAGCGGTGACTGCAGTAGGCCAGTGCTCCACGGGTATTGCTGCTAGCACAGTGAGTCCTCATCAACAATAGGGTTGGCAAGGCGTTAGTGATACCCCTATTGCTAACGGCTATAGGCTACTGTGACTGCTTACCAACAGGCAGGCCGTACGCCTGTATAAAAAAAACTAGGCTGTAGGCGGTTACCTTATCCTATAACCAGTAACGGTACCATATAGACCGTAAAGTACCTATAGGTAATACTAGCGAATGATTACCTAAATGCCGCCATTTTGATCCTGGCGGACATCACGAAATGGCGTTCTAACATTTCCACGTCAACTCCTTTGATATGGGTATCAAATGAATGGAGCATATCAAAGCTTATTTTAAAAGATACATTATTTTACATACTTGTTTAATTTAATGTCGGAAGTGTTTTTCCTATTGCAATGCTGTTCGTGGGCGGAAAGCAAGACTAGCAATTTTTACGACTGTTCAAAATATTTTAATACACCAGTTGAGACCTAACTACGTTTACAAAACGCCAAATCAAAGGTGGTTTGGCGCATGAAATATATTTTAAGCCACGTAATTATTAGTTGATGTAAGCTATGCACAATAAAACGGATTGAATGAAATGTTTGGTTTATGTATTACAAATCAGATTAAACTATTTACAAAAAACAGAACTTATATTTTTCGTCGGGACGATGGCAAGAGGCCAGACGGACGTTAGTGCCTTGGGGTCGGGGGCGGCCCCTGGTATGGGACGCTACTTGCGTCGATACTCTGGCGCCGTCCCATCTCCAGGGCACTTCGACTGCGGCCGGTGCCGGTGCTAAACAACAGGAGAGCCTCAAACGCCGCAAATATGTGTGCCTCGGAAGGGGCTACAAATTTGCGGTTTTTGCGGTAGAGACCCGGGGTCATAGGGACCAGAGGCTCATCTGCTGTACAAGGAGGTCTCACGACGATTGATTGAGGCCTCCGGTGACAAGAAGGCTGGAACAAAATTTGCGCAAAGGGTCAGCATTGCCATACAGCGGGGCAATGCTGCCAGCCTTCTTGGCACCCTCCCGCGTGACAATAATTTGGGACGTGTTTTTTTTATTATTGGGTTAGTTTTTTTTTCCTTTAATTTAGATTGTATTATTAAAGACCCATATATATATATATTACGTGTAACTCACTGAAATAAACTAATTCTGTTTTTAGTATTAAAAAAAATTGAAGTTAATTTGGTAATTATATTCTACCAATCTGACAAATGTGGCCATGACATTACGTCACTGTTGAGACTGTTTGTGCGTGTTGTCCCTGCCATTTGACTCGATTGACGTAACAGGCGATGATGGATCATATTGTACTTCAATTTGTCAACATTCAATATAACACTACCGCTGATCCAGGAACATGAACTAGTCTGAACAAAATTATTATTATTATTATATAAATATAGGTGCCAATTCTTTGTTCGGAATTACTAAACTTAACTAATTTGCCAGGTCTAAAATATTGCCATCCTTATTTAACCCCGCGCATGAGAAAGGGATAGCAAGACTTTTTAGACCTGTTCAACACCATAATCATATAAAATTATCCTAGTTAACATAACTATCTATCTATACCTTATACTTATAATAAAACTGTAACAGGTCCAATTCTGTACATTTAAAATATTTTGAAAAAAAAAAATGGAGGGCACTCGATATTCAATGCTGAACACAGTCTGTACCTTATATTTTAAATATTTGTCTGTCTGTCTATCTGTCTGTTTCTAGGCCGCGCATCACGCCGAAACTACTGAACGGATTCAAATGAAACTTGGCACGATATGAGTTCATACCACAGAATAATTTTATTTATTCTTATGTTCATACGACGACGTACAACATAGGATGCTTTTTATCCCTAAATTCAGTACGGTTCCCCTAGGATAGGGGATTAATCTCAAAATGTGTACTGTGTAATGTGTGTGTGTAAATGTGTAACTCCGAAACCGCTGGACCGATTTGAGCAAGACTTTCACTGGCAGATAGCTGATTTTACTAAGCGTAACTTGGACTACATTTGTTTTTGAAAAATAATTAGGGTTCTGCGCAGCAAATAAAAACCCCATAAAATTGAAAAAAAATCCGTACCACCGGACCGACATGAACAGGACTTTCACTGGCAGGTAACTAATGGTATATTACGTAACTTTCAATACATTTATTTTGTAAAAAAAAGAGGTTCCGCGCAACAAATAAAAACCCATTAAATTGTGAACGAAATCCAAAAGGTTGGACCGATTTGAACAGAACTTTCACTGGCAGATAACTTATGCTATAAGGCGACACTTAGTTACTTTTATTTTGGGGAAGTAATAACTATTCCGCGCAAAAAAAACATTAAACTACATATTCCACGCATGCGCAGTCACGGGTGGTACGTAATAAATGATCAAATTAACTCTGTATTAAAATTATCAATAGCTCGTATTATACAAGCGACTTCCACATCTATACTAATATTATAAGGAGGAAAGATTTGTATTTTTGTATGTATTGAATAGGCTCCGAAACTACTGGACCGATTTCAAAAATTCTTTCACCGTTAGAAAGCTACATCATCACTGAATAACATAGGCTATATATTATACTAGCTTCCCGCCTCGGCTTAGCTCGGGTAGACAAAATATTTGTTAAATGTCTATAGGCTCCGAAACTACTGGACCGATTTCAAAAATTCTTTCACCGTTAGAAAGCTACACTATCACTGATTAACATAGGTTAGCTGCCCGCCCCGGCTTTGCACGGGTAGACAAAATATTTGATATAAATGTCTACCCGTGCGAAGCCGGGGCGGGCCGCTAGTAATAAATATATAAGAAGATTGCGTGGTCTGTGGTTTTACCAGTAAGCGTGAAAAGCAATCCCACATCGCTAATGTAAGTAAACACATTATAACATAATAGAGCAGTAGAACAAATTATGATAAATGGATGTTCCGGACACGCCTAGACCAATGCGGGCCATTACGTACTAAAACTATTTTACCTTCCAAACGTAATACAAACACATCATATAGAGTGCCATTTCACTCTTGAGTAACTACCTTTTTTATTACCGCAAACGCGGTTACCTAAGGACGCTTGCAACACCAGAGGTATCACTCGAGCGTTTCTGACCCTGCAAAAATCTCCTCACACCCTTCTTGAAGAACCCCATGCTGTACCTACTACTCCTTTGAGAAAACCTCGCCGGAGAGCTCATTCCACAATTTGATTGTGCAGGGAGGAAGCTCTTTTGCTTCTTCTACATCTCATCTAAACTCATACATGCCCGCCGCGTAACCTTCACCTGTGTATAGTTTTAAGAACGAACAATGTCTGCTCATTAAAAAAAATCCAACATTGATTGATATACGGTTCTCTTATGAAAACGCTTCACTGACCAAATACACATACAAACACCGGAATCTTATCATAATCCCATTTATTTGCGATACTGATTAGCTAATAACACGGAATAGTTCATCATCATCATATATTTAAGAGCTAGGCTCTTGTCGGTGGAGCAATCGCCAAGCCGTTCTATCGTTAGCCAACTCTTTGACCTCTTGGTACGACATAACGTTAGCCTTCGTCTTTATCTGTTGCAGGTAACTTATCCTTGGCCTTCCTCTGCCACGCTTTCCTTCGATCTTTCCCTCTATGATATTTCGTATAAATGCGTCATGTCGTAACAAATGGCCCATCATGTTGCCCCTCCTATTTTCAATCTTATAAGTTCATATTACAGGTAATAATAGTGGCCAAAGATCGACGGTGGAAACAGTAGGTACTTTGATACGGATCTTAGGTTCGGTTCCACTGATGGGGTATTTGCAACATTGCTTTTTGCCAAGTACCTTAACGACTTTTTGTACCCTACACAATCGTTCCGCAGGGAAGTGCCTGTACAATTATCATACAAATGTATGATAATTTAGTTTTAGTTTTAGTTTAGTGTTAGCGAGCTCTGTTGTACACATTCACTAGCTTAAACTAATTTGACAGGACTAAGTATTGCTATCTCTGTCTCGTGGGCGGAGTTAAATAAGGATGGCAATACTTTCAGTGTTGTCAAATTAGTTTTATTAGTGATTTTGTACAACAGAATCGACACCAATATGCTGAGTATTTATTTCTATTTAAGGAAGTGCACGCGCATGTCAATAATTACAGTAGACTTATCGCGCGTATGTTTAAAAATACCACAACACGATGTTACTATCTTAAATATCCTATAGATTATTCGGTTATCAATGCAAGGAAGTGATACCATCATTTGTTAAACGGGTGCTAATACGCCGATCGCTTTGTTCAAAATCGAGTGACTTTTGGATAACAGATTCAAGACAGAATTATAATGTTTATCGCTTGAAGAGCTGATTTCTGTAATCTATATGTAGGTATGCTTAATCTGTAAAATGTGATATTCGTCTACTGACTAGCTTTTAGACTTTACCTGCGAAAACTGGACATATTCCTGTCTGAGGGATGGAAATGGAAAGTATCTCTGTCCAGAATTCAAAAAAGTTATTTTACATACAAGATAACTAACCGCCTAATTAGTAAGCGTTACCCATAGATAATACACTTATATATGGTGGTACCGTAGCCTATGGACTCTTGCTATATCGGGGCTGCCACGCGCGCGTTCCGGACCCACTTTTATAATTCAATAAAGAAAAATAACTCCGTCAATTTGTTTCTGGAGGAGGCAAAGAGTAATTAGTAATGAATAAATGTATGAGAATAAGTAAGGTTTAATGAATCGGGGATAGGGTATTGTACATTGACCTATTTATTTTATAAGTTTTTTTTTTCGTTTTTTTATACCACTAAGGTGACAAACAAGCATACGGCCCACCTGATGGTAAGCGGCCACCGTAGCCTATGGACGCTTGCAACACCAGGGGTATCACTCGCGCGTTGCCGACCCTATAAGTGCTGTGGGTTACTTTTTACACGACCCCATTCTAATAGGATCATAATAATATGATCTTGATCATCGACCCTATCTTATTCTGTATCTTATAGTAGTTTTTATGATCATAATCATTAGATGATAGCAAATCTGACAGAATTATGTAGAATCATGATTCATGAATCATAACGTCATCAAAACTCGTAAAATTGACTGGAATGTTATTTGTTGTATCAAACTTTTATGTGAATGAATAATTCATAAACCAACCTTTATTTATACAAGTTGATTGCGCGTGCTGACCACATGGAAGCTAGGCGGATCATTCAACTTTATAAATAAAATACTTGCTCAATCATAATCGTTGCTTTGTGCGTGTTTTTTTAACATCACAACAATATAAAATGTAAAATATTAATGTAATTCTCTTACGGTAAATAACTCACCTAAATTAAAATTTTAAACCACACCCGATTCAAAACTCGATTAAGTAACCTTTTTAACAAAAGAAACTAGTGGTTTTATCTTTCACTCGTTTAGGTGCTACTATGCTACAGACAAACACACGGATACACACGTTTAACTTATAACACTACATTTATTGCGTCAGACATAAAAAATATGGAAAGAAGAAATACAACATATACGAGTAGGTACAAAGATTTCACAAGAATACTATTATACTGTTAGTGATGTCAAAAAGAGATCTTCACATCAGGAAATTGCTGCAGATTTTTTAAATACCACAGGTGTCATACGGCCCGCCTGATGGTAAACGGTTACGGTAGCCTATGGACGCTTGCAACACAAGGGTCATCACACACATAAAACATTATTTCTTTCTTTCACATCACTCGCAGGCTCTCAACCGAAATATAAAGGTGACTTTGAACATATCGCATGCGTAGCAATCGTGATGACAGTTACAAATAAAACAAGTAAACTAGTGTAGTATTGTGACCGGTGATTTGTAAATGTAGGTGCAGCTTCTTTTGTGGCTTATCTGCAGGTTGGAATCCCTTGTCACATCAGTCGTAGATGAACAGTGAATCTGGAGAACCATCGGCGATTTTACGTAGATTTTTTTAGAGTCTGTTCTCTCAGACAGACACGCTGCGGGGTAAGCAAATTGGAATCAAAATTGGCACATAGCTATGTAGATTTACACATATGGTCCTATCGTGGAAAACAAAAGCTTCCTTTGTGATCAAAAAAGCAAGACAGCATTTGAAAATTTATTTTTATGTTCTAACTAACGCAACTGTTATACTAAGCTGCTCTATGCAGCAAATCTTCTCTCCTGCAAAATTCTGCATACCTAACAGCCAGTTGCATAACTTGAGTAACCATTCTTGAATTGTCGTTAACTTAAGGAGTTTTCCACCCAAAAAATATTTCACCTCGAATTCTACTACGCACTATCTTGCGATGCGACTTGTGATTGTGAAGCGAAAATTGTATGTTCAAATTTAGTTGACAGTGCGTGAGTGACGAATTACATCTTCTATCACAACTATAATTCTACGTGATAACAAGTTACAAAGCGCCGCACGATAATACACTTTACATTTACGACGGAGATAAAGGGTCGCTACAAAGAGATAATCTTCTTATAGCTCGATTTTGGATGGTCGTTATCATATATAAATATTTCGCAGTTTACACTTTCATAACGTGATATAAATATTTTTGATGTAAATTGTATATTTTATTCAAAAGAGTAATTGCCGAGTTTCTTATCGGACTCTCCTCAACAAAAACGTTCTTCCGAATCCGGTGGTAGATTCTGACGATTTAAAAGTATCTAGTTATTTGTAAAGTTTAGTCAAATAAGATAATTTTGAGTTCGAGTTTGAGTCATATACGAGTACGGTGACGATGAAAAATTTACGGTAATTAGGGTCGGCAACGCACGAGTGATACCCCTCGTGTTGCAAGCGTCAATATACTAAGGCTACGGTAACCGCTTACTATCTGGCGGGGCGTATGAACGTTTGCTACCTAAGAGGCTTAAAAATAATTAAAAAATACTATAAGTACCTTCGGGCTCGGCGTCGTAGCCCTGTTGAAAAAAATACGTACGTACATCATTGTAACGTATCGTCAGTATCGTGTAAGGCTTCGTAGCGACGGGCGGTAAATTGTGCCCAATAAGTAATAATAGATTCTTACACAATGTTACATGACACAAGACGTGGTACGCCTCGATCTACCTAATAACATCTGTGTTCTGAAGCATGTAATTTTTCCGGGATACAATTAAAAACCTACTCGAGTGTACTCGAACGATAAATTAATCAGATTCTCTCAAGAAGCGATAAGTTACGCACGGTATAATATATTGGTGAAATAACATATTATATTGGGATTACTTACGGTTATTTTAAATCGATTTTCTTAGGCTTGTACGATAACAACACTATGTTAATACATTACACAAAAGTATAGCTGACTTACAATACAACCGTGTTGTAAAACAGCCTAATATAATTTTGGAAAATGCCTAGAATCGTCGTATCATTCATACTAGGCAATTTTTTCAAGTTTTTTTTTTTCTACTGTATGACAGTGATAAAGTACATAATCGTCAATACAAATTGAAAAGAGATAGAATCTCATTGCATTGGTGTATGAAAAATTGAAAAAAATTTGCAAATTTCCCAACGTTATTTCCCAATACATTAGGACATAATTGTAGGTATTTGTAATTTTAGTAATTAATGCATGTATGTAGGTAGACAGAAGGCGCGGTGTGCCGACCGTGCGGTAGAAAAATAAAGTCAGTCTTGATTGTACACACTTGTTTAATTCACGTTTCCATGTCCCACAAAACAAGACAATAATTGAGATCATTATTTAACCATATTTGTTGACTGTTGGATTCGATCATGTAGCGATTCTGTATTGCTTACGTATCCTGTGCAAAACTGGGCAACATATAATATAATTAAATGTAGAGCCATGAATGTAGATATTTGGCACAAAAACAAATTCGGAGGAGTCCGGAACTTTTTATCTCTTTACTAGTTCACAGATAAAGCAATATCACTCTATGAATTTTTAAAACGAATTGTTTTGGCAGTTTGATATTAACTGGTGGCATACAAATGCATATTTATATTATAATAATTTCAAGTCTTAGGAAAGAATTATCTGAAAAAGCAGGCATGTACGAACATTGATGCATAGAGAAGCAAAAGAGGTGTGCAAGTCAAGAGTGAATGGCGCTCTATACTGTCTGCCTACACCGAGAGGGACTTGGTGTGATGAATGTATCTAGGTAGGTAAATAATCTAAATTCACGAATTATGCTTATTAACCCGGTTAGACGGAGACAAGCAAGGCACATCTGGTAACCGTGTCCCTTCGCACTGGGGCACTGTCAACCTTATTTTTTTTTTTTGTATTGTCTCTCGTAGCGTCAGTTCCGGGAACTTTTGCTACTTAACCGGAAAAAGGCGAGACCAAGTGGCCTCCAGCCAGGCACTATTAAATGCTAAGCAACACAGCTAAGGGCGCCCCATAGTGGGGCTCGGACCTCGATGTCAAGCCTGTGTTTTATAAGTGGTTAATATACCCGACTGCCGAGGCATACATTTATGTGCCGTCCGGGAGTTTGATATGTATTATAAGTATGTATTATAAAATAAAGTATTTAAGTAAAAAAAAATATGTAAATTGACCGAAATGGATTAAAACAGTCGTAATAAAAACGGATCATCTATTTGGTTTGGTGTATAAATGCTACTTTTATACATATCTGTTAATCATGCCAAGTCCCTCATGGGGTAGGCAGAGAATAAAGAGCGCCATTTACCTTTTGACTTGCATACACACTATAACACCAAAATACACACTAAAGATCACTATAATGTAGTAACGGAATTGATGAGTAATTTCATATTCAAAGTTCCAACCCGGGACCCTTTCTGCCCCTTAAGGAGACACTGGAAAAATATCAACCACTTTGTCCGATTCCCGCCAAAAACTCGCGCTGGTCTTAAGCCCGCTGGTAAAACCACTGAGGTTTATTTACCTGTGCCACTAGTGTCGTTAAAATGAAACTAACGTGTGATATAATAACTTTGCATTAGATTTAATTACGTCAACAGACAAATGCTCGTCTAACAGACAATTTGATTGATCTTCTTCTTCTTCTTCTTCCTAAGTATGGCAATCAATCCCTTCAGGGACTATTTTTGCCAGTGTCGAGTGTTAGAGAATTTTCATGTTGCAAAATTTCTCGTGTTTGCCGCATTAAAATGCCTAGTGTCATGCATTCTAACGCCCAATGGAGTTTCTGGAGACAACCCACGGCAGTAGCAGATCGTAACACGCCTTTAGATTAGAGGTAACCTATTGACCAAAATGATAAATCACTTAACCCAAAAGTCGTATTATGGCATTATTTCCAATGCTCCTATAAATCAGTCACTAAATGAAACTTTACTGCACATATCGACACCAAAAATACACATTAAAGATCACTATAACACAATTTACGACACACTGGAAAAAATCTCAACCGCTCCGCCTGATTCCCGCCAAAAACTCCCATTTGATTGATCGCACTCACCTAGAAGCAGAATGCAGGCCGTAAAAATTTGGAATCCCCAGTGCATTTTGAAAAAAAGAACCGAATCACTTTTTTAATCCAAATAACAAATTGTGAACATTGTCTTTTAATTTATTTGTATTTTTTTTTTTATCTTACGAACATATTTTCAAGCGTCACATATTTGAATTTTCACTAATCTTTATTTATTTAAAGTTATATTATAACCTATTCATTTCATAATTCAATTTAATTAAATCACTTTTGAAATGAAAAACAACACTACTTAATTTTATTATTATATAAAAATAAACGCGTAATATCGATGTTTATAATGATTTAGATTTTTATCGCGATTTCAAAAATGACGCGTCCGTACATCAGCCTCGGCGTTGATCGACTGACGGAGTGACGGCCGCTTTTCCAAGCAATTTCAACTTTCAGCAAAGATTGTGTTTTTCATAAATTTTGCGCGTTCCAAACGATTTTTCCATTCGTGTAGTATCTGAATGCTCATTGTAAATAATTGTTCAAACAGTACTGGTGTGATTATATAGTATTAATTGCATTCTATCTTTGTTCATACGCGACGTGGGTGAATATTTGTATGGATTACAAAATATACCTAGTAGTTAAAACCGTTCAAATACATTCTATCTAACTTGCTAAAGGCTGGCATCCAATCTATTCAATAATGGTTGCGTTTATAAATATGCGGGTTGGTAAAAACACCTTCGTAGCATATTTCGCTATTAGATTATCTAAAATATCAGCTTGGGAACTCGTAACTGAAACATTGATGCGAGCTGTCTTACAATAGTGACAACTCACATGCTTGGGTTACCTGTGACCTGGTTGCATATTAGGATCTGCTACTGCTTTGGATTGTCTCCAGATAATCCATTATACAATAGTTACTTGAAATTAAATTAAAATAAAAAATATTGAATTCTTCTGAAATAGACAATGTAAGATAGTCCGTTTAAAAAACAGGTGGCCCTTAACCTCTTCTTCTTCTTCCTAACTATGGCAATCGATCCTCGCTAATTATAAATTAAGTTCTGTGCCGGCAGCAGGAACATTGTCGACAACGTAGCTCGCGAAATGTCAAAATTGTCATAAAATTTTTTAGTTCCACTTTTCACCGCCGCAGCGCTGTTCATTTTCCAATACAAAAATTGTCGAAGGCGATACGAAAACGTTGTTCGTGACAAGTTCGTAAGTGAATGAAAACGTGACAATGTTCCTGCTACCGGCACTGAATTCGAATATAGGTACATTATATATAAATAACCATTATTTATATATTATGTACCTATATTCGATCCACAATCTATCTATTCGATCTATACAATCCACTTGTCACAAATAAGCCTAAACTCAACTTAATTTTTGGTTTGGAGCTGTCAAACGACGTTTGCTATTCAAAGTCCAATAGATTAACGTAAATTTAAGTCAGATTTTAATTACTCAACTTAGTTTTATATTATCACTAGCTTTTGCTCGCGGCTTCGCACGCGTGTTAAAGTGAATAAGTCAACATGTACCTATATCTAAAATTCATTTTTTTTTTCTTTTGCCCAATGCTTCCTAATTAAAGGGATTTAACTAAAAAAAATACGGATTTTCATACAAACTTGCATCCCCTATTTTACCCCCTTAGAGGTGGAATTTCAAAAAATCCTGAAACGTATTTATTTATTTTTAACTGAAAGGCTAAATACCAATTTTCATGAGTTTAACTTTAAAAACGACGGCTTTTCATACAAACTTTCAACCCCCTTGGGGGGGTAGAATTAATCAAAATCCTTTCTTAGCGGATGCCTACGTCATAACATCTACCAGCATGCCAAATTTCAGCCAGTTCCGTCCAGCGGTTTGGGCTGTGCGTTGATAGATCAATATGTCAGTCAGTCAGTCAGTCAGTCACCTTTGAGTTATATATATATATATATATTTAGATTTTTTCTAATTAGCATTTCAAAGTTTTCTTACTCAACAAAGGTTGGCGACTAATAATATCATTGGTAATGCAAGCATCTTTTGGGCTACGGTGACCGCTTACTATCAGACGGACGCTTGCTTGTAATATAAAAAAAAACACAATTGTATGATTTATCACTGGCAACACTACTATTCTGACCTAATCGCCCGCTAACAGCCCGTAAAATCCTTAACGACGAGTATGACGGTCGTACCCGATATACCAACATTATTTTATAGCAACCAATTTGCAGACCGAGAATATTTATTTGCAAAGCTGTGGTATTTTTACGATATTTAGTTTTGGGAAGTAACGTCTTTGTAACCAATATTTGTTTTGCATTTCGATGTTTTTATACATTGCTGAGCATCTTAGTTAATGTAACGCGCTAACATAAACATAACATAACATATATTTTTTATACGAATAAAAAACAGTACCTAGTCGTTAGTTCCTTGGCGGGTACAGTTTTACAAGCATATAGCGTGGTTTTTCCAAAGAATTACAACAAGAAGGGTTTTTTTTCTGCATTGATGGTCCTTGGATGGACCCCTGGTGTTGCAAGCGTGCATAGGCTTACCACCGCTCACCATCAGGCGGGCCGTACGCTTGCTTGCCACCTTAGTGGCATAAAAAGAAAATATTGGAGTAGGTATATTTACAAACACCTACTTACTTGTATTAGACTACTACAAAACTGCTATTAAAAGTTCGAAAATTCTATTCCGATTCTCGCAGCCTCCTTCTGACAGATTTGCAGCGTATTTAACATGTTAAAACAATTTATTCTACGCATGTGACACGCAAACCTACGGCCAGCCTAATGGTAAGCGCTTAAGCGGTAATCGGAGCCTATAGACCCTTGCAATACCAACCATATTGTTCAGAGGACTTACTTATTTTCAAATTAGAGGACTCATATGACTGCATAGATGACTCATATGACCATATAGAGGACTCACACGACTCATACGTCTCTTTACTGCCAGCGCAGTGTATCCTTGAGGAGTTCAGTAGCCCTAGCAAAGATATTTTGCGATTTGTATGTGAAAATGAACAGCGTTGCGATGGTGAGAAGTGGAACTAAGAATTCGTATGAACATTTCGGCATTTTAAGAGTTACGTTTTCGAATACGTAGTCGATAATGTTCCTCCTGCTACCGGCACTGTACGGGCTTACCTACTAGTAGACCGTGTACTAGTTGTACTTCACGACAGCAACGGCGGGTACAGTAGGTACATCAGTGCCGGTAGCAGGAACATTATCGACAACGTATTCGAAAACGTAACTCGCGAAATGTCAAAATAGTCATACAAATTTTTAGTTCTACTTTTGACCGCCGCAGCGCTGTTCATTTTTCAATACAAAAATAGTCGAAGGTGTTACGAAAACGTCGAAAAAGTTCATGCTACCGGCACTGTACTGTACTGTACAAGATATAATGATGACGAAGTGACCCAGACTGTCTGGCACGGTACGGACTCTTGCAACACTGTTTATTTTGCTAATTGCTAACTCCAGCTCGAAGGACCATAACTACGCTTTGGCGTATGCCGTTTGTTTGTTTATGTCAGTGTATTTAAGACTGTCTTTCAATCGCCAGGGCGGTGCCGTACTGAAAGATGTGCGACGTTATTTTTGCCGTGACCTAGTTATTAAATAAATTCACAAATCGGCAAAGTATATGGAGCGTCATTTCAGTCTTGACTTGGAACTAATTATATATAATAATAAACCGAGTCGAGAGCGCTGGTCTAGTGGTTAGTATACCTGACTACTACGCTATAAGTCGCGGGTTCCACGAAGGTGGTGGGGGTAAGGTAAGCAGTCATATCACTAACGCGTTACCAACCCTGTTGTTGAAGAGGACTCACTGTTTTAGCAGCATTACTAATAGCGTAGCATATCCTCGTGGAGCACTAGCAACCTTACTTACCGCAGAAACACAACACTACATCAAAGTAGTCTTATTTGACTGTGGTCTTCTGTAAAGTTGACGCACATGCCCCAGCCTCGCGGTTCCAATTTTAATTGGAAAGCCCATGGAAGATCCCATTTCGGCAGCTTTTTCATTTTAAGCTCATGGTATGATTAATCACTGAACTTTAGCTTAGAAAAAAACACTGTATCAGGCCGCTGGGGTTTGAACCTGGGCCCGTCAGATGACAGGCCGTTGCTTCAATCACAAGGCCACCAAGGCTTAAAAGACAAGGCCAGCGCAATGATGATTGTAGTTTTATGTATCAAAACATATATTATGACTGTTTATATGCATACAGTGTGGAATGGCACACCGCTGTTTGTCCGGCCGTAATTGAGAATCAATGCTGGTGGGTGGTGCTGCCACTTGAGGCAGATTAATTGCTCCTGTGGCGTCATGCAGTGTCAACACACCTGCCTGCCGGGACGGTGATTTATAACAGAGCGTTGCCGCAAATATTTATCTTTTTTTATACCGCTCAGGTCGGTTACCGTAGCCTATGAACTCTTGCAACACCTGGGGTATCAATCGCTATACTCAATAAGTTATAGAGCATAACGCTTTTTCGTTACGTGATGTTTTCTACCCCAAGCCGCGATAAGGAAATTCCATGCAAAAATAATTTTGTCTGTGTTGGATCATGGCTCATAATGATAAGGAAACAGGAACTATAGCTTCATGCGTTACATTTCAAGTCGATAACTCAGAGTAGATAATATTCGATAGCTTAAGTCGTTCCCGAGATAAGCAGATGTGACAGACAGACCAGATAGTCAGTGTAATTCAGCCCAATTTAGTATTTGTCTGATTTCAGGAACGATGCCACACGTAGTATATTATCTACTCTGGGATACCACGCTCGAATGAATAACATGACGGGCTACGCCATCTAGGGACGGGGAGCGGGAACTAAAAGTGTTCCATGAAATTAAACTATAATTTTTGTATACATATTTACAAAAACTAAATACTCTGAGCAAAAAAATAAATTAATATATCAATAAGTAAGTGCAAAGAGTCTTCGTGTTGCCATTATTAAGATTTCTAGAGCGAAAATAATACGGCGAAAATAGTAAGGGAGCCTCCTTTAATTCTTTTTTATTATTTGTTGATATAGCGGAATAGCGGCAACGTACAGAACTCTAGAAACGATCTTATTTATAAAAAGAAACAAAAAAGTGTCTTCCGATACCGGGAATCGAACCCGAGCCTCCTGGGTGAGAGCCAGGTATCCTAGCCACTAGACCATATCGGATGTTACGGGATTGTCCAATTTATGAATCTGTTCTGACGATATAAGAATTATTATTTTTAGATTAAAGTTAAATTGGAACTTGTACGTAGTATATTGGTGCCAATTCGGTTGTTCAAATTACTAAACTTAAAAAATTTGGCAGGTCCAAAAATATTGCCACCCTTATTTAACCCCGCACATGAGAAAGGGATAGCAAGACTTTTAGACCTGTAAAATTAGTTAAGTGAGTTAGAACAATGGTTTTTTACCACCATAATACATTAAGCTACACTAGGCCTAAGTAATAAAGCCTTCTTTTGTGATAAAAAAAGTTTTCATCATTTTTATTAGCGAAATATAAATATTGCCACGTTTTTATAAATCTCCATTTTGCTTTTTGCCTGGCCAAAACTATACTATTAGTTGTACGTAGTATATTATCTACTCTAAGCTATTAACTTCGTGGCTCACTACAAATTGATACAAACCCGTTCATAAACCAAGTTTATATCCACCAAAAGTACTCTTAGATGGTTAGTCTAAAAACTCAGTCACGCTTCGCTGAAGTGCTAAAAGGCTTGTTTGATCGTGAGGGACCTTCAGGCAGGCGTTCTGTATCACTATGCTTACTTCAATCGGACTCATTCATTGGCAGACACTCCCTCAATACTATCCAACAAATAACAAGAATATTGAACCCGTCATGGCAGAAAATCTTAAAATAGTATTTGGGACAAGTGCTTTATTTTTTATATTATTTTTATATTAGGCTAGTTTTTTTTCTTTAGTTTTAGATTGTCCCATATTTATATCTACTTCTTAAATTTTTAATTCCAAATAAAAATCATATTTAATCGTAATAAAAAGGTAGATGGATCATTGCGTACGACGAAGTGTTGCCGGTTGAAATTACGCCTTGCAGTGTGAATACATACATATACACTTTGATTACTGCATATACATAATACCACGTGCACACCTATAACGATTATGACGAAACTACGCCTTGCCCAAAACCGGCGTCACCACGTTGTTCACAAATTTCCATCTACCTTTTTATTTTGATCTGAGAACATAGTTTAAAAGTAACAAATATTCATGCGTCCATACTCACAAACTTTCGCATTTATAATATTAGTAGGATATGACGCAATAATGCAAGAAATTATTTGATTTTGTTGGACGCGTCTGGTCAAACATTGGCCAAATCTAGCATAGCTACATGGACCAATATTGGTTGACCTTGATTAATCTTTCCCTCCCTAGTCCCAATGTTATGTACCTATAATGCCTTCAATTATATTCAACTCTTCCTAAGAAAATATTATGTAGTACAATTAAATTATGGTATGAACTCCCCACCGTGGTTTACCCAAAGGATTACAGCATGGGATTCTCCAAGAAGGGTGTGAAGAGATTTTTGAAGGGTCGGCAACGCGCGAGTGATTCCCCTGGTGTTGCAAGCGTCCATAGGCTGCGGTAACCGCTAACCATCAGGCGGGCCGTAGCTTGTTTGCCACCTTAGTGGTATAAAAAAAAATGTAGGCATATTACTAATTGCATACCATTTTCATGGCAAAGTTTGTATCTTATTATAGGACCAAAGATGTAAACGAACTTTGCGCAAATAAATATTCTAAATTTGATAACAAATTAATGTTTCTTTACTAGTCCGCGCTCCTATGATATTCATTCGATTATAATAGGATACAACTTTGGTGAGTTGTGGCTCAGAGTAGATATTATACTACGTACAAGTTGTGGTGTGGCTATAAACTTACGTACTTGTACGTAGTCTGAGCTACTACCGTCTAAGTATTGTTTACTATCTTCTGCCCGCGACTACGTCGGCGTTGAACTTAGAATCTCAGAAGAACCTAAAATATATTCTAGATTTTCCCGGGATAAAAAGTATCCTAATCCAGGTTATAAATTATCTGTGTTCCAAATTTAATGCACATCCGTTGAGTAGTTTTTGCGTGAAAGAGTAACAAACATCCATCCATACTCACAAACTTTCGAATTTATAATATTAATTTTTTACTTTCGACATGTAAATGCAAATGATATTATTAAAACATTTAAAACGCTCAAAATTAAAAACACGGAAGATTTATGGGGACTTTCGATTAAAGTTATTCAAGCAATTCTACCAACGATTGCTCCTATACTGGCAACCATTTTTAATACTTGCATTGATCAAGGAATATTTCCTGATTTAATGAAATATAGTTTAATAATACCGATTTTTAAGGCGGGATCTAGAGAAAATCCTTCTGATTATAGACCAGTATCAATACTGCCGGCTTTGAGTAAAATATTTGAGAAAATTATGTTAAATCAAATGTTAGGTCACTTTAATGCGCATAATATATTACATGGAGACCAATTCGGTTTTACTAAAGGTAGATCTACAAGTGACGCGGCGGCAAAATTACTGAAACATATATTTGAAGCATGGGAAAGTTCACATGATGCCCTAGGTGTATTTTGCGACCTATCTAAAGCATTTGATTGCGTTGAACATAGTACGCTACTGCTCAAACTAAAATATTATGGTATCCGCGGAAATGCCCTTGATCTTGTAGCCTCATATTTGTCCGGTCGTCAGCAAAAAGTTGGTGTCGGAGGCATAACTTCCAAAGGCACGTTAATAAAAATGGGAGTTCCGCAGGGTTCAATATTAGGTCCTTTCTTATTTTTGGCATTCATAAATGATCTCCCACTTGTAGTGGATAATATCTGTGACATAGTCTTATTCGCGGATGACACGTCTCTGGTATTTAGAGTGAGCAGAAAAGACAAAGAAATGATAAGTCTAAATGAAACGCTAGCATCCGTTTCTAAATGGTTTGACGCCAATAACCTAGTTTTAAATTCAAAAAAGACAAAATGTATACGGTTTTCTCCTCCAAACTCATCGCAGGTAGACACGAATGTACAATTGGATGGCAGAAAACTTGATTTAGTTGATAACACGATTTTTCTAGGTCTAACACTAGATGCAAAATTGCAGTGGGGCTCTCACATTGAGACTTTGTCAAAGAAACTTAGTTCAGCTGCGTTTGCCATTAGGAAAGTCAGACAATTGACAGATATTGATACTGCAAAATTAGTTTACTACGGATATTTCCACAGCCTCATGTCTTATGGCGTGTTATTATGGGGATCTGCGGCGGATCTGGATACGATATTCATTCTACAGAAAAGGGCAATCAGGGCAATTTTTGCAATGGGTCCCCAAGAATCGTTAAGAGAATTGTTTAAGAAAATTAATATTCTCACGTTACCGGCTCTTTACATCTTTGAGAACTTGTTGTTTATAAAAAAGAACATTAGAAGTTTTCAGTTAAATTCAGACAACCATAATATTTATACAAGAAACAGAAACAAAATTGTGGCTCCTAGGTTTTGACTAACAAAAGTAAACAAATCATTTATGGGAAACTGCGTCCGCTTTTACAATAAAATCCCACAATCTATTACCGAATTGAATTACGATAAGTTTAAGACTCATGTCAAAAGAGTTTTGATAAATAAAGCCTATTATAAAATTAATGATTATGTAAATGATAAAAATGCTTGGAATATATAGACTCACTCTGCACAAGTGGCTCCCCGCTCCTGGTAATTGTAATAGTTGGAATATGTATTTCATGAAAGCAGTGACAAAACCAACTTGGTAGCTTTCATTTTGATATTTGTAATTTCATACCAATGTCTAGAAGAATTTTGTTACAAATTGTTATATAATGATTGTTAAATGCAAAAAAAGACAGAGCACTGAGTTTCTTGCCGGTTCTTCTCAGGTGGCTTTTTTTCCGAACCGGTGGTAATTTAGACCTTCATAAGAGCCTTATTAGGGCCTAAACTGAATAAATGATTTTTGATTTTGATTTTGATTAAGTAGGAAGTATTTTAATAGGTATATTATTATATTTATA
The DNA here is from genome assembly GCA_951449985.1 of Falcaria lacertinaria. Lineage (NCBI taxonomy): Eukaryota > Metazoa > Arthropoda > Insecta > Lepidoptera > Drepanidae > Falcaria > Falcaria lacertinaria. Next base: position 1,311,724 of record OX602121.1, read on the forward strand.
TTGTTAGGAAGTTTAGACTCTGTACGGATTGTTACTCACGTGACGAAACATCAATCCTTTGCATCAATCAAATTATAAAGAACAATTAAACTTAGTTTCAAGCAGGTCAACATTTCACTGTCGAGTCAGTTTACGATGCTGATGTCGTTAAAGGGTAATGTAAAACGGCCGTTAAATAACATTAACGACGCCATTAACAGAACGAAATTATAATGTTTAATGGTTTTATTTTCGTACAAAACAGTTTGTTCTAAGTATTTATTTATAATTTAACTAGACCAAGTATCTTAGGAGGCAGATTTTTATAAGGATTGTATTTTCCAGAAAAGTTTTTGAAATCCATATTCTGGCGGTGATCTCTGGAGTTCTTGCTGTTATATCATAAGCACACCCACAGCCCGTATAGTCAGGATGAAGTAAATGTAAAGTCTAATCAGGAAAATAAATAATCTCATCTTGTTGCGGAACTTTTAAGTTTGTAGTGAGTGTTCTGTCTAGTCTCCTTGACTCTAGTGAGAGTACCTGGTTGTCTAAAGAGTTCTCTTAAAATCTGGCTGTTGCAGGAAAAACATTGTGGGTGGGTTAGAAAGAGGATCTCAAAATCGTAACGATGACCTGTGAGCAAAATAGAATCAATGAATTAAATGAGTTAATAATAATATGTACAGTCAAGCGCCATCTATTATCGAGAGGTCAAAAATGACGCTATTACTGCGCCATCTGTTATCGAGTGGCAAAAAGGACATTAGTATTGCGCCATCTATTATCGAGTGGCAAAAATTACGCTATTACTCCGCCATCTGTTATCGAGTGGCAAAAATATCAATATAACGCCATCTAGAGGCAATAATTCGTAGTAAATTTTTAATTTAAAATCTACATTTAATGGCAAAACAAAAAGGATTTCATTTGTATTTTTCTTATTGTCCATAAAAACCGTCTTCCTCTACGCTTTGTTAGATCAAGCTGTTTTTTACCAAACTGACATAGGCAAGTATTTGTTTTTTACGTAGAGGGAGGGAGTTTTTTATCGGCAAAAACTTTTAAAGTTACGCTGATTTAGAATAGCAGTTTATTGATACCTATCTCATTAAAAAAAATCGATCGATCCGACAGAAAGACAAATAAGACAGAAAATGTATGATTGAAATGCAGTCGTAAAATTAGACTTGAGATTACACCTCAGAACAATAAATTAAACCTATGTCATTATTCTGAGGGTAACTCCTGTATTGTTGCTATTTTGTCTATGCCCTACTCTATTATTTTGCGCCTGCGCTCTTGATGGTCTACGCGACGTACATAAAATCATTTTGTGAAAAATTTGAAGTTTGTTGTTATTTGTGACAACTTATAAATCATAATTATTGAATGAAAGCTTCGTGCTAATTACCTTTCCAGGCGCGAGGCTGGATTTCACTGTAGTGGTTAGCCTGGATGCGTTCACTCACTATAACCCGAGCGGTGTACGGTAGCCATCTTGGAATCGAACAAAGCTTCAGATGTGTAGTTTGTCTGTTTGTCAATAATTTTTGTGGATTTTATTGTAAATAGTTTGTATGTTTAGGATATGTACGGAACGTTCGACCATATGTGTAAATAGCTATGGCTGCGACAAGGAAATTACAAGGTAATTTGTCATGTTATCAGGTTAGAGATTGATTGACCCCAACCGATGTTGGTACGTGTTCTGGCGTTATTGTCAATTGATGAGACGGTACTACACAACTTTCTGAATTGTTCTGTACATTCTGAAACATTAAAACCTCTAATTGTGATACAAACTTTGTTGCAAGAAGTTCCTAATTGACGCGGCGAAGTCGAGTAGTTCGTAAGCGGATCGCAACTTGCATAGGACGTGCTTTCGATCCTTTGAAGGTTTTATATTAAAATGTTGGCTAAAACAAGGTGTGAGTACTTTACCACCTGTCGAGAATCGAGTTCAGTGCACTATTATGTGAGATAGTTTTTACCAGTGCCAGGATGGTGGTATTTTTATGATGCTTGTTTCAGGTGAAATAGACAGGTGTTTAAAAAAGGTAACAGAAGGGGTGGAGACCTTTGAGGATATCTGGCAGAAGGTGCACAATGCCACCAATAGCAACCAGAAAGAGAAGTATGAGGCTGATCTCAAGAAAGAAATTAAGAAGCTCCAGAGGCTACGAGATCAGATCAAGTCATGGATCGCCTCGGGAGAGATTAAGGATAAGAGTACTCTTTTAGAATATAGGAAATTAATTGAAACGGTGAGTTGCATTATCTTTATACTGTCGTACACACAAACAAATACATGGAATTCAAATCTGAAGTAAAACAAGCAGAGGGGTGTGTATTGAACTTAATTCTATGAAAATAACTAGAATCCCATTTAATTCTCATTCATGAATTAGTGAAATAAAATTTCTGTACACACCAGTACTGTGGCACCATTTTAAAATACATATGCGGCATACACATCACAGCTACCCACATTTTGTATTACAATTTGATCACCCTACATTTTTTGTATAAAAGTAATTTATGGATCTGAAATTTAAAACTTATCTGTAATCAACCCAAACAACCATTACCTAGAATAAAGAAAGAAAGAAAATATTTATTTATAACAACACAAACATATACGAAAGGAATACAAGTGTAGAAGAACATCGTGTCATTATGAAAGGTCCCAACTCAGCATGTGCTGGATGTCTTGTGAAGGACAACCAGCGCTGATCTTCCGTTGTATCGAATACTTTTAAAGACATTGTGTATGTGTAAAAATATTGTGTTTCTGTTTTTTTGTTCAATTAATCTCTCAAAATGAAGTGTACAAGTATATTGTCAAATTTGTGTAAAGACCTACTTTCCAATACATAATACCAAGATCGCCAACCTCTCCTTGTAACCATAAAATACATAAATTTAAATGTTACATTTACTATGCTGCCAAGACACTAATCCCTGTACATATGTTTTATTTATGTTCATATCCATCTGTCTGTCTTGCAAGGAAATTCTGATTCTATTGCATTTGGATATGAGACACATTCTTGCTACATTCTACATTTAACCTGAATAAGAGTATCATTTCAGGGTTTTTTTTTCTATATTCCAGTTTTATGAATAAATAATTTATTAGCTATATCAGCAAACTTATTTCATTTACTTATCTTAAATAATTCAATTTTTCCAATTATTAAATAATTGCCATAAAAATTATCCATTAATTAGGCTAATTTTCTATGTGAACTTTGTTGGAAATACTAAAAAAGTAACAAAATAAATGTGAATATATTTATTTTAATAATAAATATCAATATCTGATTATAGGGTTGACTGACCTGATTATGGAAGCACCTAATCAGATACCACCATTAATATGAATTGGTCCATTTGGTCCACATCTATATACATTTTTGCATGCTGGTCTCCTGCGACAAGCTGTTATTAGTGCGAGGATACCATAGATTTCGTGTAAAACGTGTTGTTTGCTAAAATTCACAGAGCCTTTTAAGTTCCAGTTCTTTATCTAGGCTTATAATATATATCCAACACATGGAGGATTATTATATTATACATAATTTGACTGACTATTTGACTGCCATTCAAATCAAAATATCATTTATTCAGTTTAGGTCCTAATAAGGCACTTGTGAAGGTCTAAATCACCACCTAGGACAACTTTGTACCTAGTAACAGTTGTTTGTTCTGTGTCCATGTTATATGTTTAACTCCCAATGCCAAAAGTGGGGTGCTATAAGTTTAATGTGTGTGGCATCTAATAATAATCTGCCTGTGGCATCTAGCTCCTGAATTCTCCCAATATCATGTAGACAACTATCACTACATAGTATAAAACAAAGTTGATTCCCGCTGTCTATCCGTGTGTATGCTTAGATCTGTAGAACTATACAACTGATATTGATGCGGTTTTTTAAATAGAGTGATTCAAGAAGATGATGTGTTTCTTTATAATTTATGGAGGCTTTGAATTTATTTAGTTTATTTAGGGGGGGTGGGTCACTAATATTAAATGAACTCAAATCACTGTACAAAGATAAATAATCCACGTAATCTCACAGCTAACTGTTTAAACTGTTACATAATATTATCATGCACTTATATACTATGTATATACAAACACTGTATGTATGTAAAGGGCAGTGTTCTAATATGTTTTGGTACTTGGGATTATGTGCGTGTTACAGTATGATGTATTCATGTAACGCCGCATGTATATAACCCGCCAGTAAGCGATTACCATAGCCGGTACACGCTAGCAATATCGGGCATTTCCTTATCGGGTTTTCCTATCCCATAATTAATAATTATCATGTGCAGTCAATTACAATTTTTTTTTTCTTATCAATAATTATTTTTTTATTTAAAAAAAAATAGTTAGACATGTTAATTATTACTTTGTTCTTGTGCCCGATATTACATTAGAGATGTATCCTAAATCATGTAGGTAATGCCTTGGTTAACCAAGTTGCATAACATATAAAAGTATATAGGTTAAAATATATGCAATATTTTTTTAAAATAATGAATAAGCTCAAAAACACCACCGATTTGAAAAATTCTTGCACCAACAGAATGCTATATTATAACTGAGTCACATAGGCTATATATTACATATATAGATAGGAAGGCGAAATCGTGCGGAAAAAGCTATTTTTTTTTTATTAATTCGTTTTATGTACTGAATGTGTCCATTTAAGTAGGAAATACCTGTATGTTGCATAAATTAAAAGGATTTTGATTCAGAGATAACATGTATATTTCCTATATTGAATTGATTCAGGTTTTACTTTGCGGAAATTCATATTTATAGAATACAAAATATATTATAATTTGCTTTGTCCGCTTAATGAGTGTGATACGGTCGAACGGCCTGCGCCCAGGTGAGCTCAGCCGTGGTTTCTTCCGACACGTGTTTCAGGACTTCCACGTCCCATCATCAGGGTGCCGCCGCGTTGGTCGAGCAGCTAATATATTTTGTATTCTATGTATATTTCCAATGAAATAAAAAATAAAGCTTACAAGGTTGCGAAAACTTTTTTTTAACGCAAAAAGTGACACAAAACAGACTTTCAATAACTTACTGCAGTTTTAAAGTTCTTCGCTCTTACAACTGTTAACTAGCAATATCAAACCTTACGCTATAGTGCATTAAGTTGATATTTGAGTACTGACTAAGCATCGCAGCCGTCGCGGCGGCAGCGTCATTTATTGGATTTAACTATCGACCCAGTGCACTTTAGTTAAAGGTTCAATATATTAAACAAGCTTTCTCATTACAATTTGACTTTATATTTGTACCGTATGCTTTTTTACTTCCTTGGTCACTACAGTACATAGTATAAAACAAAGACTCTTCCCCCTGTCTGTCTGACCCTATGTATGCTTATATCTTAAAAACTACACAACGAATTTTGATGCGGTTTATTTAATAGATAGAGTGATTCAAGAGGAAGGTTCATATGTATAATTCATTTGTGTTTTGTAGCTATTTAACTTATATGGCTAAAGTTGACCGTGCAAGCCGGGGTGGGTCGTTAGTGGTATATAAAAACGTAACCCTTCATTTAACACAGGCAGGCTTAGGTTTGGTGGCAAACGAGCATACGGCCCGCCTGATGGTAAGCGGTTACCGCAGCCTATGGGCACGAGGGGTATCACTCGCGCGTTGCCGACCCTTCAGAAACTTTTTCACACCCTTCTTGAAGAACCCCATGCTGTACTCCTTTGGGAAAATCACGTACAGGGTTGATACGTATATGTACATACAAACATATCACGCCCTCTATGTTTTGTTTTAGCAAATGGAGAGGTTTAAAGTGGTGGAGAGGGAAACGAAAACCAAGGCGTACTCGAAAGAGGGCCTGGGCGCGGCACAGAAACTGGATCCTGCGCAGAAGGAGCGCGAGGAGATGTCTGCGTGGCTCATCAATTCCATAGATGCGCTCAACTTGCAGGTAACACTTTGTTGTTTTGAAGCCTTGGTGGCCTTGTGGTTGAAGCAACGGCCTGTCATCTGATGGGCCAAGGTTCAAACCCCCGCCTGAACCAATGAGTTTTTCTAAGCTTAAGTACTGTGATTAATCACACCATGAGCTTTTAAAAAAGTGCGGTTGTGCTATTTGGGATTTCCCGTGGGTATTCCCACTAAATTTGGAGCCGCCCGACTGGTGACTGTACCTCCACTTACAGAAGACCGCAGTCATATAACACTACTTTGATGTAGTGTTGTGTTTCTGCGGTAAGTAAGGTTGCCAGTGCTCCGGGACGACACGCCACGCTATTAGTAATGCTACTAGCACAGTGAGTCCTCATCAACAACAGGGTTGGCTCACTGGCAACTCGTTAGTGATATCCCTGGTATTGCTAGCGGCTATAGGCTACGGTGACTGTTTACCATTAGGTGGGCGGCATGCTTGTGTGCCACCTTAGTGGTATAAGAAGAAGCTGTAAGAACCAACTTATAATATTTATTCCACCAATTTAATTCAGTGTGCGAGACCTTTTGAAATATACGCGTGCGTGTACGGCGGGTGATTTTAATATGTGACTGCCTGTCAATATAATTTTCAAAACTTGGTACACATGGTACTGGGGAATTGAGTCATTCAATATCTATCTCTGTCATACGTAATAAGTTAGAGCAGAAAGACGACCTTTGATAGGGTCGGTAACAAACGAGGGTCAGTGGTACCCTTTGTATTGCTAGCAGTAAACAAAAACAAATAACCGTCACACGAAGCACAGTCGTAGAGTAGTCATGACGGCGTAAGAGTCATGCCGCCACGGCATACGACGGGTATATAATTGCAGGTTGACCAGTTCGAGTCGGAAGTGGAATCCTTGCTGGTGGGGAAGAAGAAACGGCTGGACAAGGAGAAGCAAGACCGCATGGAGGAGCTCAAGTTGAAGTTAGAGAAGCACAGGTTCCACATAAAGAAGCTAGAGACGCTATTGCGCATGCTCGATAATATGTCAGTTGACGTTGAACAGGTTGGTCCCACTAACATGATGCAACACACACATATATAGAGTCGAACATTCAAATAATACATACATACCATACATACATACATACATACATACATAACATCACACGCCAAGTCCCATAAGGGGGGCTGAGTGTACAGCAAACAAATTGTTAAGGCCCACATAACTTTGAATCATCGTCAAATACAATTTCGCATGTAAAAAAGAAGGCTCTTAAAATAAATTTAGCATCCGATTGCACTTGCGTTTCAGTATTCAGCCAAAGACTACTTAAATAACATTTTTGTAATTTTGAACTAGCTATGTTCAGCTGCAATTTTCGTTGGGCTGACTTTTTAATTTATTGTGGCTTATAAAAAAATAACTGGATACATTACTTCTCGTATTTTAATATCTACAATAGATGAGCAATACTTTTACGTCCATACATACATTTCAGGTCAAAACACGCCGATACCGCAGCCAAAAACCGTCTGCTTAAGAATTTTGAACTTAATTTCAGCAGTTCCACACATGACCTACAAACAAATAGGGTTACGCTATAATATTAGTATATTATTTACACAATCACGTTCAAATAGCACTGATTTTGACGCAATTTTAGATAAACATAATATTACATGACATGATACAAACACGTCGATATACCGAATCCTGCGCAATTAAATGTAATATTAATTCCCATGTAATATTAATTGTGGGATAAATAGGTGACAGTGTTTAACAATAATATAGAGAAACAAAATTACAGTAGATTATTATATGACGAGACCGCTGGTCTAGTGGTTAGTATACCTGACTGCTACGCTAGAGGTCGCGGGTTCGATTCCCGCCGGGGCAAACATTTATGTGACAAATATGTTTGTCTTACGTCTGGGTGTTTGGTATGTATAATAAGTATGTATTTACAAAAAAAAAAGTATATAAGTATTATATCAGCTGCTGGTTCACATAGTACAAGCTTTGCTTAGTTTGGGGCCAGATGGCGCTGTGTGATAATGTCCAAGCATTATTATTATTATTATTATTATATTGCACATATTTGCACAATAGGGTGTTTCACTACGCGCCCAGTGACCGAACATCAGGTATATTATTTAAAATAAGCCTCTTGCATATTTCCAGATTAAGAACATAAGGGAGGACGTGGAATATTATATAGACTCGTCACTGGAGCCGGGGTTCGAGGAGAACGATTACATCTACGACGACATCTGCGGTCTGGACGACATCGAGCTGAGCGGCGTGGGGCTGCCGTCGTCCGCCACCACCGGCAGCAACAACAGCAACGACTCGCCCGGCTCGCCCACCAGCATGCTGTCAGGTACAGTACTACAGACTACAAGTAACACTACACACTACAAGTAACATAGCATCTTCCACTACCATGCTCTCAGGTACTACAGACTACAAGTAACATAGGATCTTCCACTACCATGCTCTCAGGTACTACAGACTACAAGTGACATAGGATCTTCCACTACCATGCTCTCAGGTACTACAGACTACAAGTGACATAGGATCTTCCACTACCATGCTCTCAGGTACTACAGACTACAAGTGACATAGGATCTTCCACTACCATGCTCTCCTCTCAGGTACTACAGACTACAAGTAACATAGGATCTTCCACTACCATGCTCTCAGGTACTACAGACTACAAGTGACATAGGATCTTCCACTACCATGCTCTCAGGTACTACAGACTACAAGTGACATAGGATCTTCCACTACCATGCTCTCAGGTACTACAGACTACAAGTGACATAGGATCTTCCACTACCATGCTCTCAGGTACTACAGACTACAAGTAACATAGGATCTTCCACTACCATGCTCTCAGGTACTACAGACTACAAGTGACATAGGATCTTCCACTACCATGCTTTTAGTTACTAGAAACGAACAGATAACTGACGGCCAAAGACATTCAAAGTTTTAAAGCCCACGTAATTTGAGGCGTTGTCAGAATTAAATTTCGCATGTAAAATCGTAGGCCACTAAAAATTAGTGTGGCATCAGATTTGATTGTCGTTTCAGAGGTCGGCCACTAGTCTCCCACCAGCATGCTTTCAGGTACTAAAGAGAAACCAGCAGTGTCCGACCGAAGCGAAGGGCGATCACTGGCTGAAGTCGCAGCCGAATAATCCGCCACAACTTTTGCGAAGGCCTTTTAAACTCCCTCATATAAATGCACATCGCATTCGCTCATTCATAACCGTTTGTCCAATTTCGGCGGCTACTAGAACGGTGTACGGATGCGGCTGAAATTTCGGCCCATTTTGATCGAAGTAGTTTTTTTTTTAAAGACACCTTTGTATGTATTTCCAGGCACAAGTCCAATCACATCACCCACGTTAGAGGTCCACAACCACTCGACGGATTCCATAGACGTTGAAAAAAAGAAAAAAGAAGAAATTGTCCCCAAAGTGAGTAGCATTGTTTATAACCACTATTCTTACGTCATTACACATCCGTATGCTGAGGGACAGTTTTGAGTTAACTTATCTCTAGATAGGTTCACGCTTACGTAAACTTTTTAATCTTGGAAGTTAGAGAGATGTACTAGATGTCGCTACTCGCGCTGTTCAGTTAAAATGTAATGGTAGACGAGACCGCTGGTCTAGTGGTTAGTATACTTGACTGCTACGCTAGGGGTCGCGGGTTCGATTCCCGCCGGGGCAAACATTTATGTGACAAATATGTTTTCCTTGCGTCTGGGTGTTTGGTATGTATTATAAGTATGTATTTACAAAAAAAAAACGTATATAAGTATTATAACAGCTGCTGGTTCCCATAGTACAAGCTTTGCTTAGTTTGGGGCCAGATGGCGCTGTGTGATAATGTCCAAGCATTATTATTATTGTTAATGATGAAACTTTTGAGAAGTTATCAGCAAGTCAGTATGGAGCTAAATATGACGCTAAGAGTAAATTTGTTTTTTTTTCATATTCTTATTCTTAATTTAAACTTATTGAAATCGTATATTCAATAGAATACGGCGTCTCATTATCACTTTGCAATGTTTTCTTTATCGAACTGTATCTTAAAATATTCCTTTAAATTTCCCTAGTATGACCAGCTTTTGGTGGGACAAATATTTTTATTTTTTATTGAATTTTCTTTAGAACGTAAGCGTTTTCTCTCTACAGAGTTTAGTGAACTCAAAACTATCTACGCGTTCAGTAAAGTGTCATTAACGTGGTATGGAGATGGTAGCCTTGTGGAGTTCGATAGCCGTTGTTCATTCCAAATTGTTTACGCATCTTGTGATTCGTTTTGGGTTCTTTTTTAAACCTTGCGTTTTAAGTTGATATTGGTGTCGATTCTGTTGTACAAAGCCTTAAACTAAACTAGTTCAGGTCTAAAAGTATTGCTATCTCTTTCTCATGTGCGGGGTTGATATAAGCTATACTGTAAGTCCTGTCAAATTAGTTTAGCTTAATTATTTTGTACAACAGAATTAGCACCATGTATGGAGAATATCTAATATTTCTTTTAATTAAATACACCTCTATTTTGATGGCATATAAAATTAAGTATTTATCTTTCTAAGTTGTTGTTTAGCTACCCTAGAAGAACTCTTCTAAATCTAGATTTGTAAACATAGAAACCTGCCCATTTTTTTTCTCTTTCCCCCCTGTGTTCGCGACGCATGTGTAGAGTATACAGCGTCACAAATGTTATTCATTCGGGTATTTACAATAAAATATTGCAGCTTACTACATCAATAGTAAAGCGTTTTAAGCCTTGGAAGCCATTCTTAGATGCTATATAGTTATTCAGAATTAGACCATATATTCAGTACTCAATTCCTTATCAATGTAATTCGTAATATAAAAATAATCGTTCTAAATAAATAAACAATACATTTAAGAATAACTTCGAGACGCGTATGGCGTTGCTCGATTCTCAGTTCTAATACCTTTGAATTAGAGTCTAGTATGTATTAGACAGGAACCCAAAACGAATGGTGTTTGGTAGATGTTACGTTGGATGTGGCATAAGAATAATATGTAACGAGTAGAAGCGAATCTGCGGGTAGAGCAGGACGGCGCTATATTATGAATAAGCAATGCCGTACTATGGATAGATAGTGTTGCTGGACTTTTAATACGATATTGATAGTCTATTGAGCGGCAACACTTATTAACTTTGCTATGATATTGAGTCTATGGCGCAGCGTATCATACGCTGCGTATGCGCAATACTATATGCTGTGTATGATACAACCGATGTACAAAATGAGGTGTTCAGTCAATTGTATCAGCAGGTCATGTAAAAATACTTTTATACATTTGCTTGTGTAGTTTATATTAATGTGCAAAGCTTGTCAATGGTTTTGATGTGTAAATCTATTGGCTGGCACGGCTTGGCAGTACAACCAATTCGTATCGCGTGCCGTGACGGCATACGGCCTGATGCTCTATTGTGCCATCATGACCCCTCTACGCCACCGCTCTCGATTCTCTAGAATTGGTGCGTGTATACTATATACACTTGTTGTTTCAAATCTGCCGGGCGTCACGTGACGACCAATTTTTTATAGTTCGAAAGATTACTCTATATTATTCGCTATTCAGTTGACTAATCGCGTAACATATTGTAAAATGTGCTCTAAAAGTATGGTTGGGAGGTATATAATTCGCTTGTACCCGTTATGTATTATTGTTATGTATGTGTTGCAGCCGGTCAAGCCGCTGCCGCTCCGCGCGACCGTGGCCGCGGTCGGTAATAGCGCGGCTAACGTTAGTTCCTTGCTCAATAACTCCGCACCATCTACAAATAGGTCAGTGACTGTCATCTCTCTATTTTAATACTACTTTATGGTACAACCACCAACGCTTTGAACACATTCTCGATGCTATTGTCATATAAATAAGTCACCTTTCTGGTTGGCACCGTCTGTGTTAGACTAGTTATAAGGTGCGTGATTTATCTAACTAACCCAGCTTATTAATGACATGAAAACGGTATTAAACGCGATATTAAATTGTTTATTTACCTCCCGGCGTTTCGACCGAGTTGCATCAGCCGTGGTCACGGGCTGACTGACTATAAGACCCCTTTTCATGTCATTACTATGTGTTTAAATCGCGAAAGTATAAAAAACAGTAACCTAGCTTATTGCCGTATGTTGTTAATATAATACTGAGAACATTTGACAATTATCCAACACTATTTGATGTACTCTCGATAAGGGCTCATCAACGGTGCATTCGCTTATAGAAACTAACTAAGAACATTGTGTTTATAATATAGGGCTGCTACGCATGCTAGGCTATGGTTACAATGAAATCGTGCACCTTTCACTATGCTAACTCAGTGACAACCCTGCATTGAAAAAGTTTGACCTTCGTCGATTCGTATGATGTAAAGCATTAGAGAGTGTTTTCAAAACATTTATTTTAAAGTAGTGAGAGCTTTTGTTGCAAATCCTTTCCTTTGGTTTCATTCATTTGCTCGCATGATATCATTACTATTAATATTACCTTAAATTATATATATTATATTTTCAATATTTTTCCATGGATACAAAAAGCTGTGCCATGTCATGTAATTTTTGTGAAGTTCTTGGCAAAACATTTTAAATACCTTCAATACAAAATATTACACTTTAAAACTCTTCTCGAGCAAAATCCCACAAGCATACACATGTATGAATTGTGTAATATCTGTTTCTACAAGCTGGGATTATGTATCTGGTGAAAATTTGAGGTTTCCGTGTGCTGAGATGTTTTACGATAAAAAAAACGATTCCCGCCTTGACAGAGTAATAGAGGGCTAAAGACAAGTTGAATATGTTTTTGGATATGAATTGTTCAATCACCACAACATTTTTATAGCTTTTGATAATTTTCTATTCTCGTCCCAAGAGAGGCCTGATAAGTTAATCACTTGGGAGAGTCTGTGGTACCGATTCCTCTGGCAGTACACCATGAGAGTTGGTTAAGGAGGTTAAATATAACACTTAAATAATAATAACGTTTGTGTTGACAGTACGAGCCGCGTGGCGTCGCCGCCCGGCAAGCCGGCGCCCTCCCCGCCGCACGCGCTACTGCTGCGGCCCGCACACAACCCCGCCGGTCAGTACACACACACACACACACTACCCGGCTGGCTGTACACACACACACACTACCCCGCCGGCTGTACACACACACTACCCCGCCGGCTGTACACACACACAACCCCGCCGGCTGTACACACACACTACCCCGCCGGCTGTACACACACACTACCCCGCCGGCTGTACACACACACTACCCCGCCGGCTGTACACACACACACTACCCCGCCGGCTGTACACACACACTACCCCGCCGGCTGTACACACACACTACCCCGCCGGCTGTACACACACACTACCCCGCCGGCTGTACACACACACTACCCCGCCGGCTGTACACACACACTACCCCGCCGGCTGTACACACACACTACCCCGCCGGCTGTACACACACACACTACCCCGCCGGCTGTACACACACACTACCCCGCCGGCTGTACACACACACTACCCCGCCGGCAGTTCATATACACACACACTATCCCGCCAAATATATATATTCTTGAAGATCCTAAGTAATACAAAATCTAAAGTCTTTATGGCTATGATAATATGCTAGGCTCAAAATACACTTACTATATTTAATTGTTAGGTTGCGTTAAATGTTTTATAGTTTTACTTTTATCGATCTATAAACATGGCAACATTAATTACAGAAGGTCATACTACAAACACCAACTGCTATTTATATGCTCAATTTCTTACGCGCTACGTTACCATCTATTGTGTACAATAAAAAGTTTATTTACGTACACTGCGCGATAGTAATCGATTTATTACGTAAAATGTGTATAATCGAAAATAATCGTTATCATAGCGCGATACCGCTCGGGCTATTGTTTACTAAATAAACATTGTTATCGCGGTGCGGATGAATGGAGGACATTAAGCCGCGCTGGCCGAGCGCCAATATTCGTAAAACTCCGTCAATGTTTGCAAAAATTCACCAATTTGGCGTCAAGCCAGCCGGGCAGCATTCGCGGCCCGTCGCCAGGCTCTGTCGGACCTGCTAACTATAGAATTTTTAAAAAAAAAACGGGAAAAAAACATGTTTTCCCGCGCGAATGCTGGATTATAATGGACGATGGTAAAATATGACGAGTTGTGTGTGCATGGTTTGACGGCGTTTGTAAAGTGATTTGCTATGACGCGGTACGTGCTACTGCGCAGTTTTTCAGTTTCAATACTTGTCTAACGTGTGTTTAAATGCCACTTATGTAATATTGTTTTATGTTGTGATTCAATGCTGTTTTCTTACGTGGCACGGTTATTTATATAGACCGTGTTTGTTGTGTCGTGTCATGTTCGCATGGCAACACTGGTCGCCGGTGATTGGTCAGTTTTTAGTTTTTTCCTCTGTCATTTCTTGGTCAGTGTATTCTAACATCTTTGGTGTCTAATGAGCCATAAATTTCAGATATTGCTTTTTAATTGTAACTTTAATTTCCGAAGTTTGACTTGGTACTAATGGATAGTTCATAATATTGGCGGGTTATAGCAGTAATATTCAGTAAGTGTGTTTTGTACATTGGTGCTTATTTTGTTGTACGAAATTAATAAACTAAACTAATTTGACAGTACTTGAAGTATTGCCATCCTTATTTAACCCCACACATGAGAAAGGGATACTAAGACTTGTAGTCCTGTCAAATTAGTTTAGTGATTTTGTAAAATATAATCGACACTAGTATTTAATTATAATAATGATACCAGATCCCAAACTAAGCAAATCTTGTTACCATGGGAACCGGACCAACGATATAATAATACATAAATACTTTTTTTAAACACATGTAATGCTAAATCAAATAACTAGTCACATTGGGTTAGATTTATTGTCGATCACAACATTATTTGGGTAATGGCCAGGGCGATGATGACGTACTCATAATCCATACCAAACACCCAAACTCATAGGTCATCACATAAATGTTTACCCGACGGTAATCGAACTCGTGATACCTAGCGTACCAGTCAAGCGTACTAGCTACTATACTAAAATCTATCTCTATAACAAAAAACGTAGTTTTTAACCTCGCGGCAAAATAGTGGTGTTATAAGTTTAACGTGTATCAGTGTGTCTGTCTGTGGCATCGTAGCTCCTAAACGAACGAACCGATATTGATTTTGTTTTTGGTCAAGGTGTGTTCACTTAATCGAGAGTGTTCTTGGCTGTGATTTTTAAAGGACCATGTTGAGGTTCCTAAATTTTGAATTGATTTCTATACTAATATTATAAAGAGGAAAGATTTGTATTTTTGTATGTATTGAATAGGCTCCGAAACTACTGGACCGATTTCAAAAAAATCTTTCACCGTTAGAAAGCTACAGTATCACTGAGTAACATAGCCTATATATTATACTGGCTGCCCGCCCCGGCTTTGCACGGGTAGACAAAATATTTGCTATAAATGTCTACCCGTGCGAAGCCGGGGCGGGCCGCTATCCGTATATATGTTTAATGTGTGTGCGTGTGTTGTTGCAGAAGTAGTGGAGAATGGCCCGGTGTCGAGTGCGGTGACGCACACCACGCACCTCCCCCCACCGCCCACGCAGTCTACGCCCGTGAGTACACTCTTGTACATGGCTACGTCTCAAGAGAAGTACTTAAAAAACTGTCTCGACGAGCCATAGAAAGTATGTAGAAGCCATAGAAGTATGTAGGGTTGTGTTTCTATGGTATGGACCATAGGAACACAACACTACATTGGATTAGTGATTTTTCTCTGCGATATTCTGTAAGGAGAAATATTAAGCCGTGGTGGCCTTGTGGTTAAAGCAACGGCCTGTCATCTGATGGGCCCAGGTTCAGGTGTTTCTGCGGTGAGTAAGGTTGCCATTGATCCATGAGGATATGCTGGGCTAGTAATGCTGTTATCCTATATAATGAGTCCTCATCAACAACAGGGTTGGCACCTCGTTAGTGATATCCCTGGTATTGCTAGCAGCTATAGGCTACGGTGACTGTTTACCATTAGGTGGGCCGTATGCCTATGTGCCACAGTAATGATGACAGTAAGGATGATGAAAATCAGTCTTGTTGCCACACCTAGAGTGGGGAAGATCAGTAAATCTTTTGAGAGATTTATCTTCCCTTGAGCTTTTAAAAAATATTTATCTGTAACTAGCTTTTACCTGCGGCTTCGCCTGGCTGGTTCTACTTTCCCTCGGAAACTACACAATTTTCTGGGATAAAAAGTATCTTATATATTTATCCAGCTTATAAGCTACCTCCATCCAAATTTCATGCAAATTCATTCAGCCGTCGAGGCGTGAAGAATGTACAAACACACACACACTTTGACATGTATAATATGAGTGTAATGTTGTGTTGCAGACGTCAAAGAGTTCGTCAGTGTGCGGCGCGGGCGCGGCGGGGCTGGCGTCGCCGGCCGCCTCGCCGCTCACACTCAACGGACCCACGCCGCTTCACACGCCGTACCATCTGCTCAACAAGTCAGCACACAATCATATATTTTGTCACACAGATATATCATGACCTGTGCCGGTAGCAGGAACATTGTTGTCGACAACGTTTTCGTATCGCCTTCTACAATTTTTGTATCGGAAAATGAACAGCGCTGCGGCGTTGAAAAGTGGAACTAAAAAATAGTATGTCAATTTTGTCATTTCGCGAGTTACGTTTTCGAATACGTTGTCGACAATGTTCCTGCTACCGGCACTGTACTCATTATTTTATCCTGGAATAAATCCATTCCCATGGGATGAGATGAGATTCTACTTTCTAACGGAATAAACCTCCAATTTGATGACTGGCACGCTTGCCTTGATTTTTGGCTTTGTTACTGTTACTAATACCTGCTAATTCGGTATTAAAGATTGAATATTTGTATGATTCCAGTGGCAGAGTAAGCGAAGCGTCGAGCACGGGCGCCCTCAGTTCTGGGGGCACGTCGGTGGGCAGCGCGGGGGGCAACCTGGGAGGCGCCGCGGGGACCCTCGGGGGCGCCGCGGGGACCCTCGGGGGCGCCGGGGGGACCCTCGGGGCCGCGGGGGGCACGGCCTCGCTCAAGAGCATGGCGCAGGAGGCCGTGCACCGCGCGGGGCTCGACCACCACCACACACAGGTACACCGCACATTACCTATTACCGTGTATGAAGCGATTGATTAATGATATACAACAAGAAGACAATGTGCAGTCAAGAGGGAAATGGTGCTCTACACTCCCTGCCTGCTACTCCTCTAACAGACGACATACGAAATACTAGATTACTGCGTGTGTAGTATAAAATTGTTATTGATTTGATATGTCTGTATTTTTTTTTCATTTATTATTATTATTTTCAAAATGCCATGCTTTACAATTGCATACAATTAATTAGACATTAGCCTAATTTCAAATTTCATTGTATAGTTCAAAGTTGTATTCAATTAGTGAATGTTTTGTGTTTCAGAACGTAAGGCGAGGTGTAGCGTTAGCACAAGCGCACATCCCACCCTTATTAGGAGTCGCGCCGTTAGGGCCCCTACCACTTAACTCTGTGAGTAATACCCACATATTGTTTAACGGAATCACTAAGAACTGACACTAGAATACCTGATATATTTTGTCATTAGAAGGACAGACATGGGATGTAGTACATTCTGAAAAAGATATCTGCATCAACACGAATAACGAGAAAAGATTTGTATTTTTGTTTGTAACGTCAAGTTTTAAAACTCATTCACCCGTAAAATCAGCACACTGACGAACATAGGCTACGTATTCTGTTGCAGGTGAAAAGCTAGCGACATTTTTTATTTTTTCATACCACTACGGTGGCAAACAAGCATACGACCCACCTGATGGTAAGCGGTCACCGTAGCCTGTGGACGCTTGCAACATAGGGGTATCACTCGCGCGTTGCCGATCCAAAATTGTTTGTTGCTGACTTAACATGTGTGTGTTACAGGAACACCAGCTCCAGTTCCAAATGATGGAGTCAGCGTTCTACCACATGCCGCACCCCTCGGACTCGGAGCGGACGCGGGTCTATCTGCCGAGGAACATTTGCCAGACGCCCGTCTACTACAATCAGGTACCATACATACGAGCACTTTTAAGAGGTAGTGCGAATTGGGATCTCAAAATAAAAAAAAAAACATTTATTCAGTTTAAGCCCTAATAAGGCACTTACGAAGGTCTCCCGTGGCTTTTCCCATTAAAATTGGAGCCGCCCGGCTGGGGACTGTACCTCCGCCTTATAGAAGACCGCAGACAAATAACACTTTTTTTTATACCACTAAGGTGGCAAACAAGCATACGGCCCACCTGATGGTAAGCGGTCACCGTAGCCTATGGACGCTTCCAACACCAGGGGTATCACTTGCGCGTTGCCGACCCTAAATTAAACACTATTTTGATGTTGTTTTTCTGCGGTGAGTAAGGTTTCTTTGCCGTGCTCCACGAGGATACTGTGCTAATAGTAATGCTGCTAGCACAGTGACTCCTCATCAACAACAGGGATGGCAACGCTTTAGTGATACCCCTGGTATTGCTAGCAGCTATAAGCTACGGTGACTGCTTACCATCAGGTAGGCTGTATGCTTGTGAGCCACTGTAGTGATTTAAAAAAAATAGGGTTCTCCCGTGCGTATTCTTATCAAAATCGGAGCCGCCCGGCTGGAGTCTACATCCACCTTACAGAAGAACGCAGTCAAATAACACTACTTTGATGTAGTGTTTATTATGCGGAAAGTAAGATTACCGGTGCTCCACGGGGATACGCTGGGCTAGTAGTAATGCTGCTAGTACAGTGACTCCTCATCAACAACAGGGTTGGCAACGCGTTAGTGCCCCATATACTCCTGGTATTGCTAGCGGCTACCATCACTGCTTACCATCAGGTGGGCCGTATTAAGAAGGAATGTTATTGCAGGTGCTCCTCCCACACTCGGACTCCGTGGAGTTCTTCCAGCGGTTGTCGACGGAGACGCTTTTCTTCGTGTTCTACTACATGGAGGGCACCAAGGCGCAGTACCTCGCCGCGAAGGCGCTCAAGAAGCAGAGCTGGCGCTTCCACACCAAGTACATGATGTGGTTCCAACGACACGAGGAGCCCAAGGTCATCAACGAGGAGTACGAACAGGTCCATATCCAAACATACACCTACATTGGTTTTCCTTAGAATTGGCAACGCACGTGGTAACCCTGGTGTCGCAAGCGTCCATAGGCTACGGTGCCGCTTACCAACAGGTGGGCCGTATGCTTGTTTGTCACCTTAGTGGTATAAAAAAATGGTCCCTTCACATATAAGAATGTGGGACAGATGTTCTATCTCTAGTGTTTGGCTGTGTTTGTGCACATTGTTCAAGTGTGCGTTAACTTTCACACACACACACAAGCGTTTATCGGTTATACTTCATTACTACAACCAGGGCTGGGCGGACTTGAAATAGTACCTCTATAAAAATGAGTTGTAATCTTATGAAGGCTGTGAAATCTACCATTGCTTAGGATAAAATCTGAGAAGAACACAAATGGAAAAACAGCTAGTCCACAATTTTTATTAATATAGGTAAAATTTTAAAGGAAATAAAATCTTCAGGCGGTTCGTAAAAGTCTTCCCATAATAGACATGAAAATATGGTCTACTTGCATTTGTCACCGACTTCGTCCGGGATTAGTATTATCTAAGTCCATAATTTAGGACATAGTAATCCTGTGTTCCCTATGTATATGGCTTGTGAAATATTTCCAGGGCACGTATATATACTTTGACTACGAGAAGTGGGGCCAGCGCAAAAAGGAGGGCTTCACATTCGAGTACAAGTACTTAGAGGACCGGGACCTGAACTGAAGTGTGTGAGTGCCGCGACCGGCCCCACGGCCCCCGCGGCGGCCCTCGGCCCCACGCGGCGGCCCCACGGCCCCACGCGGCGGCCCCACGGCCCCACGCGGCGGCCCCACGGCCCCCACGGCCCCACGCGGCGGCCCCACGGCCCCACAGACACCCACCAACGTGACGCTAGACTGCTCCAGCTGTGACTAAACTAAGTACTACACAAATACAGGACTCCAATTCTCAGTATAGCGATCGTTTTATAACACCTTTATACAATTAAATTATAATCAACGAAATAAATGTGCTGTGAAACGGTTCTAGTTAACATCTGAGTACAAATACTATTATAACTCTGGCAGTTTGGACGCGAACAAACAGTCCAATTGTGATTTGTTAATGTAATTAATTTGGAACATTGTGATATTGATGTAAGCCGCCCGGACCGGTGGCTCGCGAGCGCCGGCGCCGCACTCTTTGATTGTAGTATTGACTAGAGTTTGATTTGACATGTACACAAATGCAGTTAGATAAGTGACGCTTGTTTACGTTGCGAGTGCCGGCGCGGCGGTCCGGGTATAACTTGTATTTACCGGGGTAAGCTAAAGTTAAGTTGTTGCGTGCATCACACTTGCCGTGCCCCACAAACTATTATCTCAAGTGACACTAGAGACTGATAGTAAGGATTATAGTTGTATATATTTATTTTACTAATTGGTATAACCATAGGCCCGAATATATAGTGTTGCAGTGAAAAGTTGTCTTTAAATGTTTATTGGATAAGGTTAATTTTGATACGTGTATGCTCCAATAGTGCGCAAATGTGGTGGACGCGATGAAACTTTACATAATAATACGCGGAGTACTGTGTTATGACCGAATCATACACTGTTTCACCTTAAAATGTGTTGGGTCAAAGAATGTCCTTGACATTTGTGCTTTTCGCTTCCAATTTATTGTAAGCATGTTCATTAGATGTAATCGAGTACTTATTTACCATATTGTCATTTATATAATGCCAAGGAGATTCTTTTATTTATTATACACGTCATTAATTGTGAACAAAGTGGATAAATTGTTGTACGACTTGCATGAATGTATATGTGTACTTATTTGATTGTATAAATTATTTTGTATGTACCGATATTGTTGTAATTTTGAGGTGGAATAGTGTATATTGTGGAGTTGTAATTGTAATTCCATGGAACCAGAATCCTGTAAATGTCACTTAGTATTAGCATTGTTACCGAACATTGAACAGTTTTGTACGATACAAGCTCCCGCTGGCTCCAGGGATGCGATGTTGCCAGTTCGCCTTCAAGAAAGTGACACCAAAAATGTTTTCCATGTAGTTAGTGTTGTGTGGTGGTGCGCGCAGACAGTGTACAGTGGAGTGCGGTCGGACGGTGGTCGGTCGGTCGGACGGTGGTCGGTCGGACGGTGGTCGGTCGGACGGTGGTCGGTCGGACAGTGGTCGGTCGGTCGGACAGTGCGGCGGCCGGCGGTGGCGACGGCGCGCGATCTCGTTTATTCCGTGCGTATGTTGATAGTTTTCACTTTTGTAAAAAGTCTATCGTGAGAGCAGATGAAATGTGGAAAATAATTTAAAAAAATATCTGTACAGTTCTATTTGTATAGAAATAATAAATACGATTAAAAAAATTTAAACATGTTGTGATTTCCTCTCGGATGTTAGATGTAAGTTTAGTGCCGTGGCGTCGAGCGCGCGCGGCAAATGCATTTTACTTTTAATTTATTTTATACTTGGAACGAATGACTGTTTACTTTGTAGAATAAACTTTAAGAAGCATTTCACTCTTTGTTTGCTTGTGGATCAGTCTGATTCCCAATTTAAATATATCGCAGTAGTTTAGTAAGCAATCACGGCGCGAGTGCCATTCAAGAACTACCCATATATACCTTATAATAAAATATGTTTTTGGAAAATTAATTACTAGTAAACAACTGTTCTGGTTTAATGATTTCTATGAAATACCAGATGGTTTAAAGAAGAGATATTTGAAATAAATCATGGGTTCGGGTTTAAAGGATGATATATAAAAAAATGAAGTAGGTACCAGGGACTCGGACCGAGGGTAATCTTTGTAAAAGTATCATGAGCTACTAACAATACACACACGATATCTCTAGATAACGGGTAGTATCTAGCAGTCCCACTAGTGGGCTAAGATGTCGATTCTGTTGTACAAAATCAATCATCTTTATTTAACCTCGCACATGAGAAAGGGATGGAAAGACTTTGTAGACCAGGCAAATTAGTTGAGTTTAGTCATTTTGTACAGAGTCAACACCAATGTCCCACAAATTAATTTTGGTGGGACCAATTATACCCGTATTACTAGGTAGAACCGTAATACTAGGTTCACTCGTCCTGCCTTGGGCCAACCAGCGGGACTGTATGGTGAACAAAGCGGAAGTCCCTGAGGTAATTACCCCAAGTAAATTTTTAATTGTAAATTACTCCAAATTGTCCAAACCTAAGTCTTGCTCTATTAGCAGGAGAATTACCGAACCATTCGACTTACCCGTTTCCCACAAAGCTAGATTTTTTTAAATTATATTTAGTAAAATATTTTTTACGGGTGGGATGTCTAGTCTATATGGGAAGTCGTATAATAAAAACCAATGTGTATATGGAGATATTAGGTGTAATATTATAATCATCGCTTCCTCTTCTTGTTGTGCGTGTGTTTGTTCTGCTTCCCCTTGATACGGCGCCGCACGCCGGCCGCCTCCTCTGTGTCGTCGTCGGACTCCGCCCCGCGCTTCTTGCCTTTACCACCTCTCTTGTCTTCTAGCTCTTTCATTTCCTAAAAAAATGAAAGAGAAAAAAAACGAATTTATTTGACTGCGGTTTTCTGTGAAGTCAAGGTACAGTCCCAAGTCGGGCATAGTGGTAAGGCTATATTAATTGTTACACTAGATCAAAGGTTCCCAAATTTTCTTGTAGACCCCTTTCAAAAAGGACTCCCTGCTGAAGATTAACGATGGAATTTTTTTTTACTTCACCATCGAAGCCAGATACATTTTCGAGGACCCCCACTTACAACTTGTGAACACCCCCATTTATTTTTACGCCAACGTAGACCCCATCTAGTATCCCGCGGGTCCCTGGGGGTCCACCTGGACCACTTTGGAAATCATTGCACTAGATGGACCGAGGACTAAAGTTCGCTGGCAAGCGTTGGATGCGGGCCGCGTTGAATCGGTCATTGTGGAAATCTATGAGGGAGGCCTTTGTTCAGCAGTGGACGTATAATGGTGTCAATTCTGTTGTTCAAAATTACTAAACTTAACTAATTTGACAGGTCTAAAACTCTTGCTATACCTTTCTCATGTGAGGGGTTAAATAAGGATGGCAATATTTTTAGACCTGTCAAATAAGTTAAGTTTAGTAATTTTTAACAACAGAGTTGACACTATTATGATGATAATATTATGTGTTAATGGTAAGTGCTTACGATCTTGGTGAGTCTCTGCGCCTCGGCGACGCGTTCCTGCAGCGCCATGACGTCACTCTCCTCGGCTTTGTACAGCGGCAGCTGCTTGCCGATCAGCTGCTCGATGCGCTGGTAGAGCTCCACGTCATACTGTAACATTCACACGACCACACTCCATAGAATAGGAAGAAAAAAAAAGTTTTAGGGTCTGCAACGCGCGAGCGATACCCCTAGTGCTGCAAGCGTTCATAGGCTACGGTAACCGCTTACCATCAGGCGGGCCGTATGCTTGTTTGCCAATTCTCTTGTGTTGTCATACGATAGCCTAAATTTCACTAATTTTAATCTTAGAATAAAAGCTGTCAAATTAAGTTTTAGTGCTGTCAAATCAAAACAAGACCTGTCAAAATGATTAATATTTTAGTTTCGAGGAACAACAGAATAGGTTTAGACACGTGAAAGGCACCACTGATTAATGTTGGAATTTGTTTATTTAGTTTCGGCCATATTAAGGCACTTATGTTTACAGTTCGGAAAAGGCAACTAAGAACCATAAAATTATAACAATTGCAACCACAGCCGATGCAACTTGGCCGAACCATCATCGAATAAAGATTACGTATATTATAAGACACAAAATTTGTATTTTTGTTTGTAATTAATCTCAAAAACACCTGGATTTTAGAAATCCTACACCAGTTGAATTCTAAATTATCTCCGAGTGACATACATGCTATATAATTATTATATTGCTACGCGGGTGAAGTCGCAGGTAAGAGGCTAGTACCAAAATAAAGATGTGTAAGAAGAATAAATGAAAATAGAATTTTAATGACTACTATCGAAAATAGAAGAGGAAAAATGATTGGTCACCTTATACGACAGAGAAGGAAGGCGTGGCAGGGGATGACCAAGGATAAGTTAGCCGTCACGTCGTATAAGGAGGTCAAAGAAGTAGCACTGGACAGGGAGAAGTGGAGGGAAATTCATCGGCTGCACCGACAAGAGTAAAACTCTTAAATGAGAAGAAAAATATGAGTGTGTAGGCTCACCTGCGAGACAAAGGTGATCGCTTTCCCCGCGCGGCCCGCCCTGGCCGTGCGGCCCACGCGGTGGATGTAGTCCTTGCTGTGCAGTGGGATGTCCAGGTTCACCACCACGTCCACGTGGGGGATGTCGAGGCCCCTGTGAGAGCCCACATATAAATACAAGTCGGTTACCTAATCACTACATATAACAAAGTGGTAATCAGGTGGTAATTTAGACCTTCATAAGTGCCTTATTAGGGCCTAAACTGAATAAATGATATTTGAAAGTCGCTTCCCGCTGTCTGTCTTCCCGCTGTGTGTGTGTCCTTATGTATGGTATAGATATAGATCTTTGAAACTACGCAACGGATATTGAAGGTTTTTATGTGTAATTAATTTGTGTTTGGTAAGTATTCAACTTATATGGCTAACGGTGGCCGTGCGAAGCCGGAGCGGGTCGCTAGTCTAATATGTAAAGAGTGCTACACACCTTCAGTTTTAATCGAGCAGTTATATCATATGTGTGTAGGCAAAGCTGACAACTGTGTTTGCCTTGCGTCTGGGTGTTTGTTATGTATTTACAAAAAAATTATATGTAATTATTGTATCAGCTGCTGGTTCTCATGGTGTACAAGCTTTGCTTTGTTTGAAGCCAGATGGCGTTGTGTGATAATTTCCAAAATAAATCTATACTAATGTTATAAAGAGGAAAGATTTGTATTTTTGTGTGTGTATGTATTGAATAGGTTCCGAAACCTCGAGACTGATGTCAAAAATTCTTTCACCGTTAGAAAGCTACATTATCACTGAGTAACATAGGCTGTATTATACTAGCGGCCCACCCCGGCTTCGCACTCACATCAAATATTTTGTCTTTATAAAGAATTTTTGAAATCGGTCCAGTAGGTTCGGAGCCTGTTCAATACAAACCCACAAAAATACAAATCTTTCCTCTTTATAATATTATATATTAGCAATATTAGTATAGAGTATAGAAGTAAATCACGGTAAAAGCGCTTACCTAGAAGCGACATCAGTACAAATGAGGACGGATCTAGTCTTGCTCTTGAACTTGTTGAGGGCTGCGAGTCGTTTGTTCTGCGACATCTGTCCGTGGAGCGGCACGGCGGCTAGCCCCAGGTTGCGCAGGAGCAGCGCCGCCCTCAGGGCGTTCGCGCACGTCGACACGAACACTATGAACGAGTTGCCCGCCATCTCGTTCAGGATGTGCACCAAGTATACGTCCTGGATAGATAAAGGATTTATTTGAAACTAAGCCGAAGACCGGAAGTTAGTTAGTGCCAATACTAGTAAAAAAATAAGTTTTTGTCACTTAGTTTTGAGGTTATACAACCGGCCGCGCCAGAGAAAAGATCGCATGGAGCTTTTCGTTACGTTACGCGACGATTTCAACCAGCCAGATTCCTAGTGCAAGTCAATATGGTCAACAATTGGTTGGCAATGGTAATACAATATTGATTTCCCTCATATTCTAAGCATTCATAGGTCACGGTGACCATCTTCTATTAAGCAGAGTGTATGCTAACTGAATACAATTTGTTGCATTTTCTTCTTGCAACTTTGAAAAAAGAAAACTCTTTTTAAGTTCAATCTGTGGGGATGGATGGAATCCTTCTTCATACTAACGTAAATCGTAGGACGGTCCGAAAAGCGGAAGCTTAGCGTTAAGTAGCAACGAATTAAAATTGAAATCTTCAACAACTCACCTTATATTTAACAGGTATAAATATATAGTACTGCAGAAGCTTCTCGACAGTCTGGTACTTTGTAGAGACCTCCACTTTGACAGGGTCCTGCAGGGAGGCTCTTTGTAGCTTCGCCACTTTCTTGGTCATAGTTGCTGAGAAGAGATAAGTGCGCCGTTCGCGGGGTATCACCCGCAGTATCTTGTCCACTTCCACTTCGAAGTCCATGTTCAGGATGCGGTCAGCTTCATCCATGACCTGGTTATGAGAATTTTGCACATTTTAAATTCAGCTTCAATGTTTGTATCATCGAAAATCGAAAAGTTGATCAACTTTATATGAACACAATGTTATTATGGGAGATTCTCCATTTCTTGGGAGGTTTAGTTAGAAACAACTGAGCCACAGAGAAGCATAGGCGGGCTTAGCTATTATGTCCGCAACAGTATGGTTTTCAACCTAAAAAAAGTACCACACTTCTATTGTCTCACTTTACAGATGACATAAACAGTTACTTAAATGAGAAACAACACGTCCTATTATTATTCATAGATTATAGTAAGGCATTTGACACACTTAGACACGATCTGCTAATCCAAAGACTGGACAGCTGTGGTGTGCGTGGTAACCTACTGGAGTGGTGCAAGGATTATATGCATAACCGGAGCTACCAGGTCAGGATACTTGATGTGTACAGCGATAGCATTGGCGTCACAGAAGGGACTGCCCAGGGATCCGTCCTTGGCTCTCTGCACTACCTTACCTACGTGAATTGCCTAAACAATGTCATCAAACACTGCTCTGTGTTCCAGTTTGCTGATGACACGTGCCTAGTTGCTGCAAATAGAGATATATCTGTGGCCCTAAACCAGATCCAGACAGATTTCTCGGCATTATGCAAATGGTCACACGATGCTGGGCTAGTAATCAATGCCGAAAAGACGAAGTTAATACATGTACACTCCAGCCGCAATACCTGCAACGAAAGGATAAAGGTAGTAGCTCATGCTCACGATTGCCTGCACAACCAAACCTCGTCTTGCACATCTTGCTGTATGAAAATTGAGCAGGTCACGGAATTCAAGTATCTAGGCCTGATCATAGACAACCGGTTTAACTGGGCAAAACACGTGGATAAAACTTGCACCAAGCTGCGTGCTGTTATGGCAAAATTTTATATAATAAAAAACAGAATACCTTTCTATGTGTTACTAACGATGTATAAAGCCCTAGCTGAGAGTATCATTGCTTATGGCCTGAGTAGCTATGGAAGAACGTATAAGACCTACCTGGATCAAATTTACAAACTGCAATATAGACTGCTTAAATTGATAGTACCTTTGAAAATCAAACGTAAATACGCCGACGATCCCCCGGGGCTTTTTAAGTTCTGCGGCGCTATGCCAATACACAAAAAAGTTGAATTTACCTTATTACTCGAACAGTACTTTAGGACCGATAACCAAATCCCAATAAACAGATACATAGAAACTAGAAGTATCTCGAACCAAAAACTTACTATACCTAGATTTAAAAATGGATACGGTAAAAGAACATCCAAGTATATTATACCGTACCTAATTAATAATTTACCAATTGAATTAAAAAATATTCTAACACAAAAAAACATAAAAAATACTCTAAAAGAATACTTCCTAAACCAGGCATAAAAACAAAAAAAAAACAACCATCCTATATTATTGTAATCGGGGTGCAGCGCGCGATCGCAGCGCCAGTTGGGCATGTAGGAACATTCATAACCGGTTTGCTACGACTCACTCACAGATTAGCCTACTACAGCTGATCTTGTGCGCTCGCGCGCAGTGCCACTAGCATTTCAAAGTGTACAACTATTGCACTGTATTATTATATATTGCAATATCATCTTCTATTATTATAGTACACATAGTTTAATACATCATTTAACATAACTTAACTTGTATTACGAGAGCCAGTTGTCTAGTTAAACCTAACATAGGTTTTAAGACAATTATAAACTAACCTATATTGTATGCTTTTGTCTTAAATAAAAAAAAAAAAAAAAAAAAAAAAAAAGCTAGTGATTATTATGCTCACAATTGTAATCTCAAAATCAATATAAAAATAGTATTTCAATTTAGGACCTAGAAAGGCACTTGAGATCATCTACTTTACCTTTACTATGGCTCATTTCCATAATCTCACATTCAGTATACATTTTAGAGGCTACAGTATATGATGAACACCATAATACAGGATAAATAAAAAAAAATACCTTTTTAAATAACAGTATCAGTGTACATAAATTGATGAACTCTCATTTTACTGACACATAATGTTACTAAAAGTTACATACATGTTGCTGATTAAAAGGGTAAAATAAAAAAAGGGTTTATGTACACATTCTTAGTAATAGCTCAGAGTAGATAATATACTAGTAATAGTATATTTAAAAGTCTATGTAAAACTCAAATTAATTTGGCTAGATTGTAGTGAAATTGGGTATTTATAATCAAGTTCCCTTTGGATAGGAAAAAAAAACTTACAAGATACTTCAAGGCCTTCAAATTGAACCCCTTGGTGTTCTCAAGGTGGTCCACCAGCCGACCCGGGGTGGCTATGATGATATGGGGCTTCTTGGACAGAAGGAGCGCCTGTGCCACCATATCCATGCCACCCACTATCACTGCACATTTTACACCTATACCTGCACCTGTTGGATATTTTTGAGTGAGTGAGATATATTGACAGATAAATACAGGTGAAGCTATAGCACATGTTTATTTATATAAAATGGAGCCGCCTTGCTAGGGCTGTCCCTCACGTTACAGAAGACCATAGTCAAATAACAGTACTTTGATGTAGTGTTGTTTCTACAGTGAGTAAGGTTGCCAGTGCTCAATCAGGATATGCTAGACTCCTCATCAACAACACATTAGTAATATCCCTAGTATTGCTAGCGGCTATAGGCTACAGTGACTGCTTACCATCAGGTGGGCCGTATGCTTGAGTGCTACTTTAGTGGTATAAAAAAAAGTTTAATTAGTCATGTATCTCTCACCTAATGCTTCAAACTGTTCTGAAATCTGGAATGCCAGTTCTCTAGTAGGTGTCAGCACGAGGGCAAAGTACCTCTGAGGGTTCTCCAGCAATGCCTGCAGTATAGGCAATGCAAAAGCCCCCGTTTTACCAGACCCCGTCTCTGCTAGCCCAATGATGTCCTTTCCTTGTAAGGCGACGGGTATCGACTCTTTCTGTATTTTTGATGGCTTCTTCCATTTTAATTCTTCACAGGCCTTGCATAGACTTTCAACTACACCCTTGAACATTTTAAAACAATAAACATAACCTCAAAGCATGTATATTCAAATTTTAAATTCAGTACCTCGTTGTATTTAAAAGCTATATCTTTTACTAAATATTTAAAAATTGAATTTCGCTTCGCACTTTCGGAATGGTTTTAAGGTAAAGTACACGGTGCTGATGGTAATCAAACGTGTTTGTTTATTACAGCAACAACTTACCAGGTCCTTAAAAGTTGTGTTATCCTCCTCATTATCGTCATTTGTGTTTTCTAAATTCAGTTCACCATCAATCTGATTTGTTTCATCACCACTACTTTCACTATCCGCAGTCATTTTGTGAAATAAAGGTAGGTTTTACTAACATCAAACATGTGATGTGACTCAATTATACATAGGTACCTACTTCAACTAGAACGTCGATTCTCGATTGTCTAATTTTAATGTCATTTCATTTGATTGGTCGATATACTGCCTACGTCAAAATGTCAACAGTGACAACTAATGGGTGACAACTGACAACAGGTGGGTGGAGTTTTTGGCGGGAATCAGGCGGAGCAGTTGAGATTTTTTCCAGTGTCTCGTAAATTGTGTTATAGTCACATTATTTGTGTTATAGTACATCTTTAATGTGTATTTTTGGTGTCGTTATGTGCAGTAATGCAACAATACGACTTTTGGGTTAAGTGATTTATCATTTTGGTCAATAGGTTACCTCTGACCTAAAGGCGTGTTACGATCTGCTACTGCCGTGGATTGTCTCCAGAAACTCCATTAAGCATTAGAAATTAGAATGCATGACATGCTAGGCATTTTAATGCGGTAAACATGAGAAATTTTGAAACCTGAAAATTCTCTGACACTCGACACTGGCAAAAATAGTCCCTGAAGGGATTTATTGCCATACTTAGGAAGAAGAAGAAGAACAAGAAGACAACAGGTGACACAGTGTATATGAGAACTGGAGTACAATGAGTCAAGAAGTACGTTCGTTCGTAAAGACGTACGTATGCCGGGTTTCTTCTGGTCTTCTGACCGTAAGATGTTGCCAACCTTGTGGTAATAACTAATATAGTTTTGTGTTGCAGCTATTTACGCACACGGACGCAAAAATTGATGACTATCTTCATCATTTTTAGGGCACGCGGTACCTTCATCTTCATCTTCTTCTACTTTCTAACTTTGGCAATAATTCCTCTTCAAGAAATATTTTTGCCAGTGTCGAGTCGTAGAGAACTATTATGTTTCTCAATTGTTTTGTGGTCATACGGTGGTCATGAACTCTTATGCCTCTGGAAGTTTCTGGAGACAATGCACGGCGGTAGCAGATCGCAACATGCCTATTGAACAAAATGATAGATCACTTCACACAAAGGCTATAGTACGGAATTATATTTATGTCCTATGTCTATTACTTAGAATAAGAACATCGCTGGAGTCCTTACTCTGAGGGCTATTATGTGTCTACTACTTAGAATAAGGACTTACTACCCTTAGTCTAAGGTCTATTATTGCATGCTGCCTGCCATAGATAATATACGGTACTAAAAGGATGTAGAAAACTGCCTAGCTGCAGTGCTTCTGCAGTTCTGCTTGTCTTTGCTTAAAACGTAGTGGTGTGGTAATGTACTCTGTGGACTGTGATCTTTACTCTTTGGTCTGTGTTTGATTGATACAAGGATTGATACATTGAATTGAGGTTATTTTACGGAGCAAATTAAAGTATTTGGAAATAAGTAAAAATAAAACGAGTTTAGAAGATAATATATCAACATGGCTAAGCATCATCCGGATCTCATTTTCTGTAGAAAGCAACCTGGTGTTGGTATGTATATTCGTAATTTTCCATGGAGTTAGAGCAAATTGTCGGCGATAATTTTTGTATTGTTTTGTTGTTTTTTACAGCTATTGGCCGTTTGTGTGAGAAATGTGACGGTAAATGTGTAATATGTGACTCGTATGTGCGTCCTTGTACCCTGGTGCGTATTTGCGACGAGTGTAACTACGGGTCCTATCAAGGAAGATGCGTTATTTGCGGCGGCCCCGGCGTTTCTGATGCGTATTACTGTAAAGAATGCACAATACAAGAAAAAGACGTAAGTTGCATTACATGAACTCACAACTATTGTAGTTTTCAAATTCTAAATCACTCCATTTACTTTATTATACCAACACCATAGCATATAGCTGAAATGCTATATAGCCAATATAGTATAAAATTATATTTCACAGAGAGATGGGTGTCCAAAGATTGTGAACCTGGGCAGCTCGAAAACAGATTTGTTCTACGAAAGGAAGAAATATGGGTTCAAGAGGCACTAGCAGTGAAGTGTCTCATGTAGCTAGAGTTATGTGAGACATTGTGACTTTGTCAGTGTAGGACCTCATTCACCCTTTTATACATAAGGAAATATAATATAAGAAAATGTGAAAATTTGCTTGGTTTTCAGCCAAAAATACACACAATCTGATATTAATTGACAAAAACCAACATAAAGTTTGCATTAATCAGCCAATTATTTGAGTATTCTGGAGTACCAAGAACTGCTTTTTCACTAAGTACTTATTTATTGGCCAATTCCAAACTATATTGAATAAAGGTAAAAATAGGGTGACCATAGTTGTTCTAAAAATATTTGATGTTTCATTATTGTATGTATAAAAGTGGTCTACATGACCATAAGGATTTCCCTATGAATGCCAAATACCAATAAACTATTTCTACAACAATAAAAAGTGTATGTGATGAGAAATAAGATATCTAGTTTCAATAAAAACCTTTAATTGCACTCTGTTGGTTCTTAAAACTAATGGAGTTGATGCTTTCATACATTACATGCTTTTTACAATACAATGTCCAAATTTAGAAAAAAAAAACTTAATCATATTGTAACTTTCTACACTAAGACTATACCTACATATTTATCTTATGATCAATTATCTAAGATTTTATCATCTGCACTATTTGAAGGAACATAAATAAAACAAAAATCCAACTTAGCGGTGAGTCCCAATAACTGGTCACATTATTAAGAGTGCTGTTTTTTTATAACCACTAAGGTGGCACACAAGCGTAGGGCCCATCTGATGAAAAGCAGTCACCATAGCCTATGGACGCTTGCGACACCAGGGGTATCTCTCACGCGTTGATTAGAAGATATGAATGAATGTCAGGACTGACAGATGCTTAGATTGGCTACATTCCTTTCCGCGTAAAAAAAATAGATATACTTCTAAACGGATTTTAATGCAGTTTTCAGCATAATTAATTTAGGTTATGTGTAAACCTTGCGACTTGCGAAGCTGCGGCAGGTCGCTAGTATACAATAATATACATAATATATCAAAGGTCTATTTAAAACTCGATAAAAAAAATACAAGCTTTCTTCTATCTCAACAGCTGCCACTGGGAGTGCTGTTGGTCGACATCCTTACAGGGTTGGTCCA